>CM035171.1:92078381-93537363 GCA_020205615.1 Panax quinquefolius | reverse complement strand
CAAATGAATGGGTGATTAACTATTATCCCCATACTTTTATTGTCTCATGGATAAAAGACTACACCTTATCTCTTCAATTAGCCTAATCATGTGATTAAGGGTGCTTAATAGATTTTGCAAACTAATCGGAGATCGATACACATGTACTTGTGTAAAAGACTTCATTATGGACATTGATTAACATAATTTATTTCCTTAAAAGGCCTAATAAATAGTCAGAGCATGTGCCCACCGATTCTTCATTTAGCCTTTATTTTAATGCATAAATTAGATAAATCAAAGGTCTAAAATAATTCTTAATCAAGTGGACTAAGTTCGGGCTTGCATTTTATTTCTTTTCGGCTTCTCCTTTAATTGTTTTTTGGGGCCATGTAATGAAATATAGTCTAACAATTTTAATACATGCTACCCAAATTGTTTATCTAGGGTTTCCATTCCCAATCTTATGAAATTTAATTACTTATATATGTGACTTTAGCTCATAACCTTATTAGGTTTACTAGAAATATGTTTAAAATTATTATCACTTGAAATAACAAGATTATCTACATAAGTTAAGATATATATTAAATACTAACCTTTCCTTATTACCATAACCCTTAGGTTATTTAATTGTCTTCACCTAATGTATAACTAGGTTACTAAGTTTTCATTTAGGTTTAAAAATAAAATAAAATTAGTTCCTCAAAATTTATAATTAGGTTTTCTTAATTTGATTAGTGTTCTAATCATACATGAACATTAGGTATTATATAATAATTATAATTATCCTTGCTAATCTAGCAATTAGGGTTTATAATTAATAAATAGGATTTCAATAAATTAATAAATCTAAATGTTAATTAGGGTTGACCTAATCAATCAAAAAATCATACAAAGATATGTGGTATTATATAATAGTCTTAAACTCACAATTGAAGTTTCAAATTAGGGTTTCCTACAAGAAACTAGGGTTTGACATAATACACCATAATCGAGCAATCATCATCACCCACATACATACAAGATATATAATTATAGCACTAAAAATCAAAATATAAATAATATATGATTATATTTTCATCAAAAAATAATTAATAAAAACATTTCTACTATAAAATTAATTATTATAATAATATAGTTTATAACAATCAAAATTTTAAAATATAATTATTTAAAATCATTCATGTAATAAATATATCACATAAATACATACACACATTATCTTGGCACATATTCCCCATATTTAAAATAAAAAAAAATTATACACAAAATTTCTAATTTATTTGTATAGAAAATATCTAGTCATTATAACAAAGATTGTCATCAAGAGTTTTGTTCGTCAATCTTCTCGGGCCTATTGACGGGTTGGCTTTTCCTATGACATATTTCGTTAAAAAATATATGCTTATTAGGTCTACATTCAACTTTTTAAACATGTAAGGCTTAACTAAAAATTTAAATATAATCACTTAACACATTATCTCAAATAAACTCCTTATATTTTATTTAAATCGAAAGTTTTAACATAATACCTACAATATCACCGCCATTTACATACAACTATCCCGAGATAAAGGATCTTTAGGATTAAATCATCATATTCCATTACTTTATTTACAATCGAATTTACATCATTAACTACTATAGATATTCACATAATTCATACTATTCCTATCACGACCTATTAAGACGTCAACAACTTCTCTCAAGGCTTTTTCTTCCATGATATGAAACATCGCCCTATGATCCAAAGATGTACCATGGTAAGTCCTCGAATCGAATCGATAAAGACATAACTCTATCCTCGGGCCTTGTTCACCGTAATGTCAATGCACAATCCATTTCCACCATCTTAACCTTCTTTTGTCACTCTCTCCTCATCAACGATTGGGCTGTTGGAAGCCTCCTTGTAAGCATCTTCAATTCGTTCACTGATGTATCTCTTCAGATAATCCTTCAACTTTGCAACCTCTCGCCACAAGCTCCTCCTCATTGTCACCCTCTAAGTGACTAATTTCCACCCACATTTCCAAGACGTGCATCAAGATCTTCGATATCCTCATTCTTCCCGACTTCTATGATATCCCGACGCCTATCTCACCAAATTCTTCCAATTCTCCGACTTTATTCAAGCTCAATGTTATGGTCATACACCTCGCCATGAGCATATGAGCCGCAAATAGAGTTCTTGCAGAACTCATCTTCCTCCTCAGATCCCTCCTGACGGGCCTCAAGCTCACGCCCCCACCCACGATAGTGATCAATGAAGATGGCTCTCTTTATACCAACCGCCTCCTGACAACATGGATGCCTCTCGGCTCCTCCTCTCTAGTACTCGTGGTTCCTCTTCCCACTGACAGATCCTCTAACATCCGACATCCCGATTAACATGATTTTATGTTTTAGTTACTAATCGATACTCATGAAAGCACATAAGTTTATCATATAAGAACATAAAGTCTTTTATTATCTTTAATGAATTTAGAAATTCATTTCTTAGAACTCGATAAGAGTTTATCACTATATGTTCTCGATCTCCTATAAGGCTACTACCTAAGCCTTTTCCCCACCCAAGGTTCATAACCTACAAATTAATACCCAACCCGTGACACCCAAAATCCTGCACTCCAATTCCCTGTGAGAATTTGGTGTTCATCAGACAAACATCATGCTTCCTATCTATCCATATTAAACTAAAACCATAAATAAATAGAAATAAATCCTCTTTATGGAGTTACAACATCCGATTTTAATACATCAATCCCATGTCATATTAACCTTAAATCTCAAATACTAAGCATAAACAAATATTAAGTCTTACATAACTTAAAACATAAGTCCTAAACATAACATAACAAATAAACAACAAGTCTTCATCACTTGTTAACATTTCCCTTACCTTTGCTAGTAGAAGGCTCACGCATCTTTCATTCTAATCGCAATGTTATTATTATGTAACAATAAAATAATAACATGTAAATGAATCAAAGACTTCAAATAAGAAACTCAACTTTTTGAATCAAGAATGAATAACAAGAATCAAAAGAACTTCCGAGGGTTATAAAGACTTGAATCCACGCCTTAGTTGTCAAGTGTTTATACTTGAAACCTTTTAACTATTATAAGACTATGGACTCTTCTTCTCGTGATTTTGGGAGATCAGCCTCAAGACAACAATCAAGCACAAATATCTTAACACTAAAGCATAATTAATCCCCTATAATAGGGTTGTTCATCGTAGTTTGACATTAGAGTCTGCACTAAAGGAAGTTTGGTTTGATAAGATCAATAATGGTTCTGAATTTAGAACGCTCATCAACTCATATATGGACTAGTCGAATCAATAAGGTTCGCTAGTCTTACAAGGTTTAACAATAGTTGATATTCAATTTGAATAATAAAATTAAAGAGGTATACAATCAATCATGAATCACGCTTTTAAAGAATTTAAAGAATGATAATAGGAATCATGCTTTTAAAGAATGATAACATCTAATATGAAATCTTAACTTGAATAGTAATAAACAAGATGTAGAATAAGGAACTTGTTTTATGTAAAAGAAACTAGGTATAAGAACTTGCTCAAATAAAGTGTCGACGCCGGATTTTATTTGTCCCTTTTCTGCTCTTTTGTCTTTTTGGTGTTCTCATGTTAGTGAGATTTGTTTGAAAACAAGTCAGACAAGGTCCAACATTTATATGTCGACGATTTGACTGTAAGAGTCGCTAGTTGGTTTTTTAAATGGTTGTACCATCACAACAAAGAAAAGTTTTGCACATTGACCTAGTAATGTGACACTGCTAAACGGGTCTGTGAAACTGAGATTCGTTAGGGTCCGGGGACTTCAAGCATGGAGGAAGTGTTAAGCACCCCCGACATCCATGTTACCACTACTGACCACCACTTTTCAAGAAACCAAGTATGTGAATGTGTGTGTGTATGGTTAATGTGTTGTTTATTTGGAAGTAAAAGCGAGGCCTCATTCGCACCTATATACACTGGGTTTGAATTTATGTAAAAATTTAGTTTTAAACAAGATATTGACAATGATGTTTTGTAAAATAGGTTTTTCAAACCCTTATGCTCATTAGTAATCGAGACCTTTACACTTCCATTTTATTAAATGTTCTACTGGCTTGCTTTTATTTTTTGAGATGCAAAGCATCTTCGAGAGAAATAATGTACAAAGTAGTGCCGAATTCCTCATGGGCATGAAAGCCATCTAATGAAATCCAAAACCTAAATAATTTACAAGTCGCCATAAATTTAAAAATGTCTATCACGAGAACTCAATCTAGATTCAAAGAGATCAATCATGATCACATGATTCCTAGGCTCACATGATGTCGCATATTATATGAAAAGTAGTAAGGTAAATATATATATAAAGTCAGAATATATATATACATACACGATCAACCACCACGTAAGAGCCTCCATGGGGATCGAAATGTAAATATATAAAAGCAGAATATATATATAGAGACACGATCAACGACTCACGGCAGCACCTCCACGAGGGATCAAAATGTAAATAAAGAAATAAAACATGATCAACCACCACGAAGCACTCTATGGGGATTAAAATGTAAAGAAAGTCAGAAGCGATCAACCGCCACGTAAGTAAACTCCAGCAGACTAAATGTAAAGAAAGTTGTAAAAGGCCACGGTAAACCTGCACTCGACAGAATGTAATATATATATATATATATATATATATATATATAAGTATAAACGATATGATATGTATCAATCCCTATTTGGCTTATCATTTCCCACATCAGAGCTATATATAAATATAAATGCAAGAACGCACCTCGATGTAAAATCTCAAGCTCAATCAAACAGTAGTTTGATGGCAACAACATATATATATATATATAGCAATAAATGTCTAATGTAAAATCTAGGCTCATCAATCCATGTTCGAGCACGCTTTTATATATAAGTATATATATATATATATATATAAGCAATAAACGCCTTTGATGTTAGTCTGTGCTCAATCGAGGCATAACTCGATAATGTTAGGGCTAAATATATATATATATATATATATATATATATATATATATATATATATATACAAAACATAAAAGCCAGGACCAAAGTCCGCATACACACACAACACAACTCTCAACATGAAGAACAAAGTAGTGCAAAGATGAAGAGAAAGGATTTAAGGTGTGTAAGAAAGCTTACAGCTGGACCCGCCAAAGAGGACTTCAATGACTTTAAAGGATGAACACTTTCTCCCTCCGATAAAAAATATAGCAATATATAAGTTCACAAGTGTTTAAAATGAGAAAGCACCTCATTTATAAAGGTGTACAGAGCAAAATGGACAGGCTTCTCTTTTTTTCTATGCAAAATGGTTTTCCCCAAGCCTCTATTTATAGAGGGGATCCACAGTGTATCTGCGATAACAGATGCACTCATACCGCCCGGTGCCCTGTGCTCTGCAGTCCCATTGTCTCAAAGCACGCGTAACGTATGCAATGTGTTGTCCGCTCAAACTTTCAAAACATTAATCCGCATCCGATTGAGGTGTATAAGAACTTTTATGGTATGATGTTGTCGAGAGTTACACAATGACATGGGATTAGAGGTCAGACGGGTCGTGAAGATGGGACCATGCCCAATGTCTTCAATCTTCAAATTTTATCCAGCTGCCGCCTCAGGCAAGAGTAGTCACCGGATTAGCGCATTTTAGTTCTTTGTAGACATTGTTGTGTAGAAGTATATATGTTGTCGAGACTACGCTGATGTGGATTTGAGATGGCAAATAACTGGCCCCGCCTTTCACCGGTTATCTCCGGCTTGAGCTATTTTAGCTGGCCGTCATTGTGGTTATCTCCAGATTGACCAGAAAAGTTATTATCCAGTGTTATTTCTAAGATGTGTCCGACTTCGGGTTATCTCCTGACTTGGTAGATGAGTGCCTCGGCTTTACCGAGTGTTTGAAGTTGTTTGTATAGGTTCGACATTAGCATTTGTGGGTTATCTCCTAACTACAACCGTATGCTTTGGGGTTGTCTCCGAGGTTGATACTATCTTTCTCGGTGTTGTTTTCGGATCTTAGACTGAGTATCTCGGGGTTATCTCCGAGATGAAACAGTTTTCTCAGGTGTGATTTCTGGTTTTTGAACTGCATTCCTTGGGGTTATCGCCGAGGTTGAAACTGAAACTCCCGGTGTTATTTTCGGGACTGAGGTTGAAACTTCTGATGGTATTTCAGGGTGTGAACTGGACATCTCGGGGTTATCTCTGAGATGGTAATACTGAATATCCCAGGGTTGTCTCTAGGATTGAACTGAGCTATCTTCCACGGTTATCTCTGAAAGACGATTCTGCCCTCTTACAATGTTAGCAACAAGTATACAGAAAATTTTGAGTGTCTACAGATGCCCCTCTTTATCATATTCATGCAATGCAATGGCATGGATAGGTTAAAGAATAATAGACACTTGAAATGTAACAAGATAATCACGATGCAAATGTATGGTTTATCGATTGTTTTCCAACTTAGTGGATGATTTCCTAGCCCCTCGATTTCTACCGGAATATATGTATCTCTCATGTACAAGAGACTCTATGGGGATGTATTTAATCTCTTAATTATGTGTATACCATATTCCATAATCGGTCCTCCCCGATGAGGATGCTCGTTGAGTTATCGCCATCAACCGCGTTGTCGATCACCGACCTCATTAAACGTACATCAATGGATGAAATCCATGCTGGGGATAAATGCCAAGGCTGCTTAACCTTTGTTTACATGTGCATCAACTGATGAAATCATCGGACGGCTTCCGACGCTCGATGGATTTAATCGCCATCACCGAAATAACGCTAAGGTCAGCTTGACCTTCATCGACATGTTCATCAATCTGATGAAATCATCGACGGCTTCCGATGCTTTGTTTGATTTACGCTTTGCCAACGGTCAAGTGAAGTCAAGGTTGTTGACCTTTGGTCGACACGCATCAACAGATGAAAATGTGTGATACCTCACCGAGAATCTGTGGTTCGGACAGATGAATACGCGGATACTTCTTACCGGGATCTAAATTTGAGAATGCGTGATGCCCCACCGGATCCGAACTCCGTAATGAGTGATGCCCCCACCGGGATCTAAACTCGAGAATGCGGATGCCCCCACCGGGGATCCAATTTAGAATTCGTGATGCCCTCGTCGGGGATCTAAATTTGAGAATGTGACCACAAATCGACTTCATCGACCTTTCAGAGGTATCACGAGTGTGATTTGGAACCGCTGAGATTATTTCCAGATAGTATACCCCGTGTTTGGACGAATACCAATGAATGATATGAAAAGTCACATATCGCCCATGGAAACTAGGGATTTCGTGCTATTCTCGCTTCAATCACAGAACATTTTTATCCTTCGATTCGACCTTTTCACCAGTGAGAGCTCCTTTCAAACTCAAACCGGATCGAGTTTGAGGGTGAGACCCACGAGGGGAGCCATAGGTACACCTATCGTAGCTCAGGGGGGATTCCACTACTACCAATGGACGGCTTTAAAGGTCGCAGTTACTTTCTCAAGTCATTCTATGTTGCACCGCACAGGAAATTTGAGAGCTCTTCTTCGGGATCCACCAGTTCCAAAGATCTTTTCGCAAATTCTATCAACGCATGTTTTCTACACCGCCTGGTAACGATACATATCTTCTTTCCGCTTTTGTCCGTTGAAAAATGACTTTTAATATGAAATGCGTTTAAACACATAGTAGTGAATATGCATGCTCATATGACTTGATAAAAAATATTCAACATAGTAAATGTTAGTATTAAACCATGCTGAACATAATGATGTGAAAATATTTGATATTTGAAACAGTCAAATTGGCACCTTTGTTCTGTTATTTCTTATCCTATTTGAGGGCAAATGAGCAAAGGTGGTATTGCAAAGTAATCCTGGTAATTAGGCTACCCTTATGGATTGATGACTTTGACTTTTTAATGCATATATTATGTATATGACTGTGGGCAGGTGTGCTATTGAATGGTCACCTAGTCATGCCATGTGCACGTGGATAGTCCTATTTATAGAGAAAACAATGGCAAAAAATTTCCAAAATGTAGGCATTGGGTAGTCATACATTTTTAACTCTACTTTAGACGTATGTTAAACTAATGCATGCATGCATGTAGTCATAAAATGCATTTTGAAAAGCTCCAGGTTAGAAAATACCACACCCTTTTTAAGGTGATTTGGAGACTTGTTGTGCAGATATTATGGATCCAGATCAGCCGAGTAGTTCCCGCAAGACCACTTCAGGTGTGCAGAGGATGGCTTTCAATGTGCCTCGACCCCGTTCTGTTAGACAACCTCATCGTCTAGTGGAGGCGGTGATTCATCCTATCCAGGTTGACATTCCAGATGTCGAGGATGAGGAGGAGGATGTACTGGTAGCGGCTCCAGCTCTTGCTACTCATATTCCCCGTAGGGATTTTCCAGGCATTCAAGTGGCTATTCCAGATCTTCTAGGTGATTTGACTCACCACCCCTCAGTTTACTTGCTTGCAAATGAGGTAAAAGATGAATTTGATCTTCCTTTTTCCTATTAGGGAGGAACAAGGATTTTGACATTGATTTACATGTGAGGTTCCTGGCTTTACACAGCCTCGAGGGAACTGGTTTAGCATATACTCCCTGTATCAGGATCTGTATCCAGATTATCGAGGTATAATGCATGATTGGGGCTTTGGGGCGTTCTTTTCCATTCTACCCCGCCGTTGTCCATGGGGTTACCTCAGGGCATTTTTTGAGCGCTTGTTTCACCAGATTCAGTCTCTCAATTTGTTGGACTGTGAGTGTAAATCCCTGAAATCCGGTCTATCTTCACACCCGGATTCCGTACGTAACGAGTACATCATTCATCCTGCATACATCATTTTATATTGAAATATAACAACATACACTCTCAAATCCCAGGTTCTAAAAACCTTATAATCTTCCTCATTACAAATAATGATAATTACATTATTCCTTTCATCTTACAAGAGTGACTTTATCCGCCACCAATGATATATATACAGCTCATTAAACTAGTTCTATAGTTTAATTTTCTTCTTTCTACATTACAAGTCTTCACTTGATCTTCTCGCCATTCATATTCTCGAATGGCACTTCATCCGGATACCGCCACCGATCTATACGGATCCTTAAGTTCTTCTAACATCGTCATCAAAATGTTTTTCATTTAAAGCAAGTGTGAGCATTCAATTGCTTAAATAAGTCATAACAATTGAACAAACAACTTCAAGAATTTAAACATTCTTTTTTAGACTTCAATAACCTAACAAGGTTATGAGGCGCCTTTTGAATAATAGGAATAGTCTTGATTCCTATCATCTTAAAACATTAGTCACATTCAATTTAAAATACTTTCATTCTCTATTCTCTTCATACACATCCCGTCTGCTAGAATCAATAAGCATGACTTAATAATAACGATTCATGTATAAATGTAACATTCTTTTTTGATCGAATGTTCTCAAACATAGAACAATTCATCTCACGTAAACACCGGCAGTTCACATCGTGGCACAAGGCCCCATACGTTCTACCACCTCGCACAAATATCGCACATTCAAGATACGTACGTAACTTCTCAAGTTCAACATCCGAGAAGTTTAAGAAACTAGCATTCATTTAAAATATGAATGAAGTTAGAAACTTGCTTTTACGCGATACAGCCATACCACTTACTGAATCGCTCATTCCAATCTCTATAACACATAAGGAAATAACAAATACACCAATTAGTCATATACTGACTTACGATCGGTTTACTTAACTTTACTTCTTAAGGTTCGCATTCTCGCAATATAATTTTACGCCGACTAACTTTCATTATCTATTTACTTGCTTCATGACATACTGAGATGTCTTTACTCAAAATGTTCATCATCTTCTATGATTTACATTGTTATCTTCTTCTTATAATCGCTTCTAGACTCAAAGACACATCGCTTCTCCGCTAGTAGTCCATACGGTACTGAGTGGTTTCCTGCAAACAACCAACAAACAAGTTCCCGCCTCGCTCTACATCGCCATCACAAAGAGTTAGATCGGTCTAAGGCCAGCCAGATATACCTTCGCCTCCTCAAGGAATTGTTTAGCCCAAATTCCCCATATGTCAACCATCAAAGGTTACGATTGTACCACAACCTAACTTTCTCTTAACTTATACTTTAACTATTAAATATAATGTTCATAAGTCAATTTCTTATTCTTTTTGGCTTTCGCAAGTAATTGCCATACCTCGTGATTCATTCTTATCCGATTCACATTCGCTTTCATTAATCTCATTACCGCTCGATATGGCTTTCTTGATACCATTCAGATTTACTTACTATACGATCAACCTCTAAGTCATACAACCAGTATATTACTACTTGGGACGCTCGCCAAACAGTAAATACGCTTATGTATTCAACGCTCACGTCGCTTCGCCTCTTAATCTCTCATTCAACCTTTACTCAAGGTTTTAATTGCTTTCGATCGTTATCCATCCCATGAACCCCATGTTCATTATTCTTCTTAATGTCAAAGCCATACGGTTCATCAGATGCTAAGATCGATCGCTCATCGCAACAAACGTTATGCTCTCACAAAGGCCTAAACGCTTTTACATTCATCTCTCAATGCCATGTCATAACATCAAAATGTTATAAATTAACATCATCATCCAACGCCTAAGGAATCACAACCATAGATATCCCTCACGTTTCGCTTATCGCGACACGGCCCCCTACACTCTGGCCCAGAACCCGCATCTACATTCTTTGTGTCTTTATTCTCGCTTAATCTTTCCTGCTCAACCTTTATTAAAGGTTTAAAACACTTGATTAAGTGTTACATTAGTTGAACATTATGTTCATATTTCTTCTTGCACATCCCCCAAGACTTAGAGAAATAAAAATCTACTTCGGCATTGCTCACTCCTGCATAAGCGCTGCTGCGTTCTTCCTTTCTCTCTCATGGGCCATGCACCTACTTCTCTTCTCTCTCCTCTTCCTGACCGCATCATGCAAGCAAAGTCCTTTCTTATCTCTCAGTATGGGCGCCACTCTCCAGACGATTATGGCCGAAGCTCACATTGCGTACGGCCTAAGGCATAAACTCAACAAAATGCACGAGTATAGAAAAACCTAGAAAATTTTTCTAAGTCTTTTACAAGCTTGAGACGCTGATTTCAAAATCTCATAACTTCTTCGTTATAACTCAGAACGAGGTCATTCCAAAGCCATTCTCTTCCTTACCTTACATACTTCGATTACCCATGGATAGAACTTCATTCTGAATCCATTAACATGCCATTCAATTGGCATAATCTTCACTCTTCGTTCATTTTTACGTTATTAACGTTCTTCATTCGCTCGTCTGCATCTCGGCCATCCGAACTCGGAATTCGTTAGTTCTTGAGTCCACAACTCACGCTTTCCTACGCTCTCTTACATTCTTTTAAAACCCTACACGCTCGTGTTCATTTACTAACTTTCAAATTTTGTTCATCTTTTATTTAAAATTTCGCTATAACTTCGTTATAGCTTTAATTTTAATCCATTCTTTATGAACATTTCTAACGCTCCTAACCAAGCAATAAGCATCTAACTTATACGCCGATGGTTTTAAACTTGTCCATCAAAACAATTATACTACGATTGTTTTAAATTTGTCCATCAACAACGCTTCTTCGTGTTCTTCGCGTGTTCTTCGTCAGATTCTTCGCTCGTTTTTATTTTAATCGATATTTTGGATTACGATTTCACTTTTCTTGGAATTTGATGTTATAGAACACCATTCCTTACTTATTTAGCTTCACTCAATCATAAGATTCATTCGGATCGCTTCAAAAGCCTTTACTTAATCTTATACTTCCTTAAGAAATTTATAAACTATATTTCTTATTTTTATTTCTTCATTTTCACGATTTCAACCATATGAAATCATTTCTAACTTAATCTACTTCTTATCTTCATTAAGTTATGTTTTTGAACATAAAAACTTAAAGAAAATTTAGAAGAACTAGTGTTCGGATTACCGTTCTTCTTTATTTCTCTTCCGTTATACAAAGCCGGCGATTTGCAAGCTTTTCTATTTCATGATCACTTTTGATCCGAGCATTCATGCTCATGCTCTTCCTCTTCCTCTCCCAACCGAGCTCTCCTCTCTCTCTCAAGTGAAAGATTTTCAAAATCTCAAAAAAATTGAAAATCTAGCTTTCTATTTATAGATTTTCAAAGCTAGGGGCAAAATAGTCATTTCGCCCCTAAATCACTATTCCCACCTCCTTAATAACTTAGCCAACAATTTACTTGGCCACCACCCTTACTTGGTGGCCAAGTGGCTTGCCCACATGCCTATGGGTCACCCCATGGGTTGCCCCAATGGTTCTTACCCATTCGTTTACCCATCGGTTCGATCCGCGGTTTCTTTTCTTGGTTTGGGCCTTAACCCTAATTCTCATTGGGCCTAACTTGGGCTTGATTTCACAAATCATTGGGCTTGACATAATCCAAGTCCTATTGGTTTCTACAAAGTCCATGAACACAAAGTCCATTAAGACGAATCGTATTCTATGCATTCTTTTCTCGTATTCTCGTAATCTTTTCGTATTTAACTCGTACGATATTCGTATTATACGTCGTACTATTCTTCTTTCTATACTCATATAATAACTCGTATCATACTCAGATTTCTCACGCATAATAACCCTAGTTATTATATCGCTTTCATTACATTCAAGTGAACTCACTTTTTCTAACCCTTAGGTTTTGAGTCCGCAGCGAAAACTTCGCTTTTTGCCATAACTCAAAATATTATCAATATTCCATCACATCTCAAGATTTCACGTAAATCAATAACTTATAGAATTTCAAAATAAATCTCCGAGCGTAAATGGGTGAATAGTGCTATTTCGCCTTTTTTCCTAGAAAACATTTTTTGTTCTCGTAAAACTTTCATTTTCGCCTTGAAAATTCTTACTCATTAAATCTAGCTCAGAGCTTTAATCCTCCTTACTTATAACCATCCTAGGTTATAAAACGATTAATAAACACATATCACATAATAGTATTAATAAAAATTCATTTTATTAATAACTAATTCTTTAAACCTAATTTCTCGGATAATCCATAATTTCGGTTGTTACATTCTTCCTCCTTATAAAAATTCGGCCTCGGATTTCTTAAACCAACCCTTACCAGTGTCATCACATTCACCCCTTCTTCATGCAATTTCATCCTCGAAATTTTAACTTACTCTTCTTCTCAACTTCTCTTCAAGGAAGTTATTATCTTTCAAACATTCCTTACCCTTCATAACTTATCAAGAATCATGAAGTGAAAGGGAAAACGAGGAATATAAAGATTCCTTTAAAACATTTCATACTTTTGCTGAGGGGTCAAATTGACCATGAACTCTTACTAGGTTTACCAAAGATGACGCCAGAATCCTTTCTTTCCACTACCGCTTTATAATCACAAAGAAGGTAAACTACCTCTTCCATAATGTAGTGATCAACCCATCGCATAACCCCATTTCGGAGTATGTTCGCCTCAGACTTACTCCTTAGATTCCGCACCAAAACAATTTGGTTTGGCATATCTCTTCAAAGAAAGCTCAATTTTCTTTTAATCATGACATACCATTCGTCTTAGCCAAATCAAGTAGCTTATACCATACCAATAAATTGGACATTAACTTGAAACATTTGTCTAGTCAACTTAATTGACATCGACTACTTCTTTAAATTCTTTCGCAATACATCAAAACATTTTATGATGTCATGATACCACACTCTTCACAGTACGTTGAGGACTTCGTTCGCTTTATGACTTCGCCATTATACATCATACCATAGCGGCTTGTTGATCCTAAGATCACATCCAACACTAGGTTTAATCAGCATTAATAACTCCATCCTTTACCATCCTCGCATTAAATGCACCGATGATAAAAAATTCATTTTGATATTTTAAACCAATTTCGCTAAGTCAAAACAATTAGCATAGACATACCAAGAATAGTTCTTTTAAAATCTATTGGTTCCAAAAGTCAAACCAATTCTTTCATTTTTCAAAACGCGCACATTAGCACGATTTCAAGAAATTTTGAAATTTAGCATAGCTAGATGACTTGGAATATCCCATTCTCCATCTTCCTTCATTGTCTTACTTGAGACAATACTTAATCTTCTCTAGCACCTTCAATGCTAAGTCTACTGAAAATACTTACTTTCAGTATAAACATTCCTATACCTTACTATAGTTCATCAACTTACCACACTTTATGTGCTTAGGAACTTTCCACAACCATATGTGTTTAAGAACTTATCTTCGCAATATGTAATCCAAGAACAAATCAAGGACTATCCATATGCTTTGGGCTCAGAAACATAGCATATAACTATGAGTCACAAACTGTTCATAAGTATGAGTTTCAAGAACCCGTACCTATCTTATCATTCTCTACTTATCAAGTATATACATGAGAAAAGATTCACCTTCTCGTCATATACATCTTGATAGCGCAACCAATTTCAATGATTATCACTGTAATAAATTGAGTCGTTGTTACACCAAGCACAAACCTCTGCCCGTACAAAGATTTATACAACTCAGCCATCATATGAGTCCTTAATTGAAATCTTACAACTTCTAACTTTCTCTTTACTTAATACGATTTTTCTTTAATTCGTATACTATCCTTTACAACTCAATTTGAGTTCTTCTTCCCAGATTACTTTTAGTAGTACTATTCATTCATAGCATTAGCTATAAATCATTCATCGCTTAATAGCTCATCTCATTATTACGATTTACTATGATCACGTGGTAATCTTCTTTATCCTTCTCTTTACGATTATAGTCTTAGGTACTCATACCTAAGGTTTATAACCTATCAACTCGATACTAATTTCAGACGCCTCATCCGGTTTATTTTACACGGATTCTTACGTTGATGAGTACATCATTCATTCTGCATACATCATTATTTGTAATGAAAGAGGTTCTAAGGTTTCGAGAACCTGGAATTTGAGAGTGTATGTTGTTATATTTCATTATATAATGATGTATGCGTAATGAATGATGTACTCGTGACGCATTTTAATCCGGTGTGAAGATAGACCAATTTTGCGTACGATAATGAGGTGATGATGACGTCGATGGATTGACGATTTATCCCCGGTATGGAGTTTGGAGGGGCGCTAGTGACATGTATGGTAAATATTACCCCGACTGCCGTTAGATCCTTGCTAGGAGTTCCGGCTGAGGCGCTCAAAGGAAGGACCGTCCGTACGGGTCCTTTGAGCGTATATACTATGAGTGGGATGTTGAGTGAGCCAATGCCTGATGATGTGAGAGTCAGGGATCGCATTCTTCGGCGATTGTTGCTGGCTATCATTAGGGGTTATTTCATAGCAGATAACTCTTCAATGGTGTCATTCTCTTTGATTAGCGCCACGCGAGAGGTGGACCGTATTAGAGATTATGATTGGGGTTCCTACACCTTCGCCTATTTCCTCAGGGGAATGTGCATACGTTCGCATGGCTTAACTGAGGCTTGGCTAGGATTTTACCCATTTCTACTAGTGAGTATTTCTCTTTTGATTTCCCATGTGTAGGTTAAGAGTGTCCACTAATAGCAGATGTTTTGCCTTTGTGTTGGCAGTTTTGGACCTATTAAAGGCATCCATGTTTGCATCCTGTGAGTGTATTAGGTTTAGATACCTATCCATGAGAACGGTGATGGCATCACTCCATTTTAGCGAAGGTTCTTGTAGCGGAGGGTTTCACCCATTATCGACTACAGTTAGAGTTGTTGACAGCTGATGTCATCACTTGGGTTCCTTATTTTGGGGAACATTTGACCATTGGATTTGAGGATGGATTCTCGACTGGTGTCAAGCACGTGATATCCACTCGTAGGATTCCTCTCTTCACAGATAGAGGTTGGGAGGTCTATTTAGGAGAGCGTGCTATTAGGAGCACCACATGAGAAATTTGTGTACCGATCTTTCCTCCTGCCAGGCGTTATTGACATGTGTTGCAGTCACCCGTCGATGACATCCCATTGATGGTATGGATGGATATACTTTGTCGAGGGTTCACATACTCGTGATACGCTCCATCGATGGTGGTCCCTCGCACTCATTGGAGCCTGCACCGCACCACTCAAAGCTTTATGGGGATATGGTCCCCGGATCCGTGATGATGACGATTGGTGACTTGTGTCCTAGATCCGACTCATTTGACATAGATTGATCGTTTGACGGACAGTTGGACTCGCATACATTTCTTCATCCGCACTTAGGTAGAGATCCTTCAGAGGCAAATACTTTTGATCCTTCCAAATTTCAAAGCGCCGCCCCTCAGTGACCCATATGTCTTCATTGGTCGGTGCGATCCTCTTTATATAGGCTCCGCCATCTCTCAAGTATTGAGAGATCCAAAGACTCAGAGGAGTTACATCGTGGACATGATTGATGATGTAGATGTTGACACCATTGTCTTCTTCCGATGTATATTCTCGTTATCTCTTTTGATAGGCCTCTCGTTAGAAATTGGGTGGTCACGTGCCCAATTCTTGCTATATCTTTGATAGGCTCATATTAGTAGTAGGCCCGTGCCCAGTGCCCCATTTCCCATGTTTTTAGTCAGACAAAGATGATGTATGTAGATGATGATGTACTTAGGAATGTATATATTGTTTTTCGCTCCCTACATCATATTATCATCTATTACTTATCACCGTGTTAAGGCGTAGAGTAGTAGAGGATGAGATTACATCCGGTCATGTATTATCCCAAATAAGCTTTCGATAGATAGGTTTGGCTCATCGACATCTACGCATGTTATTCTGGGGATTTCACCACACCGGAGGATCGCAGCATTTGGCCATACAAAGGATGTATTCACGATGTGTATAGTGGCATATGTGTACATGCCACCAGATATGGATGAGCTTAGACATCGATGTTATGTCACACTTGAGACCGATTGCACTTTTCACCGATATGGGTACTACTTTACCCATGATATAGCTATGTCTTACCCTTTCAAATTATCGTAGAGTGTGCATGCACGCTATGTTTTCGTCGATATTCTCAAGAGATCGTAGATCCGTTTTCAGATCCTTCCGTGCATAGGGCTCGGTTCACCCTATATAGCTTTATTACTCATACCCTGCATGGATTATCTCCTCCGGGTCAGGTTTAAGGGCATAACTACCTACCCCCACTAGTCAGGATGTCACAATTTGACCGCCTCTAGGACTTCCATCCTTTTGATGGGGCATTAGGTCAAGCTATTAGCTTCCCGCCATCTATCGCCAGAGGATCGATCCCGTGTATGCTGTTGGGATCAAATGAGATAGTTGATTTCTATTAGCCATCCCAAGGTGGCTAGAGTATTCAAGCAGTGGATGGAGACATAGACTTCATCGGCTGTGGAAGTATCCATAGTGCTGAGTATTGATTCAGATGGTGGAGAGCCCATGGAGGACATTGATTCCCACACCGAGGAGGAGCCATTTACTAGGTTAACATAAGCTCTTTTAGATTCTCCTAGTACTAGCACTATTGTGATCTAGCACTCAGCACTGTACTTCGAGCAGTGTCTCCATCTGATGACCTTCGAGAGAGATCGGGCTAGAGCCTTGATGTTGACAATTATTGATGGGAGAGACGCAACTCTGTTAAAGAGAGACGAGGCATTAGCTCAGAGAGATGCCGCTGTTGTTGAGCGGGATGAGGCCAGATCATCCAGAGATACAGTGAGAATTGAGAGGGATAGTGCTATATCTGCCCGAGATATAGCCATTACATATAGTACCACAGTGAGGTCCCTCACTACTAGCTTGATTACAGAGATGAACACGTATATTGATGAGCACCATGTCACTATACAAATGGCTGTAGATCTGTAAGCTCGTGTGGATACCCTTGTACAAGAGACCAAATCGTTACCTCCTTCTTCCGAGAAGGATGCCATGTCATTGGTAGCTCGTGATATACATTGATTTGTAGATGGGCTTGTATTTTCCTCGCATGCACTAGCTTAGCCATTTTGTCATGTATACCTATATCAGTATATATCAAACAACATTATATATAGCAGGAAATATATTTTTGATCACTTCCCTTTTAGTTATGCCTTGTTGCTTGCTTGATATTCGCTCTGCTTTCTTCGTGGCTTCTCGATCTTGATGTATTCTCAATTCTCTTTGATGGATGGACATTGAGTTGTCTCTCGGATAGTTCGTAATGGATCATTGATCTCGTGTACTCCCTGCCATTTTTGATGTCTTGGGACTTATTTTCTGTATGTAAATGTGGAGAGGAATGTGGCTTTCCTCTCTGAGGTTGATCTCACCATAGATGGTCGCCAATACTCCTGTTTTAGAGTAGCCCAGTTAGTTCCATCTCTTATAGATTGATGTTTCTCTTTGAGGAATCAACCACAGCTTAGATGGTCGCCGAGTCTCCCATTTACATGGGGAGGTCAGGTAATTCCATCCCTTTTGTCTGAAGCCGATGAAATGTAGTGTATTGAAGGATGATCCCAGTACCGTTGACAAGTGTTTGTGTTTTGGTAAGGGGTAAGACCGAACCATGAATGGCTGCCTACGTAATCCTATTGAAGAGGAGATTAGGTCTGCGTAGTTTGAACCTGGTGTGGAGGTTCAACGTTGTATGTGGCAAAAAGGGTGTAGGAATGTTTTTGTTGTTTTTTTTTTTGTAATGAGAAGGGTGTAGAAATGTTTTTGTTATTTTATTTATTACAACAGGCCATATAAAATGGTTGCCATGTACTCACGTGTATTAAGGAGATCAGCCTGTATGTAGTTCGCCCCCATGTTCGTGATGATTTGCACCAATGAAAAGTTTGATCTCATGTTCAGACAAATCATGGTGAGAAAGTTTAATCCCATGTACAGTGATAAATCATGGTGTGAAAAGTCTTATCCCTAGTGGGGTAAAACTCAGTGTGAAAAGTCTTATCCCTAGTGGGGTAAAACTGCACTGAAAGGTTAAATCCTCGGTAGGATAACCTGAGTTGGGTAAGGGTTCAAAACCAAATGGAAAGAAAAGGATCTAGCGATCAGAAACCAGTCATTGTTTAGAAAATGTGTTTGTCCATAATGGGGTATATGAGTGTGAAGAGAAGTTGTGAATAACACGACGGTGTCCCAAAGACGAGGCGGTTCATGAGTTATCCAAAGTTTACACCTCATTTGGTGGAGAATGAGGAACGATGACGCGGATGTTTCGAGAGGTTTGAAACCCGACATACGCCAAGATCTCATTTCTCATAAATTTTCTCTCTATTCAGATGTTGTCAACAATAGGCTCAACAGTTAGAGCGAGATAACGAGTACGCTCAACCGAGGGACCATAACCAGATCATAATCAAGATAGCAAATTCATCGTAATAACGATAACCAAATGGAGAAAGAAGAATACAGACAAAGGCGGTAACCACTCGTGGTAATCGTGGCCATGAAAATAGAAGAAGCGAAGCCTGGAGGAGATTTTAAAAGAGAAGATTCAACAACGACCATGTGAAGACGCCGCCGCCAAGAGTAACTAGTTTTATGGAGGAGAACGACCACCGGTCGTCAGATGTTACAAATGCGGAAAGAGGGATATATCACCCAAACCGCCCACAACAGCTTTAAGGTATGCTATAATTGTGGAAAAGAAGGACATATCGCCGAGATTGTACGATATCGAAACCCACCCAAATGAGAATGGTGACTCAAAAGGATGTCCCGTAAAAGTCAAAGTCAACGGTTCTTGGAAGAGCGCTTTGTCGTGACCTAATTGAAAATGCAAGGAACCCGAACGGTTAGTACGGGTTAGTCAATTATAAATTCTTGCTAAGTATATACCTTACTAGATATCGGTTTCTACCCATTCTTTTATCTCTTACTTGCGCCAACGCTTAAACTTGACTCCAGAGAAATTAGACTTTGACCTATCCGTGGAAACTCAAGTTAGAGAAACTTTCATCACATCCATCGCTTATAAATCTTGCTTGATTCAGTCAGCACTATCACATTACCTCGTTAACCTTATTTCTATAGAGATATTTGTTTTTGATGTGATTTTAAGGTTAACTACTCATCACGTCGAAATTGATTATTTTCGTAAGGTTGTTAGTTTTCATATTCCTAAGCAACCTCGTTATTCAATTCAAGCAATCAAACCATTGTAGTCAAAAAAATTTTCATATCAAGCCATGAAGTCATTCGCTTATTACGGATGTCAAATTTTCTTAGTCCATGTTATGGATTTGAATAAAGACACGCCGATTTGAATAATATTCTGTTTGTTATTGATTTTCCCGATGTATTTCAAGAATTTCTTGCTTACTCCCAAAGCTCGATATTAAATTTTGTATCGACTTTGAACCCTAGACAAAACTCATTTCTAAAATCTCATATCGAATGGCTCCTATTGAACTTCAAGAGTTAAAAATTCAACTATAGAATTTGGTACCGAGCCTTTATCTTGTGACTTCCTTTGTGGAATTCACCTGCTGCACTCTCTGTAGGGACGCCATATTCGCATGATATAGTAAATCGATAGGTGTCATTGTGACGTCTATCCAAGATTGGGATATGAGTCACAATTGAGAGCAACCTAAGTCAAGAATTGAAATACATAGCTTTCTAGGCTTAGTTGGTTATTATCGAGATTCGTTGAAGGATATTCTCAATCGCTATTCTATTAACGCAATTTGACTTCGTAGAGATACAAAATTCGAATGGAGCAAGGAATGTGGGAAGAGCTTCAAGAACTTAAGAGAGACTCATTTCAAAGACATGTTCATCATGCCATCCCGAAAAGCGAACGGGTAGTGACGCGTTGAGTAGAAGATCATATGGAACGAAAAGCGATGATGTCAAGTATACGACAGAGCCAACTTTAATAGAAAAGTTAAGGTTGCTCAAGCCACCAATTTTAGCATCAAGTGCCAAAGGGTCCATCAGAACCACTTGAGATTTTGAAATGGAAGTGGGAACACATTACCCTCAATTTCATTACTAATCTTCCCAAGGTTTCTCAAGGCATCAATGCTATTTGGGTTATTGTTGATAGATTAACCAAGTCTCGCTTTACATTTCTTACCGATACGAGAGACTTATTCCTTGAACGCCTTTTCTCGTATGTACGTAAATGAGATTGTGAGATTGTATGGCATGCCAAGATCCATAGTTTTGGGTTAGTTTGTATAAAGCTATGGGCACGAATTTACGATTCTGGCTTGGCATACCATCCTCAAACGGATGGGCAATCGAAAGGACTACTCAAACTCTTGAAAATATATTAAAACTCGTGTCCTAGATTTCAAAGGAAGTTGGGATAAGTACTTGCCATTGGTGGAATTCTCATACAACAATAGTTATTAAACAAATATAGGCATGGTTCCATTCGAAGCATTATATGGACGAAAATGTCGTTCTCCAATATGTTGGGATGAGGTGGGTGAAGCAACATTGTTGGGACCCGAGTTAGTACGTATGACTAATGATTCGACAACGATATAAAAATCCGGCACAAGATCGACAAAAGAGTTATGCGGATCTTCATCGAAAGGACGTGGAATTTAATGTAGGGATCATGTATTGTTGCGAGTTGCTCCATGGAAGGAGTTACAAGATTTGGGAAGAGAGGAAAGCTCAATCCATGATTTATCGGTCCATTTCAAATTCTTGATCGAGTAGGAAATGTAGCCTATAGACTTCATGCTACTCCAAGTATGTCTCGTGTTCATAATGTGTTTCATATATCTGTATTTCAGAAATATGTGAAAGACCCGAACCACATTATAGAGTTAGAACCTATTTAGATAGCCAAGACTTAAAGTATGAGGAGGTACTGTAAAAAATTTTGGATAGAAGGAGCATGTCCTACGCCAAGAAAGGTTATACCACAAGTTAAAGTTTTGTGGAGGAATCATGCTATAGAGGAAATGACCCGGGAATTGGAAACGAAAATGAAAGCGAGGTATCCTCACCTTTTTCAAACACTGTGTACGACGCCAATTTCGAGGACGAAATTTCATAAGGAGGGAGGTTGTAAGACCTCAAATTTTTAAATAAAAAGAATTTCCTTTATTTATTATTTTGAAATAGTAAGGGTTGATTTGATTAATGTGGATAGTTAAGGGTTAAATACTGAAAATATTTCAAAATAAGCAAGTGGTTATAAAATATTCATTATCGCTTGGGAATATTCGTAACGACGACGGCATAAATGCATGTGTGGGCCCCATAACTTGAAAGCGATCGATGAAGAAAACGACAAATATAAGTTGTTTTTAAATAATTCACAGAGTTGTTACAGCTTAATCTTTGTTAAAATACTCTGTGGTTAAAACACACTAATACGCGCTTGTTGAATAAAAGAAGACACCAGATTGCACCAATTATTGATTCTTACGTAAGAAGGCACTACTCAATAATGGTTACAATGAATTACTTGCTCAAAGATTTTATCGAGTTAATAATTGTCATCGCGTTGATATTTTATATTGTCATTGTTTCAATAATTGTCATTACACAAAGATCTTTCATTATCGAAGCAATAATTTATATTATCCTAATAATATTATTAGATAACATTATTGGCAATGTCTAGAAAGTTCTGCCTAAGGAGAGGTTTGGTCATCTAATCATGCGCCAGTAGATGAAGAAATTCTTATTGAAAGCCCCTTTTTCCTAGGAACCGCTTGGTTGTCAATATTGTGATTCTCAGAATATTATTTGTGAATAATTAATTATTGATTTATATGATGAGGAAAATATTGATTTTATGTGGATATAGATGGAGAAAATTTTAAAATGACAATTGTTGAAAATTAATATTTTATCTTTTTCCGATAAAATAATTCATTTAAATATATTATTTTAATAATATATTAACTGTGATATTTTTACAATGAATGTGGGATATATGAGTATATGAGGAGGAAGAGTATTTTGTGGCATTAAAGGTTTAATACATGTTTTGTGTGTTGGTGACACAATTATTGATCGAAATTTGATTATAAATTGTAAAATCACCTGCTTGTGGATTTCTTGGCCAATTTCTATTTGGAATTTGGAAAACTTTCTTCTCGCAAAGTTGTAGAGAATTGAATTTCCTATAAAACACGCGAGATTCAATTTTCTGATGAAAGGGCTATTTATTATGAATTATTGAAGTTCAAGTTCAAATAATTAATTTTTGGGAGTTTTAGTTAATTATTTTGAGAAAAACGTTTTTGAAACTAAGTTGGCCTCACATGTGATTCTAATGGGCTGAGATCAGTTGTCTATAGGGCTAAAGAAAATGTGAAAAATATATTAATATTATATTCAATTTTCTGCTTTTGGTGTTCTAAGCATTTTCCTATAAATAGGTGCTTAGGTTAGAATTGAAAAACACACCGTAAACCTAAGTTTCTCTCTATTTCTCTCTCGATATATTGAGCGATTCTTGTGAGTATACTTTGAGTATTGTTAGATTTGCAAAGTTCCTTCAAAGACTATACCCTTTATTCCAAATTTAGAAGTACTAATCTTTCGAGGTAAGGGATATTATTTTTTGTAATGATATTATTTCTTCAATATCATTATCTTTGAAATGTTGATCCAAGTTTTATCAAATTTGGAACTTTTTCATGCCTCAAGTTATCAGAAGACCCCAAAATATTAATAAATGAAATTTATTTTCTCTATTTATTATTTTGAAATAGTAAGGGTTGATTTGATTAATGTGGATAGTTATGGGTAAAATACGCAAATAATTCAAATAAGCAAGTGGTTATAAAATACTCATTGTTGTTTGAGAATATTCGTTTAGTCGTGAAATATTCTTGTAACGTCGGGAATATTCGTGATTTACGACAAGCAGTTTTTGTGGGCCCCATAACTAAAAGCAATTGGATGAAGAAAATGACAAATATAAGTTGTTTTTAAATAATCTACGTAGTTGTTACCAATTATCATCATTGGAATACTCTGTGGTTAAAACACACTAATACGCCGTTGTTGAACAAGAAGATACCAGATTGCACCAATTATTGATTCTTACGTAAGAAGGCACTACTCAATAATGGTTACGATAATTACTTTCAAAGATTTTATTGAGTTAATAATTGTCATATTGATATTTTATATTGTTTGTTGTTTCAATAATTGTCATTACACATATTTTCATTATCGAAGCAATAATTCATATTATCTCAATAATATTATTAGATAACATTATTGGCAATGTCTAGAAAGTTCTGCATAAGGAGAGGTTTGGTCACCTAATCATGCTACCAAGTAGGAGAAATTCTTATTGAAAGCCCCCTCTTTCTTAGAACCTCAGTTTGTCATCAATAATGTGATTCTCGAATATTATTTATGAATAATTAATTATTGATTTATATGATGAGGAAAATATTGATTTTATGTGGATATAGATGGAGAAATTTTTAAAATGACAATTGTTGAAAATTAATATTTTATCTTTTTCGATAAAATAATTCATTTAAATATATTATTTTAATAATATATTAATCTATGATATTTTTACAACGAATGTGGGATATATGAGTATACGAGGAGGAAGAGTATTTTTGTTGCAATAAATATTTAAAACATGTTAAACATGTTTGTGGACCCCATTTCTTGATCGAAATTTGATTATAGCTTGTAAAATTGTTCGTATGTGATTTCATCAATTTCTTTTGGAATTTTGAAAACTTTCTTCCGCAGTTGTAGAGAATTGAATTTCCTATAAAAAGTCATGATCTTCAATTTTCTGATAAAATGGCTATTTATTATGAATTATTGAAGTTCTAAAGTTCAAAATAATTGATTTTTGGAAGTTTTATTTATTTTTATTAATAAAAACGTTTTTTATATGTTGTGGGCATATTTAATATGTGCATGGTGGCTAAATTCAGATTCAAGATGTATGCGTATGAATTTTGTTTATATATAATATTATTATATTCAATTTTCTCTTTTGGTATTCTAAGCATTTTCCTATAAATAGGGTGCTTAGGTTAGAATTGAAAATCACACAGATTAAATCAAGTTTTCTCTCTCTATATTATCGAAATATTCTTGTGAGTATTTTGAGTATACTTTGAGTATTGCTAGATGGTGCAAGTTCCTTCAAAGACTATACCCTTATTTCTAGCTAAAGTAATCGATCTTTCGAGGTAAGGATATTATTTTTTCGTAATGATATTATTTCTTCAATATCATTATACCGAAATGTCGATCCAAAGTTTTATCAAATTTGGAACTTTTTCATGCTCTGGTTACTATTCATGGGTTACTATTCATGAGTTACTATTCACGAGTTACTATTCATGAATTACTATTCACGAGTTACTATTCACGAGTACTATTCATGAAGCGTGAAGATGTTTTTGTGGAATTTCTATCTTTTGCGTGTCTGAGTTACTATTCATTATACTCACGATACGACACTATTCACGATATCTGTACTATTCACCTAAAAAATAAAATTTCTTCTTTTTCGTCTAAAACATCTATTCGGATACTAACTCGATTGTATCCTTGTTTTGATCATTCTTGAATTTTACACCACTATGATTATTTTTGAGGTATTTTTGGACGTGATAAAACCAAGTACGAATCCTTAATCCTTAATCCTTGTCATTTTGTTTCAATCGATTCGCTTTTTAAAAAAATATTTTCATCATCCTCGCCTTAAATGATGATATTATGGAATATCTTTGGCTCAGTAGTGCAAAGATGAATGATTTCTTAAGAATATCTTTGGCCCAGTAGTGCAAAGATGAATGATTTCTGAAGAATATCTTTGGCCAGTAGTGCAAAGATAAATGTGTGTTTAAATGAACACGACCAATCGATGAATATCTTTGGCACGAGTGCAAAGATAAATATTTGATTCCGATGTATATTGATTGATGTTACAGGATAAAAAGATAGACGATGAACTTTTAAATTCATACATGAAGATAGTAGTTTGCATTCTCTACTTAACTCTTCTAATGAATTATTATTTCATCATGAGTATTGATTTAAAATTTGTTGTCTATTGTATTCTATTAGATTTTTCCTGTTGAAGACTAACGATAATTTGTTGTATATTATCTTAGTCATAATATTCTTTATCGAGCTAGTTGAGCTCACCCGCTTTCCTTTTTGTTCCATTTTTCTCGTGAGGCGAGAATATAGCGAGTACGTAGCCTGGGGTATGGAATGAAGGTTTTAGAAAGGATTGCTTAGTAGTCCTCACCATTTTGTAAAATAATGTATCAATAAATGTGATGAGGATTTATTTGAGTATAGATATTGTCTAGAAGATAATATTTGTATTCAAACTCACGCTTTCTTGTTGTAATAATAAAGTTGTAGTTGTTTCTCGTACATCATGTATTTGGTGACTCGTAATGGGTTGGATGGAATGGACCTATTTTGGGGGCGCCACGGTTAGTGGTATCGAGCTTAGGGATATGATCTCCAAGGAGATCGGGAATAAAACTAGGAGGGAGAGACGAAAATAAATCCTTCGCTAGTGTGTCCTACCTAAGCTTATTTGTTGGTTGGTCATAATATAGGGTATTATGTGATTTGTTAATTTATTTAATTAACCCTTGTTTTATGATAGTTTTTAAGAATGGTCACGAGAACGTTAACAATGGAGTGAATGAGATCGTGGAGACACCTCTAATCGCCAACCGTGATAATGTGATGTCAAAGTAAGAAGGAATTAGAGATATCCATGTGGTGAGTGAAGAATTTATAGTTGCACCTTTAGATAGTCGCAGAGGTAACAAATTTGAGAGTGAGGAAGAAGAGGAAGAAGAGGTACCAAGAGAGTTTATTAGAGGTATTTTATGATCAAAATGTAGAATTGCAAAATCGTATTCATGAGTTAGAAGAGCAGTCAAGAATTGTAGGCGATGTGGAGCAAAAGGATGCAATGATTCAAGCTTATGTTACCCGATATGTGATGCTTGAATGTAAGCACTCTTTGGCGAGTATAAGATGATAAAGTCGAAATCGAAATGAAAGAAGAAATAACCGAACGAGTGAGAATGAGTGATGCATGGGTAAAAAGCATATTAACGCGTTGATATTATGGAAAGAGATGTCCAATCTAAAAGAGAAGATTTAACAATGACGGGAAGACGCGTCGGCAAAGATCGATCAAAGACAAAGAACAAATTCTAGGGAAGAGAACGATCGCCAGCTTAGATGCTACAGATGCGAGAGGAGGGACATATAAGGTCAAACTGTTCAAAGTCTTCCAAGGTATGTTTTAGTTGTGGAAAAGATGGTCACATAGCTCGATTTTGTCCTATAAGCGAAATAAAGTCCAGCTGGGGACGTTGGCACCAGAGCGGATACGTAAAAGTCAAAGTCAACGACATCGAAGAGCGTTTTTCGTGACTTCTCAAAAAGCGAGTAACTCTCAACAAAGTTAGCACGGGTTAGTTAATTATAAATTCTTGCGAAGTTTATACCTTACTTGATACCTTGCTACCCATTCATTTATCTCTCCGCATGTGCTCAACGCTTAAACTTGACTCGAGAAATTAGACTTTGACCTTATCTGTGGAAACTCCGTTAGAGAAACTTTATCACATCCATCGCTTATAAATCTTGTTTGATTCAAGTTGGCACCATTACCTTACCATTGACCTTATCTCTTTAAAGATACTTGCTTTTGATGTGATTTTAGGATTGATTGGTTAACTACTCATCATGCCAAAATTGATTGTTTTCGTAAGGTTGTTAGTTTTCATATTCCTAAGCAACTCGTTATTCAATTCAAGCAATCAAACCATTGTAGTCAAACATTTTCATATCAAGCCATGAAGTCATTCGCTTTATTACGGATGTCAAATTTTCTTAGTCCATGTTATGGATTTGAATAAAGACACGCCGATTTGAATAATATTCCCTGTGTTATTGATTTTTCCCGACGTATTTCTGAAGAATTTCTTGGCTTACTCCCAAAGCTCGATATTAAATTTTGTATCGAATTTGAACCCTAAGACAAAACTCATTTCTAAAATCTCATATCGAATGGCTCCTATTGAACTTCGTGAGTTAAAAATTCAACTATAAATTTGGTACTTGAGCCTTTATCTTGTGACTTCCTTTGTGGAATTCACCTAAGCCGAACTCTCTGTAGGGGGCGCCATATTCGTATGCGATAGTAAATCGATAGGTGTCATTGTGACGTGCTATCCAAGATTGGGATATGAGTCACAATTGAGAGCAACCTAAGTCGAGAATCGAAATACGTAGCTTTAGGGCTTAGTTGGTTATTATCGAGAGATTCGTTGAAGGATATTCTCGAATCGCTATTCCATTAACGTAAATGACTCAGAGAGATACAAAATTCAAATGGAGCAAGGAATGTGGGAAGAGCTTCAAGAACTCAAGAGGAGACTCATTTCAAAGACATGTTCTGACCATGCGATCCTGGAAAAGCGAACGTGGTAGCTGACGTGTTGAGTAGAAGATTGTATACAAGTACGAGTATGATATTATCAAAGACTAATTTCGTATAATGTACAAATAATAGAGATGGAGATGAAAACTCTAGGTACCCACGTGATGATATACGAGTATAATCGACTTTAATCGATAAAGTTAAAGTTTTGTGGAGGAATCATGCTATAGAGGAAATGACCTGGGAATTGGAAACGGAAATGAAAGCGAGGTATTCTCATCTTTTCGAAACACTGTGTAGTCGTACGTCAATTTCGAGGACGAAATTTCATAAGGAGGGAGGTTGTAAGACCCCAAAATATTAATAAATGAAATTTATTTTTCTCTTTATTATTTTGAAATAGTAAGGGTTGATTTGATTAATGTGGATAGTTATGGGTAAAATACGCAAATATTTCAAATAAGCAAGTGGTTATAAAATACTCATTGTTGTTTGAGAATATTCGCTTAGTCGTGGAATATTCTTCTTTGCTTGGAATATTCGCATTTACGGCGCGGTCTTTTTCAGGGCCCCATAACGGAAAGCGATTGGATGAAGAAAACGACAAATATAAGTTGTTTTTAAATAACAGTAGTTGTTACAAGTTATCACCGTTGGAATACTCGGTGGTTAAAACACACTAATACGCGTTGTTGAACAAGAAGCACCAGTATTGCACCAATTATTGATTCTTACGTAAAAAGGCACTACTCAATAATGATTACGATGAATTACCGCTTTTAGTATTTTATTGAGTTAATAATTGTTGCGTTGATATTTTATATTACTTGTTGTTTCAATAATTGTCATTACACGTATTTTCATTATCGAAGCAATAATTCATATTATCTCGAATAATATTATTAGATAACATTATTGGCAATGTCTAGAAAGTTCTGCCTAAGGAGAGGTTTGGTCACCTAATTGCGCGCCAAGAAGGAGAAATTCTTATTGAAAGCCCCTCTTCCTCGAACCCGCTACTGTTGTCAATAATGTGATTCTCATAATATTATTTATGAATAATTAATTATTGATTTATATGATGAGGAAAATATTGATTTTATGTGGATATAGATGGAGAAATTTTTTAAAATGACAATTGTTAAAAATTAATATTTTATCTTTTTCTGATAAAATAATTCATTTAAATATATTATTTTAATAATATATTAACGGTGATATTTTTACAACGAATGTGGGATATATGAGTATACGAGGAGGAAGAGTAATTTTGTTGCAATAAATGTTTAAAACATGTTAAACATGTCGGTGGACCCCATTTCTTGACTGAAATTTGATTATAGCTTGTAAAATTGTTCGTATGTGGATTTCGATCAATTTTTGTTTGGAATTTGGAAAAACTTTCTTCTGCAAAGTTGTAGAGAATTGAATTTCCTATAAAAAGCCGCGAGATTCGAATTTTCTGATAAAATGGCTATTTATTATGAATTATTGAAGTTCTAAAGTTCTGAAATAATTGATTTTTGGAAGTTTTATTTATTTTTATTAATAAAAACGTTTTTTATATGTTGTGGGCATATTTAACATGTGCATGGTGGCTAAATTCAGATTCAAGATGTGGGCGTATGAATTTTGTTTATATATAATATTATTATATTCAATTTTCTGCTTTGGTGTTCTAAGCATTTTCCTATAAATAGGGTGCTTAGGTTAGAATTGAAAATCACACCAGAAACTGAAGTTTTCTCTCTCTATATTATCGAGTGTATTCTTGTGAGTATTTTGAGTATACTTTGAGTATTGCTAGACGGTGCAAGTTCTCTTCAAAGACTATACCCTAGTATTCTAGCTAGAAGTAATCGATCTTTTCGAGGTAAGGGATATTATTTTTTCGTAATGATATTATTTCTTCAATATCATTATAATTTGAAATGTTGATCCAAGTTTTATCAAATTTGGAACTTTTTCATGCTCTGGGTTACTATTCATGGGTTACTATTCATGAGTTACTATTCACGAGTCACTATTCATTAGTTACTATTCACGAATTTACTATTCATTCAGTACTATTCATGAAGCGTGAAGATGTTTTTGTGGAATTTCTATCTTTTGGTGTCTGAGTTACTATTCACGATATCTGGCCTTATTCACGATATCTGACACTATTCACGATACTGGTACTATTCAATTAAAAAATAAAATTTCTTCTTTTCGTCTAAAACATCTATTCCGGATACTAACTCGATTGTATCCATGTTTTGATCATTCTTGAATTTTATACCACTATGATTATTTTTGAGGTATTTTTGACGTGATAAAACCAAGTACGAATCCTTAATCCTTAATCCTTGTCATTTTGTTTCACTTTGGATTCGCTTTCTTTAAAAAATATTTTCATCATCCTCGGTCTTAAATGATGATATTATGGAATATCTTTGGCCTCAGAGTGCAAAGATGAATGATTTCTTAAGAATATCTTTGGCACAGTAGTGCAAAGATGAATGATTTCTGAAGAATATCTTTGGCCAGTAGTGCAAAGATGAACAGTGTTTTAAATGAACATGACTAATCGATGAATATCTTTGGCTTTGAGTGCAAAGATGAATATTTGATTCCAAATGTATATTGATTGATGTTACAGGATAAAAGATAGATGATGAACTTTTAAATTCATACATAGAAGATAGTAGTTTGCATTCTCTACTTAACTCTTCTAATGAATTATTATTTCAACTATGCAGTATTGATTTAAAATTTGTTGTCTATTGTATTCTATTAGATTTTTCCTCGTGAAGACTAACGATAATTTGTTGTATATTATCTTAGTCATAATATTCTTTATTGAGCTAGTTGAGCTCACCCTTTTCCTTTTGTTCCATTTTTCTCGGGAGGCGAGAATATAAGAGAGTACGAGCTCGGGGTATGGAATGAAGGTTTTAGAAAGGATTGCTTAGTAGTCCTCACCATTTTTGTAAAATAATGTATCAATAAATGTGATGAGGATTTATTTGAGTATAGATATTGTCTCGAAGATAATATTTGTATTCAAACTCACGCTTTCTTCATTGTAATAATAAAGTTGTAGTTGTTTTACGTACCATGTATTTGGTGACTCGAAATGGGTTGGATGGAATGGACCTATTTTGGGGCGCCACGCGATTCTTATTCACGAGTTACTATTCATGAGTTACTATTCACGAGTTACTATTCATGAGTTACTATTCACGAGTTACTATTCACGGTACTATTCATGAAGCGTGAAGATGTTTTTGTGGAATTTCTATCTTTTGGTGTTGAGTTACTATTCACGATACTAAGCACTATTCACGATATCTGGTATTATTCACCTAAAAATAAAATTTCTTCTTTTCATTCAAAATATCTATTACGGATACTAGCTTTGATTGTATACATGTTTTGATCATTCTTGAATTTTACACCACTATGATTATTTTTGAGGTATTGTTGGACATGGATAAAACAAAGTACGAATCCTTAATCCTTAATCCTTAATCCTTGTCATTTTGTCTCACCGGATTCGTTTTTTAAAATATATTTTCATCATCCTCGCCTTAAATGATGATATTATTGAATATCTTTGGCCTGTAGTGCAAAGATGAATGATTTCAGAAGAATATCTTTGGCCTGTAGTGCAAAGATGAACAGGTGTTGAGATGAACATGACCGATTGATTAATATCTTTGGCCTGTAGTGCAAAGATGAACAGGTGTTTAAATGAACATGACCAACTGATGAATATCTTTGGCCTGTAGTGCAAAGATGAATATTTGATTCCAGATGCATATTGATTGATGTTATAGGGATAAAATATTGATGATGAACTTTTAAATTCATACATAGAAGATAGTAGTTTGCATTCTCTACTTAACTCTTCTAATGAATTATTATTTCCGCTGCGAATATTGATTTAAAATTTGTTGTCTATTGTATTCTATTAGATTTTTCCCTGTTGAAGACTAACGATAATTTGTTGTATATTATCTTAGTCATAATATTCTTCTTCGGGCTAGTTGAGCTCACCCTTTTCCTTGTTGTTCCATTTTTCTTCTCGGGGAGGCGAGAATGTAGCGAGTACTAGTCGTCGGTATGGAATGAAGGTTCTAGAGAGAGTTGTTTAGTAGTCCTCACCATTTTTGTACAATAATGAATCAATAATTATGATGGGGATTTATTTGCATGTGGATATTGTCTAGAAGACAATATTATATTTAAACTCACAGTATATATTGTCGTATTTCACACGACATTTGTATTATTGAAGTTGTAGTTTGCTTCTTGTACCATGTATTTGGCGACTCAGAATGGGTGTTGTGTATACCTATTTTGGGGGCGTCACAGTTTGGATAGCATAATAATAGTCTAGTCGAATCAAAGGCTTAGACAATTTTTATCTTGCTTTTAAAAACGATAAATCCAATGCTTGCAACAACGTCAAGGTATATAAATGATTTTCAAATAGAAACAGATATTTGCTTGAGACGAAAATTTGAGTGTATATAGTGTAATAATTAAGGAACTTGCAACACAATAATAATAGTGTTCGGATACTTGCTCAATGTAAATTTGAGTGAGGTTAGGGAACTTGCCTTTAGCATTGATTGCTACTTATAGCGAAAATCACCTCAATGAACTATGTTTGTCCTATTTATGAAAGTATAGGTATTCATTAGCCAAACACACTTGATATACATATATAAACAACATGTACACATAACACATTTTTTTTCTATGTATACTTTGCCGCACCCATCAAAACTCATAGTCATGCACAATTAACATGCTCATACTTTTGACCACTGCTAGTTTATTCATAATCTTTCTTCTTCGTAATTCCAAGAGGTTCATTGCTTTAAGTAGACCATAACATCTATTAATCCAACCGACCCCTTTTCTACGTATGTTGGCAGGCATTAGATTTATTTTCCCGAAGTTAGTAAAATTCTCTACTTAGAACTCATTCGTGTAATAATAGTTTATAGCATTATAGGAATATTTATTAATCCATCCTTATATCAAGTTATGATGCTGTCTCCGAGTCCCAGGACATCTCGCCATGTCCGAAGTCAAGACATCTCACAGCCATGTCAAAACCTAAGACGTCTGCCATGTCCAAAAGCTTAAGACGTCGCCATGTCCAAGATGAAGACATATGGCCATGTGACGGGCCAAGTCATTTAGCCATGTCCGAAGATATTACGACTTATCCGAAGACAACACGCTTTGTCCGAAGACATCTCCGAAGTCAGCTCTTTCAGAGACTTTGGTTTACACTATTTCGACAAGGTCTAAGTTTGTCGGGTTAATTTCATTACGACTTTACTATATGCATACAGCCTAAGGTAATTTCTTCATACATGGTCTAACACGACCGAACCCATCAGTTGGTTCCTAAGTACGGTGCAGTTGCACCCCATGGAGTTCAGAAGCAGTGAACATGCTCTATTTTGCAGAGTAGCCACGACTTGATTCCAGACAATTATTAACGTATTCATGCACGAAAATAAACTTTCTAAACACCCTATATCATGCTAATTCATCATACTTGACCTATTAATTTAGGAAAACCGAGAATCAAACAAGACTTAAGTTAAGAACGAAGTAGAAATTATACCTTCTCGAGCTTTAACCTTGATATCTCACACACTAATTTGGTAATGCTTAGCAACTAAGAATTCTTTACTCAGATTTCTCCAACACTCTTATCACTATAACAGACTGCCATAGTGGCTTGTATTTAAAGAGAAAAGCATGGACTAGACACTTGCTTTACCCAATGTTGGGATTGATGGAGCAATAGAAATGAACAATGGTTACTTAAGGAGTTGTTTAACCACTCCATACCAGCCACTTAGCTAGCCCTGCATGCCTAGGATTAGCAGCATGAAAGTTTGCATAAAGAGAGTTTAGGCTACTGTTCCTTGTACTTGGTGACCCTTAATTTGTGACAATAGAATAGATCTCAGACATAGACAAGGGGCTAGTCGGTCGGGCCCATTGCCCCACGCCATATTTTATTTAACCAACACCTTGTACTATCAGTTAACTATTATGTTGGGTTTCGAATTAGATTTTAAATAACCCAAGTTTATTGGCCTAACTCAAAAGTCCATCAATTAATTTATTGGGCTAGACTCCCAATTTATTATTTGGATTATAAACATGTAATACTTAATTATTATGGCAGCAAATTAATTAATTTAATTTACCCAATAACACTAAATTATACACCACCTTAATAATTATTAATAAGTTAGGTTATTTCACATAATTTAAGTTACTCATCTCATGCCATGTAAGCATTTATAAAATAATTAATCACAGGCTCTATTTATGAATATTAATATTAAATCATAAAATTTACGGTTATTACATCCTCTCCCCCTTATAAAAATTCCGTCCTCGGAATTGATACAAGGTTACACAAAAAGATGGGGATAGTTTCTCCTTATCCTAACTTCTAATTCCAATGTGGCCTCCTCGACATCGTGGTTTTGCCAAACAACCTTTACAGAAGATATAGCTTTGTTTCTTAGCATTTGTTCTTTCTTATCTATTATCTGAACAAGAATTTCTTCATATGCCAGATTCTTCTCTACTTGAATGGGCTCATAGGAAATCACGTGCTTATAGTCAGACTTATACGGACGTAGTACAGAAATGTGAAACACGTTGTGGATGTGATCCAGTTTGGGTGGCAAAGCAACTTTGTATGCCACTTCGCCCACTCGCTTCAATATCTCGAATGGCCCTATGAACCACGGACTCAATTTTCCTTTCTTTCCGAATCTGATCTTTCCCTTCCAAGGAGATACCTTCAAAAACACAAAACTACTGACTTCAAAGTCTCGGTTCTGACGATGCAAGTCGGCATACTTCTTTTGGCAATCTTGAGTTGCTACCAATTTGCCCCTTATTGTTGCTACCACGTCGGCCGTTTGCTGGACTAATTCTGGTCCCAAAAGTAGTCGTTCTCCGACTTCATCCCAACATAATGGTGTTCTACACTTTCTCCCGTAAAGAGCTTCATATGGCGGCATACCGATACTCGCATGATATCTATTATTGTAAGCGAATTCTACTAATGGTAAATGGTCGTCCCAATTTCCCTTGAAGTCCATCACGCAAGCTCTAAGCATGTCCTCCAATGTTTGTATGGTTCGTTCACTCTGTCCATCAGTTTGAGGGTGATAAGCAGTACTTAATCTCAATTGAGTTCCCATTCGTTCCTGTAAACTTTTCCAGAATTTTGACGTGAAACGCGGATCTCGATTGGAGACAATCGACACCGGCACTCCATGTCGCGATACGATTTCCTTTACATACAAATTTGCTAACTAGTTCAAATTGAATTGAATCTTGATGGGTAGAAAATGAGTTGTCTTTGTTAGTCGGTCCACAATAACCCAAATGGCATCATAACCCTTCTGTGTAACCGGAAGTCCAACCACGAAGTCCATCGTAATGTGCTCCCATTTCCATTTTAGAATTTCCAGCGGTTGAAGTAGTCCACTTGGTCTCTGGTGTTCTGCTTTGACTCTTTGACAAGTAAGACATCTGCTAACACATTCTACAACCTCTCTTTTCAAATTAGGCCACAAAAAATGGTGTCGAAGATCCTGGTACATTTTTGTGCCTCCTGGATGTACAGAATACGTCGTATTGTGTGCTTCGTGTAGGATTTCCTCTCTCAGTTCGATTACAGCTGGCACCCATACTCGACCCTCAAACCTCAATGTACCGTCCTTATCTACTTTGAACCTTTCTTCCTTATCTTCTACTATTCTCTTCTTTATCTTCTCACATTCTTCATCTTTCTCTTGTGCTTCCTTTATTTTATCCAACAACATCGGGTGAGCTCTCATCATGAGTAATTTTCCTTCCGCTTCTTTTGGTTGCTCCACCTCTATTTCCAACTTTTCCATTTCTCTTATTAATTCCTCTTGAGTTGTCAATTTGAATAACTTCTCCCTTCCTTTTCTACTCAAAGCGTCGGCTACAACGTTTGCCTTTCCCGGGTGATAAAGAATTTCACAGTCGTAATCCTTGATTAGTTCCAACCACCTCTTTGTCGCATGTTCAACTCCTTCTGTGTGAAGATATATTTCAGACTCTTGTGATCCGTATATATCTCACATTTTTCTCCATACAAATAGTGCCTCCAAATCTTCAATGAAAAGACTACCGTCGCTAACTCCAAGTCATGGGTAGGGTATCATTTTTCGAAATCTTTCAACTGTCGTGAGGCATATGCAATGACCTTGCCATGTTGCATTAGCACACAACCAAGTCCTCTATGTGATGCATCAATATACACCACAAATCCTCCCGTATCATCTTGTAATGATAATACAAGCGCCTCACTCAACCTCCTCTTTAATTCTTGGAAACTCTCCTCGTATTTGTCCGTCCATACGAACTTCTCTGTCTTCCTCGTTAGATTGGTCAGCGGGGTTGCTATCTTAGAAAAATCTTGGATAAATCTTCGATAGTACCTTGGCTAAACTCGAAAAACTCCTAACTTCATTGGCGTCTTCTAGTTCCCGATTATTTACCACTTCCACCTTTGCAGGATCCACGGAAATTCCATTTTGATCTATCACATGTACTAGAAATTGAACCCTTTCCATCCAAAATTCACATTTTGAAAATTTAGCGTACATCTTTTCCCTTCTCAATGCTTCCAATACCATCTTCGTGTGTTCGTTAGTGCTCTTCCTTCGTCTTTGAATAAATCAAAATGTCATCGATAAATACTACTACGAACTTATCTAAGCATGGCCTGAAAACTCGGTTCATCAAGTCCATGAATGCTGTCGGAGCATTGGTTAACCCAAATGACATCACTAAAAATTTGTAATGTCCATAGCGAGTTCGAAACGCCATCTTTTGTATGTCCTCCTCTCGGACTTTCAACTGATGATAACCCGTTCGCAAATCTATCTTGGAAAAACACTTCGCTCCCTTCAGTTGATCGAAAAGGTCAATTATCCTTGGCAATGGATATCTATTCTTAACTGTCACTCGGTTCAACTCCCGATAATCGATACAAAGCCTCATCGATCCATTCTTTTTCTTTACAAACAACACTGGTGCTCCCCAAGGAGACACACTTGACCGAATATAACCCTTATCTAGTAACTCTTGCAATTGAATCATCAATTCCTTCATTTCTACTGGCGTCATACGATATGGGGCTTTCGAAATTGGTACGGTTCCCGGTGCTAAGTCTATTATGAATTTGATTTCTCTGTCTGGCGGAAGACCAGGCAGTTCGTCTGGAAACACGTCTTGGAAATCTCTTACCACTGATATATCTTTCATTTCTATTCCCTTTTACTGAGTGTCCACTATATAGGCTAAATAACCTACACATCCTTTCCTTACCAATTTCTTAGCCTGCATCATCGTAAGGCAACACGATTACTTGAGCGACGAGCTACCGTAAAACACTACCTTAGACTGATTTGAGGTCTGAAGGTTCACACTTTTCTTTTGACAATCGATTATTACAGCGTGGCCGGATAACCAATCCATTCCTAATATCACATCAAACTCTCCCAGTTTAATCAGAATTAAGTCTACGTTTAGTTCGTAACCTCTAATGTTTGCACAACAATTTTGGTAAACAAACTCTTTGGGAATTACTTCCTTATTCGCAATCTCTACGTTCAATGAATTTTCTAAATGTTTAGGAGGTATGTTTAGTCGATTAGCAAATTCTTCAGACACAAAGGAATAGGTAGCACCTGAATCAAATAATGCATAGGCATTTATATTATTGATTGGGAGAATACCTGACACCACGTCCCTTGCAGTCACTGCATCTTGGACAGTCATGTTAAAGGTTTGGGTAGTCGGTCGGTTGGATTGCGTTGGTCCGCCGATCATCAGCTTGTTGCCCCCTCCTTGTTGGCCGCTTCCTCCGTTGCTTCCCTTCTTTGGGCAAACCTTGATTTGGTGCTCAGTTGAGCCACACGCGAAACATCCCTTGATCTTTTTCGGCTATGGGCAGTTGGGTGAAATGTGCCCTTCTTGGCTGCAGTTGTAGCAGACGTTGCGCCCCTTCCAGCATTCCCCTTGATGGTTCTTCCCATATTTCGGGCAAGCTTCACTTCTTTTCTTAAACCCTCCTTGATAAATTTCTGACTGGTTGATGTTTCGGTGGTCGGTGTTGTTGTTGTTGCTTTTGTCGTTGTTGCGGTTATCCCATTTCCTCTTTCCCAGATAACTTCCACCACTGCTACTCCCTCCACGAGTTTCTCCCCCAACATTCTTGTTCTTCTTCTCCTTGTTGTATTGGCTCAATGCCTCGCTACCTCCCTCAGCAATTATCGCCTTCTCCAATAATGTGGCGAACGAGTCAATTTGAAGGACCGACACCTTGTTGAACAACCAAGGTTTTAGTCCAAGTTCAAAGCGTAGAGATTTCCTTTCTTCAGTGTCTACTTGATGTGTTGCGAATCGTGCGAGTTCATTGAACTTGGCCGCATACTGTGCCACTGTCATCTCCCCTTGTTTTAGTTCTAGAAACTTTACCTCCATCCTATTCTCCATGCTCTTCGGGAAGTAATTCTCGAAGAACAAAGTTTTAAACCTTTCCCAGGTTATAGTCCCTTCTCCCGCCCTCTGTTGATTTGCTTCCCACCAGTAGTTTGCTTCACCCCTCATCATATATGTAGCGAACACGGTTTTCTGGTCTTCACCCACACGAGCAATGGCGAAGGCTTTCTCCATTTCCTTGATCCACGTTTGCGCTACAATAGGATCGGTAGTACCTATGAATTCCGGAGGTCCTACACTCTTAAAGTCCTTGAAGTTTACGACCGGAGCTACTTGGGGATTGGGTGTTACTTGTTCATTTCTTCCCCTAAGAGCCTCCCCTAACAAATCTACAAGCCTCTGAATGGGATCTACTTGTCCTCTCTCATCATTAACCGACTCTTCCGGTGCAGTTAATCTACGTCTGGGCGGCATTTTTCTGCATCATAAAACTTCCATTTTTATTATCTAATTATATTACTTAAACAATTCTCCATAAAAGGAATAAGATTTCAGGATACATTTCAGAACAAGATCATTTATATTCATATGCCAAATTGTTACATCATACTTCTATAAATGACACAACTTATCCCCTAATATCACAAAAGATGGGGACAACCATTAACATACTACCCCTCCAATATAACTCAAAAGTTTGGGGCTTACAACTATCTCACATTCTACATAAAAGACTAAAATTACAACAACAGATAATACACTACATAACGAACTACAACTAATAACTTTTAACGCCTAGACTTAATCTATCATTCCGCGCTCCACAACGCTCTGGTACTCCCTCTGAGTAATATGCACCACAAAATCTCGGCTTATGGTGTGTTGGATTGCATCCTCCTCTTCTGTAGGGTAGTGATTTACCCCATCAATCGGTCTTTCCCATGGCAATGCGCCGTGATAGCCCATCCTATTCATCTTCCTCCTTTTGCACCTCACTTCATCTTCTAGATCGTTAGCCCTATTATTGGCCCCTTCCCACTTCTCTTTGAAATGGATCCTAGCCCTTACCTCCATCTCTAACTGAGTACGGATAGCTTCCTTCTCTATCCTCTCGCTCAACTCCCTCTGCTCCATCTCTTACCACTTCCCTGCCAGTTCTACATTCCTAGCCACCGCCTTGTGAAACAAAGCCCCCATCTGGATTCCTGCCTCCTTACGGTGAGCAATCTCTACCTCCATCTCCTGCATCACTAACTTTCTCTGGTGGTCTTTGTCCCTCAGCTTTTGGAATTCGGACTCTCTGTTCCTAGCCTCAGCCTCTAACTCCTCAACTCTGCACTCTAACTCTAAAATCTGCTCCTCATACTCCCCCAACATCCTATCCTCAAAAGTAGCCTCACGAGTCCCCATGGGCTCGTCCACCATCTGACTCCTCCATGGCTCCTCCTCCGGATCGAGGCCGCTTGGATATTGGCTCCATCTCCTCTTCCTCATCATCATCATCGATAGGGACTACAGTTGATATAGGCTCTGCTATCAATGGTGCCTCATATACCACGTGTATGTCACGCAGCTCCTCTTCTACTACTCAGCTAGGTCCTCCCATGTCAGTCATCCTACAATTACCAACACAAGACAAAACAAACAACAACTCCATCAGAATGTTAAATAACATAAGTTCATTGTATAGAATGAAGTTATATTCTGTAACACGCTAAGTCCATCTCTATGAAAACTCTATATGAGTTTCATCCCTTTTTATCTTCTAAGTTCTCCTAAGTTATAATCTAAGGGCTCTCGCTCCTAAGGTTTATAACTATGGCTTTGATACCAACATGTGACGCCCCCAAAATTCTTACACCCATATCTCGAATTCGGTGCATCACGTACAACTACGAATATCTTACTAAAATCAACAACGGAAATACTAGAATAATTTACATTGATATAATATAAATATTTGCGTCCCAAGGTACCGTAACCATTACTACGACAATTTAGTGATTAACTTAAACATAACTTAATCATTCTTGAATACATCATAACAAGCATAACAATAATAATAATACTTCTAGTCTTAAGAACTAAGTTATTCCTTTGCCTTGCCCTTTCCCTTGTCACGTCTCGGCACCGCATTGCTTACGCCTTAATCAGAATGTTTTAGGAAGCGAGGAATGAGCAAATCGAGTTTGCCCAAAGAAGTAATATAGCCGTAAGAACAAGCAGTTATAGCATTTAAATCTTTCAAGGGTATAATAATAATTGGTAGTTCAAGGATATCAAGAAATATCATGAGTATTCGATAGGTGTCGCTATACACTTGAAGGATATCGACAACTTTCAGGATTTATTCATTTCGAGGTTCAACATGAATGAGTACTGAGCAGTCACTAAGGACTAAGAACTCTTACTAGAATTAACAATATTACACAGTAATCCAATGTAAACGAGTACAACAGGTGATCAACCTAAAGTACCCTACGTTATGCATAACATTTAATCATACTCATGTGCGCACGTCGGTTCCCCGACAACATATAATTTCCCCTTCAATGAGGGTTGTTCATCTCAGTAGATTTATGATAGTCCGCACCAAGTCAATTGGTTTGGATAGTATAATAATAGTCTAGTCGAATCAAAGGCTTAGACAATTTTTATCATGCATTTAAGAACGATAAATCCAATGCTTGCAACAACGTCAAGGTATATAAATGATTTTCGGATAGAAACAGATATTTGCTTGAGATGACAATTCGAGTGTTTACAGTGTAAGAAGTAAGGAACTTCCAACACAATAATAATAGTGTTCGGATACTTGCTCAATGTAAATTTGAGTGAGGTTAGGGAACTTGCCTTTAGCGTTGATTGCTACTTATAGCGAAAATCACCTCAATGAACTATGTTTGTCCTATTTATGTAAGTATAGGTATTTATTAGCCAAACACACTTGATATACATATATAAACAACATGTACATATAACACATTTTCTTTCTATGTATACTACTGCACCCATCAAAACTCATAGCTGTACACTAACATGCTCATACTTTTGACCACTGTTAGTTTATTCATAATCTTTCTTCTTCGTAGTTCCAAGAGGTTCATTGCTTTAAGTAGACCATAACATCAATTAATTCCACCGACCCCTTTTCTACGCATGTTTGCAGGCATTAGATTTATTTTTCTGAAGTTAGTAAAATTCTCTATTTAGAACTCATTCGTGTAATAATAGTTTATAGCAGTATAGGAATATTTATTAATCCATCCTTATATCAAGTTATGATGCTATCTCCGAGTCCCAGGACATCTCGCCATGTCCGAAGCTGAAGACATCTGGCCATGACCGAAGCCTAAGACGTCTGGCCCTGTCTGAAGATGAAGACATATGGATATGTACGAAGCCGAAGTCGTTTAGCCATGTCCGAAGATATTACGGCTAGTCCGAAGACAACACGCTTTGTCCGAAGACATCTCCAAAGTCAGCTCTTTTAGAGACTTCAGTCTACACTATTTCGACAAGGTCTAAGTTTGTCAGGTTAATTTCATTAAGACTTTCCTATATGCATATAGCCTAAGGGAATTTCTTAATACATGGTCTAATACGACCGAACCCATCAGCTGGTTCCTAAATAAGGTGCAGCTGCACCCCATAGAGTACAGAAGCAGTGAACATGCTCTGTTTTGAAGAGTGGCCACGACTTGATTCCAGGCAATTATTAACGTATTCATGCTCGAAAGTAAACTTTCTAAACACCCTATATCATGTTAATTCATCATACTTGACCTATTAATTTAGGAAAACCGAGAATCAAACAAGACTTAAGTTAAGAACGAAGTAGAAATTATACCTTCTCGAGCTTTAACCTTGATATCTCACACACTGATTTGGTAATGCTTAGCAACTAAGAATTCTTTACTCAGATTTCTCCAACACTCTTATCACTATAACAGACTGCCACGGTGGCTTGTATTTAAAGAGAAAAGCATGGACTAGACACTTGCTTTATGTGACGCCCCCAAAATAGGTCCATTCCATCCAACCCATTCTGAGTCGCCAAATACATGGTACAGAAATAACTACAACTTTATTATTACAACATATAAACTTTGAGTTTAAATACAGATATTGCCATCTAGACAATATCCACACGCAAATAAATCCCCATCATAATTATTGATTCATTATTTTACAAAAATGGTGAGGACTACTAAACAACTCTCTCTAGAACCTTCATTCCATACCCCGACTAGTACTGCTACATTCTCTCCTCCCGAGAAGAAAAGTGGAACAACAAGGAAAAGGGTGAGCTCAACTAGCCCAAGAAGAATATTATGACTAAGATAATATACAACAAATTATCGTTAGTCTTCAACAGGAAAAAATCGATAGAATACAATAGACAACAAATTTTAAATCAATATTCAGCGGTGAAATAATAATTCATAGAAGAGTTACGTAGAGAATGAAATCTACTATAATCTATGAATTTAACGGTCCATCATCAATATTTTATCCTGTAACATCAATCAATATACATCCGGAATCAAATATTCATCTTTTACACTACTGAGCCAAAGATATTCATCGATTAATCATGTTCATTTAAACACTGCTCATCTTTGCACTCTGAGCCAAAGATATTAATCAATCGGTCATATTCATCTCAACACTGCTCATCTTTTGACTACGGCCAAAGATATTCTTGAAATCATTCATCTTTGCACTACAGGCCAAAGATATTCCATAATATCATCATTTAAGGTCAAGATGATGAAAAATATTTTTTTTTTTAAAGAAACGAATCCAAAGAAACAAAATGACAAGGATTAAGGATTAAGGATTAGTACTTGGTTTTATCCACGTCCAAAAATACCTCAAAAATAATCATAGTGGTGTAAAATTCAAGAATGATCAAAACATGGATACAATCGAGTTAGTATCCGTAAAAGATGTTTTAGACGAAAAGAAGAAATTTTATTTTTCTAATTGAATAGTACCGTATCGTGAATAGTGCCAGATATCGTGAATAGTCTTAGTATATCGTGAATAGTAACTCAGACACCAAAAGATAGAAATTCCACAAAAAACATCTTCACGCTTCATGAATAGTACTCGTGAATAGTAACTCGTGAATAAGAACTCATGAATAGTAACTCGTGAATAGTAACTCATGAATAGTAACCCATGAATAGTAACCCAGATATGAAAAAGTTCCAAATTTGATAAAACTTCAGATCAACATTTCAAAGATATAATGATATTGAAGAAATAATATCATTACTGAAAAAAATAATATCCCTTACCTCGAAAGATGATTTAGTTGAAACACCTTGGATATAGGCTATGACTTGAACTTGCACCGTATAGCAATACTCAAAGTATACTCAAAATACTCACAAGAATACGCTTCGATAATATAGAGAGAAAAACTTGATTTACGGTGTGATTTTCAATTCTAACCTAAGCACCTATTTATAGAAATTGCTTAGAACACCAAAGCAGAAAATTGAATATAATAATATTATATATAAACAAAATTCATACGCCCACATCTTGAATCTGAATTCAGCCACCATGCACATGTTAAATGAGTTTCAAAAATGGAAAAAAACGTTTTTGTAATTAAAAATATTTTAAACTTCCAAAAATCAATTATTTCGGAACTTCGGAACTTCAATAATTCACAATAAATAGGTCTTTTATCAGAAAATTCGAATCTCGCGACTTTTTATAGGAAATTCAATTCTCTACAACTTTGCGGAAGAAAGTTTTCCAAATTCAAAATGAAATTGACCAAAAATCCGCAAACTGGGCAATTTTACAGTTATAATCAAATTTCAAATCGATAAATGGGGTCCACCGACATGTTTAACATGTTTTAAACATTTATTGCAACAAAAATACTCTTCCTCCTCGTAAACTCATATATCCCACATTCATTGTAAAAATATCACCGTTAATATATTATTAAAATAATATATTTAAATGAATTATTTTATCAGAAAAAGATAAAATATTAATTTTCAACAATTGTCATTTTAAAAATTTTCTCCATCTATATCCACATAAAATCAATATTTTCCTCATCATATAAATCAATAATTAATTATTCACAAATAATATTACGAGAATCACAATATCGACAACCAGGCGGTTCAGGAAAGAGGGGCTTTCGAATAAGAATTTCTTCTTCTTTGGCCAGCAATTAGGTGACCAAACCTCTCCTTAGATGTAACTTTCTAGACATTGCCAATAATGTTATCTAATAATATTATTCAGATAATATGAATTATTGCTTCGATAAAGAAAAATACTGTGTAATGACAATTATTGAAACAACAGCAATATAAAATATCAACGCAGCAATTATTAACTTAATAAAATACTAAACAGTAATTACTGTAACCATTATTGAGTAGTGCCTTCTTACGTAAGAATCAATAATTGGTGCAATACCGAGTGCTACTGTTCAACAACGCGTATTAGTGTGTTTTAACCACCGGGTATTCCAATAGTATTAACGGCAACAACTACGCCGTTATTTAAAAACAACTTATATTTGTCGTTTTCTTCATCCAATCACTTTCCGTTATGGGGCCCACATGGTTTAACGCTACCGTCAATCACGAATATTCCCAAACAGTCATGAATATTCCACGACCAAACGAATATTCCCAAGACGATAATGAATATTTTATAACCACTTGCTTAATTTGAAATATTTGCATATTTAACCCTTAACTATCCACATTAATCAAATCAACCCTTACTATTTCAAAATAATAAATAAAGGAAATTCCTTTTATTTAAAAATTTGAGGTCTTACAACCTCCCTCCTTATGAAATTTCGTCCTCGAAATTGACGTCACGTACTGTGTTTTGAAAAGGTGAGGATACCTCGCTTTCATTTCCGTTTCCAACTCCCGTCATTTTCCTCTATAGCATGATTCCTCCACAAAACTTTAACTTGTGGTATAACCTTTCTTGCGTAGGACATGCTCCTTCCTATCCAAAATCTTGACAGTACCTCCTCATACGTTAAATCTTGACTATCTCGTCCGGTTCTAACTCTATAACGTGGTTCGGGTCTTTCACATATTTACGAATACGAGATATGTGAAACACATTATGAACACGAGACATACTCGAGGTAACGCAAGTCTATAGGCTACATTTCCTACTCGGTCAAGAATTTGAAATGGACCAATAAATCATGGATTGAGCTTTCCTCTCTTCCCCAAATCTTGTAACTCCCTTCCATGGAGCAACTCATGACAATACATGATCCCCACATTAAATTCCACGTCCTTTCGATGAAGATCCGCATAACTCTTTTGTCGATCTTGTGCCGTTTGTATCGTTGTCGAATCATTTGGATCTTTTCGGTGAGTCATACGTACTAACTTCGGGTCCCAACAATGTTGCTTCACCCACCTCATCCCAACATATTGGAGAACGACATTTTCGTCCATATAATGCTTGAATGGAACCATGCCTATATTTGTTTAATAACTATTGTTGTATGAGAATTCCACCAATGGCAAGTACTTATCCCAACTTCCTTTGAAATCTAGGACACGAGTTTTAATATATCTTCAAGAGTTTGAGTATTCCTTTCTCGATTGCCCATCCGGTTTGAGGATGGTATGCCAAACCAGAATAAATAAATTGTGCCCATAGCTTTCTACAAACTAACCCAAAATCATGAAGTGAATATTGGGTCACGATCTAAAACTATGGATCTTGGCATGCCATGCAATCTCACAATCGCATTTACGTACATCTACGAGAAAGACGTTCAAGGAATAAGTCTCTCGTGTCGGTAGAAATGAGCGAGACTTGGTTAATCTATCAACAATAACCCAAATAGCATTGATGCCTTGAGAAACCGCGGAAGACCCGTGAATTGAAATCCATAGTAATGTGTTCCCACTTCCATTCCTAGAATCTCAAGTGGTTGCAACGGACCCTTAGGTACAAGATGCTCACTTTTTACACGTTAGCAAGTTAAACATCTCGAGATAAACTACGCGATCTCTCTCCTCATATTGCTCCACCAAAATATATGTTGAAGATCATAATACATTTTGGTACTCCCAGGATGGATTGCAAATGGCGTATTGTGTGCCTCCATCATAATCTTGTACTTCAAATCAGAGTCGTTAGGAACACAAAGTCTAGAGTGGACTCGAAGTATTCCTTCTTCATCAATTCTCGCTTCCGGAATAGCTTCTTCTTGTACTTTCTTCTTCATACGCATCAACTCCGGGTCGGTGGCTTGAAAGCAACCTTAACTTTTTCTATTAAAGTTGGCTCTGTCATATATACTTGACATCATCGCTTTCGTTCCGCGCATATGATCTTCTACTCAACACGTCGGCTACCACGTTCGCTTTTCGAGGATGGCGTGATCGTAATGTCTTTGAAATGAGTCTCCTCTTGAGTTCTTGAAGCTCTTCCCACATTCCTTGCTCCATTCGAATTTTGTATCTCTACTGAGTCACCGCGTTAATGGAATAGTGATTCGAGAATATCCTTCAACGAATCTCCGATAATAACCAACTAAGCCTGAAAGCTACGTATTTCGATTCTTGACTTAGGTTGCTCTCAAGCGTGACTCATATCCCAATCTTGGATAGCACGTCACAATGACACCTATCGATTTACTATCGCATCGAATATGACGTCCCCTACAGAGAGTCGGCTTAGGTGAATTCCACTAAGGAAGTCACAAAATAAAGGCTCGGTACCAAATTCTATAGTTGAATTTTTAACTCACGAAGTTCAATAGAGCCATTCGATATGAGATTTTAGAAATGAGTTTTGTCTGGGGTTCAAAGTCGATACAAAATTTAATATCGAGGCTTTTGGGAGTAAGCGAAGAAATTCTTCGAAATACGTCGGGAAAATCAATAACAACAAGAATATTATTCAAATCTGACGTGTCTTTATTCAAATCCATAACATGGATTAAGAAAACTTGACATCCGTAATAAACGAATGACTTCATAGCTTGATATGAAAATGTTTGACTACAATGGTTTGATTGCTTGAATTTGAATAACAGGTTGCTTAGGAATATGAAAACTAACAACCTTATGAAAGTAATTAATTTTGGCATGATGAGTAGTTAACCTTAAAATCACATCAAAAGCAAATATCTCTATAGAAATAAGGTTAAAAGGTAATGTGATAGTGCCAACTTGAATCAAGCAAGATTTTTAAACAACGGATGTAATGAAAGTTTCTCCTAACGGAGTCTCCATAAATAGGTCAAAGTCTAATATCTCCGTAGTCAAGTTCAAACGTTGAGCGCAAGCAAGAGAGATAAAAGAATGGGTAGAACCAAATTATCTAGTAAGGTATAAACTTCGCAAGAATTTATAATTAACTAACTTGAAGTGCTAACCGTTCGGGTTCCTCGCATTTTAATGGAAGTCACGATAAACGCCTTCTTCCGAACCGATTGACTTTGACTTTTAGGGACATCCTTTTGAGTCACCATTCTCATTTGGTGGGTTTCGATATCGTCTGAATCTCGAAGCGATATGTCCTTCCTTTCCACAACTATAGCATACCTTGAACTGTTGTGGGCGGTTTGGTGATATATGTCCCTCTTTCCGCATTTGTAACATACGACCGATTGTCGTTCTCCTCCTTAGAACCCGATTCTTCTTGACACTATCGTCTTCACATGTTCGTTGTTAAATCTCCTCTTTTAAAATCTCCTCCCGACTCGCTTCTTCTATTTTTATGGCCATGATTACCACCAGAGTGGTTACCGCCTTTGTCTCAGTATTCTTCTTTCTCCATTTGGTTATCGTTATTACGATGATTGCTATCTTGATTATGATCCACGGTTATGGTCCCTCGGTTGAGCGTTTTCGTTATCTCGCTCTAACAATCGAGCCACATGACAACATCTCGAATAGAGAAAAAATTTATGAGAAATGAGATCTTTGGCGTATGTCGGGTTTCAAACCTCTCGAAAACATCCGCGTCATACGTTCCTCATTCTCCACCAAATGAGGTGCAAACACGATAACTCCGTGAACTTCGCCTCGTCTTTGGGACAAATCATGTTATTACGCTCTAGTCTAATAAACTCCACTTCCTTCATATGACGAAAACTTTCGGGAAGTACTTGTCATTGAACTGCATTTACAAACGTCTCCCATGACATCTTTGAGTGCAAATTGGATGGATGCGCTTCCGATTCCCACCGATGTCTGCCTCGCCACGGAATATAAAGGTGGCGAATGGAACTTTCTGTTCCTCCGTGCATCCCAAGACATCGAATATCTTGGTAATTTGTTTGACCCACGTCTCGCGCTTAATCGGATCCGGCTTTCCCAATGCAGTGGTCCCAACTCTTTGAATCGCTTGGGCTGTGACCACCAAAGTGAATTCTATAATTTCCTCCTGTATTTTGAACACGAGTCTCCTCGTGCGATTTTGCATGAAGCGCAAAAAGCTTCTAAACATCCCCTCGTTCATCATCTCTTTCGGTTGTGTTGTTCACAGGAGGAACATTGCCACTTGTTGCACGTTCTCCTCGTTGGTAAATCTGAGGCATCTCCACGGTCTCATTTACTCCATTAATTAATATTCTCGATCGACATTCTCAAATCACCGTCATAAAATAAAGGTTAATTAAGGAAATCAATATATCACATAATATCCCTATATATTGACTAACTAACAAATAAGCTTAGGTAGGACACACTAGCGAAGGATTTACTCGTCTCTCCCTCTAGTTCTATTCCCCGATCTCCGCCAGAGATCATATCCTAAGCTCGATACCAACCGTGGCGCCCCCAAAATAGGTCCATTCCATCCAACCCATTCTGAGTCGCCAAATACATGGTACAGAAATAACTACAACTTTACTATTACAACATATAAACTTTGAGTTTAAATACAGATATTGCCATCTAGACAATATCCACACGCAAATAAATCCCCATCATAATTATTGATTCATTATTTTACAAAAATGGTGAGGACTACTAAACAACTCTCTCTAGAACCTTCATTCCATACCCCCAGACTAGTACTCGCTACATTCTCGCCTCCTGAGAAGAAAAATGGAACAATAAGGAAAAGGGTGAGCTCAACTAGCCCAGTAAAGAATATTATGACTAAAGGTAATATACAACAAATTATCGTTAGTCTTCAACAGGAAAAAATCGATAGAATATAATAGACAAACAAATTTTAAATCAATATTCGCATGAAATAATAATTCATAGAAGAGTTCGTAGAGAATGAAATCTACTATAATCTATGAATTTAACGATCCATCATCAATATTTTATCCTCAGTAACATCAATCAATATACATACTGAATCAAATATTCATCTTTGCACTACAGGGCAAAGATATTCATCGATTAGTCATGTTCATTTAAACACTGCTTCATCTTTGCACTAGTGCCAAAGATATTAATCAATCCATCGTGTTCATCTCAACACTGCTCATCTTTGCACTCTGAGACCAAAGATATTCTTCGAAAATCATTCATCTTTGCACTACTGAGCCAAAGATATTCCATAATATCATCATTTAAGATGAAGATGATGAAAATATTTTTTTTTTTTTTTTAAGAAACGAATCCGGTGAAACAAAATGACAAGGATTAAGGATTAAGGATTCGTACTTGGTTTTATCCACGTCCAAAAATACCTCAAAAATAATCATAGTGGTGTAAAATTCAAGAATGATCAAAACATGGATCTGATCGAGTTAGTATCCGAATAGATGTTTTGGACGAAAAGAAGAAATTTTATTTTTCGGTGAATAATCTGTAGTATCGTGAATAGTCTCAGATATGTGAATAGTCAGGTATACGTGAATAGTAACTCAGACACCAAAAGATAGAAATTCCACAAAAACATCTTCACGCTTTATGAATAGTACTCGTGAATAGTAACTCGTGAATAATAACTCATGAATAGTAACTTCGTGAATAGTAACTCATGAATAGTAACCCATGAATAGTAACCCTGACATGAAAAAGTTCCAAATTTGATAAAAACTTCAGATCAACATTTCAGTATAATGATATTGAAGAAATAATATCATTACGAAAAAAAAAATATCCCTTACCTCGAAAGACAGTACTTCTAGTTGAAACACCGGATATAGGCTATGACTTGAACTTGCACCGTATAGCAATACTCAAAGTATACTCAAAATACTCACAAGAATACGCTCGATAATATAGAGAGAAAACTTGATTTTACGGTGTGATTTTCAATTCTAACCTAAGCACCCTATTTATAGGAAATTGCTTAGAACACCAAAGTAGAAAATTGAATATAATAATATTATATATAAACAAAATTCATACGCCCACATCTTGAATCTGAATTCAGCCACCATGCACATGTTAAATGAGTTTCAAAAATGGAAAAAACGTTTTTGTAATTAAAAATATTTTAAACTTCCAAAATCAATTATTTGAACTTGAACTTCAATAATTCACAATAAATAGGTCTTTTATCAGAAAATTGAATCTCGCGAATTTTTATAGGAAATTCAATTCTCTACAACTTTGCGAGAAGAAAGTTTTCCAAATTCCAAATGAAATTGACCAAATCCACAAGCAGGCAATTTCACAGTATAATCAAATTTCATCGATAAATGGGGTCCACCGACATGTTTAACATGTTTTAAACATTTATTGCAACAAAATACTCTTCCTCCTCGTATACTCATATATCCCACATTCGTTGTAAAAATATCACAGTTAATATATTATTAAAATAATATATTTAAATAAATTATTTTATCGAGAAAAAGATAAAATATTAATTTTCAACAATTATCATTTTAAAAATTTTCTCCATCTATATCCACATAAAATCAATATTTTCCTCATCATATAAATCAATATTTAATTATTCACAAATAATATTACGAAATCACAATATTGACAACCGTGCGGTTCAGGAAAGAGGGGGCTTTCGAATAAGAATTTCTTCTTCTTGGTAGCATGATTAGGTGACCAAACCTCTCCTTAGACGAAACTTTCTAGACATTGCCAATAATGTTATCTAATAATATTATTCGGATAATATGAATTATTGCTTTCGATAAAGAAAAATACGTGTAATGACAATTATTGAAACAACAATATAAAATATCAACGCAAACAATTATTAACTTAATAAAATCTTTGAGCGATAATTCTCATAACCATTATTGAGTAGTGCCTTCTTACGTAAGAATCAATAATTGGTGCAATACTGAGTGCTACTTGTTCAACAACGGCGTATTAGTGTGTTTTAACCACCGGGTATTCCAACAATGATATTAATGACAACTACGCTGTTATTTAAAAACAACTTATATTTGTCGTTTTCTTCATCCAATCACTTTCCGTTATGGGGCCCACACATGCAAGGCTTGTGGTCGTCGAATATTCCCGACAATCACGAATATTCCACGACCAAACAAATATTCCCAAGCGATAATGAATATTTTATAACCACTTGCTTAATTTGAAATATTTGCATATTTAACCCTTAACTATCCACATTAATCAAATCAACCCTTACTATTTCAAAATAATAAATAAAGGAAATTCCTTTTTATTTAAAAATTTCGGGGTCTTACACTTTACCCAATGTTGGGATTCATGGTGCAATAGAAATGAACAATGGTTACTTAAGGAGTTGTTTAACCACTCCATACCAGCCACTTAGCTAGCCCTGCATGCCTAGGATTAGCAGCTTGAAAGTTTGCGTAATGAGAGTTTAGGCTACTGTTCCTTGTACTTGGTGACCCTTAATTTGGGACAAGAGAATAGATCTCAGACATAGACAAGGTGCTAGTCGGTCGGGCCCATTGCCCCATGCCACATTTTATTTATCCAACACCTTGTACCATCAGTTAACTATTATGTTGGGTTCCGAATTAGATTTTTAATAACCCAAGTTTATTGGGCTAACTCAAAAGTCCATCAATTAATTTATTGGGCTAGACTCCCAATTTATTTTTTGGATTATAAACATGTAATACTTAATTTTTATGGCAGCAAATTAATTAATTTAATTTACCCAATAACACTAAATTATACACCACCTTAATAATTATTAATAAGTTGGGTTATTTCACATAATTTAAGTTACTCACCTCATGCCATGTAAGCATTTATAAAATAATTAATCACAGGCTCAATTTATGAATATTAATATTAAATCATAAAATTTACGGTTATTACATTTGGTATAATTTAATTGGACTTGGATTAATAGCAAGCCCAATGAATTAAGTGTTCAAGCCCAAGTTAAGGTCCAACATTAAGTTATGTCAAGCCCAATCCAAAAAGTTAACCACGGGTCGAACCGATGGGTCATGGGATGGGTAAAACCCATGGGGTGTTAAAAAGGGGAGCTGTGCCGACTATTTGGCCACCAAGTAAAGTGATTACTTGGTGGCTAAGTTGCAAAGGAGGTGGAATAGTAAGGAGGTGGAAAGTTAACAATTTTGCCCTCACTTTGGTTGCTTATAAATACAAGGCTTGAGTTGGATTTTTATTTTTTTTACAAAGCTTGTCAATATATATTGAGAGAAAGAAAGAGCTAGAAACACTAAATCCTTCTACTTCCAAGCAAACCTTTATACGTTTATCAAGAACGTGAGTTACTTCAAAGGTAAATTCTCATAAACCATAATCTTCATCTTTTTCAATTTCTTTCTCGTAGAAGAATCGTAGATTGGTGGAGAATGTTTATTGAGGAGATATAAGGATGCCTATGAATGACTAAATCATTGATAGGTTATGACCAGATAGAAATCGTAAGCGTTTACGTAAGGTAAAAACCATAAAAGTCTTGAACGTTAACTTAGTTAAGAATGAATGTTTTGAAAACCGTTATAGCTAAGGAATGTGCCTATTGTTTGGTTAGGATGACTATGATGAATCAATGGAGTTTTCCATTTGATTTGGCTTATAGAACACGAGTAACGAAGTTATGGCGAATTTTGCGAAAATAGACGTTAAACGTCGAAAATGTAAAAAGCCCGGATTAAAGGTCAAAAGTTGTCGTGTGACTTGAAAATGATGGTTTCCAATGTCAACACTTGAGATAAGGTAATTAAGATTCGTTGGCGAAAGAATCGTCGCATTCCAACTTATAACGTAGAAAACGAGTATTGAACGGTCGAAAACGTTAAACGAACGCTTAAAAATGAACTCAAAAGTGAATTCCGAGTTAACGGATTCGAAAATGTGAAATTCTTATATGGACACGTAAAGGATGTGATTTATGACTTGTAGGCTTTCGAATGGGTCAATTTGGATGTAAACCGAACAAATTAGGAAGCCGGGAGTTTCGTTAGAAAAGTGGACTGTTTTGGCTAACTGGTGCACAGACTCGACAACACCAAAACTAGTACAAAGTGGTGGCGCTTGTGACAGAGACTCGACCAGTACCACCTTTAACTCACGCCATGATTGCCACTAGAATACATAGGATGTCGCCATGCAATGCCGAAAAGTGAAAAATTGTTGACCAAGTTAGGTTTTGTTCCATTTGAATATAGACCTAAAGTAAGACATTGAAGGTACTTAATGTACATAATAAGATTTACCTTAAATCACTTATAAGGTGTTAATGTAAGAAGATCTAGTATGGTTTAATAGAAATTAAACGAAGAACGCGAAGACGTAATAAGTAAACCGTGAATGACGTTCAACGTTGGTATTTAACCAATAATGATCGAATCTCGGTTAAGGACGTAAGAACGTTAATGAGACGTAACAAAGTATAGGAAGTCGAATCGAATTTAATAACGAAGTTAATTCAAATAAGACATAGAAGAGAAGGAAGTTGGTTAGAACCGTAAAGTTAGTTTGTTTGATAAGTAATTATAGTGTGCTATGTGAATATATCATGTTGATCCTGTAAAGACTGAGAATAGTTGAATTGTATATTCGAAGAAGCTTGAAGGCAAGTCTTTCTTAAACTCTTGTGTAACCTTCGTGATAGCCAAGTTTTACGTGATGCATGTTATACAATGCATTAATGGTTTTAATGAAAGAGTTGATGCCAGTCTTAATTCGGCTAGACAAGTATTGAAGAATGAATGGATTTGTTTACCAGTCTGTTGATATAGAACTGTTAACGCTATCATATGCCAAGTATTTGGTACGGATGAGAAGGTAAGTTTGTTTATGTACAAACAAAAGTATTTTTCATAGATTATTTGATTGGCACGCGAGGTTGCCAAATGTTGAACGTAAATACATTTAACATAAGAGTGTTGATCAACATAGAGTACAATAGGCTAATCACCTAGAAGTGCTCGTAAGTAAAGACGGGTGGATGACCTTAGTGCCGGATATCCTTTTCAAGTATGAAAACGAAAAGAATATGTTCATGGTCTATTGACCAGTTTATCATTCTTAAGCTAATATATATACTTTGGAATTGTTATTATGACATGAGAAGTACTAGTCAAATGTTTCGTAGTGCTTCGTAGTTAATTGTTCAAATATTGAGTTAAAGCATGGAATTGTTAATATGATTCTTTGTTAAGACTTGCTGAGCTAGTTATGCTCATTCTTGCTTAAACCATATGTTTGCAGCTAAAGCCGAACAAACTGATAGTTTTAAGAGAGATAAGGGCAAGGCTAAGATGGACAATTAATCGTCCTGTAATAGATTAGTGTATTTGATTGTAATATACTTATGAAGAACAATGAATGTATTCGGTTTATGAACCTGGAAAAGGATTTATTACAAATGTAATACAAAGATAGTAATTATACTCATTTTGTTGTTATTTCAATGAAATGATTGTATGTATTATAGTATCATGGAGCACCATATGCCGGGTTGGAAGACACCCGAATTTGGGTGCGTCATAGGTTTGTATCACAGCATTAGGTTATAAAACTTAAGGGGAAAGAACCTTAGGCTAATAACCTCGTTAGGAAAGGAAGAGTCCGAAGAAAGTAACTCGAGTCAAATAAGTTAATAAGGTATTGAGGAAACTCAGTACCGAAAGATTTAAAAGATGGAAAGTAACCCTAAATGGAGTAAATGTGATTTGTGCTTATATTATTGTGTATTATGTACTAATCAATTTGTTATGTGTTATTGTAGATGTCGGTCGATAGCTTTATGTATAGGGATATACATGTGATCAGCGAGGAGTCCGTAAACAGAGTTGAGCCAGTACTTGTGCCTATAGCAGACATACCTGTAGTGATTCTAGAAGAGTCAGAGCCCGAGGAATATTACTCGGAGGAGGACAATTCTGAGGAGACCATGGGAATAACATCATATCTGAATATGATGATAGATGTGGAGGATGACATGGAGGTGACATCGATTAATATGGTGATGCCTGCCCTAGAGTCAACACCTACAGAGACTATGAAGGCAATGTGCCTCTCAGTGCTTGACCGTAACGTGCAACTGCACAATATGGTGCAGCACCAGAAGGAAGAGATCAGTGATCTCTATGGGGCGAAAAAGTCTGCAGAGTCTGACTATGAGATTGAGCATGATGAGAAAGTGCTCATGACTGACAAGGCTAGAGACTATAAGACCGAGGTCGTAGAACTTCGTAAGAAACTGGCTGAAAAAACCCAGAAGATAGCACGAATGTCATATATAAATGATAGTGTGCACGAGGATTTCAAGCTTAAAATAGCTTGTTATTCTATTGAGTCGGGACATACTCGACATACTATAAGTTAAGATATTGTGTCGATTCTAGCGAACGAGAAGCATGAGAATGCTGTTCGGCAGTATTAGAAGTAGTTTGGTACATACTTTTGTGTAGTGATGTAAAACCCTCTTTTGTATAATTAAATGGTAGTCTTTTTCTAAATCCCAATTTTTGTAAAAGTCAATCGCGGGATATATATATAATAGCTTTTGGGCTATGAAAAGAAACTTTTAAATAGTTTTGATCTATAAAGAAGCATTTGAATATAAGGAAGTTTTTATTTTAATTTTCTTTGTTGTGTATGAGTTATTATTCAGTTGTTTGACGACTAATAACAAAGTAAGCAAATAAGTAATAATGGAACTTTATTTATTTAATCAGAAATGCCGCCAAGAAGAAGACAACGTAACCAAGAGGCGGAATCGTATAATGATAACGAGGGGGATCCTAATAAACCAATGCAAGAGTTCGTTAATTTATTAATGACTGCATTTAACCAAGCTGGGGGTAGAGCACCCGCAAGACCTAGAGAAGCCTAAACGACTACCTTTAAGGAATTTAAGAGTGTAGGTCCACCAGAATTTAAGGGAACGACGGATCTAATGGAGGCCCAGACATCGGTCATGGAAATAGAGAAGGCGTTTGTTATTACAAACGTATCTGAGGTGCAAAAGACTTCTTTTGCGACCTATATGATGAAGGGGGAAGCCAACTACTGGTGGGAGGCTCACCGAGGTGAAATGAAGCGAAGGCATTAAATGGGAACAGTTTAAGAAGGTATTCTTCGAGAACTACTTTCCTACTAGCATGCAAGGGAGAATGGAGATTAAGTTCCTCGAACTTAAACATGGGGACATGACTGTTCCCCAATATGCGGCCAAATTCAATGAATAGGTTTGCTCCACACCAAGTGGACATGGTGGAAAGGAAGGCTCGTAGTTTGAGCAGGGCCTAAAACCCTGGCTCTATATTAGGATATCAGTTTTTCAGAGTGCTTCCTATGGGACCATTCTGGAAAAGGTGATACTAGTGGAGGGTGGTAGTGAGGCGTTGACCCAATACCATAAGGATAGAAAGAATAAGAGTAAGGGAGAGGGAGGAAATAAGGCAGAGGTTGCCAGCGGTAGTGGCAATGTGCCTAAGAGGAAGAATTTTAACCCTGGGAATACTAGGGTTAAACATGGGGATCCTAAACGTAGGATGGAGGCATGCAAGACATGCGGTAAGATTCATCTGGGAGTCTGCCAAAAAGGGAAAATGGGTTATTATAATTGTGGACAAGAGGGTCACATTTCTCCCAACTGTCCTAATCCTAAGAAAAGCCGGGGATGTTTTGTTTGTGGGTCGGTGGACCACATGACAAGAAATTGCCCAAAGAAATGGGCGGAGGGTAGTAAAGGTTCTACTAGTGGCAATTTGGTCATTACTGGACCAACACCATCATTGGGTATACCCTCAGCCCGAACGTTTAATATGACGGTCCAAGTTGCAGTTGCATCAATGGATGTAGTAGCAGGTGTCATTCTAGTCAACGAAATAAATGCTTACGTGTTATTTGACTCGGGTGCTACTTGTTCTTTTATAGCATGTGGATTTGCTAAGCAATTGGGATTAAATCCTGAAAAGTTAGAAATACCTTTAGACATTAAGGTAGCAAACGAGGAGATAATTTCCATTGAACACATTCATAGGAATTGTTTCGTAGATATCAGGGGTAATAGATTATCGGCAGATCTTTTACTGATAAGGTTAAGGGAATTCGATGTGATTCTCGGTATGGATTGGTTAATTAACCATAGAGCGATAATAGACTGTTATAGAAAGAATGTAAACCTAAGGCTTTCTAAGAAACCTGAGGTGGTGTTTTATGGAAATAAATCACTGGGACGTTCTTGTTGTCTAACCATGACACAAGCTAGGAAGATGTTGAAGAAGGGGTGTAAGGGTTATCTGTGCCATGTGGTGGATACCCAAAGAGTGGGAACATCATTGGAACAAATAGCGGTAATTCAAGAATTTGCGGATGTGTTTCTGGAGGAGTTACCCGGTATTTTTCCATATAGGGATGTAGAATTTGTGATTGATTTGTTGCCCGGTATGACACCAGTTTCAAAGGCACCATATAGGATGGCGCCAGTGGAGATGAAGGAGTTAATGGTTCAGTTACAAGAACTATTAGATAGAAAGTACATTCAACCGAGTGTGTCTCCGTGGGGAGCACCGGTATTGTTTCTAAAGAAAATGGACGGATCGTTAAGACTTTGTATAGACTATCGAGAGTTGAACAAGTTAACGATTAAGAATAAACACCCGTTGCCCCGGGATCGATGATTTATTTGATCAGTTGAAAGGGGCAAAGTATTTTTCTAAGATAGATTTGCGCACGGGGTATCATCAACTGAAAGTGAGGAAGGAAGATATACCTAAGATGGCATTCAGAACTCCTTATAGGCATTACGAGTTTTTGGTTATGTCGTTTGGGTTGATGAATGCGCCAGCCGCATTTATAGATATGATGAACAGAGTGTTCAGACAATATTTGGACAAGTTGGTTGTAGTGTTCATTGATGATATTCTAGTCTATTCTAAGACGCCAGAAGATCATGCTGAACATCTAACAATAGTGTTGGAAACACTACGGAGGGAGAAATTGTATGTGAAATTCACTAAGTGTGAATTTTGGCTCGAACGAGTGCAGTTTCTAGGACATGTTATAGACAAAGATGGCATATCTGTAGATCCAGCGAAGGTGGAAGTGGTGAATGAGTGGGAGCAGTCAAAAATGCCAACCGAGGTTAGGAGTTTTCTGGGGTTAGCGGGATACTATAGAAGGTTCATTCAGGACTTTTCTAAATTAGCTACTCCGCTGACAAATTTGACAAGGAAGTCGGTGAAGTATGTATGGACAGAAAAGTGTGAGCATAGTTTTCAAGAACTAAAAAGGAGGTTGAGTGAAGCACCTGTATTATCTTTAACAGATGATACGGGGAATTTTGTAGTTTATAGCGACGCTTCGCATAGAGGACTAGGTTGCGTGCTTATGCAGCATGGCAAGGTCATTGTGTATGCGTCACGTCAGTTAAAGGATTATGAGAAGGTCTATCCTACTCATGACCTAGAATTGGCAGCTGTAGTATTTGCTTTAAAAATATGGAGAAATTATTTATACGGGGAGAAGTATGAGATATACACGGACCATAAAAGTCTGAAATATATCTTCATACAGAAGGAGTTGAATATGAGGTAGAGAAGGTGGTTAGAGTTGAGTACCTGTTTCGATTGTGTCCGATCGTGATCCACGATTCACGTCGAATGTGACAACCCGGAAATCTGGATTGTCCAGAAATTAAGATTTAAAGAATTAGTTATTAATAAAATGAATTTTTATTAATACTATTATGTGTTATATGTTTATTAATCGTTTTATAACCTAGAATGATTATTAATCGGGAGGATTCTGGCTACGAGCTAGATTGAACGAGTAAGAATTTTTAAGACGAAAATAAAAAGTTTTACGGGAACAAAATATTTTTCGGGAAAAAACGAAATAAACACTATTCATCCGTTTACGCTTTCGAGATTTATTTTGAAATTCCTAGAAGTTATAGATTACGTAAAATGTTGAGACGTGATGGAATATTTAATAATATTTCAGTTATGGCCAAAGACGAAATATCCAAAAATATTTGGATTCCGAGAATCGCAGTTTTTAAAACTGTCGGACGAAACCCGAAAGACGGAACTACGAAACTTAAGGGCTAAGTTAACTTAGTCCTTAAGTCTTGAATAGTAAGGAGGTGTGAATAGTGATTTTAGGGGCGAAATGACTATTTTGCCCCTAACCTTGAAAATCTATAAATAGGAAGCTTAATCTCATTTGAATGGGATTTTGAAAATCCTACACTTTGAGAGAGAAAGAGAGAGAGTTCGGATGGGGGAAGAGAAGGTGATGAAGGAAGGAAAAGCTAGCTTGAATGCACGCTTTGTCCGACGGAAGGAGATTCAAGAAGAATGGTAATCCGAACACTAGTTTCTTCTAAATTTTCTTTAAGTTTTTATGTTCAATAACATAGATTAATGAGAATAAGGAGTAAAAGAGGTTAGTAATGATTTCATATGGTTTAAATCATAAGAAAACGAAGAAATAAGAATTAGAAATTTAGTTTATAAATTTCTAAAGGAAGTATAAGATTCGTAAGGATTTTGAGCGATTCGAATGAATCTTATGAATGAGTAGGTTAAATAAGGAATGATGTTCTATAACATCAAATTCCAAGAAAAATTAGAATCGTAATCCAAAATATCGATTAAAATGAAGAACGAATGAAGAACACGAAGAACACGCAAAACACACGAAGAACGTTGTTGATGGACAAATTTAAAACCATCGCAGTGTAAATATTGTTGATGCACAAGTTTAAAATCATCGCGTATAAGTTAGATGCTTATTGCTTGGTTGGGAACGTTAGAAACGTTCATAAAGAACAGATTAAAATTAAGCTATAACGAAGTTATTGAGAAATTTTCGTAAAAGATGAACAAAAATTTGAAAGGTAGTAAATGAACCCGAACATGTAGGATTTCATAAGAATGTAAGAGAACGTAGGAAACGTGAGTCGTGGACTAAAGAAAGAATGAATTCCGAGTTCGGATGACTGAATTACGGACGAACAAATGAAGAACGTTAATAACGTAAAAAATGAACGAAGAGTGAAGATTAAGCCAATTGAATAGCATGTTAACGGATTCAGAACGAAGTTCTATCCATGGGTAATCAAAGTACGTAAGGTAAGGAAGAGAATGGCTTTAAAATGACCTCCTTCCGAGTTATAACGAAGATGTTATGAAATTTTGAAATTAGTGTCTCAAGCTTGTAAAAGACGTAGAAAAATTTTCTAGATTTCATACTCATTGCATACATATGAAGTTATGCCTTAGGCCGTATTGTGCTGGCCTGAGCTTTCGGCCATAATCGTCTGGAGAGTGGCGCCGTAGCGCGAGAGATAACAAAGGACTTGGCCGCCTTGACTGATCTGGAAAAGAGGAGAGAAGTAGGTCGCAGTCAAGTAAGCCTTGAGGAAGGAAGAACGCAGCAGCCATGGTGCAGAAGTAATGCCAGAAATGAGATTTTTAGTTCTCAGTTACTAGAGGATGTGCAAGAAAGAAATATGAACATAATGTTTAACTAATGTAACACTTAATCAAGTGTTTTAAACCTTTGATAAAGGTTGAACGAAAAGATTAAACGAGAATAAAAGACAAAGAATGTTGATGCGGGTTACGGAACCGATGTCCGGGGACCGTAGTCGCGATAAACGAACGTGAGGGATTGCTATTGTTGTGATTCCTTAGACGTTGGTTAAAGATGTTAATGTATAACATTTTGATGTTATGACATGGCATTGAGAGATGAATGTAAAGCGTTTAGATGCTGTGAACGCAACGTTATTGCAATGAATGATCGGTCTTAGCATACAGCGAACCGTATGGCTTTGACATTAAGAAAGAATAATGAACATGGGGTTCATGGGATGGATAATGATCGAAAGCAATTAAAACCTTGAGTAAAGGTTGAATGAGAGATTAAGAAACGAGCAACGTGAACGTTGAATACGTAAACGATCCTCGTGAATCGTTCGCATTTGACAAACGTGCTAAGTATACCCTAGTTGTATGACTTAGACGTTGATGAATGTAGTAAGTAAGATACGAATGGTATCAAGAAAGCCGTATCGAATGGTAATGAGATTAGTGAAAGCCGAATGTGTATCAGGTAAGAATGAATTCTGAGGTATGGCAATTACTTGCAAGAAAGCCAAAAGGAATAAGAAATTGACTTAACGAACATTATATTTAATAGTTCGTATAAGTTAAGAGAAAGTTAGGTTGTGGTACAATCGTAACCTTTGATGGTTGACATATGGGAGTTGGGCTAAACAATTCCTTTAGAGAGCGAAGGTATATACGAAACTGGCAACCGATCTAACTCATTTATGTGGCGCAGTAGTGTAGGCAGAGGCGGGAACTTGTTTGTTGGTTGTTTGGGGGAAACCACTCAGAGTACCATATGGAATACTAGCAGAGAAGCGATGTGTGTTGAGTCCTCGAGCAGTATAAGAAGAAGATAAGAATGTAAATCATCAAAGATGATGAACGTTTTGAGTAAGACATCTCCGTATGTCATGAAGCCATGAAACGGTAATGAAAGTTAGTCGCGTAAACTTATATTGCAAGAACGCAAACCTTAAGAAGTAAAGTTAAGTAAACCAATGTTTAAGTCATGTATATGACTAATTGGTGTACGTGTTATTTTCTTATGTGCTACATATGAATGGGAATGAAGCGATTCGGTAGTAAGTTGATTAACATCGTATGTAAAAGGCAAGTTTCCTAACTTCACCATATTTTAAATGGATGCTAGTTTCTTAAACTTCTCGGATGTTGAACTTGAGAAGTTACATACATGTCTTGAATGTGCGATATTTGTACAAGGTGGTAGAATGTATGAGGCCTTGTGCCATAATTTGAACACTTTGGTGTTTCTGTGAGATGAACTGTTCTATGTTTGAACTATTCAATAAAAGAATGTTCTGTTTATACATGAACCGTTATTGTTAAGTCTGTGCTTTATTGATTCTAGCAGACGAGAATGTGCGTGAAAGAGAGTAGAGAATGAAAGTATTTCAAAGTGCATGTAACTAATGTTTTAAGATGATAGGAATCAAGACTATTCCTATTATTCAAGCTGCTTCGTAACCTTTGTTCGGTTATTGAAGTCTGAAAAGAATGTTAAACTCTTGAAGTTGTTTGTTCAACTGTTATGACTTGCTGGGCAATTAAATGCTCACACTTGCTTTAAATGAAAAACATTTTTAGCGAACGATGTTAGAAGAACTTAAGGATCCCGTATAGATCAAGCTGACGGTATCCAGATGAAGTGCCATTCAGAATGTGAATGAGCGAGAAGATCAAGTGAAGACTTGTAATAGAGAAAAGAAGAAAATTAAACTATAGACTAGTTTAATAAACTGTATGTATCCTTGGTGGCGGATAAAAGTCACTCTTATAAGATGAAAGGAATAATGTAATTATCATTATTTGTAATGAGAAAGGTTATAAGGTCTTAGAACCTGGGATTTGAGAATATATGTTATTATATTTCAGTATATAATGATGTATATTGGATGAATGATGTACTCGTGACGTACGGAATCCGGGTGTGAAGAAAGACCGGATTTTGGGGCGTTACATCGAACTTTTGGAGGAGTTTGCAAGAACAAATGGGAACGCATTTGAGATTGAGTACGGCGTATCATCCACAAACGGATGGACAAAGTGAACGAACAATTCAAATGCTAGAAGATATGTTAAGATCATGTGTTATGGATTTCAAGGGGAGTTGGGACGAGCATCTGCCTTTAGTAGAATTCGCTTACAACAATAGTTTTCACTCTAGTATAGGCATGCCGCCTTACGAAGCATTGTATAGGAGGAAGTGAAGAACACCACTTTGTTGGGATGAAGTAGGTGAACGTTGAATGTTTGGACCTGAGACGGTACAACAAACGGCAGACATGGTGAAGCTGATAAGAGCTCGATTAGTAGCGGCTCAAGATAGACAACGGAAGTATGCAGATCCTCATCGAGAGAAGAGGGAGTTTGAAGTAGGTTCATATGTTTTTCTAAAAGTATCGCCTTGGAAAGGGAAGATATGTTTTGGGAAAAAAGGAAAGTTAAGTCCAAGGTTTGTAGGACCTTTTGAGATTTTAAGAAGGGTAGGAGAGGTAGCTTGTGAAGTAGCCTTACCTCTAGAAATGGAAAGAATACACAATGTGTTTCACGTATCTGTGTTGCGTCCTTATAAACCAGACTACAAGCACGTAATAGAATATGAGTCTATTCAAGTAGAAAAAGACTTAACGTATGAAGAACTTCTGATTCAGATTATTGATAGGAAGGAACAAGTCTTGAGAAATAAGGTAATACCTTCAGTAAAGGTAATTTGGAGTAACCACGATGCTGAAGAAGCAACGTGGGAGCTCGAAAGTAAAATGAAAGAAAAGTTTCCTCATTTATTTATGTAAGAATAACGCGATTCTGGGGATAGAATCCTTACAAGGAGGGAAGAATGTAACGCCCGAGAATTTTGAATTTTGAATGAATTAAAATTTTATTTTATTATGTGAATTAAATGAATTTAATTGATTTATTATGTGAGTAAGATGTTTGAAGGTCATTCTATGACCTAGGATATACGGATGTGGTTAGTATTCTGGCTTTGTGCTAGTATTAATGGTTGTGAATTATCAAGATAAAAATGAAGGTTTTTCGAGAATGTTTTCGTAAAAACACTATTCATCCGATTTCGTTCAGGGCTAGGGTTTGGAATTTCGAGAAACGCGTAATGATAGAATACGAAGATAGTATGGAATATTCAATAATAATTCCATTATGGCAAATGAAGTTGTCGCTTGCGGACGTAAAACCTAAGAGTTTGTGAAAGAGGTTTCCGAAAGGGAAATGCAATGCGTATAGTCATTTTAGATATTATACGTATGACATACGAGTATTATACTGGTATAAATACGAGTATATTATGAAGAATAGTACGACGTATAATACGATTACTATATGAGTGTTAGACGAAGAGAATACCTGAGTTATACGTATAGAATACGAGACATATTAATAAAGTATGAGTTAAGGATTTGGTATAATTTAATTGGACTTGGATTAATAGCAAGCCCAATGAATTAAGTGTTCAAGCCCAAGTTAAGGCCCAATATTAAGTAAACCACGGGTCAAACCGATGGATCATGAGATGGGTAAAACCCATGGGGCAACCCATGGGGTGTCAAAAAGGGGAGGAGGGCCAGCCACTTGGCCGCCAAGTAAAGTGATTACTTGGTGGCTAAGTTGCAAAGGAGGTGGAATAGTAAGGAGGTGGAAAGTTGACCATTTTGCCCTCACTTTGGTTACTTATAAATACAAGGCTAGAGTTGGATATTTATTGTTTTTACAAAGCTTGTCAATATATATTGAGAGAGAGAAAGATCTAGAAACACTAAATCCTTCTACTTCCAAGCAAACCTTTATATGTTTATCAAGAACGTGAGTTACTTCAAAGGTAAATTCTCATAAACCGCAATCTTCATCTTTTTCAATTTCTTTCATGTAGAAGAATAGTAGATTAGTGGAGCATGTTTATTGAGGAGATATAAGGATGCCTATGAATGACTAAATCATTGATAAGTCATGACCAAATAGAAATCGTAAGTGTTTACGTAAGTTAAAAACTATAAAAGTCTTGAACGTTAACTTAGTTAAGAATGAACGTTTGGAAAACCGTTATAGCTAAGGAATGTGCCTATTGTTTGGTTAGGATGACTATTATGAATCAATGGAGTTTTTCATTTGATTTGGCTTATAGAACACGAGTAACGAAGTTATGGCAAATTTTGCGAAAATAGACATTAAACGTCAAAAACGTAAAAAGCTCGGATTAAAGGTCAAAAGTTTCTGTGTAACTTGAAAATGATGGTTTCCAACGTCAACACGTGAGATAAGGTAATTAAGAGTCGTTAGCGAAAGAATCGTCGCATTCCGACTTATAACGAAGAAAACAAGTATTGAACGGTCGAAAACGTTAAATGAACGCTTAAAAATGAACTCTAAGGTGAATTCTGAGTTAACACATTCAAAAATGTGAAATTCCTATATGAACACGTAAAGGATGTGATTTGTGACTTGTAGGCTTTCGAATAGGTCAATTTGGATGTAAAACGAACAAATTAGGAAGCCGGGAGTTTCGTTAGAAAAAATAGACTGTTTTGGCTAACTGGTGTGTGATAACCCAGGATTTTGAATAATTCGAATTTTATGAATAATTTTTTATTATTATTAATATTAATATTAATTATCAATATTGTGTTGTATAACTGTGATACGAGTTTAGAGAATGAGTCAATTTGTGTATTGACTATGAAATTAAAGTAGAGTTGTGCTTAACAAAGAATAGAAACCCTAAACCCTAATTAGGAAACCCTAATCCTAATTGGCAAGCCTAATGTGTTTAATAAACTTTAATATGATTAGAAAATCCTAATTATATTTTAGTTATCTTAATTTCAATTTTACAAACCCTAATTATAATTTAGAATGTTTATTTTTTTCTAAATAAAACCCTAATTTCATATTCGGGATTTCTAAACCCTAATCCTAATTGGAAGGCCTAATATATTTATTAAACACTAAAATGATTAGTATGTGTTAATATAATTAGGAAACCCTAATTATACTTTAGAAATATTAATTTCTATGTAAAACCCTAATTTTATTTTTAAAATTCTTAAATTTCTATTTTTAAACCCTAATTAGAAAATTCAAGAATTGGAGTATTTAAAACCTAAGGGTTAGGACCTTAGGGTTAAACCCTAAGGGTTTGGACAAAAAAATCTAGAATGCCATTAAATTATTTTGCTAAAGTCCAAAATGCCCTTTTTCATTTATTTAAATGGTAACTTGTAATTTTTGCTAGCAACTTTAGTTGGTATCCTAATGCTTTGACATTATGACTCAAATATCTCAGCAAATCAGTCTAGCATTGCCAGCAACATCAGATCTAAGCTACATATCACAATATAAATAGATTTGGGGGAGAGAAAGTCTAGCATTTTCATTTATTTTGCATCTTGCTCTCACCTACTCTCTCTCTCTCTCACTAGAAGCTCCGAAAATAACAAGTAAATCAGTCCCAATATCAGTTCCTATATCAACCAATATCAGATTGGAGAGCTAAGATCTAGAATTTAAAGCTAGAAGGTATAAACCTAATTTTATTTTTGATCCATGTTGCTAAGAAAATTTTTGTGTTTAAGTGTTTAATCTTATGTTATAAGATGTTTTTAGATGATCTATGTTGATCAATCATGGATCCATAGCATCAAAGTGGGTAAAAACCATGTTTTTCAAAATCTGTTCTTGAGTTTGAAATGTGGTTTGACAAGAAATGTCAGTGGCCACAGATCCTTGCTCGTATATGATATGTGTTGTTTTAAGGATGTTATTGGTAGCCTGTTATGTTGTCTTCAATTTGTAAGTGGAATCACAGTGATTGAAGGGCTAGATTTCATTTATTAACAATTGAAAACATGTTGACCGACGACGACGAGAAAGAATTACAGGTAACCCGAAATTCTAAAACCAACGTTTGACAATTTCTTTTGGGCTTATGATCTGTCAGTGTTTAAGTTATTGTGGATGTTGTTGTATACATGTTGTAGCCTGTAGTAGGAACTCTAGATCCATGGCCTTATATATCTTAAAAAATCAATTGATCGAATCTAGTGGACTGATTCCAAAGTAGACTATCCCATTATCGATTTTGTTTTACGAATTTCGAGAAAATGTTAGCATTTCTTTCCACAAGTTTGACCGAAAATTTGAATCATGAAGTCAGAAATGTATTCGATTGCGATCTTGATATGTCGTTAGTCCTTGTCATGTATACTACATGTATGAACCATAAAATAACCAAAATAATGACCAGAACATTAAAGTATTTTGGCTTGAAAGTAGGCACTCGGACTGCTGGGTTTCTAGGAAAACCCAAAAACGTTCTGACAAGGGTTTTGATTGCCCAGATCTCCTTGTGTGTTTGTCGTATGACCTATGTTTTATTTGATAGTTATCGTGGTGCATACGTTGTAACATTCCAGAATTTTAAAGTGTAATATTAAATATTTATTGATTTATATAAGTATTTAATGGATTATGTTTATTGTTGAATAAATAATTGTTCAATTTAAGTTGATGTGATTTAGTTAATTATTTATGGAATAAATAATTAAATATTAAATATAAATATTAAATTGCATTTATTTTAATTATATAAGTATTTAATGACAATTTGAGTTGATGTAATTTAGTTAATTATTTGTTGAATAAATAATTAAGGAGCTTAGAAAATTAGTTGTTATGAGTTTATATACCAATTTAATTTAATAAGTCAGCTAGAGAGCTTATAGTGATTTAAATAAATTATAATATTTTAAATGGGAAATGGTAATTTAAAATATTAGTTGGTTAGATAAAATTATAATTATAAAGAAATTATAGTTTTGTGATAATGATTTATGTGTTAAAGTAATTTAATAGATTAATATTTTAATTGATTATTTAATTAAATAGAAGTATGACAAATAACCTTGCTATAAAGGAGTTAATAAAAATAAATTAAAAGAGTTTAATTTAGTTTTGCCAAACATGTCTTATTGCATATTAAGTCTTTAATCTAATGATGTGTTAGCAAACAAGGTATAAGGATTTATCCATTTGTTTTAATTAAGTTTACCAAACAAGGTGTAAGGGTTAATGGGTTATTTTATTAAGCTTAAAGCAAAACAAGCCTTATGACTTTTGATTTTCAAAATTCTATAAGCGATGTCGATTAAAATCCTATACTTAATATCTATATTATTATTATTATTATTATTATTATATGATAATATTATAAACTAGAGTTAGGAGAAGAAGAGAGAAGAAGAAGAAGAAAGAAGAACGAGAGAGAAAAATTTGAGAAAACTCTAGAGAGAGTGAGTGATTCTAATAGGTTTTTGAGAAAGGAATTGGAGAAAAGCATAGCCATCATCTTCCTAATCAAAGGTAGGAGCTTAATCTCTTCTTTAAAAGTTTAGACTTCTTCTTCCAAAAAGTTCTCTGTAAAATTTTTTATAAAGGATTAATTGTTGTTATGTATATAGTTTTGTATGATTATTGATTATAAGGTTGTTTCATGAATTTTTATGTGATTATAGAAAATTTAAGTCATGTATGTATGTGTTTTGTGAAGAAAACCATATTGCAGTGTTTACATGAAAATACATATGAATATGGCTTAATTTAAAATAGAAATTAAGGTTTAATTAGTTGTTAGAATGATAAATTTATTATAGAAATTGATAGAGTATGTATAATCATAACTATGATGTTTTGAAATTTCTGTTTTGATTGAAAAACAAAATCACGATGTTGAATTTCATTAAAATGTCAACAATGGAGTTTTGCCAAAAACATTAAAATTGGGTGTTGTAACTTTGAGGTTTGTGTTATTTTATGAGTATAAACATGTTAGAAGTCTTCACAATATGTTTATATGAAGTCTATATGTATTACATGATAATCGATCTATTAGATTAGAGCTTGTAGGCCAAATGGCTTTTTCTTGCAGCAGTTGCTTGTCAAGTCGTCGATCGAATCTTTGAAGTTTAGCGCCCAGTGGCGATCATCGATGCGTTCTTGGGCACAATGGCCATCACCACGCCGCGCATGGCTGGCCGTGGCTATAATCATCAGCATGTCATCCATCACTGCATGCCATGTGCGACCCACGATGTAAAGCGTGGCCTTAATGCATGAGTTAACGAGAATGTTACGGCAGTTTTGTTTATGTATACAAAACTTGAAAATAAATGTTATGTGTTAATAATATGAATGTTAAATGATGATTTCAATAGTATTAAACTATGAATGAGCATGTTATCAAGAGTTAATTAGTATTAACGTAGTTTGATTATGTGAATGGGTAATTTAACCTACATGATGTATATATTTTGGTTATATAGATATAAAATGTTGGTAATGACTAATTATGTCATGATGACATATGTATAGGGTATTGATTCAAGTTGTAAGGTTTAGCTTGTGCTAAAGAAGAGTTTTCTAACTCTAAAACTTCGTTGTACAAGTTTAAATTTCGTTGGGCACATTATTGCTTTTAATTCCATTTCAATTGTACAAGTTGTTAACTTTACTCTTTCGTAGAGTTAGATTGTTTATTATTGATAAAACTCTTGTATCTATTGGTTCATGTGAATACAAGTATTCCAAATCTTATATTATTGAGCAAGTTCTTTAATATGTAACTTGTGATTTAGCATACGAGTTGTTCTAATTTAATATTCTAGTATTGAACAACTCTATCATTCAAATTTCTATTCAATATGCATGTTTAATACCCAAAATTCTCAATAACCTTGAATGTTATGATTATTCAATGCTTATGCTATTAGATTATTCCTAAAGCATAATGTTAATTTACAAATATCAATTCAGTTATGATTATTCCATAGCATACAGTTATTTCTTTTGTAATCAACTAACCCTTAGTTGATTTCTATTAAATCCTAAATTACCCTGTAATGTATCCAACCCAAACTTACTTTGGTGCAAAATTGTATTCTAAATACTGAGATGAACAACTCTTTTAATAGAGGTTTACGCTTATCGTTGAAATGGTTGTTCATAATACATTGTACGAAGGGTTGATCCCCTAAAGTGCGTTAGAGTCCTTATAGTCTTATATTTGTTAAAAGTTAAAGTTGAGAGATTACTTATAACTGTGGACATGATTCGTGGTCATTAGACCCTCAGTGAATGTTATAATTTTTCAGAAAGTTAATAGAATATATTGTTCAGTTCTATTGAGCCTAATATTGGCAATTGATGTAAAAGTTTAAAGATTTATTTATTGTTATTTCAAGTGGGCCTTGTTTGCTCATTCTTGCCTGTAAAAATTTCTTACAGCTAAAGTTGAAACGGATGACGTACCTAGCACCAGTAAGGGAAAAGGAAAGATGAATAAATACTGAAAACTTGTAATAGTTTTGATAATTTACTTTCAGACTTTGGTTTAAAGATTGTAATGAAGTTTATTTAAATTTCCGCATTTGAATGATTGTTGTTAAAGGTTAGATAACCTGGGAGATTTTTATTTAAGTTTAATCTGTATGGGTAGGTTTTTTATTTCAATTTTATTATAATTGGGTAGTTATAAATGAATGTTTTGATTAAGTGAACACCAAATCTTGAGGAAATGAAGTACCAGGATTTCGGGGTGTCACGGGTTGGTATTAAAGCTTTAGGTTATGAACCTTAGGTGGGGGGAAAAGCCTTAGGAAGTAACCTTTGAAAAGATAGTGGAGATAACTCTTATCTAGTTTTAAGAAAGAAGTAATAAAACACTTATGTGTTTATGTGTTTATAGTTTATGTATTCGTGAGTGTCGAGTAGTAATTTTTAATAATTAAAACTTTAAAACTTTGTTGTCAGGATGACTAATGTCGGAGAATCCAGTCAGGCTAGGGAGGAGGGACCTCAAATGCTTATAGAGGAGGAGCCTCGCGACATTCAGGTAGTTTGGGAACAACTACTACCATGGGAGTCAGCCCCGTTGGTCACAGTAGTTGAAGATGAGGATGATGATGTGGAGACAGACGAGGAGGATCCCGTTGAGTTACCACAGGAGGATGAGGATGACGAGGACGAGGAGGAAACGATTCCACTTAACTCGATAGCTAGCTATATATACGATGAGGTGCATGACCGTAAAGTAGAACTTCAGGATATAGTTGAGGAGTTGTAGAAGATAGTAGCTGAACAACAGACTGCAATGACACAAAAAGACGGCGAGATCAAGGATCGTGAGGAACGACTAACAAACGCCTAGGAGAAACTAATACAAACTGAAGAAGAGAAAGAACAATTAATCGAGATGGTTGCTAAACTGAAGAACAAGCAGAGAGAAGAAGCTGCTAAGAGAGCAAGAGCTGAAGATGCATATGAGGAAGCTTATCAACGAATGGAAGATCGATAAAGAACTCACGGTGAAAAAGGATGAAGATGGAAGAGATGGATAAAGTATTTGACACATGCAATTAATCGAGCTCAAGATCGGGTCATGGGATATCCCATTCGATTCGAGATCAGCCGCCATCATATGTATTAGATCGCGGACAATGTTTGAGTCGTGGAGGAAGAACGTGATAGGGCTAAGAAGTATCTTAATAGATCATTGTAGAAAATGTGCACATAATGCACGTAATAAGTATTAAATAATGTGTAAATCCCTAGTGTTAAGTAACCATGGGATATGATAATAATGATGTTGTCCTGTAACTTTTGTAGTTAGGAAAAGGAATGTAAATAGCGGTGATGCTATTATTTTTATGATTTTCGAAGTAATGATGAATAAATAAAAGTTATTATTTTATTCAAAGTGTTATGTGTTATGTGGTTATTTCTTTTATGGAGGCAAGTTAATTAGAAATACTTAAAGAAGTTGAGTAATAGTCTAATAGATGTTTTGTTTTAACGAAAAATACCTCCCAGGATGTGAACCACCCCGGACAGAGAAACAATGAGAGAACTACCAATAATGATAATGTTGATGGTAACCCGTTTCAACAACTAGTGACACTAGTGACGGGAGCGTTGTAGAATCAACCACAAAACCATGGTACAACGTTTAATGATTTCAAAACGGTTGGACCACACGAATTGGTAGATCTATGAATCCAATCGAAGCCTGGACACTGGATTATGGAGATAGAAAAAGTATTCGATGTCGCTAGGGTAGGGGATGATCGGAAGACTTCTTTATGAACATTCATGTTGAAAGCGAAGCTAGTTATTGGTGGTAGGCCAATAAAACTTCGGGAAGGGCCGGGAGTGATGACACAGGATAGGTTTAAGGAGTTGTTTTCAAGACCTATTTCCGGAGAGTTCTAAAGAGTCAATTTGAAAGTGCAGTTTACGGAACTAAAGCAAGGAACGATGATGATATCTGAGTATGCCACGAAATTCAATGAATTAGCGAGGTTTGCACCATATCAAGTCGGCCACGCAGAAGAGGCGTAAAGCGAAAGAGATTTGAGCAGGGGATTTGAAGCCTTGGTACATGCTGATGAGGGTCTCCTGTTCGATTGAAGACATTTGCGGTGGTGATGGAGAAAGCGATACTACATTTGAAGGTGGAGGCGAGGCAGTGATAAAGTTCAACCAGGGACAAAAGAACAAGAAGAATGAGAATGAGATTAAGAATGGAGGTGGTAGCAGTGGAAACAACAACAACAACAATAACAACAACAATAACAACAACAACAACAACAACGGCATGAAGAGGAAGTGGAATGGGAACGTGGGTCTTGGGAAACCAGAGGGGATAACCAAAAAAACAAAGTTTGAAGCATGTGCGACATGCGGGAAATTCCATAAGGGCGAGTGCTTGATAGGGAAGCGAGTATGCTACAATTGTGGCCAAGAGGGTCATATCGCCCCAAATTGCACTCAACTGAAGAAGAATGTATGCTTCACGTGCGGATCCAAGGATCAATTTGCTCGTGAATGCCCTAAGAAGTGGGAAGGAGTGATAACCAGAAGCAATGGAGGTAACAATGGAGGTACATGGGCCATTGCAGGACCTGCAGCATCAAACAAACCTACAGCCAGAACCTTCAACACGACTCTGCAAGATGTTGTGTAATCAAAAGATGTAACGTCAGGTATTATCCCAATCAATGATATAAATGTTTATGTATTATTCGATTCGGGTGCTACTTGTTCGTTTATATCTGATGAATTTGCTAAGAGGTTAGAATTGCCTAGAGAAGAACTGAATTTTCCTTTGAACATAGAAATTGCGAATAAGGAAGTAATCCCTATTAGATTCATATACAAGAACTGTAGTGTGAAAATTAAGGAGAATATATTGTTGGTAGATTTGATTCCTATTAGACTCGGGGAGTTTGATGTAATTTTGGGAATGGATTGGCTGTTCAAATATGGAGCAGTAATCGATTGTCACAAGAAGTGTATAAACCTTATGACTCCGTCAAAGGTAGTATTTTATGGTAGCAAGTCACCTAGACAAATGAAATGTCTAAAACGACAATGCGATGCCAAAAGTTGTTGAGTCGAGGTTGTGTGGGCTATTTAGCTTAAATAGTCGATACTCAGAAGAAGGGTGTGAAATTAGAAGAAATACCGGTAGTAAGAGAATTCGAAGACGTGTTTCCAGAAGATTTTCTGGGACTTCCGCCTAACAGAAAAATTGAGTTCATGATCGACTTAGCGCCGGGAACATCACCAATATCAAAGGCCCCGTACAGAATGGCTCCGGTAGAAATGAAGGAACTGATGGTACAGTTACAAGAGTTGCTAGACAAGAAATATATTCAACCAAGCGTATCGCTGGTGAGGGAGCGCCATTTTATTCGTTAAGAAGAAGGATGGAACAATGCGTCTTTGCATTGATTATAGAGAGTTAAATAAAGTCACTACTAAGAATAGGTATCCAGATTGCCTAGAATAGATGACTTGTTTGATCGGTGAAAGGTGCTAAATATTTCTCAAAAATTGATTTGAGAAGTGGGTATCACCAATTGAAGGTAAGAAAGGAGGATATACCTAGAGCGGCATTGAAACTCGATGCGGACATTATGAGTTTACGGTGATGTCTTTTGGTTTAACTAATGCCCTAACGCGTTCATGGATTTGATGAGCAGGGTGTTTAAACCATTCTTAGACAAGTTTGTAGTGGTATTTATTGATGACATTCTGGTGTATTCCAAAACTCAAGAAGAACACGTGGACCATTTACGCTTGACATTGGAAATACTAAGGAAGGAAAAGCTGTACGCGAAATTCTCTAAGTGCGAATTTTGGCTCGATCGTGTACAATTTTTGGGTCACATAAGATGGGATTTCAGTGGATCCATCAAAAGTGGAAGCTGTAATCAATTGGGAACAACCAAGAACACCGTCAGAAGTGAGGAGTTTCTTGGGACTGGCTAGTTATTATAGAATATTCATCCAAGATTTTTCTAAGATAGCCACTCCGCTAACAAATTTGACAAGGAAAGCTGTAAAATTCATTTAGACATAGAAGTGTGAAGAGAGTTTCCAAGATTTGAAGAAAAAGTTAAGTATGGCACCTGTGTTAACATTACCAGATAATAAAGGAAATTTTGTGGTGTATAGTGATGCCTCACACAAAGGGTTGGGTTGTGTTCTTATGTGAACGGCAAAGTTATTGCCTATGCATCAAGACAATTGAAGGAATATGAGAAAGGGTATCCGACTCATGATTTGGAATTGCTTGCAGTTGTATTTGCTCTGAAGATATGGAGACACTATCTTTATGGAGACAAATGTGAAATATACACAGACCACAGAAGTCTGAAGTATATTTTCACTCAGAAGGATTTGAACATGCGTTAGAGAAGATGGATGGAATTGATAAAAGATTATGATTGTAAAATCTTTTATCATCCGGGCAAAGCGAATGTGGTGGCAGATGCTTTAAGCAGGAAAGGTCGAGAGAAGTTGATGCTGATAATAACTCAGGAGGAGCTCATTTCAGCAATGACAAAACTGGAGTTGGAAATCAAATTTCTAAAAGAATCTGACAAACAACTATTCCAGATAGAAGTTGGTCCAACTTTAGTGGACAAAGTAAAGAATGCTCAACTACAAGATGAGGAGTGTGGGAAAATCAAAGAGAATTTGGTTGAGGGCGGTGATGTAAAATACAAGGTCGATACCAAAGGATTACTACGGATCGAGGGAAGAATTTGGGTTCCAGCAGTGCTAGAACTGAAAGAAGAAATTTTGACCGAAGCTCATAGCTCAAAATATTCAATTTATCTAGGAAGCACGAAAATGTATCAAGATTTGCGCCGACATTTTTGGTGGCCAAACATGAAAAGGGATGTTGCTGAATGCGTAGCGAAATGCTTGACATGTCAGAGAGTAAAAGCCGAACATCAAAGACCCAGCGGATTACTCCAACCGTTGGAAATACCGGAATGGAAGTGGGAACACATCACGATGGATTTTGTGGTGGGTCTTCCAACTACCCAGAGAGGATGCGATGCAATTTGGGTGATAGTGGACAGACTGACGAAGTCAGTGCACTTTTTACCAATAAAGATTAGATTCAATCTTGATCAGTTGGCAAGATTGTACATTAAAGAGGTCGTTTCAAGGCATGGAGTGCCAATATCAATTGTGTCCGATAGAGATCCACGATTCACATCGAATTTCTGGAAGAGACTACAAGTATGCATGGGGACACAGTTGTGAATGAGTACGGCTTATCATCCACAAACAGATGGCCAAAGCGAACGAACAATTCAAACATTGGAAGCTATGTTGAGAGCATGTGTCATGGACTTTAAAGGAAGCTGGGAAGAACAATTACCGTTGGTGGAATTTGCTTACAACAACAGTTATCACGCGAGCATCGGCATGCCACCTTACGAGGCATTGTATGGCAGAAAGTGCAGAACTCCACTGTGCTGGGATGAAGTCGGTGAACGCCAATTGTTAGGAGCAGAACTGGTGCAACAAACTGCTTACGTTGTCAAACTCATTATGACAAGATTAGTAGCAGCCCAAGATAGACAGAAAAAGTATGCTGATCAACATAGACAAGATCGTGCATTCGACGTAAGAACTTTTGTATTCCTAAAAGTTTCTCCCTGGAAGGGGAAAATTCGTTTCGATAAAAAGGGAAAGCTAAGCTCGTGGTTTATTGGACCCTTTGAAGTGCTGCGAAGAGTGGGAGAAGTGGCTTACAAGGTAGCTCTACCTCCAGAGTTGGAAAACATTCATAATGTTTTTCACATTTCGGTGTTACGACCATATAAACCCGACTACAAACATGTGATCGAAAGTACGAACTTTTGCGATTCGAGAAAGATTTGTCTTATGAAGAGATTCTATCCGAGATAGCGACGGGAAAGAACAAGTGCTCGGGAATAAAGTGATACCTTACGTGAAGGTGATATGGAGGAACCACAATCTTTGAAGAAGCTACGTGGGAACTCGAAGAAAAATGTTGAAAGAATACCCTGAGTTATTTGTTTAATCTGTGTCTTCGATTCTGGGGATAGAATCTTTGTAGGTAGGGAAGAATGTAATGAATGATTTGTTTGAGTTGTGATTACGAGGATGAATCCTTGTAAGGAGGAATGATGTAACATTCCAGAATTTTAAAGTGTAATATTAAATATTTATTGATTTATATAAGTATTTAATGGATTATGTTTATTGTTGAATAAATAATTGTTCAACTTGAGTTGATGTGATTTAGTTAATTATTCGTGGAATAAATAATTAAATATTAAATATTAAATATTTATTTGCAATATTAAATATCTATTGAATTATATAAGTATTTAATGACAATTTGAGTTGATGTGATTTAGTTAATTATTTGTTGAATAAATAATTAAGGAGCTAAGAAAATTAGTTGTTATGAGTTTATATACCAATTTAATTTAATAAGTAAGCTAGAGAGCTTATAGTGATTTAAATAAATTATAATATTTTAAATGGGAAATGGTAATTTAAAATATTAGTTGGTCGAATAAAATTATAATTATAAAGAAATTATAGTTTTGTGATAATGATTTATGTGTTAAAGTAATTTAATAGATTAATATTTTAATTGATTATTTAATTAAATAGAAGTGTGACAAATAACCTTGCTATAAAGGAGTTACTAAAATAAATTAAAAGAGTTTAATTTAGTTTTGCCAAACATGTCTTATTGCATATTAAGTCTTTAATCTAATGATGTGTTAGCAAACAAGGTATAAGGATTTATCCATTTGTTTTAATTAAGTTTACCAAACAAGTGAAAGTAGTATGCACACAAGCCAATCATGTTTGATGATAAAGCATATACTTTGTAACAATCTTATTCATTTATTAATAAAAGTATTAATTTATTAAAGGCTTTTAATTATCTACATGATCTTTGTTTTATAATATGTGATAAACCCATAGTTTTAAGCAATGCTTTTAGAATAATGATGATGATCATTCTAATGAGATCAAAATTCTTTGAAAGCTTAAAACTAAAATAGTTCCCAATCGTTGGATTACTAAATTGGGGATTAGTGAATCGGATAGATTGGTACATACGTTGCTTGCTCATTGGATGAGGATGATTGATCTCATGATCATTTGTGTGGAGACACTAAAACAAGTATGTAGGTGCTTATTAGAGAATAAGTTCACGAACGTTGGCTCGCTAAGGAATACCTAATGGAGTTTTATTTGCTGTCAATAGGAATTCTGTAGTGATAGTAGTACAAGTAATCCTTGGACTTGAGATCATCATAGTATCTTGTGTATGATGAGTTATATGCTTTGACTTATTCCTTAAGACCCTTAGGGTATATCAAAGGGTATGCTTGGGTATAATAAGTTGTATACATGGAGATAATGTATGATCAATAAAGAATCTACCACTTCTAATAAAAGAAGAGAAATGTCCTATGTGATTCGATAAATGATGCCCCAAAGAGTCCTTGGCGGCGAGAATGAAATTAGAAAGGAGTTTCTAATTTGCATTATTTGGAGTTGTGCATTTAAGGATCGAAATACATATAATTAAATAAAATAAGACTTGACGAGGTAATTCCATGTCTTATATTTAATTGGAACATTGTATGGTGGAAGGATTGAATTGTCATTTGAGGTAACTATTTACTCAAAGGTTCTTTAATGATTAATGTTGAAATCTATATTATCTGGAAAGTCGTTGATCGCTAGGGAGGCTTATCCTATTGTAGAATAAATATTATTTAAATAAATTAATTGTTTAATTTATTTATTTAAATAAGATTAGAATTGTTCTAATTGATTTATTCACAACCGGGTTTAATATGGAGAACCTAAAGGGTCACACCATAAAAGGAAGAATAATTATTTAAGAAGTTAATGGCATAATCGTAATAATATAGTAAGTATATTTAATTTAATCTATGGTGATAGAATAAATTAAATAGCTTAATATTTATTATTTAATATTTTAGAAATATTAAATATAAATTAATAAGAGGAGTCTTATTAATATTATTACAATTATTATTATTTTAATTTCTAAAAGAGTTTAGGAATTAATTTAATATAAGTACTCTCATTTATTCCTAATTGGATTAGGAAGAAAAATTAGTTAAAGGAGTTTACTTAATTATCCCTAATAAGATTAAGGAGCTTAATTAATTAAAAGAATTTAATTAATTAAATAAAACCCAATTCCTTAATTGTTAAGGTGGGTTGCCCACATCTATAAATAAGAGGAGTCTTATTATGGGTGTAGGAGTTGTTGACTTTTTCAACATACGACATAATTCCAATTGTTGGGAGAGTACACCTTTTCTATAGAGATAGAAAAAACTAGGGTTTAACCAACCCACCCTTCTTCTTGAATTTTCTTCTTCTTCTTGGTGGATCACCTCTGAGGCCAAACATTTGGGTGGCTAACGTTGATCAAAGGAAGGAACCAAACCCGGTGGATTCAAGATTGAGCGCTTGAAAGGATTTGGAGGTGAACTTGTACGAGGAAGCTCGATCTTCAGGGTATGATTTATTCTTTATCTTTTCATTTAATTAATAATTATGCATAAAGGGTGATCCGGGTTTATGGTTTGTAAAATTTTTAAACTCGATTTTTACGCGCTTAGCATTATTTTGCAATTTGATTACGCACATGAATATTACAAACCTAACGAAAGGGTTTGAGCCAAACCTTTATGCGAATTATTAATTATTTTAATTTGATATTATATTGATATGTGTTTAGAACAATTTAATTGGGCATAATTTTATTGTATAAAATTTATTTATAAAAAAAAAAAAAAAAAACGGCAACGCAAGATTATATATAAATCAAATGATCTAATCATTATCTAATCATTAGATAATGATTATTATATATATATATATATATATATCTTGTTATGCACGGAAACCAAGTATGAAATCATGCCATACGGAAATTGACACGCATTAAATCCACAGATGATGATTACGAGACACGGAATCATGGCTAATGATGGCTAATGATTGGGCGATGATTGGCTAATCATTTGAAGCAGCAGGCCACGGAAATAAAAAAAAAAAAAAGGGTCACGGATTTGTAGGAGAAATTTTTTTTTTCATGGAAGCATGTGACTCACGTGATTCTTTGGTACTATATATATATAATATATATATATATATATATATAATATATATTCTTAATACCAAAATATATATATTATTATATATATACGGTTAATATATATATATATATATTATTCTTACTTATTTTATAATTAAAATAAAAGATTTATTTTAATCTTAAAATAAAAGGTTTATTTTAATATTAAAATATAAAGGTTTATTTTAATTTTAAAATTAGATTTCATGCTAACTAATTAGAGTTGGAATTAGATTCCATAATAACTAATTGGAGTTGAAATTGGATTATATGTTTCCTTAAATAAAGGAGTTTATTTAGATAGGAAAGAGAATCATAATTTCCTTAAATAAAGGAGTTTATTTAGATATGAAATAAGATTTCATATTATTCAAAATAAAAGAGTTTATTTGTGAATAGGAAAGAAAATCCGTATTTCCTTAAATAAAGGAGTTTATTTAAATATGAAATAAGATTTCATATTATTCAAAATAAAGGAGTTTATTTGTGAATAGGAAAGAAAATCCGTGTTTCCTTAAATAAAGGAGTTTATTTAAATATGAAATAAGATTTCATATTATTCAAAATAAATGAGTTTATTTATGAATAAGAAAAGAATATTCGTGTTTCCTTTAATAAATTTTTTTTATATATATGGAATTGGATTCCATAATTAATTAAAATAAAGGAGTTTATTTTGATTAAAGATTTTGATTAAAATAAAATAGTTTATTTTATTTAAAATTAGATAAATTAAAATAAAATAGTTTTATTTTGATTTAAATTTGGATTAAAATAAAGGAGTTTATTTTGATTCAAAATTAGATTTTATACTAACTAATTTTGTCCATTAAATGATATCAATATATATATTAAATGTTTATTATTCATGAGATGAATGTTATTTATTGATGCATATGGTGATGTGTATGATAATAAATGGGATTGATTATGGACTATTGACGATATGATTGGATTTTATTTTAGTTGGATGCATGAATGTATGGATTTTATTAAATGGGGTCTCACAGATTTCGTCTTCTCTAATTTTTCAGAATGTAAATTCTATCTCCTCCTATGTACTTCCCTCGATTACGATCAAGATTTCTATTTATTTTAAAATAGTTTTGTAATAGGAATAGTTAGAATTAATTTTGAAAAATTAGAGATCAAGGAGCAAGGAGCGCTTGAAGACCCGCTTGTAATGGAGCCCGGGTTTAAATGTAATAGTTATATTTAAATATTATTTCATGCACCCTAAGGGTTTGACCTTTTGGTTCACTTGGTGGCTCTAGTGAACCAAACTAGAATAAAAGTCCATAATCAATCCGGTAGAATATAGTATTCTATATGTGCATACTTATACTATATATATTATATATTATGCAAACATGCTTCGCATGTTAATTAATATAATGACGCGATTTATATATATATATAATATGCCACTTAAACAAGATGAGACAAATTAATAACAAACCCCTCAATTTTTTATATTAAGTCCTAAGCGTTCAAAGATATTTGGAATATCGAGCGTCGCCTTCTAGCATGATAAAATTAATAGAGTACTAAATATTTAATATGAGTTTGTTGTGTCACCTCAAGGCAAGTATTAAAGTATTTAAGATGTTAATTTATCACATTTGATGCTTATAAAGAAAATTGAACAATATTGTTTTGTTGTGTCACCACAAGGATGATATTTTTCTTTTTTGAATATATGGAGTGCTAGGTCGGACTTAACTTGGATAATTTTGATTCGGATGTGCCACCACTTGATCAAAATAATCTAAGAGGCAAAAGAAAGGAGTTGCATAGTTGATGTAATTGACAAAAGTTGTCTACCTATTTATTTATATATAGTTTGTTGTGTCACCACAAGGCTATATACATTTGAAATGGGATCCTTATTCTCACTAGCGAGATCTTTAATTAGATTTTGCTTAAACTATATAAGTGAGGTAATATAGTTTGAAGAAAATAGTGGGAGATACCAATTTAAAACAAGACCTAATTTATTTTGGTAATTAATAAAAAGAATGTATGTTAAAATGTTGTTAATTACAAATTCATTTACGAATTTTACAATGTCTAAAATTACTATCATTTGCAAGCATATTAGATGCTAAATTAACGGGCCAATTAAACGGATTGGTTAAGGAATTTGAGAATAGTTCTCATAGTTTGAAAAACTATCTTATGTCCTTAATACGCCTATCCTGCGCATGGTTGCGCATAATGCCTCCGAGGAAGAGATTGCTACTTTTAGAAAGTGGCAAGATGATGCACAGTTAGCTCGATGCATCATGCTCGCATCCATGAAAATAACGAGCTTGAAATGTCGGCGAAACTATGGATGCTCCTACTATATTCCTACACATCAAGTAGTTGATGGTGAGGAAAGTGGGGCCGATAGATATCAAATATCTAAGGAGCTCTTTCGATCTAGAATGACCGATGACACTCTGATCACGATGATAAAAGTCCTTAACATTATCAATTTGATTGATCAATTAGGACAACGAGTTTTATCATGGATGGAGAGTTGAGCCAAGATTTGATCTTGCACTCGATCTCGGACTCCTTTCACAATTGTTGTGAATTTTTATATGAACAAGCTAGATATCAGCCTCGCTGATTTGCTTAACATATTGAAAAATGTTGAGAGTCACTTTCCAACCAAGAAAGATCATGTCTTACTCGTAGGGGCCAAAGGATCTTCTGAAAATAAGAACGATTCAAAGAAGGTAAATGAAAGGCGTAAACAAAGGATAATAAGAGCAAAAGCGATACGGATAGCAAAGGAGTTTGCTTCCACCGCAATAAGCTGGACACTGGAAAGAAAGCGCAAGAAGCATCTTGCGAGAGGCTAACCAAAGAAGCTTAGTGAAGTTTACATTTATAATACAATTTTGTTCATGATTGAAATAAATTTTTCTTTAAGTCAAGGTTCTACTTGGGTATTGGATACTGAGCTTTGGTTATCATAAATATAGATTTATGAAGGACAAAGCGTAGTAGAAAGCTAAATAAATATAAGTAATCCTATGTGTGGAAAATGAAGCAAAGGTTCTTTGCATTAGCCATAGGAACTTATAGTTTAGCAATGCCTACGGGCAAATCTATTAAGTCGATAAGTTGTTATTGTATTCAGATTCTTGTTAAAAATATTATTTCCATTTTATTGTTGAATGATGAAATCTTTGGTATTATAATTAAGAACAATTGTTGTTCTATTTATAATAATAATGTTATGTATAGAAATGGAATATTACTTAATGGATTTTGTATACTTGACTTACGTGAAAAATTATTTTGCATATTGAACAAACTAGTATAAGAAAAGGAGATGATCATTCAAAGAGTTGAATGTGTGTATTTGCTAAAATACAAGTATGAATTATTTGAAAGGTTCAAAGAATTCAGAAGTGAAACAAATTGGCAAAGTATTAAGATTCTTTGATTAGATCAAGGAATAAATACTTGTGCAATAAGTTTCTAGATCATCTCAAATGGTTTTCTCATAATGGACACATCCCGATCTGCACAATTGATTGATGTATCCGAATGAAAAATCGTACCTTGTTGGGACATGGTGCGGTCCAAAATGATTTTACCGAAGCATTCCAAAGATCCTTCAGGATCATGTCCTAGAAATGGCTGCATATATCTAAAAGGTAACCTCAAAATCCCCCAAGACTCCATAAAAAGTTATGGATGGGGAGGATTCCTAATCTTAAGTATGTTAAGATAAGGGGTTGTCCAACTTATGTGAAAGCGGTTTCAAAGGATAAGCTTGGGACAAGATTTGACAAGTACAATTTGTGGGACATCCTAAAGTAAGTTTAGGGTATATGTTCTATAATCCTACTTAGCAAAAGGTGTTTGTTCTGAAACACGCAGCCTTCTAAGATAAAGGTGTTTATCATTGAAGGGCTAGTGGGAGGATTATAGATCTTGAAGAGTTCATGATCCACAAAACACTATAAGTTAAAAGAGGAACACAGTAGATAGACTATTGTACCACAAACCGAATCATAAATGCGAATAGTCACCAAGATACCTAGAAGGTATGAATTCATCATGGATGATGATGATGAGGTACACATCATAGAAGATGATGATCCGAGTTACATCTGATGAGGTAAGAGTTCTAGTGTGTACAAAAGGGTCGATTAGGAGCGTCGTGAAATTTCTAGTATTATATGTTGATATACTACGGATAAGGAATGACATACCAATGCTACAATCAGTAAAGATAAAGTTGTCTAAACATTCCTCCATGAATGGTTTGGGAAGAGTATCTTAATTGGGGATATAAATCTATATAGATAGATTTAAGAGGATGCTCGACTTAACCCAAGGGACATATATTCATTTGATGCTAAAGTCGTTTAGCATGGCAAACTCCAAGAGATGTCTCATATCGATGAGCTATGGAGTGTATCTCTCTTAATAGTCCCCACAGACTCCTGAAAAGAGAGGTCGCATGAGTGACTATCATGTATGCAATGAAATATACGAGACCTGATGTTGATCGATCATATTACGGAGAAGTTCACTATGAGTTAGTGAAAAACATCTTAAAGTGCTTAACCCAAGCACTAAGGATGTGATCATATTCATGGTGGGTCTAAATTAAAACTAGAGGGCTTAACACTCAAGTTTTTCGCAGACACCAAGAGACGAAAAATCCACTTTAAGGTAAAGGGTTAACTTGAGCAATTAGTGCGATGAATTAGAAAGGTTCCAAACAAAGAAAGTTCTTTGGTTTAGTGATAAAGACAAAGTATATAGCTATAAATGAAGCTGCAAGTTGATTGTTTGGATTAAAAGTTCATTACAGAACTAGGAATAGTTCCTAAGTCTCATCTTGGATCTAAACATGTGTTGTGGCACTTTCATTTGATTATTAGAATCATTGAAAGATGGAAATCACTATACAGATAGTGGACTTTCATGAACAACATTACATATCCATTAACTAAAGCTTATCCAACAACAAGATAATCGTCACTTAGAGAAGAAGGGTATGAGTTACCATGACGATTGGCTTTAGTGCAAGTGGGAGATTGAAAGTAGTATGCACACAAGCCAATCATGTTTGATGATAAAGCATATACTTTGTAACAATATTATTCATTTATTAATAAAAAGTATTTATTTATTAAAGGCTTTTAATTATCTACATTATGCTGTTTTATAATATGTGATAAACCCATAGTTTTAAGCAATGCTTTTAGAATAATGATGATGATCATTCTAATGAGATCTAAATTCTTTGAAAGCTTAAAACGAAAATAGTTCCCAATCGTTGGATTACTAAATTGGGGATTAGTGAATCCGGATAGATTGGTACATACGTTGCTTGCTCATTGGATGAGGATGATTGATCTCATGATCATTTGTGTGGAGACACTAAAGCAAGTATGTAGGTGCTTATTAGAGAATAAGTTCACTGAACGTGGCTCGCTAAGGAATACCTAATGGAGTTTTATTTGCCTGTCAATAGAAATTCCTGTAATGATAGTAGTACAAGTAATCCTTGGACTTGAGATCATCATAGTATCTTGTGTATGATGAGTTATACTTTGACTTATTCCTTAAGACCCTTAGGGTATATCAAAGGGTATGCTTGGGTATAATAAGTTGTACATGGAGATAATGTATGATCAATAAAGAATCTACCACTTCTAATAAAAGAAGAGAAATGTCCTATGTGATTCGATAAATGATGACCCAAAGAGTCCTTGGCGGCGCGAATGAAATTAGAAAGGAGTTTCTAATTTGCATTATTTGAGTTGTGCATTTAAGGATTGAAATACATATAATTAAATAAAATAAGACTTGTGATGGTAATTCCATGTCTTATATTTAATTGGGACATTGTATGGTGGAAGGATTGAATTGTCTGATAACTATTTACTCAAAGGTTCTTTAATGATTAATGTTGAAATCTATATTATCCGGAAAGTCGTTGATCGCTAGGGAGGCTTATCCTATATATTGAAGAATAAATATTATTTAAATAAATTAATTGTTTAATTTATTTATTTAAATAAGATTAGAATTGTTCTAATTGATTTATTCACAACCTATTTAATATGGAGAACCTAAAGGGTCACACCATAAAAGGAAGAATAATTATTTAAGAAGTTAATGGCATAATCGTAATAATATGTTAAGTATATTTAATTTAATCTATGGTGATAGAATAAATTAAATAGCTTAATATTTATTATTTAATATTTTAGAAATATTAAATATAAATTAATAAGAGGAGTCTTATTAATATTATTACAATTATTATTATTTTAATTTCTAAAAGAGTTTAGGAATTAATTTAATATAAGTACTCTCATTTATTCCTAATTGGATTAGGAAGAAAAATTAGTTAAAGGAGTTTAATTAATTATCCCTAATAAGATTAAGGAGCTTAATTAATTAAAAGAATTTAATTAATTAAATAAAACCCAATTCCTTAATTGTTAAGGTGGGTTGCCCACATCTATAAATAAGAGGAGTCTTATTATGGGTGTAGGGAGTTGTTGACTTTTTCAACATACGACATAATTCCAATTGTTGGGAGAGTACACCTTTTCTATAGAGATAGAAAAAAACTAGGGTTTAGCCAACCACCCTTCTTCTTGAATTTTCTTCTTCCTTGGTGGATCACCTCTAGAGGCCAAACATTTGGGTGGCTAACGTTGATCAAAGGAAGGAACCAAACCCGGTGGATTCAAGATTGAACGCGAAAGGATTTGGAGGTGAACTTGTACCTGAGGAAGCTCGATCTTCAAGGGTATGATTTATTCTTTATCTTTTCGTTTAATTAATAATTATGCATAAAGGGTGATCCGGGTTTATGGTTTGTAAAATTTTTAAACTCTGATTTTTACACGCTTCCGCATTATTTTGCAATTTGATTGCGCACATGAATATTACAAACCTAACAACAAGGTGTAAGGGTTAATGGGTTATTTTATTAAGCCTAGCCAAACAAGCCTTATGGCTTTTGATTTTCAAAATTCTATAACTGATGTCAGTTAAAATCCTATACTTAATATCTATATTATTATTATTATACGTTATATGATAATACGTAAACTAGAGTTGGGAGAAGAGAGAAGAAGAAGAAGAAGAAGAAGAAGAACACATAGAAAAATTTGAGAAAACTCTAGAGAGAGTGAGTGATTCTAACTGGTTTTTGAGAAAGGAATTGGAGAAAAGAATAGCCATCATCTTCCTAATCAAAGGTAGGAGCTTAATCTCTTCTATAAAAGTTTAGACTTCTTCTTCCAAAAAGTTATTTGTAAATTTTTTATAAAGGATTAATTGTTATTTTGTATATAGTTTTGTATGATTATTGATTATAAGGTTGTTTCATGAATTTTTATGTGATTATAGAAAATTTAAGTCATGTATGTATGTGTTTTGTGAATAAAACCATATTACAGTGTTTACATGAAAATACATATGAATATGGCTTAATTTAAAATAGAAATTAAGGTTTAATTAGTTGTTAGATTGATAAATTGATTATAGAAATTGATAGAGTATGTATAATTATAACTTTGATGTTTTGAAATTTCTGTTTTGATTGAAAAACAAAATCACAGTGTTGAATTTCATTAAAAATGTCAACAATGGAGTTTTTGCCAAAAACATTGAAATTGGGTGTTGTAACTTTGAGGTTTGTGTTATTTTATGAGTATAAACATGTTAGAAGTCTTCATAATATGTTTATATGAAGTCTATATGTGTATTACATGATAATCAGTCTATTAAATTAGAGCTTGTAGGCCAAATTGGCTTTTTCTTGCACAGTTCTGCAAGTCAAGTCAATGATCTCGACGTTTATGCCATGCACAAGAATTTCAAAGATGATGTTCTTGGCGTAGCATATACCGCTTCAGAGTATAATCATCAGCAATGCAATCAAATCATCACGTCGCAATACGACGCACGTAATGTAAACATGAACTATGCAATGCCATGAGAGTTAACAGAATGTTCTAACAGTTTTGTTTATGTATACAAAACTTGAAAATAAATGTTATGTGTTAATAATATGAATGTTAAATGATGATTTCAGTAGTATTAAACTATGAATGAGCATGTTATCAAGAGTTAATTAGTATTAACGTAGTTTGATTATGTGAATGGGTAATTTAACCTACATGATGTATATATTTTGGTTATATAGATATAAAATGTTGGTAATGACTAATTATGTCATGATGATATATGTATAGGGTATTGATTCAAGTTGTAAGGTTTAGCTTATGCTAAAGGCAAGTTTTCTAACTCTAAAACTTCGTTGTACAAGTTTAAATTTCGTTGAGCACATTATTGCTTTTAATTCCATTTCAATTGTACAAGTTGTTAACTTTACTCTTTCGTAGAGTTAGATTGTTTATTATTGATAAAACTCTTGTATCTATTGGTTCATGTGAATACAAGTATTTCAAATCTTATATTATTGAGCAAGTTCTTTAATATGTAACTTGTGATTTAGCATACGAGTTGTTCTAATTTAATATTCTAGTATTGAACAACTCTATCGTTCAAATTTCTATTCAATATGCATGTTTAATACCCAAAATTCTCAATAACCTTGAATGTTATGATTACTCAATGCTTATGCTATTAGATTATTCCTAAAGCATAATGTTAATTTACAAATATCAATTCAGTTATGATTATTCCATAGCATACAGTTATTTCTTTTGTATTCAACTAATCCTTAGTTGATTTCCGTTGAATCCTAAATTACCATGTAATGTATCTAAACCAAACTTATTTTGGTGCGGACTTGTATTCTAAATACTGAGATGAACAACTCTTTTAATAGAGGTTTACGCTTAGCGTTGAAATGGTTGTGCACAATACATTGTACGAAGGGTTGATCCCCCAAGTGCGTGGAGTCCTTATAGTCTTATATTATGTTAAAGTTAAAGTTGAGAGATTACTTATAAACTGTGGACATGATTCGTGGTCATTAGACCCTCAGTGAATGTTATAATTTTTAGAAAGTTAATAGAATATATTGTTCAGTTCTATTGAGCCTAATATTGGCAATTGATGTAAAAGTTTAAAGATTTATTTATTGTTATTTCAAGTGGGCCTTGTTTGCTCATTCTTGCCTGTAAAAATTTCTTACAGCTAAAGTTGAAACGGGTGACGTACCTAGCACCAGTAAGGGAAAAGGAAAGATGAATAAATACTGAAGACTTATAATAGTTTTGATAGTTTACTTTCAGACTTTGGTTTAAAGATTGTAATGAAGTTTATTTAAATTTTTTCGCATTTGAATGATTGTTGTTAAAGGTTAGATAACCTGGGAGATTTTTATTTAAGTTTAATCCTATATGGGTAGGTTTTTATTATTCAATTTTATCATAATTGGGTAGTTATAAATGAATATTTTGATTAAGTGAACACCAAATCTTGAGGAAATGAAGTACCAGGATTTTGGGGTGTCACATACGTACTACAAGATCAACATTCTCAAGCTGAAATTTGAACGTGGTCAAACGTTGACACTTATACTGTCGGCTGTCAGTGTTCTTGAGGCTCAAGAACACCAACAACGACGCTTTGTGTCCCTAAAGGCCTATAGCGACGGTTTTGATTCTTTTAATTTCTGAATTTCCGGTAATTAATTAAAAATAGAAAATTAATTATAAAAATTATTAAAAATGGTTTTAAAAATTATTTTAAATTATGAAAAATAATTTTTGACCAATTGGAATATTTTTCTTTAATATTTATAATTATTTAAATATTAAGGGTATATAATTTATTTACTTAGTGTATTAAATAAATTAAAAGAAAATGATTTAATATTATAAAAAATCATTTTAAATAAGAATAAAGTATTTAAAAATATTTTGAGTTATAAAATGTGACTTTTAATATTTTTAGAGAATCTTCATTAATAATTTAATATTAATGATATTAGATTCATTTAATTAATAAATTAAATAAATAAGATAAAATGATTTTAATGATTTAAAAATCATTTTAAATGAGAATAAAATGTTAGAAAATATTTTGAATTATAAAATATAATTTTTAATAATTTTAGAGAATTCTCATTAATAAATTAATATTAATGATATTAGATTTATTTAATTATTATATTAAATAAATGAATTAAAAATGATTTTACTAATTTAAAATCATTTAAAAATGAGAAAAATATTTTAAAAAATATTTTAAGTTATAATTAATGACTTTTAATATTTTGATAATAATTTCATTAATATTCAAATATTAATGGTGATGATTTAAAACTAATTTTAATTATTTTAAAAATCATTTAAGTAAAATATTGATGATTTAAAAATATTTTAAGCTATTAATAATAACTTTAATATTTTGACAAGTATAAGATTAATATTTTAATATTATTAAATATTAATGATAATAAGATTATTTGATAATTAAATCATTTAAAAATGATTTAAGTGTTTGAAAAATTATTATAAATTATAATAATTGTTTAAATATTATTAAAAGCTTCCGAAAAATATTATAAATAATATTGAAGCTTAGAGACCAAGTTTAATTGACAATCAATGTGTTAATTATCGGCTAGAGTGACCAGAATACTGAGAAGGGACAGAAGTCCAACCAGACCGAAATAGTTAGATTTGTTAAGTGTTTATATAGGTTATAAATACTAATGTGGCTATGTGGTAATGTGCCTAGAAGAAGTTTGACTGTAAATAACAATATTGTGTGTTGTGAATTATTGTGCTAATTGTGAGACCGATATTATTGGTTATAGGTCTCTCAAACGCATATAAGTTTATTGTGTAGAAGTAATCAACGCGGAAAGCAAGTTTCCTAACTCAACCTTGAGTTATATTCATTCAATTATTATAATGGTTAATTATTGCTAATTATACCATGTCCAGGGAATTTATTATTGATTATTAGCAGTTAGTGCATAATTAATAATTCAAATTGAATTAATGATTCGGAGAATATACATTTGTAGAATGGTTGTTGTTGGATATTCATATTCGTAGAAGATAGAATTCACAGTACAGATAATTTTGGTTTATTGTCAAATTATGTTGAGAAATGTCTTAGCTAATTATTCTGGCTAGACGAACATTTGTTAGAACTTGAAAAATTTGAGAAAATAATTCAATTGTTATTGGTAGATCGATGCCAATTATTTCGGCTAAATTGATAAGTAAATAGAAATTGAAATCATTGCGTTTCGTTGTTAAATCAAATTTTTATTCAAAGACTGAGAAGAACAACCTTTTATATAAAGGGAACATTTTAGGTCGTATATTCGGCCATTGCGCACTGTTAAGTATTATGCATAATATAGGGTATAATAAAGCTGATCACTTGTTATACTTGTAGAGGGGTATGATTTAATCTTTATGGTTATCGATACTCTAAGATATGTATCAAAGTAAATCATTGATAGATAGCTTTAGAAAGTCTGAGTTCTAGATCCATGGATCGCTCAGCATAAATCTGGAAAGCATTCCACTTTGTTATTGCGTAGAATTGATTCTTATTTATTCATTTGAATATCGTAGAAACTTTGAAAGCGTTGTACTCTTTCATTATCAAATTATTGTTTTGCATAGAAAGGGAGAAGCCTTGTTATTGATTAACGCATTGTTCAACTAATTCAAAGTTCACCGACCTTTGGTGTCATTATATCAACATAGATAGTCTATTATTCTGATGCTTATACATTCATTGTATATCTTAACTTGCGGGGCAAATTTGTTGCTCACCCTTGCTAAATAAAACCTTTCAGCTAGGGACGAAGTGGCAGGAGGTGCTGGGAAAAACAAAGGCAAAGATATAGTGATTAATTATTTATGAATAACATTATTATTATGTTGTATTTGTGAACCCTTTTTGTATAACTAAAGGCTATGTTTGTAATTTGAAGGTTAGAGAACCTGGGGTAATGTATTAACTATATCAGTTAATGAAGTGTATGTTACTATTTATAAATAAATGGGTAGTTAAATGTTATTTATATTGTGGATTGTGAACACCAAACTCGGGGGTCAGGTAACCCGGATTTGGGGGTGTCACAGGTTGGTATCAAAGCTGTAGGTTATAAACCTTAAGTGGGGTGGGGAAAACCCTAGGATTATAACCATAAGCGTGATAGAGAATACTCATTTAGAGTACTAAGTGAGAGATTGATAAAAATGTATTGATAGTGAGATATGAGAACACTTAGTGTGAGAAGTTTGTACTGGTGAAGTACTAATCAAGTTGTTTAAACTGATTGTAGGATGTCGGGAGAAGATAAGATGAGTATGGAGATGCTAGCGGTTGTTGCACCAATGCCAGAAGCCGAGGTGCCAGCGCAAAGCGAATCAGTTGAGAAGTTGGGAGAAGACGAACCCATGGTAAATCTAGCAACGATCATGGCGACGAGTACCACGAGATGAAATTTGGATGAAGAAGAAGAAGTATATTCCAAATAGACAAAAGTGGAGCCAGAAATAAAGATCAAAGATGGGGAAGAAGGAAAAGTAGCAATCGAAGAAGGTCAAGCATCTGCAGAAGTTCAAGACTTAAGGACTAATGTACTTCTTCCGGAAGAATTATGGAAGACAGAAAGAGCATTACACGAGATGACAGAAGAACAAAATAATTTGAAGGTACAAGTCGATAGAATGAGGGTTAAGTGTAGTGTATTATCAAAAGAGGTAGGTAAGAAAAAGAAGAGTAATAAAAGGAAAAAGAACTACGACAGCGATAACAACACAGAGAATTCGCATTCAAAGAAGAAACTAGTATGTGGCAAGTGTGGAAAGAACCATTTGGGGGAATGTATGTGGGGTAAGAATGTGTGTTACAATTGTGGTCAGGAAAGACATCTATCACCAAATTGTCCTAAACCAAAGAAAGGAAGATGTTTTGCATGTGGTGGAACGAGTCATATGGTTAAGAATTGTCCTAAAAGGAAGAAAGGTGGAGGAAGTGGACGGAAGAAAGATTAATTATGAGGAGTATAATCTTTTGGAGTATAATATTCGCTTTGGTAGGAATAGGAGATAACTTTTGTATGCCTCCACTTTTTGTGTAAAGTTGTACTAATGAATCCCGACTTTTGTCATAATGGGATAGTAACCGTTTGTAGTTGTATGTGCAGTGTACTGAAAAGTATTATGTATTATTTGCATGAATATAAATGAAATAATATGTTTGTATGAATGAAATCTTTATTTTCTATATGAATATAAGATTACGATTACTTTGTAAGTTCTTAAAACTCATACTTATGGTAAGTTAATGACTCATAATTATATGAAATATTTTGAACCCCTCAGCGAATGGACGCCAAAGGTCTGACTAGGATAAGTTCATACACTCATATAATTATGGCAAGTTCCTTAACTCATAAGTGTGGTAAGTTTGACGAACTTGGAATAACTGTGTGTAAAGTTGTGTTGTTAATCCTAATATGATTAAAAAGAAAAAGAAAAAGGGGGGATAGTAAATGTGTTAAGTACTATATGTACTATGTGCTATTTGAATAAATATGTGATTATAGGAGAATTAATGTAAGATTTTTAATTAAACCAGATCATGCCGCCTAAATGACAGAATCGAAATCAAAGAGAAGAGCAGTCGGTAAATAATGAAGGGGATCAAGCTGACCCAATGCAAAACATTGCAAATATGATAGCGGAAGCTATGGAAAATAGAGCTCCAGCTGCAAGAGGAAGAACGATAAATCAACCAACTGAAAGATTGGCACATTTCAAGGACTTTAAAGCGGTAGGACCGCCTGAATTCAAAGGGACCACGGATCCAATTGAAGCCCAAACTTGGGTAAAGGAGATGGAGAAAGCATTCGTCATTGCGCGAGTGGCAGAAGAATAGAAGATGAGCTTTGCAACATACTTAATGAAGGGAGAAGCTAATTATTGGTGGGAGACTAATCAGGAGAGAGACGGTACAGGAGTAGTAACCTGGACAAGATTTAAGGAATTATTTTTTGAAAATTATTTCTTAGAAAGTATTCAAGCAAAGAATGGAAGTAAACTTTTTGGAATTGAAGCAGGAGAATATGTCGGTTGCAGAATACGGCGCCAAATTCAACGAATTAGCAAGATTTGCACCTCATCAGGTGGATATAGAATTACGAAAAGCAAGAAGATTAGAGAATGGGCTGAAGCCAAGGATATTCACCAAGGTAGCGGTATTGCAGATCAGTACGTTCGCTGTAACGCCCCGAAATCCAGTCTATCTTCTCACCCGGATTTCGTACGTCACGAGTACATCATTCATCCAACATACATCATTATATACTGAAATATAACGACATACACTCTCAAATCCCAGGTTCTGGAAACCTTATAACCTTTTTCATTACAAATAATAATAAATACATTATTCATTTCATCTTACAAGAGTAAATTTTATCCGCCACCAAGGATACATAACAGTTCTTTAAACTAGTCTAGAGTTCAATTCATCTTTCTAAATTACAAGTCTTCACTTGATCTTCTCGCTACCTTCACACTCTGAATGACAATTCATCTGGAGACCGTCATCTTGATCTTTACGGGATCCTTAAGTTCTTCTAACCTTGTTTGCTGAAAATTATTTTTCATTTCAAGCAAGTGTGAGCATTCAATTGCCCAGCAAGTCATAACAGTTGAACAAACAACTTCATAATTAAAACATTTCTTTAGAACTTCTATAACCGAACAAAGGTCATGAAGCAGCTTGAATAATAGGAATAGTCTCGATTCCTATCATCTTAAAACATCAGTCATTTTTACTTTGAAATACTTTCATGCTTCTACCTTTTTCATACACATCCTATCTAGCTAGAATCATTAGCACAGACTTAACAATAACGGTTCATGTATAAACAGATTATACTTGTATTGAACAGCTCAATTACCGAACAATGCATATCATAGAAACACCGAAGTGTTCAAATTGTGGCTCAAGGCCTCATACATTCTACCACCTTGTACATAAATCGCACATATGCACATAGACAAGACTTCTCAAGTACAACCTCTGAGAAGTTTAAGAAACTAGCATTCATGTAATATGAATGAAGTTAGGAAACTTGCCTTACGCCCAGCTACAGCATACGCTGAACTGCTCATTTCAATTCCTATATAACACATAAAGAGAAAACATAAACACCAATTAGTCATATATTGAACTTACGCATTGGTTTACTTAGCTTTACTTCTTAGGGTTCGCGTTATTGCAATATAAGTTTACGCAACTAACTTCCTTTACCAGTTTACGGCTTTATGACATACAGAGATGTCTTACTCAAAATGTTCATCATCTAGGATGATTTATATTCTTATCTTATCCGAACCATTAAACTTAATGTTCGTTAAAGTCAATTTCTTATTTCTTACGGCTTTCTAGCAACTAAATCATTTCTTTATCGACTCATATTTGGTTTTCATTAATCTTATTATCGTTTGTTACGGCTTTCTTGATAATTCCCATCTTATTAATACTTTTGTTATCCATTATACGAACCCCATGTTCATTACCCTCAACGCTCAACGTCTAAGGAATCACAACCATAGCAATCCCTCACGTTCGTTCATCGCGACTATGGTCCCCGTATCGGTTACGTAACCCGCGTTTATATTCTTTTAATCTCGTTTAATCTTTTTGTTCAACCTTTAGAAAAGGTTTAACTCACCTGCATAAGTGTTATGTTACGTGATCTACATGTTCCTATTTCTTTCTTGCACATCCCCCAGTACTTGAGCACATAAATTCTCATTTCTGGGCATTGCCACCTGCCGTGACTTATGCCGCATACCATGACCTTCCTCTCCTCTCTCATGCACACATGACCTACTTCTCTCCTCTCTTCCGGGCTCATGCACATGACGCCAAGTCCTTTGTTATCTCTCGCGTTGCGGTGCCACTCTCCAGAAGATTATGGCCGAAGCTTCAAGTTCTTGGCGCCACTTCTCACACGATCTATCTGGCATACTGGCCTACGAGACAAAACCCTAGAAATTTTTCTAAGTGTTAAATCAAGTTTTGAGATGCTTACTTTGCGATCTCATAAATCCTTCATTATAACTCGGAACGAGGTTGTTCCAAAGCCATTCTCTTCCTCATCTTACATACTTTAATACCTATCGAGCAGAAAGTCATTCTAAATCCGTTAATGTGCCATTCGATTGGCTTGATTTTCACCCTTTGTTTATTTTACGTTTTAACGTTCTCCGTTCGTTAGTCCGTAATTCGGTCATCCAAACTCAGAACTCATTCGTTCTTTAGTCCACGACTCACATTTTCTATGTTCTCTTACTTTATTATGACCCCCTACCCACTCGGGTTCATTTACTAACTTTCCAATTCTCGTTTGACTTTTATGAAATTTTCGCCATAACTTCGTTATAGCGAAGTTTTAATCCGTTCTTCATGAACGTTTCTACCATTTCTAACCAAGCAATATTCAAATAACTTATACGCGATGGTTTTAAACTTGTCCATCAACAACAATTAAACTACGATGGTTTTAAATTTGTCCATCAACAACGTTCTTCGTGTTCTTAGTGTGTTCTTCGTGTTCTTCGTTCGTTCTTTGTTTTAATCAATATTTTGGATTATGATTTCACTTGTTATTGGAATTTGATGTTCTAGAACACCATTCCTAACTTAATTCACCTACTTATTCATATAATCCTCTCGGATCGTTCAAATTCGCTACGAATCTTATACTTCCTTAAGAAATTTATAAACTAAATTTATAAGTTCTTATTTCTTCTTTCCTCATGATTTCAACCATATGAGATCATTCCAATCTTCTTTTATTCCTTAATCTCATTAAGCTATTTTTTTTTTTGACATAGAAATCTTAAAGAAAAATATTAGAAGAAACTAAGGTTCGGATTACCGTTCTTCTTTAATCTTCTCCCGTCGGACAAAGTTTGTACACGGGCAATCTATTCCTCCTCCTTCTCCTTCCCATCCGAGCTCTCTCTCTTTCTCTCTCAAGTGTGAGAGGATTTTTTCAAAATCCAAAAAAATGAAATTAAGCTTCTTATTTATAGATTTTCAAAGATAGGGGCAAAATAGTTATTTCACCCCTAAAGTTACTATTCACACCTCCTCCAACACTTAGCCACCAAGTAAACATGGCCTCCACCCTTACTTGGTGGCCAAGTGGCCGCCCCTCTTGCCCCATAGATCACCCCATGGGTTGTCCCATTGGTTATTACCCATCCGTTTACCCATCGGTTCGATCCACGGTTTCTTTTCTTGGTTTGGGCCTTAACCCTAATTCTTATTGGGCCTATTTTGGGTTTAATTTCACATAACTTTGGGCTTGACATAATTCAAGTGCAATTATATTCTACAAAGTCTATCAACTCAAAATCCATTAAGACTAATCGTATTCTACGCATCTCATTCTCATATTCTCATATTTTCTTCGTATATAGCTCGTACTATATTCGTATTATACTTCGTAATAATCTTCGTACTATACTCGTATAATAACTAGTATTACACTCGTATTTCTTTATGCATAATAACCCTAATTATTATACAAAATCATTAAAATTCTCGGAACTCACTTTTCCTAACCCTAGGTTTTGAGTCCACAGGCGAAAACTTTGTTTTTGCCATAACTGAAATATTATTGAATATTCCATCACGTCTAAAAATTAAACGTAATCTATAACTTCTCGAAATTTCAAAATAAATCTCTGAGCTGAAACGGATGAATAGTGCCTATTACGTCTTTTTCTCCGAAAATATTTTGTTCCCGGAAAACTTCTATTTTCGTCTTGAAAATTCTTATTCGCTCAATCTAGCTCGTAGCCAGAATCCTTCCGATTTATAATCATCCTAGGTTATTGAATGATTAATAAACACATAGCACATAATAGTGTTAATAAAAATTAGTTTTATTAATAACTAATTCTTTAAACCTAAATTCTGGACAATCCGAATTTCCGGGTTGTCACATTCGCGGCTTTACTGGAGAAAGCGTTAATTGCTGAAGGAGGGAGCAAAGTTGCGTCTCGATTTCATCAGGATAAGAAGAAGAAGACAAATGATGGTGGAAGCAGTGGTGGTAGTAATCCGAATAAGAGGAAATGGAGCGAGAATACCCAGTCGGGTAATAAGACAAGAGATAATAGAAAAAGAGGTGAGCCATGTGCAAGTTGCGGTAGAAAGCATCCAGGAATATGTTTGAAGGGGAAAGGAGTGTGTTTTAACTGTGGACAAGAGGGACACATCTCTCCAAATTGTCCAAGTCCAAAGAAGATATCAGGTTGTTTTTCATGTGGATCGCTAGAACATCAAATTCGTAACTGTCCAAAGAAGAATGCAGAAAGAGGAAACAACAATAAAGGAAACAGCAGTGGAACACTGGCAATCAAATGACCAAGCTTCGGTAGGGAAGACCAAATGATACATCGTACATTCAACATGATGGCGCAAGATGCAGTAGCTGTTCAAGAGGTGGCAACATGTAACGATTTCGCTTCATACTTAAATTACGCGAGTAATATTGAGTTAGATAATTACTGTGAATTGTTTTCTTATATAGATTCAAGTCACATGTTAGAATTTGAAACACAAATTAATATTGTGTGGATAAAAATGAATTGACGATACAACTTTAAAAGATTATAGAGAATAAGAAAGCGGTGATTCCGAGGACGGAATCCTTTTAAGGAGGGGTGAAGGCGATAACCGAGGATTTCAAATAATCCAAATTTTACTAATAATTTTTTTTATTATTAATATTAATATTAATTATTAATATTGTGTTGTGTAACTGTGATACGAGTTTAGAGAATGAGTCCATTTGTGTATTGACTAAGAAATTAAAGTAGAGTTGTGCTTAACAAAGAATAGAAACCCTAAACCCTAATTAGGAAACCCTAATCCTAAATGGCAAGCCTAATGTGTTTAATAAACTTTAATATGATTAGAAAATCCTAATTATATTTTAGTTATCTTAATTTCTATTTTACAAACCCTAATTGTAATTTAGAAAGTTTATTTTTTTCTAAATAAAACCCTAATTTCATATTCGGGATTTCTAAATCCTAATCCTAATTGGAAGGCCTAATATATTTATTAAACACTAAAGTTATTAGTATGTGTTAATATAATTAGGAAACCCTAATTATACTTTAGAAATATTAATTTCTATGTAAAACCCTAATTTTAATTTTGAAATTATTAATTTTCTATTTTTAAACCCCAATTAGAAAATTCAAGAATTGGAGTATTTAAAACCTAAGGGTTAGGACCTTAGGGTTAAACCCTAAGGGTTAAAACCTAAGGGTTAAACCTTAAGGGGTTGGACAAAAAAATTTGGAATGCCATTAAATTATTTTGCTAAAGACCAAAATGCCGTTTTTCATTTATTTAAATGGTAACTTGTAATTTTTGCTAGCAACTTTAGTTGGTAACCTAATGCTTTGACATTGTGACTCAAATATCTCAGCAAATCAGTCTAGCATTGCCAGCAACATCAGATCTAAGCTACATATCACAATATAAGCAGATTTAGGAGAGAGAAAGTCTAGCATTTTCATTTATTTTGCATCTTGCTCTCACCTACTCTCTCTCTTGCTAGAAGCTCCGAAAATCACAAGTAAATCAGTCCCAATATCAGTTCTTATATCAACCAATATCAGATTGGAGAGCTAAGATCTAGAATTTAAAGCTAGAAGGTATAACCTAATTTTTTTTTTATCCATGTTGCTAAGAAATTTTTTTTGTTTAAGTGTTTAATCATATGTTATAAGATGTTTTTAGATGATCTATGTTGATCAATCATGGATCCATAGCATCAAAGTGGGTAAAAACCATGTTTTTCAAAATATGTTCTTGAGTTTGAAATGTGGTCGACACAAGAAATGTCGGTGTACGATCCTTGCTCGTATATGATATGTGTTGTTTTAAGGTTGTTATTGGTAGCCTGTTATGTTGTCTTCAATCTGTAAGTGGAATCACAGTGATTGAAGGGCTAGATTTCATTTTATTAACGGTCAAAACACGTTGACCAACGCCGACCAGAAGAATTCTGGGTAACCAAGAATTCTAAAACTAGCGTCTGACAATTTCTTTTGGGCTTATGATCTGTCAGTGTTTAAGTTATTTGTGGATGTTGTTGTATACATGTTGTCGCCTGTAGTAGGAACTCTAGATCCATGGCCTTATATATCTTAAAAAATCAATTGATCGAATCTAGTGGACGGTCAAAGTAGACCCATCCCAGATCGATTTACATTTTACGGAATTTCCAGAAAACGTTAGAGCAAGCCTTCTGACAAGTTTTGATCGAGTTGAATCATGAAGCTGTAATGTATTCGGACTGCGATCTTGATATGTCGTTAGTCCTTGTCATGTATACTACATGTATGAACCATAAAACAACCAAAATAATGACCAGAACATTAAAGTAATTGGGCTTGAAAGTAGGCACTCGGACTGTTGGGTTTTTGGGAAAACCCAGAAACGTTCTAACAAGGGTTTTGATTGCCCAGATCTCCTTGTGTGTTTGTCGTATGACCTATGTTTTGCTTGATAGTTGTCGTGGTGCATACGTATTACAAGATCAACGTTTAAATAAACCCAAAACATTCTCAGGCTGAAATTTGAACGTGGTCAAACATTAACACTTATACTGCCGACTGTCAGTGTTCTTGAGGCTCAAGAACACCAACAACGACGCTTTGTGTCGCTAAAGGCCTATAGCGACGGTTTTGATTTTTTTTTAATTTACAATTTCCTAGGTAATTAATTAAAAATAGAAAATAAATTATAAAATTATTAAAATGGTTTTAAAAATTATTTTAAATTATGAAAATAATTTTGACCAATTGAATATTTTTTTAATATTTATAATAATTTAAATATTAAGGGTATTTAATTTATTTACTTAGTGTATTAAATAAATTAGAAGAAAATGATTTAATATTATGAAAAATCATTTTAAATAACAATAAAGTATTTAAAAATATTTTGAGTTATAAAATGTGACTTTTAATATTTTTAGGAATTTTTATTAATAATTTAATATTAATGATATTAGATTTATTTAATTAATAAATTAAATAAATAAGATAAAAATGATTTTAATGATTTAAAATTATTTTAAATGAGAATAAAATGTTAGAAAATATTTTGAATTATAAAATTTAATTTTCAATATTTTTAGAGAATTCTCATTAATAAATTAATATTAATGATATTAGATTTATTTAATTATTATATTAAATAAATGAATTAAAAATGATTTTATTGATTTTAAAATCATTTAAAATGAGAAAATGTTTTAAAAATATTTTAAATTATAATTAATGACTTTTAATATTTTGATAATAATTTCATTAATAGTTAAATATTAATGTTGATGATTTAAAAATAATTTTAATTATTTTAAAAATCATTTAAGTAGAATATTGATGATTTCAAAATATTTTAAGCTATTATTAATAACTTTAATATTTTGACAAGTATAACATTAATATTTTAATATTATTAAATATTACGATAATAAGATTATTTGATAATTAAATCATTTAAAAATGATTTAAGTGTTTGAAAAATTATTATAAATTATAATAAATGTTTAAATATTATTAAAAGCTTCCGAAAAATATTATAAATAATATTGAAGCTTAGAGACCAAGTTTAATTGACAATCAATGTGTTAATTGTTTCCATTTAGAGTGACCGTAACAACGAAGGGGACCAAGTCCAAATGCAATCAAAATAGTTATATTTGTTAAGTGTTTATATAGGTTATAAACACTAATGTGGCTATGTGGTAATGTGTCTAGAAGAAGTTTGACTGTAAATTATAGTATTGTGTGTTGTGAATTATTGTGCTAATTGTGAGACCGATATTATTGGTTATAGGTCTCTCAAACGCAGCTAAGTTTATTGTGTAGCAGTAATCAACGCGGAATGCAAGTTTCCTAACTCAACCTTGAGTTATATTCATTCAATTATTTTAATGGTTAATTATTGCTAATTATACCATGTCTAGGGAATTTATTGTTTATTAGTCGCAGTTAGTGCATGATTAATAATTCAAATTAAATTACTGATTCGGGGAATATACATTTGTAGAATAACTTTTGTTGGATATTCATATTCGTAGAAGATAGAATTCACAGTACAGATAATTCCTGTTTATTGTCAAATTATGTTGATAAACATCTTAGCTAATTATTCTAGCTAGACGAACATTTGTTAGAACTTGATAAATTCGAGAAAAGAATTCAATTGTTATTGGTAGATCGATGCCAATTATTTCGGCTAGATCGATAAGTAACTAGAAATTGAAATCATTGCGTTTCATTCTTAAATCAAATTTTGATTCAAAAACTGAGAAGAACAACCTTTTATATAAAGGGAACATTTTAGGTCGTATATTCGGCCATTGCGCACTGTTAAGTATTATGCATAATATAGGGTATAATAAAGCTAATCACTTGTTATACTTGCAGAGGGGTATGATTTAATCTTTATGGTTATCTGATACTCTTGTGTATGTATCAAAGTAAATCTTTGATAGATACCCTAGAAAGTACAAGTTCTAGATCCAATGGATCGCTCAGCATAAATCTGGAAAGCATTCCACTTTGTTATTGCGTAGAATTGATTCTTGTTTATTCATTTGAATATCGTAGAAACTTTGAAAGCGTTGTACTCTTTCACTATCAAATTATTGTGTTGCAAAGAAAGGGAGAAGCCTTGTTATTAATTAACGCATTGTTCAACTAATTCAAAGTTCCCCAAACTTTGATGTCATTCTATCAAAATAGATAGTCTATTATTCTGATGCTTATACATTCATTGTATATCTTAACTTGCGGGGCAAATTTGTTGCTCATCACCCTTGCTAAATAAAACTTTTCAGCTAGGGACGAAGTGGCAGGAGGTGCTGTGAAGAACAAAGGCAAAGACATAGTGATTAATTAGTTATGAATAACATTATTATTATGTTGTATTTGTGAACCCTTTTTGTATAACTAAAGGGTATGTTTCTAATGTTAAGGTTAGAGAACTTGGGGTAATGTATTAACTATATTAGTTAATGAAGTGTATGTTCCTATTTATATATAAATGGGTAGTTAAATGTTATATATATTGTGGATTATGAACACCAAACTCGGGGGTCAGGTAACCCAGATTTGGGGGTGTCACATGGTGCATAGACTCGACTCACACCGTATTGAAACCCAAAAAAAGTGGTCGCATGCATGACGCCGGACTCAAATAGAGTACCACTAACTAACTCGCATCAAGACCGCCACTAGAATACATAGGATGTCGTGCCGCATCGCCGGCAATAGAAAAATGTTGACCAAGTTAGGTTTTGTTCCATTTGAATGTAGACCTAAAGTAAGACATTGAAGGTACTTAATGTACATAATAAGATTTACCTTAAATCACTTATAAGGTGTTAATGTAAGAAGATCTGGTAAGGTTTAATAGAAATTAAACGAAGAACGCGAAGACGTAATAAGTAAACCGTGAATAGCGTTCAACGTTGGTATTTAACCAATAATGATCGAATGTCGGTTAAGGACGTAAGAACGTTAATGAGACGTAACAAAGTATAGGAAGTCGAATCGACTTTAATAACGAAGTTAATTCAAATAAGACATAGAAGAGAAAGAAGTTGGTTAGAATCGTAAAGTTAGTTTGTTTGATAACTAATTACAGTGTGTTGTGTGAATATATCATGTAGATCCTGTAAAGACTGAGAATAGTTGAATTGTATATTCGATGACGCTTGAAGGCAAGTATTTCTTAAACGCTTGTCTAACCTTCGTGTTAGCCAAGTTTTACGTGATGCATGTTATACAATACATGAATGGTTTTAAAGAAAGAGTCGATGCCTGTCTTAATTTGGCTAGACAAGTATTGAAGAATGAATGGATTTTTTACCACCTGTTGATATAGAATCGTTAACGCTATCCCATGCCAAGTATTTGGTACGGATGAGAAGGTAAGTTTGTCTCATGTACAAACAAAGTAGTATTTTCATCGATTATTATTAGATGGGCACGCGAGGTTGCCAAATGTTGAACGTAAATACGTTTAACGTAAGAGTGTTGATCAACATAGAGTATAATAGGCTGATCACCTAGAGGTGCTCGTAAGTAAAGACGGGTGGATGGCCTTAGTGCCGAATATCCTTTTCAAGTATGAAAACGAAAAGAATATGTTCATGGTCTATTGACCAGTTCATCATTCCTAAGCTATTATATATACTTTGGAATTGTTATTATGACATGAGAAGTACTAGTCAAATGTTTCGTAGTGCTTCGTAGTTAATTGTTCAAATATTGAGATAAAGCATGTAATTATTAATATGATTCTTTGTTAAGACTTGTTGAGCTAGTTATGCTCATTCTTGCTTAAACCATATGTTTGCTGCTAAAGCCGAGCAAACTGAGAGTTCTAAGAGAGATAAGGGCAAGGCTAAGATGGACAATTAATCGTCTTGTAATAGATTAGTGTATTTGATTGTAATATACTTATAAAGAACAATGAATGTATTCGGTTTATGAACCTGGGAAAGGATTTATTACAAATATAATACAAAGATAGTAATTACACTCATTTTATTTTTATTTCAATGGAATGATTGTATGGATTGTAGTATCGTGGAGCACCATCTGTCGGGTTGGAAGATACCCGAATTTGGGGGCGTCACACAAGGAAATTAATTCCACTCAGCTTGTCTTTCTCAAGGACTGATCGTAGTGAAAGACTACTTGTGTTGTTGTTGTTTGACATTGATATCAACAATTTATAAGTGCAAAAAAATAATAAGTCAAATTGTAGAGTTGATATTATGTAATTGATAATAGTATATTCAAAATATACCTCCCACTATTTTATTCAAATTAGTAGCCCTCACCATTAATTCGGAAAGAATTTTTCTATTAAATCTTTCTAGTGAGCTAAGATCAATATTTCATTATGCCTTAAGTTAGCTTTGGCCAATCTCTTTAAACACAATTATTTAGGTTGACAACCCTTTGTCAATTATATCATATATAATTATTGGATAGTTTGGTAAACAACATTTGTTTCTAGTCTATCTAATGGTACCTACCAAACTCCATGCCTCTAAGTCCACAATCCTATTGAGATAGCTTAGTTAAGTCGGGCCCAATGATTTTAACAGTTTGGATATCATAATTATCCTATCGTATCTTACCTGGATAAATAGGGTACTTTGCTTTGGCAAACCTACATCCATTGATCAAGGTCTGGATGAGTGTTATTCATTGGAAGGCATCTAATTTAGACTTAATAATTTAATGAGGGATTTTACAAATTAATTTAGATCTCACCAATTTTAATCTTATTAAGCATGCACATTATTTATCATACCATATCGCATACAAGCAAAAATAAAGTGCAAAAAATAAATGTGTCACATTTATGGCCCAATCCACTATCAATCTTTTCAAGCTAATGAAAGATTGAAGGTCAATCTAAGATGGTAAAAGATCTCAAACTAGTAGCTTCCTTGGATCTTCCTCATACATGTGTCCCCTTTCCATCATCATCATTCTCCATCTTGACATCTTCATCGATTATAGATTATTACATGACATAAAGAAACCTCGAGTTACATTCGAGGGGATTTAGATGAGAAGAGAATATTACATTAGAATTTATAGAAAGGCGCGACATGCAAGCCGTATTTCAAAATCAAAAACCACTAAACTATGGGTCAAAAGACCATAACTGTGCACCATACATATCACAATAAGCACATAACAGTTTATATATAATTAAAGAAAAACTATATATAACAAATTGGGGTCACGACCATCATGCATATCTATCACTAATATTCATAATACCAGAATACGCTTATATACAGAATATTATATATTCAATTTCTGATCGATAAATTTGTATCATCATATATCATATATATATCGAAAACAATATAATCAATTTCAGATCGGTAAAATTATAACATCATATATCATATATATCGAAAACAATAAAACACGTAATCTGAATTAATCGTTTCGTAAGTAGCTCTGATACCACTGTAGGGTTTCGTTACAGAAACGCACAGCGGAAATTAAAATTTTAAAAGCAATTTTAAAACCCTAAACAGGATCCATGCAAAAAATCAATTAACTCAGAGGTTAGAAATTATACCGATTATGAAAATGCTTCTGAAACGCTTCAAATTTCCAACGCAATTCCTCACGAAATTACGTCTCTATGGTATCCACATGAACGTCGCATGAACCGTCGCACGATTCTGCAATAAAGGGACTTACGGTACTAGCCACCAAAGGAACATGATTTTTTCGAAATGTTTTCTCTCTAACCTCTCTCTAAGAGCGGCTAGGATTTTTTTTAAGTTATGATATTACTCTAAGTGGCTGCTATATATCATATATATAGTAGTTAAAAGGTATTAATCAAAACCTAATTTTATAAAATTCGAATTTATATATATATATATATATCTTAATTAAGTCTTACTTAATTAATATACATATATACAATTATCCTTTTAATTTAAATTAAGTGATTTAAATACTATTAATCATATTAATATATTTAAATCCTTCAAATTTAAATTAATTCCCTTTTAAATTACGTTACTATATTTTGACCTCTATAGGTTATTATTACGTTGACAATAATTTTAAAATCATATTATAAAATTATAAGCGAAGGTGAGCTGACATCTAGTAATGCATCACTGCTACCCAAGTAATAATAAGATCAATGATTCGATGAAACCTTTTCGTGACCAATGTTTCAATGTAATTTAATCCTTTTAACCTTAATATCCTTGATTAAGCTCGAGTCATGGAATATGTCATACTCTTCATAATTTAATCTCAGTTTTTCTTGATCAATGAGTATACTATATGAAACAAATCACTATTTGAGTATGGTCATGCATTTCATAGTCCTACTCAATTAAGAGGCCTATGGATATCACCCATAATATATAGGATGGTTAAATTCCATCTAGATCACTCATATTCCTCACACGATTCATGATGTACCCAATAATCACCTTTATAGTCCACCCTATTAAAGGTGACATTTGATGATATCAAAAAACATAAATTCCGGTATAGAAATTTAGTGATTTCAGGTCGGAGGACCATTACATCATTGTCACTATGATAATTGATAATGACACTTCGCATAATGCTCCACATAGAATTCTCATAGTGGGTCTGTCCAGTACATCTTTCTCTAACACGTACATATGCATTGACTTAATATCTCATATATTTATGACCAATGAGATTTGGTCATCAGTCAATCCACATACTAGTCTCAATGCATCATTATTGTCCCATCAATAATGATACTCGACTAGGGACATTTAAGAGCAATGATACTAATTATAATTATATAATCTCATGTTCAAGTAACATACTTGAAACTATATAATTTGTATCACTATTCTAAGGAATTTTATTATGTTAACATTTATATAACGCAGTAAATAGAACCATAATAAAATCATTCATTTATTCAATCAAATATAATATCAAAATGTTAAGCAATTATATCAAATAATTAGCCTCTAGGGCATAAACTCTAACACTTCGGTCACCGACTTAGGTTGTTCCCAGCTTTGAATTGCTTCAATCTTTTTTGGGTTACCAGATATTTCGTGATTTGATATCACGTGCCCAAGGAATGCTACTTCCTCAAGCCAAAACTCTCATTTCTTCAACTTGGCATAAAGCTTATTTTCACGAAGCTTTTGAAGTATCAGCCTCAAGTGTTGCTCATGATCTTCATGGCTTTTGGAGTAAATGAGGATGTCATAAATAAAGACGACCACAAAGTGATCCAAATATTCCTTGAATACTCGGTTCATCATATCTATGAAGGCAGTAGGAGCATTTGTCAATCCAAAGGACATGACTAGGAATTTATAATGCCCGTACCGAGTTCTGAAATCAGTCTTTGGAATGTCATCAGTTTTAATCTTCAATTGATGATATCCGGAACGAAGATCAATCTTGGAAAAGAATTTGGCACCTTGCAAATGGTCAAACAGGTCATCAATATGGGGCAATGGGTATCTATATTTGATAGTGACATAGTTTAACTCCCGATAATGAATATAAAGTCGCATACTCCCATCTTTCTTCTTCATGAATAGAATAGGAGCACCCCAAGGAGACGTACTAGGATGAATGAAACCGATGTCTAATAATTTCTGCAGTTGGGTCTTTAACTCTTGAAGTTCAATAGGAGCCATTCGATACGGGGCTTTGGAAATGGGTTTTGTACCGGGTTCAAGGTCAATAAAAAATTCAATTTCACGCTCTGGGGGTAAGCCAGGAAGTTCTTCAGGGAATACGTTAGGAAATTTATTAACAATAGAAATATCATTCAAATCTGACGTATTTTTGTTTAAATCCGTGACATGAGTTAAGAAAGCTTGACATCCGTTTTTTAATAAAAGAATAGCTTTATGGCTTGAGATGACAGTGATTGATTTTAATGGTTTGGTTGCTTGAATTCGCATAATAGGTTGGTTAGGAATATGAAAGCTAACAACCTTACAAAAACAATCAATTTTTGCATGATGAGTAGTTAACCAATCAATCCCTAGAATTATGTCAAACGCAAGTATTTTTAAGGAAATAAGATCGACAGGTAATGTTAGGGTACTGATTTGAACTAAACAAAACTTATAAATAGTGGATGTAATGAAGGTTTCTCCCAACAGAGTTTCAACAAATAAGTCAAAGTCTAATTTCTCCAGAGTAAAATTTAAATATTGAGCGCAAGTAGGAGAAATAAAAGAATGAGTAGAACCAGTATCAAATAAGGTACATACTTCACTAGAGTTTATGATAAGCTTACCCGTGATGACCTCGTTCGGGTTCCTTGCTTTCTGGGAGGTCACAACAAACACTCTCCCTTGAACTACTGGTTTTGACTTGTCTGGGACGTCATTTGGTGTCAGCGTTCTAACTCGATTGGCTTCCTTGTACGACAAAATCTAGCTAGGTGACCTTCTCTTCCACAATTGTAACACGTTTTGGACTGTTGCGCACAGTTTATACTGATGTGTCCATCCCCTCCGCATTTGAAGTATATGATATGTGGTCGTTCTCCTTCCTTAACAACGGGTGCTGGTGCTGACGTCTTTCCATTATTGTTGAATCTCCTCTTCTTGAAATGTCCACTTTTATTATCTTTGCCATGATTACCACCAAAGTGGTTACCATTTCTGGCATGTTGATTCCCTCCACGTTTGTTGTCGCCGCTTCGATGACTGCTACCACTGGTATTATCATTTTACCAGCTGCTCTCCCTTGGTTAGGATGTCTCATTATTGCGGTCCAATAACTGAGCCCTATTTACAACATCTGAATACAAACACAGTTTATGATAGATAAGATATTGACGTATCTCGGGTTTCAAACCTCTTAGAAACATCCATGTCATTCTCTCCTCGTTATCAACTAAGTGGGACATAAACCGGTACAACTAGGCAAACTTAGCTTCGTACTGCGACACGGTCATATTGTTTTGCTCCAACTTGATGAACTCTACCTCCTTCATGTGAAGAATACTTTCGGGAAAGTACTTGTCGTTGAACAGTTCTTGGAACCTCTCCCAAGACATCTTCAATGCGACAAGTTGAGTACATTTTACAGATTCCCACTAGTAATCTACCTCTCCTCGCAACATGAAGGTGGAAAACGGAACCTTTTGCTCCTCGGAGCATCCCAAGATATCAAATATCTTGGTGATCTGCTTTATCCACGTCTCCGCCTTAAGTGGTTTCGGCTCTCCAATAAACTCTGGTGATCCCATCTCCTTGAATTGCTTAGCGGTGACCGTCCGAGAGTTGCCAGTGTTTCCACCTGAATTTTGGACAGAATTCTCTCTTGCCTGATGTTGCACAAATTACAGAAAAGTCCAAAATATTCCGTCGTTCGCCATTTGGTCAGGGTTGTTGTTCACCTGAGGATTATTGCATTCTTGATACTCAACGGTCTCATGTATGTGCTCCATTGTTATTCTCAACATTCTCGGATGTCATTTTCAAATACTGCCACAAAATAATTGTTAATTGATACACAACATAATATCCCTATTTTCTGACCGACCAATTAAATAACAAATAAACTTAGGTAGGTCATACTAGTGAAAGAATTACCCGTCTCTCCCCCCCTAGTTCTAGTCTCACATCTCAGCCATGGATCATATCCCTAAGCTTTGATGCCAACTGTAACGCCCCAAAATTAGCTATACATCACCCATTCTGAGTCGCCAAATACATGGTACCGAATACAAATACAAACTTAAATATACAACACAAGTTGTGAGTTTTAATACAAATATTGTCTTCTAGACAGTATTCAAACTCAAAGTAAGTCCTCAATACATTTATTGTCACACTATTTCACAGAATAATGAGGACTACTAATGCTACCATCTGGACCGTCACTCTGTTCCCCGACTAGTCCCAACTATATTCTCATTTCCTGAAGAGAACAATGAATGCAAAGGGTGTGCTCAACTAGCCCAGTAAGAAATATTATGACTAAGATAATGCAGAATAAATTATCGTTAGCCTTCAACAGTGTTAAACTGATAAAATACAATAGACATTAAGTTTAAGTGTAGCGGAACAAGCAATCCATTAGAAGTGTCAAGTTGAGCATGAAATCAAATATCTTCTATGATTTAAAAGGTTTTTCATCACTTTTATCGTTGAGACTCAGCTTAATAAATAATCCACATCATCGAAACATCCCTGCACTACGGCCAAGGATATTCATTAGTATCACGACCACAAAGTATCCATGCACTACAGGCCAAGGATATTTGTGTTTTCATCAATGGTCATGATCATGCCAACAAATGTCCATCAATACACTACGGGCCAATGAGGACTTTTACGACATCATTTGTAACATTACGGTCATGATTATACCGAATAATCCCCGTTCATAATCATACCAAGTCCATTTATGCAATACGACCACAGATGACTTTCAACATAATATAAGCATGAGGATGATGACAATGATATAAGAATTCAATTAAAAGAAAGCAAAGGATAAATCTTTAAAGATTTATAATTTAATTTATCCAGAATTCAATAATGTCCAATTGTCAACATGATACTGATTTGTGGAGTAAAATTTAAGAATAATATTGTATCAAAAATGATTTGGACCAAAAAAATCAATTTTTGTCATAAATAGTACTCCGGGTGAATAGTAACCGAGTGAATAGTACCCCGGCATGGAAATCTTGAAACTTATCAAGAATGCTCAGAATAATATTTTCATGAAAATATACTGGATGAAGCGCAAATATCAAGGATATTTTACTAATTTCATGGAGTATAGAAGCCAAAACTTTAACCAAATGAGTATAAAATTTGAAATCTGAAATGAAATAATATTACTTAAATACTACAGAGTATGGAAGAAAATATTATCTCAAGCGAATATTGAACAAAAATAACATCCCTTACCTTGAAAAGAATAGTATTCCAACCTATATAGCGGGGATATTCTTGAAGAAAACTGTTACGATTTGATTGTTTGAATTGTGATTCTGAGGACAGAATCCTTTTAAGGAGGGAACGATGTAACATTCCAGAAATTTAAATGTAATTTTAAATATTTATTGAGTTATATAAATATTTAATGGATGTGATTATCGGTAAATGAATATTTGTTTAATTGATTTAATATTATTTGGAGAATTATTTGTTAAATAAATAATTGATGAATTAAGGAAATAATTATTATATTGATATTTCAATTAAATGATATATTATTTGTATTGTGTTATGAGATTAAAGGATTTATTTAATTAATTATGATTTGAGTTAATTAAAATAAATATGAAAGTTTGATTAAATATAGTTTGACAAATAACTATATTATAAGGAGTTATTAAAATAAATTAAAGTAGTTTTAATTTAGTTTTATCCAAACAAGGCTTAATATATTAATTCTTTAAATTTAAAGAGTTTTGCCAAACAAGCCTTATGGCTTTTGAGATTTCTAGATAAATAAAATAAATAATATAAAAAAAATAAATAAAATAACAAATATAATATATTTATATTATATACGTTTATGTTATAACTGTTAATATCATTAGTATGCGTATTAAGGTGTCAGTTTGCTTTTACGTATTATGTATATTGTCAAGGCCTAAACGTAAGAGAAACTACAGAGAAAAATTAAAGAGAATTAAGAGAAAGCTTAGGATTTTCAAGCAATTCTAGTGGTGTTAGTGGAGATTAGCAAGCAATTTGAAGGTATTTCTTATACAATTCTAATATATATATATATAATATATATATATATATATATATATATATATATATGGATATGTCTACATATCTGAACTACGGTAGAGTTTTGGCTATGCTCTATGAATTTTTCTTCCGAATTTATTATGTAATTTAGTTATTGTGATTATACATGATTATGATTCTAGAGTTTATGTCAATCAAGAAAATCGTATGCTAAATTCGGTTTACAGTAGAAGAAATTTTGACAGTGTTTGTGTTCTTTATATGGCTTGAGTAAGAGTAGCAATTTTAGTGGCCAATTGTTATGTTAAAATATAAATTGAAACTTGTATATGTTAGTGCAATGAGATATGAGCATTATGTAATTTGAATGAGATGATTTGGCAAACTAGTGAGTTCACAGTGATGATTTCTAGAACAATGTCAAGAAAAATTGAGTTTTTGTGAAAAACATAAGTTTTGAGAAATTAAAATAGTTGTAGTTAGTGTTAAATTGTGCTAGTTGGTTGTAAATGTGAGCAATCATGTTTATGATATTGTTGTATTTATTCTACGTGTTAATATTACTGTCTATTGGGTGAAATTTGTGTTTGTTGGGCTAAAGTTAACATCTTGCTCATAGCCACTGCTACTGCGTCTGTCTGAACACCACAGCGTAGGCTACGGTCCCAAGCTTTTTATGGGCAAAATCTGCCATTTATACCACAGTTTGAGATTTTAACTTCTGCTATTTCAGCAGACTTGGGAAAGTGTCACAACATAGTCTGAAATTGTGTTATCATGTTAAATGTGTAATCTTAAGGTTAACATAACATAGTGAGTTGTGGTTAGTATGATCAAAGTTGCAAAAATGATTATTAAATCAAAAATGTGTTATGTGATAACATAGTTTATACAATGAACGATAGTTAAGTGTTATGATGATTAACACTTGGGAATTCTGAAATGTAAAGCGTAGCACAAGACATGTGTTAAAATAACAAGTTTAGCTAGTAATGTGTTTTATATTGAAACGTGAATATTAGTATGTCTAATGGATGTTATGGTTTTTAATACTGTGTTTAGGTGAACGTGAGTTTAATATTTTAGCTTACGCTCGAGGCAAGTCTTCTAACTCCATACTTTCATTGAGTTAGTTTGTTATGTTTATGCAATTCTTCTAACTCTACACTTTCGTTGAGCTAGTTCGTTTATTACGTTGTACAAGTTTTAACTCTATATTTTTGTTGAGTTAGTTCTATTATTATAAATGCATGCTTTTGATTGAGCGAGTTTTTATCTCAATTGTTATTGAATAAGTAAATTGTTCCTAAAATCCATTTGAGCAAACTCAAACTCTAATGTTATTTCAGATTCTCTATTTGTTGATTCATTCCAACTTGTTTACAGTTAAGCAAGTTTCTTAAAGTTCAGGAATTCATTTATAAATATTATAAAACTTGAACCTAGCTTATTTTACGGTTCAAGCAAAGGTTAACCATTTTATTCATTCTATTGAATAATTATACTCTATAGTTATTTCAAGCATGAGTTTGATGTATAGAATCAGTTCATTTATGATTCTCAAATATTCTAAGTTATGTTGTTATTAAAAAAATGTTGTATTATCAAACATTGTGGATTCAACTAGTTCCCTAGTTGATGATCATTAAACTTCAATTACCCTTGAAAGCTTATCCAAACCAAACTTTCTTTGGTGCAAACTTGTACTCTAAATACTGAGACGAACAATGCTATGTTTAGGGGTTTACGCTTAGCGTTGAAATGGTTGTGCACAATACATTGTACGAAGGATTAATCCCCTTAAGTACGTGGAGTCCTTATAGTCATATGACTGTTAAAGTTAAAGTTGAAAGATTACTTATAACCGTGGACATGGTTCATGGTCATTTGACCCTTAGTAATTTATTTAAGAATGTTAATAGAACAAATTATTCAGTTCTATTGAGCCTATTATTTGGCAAATGTTATAAAGTTAATAGAACATATCATTCAGTTCTATTGAGCCTATTATTTGGAAAATAATATAAGGATATTTATTCTTATCTCAAGTGAGCTTTGTTTGCTCACTCTTGCATATTTATACATTTATTGCAGTTATGAATGAGAAGGTAGATAAACCTACAACTAGCAAAGGAAATGGGAAAATGTACAAGTGATGAAGACTTGTAATTTTGATTTATCATTAATGATAGATTTTTTATAATGATGTGGTGTAATAATTTTATTTCCGCACTTGAATGATTGTATTAAAGGTTAGAGAACATGGGAGATAATGTTTTTATTTAAGTAATCCTGTATGGGCAGGTTTTTATTATTCAATTTATTATAATTGGGTAGTTAAATATGAATGTTTTGATTACGTGAACACCAAATCTTGAGATAATGAAATACAGGTATTTGGGGGTGTCACAAGTTGGTATCAAAGCTTTAGGTTATGAACATTAGGTGGGGAAAAGTGTGACGCCCCCAAAATAGGTATACATCACCTATTCGAGTTGTCAATACATGAGTGCGAAATAACTACAACTTTATTATTACAACAAGAAAAAGCGTGAGTTTGAATACAAATATTATCTTCTAGACAATATCTATACTCAAATAAATCCTCATCACATTTATTGATACATTATTTTACAAAAATGGTGAGGACTACTAAACAATCCTTTCTAAAACCTTCATTCCATACCCCGACTGCATTTTCGCTATATTCTCGCCTCCCGAGAAAAATGGAACAAAAGGAAAAGGGTGAGCTCAACTAGCTCGAGAAAAAATATTATGACTAAGATAATATACAACAAATTATCGTTAGTCTTCATAGGGAAAAATATAATAGAATACAATAGACAACAAATTTTAAATCAATATTCGCAATGAAAATAATAATTCATTAGAAGAGTTAAGTAGAGAATGCAAACTACTATCTTCTATGTATGAATTTAAAAGTTCATCGTCTATCTTTTATCCTGTAACATCAATCAATATACATCCTGAATCAAATATTCATCTTTTGCACTACAGGGCGAGATATTCATCGATTAGTCATGTTCATTTAAACACTGCTCATCTTTGCACTACACGGGCCAAAGATATTCTTCAAAATCATTCATCTTTGCACTACAGCCAAAGATATTCTTAAGAAATCATTCATCTTTGCACTACTGAGCCCAAAGATATTCCATAATATCATCATTTAAGGCGAGGATGATGAAAATATTTTTTTTTTTTTTTAAAGAAACGAATCCAAAGAAACAAAATGACAAGGATTAAGGATTAAGGATTAGTACTTGGTTTTATCCACGTCCAAAATACCTCAAAAATAATCATAGTGGTGTAAAATTCAAGAATGATCAAAACATGGATACAATCGAGTTAGTATCCGAATAGATGTTTTCGACGAAAAGAAGAAATTTTATTTTTCTATTGAATAGTACTTAGTATCGTGAATAGTCTTAGATCGTGAATAGTCTTATATCGTGAATAGTAACTCAGACACCAAAAGATAGAAATTCCACAAAAACATCTTCACGCTTCATGAATAGTACTAAGTGAATAGTAACTCGTGAATAGTAACTCATGAATAAGAACTCGTGAATAGTAACTCATGAATAGTAACCCATGAATAGTAACCCCATATGAAAAAGTTCCAAATTTGATAAAACTTCAGATCAACATTTTAGCATAATGATATTGAAGAAATAATATCATTCTGAAAAAAATAATATCCCTTACCTCGAAAGATCGATTACTTCTAGCTAGAATAATTAGGGTATAGTCTTTGAAGGAACTTGCACTAGCCTAGCAATACTCAAAGTATACTCAAAATACTCACAAGAATAAACCGATAATATAGAGAGAAAACTTGAGTTTAAATTGTGATTTTCAATTCTAACCTAAGCACCCTATTTATAGAAATTGCTTAGAACACCAAAAGTAGAAAATTTAATAAATTAATATATATATATATATATATATATATATATCAAATTCATACGCCAACCTTAGAATTCAGATCCTAGCATTTCCCACATGCCACCTTCTAGAAAAGTAAGAAAAAACGTTTTTCATAAAGTAAATAATTAAAACTTTCAAAAATCAATTATTTGAACTTGAACTTCAATAATTCATAATAAATAGCCCTTTCATCAGAAAATTCGAATCTCGCGATTTTTATAGGAAATTCAATTCTCTACAACTTTGCGGAAGAAAGTTTTTCCAAATTTCAAATGGAAATTGACCGAAATCCACAAGCAGTCGATTTTTTACGGTATAATCAAATTTCGATCGATAAATGGGGTCCAATTTACATGTTTAACATGTTTTAAACATTTATTGCAACAAAAATACTCTTCCTCCTCGTATACTCATATATCCCACATTCGTTGTAAAAATATCACCGTTAATATATTATTAAAATAATATATTTAAATGAATTATTTTATCGAGAAAAAGATAAAATTTCAATTTTCAACAATTGTCACTATAAAAATTTTCTCCATCTATATCCACATAAAATCAATATTTTCTCATCATATGAATCAATAATTAATTATTCATAAATAATATTACGAGAATCACAATATTGACAACCGTGCGGTTCCCGGGAAAGAGGGGCTTTCAATAAGAATTTCTTCTTATTGGCGCAATTAGGTGACCAAACCTCTCCTTAGAGCAGAACTTTCTAGACATTGCCAATAATGTTATCTAATAATATTATTCGAGATAATATGAATTATTGCTTCGATAATGAAAAATAATCGTGTAATGACAATTATTGAAACAACAACAATATAAAATATCAACACGACAATTATTAACTCAATAAAATCTTGAGCGAATTAATTCGTAACCATTATTGAGTAGTGCCTTCTTACGTAAGAATCAATAATTGGTGCAATACTGCAGGTATGCTTGCTTGCTCAACAACGGCGTATTAGTGTGTTTTAACCACCGGTATTCCAACGATGATAACTGCAAACAACTACTGTTGTTATTTAAAAACAACTTATATTTATCGCTTTCTTCATCCAATAAGCTTTCAGTTATGGGGCCCACACATGGTCTGCTGCGGCAGTCGTTGCGAATATTCCCAACGATGCGAATATTCCACGACCAAACGAATATTCCCAAGCGATAATGAATATTTTATAACCACTTGCTTATTTTGAAATATTTGCGTATTTAACCCTTAACTATCCACATTAATCAAATCAACCCTTACTATTTCAAAATAATAAATAAAGGAAATTCCTTTTTATTTAAAAATTTTGGGGTCTTACAACCTCCCCTCCTTATGAAATTTCGTCCTCGAAATTGACGTACGTACCTGGTGTTTCGAAAAGGTGAGGATACCTCGCTTTCATTTCCGTTTCCAATTCCCAGGTCATTTCCTCTATAGCATGATTCCTCCACAAAACTTTAACTTGTGGTATGACCTTTGCACGTAGGACATGCTCCTTCCTATCCAAGATCTTGACAGGTACCTCCTCATACGTTAAGTCTTCGGCTATCTCGTCCGGTTCTAACTCAATAACGTGGTTCGAGTCTTTCACATATTTACGAAGTACAGATATGTGAAACACATTATGAACACGAGACATACTCGGAGGTAACGCTGTGATCTATAGGCTACATTTCCTACTCGGTCAAAAATTTGAAATGGACCAATAAATCGTGGATTGAGCTTTCCTCTCTTCCCAAATCTTGTAACTCCCTTCCATGGAGCAACTCGCAACAATACATGATCCCCTACATTAAATTCCACGTCCTTTCGATGAAGATCCGCATAACTCTTTTGTCGATCTTGTGCCGCTTTGTATCGTTGTCGAATCATTTGGATCTTTTCGGAGTCATACGTATTAACTTCGGGGTCCCAACAATGTTGCTTCACCCACCTCATCCCAACATATTGAGAAGCGACATTTTCGTCCATATAATGCTTGAATGGAGCCACACCTATACTTGCACGATAAGCTTTGTTGTTGTAGGAGAATTCCACCAATGGTAGATACTTATCCCAACTACCCTTGAAGTCTAGGACCGAGTCTTAATAGATCTTCAAGAGTTTGAATAGTCCTCTCGATTGTCCGTCCGTTTGGGGATGGTATGCGAACTAAATCGCAAATCCGTGCCCATAGCTTTTTGCAAGCTAACCCAAAATCTTGAAGTGAATCTTGGGTCACGATCCGAACTATGGATACAGGCATGCCATGCAACCTCACAATCTCATTCACGTACATACTAGCAAGGCGTTCAAGGAATAAGTCTCCGTGTCGGCAAGAAATGAAGCGGACTTGGTTAATCTATCAACAATAACCCAAATAGCATTGATGCCTTGAGAAACCGTAGTAGGAAGACCCGTGAACGAAATCCATAGTAATGTGTTCCCACTTCCATTCCGAATCTCAAGTGGTTGCAACGGACCCTTAGGTACAAGATGCTCCGCCTTTACACGTTGGCAAGTTAAACACATCGAGATAAACTTTGCAATCTCTCTCTTCATATTGTTCCACCAAAATGTATGTCAAGATCACGATACATTTAGTACTTCCGAGATGGATTGCAAATGGCGTATTGTGTGCCTCCATCATAATCTTGTACTTCAAATCGAGTCGTTAGGAACACAAAGTCTAGAGTGGACTCAAGTATTCCTTCTTCATCAATTCTCGCTTAGGAATAGCTCCTTCTTGTACTTTCTTCTTCATACACATCACTCAAGATTCGGTGGCTTGAGCAACCTTAACTTTTTCTATTAAAGTTGGCTCTGTCGTATACTTGACATCATCGCTTTTCGTTCCGCGATATGATCTTCTACTCAATCGCGTCACCTACCACGTTAAACTTTACCGGGATGGTATTGAATAGTGTGGTCGTAGTCTTTCAATAGCTCGAGCCAACGTCATTGCCGCATGTTGAGTTCTTTTTGAGTGAAGAAATATTTAAGGCTTTTATGGTCTGAATATATCTCCACTTTCTCCCCATATAGATAGTGCCTCCATATTTTTAGCGAAAACGACTGTTGCCAACTCTAGATCATGAGTAGGATAATTCCTCTCATACTCTTTAAGTTGTCGCGAGGCATAGGCTATGACTTTCCCGTTGCATGAGAACACATCCTAACCCTTTGCAAAGAAGCATCAGTAGATAACAAATCCATCCGAACCAGGATGGTATTGTTAGAAACAGTCTTAAAATAAGTCTCCTCTTAAGCTCTTGGAAAATTTTCTCGCATTCTTCGCTCCAAATGAATTTTGTATCCTTCCGAGTTAAATTTGAGTTAATGGAGTAGCGATTCGAGAAAACCCTTCCACGAATCTCCGATAATAACCAAATAAGCCCAAAAAGCTACGTACTTGATCACCAGAGCTTGATTTGCTCCGAACTTTGTATTGCTTCAATCTTGGCGGATCAACGGATACTCCATGTTTCGACACCGCGTGCCCAAGGAATGCTACTTCCTCGCTTTAACTCGCATTTCTTCAATTTGGCATATAGTTGGTTTTCACGAAGCCTTTGGAGTACCGACTTCAAATGGTGCTCATGATCTTCACGGCTTTTGGAATATATAAGGATGTCATCAATAAAGACAACAACGAATTGATCCAAATATTCCTTGAATACTCGGTTCATCATATCCATGAAAGCCGCGGGAGCATTAGTTAGTCCGAAAGACATGACTAAGAATTCATAATGCCCATACCTGAAGTTACGAAGCGGTCTTTGGAATATCCTCGATTCTAATCTTCAAATTGATGATATCCGAATCGAAGATCGATTTTTGAAAAGAATTGTGCCTTGCAGAATCGTCAAACAAGTCATCAATACGAGGTAGAGGATACCTATTCTTGATGGTGACATGGTTCAATTCCCGATAGTCAATACAAAGTCGCATACTCCCGTCTTTCTTCTTTACAAATAAAACAGGAGCACCCCAAGGAGATGTTCTAGGACGAATGAAACCGATGTCCAACAATTCCTGTAGTTGGACCTTTAACTCCTGAAGTTCAATAGGAGCCATTCGATATGGGGTTTTAGAAATGGGCTTTGTACGGAGTTCAAGATCAATAAAGAATTCAACTTCACGTTACGGGGTAGGCCGGAAGTTCTTCGAAAATACGTCGGAAAGTCAATAACAACAGAATATTATTCAAATTTGGCGTGTCTTTATTCAAATCCATAACATGGGCTAAGAAAGCTTGACATCCGTTTTTTAATAAACGAATAGCTTTATGATTAGATATGACGGTGATCGATTTTAATGGTTTAGTTGCTTGAATTAAATACAACGGGTTGGTTAGGAATATGAAAACTAACAACCTTACGAAAACAATCAATTTTGGCATGATGAGTAGTTAACCAATCAATCCCTAAAATCACATCAAAAGCAAGTATCTTTAAAGAGATAAGGTCAATGTGTAAGGTAATGGTGCCAACTTGAATCAAACAAGATTTATAAGCGATGGATGTGATGAAAGTTTCTCTAACGGAGTTTCCACGAGATAGGTCAAAGTCTAATTTCTCCTGAGTCAAGTTTTAACGTTGAGCACATGCGGGAGAGATAAATGAATGGGTAGCACGGTATCAAGTAAGGTATAAACTTCGCAAGAATTTATAAATAGCTTACCCGTGATCACCTCATTTGGGTTCCTCGCATTATGACCAATCACAACAAACGCTCTTCCGAATCGTTGACTTTGACTTTTACAGGATAGTCTTTTTGAGTCACCGAGTCCCCATTGAACTAGGTTTCGCTTCTTATACAATCTCGAGCGATATGTCCTTCCTTTCCACAATTATAACATACCTTGAACTGTTGTGGGCGGTTTGGTGATATGTCCCTCTTTTCCGCATTTGTAGCATATATGACCGGGTGGTCGTTCTCCTCCCTTAGAACCGATTGCTATCGACTTTGTCATCTTCACATGGTCGTTGTTAAATCTCCTCTTTTAAAATCTCCTCCTAACTTCGCTTCTTCTATTTTCATGGCCATGATTACCACCAGAGTGGTTACCATTTCATCCGTCTGTTTCTTTCTCCGCAGTTATCATTATTCTGTTGACCGCTATCTACGATACGATCCTGGTTGTGGTCCCTCGGTTGGCCGTACTCGTTATCTCGCTCTAATAATTGAGCCTGCTTACAACATCTCGAATAAAGAGAAAATTTATGAGAAATGAGATCTTGGCGTATCTGGGTTTCAAACCTCTAAGAAACATCCGCGTCATCGTTCCACATTCTCCACCAAATGAGGTGCAAACTGGATAACTCTGCAAACTTTGCCTCGTCTTCGAGACACCGTCATGTTGTTTTGTTCCAATCGATGAACTCCACTTCCTTCATATATACGAACACTTTCGGAAAGTATTTGTCATTAAATAGCTTCTGAAACGTCTCCCAAGACATGCCGAGTGCTTGGTGGATGGAGTGCGCTTCACGAGACTCCCACCAGATGAGTCTCGCCTCGCCACGGAACATAAAGGTGGCGAATGGAACCTTCGTTCCTCCGTGCATCCCAAGACATCGAATATCTTGGTAATTTGTTTGACCCATGTTTCGCCATGATCGGATCTGGCTTTCCCTTAAATTTTGGTGGTCCCAACTCTTTGAACCGCTTGGTGTGACAACCCGTGAATTGCTATCATTTCCTCCTCAGATTTTGAACACGAAGTTTCTCCTCGTGCGATTTTTGCATGAATCGCAAAAAAACTTCTAAACATCCCTCATTCATCATCTCAATTCAATGGTGTTGTTCACAGGAGGAACATTGCCCGACTGTTGCACGCTCTCCTCGTTGGTGAGTACAGCATCTCCACGGTCTCATTTCCATTGTTAATATTCTCGATCGACATTCTCAAATCATCGTCATAAAACAAAGGTTAATTAAGGAAATCAATATATCACATAATATCCCTATATATCTGACCAACTAACAAATAAGCTTAGGTAGGACACACTAGCGAAGGATTTACTCGCTCTCCCTCCTAGTTCTATTCCCCATCTCCGCCAGAGATCATATCCTAAGCTCGATACCAACTGTGGCGCCCCCAAAATAGGTATACATCACCTATTACGAGTTGTCAATACATGGTATGTAAACAACTACAACTTTATTATTACAACAAGAAAAGCGTGAGTTTGAATACAAATATTATCTTCTGACAATATCTATACTCAAATAAATCCTCATCACATTTATTGATACATTATTTTACAAAATGGTGAGGACTACTAAACAATCCTTTCTAAAACCTTCATTCCATACCCAGGCTAATTACTTCGCTATATTCTCGCCTCCCGAGAAAAATGGAACAAAAAGGAAAAGGGTGAGCTCAACTAGCTCAAGAAAGAATATTATGACTAAGATAATATACAACAAATTATCGTTAGTCTTCAACAGGAAAAATATAATAGAATACAATAGACAACAAATTTTAAATCAATATTCATAGCGGAAATAATAATTCATTAGAAGAGTTAAGTAGAGAATGCAAACTACTATCTTCTTCATGTATGAATTTAAAAGTTCATCGCTCATCTTTTATCCCCAGTAACATCAATCAATATACATCTGAATCAAATATTCATCTTTTACACTCTGGGCCAAAGATATTCATCGATTAATCATGTTCATTTAAACACTGTTCATCTTTGCACTACGGGCCAAAGATATTCTTCGAAATCATTCATCTTTGCACTACAGCCAAAGATATTCTTAAGAAATCATTCATCTTTGCACTACAGCCAAAGATATTCCCATAATATCATCATTTAAGACTGAGGATGATGAAAATATTTTTTTTTTTAAAGAAACGAATCCAGTGAAACAAAATGACAAGGATTAAGGATTAAGGATTCGTACTTGGTTTTATCCACGTCCAAAAATACCTCAAAAATAATCATAGTGGTGTAAAATTCAAGAATGATCAAAACATGGATACAATCAGAGTTAGTATCCAGAATAGATGTTTTGGACGAAAAGAAGAAATTTTATTTTTCGGTGAATAGTACCGTATACGTGAATAGTGCCGTATACGTGAATAGTGCCGTATACGTGAATAGTAACTCCAACACCAAAAGATAGAAATTCCACAAAAACATCTTCACGCTTCATGAATAGTACTCGTGAATAGTAACTCGTGAATAGTAACTCATGAATAGTAACTTGTGAATAGTAACTCATGAATAGTAACCCATGAATAGTAACCCCGACATGAAAAAGTTCCAAATTTGATAAAACTTGGATCAACATTTCAAAGATAATGATATTGAAGAAATAATATCATTACTGAAAAAATAATATCCCTTACCTCGAAAGATCGGTGATTTACTAGCTAGAATAACTATATATATAGTCTTTGAAGGAACTTGCACCGTCTAGCAATACTCAAAGTATACTCAAAATACTCACAAGAATACGCTCGATAATATAGAGAGAGAAAACTTCAGTTTCTGGTGTGATTTTCAATTCTAACCTAAGCACCCTATTTATAGGAAATTGCTTAGAACACCAAAGCAGAAAATTTAATAAATTAATATATATATATATATATATATATATATATATATATCAAATTCATACGCCAACCTTAGAATTCAGATCCTAGCATTTCCCACATGCCACCTTCTAGAAAAGTAAGAAAAAAACGTTTTTCATAAAATAAATAATTAAAACTTTCAAAAATCAATTATTTCGGAGCTTCGGAACTTCAATAATTCATAATAAATAGCCCTTTCATCAGAAAATTCGAATCTCGCGAGTTTTTATAGGAAATTCAATTCTCTACAACTTTGCAGAAGAAAGTTTTTCCAAATTCCAAATGGAAATTGACCGAAATCCACAAACGGTCGATTTTACAGGCTATAATCAAATTTCAGTCAATAAATGGGGTCCACCGACATGTTTAACATGTTTTAAACATTTATTGCAACAAAAATACTCTTCCTCCTCGTATACTCATATATCCCACATTCGTTGTAAAAATATCACCGTTAATATATTATTAAAATAATATATTTAAATGAATTATTTTATCGTAAAAGATAAAATTTCAATTTTCAACAATTGTCACTATAAAAATTTTCTCCATCTATATCCACATAAAATCAATATTTTTCTCATCATATGAATCAATAATTAATTATTCATAAATAATATTACGAAATCACAATATTGACAACCCGTGCGCCTTAGAAAGAGGGGGCTTTCGAATAAGAATTTATTCTTCTTGGCGCCGAATTAGGTGACCAAACCTCTCCTGAATGAACTTTCTAGACATTGCCAATAATGTTATCTAATAATATTATTCGGATAATATGAATTATTGCTTCGATAATGAAAAATACTTGTGTAATGACAATTATTGAAACAACAAAGAATATAAAATATCAACACAAAGAATTATTAACTCAATAAAATATCGAAGCGGTAATTATCGTAACCATTATTGAGTAGTGCCTTCTTACGTAAGAATCAATAATTGGTGCAATACTGGTGCAAATCGTCAACAACGCAGATAGTTAGTGTGTTTTAACCAAGGGTATTCCAACAATGATAATTGGCGAATAACTACGGTGTTATTTAAAAACAACTTATATTTGTCGTTTTTTTTCATCCAATCGCTTTCAGATTATGGGGCCCACACATGGTCACTACCGTCGTGCGAATATTCCCACAAAGATCTGAATATTCCACGACCAAACGAATATTCCCAACGATAATGAATATTTTATAACCACTTGCTTATTTTGAAATATTTGCGTATTTAACCCTTAACTATCCACATTAATCAAATCAACCCTTACTATTTCAAAATAATAAATAAAGGAAATTCCTTTTTATTTAAAAATTTTGGGGTCTTACAAAAAGCCTTAGGAAGTAACCTTTGAAAAGATAGTGGTGATTAACTCCTAATGAGTTTTAAGGAAGAAATAATAAAACACTTATGTGATTATGTGTTTATACTTATGTGCTCGTGAGTGTCGAGTAGTAATGATTAATGATTTAAACATAAAATTTTGATGTCAGGATGACTAATATCGGAGAATCCAGTCAGGCTAGGGAGAATAGACCTCGGATGCCTATGGAGGAGGAGCCTCGAGACATTCATGTTAGTTGGGAACAACTACTGCCACGGGAGTCAGCCCCGTTGGTCACAATGGTTGAAGAGGAGGATGATGATGTGGAGACGGACGAGGAGGATCTCGTTGAGTTTCTATAAGAGGATGAGGATGACGAGGACGAGGAGGAGGAGACTCCACTAACCTCGATAGCTTCTCGAATGCACGATGAAGTCTACGACCATAACGTGGAACTTCAGGATACAGTCGAGGAATTGCAAGAAATAGTAGTTGAACAACAGATTGCAATGACGCAGAAATACGATGAGATTCTAGATCGTGAGGAATGACTGACAAATGTCAAGGAAAAGCCAGAACAGACTGAAGGAGAGAAAGACCAACTGATCGAGGAGGTCGCTGAACTGAAGAATAAGCTAAAGGAAGAAGCTACGAAGAGAACAAGAGCCGAGGATGCATATGAAGTAATATTTCAACGAGCCGGGATAGTAATAAAAGACGCACATGCAAAGAGAATGAAGATGGAAGAGATGAATAGAGTATTCAACACCATGGTTAATCGGGCTCAGGATCGGGTCATGGGATATCCTATTCAGTTCGAGACGCTGCCATCGTACGTATTAGATCGCAGAACAATGTTCTGAGTCATAGAGGAAGAACGTAGTAAGGCTAAGCAGTATCTTAGTAGAATATCGTAGTTATTGTACGATGAATAAAATGTTAAATAAATTATAAATCCCAAGTGTTATGAAACCTATAGGGTATGAGGATGATGTTGTCCTGAAAATGTTGTAATTCAGGAAAGTAATGTAAATAATAGTAATGCTATTGTTTTATGTTTTCAAAGAGGTTATGAATAAATAAAAGTTGTTATTTTATTAAAAGTGTTATGTGATTTGTGGTTATCTCTTCTGTAGAAGCAAGTTAAGTAGAAATTACTTAAAAGAGTTGAGTAATAATCTAATGGGTGTATTTTTAAATAGAAAATGCCTCCCAGACATCAACCACCACGACAGAGAACCAACGAAGGAACCAACAATAACGATAATGTTGATGATAACCCAGTTCAACAATTAGTTAATTCTTGGCAGAGGCGTTGCGAGAATCAACCACGTAACCAAGGAACAACGTTTAAGGAGTTCAAGGCGGTTGGACCACACAATTTCGAGGGTCGATGAATCCAATGAGGCACGAGACTTGGATTATGGAAATAAAGAAGGTGTTCGATGTTGCTAGGGTAGGAGATGATCAGAAGACTGCTTTCGCAACATTCTTGTTGAAAGCAGAAGCTAGTTATTGGTGGCAGACCAATAAAACTCGAGAAGGACCAGGGATGATGACCTGGGATAGGTTTAAGGAGATATTCTTCGAGACCTATTTTCTCAAGAGTTCGAAGGGACATCTGGAAGTATAATTTCTGGAACTAAGGCAGGGAACGATGACGGTATCTGAGTATGCCGCTAAATTCAACGAGTTGCCGAGGTTTGCGCCTTATCAAGTCAGCACGGACGAACGCAATGTGAAGAGGTTTTAACAGGGACTGAAGTCCTGGTTGTATAGTAGGGTTTCCCTATTTCAGTTGAAGACTTTCGCAGCAGTAATGGAGAAAGCAATACTCACTGAAGGTGGAGGCGAGGCAGTGACAAAGTTCAATCAGGAATAGAAGAAGAAGAAGAACGAGGTGGAAATCATGAATGGAGGTGGTAGTGGTGGAAACAACAACAACAACTTGAAGAGGAAGTGGAATGGAAACGTGGGTGCTGGAAACCAGCAGGGTAACGAGCAGATCAAGAAGTTTGAAGAATGTTCTACATGCGATAAGTTTCACAAGGGTGCGTGCTTGATCTGGAAATGAGTATGCTTTAATTGTGGCCAGGAGGGTCACCTTGTCCCAAATTGCACACAACCTAAGAAGAACGTGTGCTTCACGTGCGGATCCAAGGATCACTTTGCTCGTGAATGCCTTAAGAAGAAGGATGGAGTAACAACCAGAAGCAATGGAGGTAACAATGGAGGTACAACATCAAACAAACCCACAGCTCGAACCTTCAACATGACTGTGTAAGATGCTGTGCAATCAAAGGATGTCATGTCAGGTATTATCCCAATCAATGATATTGATGCTTATGTATTATTTGATTCGGGTGCTACTTACTAGTTTATCTCTGATGAATTTGCTAAGAGGTTAGAATTACCTAGAGAAGAACTGAATTTCCCTTTGAACATAGAGATTGCGAATAAAAAGATAATCCCTTTTAGATTCATATACAAGAACTGTAGGGTGAACATTAAGGAGAATATCCTAATGGTAGATTTGATTTCGATTAGATTGGGAGAGTTTGATGTTATTTTGGGAATGGATTGGCTGTTCAGATATGGACCGTAAATTTATTACCAAAAGAAATGTGTAAACCTTATGACTCCGTCAAAGGTAGTATTCTATGCTAGCAAATCGCCTAGACAAATGAAATGTCTAACGATTATGTAGGCCAAGAAATTGTTGAGTCAAGGTTGTGTGGCCTATTTAGCTTACATAGTCGATACTCAGAAAAAGAATGTGAAACTGGAAGAGATACCAGTGGTGAGGGAATTTGAAGATGTGTTTCCAGAGGATTTGGCAGGACTTCCGCCTGACAGAGAAATTGAGTTCGTGATCGACTTAGTGTCGGGGACAGCACCGATATCGAAGGCCCCGTACAGAATGGCTCTAGTAGAAATGAAGGAACTGATGGGACAGTTGCAAGAATTGTTAGACAAAAAGTATATTCAACCAACCGTATCACCTTGGGGAGCGCCAGTGTTATTCGTGAAGAAGAAGGATGGGTCAATGCGTCTTTGCATTGATTATAAAGAATTAAACAAAGTCACTATTAAAAACAAATATCCATTACCAAGAATAGATGACTTGTTTGACCAATTGAAGGGTGTTAAATACTTTTCAAAAATAGATTTAAGAAGTGGGTATCACCAGTTGAAAGTGAGGAAGGAGGATATACCACGAACGGCATTCAAAACTCGGTATGGACATTACAAGTTTTTGGTGATGTCTTTTGGTTTAACCAATGCACCTGTTGCATTCATGGATTTGATGAATAGAGTGTTTAAACCATTATTAGATAAGTTTGTAGTGGTATTCATCGACGACATTCTAGTGTATTCCAAAACTCAAGAAGAACACGTGGAACACTTACGTTTGACATTGGAAACACTAAGAAAGGAAAAGTTGTACGCAAAATTCTCTAAGTACGAATTTTGGCTAGATCGTGTGCAATTTCTTGGGCACGTGATTGACAAAGATGGGATTTCCGTGGATCCATCAAAAGTGGAAGCTGTAATAAATTGGGAACAACCAAGAATACTGTCGGAAGTGAGGAGTTTCTTGGGACTGGCCGGGTATTACAGATAATTTATTCAAGATTTTTCTAAGATATCTACTCCATTAACAAATTTGACTAGGAAAGCTGTGAAATTTGTTTGGACGGAGAAATGTGATGAAAGTTTCCAGGATTTGAAGAAGAAATTAAGCATGGCACCTGTGTTGTCATTGCCAGAGAGTATAGGTAACTTTGTGGTGTATAGTGATGCCTCACATAAAGGGTTGGGATGTGTTCTTATGCAGAACGGCAAAGTTATTGCGTATGCATCAAGACAACTGAAGGATTATAAGAAAGGTTATCCAACTCATGATTTGGAATTGGCTGCAGTAGTGTTTGCTCTCAAGATATAGAGACACTATCTCTATGGAGAGAAATGTGAAATCTATACAGATCATAAAAGTCTGAAGTATATTTTCACATAGAAAGACTTGAATATGCGACGAAGGAGATGGATGGAATTGATAGAGGATTACGATTGTGAGATCTTTTATCACCCAGACAAAGTGAATTTGGTTGCAGATGCTTTGAGCAGGAAAGGTCAGGAGAAGTTGATGCTGATAACTACTCAGAAGGAGCTTATTTCAGCAATAACAAAGCTAGAGTTGGAAATCAAATTTCCAAAGGAATCCGATGAACGACTATTCCATATAGATACCAGTCCAACTTTGGTGGACAAAGTGAAGAGTTCTCAACTACATGATAAAGAATGTGAAATGATCAAAGAGAAAGTGGTTGAGGGTAGCGATGTAAAATACAAGATCGACACTGAAGGACTACTACGATTCGAGGAAAGAATTTGGGTTCCAACAGTACCAGAACTTAAAAACGAAATCTTGATCGAAGCACACAACATAAGATATTCGATTCATCCAGGAAGTACAAAGATGTATCAAGATTTGCGAAAAAAAATTTGGTGGCCGAATATAAAAAGAGACGTTGCAGAATGCGTTGCAAAATGTTTGACGTGTCAGAAAGTGAAAGCTGAACATCAACGACCAAGCGGGTTATTTCAACCGTTGGAAATACCAGAATAGAAGTGGGAGCATATCATAATGGATTTTGTGGTAGGACTTCCAATGACTCAAAAAGGATACGATGCGATATGAGTGATAGTGGACAGATTGACTAAATCTGCACACTTTTTGTTAATAAAGATTAGATTTAATCTTAATCAGCTTGCGAAATTGTACGTTAAAGAGATCGTGTCACGACATGGGGTTCCATTGTCAATTGTGTCAGATAGAGATTCAAGGTTTACATCAAACTTCTGGAAGAGACTATAAGAATGTATGCGAACACAGTTGCGAATGAGTACATCATACCATCCGCAAACCGACGGGCAGAGTGAACGAACAATCCAAACATTGGAAGATATGCTAAGAGCATACATCATGGATTTCAGAGGAAGCTGGGATGAACATTTACCGTTGGTAGAATTTGCCTACAACAACAGTTATCATGCGAGCATCTGTATGCCACCTTACGAGGCATTGTACGGCAGAAAGTGCAGAACTCCACTATGCTGGGATGAAGTCGGTGAACGCCAACTGTTAGGACCAGAACTGGTACAACAAACTACTAAAGTTATCAAACTTATCAGGACAAGATTGGTAGCAGCCCAAGACCGACAGAAAAAGTATGACGATCAACATAGACAGAATCACGAATTTGAAGTAGGAAATTTCTTTTTCCTAAAAGTTTCTCCTTGGAAGGGGAAAATTCATTTTGGCAAGAAAGGAAAGCTCAGCCCAAGATTTATTGGACCGTTTGAGATACTACGAAGTGTGGGGGAAGTGGCTTATGAGGTAGCTCTACCTCCAGAATTGGAAAACATTCATAATGTTTTTCACATTTCGGTGTTACGACCGTATAAACCCGATTACAAACACGTGATCGAGTACAAACCATTGCAATTCGATAAAGATTTGTCTTATGAAGAACTTCCTATCCAGATAGTCGACAGGAAACAACAAGTGCTCAGAAATAAAGTGATACCTTCTGTGAAGGTGATATGGAGAAACCACAATGTCGAAGAAGCAACGTGGGAACACGAAACTGAAATGATGAAAAGTTACCCTGAGTTATTTGTTTAATCTATGTCTTCGATTCTGGGGACAGAATCTTTGTAAGTAGGGAAGAATGTTACGATTTGATTGTTTGAATTGTGATTCTGAGGACATAATCCTTTTAAGGAGGGAATGTTGTAACCTTCCAGAAATTTTAATGTAATTTTAAATATTTATTGAGTTATATAAATATTTAATGGATATGATTATCAGTAAATAAATATTTGTTTAATTGATTTAATATTATTTGAAGAATTATTTGTTAAATAAATAATTGATGAATTAAGGAAATGATTATTATATTGATATTTCAATTAAATGATATATTATTTGTATTGTGTTATGTGATTAAAGGATTTATTTAGTTATTTGTGATTTGAGTTAATTAAAATAAATATGAAAGCTTGATTAAATATAATGACAAATAACTATATTATAAGGAGTTATTAAAATAAATTAAAGTAGTTTTAATTTAGTTTTATCCAAACAAGTCTTAATATATTAATTCTTTAAATTTAAAGAGCTTTGCCAAACAAGCCTTATGGCTTTTGAGATTTCTAGATAAATAAAATAAATAATGTAAATAAAACAAATAAAATAATAAATATAATATATTTATATTATATATGTTTATGTTATAACCGTTAATATCATTAGTATGCGTATTAAGGTGTCAGTTTACTTTTACGTATTATGTATATTGTCTAAGCCTAAACCTAAGAGAAACTACAGAGAAAAATTACAGAGAATTGAGAGAAAGCTTATGATTTTCAAACAATTCTAGTGGTGTTTGTGGAGATTAGCAAGCAATTTGAAGGTATCTTTTATACAATTCTAACACACACACACACATATATATATATATATGGATATGTCTATATATGTGAACTACAGTTGAGTTTTGGCTATGCTCTATGAATTTTTCTTCCGAATATATTATGTAATTTAGTTATTGTGATTATACATGATAATGATGCTAGAGTTTATGTCAATCAAGAAAATCGTATTCTAAATTCAGTTTACAGTAGAAGAAATTTTGACAGTGTTTGTGTTCTTCATATGGCTTGAGTAAGAATAACAATTTTAGTGGCCAATTCTTATGTTAAAGTATTAATTGAAACTTGTATATGTTAGTGCAATGATATATGAGCATTATGTAATTTGAATGAGATGATTTGGCCAACTAGTGATTTCACAGTGATGATTTCTAGAACAATGTGTAATGTTAAGGTTAACATAACATAGTGAGTTTTGGTTAGTATGATCAAAGTTGCAAAAATGATTATTAAATCAAAAATGTGTTATATGATAACATAGTTTATACAATGAACGATAGTTAAGTGTTATGATGATTAACACTTGGGAATTCTGAAATGTAAAGCGTAGCACAAGACTTGTGTTAAAATAACAAGTTTAGCTAGTAATGTGTTTTATATTAAAACGTGAATATTAGTATGTCTAATGGATGTTATGGTTTTGAATACTGTGTTTAGGTGAACGTGAGTTTAATATTTTAGCTTACGCTCGAGGCAAATCTTCTAACTCCATACTTTCATTGAGTTAGTTTGTTATGTTTATGCAATTCTTTTAACTCTACACTTTCGTTGAGCTAGTTCGTTTATTACGTTGTACAAGTTTTAACTCTATATTTTTGTTGAGTTAGTTCTATTATTATAAATGCATGCTTTTGATTGAGCAAGTTTTTATCTCAATTGTTATTGAATAAGTAAATTGTTCCTAAAATCCATTTGAGCAAACTCAAACTCTAATGTTATTGGAAATTCTCCATTTATTGATTCATTCCAACATGTTTACAGTTAAGCAAGTTTCTTAAAGTTCAGGAATTCATTTCTAAATATTATAAAACTTGAACCTAGCTTATTTTACGGGTTCAAGCAAAGGTTAACCATTTTATTCATTCTATTGAATACTTATGCTCTATAGTTATTTCAAGCATGAGTTAGATATATAGAATCAGTTCATTTAGAATTCTCAAATGTTCTAAGTTATGTTGTTATTAAACAACTGGTGTATTATCAAACATTGTGGATTCAACTAGTTCCCTAGTTGATGATCATTAAACTTTAATTACCCTTGAAAGCTTATCCAAACAAAACTTTCTTTGGTGCGGACTTGTACTTTAAATATTGAGATGAACAACCCTATGTTTAGGGGTTTACGCTTAGCGTTGAAATGGTTGTGCACAATACATTGTACGAAGGATTAATCCCCCTAAGTACGTGGAGTCCTTATAGTTATATAACTGTTAAAGTTAAAGTTGAAAGATTACTTATAACTGTGGACATGGTTCATGGTCATTTGACCCTCACTGTCACAACATAGTCTGAAATTGTGTTAACATGTTAAATGTGTAATGTTAAGATTAACATAACATAGTGAGTTATGGTTAGTATGATTAAAGTTGCAAAAATGATTATTAAATCGAAAATGCGTTATGTGATAACTTAGTTTATACAATAAACGATAGTTAGTGTTATGATGATTAACACTTAGGAATTCTGAAATGTAAAGCGTAGCACAAGACTTGTGTTAAAATAATAAGTTTAGCTAGTAATGCGTTTTATATTGAAACGTGAATATTAGTATGTCTAATGGATGTTATGGTTTTTAATATTGTGTTTAGGTGAACGTGAGTTTAATATTATAGCTTACGCTTGAGGCAAGTCTTCTAACTCCATACTTTCATTGAGTTAGTTTGTTATGTTTATGCAATTCTTCTAACTCTACACTTTCGTTGAGCTAGTTCGTTTATTATATTGTACAAGTTTTAACACTACATTTTTATTGAGTTAGTTCTATTATTATAAATGCATGCTTTTGATTGAGCGAGTTTTTATCTCAATTGTTATTGAATAAGTAAATTGTTCCTAAAATCCATTTGAGCAAACTCAAACTCTAATGTTATTGGAAATTCTCCATTTGTTGATTCATTCCAACTTGTTGTTGTTGTCAATTGATCAGTGTTGTTGTTTATAGGAGGATTATCGCCATCCTGTTGCACATTGTCCTGATTATTGATCTGTGGAGAATCAGCGGTCTCCTGTGCTCCATTGCTATTCTCAACATTCTCGGATGTCATTATCAGATACTACCACAAAACAAAGGTTAATTGACATGTAACATATTATCCCTATATTCTGACCGACAAATTAAATTCCAAATAAACTTAGGTAGGTCATACTAGCGAAGGAATTCCCCATCTCTCCCCTCCAAGTTCTATTCTCACATCCTAGCCAGGGATCATATCCCTAAGCTTTGATACCAACTGTGACGCCCCCAAAATTAGGTATACATCACCCATCTTGAGTCGCCAGATACATGGTACAGAATTTAAATACAACTTAATAATACAACTGTATGTATGTACAATACGACAAAACACATAAACCGTGATTTTGAATACAAATATTGTCTACTAGAGATTATATAAAGTCAAAAGGAGTCCTCATTACAATTATTATCACACTATTTCACGTAATAGTGAGGACTACTAATGCACCATCTAGGACCATCACTCGTTCCCCGACTAGTCCCAAATTCGTTCTCATTTCCTGAAGAGAACAAAGTGAAAAGAAAGGGTGAGCTCAACTAGCCCAAAGAAGAAATATTATGACTAAGATAATGCGAATAATTTATCTTTAGCCTTCAACAGTGTTAAACTGATAAAATATAATAACTATCAAGTTTAACTGCAGCGGAACAAGAAATCCATTAGAAGAGTCAAGTAGGGAATAAAATATACTATCTTCTATGATTTAAAAGGTCTTTTCATCACTTTTATCGCTGGGACTCAACTTAATAAATAATCCACATCATCGAATCCCCCCTGCACTACGGCCAAGGATATTCTTTAGTATCACGACCACGAATTATCCATGCACTACGGCTTAAGATAATCATGTTTTTATCAACGGTCCTGATCATGCCATAAAACAATTCATCTTTGCACTACGGCCAAAGAAAATCCATAGCCATAATCATACCAAAAACTGTCCATCAATGCACTACGGGCCAATGAGGACTTTTTCCACATCATTTGTAACATTACTAAGTTATGATTATACCGAATAATCCCTGGTCATAATCATACCAAGTCCATCTATGCACTACAGGCCACTGATGACTTTCAACATAATATAAACATGAGGATGATGGCAATGATATAAAAATTCAATAAAACAAGTTCAAGAATTAATTTATCCAAAGAATCGATAACGCTCAAATTGTCAACACGATCTTCGCTTTGTAGAGTAAAATTCAAGATTGCTCAGAGAATATTTCCATGAAAAGATACTGGATGAAGTGCAAATATTAAGGATATTCCACTAATTTCATGGAGTATATAAGTTAAAGTTTTAACCAACTAAGTATAATAAAGAATGGAATAACAAAAGAAATCACCATGCATGCGATAGACCGCACAGGTAGGTTATTCCAACAGAATAATAAAGGATCGAACTAGGTCCAGCGTAAACGCACATACACTATATTCCAACGTATAATAAATAATGGAACCAGTCCCACAGAACGCATCCAATGTGATATTCCAACGTAATAATAAATAATGGAACCAGTCCGATTAAACGCGAAAGATGGGATATTCCAATGTAATAATAAAGAACGGAATATTAGAAGAATGTCACCATGTATAGGGTAGCCCACAGATACAAAGTTATTCTAACAGAATAATAAATAATGGAATAACAGAAGTTCTCTTCATGAGTACAATAAATAACATCCCTTACCGTAAAAGAAATTGAATATAAGAGTAGGGAAGTAGTAGAATAATTTTCTATATCTTTTCTATAATTTCTCTCTCTAGAGTTTCAGTGAATTCGTAAGAAATAATGAAGGAATGAGCTTCTATTTATAGGAAAATGGAATGAATAGTAACTAATTTATGAACGGTCCAGATTGATTTACTATTAAACGGACGGTCCATATTGGTTTACTATTAAAACTCAAAACAACGGTCCACACTGATTTACTATTAAAACTTTAAACCAACGATCCATATTGATTTACTATTATAACTCCACCAACGGTCCATATAGACTTACTATTATATCTTCAACCAACGGTCTGAAAAATTAGCACATCTCCTCATAGAATAATATTGTACCCAAATACCCGAATGCACAATACTAGAGTGAATAGTAACTGGGTGAATAGTAACTCATGAATAGTAACTCATGAATAGTAACTCGTGAATAGTAACTTGTGAATAGTACTCTGACATGAAAAGTGTCCCGAATACCCGATTGAACAATATATCATATTATGCAGATGATACTGTAACAATAATTGAATCAATAATATGAGAGATATGATGCAACAATTCATCAGAGCAATAATTGAGTATAACCGAGTGACTTCTCACGTAAGCATCAATAATCAATACCGTATGCTATCGTGCAAGCACGCCAGACATCGTTGTACTTTTTTAACACCGGGTGTTTCAACAGTTAACGGTAAAATTTCTGCCGTTATTTTCATAAAGTATTTTTGTCGTTTTCTCTATCCGATAATAATTATGTTGTGGGGTCCACCAATGATTGTACCGTCGTACGGATATTCTCCGACAAAAAGAATATTCCCCGACCAATCGAATATTATACAACCACTTGCTTACTTTGCAAAATTTGTAAATATTACCCACAACTATAACATTACATCAAATCAACACCATAATATAAAAAAAAATATTTCGAGAAAATTAAATCTTTATTCATAAAATCTGGGGTTTCACAATCTCCCCTCCTTATGAAATTTTGCCCTCAAAATTTATGTACGAACCTGGTATGCCGAAGAGGTGAGGATACCTTGACTTCATTTCAGATTCTTATTCTTGAGGTATAACCTTTGAGTGTTGAATACGATCCTTCTTATCCAAGATTTTAACACGTATCTCCTCATACGTTAAATCTTCTGCTATCTTGTCCGGTTCTAAATTAATAATGTGGTTCGGGTCGTCCACATATTTACGTAACATCGATACGTTAAAAACGTTATGAACACGTGACATACTTGGCGGTAAAATGAGTCTATAAGCCACAGTTCCTATTCGATCAAGGATTTCAAATGGGCCAATAAAATTGAGGGTTGAGATTTCCTCTCTTCATCGATTCTTGCTTCTAGAATAACGCCCTCTTGAGCCTTCTTCTTCACATTCATCAGCTCTGAGTATGTAGCTTGAGCAGCTTTAACTTTATCGATTCAAGTCTATTCTAATCGTATATTCGTTATCTTCACGTGGGTCCCTAGAGTCTTTAACTCTATCTCCATCATTTGTAAGTTATACGAAAAGAGTCTTTGTGTTAACAACATCACACTCGTAAATGCATACGATCTTCTACTCAACGCGTCAGCTACCACGTTCATTTTTCCCACGATGATATTGAATGGTACGATCGTAATCTTCAACAGCTCGAGCCAACGTCTTTGGCACATTACACGTTCATTTTAGGTGAAGAAAATATTTAAGGGTTTTAGAAATGGGTTTTGTACTAGGGTTAATAAAAAATTCGATTTCACGCTCTAGGGGTAGGCTAAGAAGTCTTCAAGAATACGTCAGGAAATTTATTAACAATAGAAATATCATTAAAAACTGTAACTCTCATCCAAGACTTGGATATCATGTCACATTGATACCTATCAACTTGTCACCGTCATTCACGACGTTGCCTACAGAAAGTTTGGCTTCGGTGCATTCCACACAAGAAAGTCAACAACGAAAGGATCGGGGCTATTTATTTATGGCTTGATATAACAATGATTGACTTTAGTGGTTTGGTTACTTTGAATTCGCATAACAGGTTGGTTAGGAGTATGAAAGCTAACAACCTTACAAAAAGCATGATGAGTAGTTAACCAATCATTTCCAAAAATCACATCAAAGGCAAGTATTTTTAAAGAGATAAGATCGACAGGTAACGTGAAAGTGTTGATTTGAACAAGATTTATAAATAGTGGAGGTAACGAAGGTTCCAACTGAGTTTAAACAGAAATATCAAAGTCTAACTTCTCCGGAGTTAACTTCAAACATTGAACACAACTAGGTGCAATAAAAGAGTGAGTAGAACCGGTATCTAACACGGTATAGACTTCGCAAGAGTTTATGACTAACAATACCCGTGATAATTTTATTCAGGTTCCTCATCACAAAAAAATGCTCTCTCTTAAACTACCGACTTTGGCTTGCCTGGGACATACTTTGGTGCCTCCATCCTAGCTGAACTTGTCTTCGGTGATCGACAAAATCGAGCTAAGTGACCTTCTCTTCCATAATTATAGCATGCTTTGACTCAGATCGCCAGCTTTGACCGATGTGTCCCTCCCCTCCGCATTTGAAGCATATGATATAGGTGGTCGTTCTCCTTCCTTAACAACGGTGTTGGTCTTGATGTCTTTCCATCATTTTGAATCTCCTCTTCTTGAAATGTCCATTCATATTGTTTTGACCATTATTATCACCAAGTGGTTACCATTTCGCATGTTGATTCCTCCATGCTTATCATCACAGCTTTGATGATCAAGTATCACCGGTATTATCATTTTTTCTACCGCTCTCTTTTGGTTTCGTTGACTCGTTATCGCGCTCCACTAATCGAGCCCTATTTACAACATCTGAATACAAACACAGTTTATGAGAAATAAGATATTGACGTATCTCCGGCTTCAAACCTCTTAAAAACATCCGCGTCATTCTCTCTTCATTGTCAACCAAGTGGGATGCAAATTGGGACAACTCGGCAAAGTTGGCTTCGTACTGCAACGCGGCCATGTTGTTTTGCTCTAACTTGATAAATTCCACCTCCTTCATGTGACGAATGCTTTCGGGAAAGTACTTATCATTGAACAGCTCTTGGAACTTCTCCCAAGACATCTCGAGTGCGTCAGGTTGGGTACATTATACAGATTCCCACCAGTGATCTGCCTCTTCACATAACATAAAGGTGGCAAAGGGAACCTTTTGCTCCTCGGAGCAACCTAAGACATCAAATATCTTGGGGATCTGCTTTAACCACGTCTCCGCCTTAAGTGGTTCTGGCTTTCCCAAAAACTCCGGTGGTCCCAGCTCCTTGAATTGCTTAGCGATGACCAACCGTTGGTTGCCATTGTTTCCTCCTGCATTATGAACTGGAGTCGCCTTCGCCTGATGTTGCATAAATTCTAAAAAGATTCTAAACGTACCGTCATTCGTCAATTGATCAGTGTTGTTGTTTATAGGAGGATTATCGCCATCCTGTTGCACATTGTCCTGATTATTGATCTGTGGAGAATCAACGGTCTCCTGTGCTCCACTGCTATTCTCAACATTCTCGGATGTCATTTTCAGATACTACCACAAAACAAAGGTTAATTGACATGTAACATATTATCCTTATATTTTGACCGACCAATTAAATACCAAATAAACTTAGGTAGGTCATACTAGCGAAGGAATTCCCCGTCTCTCCCCTCCTAGTTCTATTCTCACATCCTAGCCAGGGATCATATCCCTAAGCTTTGATACCAACTATGACGCCCCCAAAATTAGGTATACATCACCCATCTTGAGTCGCCAGATACATGGTACAGAATTCAAATACAACTTAATAATACAACTGTTGTGTACAATACGATAAAACATAAACTGTGAGTTTGAATACAAATATTGTCTACTAGAGATTATACAAACTCAAAAGGAGTCCTCAATACAATTATTATCACACTATTTCACAGAATAGTGAGGACTACTAATGCACCATCTAGGACCATCACTCTGTTCCCGACTAGTCTCAAATTTATGTTCTCATTTCACAAGAGAACGGTGATAGAAAGGGTGAGCTCAACTAGCCCAGTAAGAAAGATTATGACTAAGATAATGCAGAATAATTTATCGTTAGTCACCAACAATGTTAAACTGATAAAATATAATAACTATCAAGTTTAACTGTAGAGGAACAAGCAATCCATTAGAAGAGTCAAGTAGGGAATAAAATCTACTATCTTCTATGATTTAAAAGGTTTTTCATCACTTTTATCATTGGACTCGAATTTTAATAAATAATCCACATCATCGAATCACCCCGCACTACGGCCAAGGGTATTCTTTAGTATCAAGACCACGAATTATCCATGCACTACGGCTTAAGATAATCATGTTTTCATTAACGATCTTGATCATGCCATAAAACAATTCATCTTTGCACTACGGCCAAAGAGAATCCATAGCCATAATCATACCAAAAACTGTCCCATCAATGCACTACTCACGGGCCAATGAGGACTTTTTCCACATTATTTGTAACATTACGGTTATGATTATACCGAATAATCCCTGGTCGTAATCATACCAAGTCTATCTATGCACTACAGGCCACAGATGACTTTCAACATAATATAAACATGAGGATGATGACAATGATATAAAAATTCAATAAAACAAGTTCAAGAATTAATTTATCCAGTAACTGATAAAGTTCAAATTGTCAACATGATACTTCTTTGTAGAGTAAAATTCAAGAATGCTCAGAGAATATTTTCATGAAAAGATACTGGATGAAGCGCAAATATTAAGGATATTCCACTAATTTCATGGAGTATAGAAGTCAAAGTTTTAACCAACTGAGTATAATAAAGAATGGAATAACAAAAGAAATCACCATGCATGCGATAGACCGCACAGGCAGGTTATTCCAAAAGAATAGTAAAGGATCGAATTTATGAACGGTCCAGATTGATTTACTATTAAATGAACGGTCCAGATTGGTTTACTATTAAAACTTAAAACAACGGTCCATACTGATTTACTATTAAAACTTTAAACCAGCGATCCATATTGATTTACTATTATAACTCCACCAGTGGTCCATATATACTTACTATTATATCTTCAACCAACGGTCTGAAAAATTAGCACATCTCCTCATGGAATAATATTGTACCCAAATACTCGAATGAACAATACTAGAGTGAATAGTAATCGGGTGAATAGTAACTCGTGAATAGTAACTCATGAATAGTAACTCATGAATAGTAACTCGTGAATAGTAACTTGTGAATAGTACTCTGACACGAAAAGTGTCCCGAATACCCGATTGAACAATATATCATATTATGCAGATGATACTATAACAATAATTGAATCAATAATATGAGAGATATGATGCAGCAATTACTGTAGTAATAATTGAGTATAACTGAGTGACTTCTCACGTAAGCATTAATAATCAATACCATGTGCTACTGTGCAACCACGCTTATTACTGTACTTTTAACACCGGGTGTTTTAACAGTTAACGGTAAAATTTCCGCCGTTATTTTCATAAAGTATTTTTGTCATTTTCTATCCGATAATAATTACATTGTGGGTCCACTAATGATTGTATTGTCGCATTTGGATATTCCCCGACAAAAGAATATTCCCTAACCAATCGAATATTATACAACCACTTGCTTACTTTGCAAAATTTATAAATATTACCCACAACTATAACATTACATCAAATCAACACCATAATATAAAAAAAAATTATTTCGAGAAAATTAAATCTTTATTCATAAAATCTGAGGTCTCACACTCAGTGTCACAACATAGTCTGAAATTGTGTTAGCATGTTAAATGTGTAATGTTAAGATTAACATAACATAGTGAGTTGTGGTTAGTATGATCAAAGTTGCAAAAATGATTATTAAATCAAAAATGCGTTATGTGATAACATAGTTTATACAATGAATGATAGTTAAGTGTTATGATGATTAACACTTGGGAATTCTGAAATGTAAAGCGTAGCACAAGACTTGTGTTAAAATAACAAGTTTAGCTAGTAATGCGTTTTATATTGAAACGTGAATATTAGTATGTCTAATGGATGTTATGGTTTTTAATACTGTGTTTAGGTGAACGTGAGTTTAATATTTTAGCTTACACTCGAGGCAAGTCTTCTAACTCCATACTTTTATTGAGTTAGTTTGTTATTGTGAGACCCCAGATTTTATGAATAAAGATTTAATTTTCTTGAAATAATTTTTTTTATTATGGTGTTGATTTGATGTAATATTATAGTTGTGGGTAATATTTACAAATTTTGAAAAGTAAGCAAGTGGTTATATAATATTCGATTGGTCGGAGAATATTCTTTTTGTGGGAGAATATCCGTGACGACGGATAAATCATTGGTGGACCCTACAATGTAATTATTGGCTTGACAGAGAAAACGAAAAAATACTTTATGAAAATAACGGCGGAAGTTTTACCGTTAACTCATTGAAACACCCGATGTTAAAAAATACAAGATGTCTGGCGTGGTTGCATAAAGATAGCAATACCAGTATTGATTATTGATGCTTACGTGAGAAGTCACTCGCTTATACTCAATTATTATTACAAAGAATTGTTGCATCATATCTCTCATATTATTGATTCAATTATTGTTACAGTGTCATCTACATAATATGATATATTGTTCAATCGGGTATTCGGAACACTTTTCGTGTCGGAGTACTATTCATGAGTTACTATTCAAGAGTTACTATTCATGAGTTACTACTCACGAGTTACTATTCACGAGTTATAATTCATGAGTTACTATTCACGAGTTACTATTCACGAGTTACTCTTCACCCGATTACTATTCACTCTAGTATTGTGCATTCGGGTATTTGGGTACAATATTATTCCATGAGGAGATGTGCTAATTTTTCAGACCGTTGGTTGAAGATATAATAGTAAGTCAATATGGACCGCTGGTGGAGTTATAATAGTAAATCAATATGGATCGTTGGTTTAAACTTTTAATAGTAAATCAGTATGGATCGTTGTTTTAAGTTTTAATAGTAAACCAATATGGACCGTCCATTTAATAGTAAACCAATATGGACCGTCCATGAATTAGTTACTATTCATTCCATTTTCCTATAAATAGAAGCTCATTCCTTCATTATTTCTTATGAATTCACTGAAACTCTAGAGAGAGAATTACAAGAGAACCTATAGAAAAGTATTCTGCTACTTCCCTACTCTTATATTCAGTTTTTTTTACGGTATGGGATGTTATTTGTTATACTCGTGAAGAGAACTTCTGTTATTTCATTATTTATTATTCTGTTGGAATAACCAGTATACGCGGGCTACCCTATACATGGTGACATTCTTCTAATATTTCGTTCTTTATTATTCTGTTTAATATCTTGTTCACATGCATTTACGGGGACCGGTTCCATTATTTATTGTTCGTCGAATATATCTCAGTATGTATGCGTTCTGGCCGGGTTCCATTATTTATTATTCACGTCGTAATATCCTCATCTATCGTTTATGCTTGACTGGTTCCATTATTTATAATTACTCGCTTAATATCATGTCCGTATGCGTTCTGCCGGACCGGTTCCATTATTTATTATTACGCCGAATATCACATACGTGCGTTTACGCCGGACCTGGTTCCATCCATTATTATTCTGTTGGAATAACCTGCCTGTGTGGTCTATGGCATGCATGGTAATTTCTTTTGTTATTCCATTCTTTATTATACTCAGTTGGTTAAAACTTTAACTTCTATACCCATGAAATTAGTGGAATATCTTTGATATTTGCGCTTCATCCAGTATCTTTTCATAGAAATATTCTTCTGAGCATTCTTGAATTTTACTCTACAAAGTAGTATCATGTTCACAATTTGGACGTTATCAGTTCCTAGATAAATTAATTCTTGAACTTATTTTATTGAATTCTTATATCATTGTCATCATCATAATGCTTATATTATGTTGAAAGTCATTTGTGGCCTGTAGTGCATAGATGGACTTGGTATGATTATGACTAGGGATTATTCGGTATAATCATAACTGTAATGTTACAAATAATGTGATAAAAGTCCTCATTGGCCCGTAGTGCATTGATGGACAGTTGTTGGCATGATCATGACCATTAATGAATACACAAATATTCTTGGCCCGTAGTGCATGGATAATTGTGGTCGTGATACTAAAGAATATCCTCGGTCAGAAAAGGGTGATTCGATTCGATGATGCATTATTTATTAAGTCGAGTCCCAAATGATAAAAGTGATGAAAAGACCTTTTAAATCATAGAAGATAGTAGATTTTATTCTCTACTTGACTCTTCTAATGGATTGCTTGTTCTGATGCAGTTAAACTTGATAGTTATTATATTTTATCAATTTAACACTGTTGAAGGCTAACGATAAATTATTCTGCATTATCTTAGTCATAATATTTCTTACTGGGCTAGTTGAGCTCACTCTTTCTTTCACTATTCTTTTCAGGAAATGAGAACGTAGCTGGGACTAGTCGGGGAACAGAGTGATGGTCCTAGATGGTGCATTAGTAGTCCTCACTATTCTATGAAATAGTGTGATAATAATTGTAATGAGGACTCCTTTTGAGTTTGTATAATCTCTGGTAGACAATATTTGTATTCAAACTCACAGTTTATGTTTTGTCGTATTGTACACGATAATTGTATTATTAAGTTGTATTTAAATTCTGTACCATGTATCTAGTGACTCAAGATGCGTGATGTATACCTAATTTTGGGGGCGTCACAGTTGGTATCAAAGCTTAGGGATATGATTCCTGGCTAGGATGTGAGAATAGAACTAGGAGGGGAGAGATGGGGAATTCCTTCGCTAGTATGACCTACCTAAGTTTATTTGGTATTTAATTGGTCGATTAGAATATAGGGATAATATGTTACATTTTAATTAACCTTTGTTTTGTGGCAGTATCTAAAAATGACATCCAAGAATGTTGAGAATAGCAATGGAGCACAGGAGACCGTTGATTCTTCACAGATCAATAATCAGGACAATGTGCAACAGGATGGCGATAATCCTCCTGTAAACAACAACACTGATCAATTGATGAATGACGGTACGTTTAGGAGCTTTTTAGAATTCATGCAACATCAGGCGAAGGCGGCTCCTGTTCATAATGCAGGAGGAAACAATGGCAACCCATGGTTGGTCATCGCTAAGCAATTCAAGGAGCTGGGACCACCGGAGTTTTTGGGAAAGCCAGAACCCCTTAAGGCGAAGACATGGTTAAAGCAGATCACCAAGATATTTGATGTCTTGGGATGCTCCGAGGAGCAAAAGTTTCCCTTTGCCACCTTTATGTTACTTGAAGAGGCAGATCACTGGTGGGAATCTGTAAAACGTACCCAACCTGACTCACTCAAGATGTCTTGGGAGAAGTTCCAAGAGCTGTTCAATGACAAGTACTTTCTCGCAAGCATTCGTCACATGAAGGAGGTGGAATTTATCAAGTTAGAGCAACACAACATGACCGTGTCGCAGTACGAAGCCAAGTTTGTCGAGTTATCCCGATTTGCGTCCCACTTGGTTGATAATGAAGAGAGAATGACGCGGATGTTTTTAAGAGGTTTGAAGCCGGAGATACGTCAATATCTTATTTCTCATAAACTGTGTTTGTATTCAGATGTTGTAAATAGGGTTCAGTTAGTGGAGCGCGATAACTAGTCAAAGCAACCAAAAGAGAGCAGCCGGAAAAATGATAATACCGATGATAACAGTCATCAAAGCGGTGACAATAAGCATGGAGGGAATCGACATGCCAGAAATGGTAACCACTTCGGTGGTAATCATGGTCAAAACAATAAGAATGGACATGTCAAGAAGAGGAGATTCAACAATGATGGAAAGACGTCAGTTGTGACGCCCCCAAAATAGGTATACAACACCCATTCTGAGTCGCCAAATACATGGTATAGAAAGCAAACTACAACTTCAATAATACAATTGTCATGAAAAATACGACAACACATACTGTGAGTTTAAATACAAATATTGTCTTCTAGACAATATCCACACTCAAATAAGTCCTTATTACAATTATTCAAACACTATTTTACAGAAATAGTGAGGACTGCTAAACATCTTTCTAGAACCATCACTCCATACCCTGACTAGTTCCTGCTACTATGTTCTCACCTCCTGAGAAAAATGGAACAAAAAGGAAAAGGGTGAGCTCAACTAGCCCAGTAAAGAATATTATGACTAAGATAATATACAACAATTTATCGTTAGTCTTCAGCAGGAAAAAATCTGATAAAATATAATAGACAAAGAAGTTTTAGATCAACAACCGCAAATGCGGTAATAAGCAACCCATTAGAAGAGTCAAGTAGAGAATGAGTTCTACTATCTTCTAAGATTTAAAAGTCCATCATCAATATTTTATCCTCAGTAATAACAATCAATATACATTTTAATCAAATATTCATCTTTGCACTACAAAAGCAAAGATATTCATTTGTATCACCAAATGGTCATGTTCATCTCAACACTGCTCATCTTTGCACTACAGCCAAAGATATTCATCAGTTAATCATTTATCTTTGCACTACAGGACAGAGATATTTAGTAATATCATCATTTAGGACTGAGGATGATGAAAAATATTTTAAAGAAAACGAATCCAGTGAGACAGAAGGACAAATAGTAGGGATTCGTATAACAGATTATCCAAGATCAATAATACTCCATAATAACCAATTTTGAAGCAAAATTCAAGAATAAAGATCAAAACATGGATACAATCAAAGATAGTAACTATAATAGACATCTTGGACAAAAAGAAGAAAATTTCATTTTTTCAGTGAATAGTGCCGTATTCGTGAATAGTGTCGTATATGTGTATAGTGCCGTATACGTGAATAGTAACCCCAACACAAAAAGTTCCAAATTTGAAAAATTCAGATCAATACTTCGGCATAATAATATTGAAGAAATAATATCATATATGAAGAAAATAACATCCCTTACCTCAAAATAACCGTACTTCTGACTGAATTTCGGATATAGTGCTGACAGAAACTTGTATTAAAAAATAGAAACTCACAAAGTATCTAAATACTCACAAAATACGCTCGATAATATAGAGAGAGAAAGAGAGAAAGCTTATGTTTCTGGTGTTATTTTCAATTCTAACTTAGCCCTCTATTTATAGGAAAATGTTAGCGCACTTGACCAAGCAACTCCGATGGCTTTACTCGCTACTATTCCCACCCACCACATTTGAAATAAAATTCAGCACATTTCTTCACCAACCACAAGTGGGGCCCACTCAATTCTAGAATTTTCCACTAAAATGCTAAATTCGGATACTTCAATAATTTCTGAACCAGTCACCTCTTAAAAATCATAACAAATCATATGTTCATTTTTAACGGTATAAAATTTGTGGACATATACTCAACTTATATATGTATAACATATCCAAAAATTACAACGATCCAACGGTCGGATTAAAAATTATAACTCACGCAATATATCTCAAAAACACTGGTTTAATTTTTAATACCTCCATTCCGACAAAAATACTGAAAAAACACCTCAACATTAACTCCTTCATTTTTAACCACAATAAATATATCCAACATTTATATCAACATAAAATAAATATTTCCTTATCATATGAATCAATAATTAATTATTCACAAATAATATTACAGAATCACATTTATGACAACAAGGCCGTTCCCAGGAAAGAGGGGGCTTTCCAATAAGAATTTCTCCTTACTGGCGCGCAATTAGGTGACCAAACCTCTCCTCGATGTAACTTTTTAGACATTGTCAATAATGTTATCTAATAATATTATTCAAATAATATGAATTATTGATATGATAATGGAAAATCTCGTCTTGATGATAATTATTGAAACAACAATAATATAAAATATCAACGCAAATAATTATTGAATCAATAAAATAAAATATTGAACGATAACTAGTGTAACAATTATTGAGTAGTGCCTTCTTACGTAAGGATAAATAATTCATCAATACTCGCATCCACGTGCCAGACATCGTATTTTAACCACTGTGTATTCCAACAATGTTATTCGTGTAATAACTACGTAGTTATTTATAAAAACTCAAACTTGTTGTTTTCTTCATCCGACAATTATTCTGTTATGGGGCCCACAAATAACTGCGCCGTCGTACGAATATTCTCCGACAACAAGAATATTCCACGACCAAATGAATATTCCCTAACAACAATGATTATTTTATAACCACTTGCATATTTTGCAAAATTTGCACATTTCACCCATAACCAGAGAATTATATCAAATTAATACCTTATTATTCACAATAATAATTAGAGGAAATTTGATTTTATTTATAATAAGTTGGGGTCTTACATCAGCACCAGCACCCGTTGTTAAGGAAGGAGAACGACCACCTATCATATGCTTCAAATGCGGAGGGGAGGGACACATCAGACCAAACTGCGCGATGCCGTCCAAAACATGCTATAATTGTGGAAGAGAAGGTCATTTAGCCCAATTTTGTCGTTCATCGAAGACAAGTTCAACTAGGATGGAGGCACCAAAGGATGTCCCAAACAAGCCAAAGCCAGTAGTTTAAGAGAGAGCGTTTGTTTTTCGTGACGAGGAACCTGAATAAAATTATCACGGGTATGTTAGTCATAAACTCTTGCGAAGTCTATACCGTGTTAGATACCGGTTCTACTCACTCTTTTATTGCACCTAGTTGTGTTCAATGTTTGAAGTTAACTACAGAGAAGTTAGACTTTGATATATCTGTTTAAACTCAGTTGGGAGAAACCTTCGTTACCTCCACTATTTATAAATCTTGTTCAAATCAACACTTTCATGTTACCTGTCGATCTTATCTCTTTAAAAATACTTGCCTTTGATGTGATTTTTGGAAATGATTGGTTAACTACTCATCATGCTTTTTGTAAGGTTGTTAACTTTCATACTCCTAACCAACCTGTTATACAAATTCAAAGTAACCAAACCACTAAAGTCAATCATTATTATATCAAGCCATAAATAAAGAGCCCTGATCCTTTCGTTGTTGACTTTCTTGTGTGGAATGCACCGAAGCCAGACTTTCTGTAGGCAACGTCGTGAATGACGGTGACAAGTTGATAGGTATCAATGTGACGTGATATCCAAGTCTTGGATGAGAGTCACAGTTTTTAATGATATTTCTATTGTTAATAAATTTACTGACGTATTTTTAAAGACTTCTTAGCCTACCCCTAGAGCATGAAATCGAATTTTGTATTAACCCTAGTACAAAACCCATTTCTAAAACCCTCAAATATTTTATTCACCTAAAACGAACGTGTAATGAGCCAAAGACGTTGGCTCGAGCTGTTGAAGATTACGATCGTACCATTCAATATCATCGTGGGAAAAATGAATGTGGTAGCTGACGCGTTGAGTAGAAGATCGTATGCGTTTACGAGTGTGATGTTGTTAATACAAAGACTCATTTCGTATAACTTACAAATGATGGAGATAGAGTTAAAGAATTTAGGGACCCGCGTGAAGATAACGAATATACGATTAGAATAGACTTGAATCGATAAAGTTAAAGCTGCTCAAGCTATATACTCAGAGCTGATGAATGTGAAGAAGAAGGTTCAAGAGGGTGTTATTCTAGAAGCAAGAATCGATGAAGAGAGGAAATCTCAACCCTCGATTTTATTGGCCCATTTGAAATCCTTGATCGAATAGGAACTGTGGCTTATAGACTCGTTTTACTGCCAAATATGCCGCATATTCATAACATTTTTAACTTATCGATGTTACGTAAATATATGGATGACCCGAACCACATTATTAATTTAGAACCGGACGAGATAGCAGAAGATTTAACGTATGAGGAGATACGTGTTAAAATCTTGGATAAGAAGGATCGTATTCAACACTCAAAGGTAATACCTCAAGAATTAGAATCTGAAATGAAGTCAAGGTATCCTCACCTCTTCGGCATACCAGGTACGTACATAAATTTCGAGGGAGAAATTTCATAAGGAGGGGAGATTGTGAGACCCCAAATTTTATGAATAAAGATTTAATTTTCTCGAAATAATTTTTTTTTATTATGGTGTTGATTTGATGTAATGTTATAGTTGTGGGTAATATTTACAAATTTTGCAAAGTAAGCAAAGTGGTTGTATAATATTCGATTGGTAGGGGAATATTCTTTTTGTGGGAGAATATCCGTACGATGGTACAATCATTGGTGGACCCCACAACAGAATTATTGTCGGATAGAGAAAACGAAAAAAATACTTTATGAAAATAACGGCGGAAGTTTTACCGTTAACTGTTGAAACACCCGATGTTAAAAGTAATGCGATGTACGTGTGGTTACACGGCATACACACAGTATTGATTATTGATGCTTACGTGAGAAGTCACTCGATTTATACTCAATTATTGCTACATGAATTGCATCATATCTCTCATATTATTGATTCAATTATTATTACAGTGTCATCTGCATAATATGATATATTGTTCAATCGGGTTTTCGGAACACTTTTTGTGTCGGAGTACTATTCATGAGTTACTATTCAAGAGTTACTATTCACGAGTTACTACTCACGAGTTACTATTCACGAGTTACTATTCATGAGTTACTATTCACGAGTTACTATTCACCCAGTTACTATTCACTCTAGTATTGTGCATTCGGGTATTTGGGTACAATATTATTCCATGAGGAGATGTGCTAATTTTTCAGACAGTTGGTTGAAGATATAATAGTAAGTCAATATGGACCGCTGGAGGAGTTATAATAGTAAATCAATATGGATCGTTGGTTTAAACATTTAATAGTAAATCAGTATGGACCGTTGTTTTAAGTTTTAATTATAAACCAATATGGACCGTCTGTTTAATAATAAATCAATCTGGACCATTCATGAATTAGTTACTATTCATTCCATTTTTCTATAAATAGAAGATCATTCCTTCATTATTTCTTACGAATTCACTGAAACTCTAGAGAGAGAATTACAAGAGAACCTATAGAAAAGTATTCTGCTACTTCCCTACTCTTATATTCAGTTTCTTTTACGGTAAGGGATGTTATTTGTTGTACTCATGAAGAGAACTTCATTATTTCATTATTTATTATTCTCATTAGAATAACCTATATACGCTGCCCTACCCTATACATGGTGACATTCTTCTAATATTCCATTTTTATTATTCTCGCTGGAATATCCCATGCATGCGTTTATCTTGGACTGGTTCCATTATTTATTATTATGTCGTAATATCCCATTTATGCATTTACGCTACGGACTGGTTCCATTATTTATTATTCCGCTTAATATCACATGCAATAAGGCTCTGGCGGGACTGGTTCCATTATTTATTATTACGTCGTAATATCCTTTCGTGCGTATCTGTGGGACTGGTTCCATCCATTATTATTCATTGGAATAACTTTCACTGTCTGTGATTATCGCGTACGGGTGATTTCTTTTGTTATTCCATTCTTTATTATACTCGGTTGGTTAAAACTTTGACTTCTATACCCATGAAATTAGTGGAATATCTTTGATATTTGCGCTTCATCCAGTATCTTTTCATGGAAATATTCTTCTGAGCATTCTTGAATTTTACTCTACAAAGCAGTATCATGTTGACAATTTGGACATTATCAGTTCCTAGATAAATTAATTCTTGAACTTGTTTTATTGAATTCTTATATCATTGTCATCATCCTCATGCTTATATTATGTTGAAAGTCATCTGTGGCATGTAGTGCATAGATGGACTTGGTATGATTACGAACAGGGATTATTCGGTATAATCATTACCGTAATGTTACAAATGATGTGATAAAAGTCCTCATTGGCCCGTAGTGCATTGATGGATATTTGTTGGCATGATCATGACCATTAATGAATACACAAATATTCTTGGCCCGTAGTGCATGGATAATTGTGGTCGTGATAGTAAAGAATATCCTTGGCCGTAGTGCAGGGGTGATTCGATGATGTGGATTATTTTTTTAGCTGAGTCCCAGCAATAAAAGTGATGAAAAAACCTTTTAAATCATAGAAGATAGTAGATTTTATTCTCTACTTGACTCTTCTAATGGATTGCTTGTTCCGCTGCAGTTAAAATTGATAGTTATTATATTTTATCAATTTAACACTATTAAAGGCTAACGATAAATTATTCTGCATTATCTTAGTCATAATATTTCTTACTGGGCTAGTTGAGCTCACCCTTTCTTTCATTGTTCTCTTCAGGAAATGAGAACGTAGCTGGGACTAGTCGGGGAATAGAGTGATGGTCCTAGATGGTGCATTAGTAGTCCTCACTATTCTGGGAAATTGTGTGATAATAATTGTAATGAGGACTCTTTTTGAGTTTGTATAATCTCTGGTAGACAATATTTGTATTCAAACTCACAGTTTATGTTTTGTCGTATTGTACACGACAGTTGTATTATTAAGTTGTATTTGAATTCTGTATCATGTATCTGGCGACTCAAGATTGGTGATGTATACCTAATTTTGGGGGCGTCACAGTTATGTTTATGCAATTCTTCTAACTCTACACTTTCGTTGAGCTAGTTCGTTTATTACATTGTACAAGTTTTAACTCTATATTTTTGTTGAGTTTGTTCTATTATTATAAATGCATGCTTTTGATTGAGCGAGTTTTTATCTCAATTGTTATTGAATAAGTAAATTGTTCCTAAAATCCATTTGAGCAAACTCAAAATCTAATGTTATTGGAAATTCTCCTTTTGTTGATTCATTCCAACTTGTTTACAGTTAAGCAAGTTTCTTAAAGTTCAGGAATTCATTTCTAAATATTATAAAACTTGAACCTAGCTTATTTTACGGTTCAAGCAAAGGTTAACCATTTTATTCATTCTATTGAATACTTATGCTCTATAGTTATTTCAAGCATGAGTTAGATGTATAGAATCAGTTCATTTATGATTCTCAAATGTTCTAAGTTATGTTGTTATTAAACAACTGTTGTATTATTAAACATTGTGTATTCAACTAGTTCCCTAGTTGATGATCATTAAACTTCAATTACCCTTGAAAGCTTATCCAAACCAAACTTCCTTTGATGCGGACTTGTACTCTAAATACTGAGATGAACAACCCTATGTTTAGGGGTTTACACTTAGCGTTGAAATGGTTGTGCACAATACATTGTACGAAGGATTGATCCCCCTAAGTACGTGGAGTCCTTATAGTCATATGACTGTTAAAGTTGAAAGTTTACTTATAACTGTGGACATGGTTCATGGTCATTTGACCCTCAGTAATTTATTTAAGAATGTTAATAGAACAAATTATTTAGTTCTATTGAGCCTATGAGTTGGCAAATGTTGTAAAGTTAATAGAACATATCATTCAGTTCTATTGAGCATATTATTTAGCAAATGTTATAAAGTTAATAGAACCTATCATTCAGTTCTATTTGAGCCTATTATTTGGTAAATGTTGTAAGGATATTTATTCTTATCTCAAGTGAGCTTTGTTTGCTAACTCTTGCATATTTATACATTTATTGCAATTATGAATGAGAATGTAGATAAACCTACAACTAGCAAATGAAAGGGAAAAATGTACAAGGGATGAAGACTTGTAATTTTGTTTTATCATTAACGATAGACTTTTTATAATGATGTGATGTAATAATTTTATTTTCGCACTTGAATGATTGTATTAAAAGTTAGAGAACCTGGGAGATAATGTTTTTATTTAAGTAATCCTGTATGGGCAGGTTTTTATTATTCAATTTATTATAATTGGGTAGTTAAATATGAATGTTTTGATTACGTGAACACCAAATCTTGAGGTAATGAAGTACAGTGATTTGGGGGTGTCACAAAAACTTATACTGTTTTCTACGCTCAAAGCTTTCTAAAACTCGAAAGAAATACGGTCAATATTATAGAAGAACAATTATCTGATTCTGGTGTGATTTTCAATTCAAACTAAGCATCCTATTTATAGGAGAATGGAAAGGATACTATTTGAATTAGAAAATCACGGACGCATAGTGTTTGAAATTAAACGAATTCATGGGCGTACTAACTGATTCATATAATGTTACTGTGCACTGCATAGTAAAATAATATGCAAATAAAATATAATATATTCTATTTTTCATAAAAAACAAAACTTATAAAACAAAACATCAACATCACCGTAAACCACCCATGAATCCTCCCCCAAATTTTCATTTTCTTCACGTGGGCCCCACCTCAAGTCATTAGCACATGTGGGCTCCACCTCTTATAATGAATAACTTTCTACCGATTATTTTGAAAAATGGGTAAATGGGAGTCCATATAATAAGAAAAATTTACAACAAATATTTTATAAAATCCCTTCAATTTATTAATCATTAGTATAACTCGCAATATTAACAACCAGATCGTTCCAAGGAAAGAGGGGCTTTCCGATAAAGATTTCTCCCTATTGGCGCGCAATTAGGTGACCAAACCCCTTTCCTCGACAAAACTTTCTAGACATTGTTAATTATGCATATAATAATATGAATAACTTGTCATCTCAATTATTGATTTAATAATATAAAATATTGACAATAATTGAATCAAATAACGTGAGATACTATGCACCAATTACTGTAGCAATAATTGAATAAAACTTAGTAACTTCTCACGTAAGCATCAATAATCAATACCGTGTGCTGCTATGCAACCACGCGTATTACTGTACTTTTAACACCGGGTATTTCAACAGTTAATGATAAAACTTTCGCCATTATTTTTATAAAAAGATATTTTTGTAATTTTCTTATTCCGACAATAATTCCGTTGTGGGGTCCACCAATGATTGTGCCATCGTACGAATATTCCCTGTTAAAATGAATATTCCCTGACCAATCGAATATAATATAACAACTTGCGTACTTTGCAAAATTTATAAATATTACCCTCAACTTTAATATTATAACAAATCAACACCATAATTATTCAAAATGATATTTATAGAAAAATTCATCTTTATTCATAAAAGTTGGGGTCTTACATACTAAAATAAAAGAAACTAACCAAAATTAAAGATCACCTAAATTACTAAAAAAAACAAGACACCCTACACTACTAATCAATTCAATAACACAAAAAATGAAGGAAAATGATTAGGAATATGAGAATTTGACAAATGTACATTCTGCAATTGATCTCACAAGTGCTTGGTAGTTATAGTGGCCATTATTCGAACCCGCCAAATATGAAATCTTGTTTCGTATCCTAAAATGAATTGAAGATCGTTTTAGAGAACAAAAGGGGTATAACAAATCCTAAACTATAAAAGTTTAACCATTAAATAAACTAACAGTAAAGTAAATAAAAAATAAAAATAAAAATAATAAATAACAATAAAAATTCATGGGTTGCCTCCCAGTTAGCACTTGGTTTATAGTTTTCAACCTTACTTTTTTCTCTGTTCTAATCGCAAAGGTTGACCGATGTCTTATCACGATGAACACAACCCCCATAGTAGTGCTTCAATCTCTGACCGTTGACTTTAAAATTACGTTTAGCATCCGGGTCTTCCACCTCCACAGCTCCGTGAGTATAAACTTTTGCAATGATAAATGGCCCTGACCAACGGGATTTCAACTTTCTTGGAAACAGTTTAAGCCTTGAATTATATTATAACATTGTTTGCCCTACTTCAAATTTCCTTCTAAAATTTTCTCATCATGCCACCGCTTAACCTTTTCTTTATATAACTTCAAGTTTTCATGTGATTAGAGTCTGAATTCATCCATTTGGTTCAATTGTAAGAGGAGCCTCTATCCCGTACCAGACATATCAAATTTTAACTTTCGGATTGCCCAATAAGCACTGTGTTCTAGTTCAACTACAAGATGGCATGCCTTCCCATATACTAACATGTACGGAGACATCCCTATTGGGGTTTTGTAAGTTGTACGATATGCCCATAAAGAATCATCCAACTTGTTAGCCCAATCTTTCCTACTAGGGTTCACTATCTTCCCGAGGATTCGTTTTACTTCTTGGTTGGATACCTCGGCTTGACCACTTATTTATGGATGGTAAGAAGTAGCTATCTTATGAGTGACTATGTACTTAGCAGGAATAACTGAGAACTGCTTATTACAGAAGTGCGTGCCTTCATCACTAATGATTACACGAGGAGTGCCGAATCTAGAAAAAATATTCTTCTGGATGAACTTAACCACAACCTTAGCACCATTTGTGGGCGATGTTATAGCTTCAATCACTTCGAAAAGTAGTCCACCTCTAGAAGTTTATAGGAGTTGCTAAAAGATGATGAAAATGGTCCCAGTAAGTTGATGTCCCAAACATCAAACAATTTGACTTCTAGGATCATGTTTAGTGGCATCTCTTGTCACTTTGATATATTACCAACTCTTTGGCATCTGTCACATTTCAATGAAAACACACGAGCATCCTTAAAGAGTGTTGGCCAGAAGAATCCATATTGAAGCACCTTAGCTGCCATTCATTCTCCCCCAAAATGTCCACTATAGTCAGATGCATAACATTGGTATAAAATATTCTCCATTTCAACTTCCGGAACGCATATTCTTATTACTTGATCTCCACACTGTTAAAATAAAAATGGCCCATCCCATAAATTTTGTTTCACATAATGGAGAAATTTCTTCTTCTGCAGACTCGTCAAATCTGGCGAAAACTGTAAGACCCCGAATTATATGAAATGAAAGTATCTATTTTTTTTATAATTATTATTCTATTTAATAAATGGTTAAATTGATAAAAGGTTAACGTTAAGGGTGATATTTAAAAATTTTGCAAAGTAAGCAAGTTGATATAAAATATTCGTTGTGTCAAGGAATATTCGATTGGTCGGAGAATATTAGTTTTAACAGGGAATATTCGTACAACGGTACAGTCATTGGTGGACCCCACACAGGAAGTATTGTCGTAGTTAGAAAACGATAGAAATATCTTTTTATAAAAATAATGGCGAAAGTTTTACCGTTAACTGTTGAACTACCCGGTGGTATAAGTATAGTAATACGCGTGGTTGCTTAGTAGCATAATGTATTGATTATTGATGCTTACGTAAGAAGCCACTCAGTTTACTCATTTATTGCTACAGTAATTGTTGCATAGTATCTCACGTTATTTGATTCAATTATTGTCATAGTATCATCTGCATAATATTTTATATTATTAAATCAATAATTGAGACAACAAAGTTATTAATATTATAATTTGCAATATTGATAATGTCTAGAAAGTTCTGCCGAGGAGAGGTTTTGTCACCTAATTGCGCGCCAATAGGGAGAAATCCTTATTGGAAAGCCCCCTCTTTCCTGGGAATGATCTGGTTGTTAAATATTGTGAGTTATAATATTAGTGATGAATAATTGTTGAAGTATTAAGAATGTGTTTATTAAAGAAAAATGAATTACAAAAGTTAGAGGGGAATAATGCAAACTTGGAAAACTTTAGGGGTACCAAAGTGTAATAAGTTAAATCAATATGGACCATTAGTGGTTGTTTTAATAGTAAATCAATCTGGACCATTGATGGTGGTTTTAATATTAAATCAATCTGGACCGTCGGTGGTGGTTTTAAAAGTAACCAATCTGGACTGTCAGTGGTGGTTTTAAAAGTAAATCAATCTGGACCATCGGTTGTGGTTTTAATAGTAATCAATATGGACCGTCCGTTCTAATAGTAAATCAATCTGGACCGTTCGTGAATATTTACTATTTAGTCCATTCTCCTATAAATAGAAGCTTAATTCTTCTTTTATTCTCACCAATTCATTGAGACTCACAAGAGACACTATAGAGAGAGAAACTATAGAGAGCAAGAAGAAGAGTATTATTACGCTACTTCACTATTATTAAAGATCCAAATTCTTCTACTATGGTAAGGGTATTATTTCTTTCAGATTCATAAGGAATACTACTTTTCAGATTCATCCTTTAATATGCTCTAATAACTACTCACGCGATTATGTACCGTATGATCGGGTGAAAATCCATTCATAGCTTTAGATATTATTTCTTTTCATATTCTTAAATCTACACTTACTATGGTAAGTATTGCTTCTACAATCCCTGAAATTAGTGAGATATCCTTGAAGTTTTGCGCGTCATCCAATATCGTTTCATTGGAATATTGATATGAACTTTCTTATTAAATATCAATATTTTCACCCGGGATACTATTCACCCGATTACTATTCACTATAATATTATTCACTCGGGTATTCGGGACACTTTTCATGACGGGGTACTATTCATGGGTTACTATTCACGAGTTACTATTCACTCAAATATTATTCACTCGGGTATTTGGGGTACTTTTCATGTCGGGTTACTATTTGCAAAGTACTATTCATGGGGTACTATTCACCCGATTACTATTCATTTAAAAAATTGATTTCTTTTATGTCCAATTTGATACATGGATATTATTCTTGAATTTTACTCCACAAAACAATATCATGTTGACAATTTGGACATTATTGAATACTGGATAAATTAAATTATAAATCTTTAAAATTTATCCTTTGTTTTCATTTAATTAAATGCTTTTATCATTGTCATCATCCTCATTCTTATATTGTGATGAAAGTCATCTTTGGCTTACGTGCATAGATGGACTGTTGATTGATATGATTATGACCACGGATTATTCGGTATAATCATGACCATTGATGATTACATGAATATCCTTGGCCCATAGTGCAGGGATGATTTGATGATGTGGTTTATTTATTAAGCTGAGTCTCAGCGATAAAATTGATGAGAACCTTTTTAAATCATAAAAGATAGTAGATATCATGCTCTACTTGACTCTTCTAATGGATTGCTTATTTCACTGCAGTTAAACTTGTTGTCGATTATATTCTATCAGTTTAACATTGTTGAAGGCTAATGATAACCTATTCTGCATTATCTTATTCATAATATTTCTTACTGGGCTAGTTGAGCTCACCCTTTTACTTCCATTGTTCTCTTCAGGAAATGAAAATGTAGCCAAAACTAGTCGGGGAATGGAGTGATGGCCCGAGATGGTGTTATAGTAGTCCTCACTATTCTCTAAAATAATGTTACAATAAATGTAATGAGGACTCCATTTGAGTTTGGATATTGTCTAGAAGACAATATTCGTGTAAAAACTATCAGCTCATATTGTATAATTAAGTTTTTATTTGTATTCAATACCATGTATTTGGCGACCCAAGATAGGTGATGTATACCTATTTTGGGGGCGTCACAGTTGGTATGAAAGCTTAGGGATATGATCCCTGGCTGAGATGTGAGACAAGAACTAGGAGGGGAGAGACGGGGAATTCCTTCGCTAGTATGACCTACCTAAGATTATTTGGTATTGAATTGGTCGGTCAAAGTATAGGGATAATATGTGATATGTCAATTAACCCTTGTTTTGTGGCAGTGTTTGAAATGGCATCTGAAAATGTTGAGATCAACAATGAAGCACATGAGACCGTTGAGTCACCAATGATCAATACCCAGTATAATGTGCAACAGGAAGATAATAATCCTCAGGTAAACAACAACACCGATCAAATGATGAACGATGGGATGTTTAGAAGCTTTATGCAATTCATTCAACATCAGGCGAGAGCGGCTCCTGTCCAAAATAAAGGTGGAAACACTGATAACTCTCGGATGGTCACCGCTAAGCAGTTCAAGGAGCTGGGACCACCGGAGTTTATTGGAGAGCCAAAACCACTTAAGGCAGAGACGTGGATAAAGAAGATCACCAAGATATTTGATGTCTTGGGATGCTCCGAGGAGCAAAAGGTTCCCTTTGCCACCTTCATGTTGCGAGGAGAGGCGACATCGGTGGGAATCAGAAAGCGTACTCAACCAAATTTGAAAATGTCATGGGAGAAGTTCCAAGAGCTGTTCAACGACAAGTACTTTCCCGAAAGTAGTCGTCACATGAAGGAGGTGGAGTTTATCAAGTTAGAGCAAAACAATATGACCGTGTCATAGTACGAAGCTAAGTTTGCTGAATTTTCCTGGTTTGTGCCCCCACTTGGTTGATAATGAGGAGAGAATGACGCGGATGTTTCTAAGAGGTTTGAAACCCGAGATACGTCAATACTTAATTTCTCACAAACTGTGTTTGTATTCAGATGTTGTAAATAAGGCTCAGTTATTGGAGCGCGATAATGAGTCAACCCAACCCAGAGAGAGCAGTCGACAAGTCGATAATACCAATGGTAGCAGTCATAGAAGCAGTGACAACAAACGTGGAGGGAATCAACATGCCAGAAATGGTAACCACTCCGGTGGTAATCATGGCCAAGATAATAGAAGTGGAAATTTTAAGAAGATGAGATTCAATAACGATGGAAAGATGTCAGCACCAACACCTGTTGATAAGGAAGGATAACGATCGCCTCGTCAGACGTGTTATAAGTGCGGAGGGAGGACACTTCAAATCAAACTGCACACGACAATCCAAAGCATGTTACAATTGTGGAAGAGAAGGTCACCTAGCCCTATTTTGTCGGGCACCAAAGTCAAGTCCAGCTGGGATGGAGGCATCAAAGGCCATCATAGACAAGACAAAACCGGTAGTTTAAATGAGAGCGTTTATCGTAACCTCCCAAAAATCAAGGAATCCGAACGAGGTGATCACGGGTAAGCTAATCATAAACTCTTGGGAAGCTTATACCTTATTTGATACCGGTTCTACCCATTCTTTTATTTCTCCTACTTGCGCTCAACGTTTAAATTTGACTTCAGAGAAATTAGACTTTGAATTATCAGTTGAAACTCCGTTGGGGGAAACCTTTATTACATCCACTGTTTATAAGTCTTGTTTGATTCAAATCGGTAACCGCACGTTACCTATCGATCTTATCTCTTTAAAAATACTTGCATTCGATGTGATTTTAGGAATTGATAGGTTGACTACTCATCATGCTAAAATTGATTATTTTCGTAAGGTTGTTAGCTTTCATGTTCCTAACCAACCTATTATGTGAATTCAAGCAACCAAACCATTAAAGTCAATCACTATCATTTCAAGCCATAAAGCTATTCGTTTATTGAAAAATGGATGTCATGCTTTCTTAGCTCATGTCACAGATTTAAACAAAAATACATCAGTCATGAATGATATTTCTATTGTTAATAACTTTCCTGACGTATTCTGTGACGAACGAGATTTTTGTAATTTAATTTTAATATTTATTGAATTAAATAAATATTTTTCAATGATTTAATTATTGGATTAAATAATTATTTGATTCAATTGTGGTAGATTAATTTAATTATATGTGTTACATTTATTAAATTAATGTGGAGAATAATTATTATTCAAATATGTAATTAATTGAGCTTATTGAATTAAATGAAATATTTAATTAAGCATGATGTTATTTTAATTAAATTAATTATTAATTAGAGAGTTGATAATTTGACATTATTAATTAATGAGAAAATTAAATATATGACTATGTGAATTTATGAAAAGTTATTATATTTTATTTATATTAAATAAGATATTTGATTTATTGTGCAAGTGGGTGTGACATGAATTAACTATGTGATAAAGTTTTATTAAAGTAAATGGTTTTTGAAACCTATGCTAGCTAGGCAAACATGGCACTAAAGGGAGTTGGGGCAGCTTAACCCACGATCGGGTAACCACCACCAACGCGTCAGTTGTTCATTATTTAGTTTACGTATTCTTTTATTTCTTCTTTATTATTTGCCTAAGTCTAGAAAGCATAACAGAGAGAAATACATAGATAGAGTTAAGAAGTCAGAGTTGTTAAGAGGATTGTGAGAGTCATCTGAGAAGGAATTCATCTTCCATTAATTATACTCTAGGTAATTCTCCTTCCCAAATTCTATTTTACGTCATTAAGTTTTTATAAGAAAATGGCTTTCAAAGTTTCTGTAAAGCCTCTGTGATTGAGAAAGGAGTAATATTTATGAGTTATTTATGGGTTAAGATGTATCAAATCGTATTTTCTATATATATTGCATGATTCCATATCATCAGTTTCATAATATTACATCGTATATGATTTCTACAAAATTACAGAGTATGGGTTTTGGCCTTATGGCCTTATACGTGATATTTTATGTATTGATCGTATATTATCCCTAAATTTTACACTCGTATATTATTATTCATGTTGATACGAAGAGACCAAAGTTAAAATAAACGGATTCGGTGTTATAACGAATCCGTAGTGACAATTTTTATGTTTTATTTTCAAAACCTCCAAGAACATCAAAGTCAGTGAAATTCACATATTTTAGTTCTGTGATTATGTGTTTTAATGGGTTAAAACCATTCTATAAATGTTGGGTTATGATTATACATGAATTATAACATGTGGGTATGATTAAATTCGTGTAGTGATAATTTAATTGGAATTTTTTGGCTGTGTTCTGCAATTTTCGCGAATTATAGAAACGCTTTACGGTTCGTCATGTCATGATGCTAGTCCAACGCCTTAAGGCCCGCATCAGAGCCCCACCAAATGGCCAGTCATAGATGTCCAAATTAAGAAGACTACAATAAAGCCAAGTCACAAGACTTAGTATAAAAAGTGGCGCCATGAAAGACCGCCTCTGCAAAATGTCCAGAAATGAAATATTTTTAATATTCAAGTCTAGCAACTTGATTTAATGAACATAAAACTATGTTATAAGTATAATGAGATGTTAAAATAGATACTTAGCATATAAATAACATAATTACATGTGGATTGAATTATTGAATACATAATTAGCTTGTTATTCATGATGTGTAAATTATGTGACAAAGTGGTAAATTAACTAAGTATAGTTAATAATCAAAGTAGACAAAGAGAATGAGTTTATGATGATTAGTTAAGTTATAATTAACTAGTATTGTGAATGTGAATGGTATGTAGGATTAAATTCAAAGAACTTGCTTAGTTAAAGTGTAATCTACGCACGAGGCAAGTTTCCTAACCCTACTTGTCATTATTGTTCAAGTTATTAGTTACCTCGAGTAAATTATCATTACTATTATTCAAGTTCAATTGTTATATTAAAGATTTATTATCTTTTCAAAGCATGATTCAGTTATACAATAATTGTCCTATTGTATACTTCTTGAGATTATTATTCAAATCGAATATCATTATTGTTAAACCTTATTAGACTAGTGAACTTTATTGATTTACCTAGTCCTTAGTTGATGAACGTTCTAAATTTCATAACCCTTATTGAATTATCCAAACCAAACTTCCTTTGGTGCGGACTCGAATGTCAAACTGAGATGAAAAACCCTGCAAAGGGATTTACTTATGCGTTAGCGTTAAGATATTGTACACAGTATAGTACTAAGGGCTGATCCCCCTAAGTACGAGTAGAAAGGTCCATAGTCTTATGACTGTTAAAGGTTTCAAGTATAACCCTTGATAACCTAGGACATAGTTCAAGGTCTTATGACCCTAAGAAATCTTTTGATTCTTGTTATTCATTCTTGATTCAAAAGTTGAGCTTTTATTCAGATTCCTTTGATTTACTCGCATGTTATTATACTGTTATTTCATTGTTATACTTGTGGGCAATAGTGCTCACTCTTGCTTAATAATAACATTACAGTTAATAATGAAAGAACCGATGAACCTTCCACTAGTAAAGGCAAGGGCAAAGTTAGCAAGTGATGAAGACTTGTTATTTTATTTTATGATGTACTTATGTTAGACTTGAGTTAATGATGTTGTTTAAGACTTATTGTTTATATTTCTGCACAGATGTTTAAGGTTAGTTTAACCTGGGATTATGTTTATGATTCAGATGTTGTAACCCTATAAAGGGAAGATTTTATTTCTATCTATTGCATGGTTTGCATTTATTATGGGTAGATAGATAGATGATATTTGTACAGTGAACACCAAATCCCGTGGAATTGAAGTACCCGGATTTGGGGGTGTCACGTATTCCCTGAAGAACTTTCTGGCCTACCCCAGAGCGTGAAATTGAATTTTGTATCGACCTTGAACCCAGTAAAAAACCCATTTCCAAAACCCCATATCGAATGGCTCTTGTTGAACTTTAAGAGTTAAAGACCCAACTGCAGGAATTGTTAGACATCGATTTCATTCATCCTTGTACGTCTCCTTGGGGTTCTCCTGTTCTATTCGTAAAGAAGAAAGATGGGAGTATGCGACTTTGTATTAATTATCGGGAGTTAAATCATGTCACCATAAAAAATAGGTACTCGTTGACTCGTATTGATGACCTATTTGACCAGTTGCAAGGTGCCAAGTTCTTTTCAAAGATAGATCTTCGTTCTGGATATCATCAGTTAAAGATTAAAACTGATGACATTCCAAAGACTGCTTTCAGAACTTTGTACGGGCATTATGAATTCCTAGTCATGTCTTTTGGATTGACTAATGCTCCTACTACCTTCATAGATATGATGAACCGAGTATTCAAGAAATATTTAGATCATTTTGTGGTTGTCTTTATTGATGACATTCTCATTTACTCCAAAAGTCGTGAAGATCATGAGCAAAACTTGAGGCTGATACTACAAAAGCTTTGTGAGAACAAATTATATGCCAAGTTATAGAAATGCGAGTTCTGGCTTGAAGAAGTAGCATTCCTTAGGCACGTTGTAAGACCCCAACTTTTTGAATGAAGATTAAATTTTCTCGAAATATATTTTTGAATATTATGGTGTGGATTTGATATAATGTTATAGTTATGGGTAATATTTACAAATTTTGCAAAGTACGCAAGTTGTTATATAATATTCGATTGGTCGGGGAATATTCGTTTTAACAGGAATATTCAGATAAACAAGATAATCATTGGTGGACCACCACAACGGAATTATTGTCGGATTGAGAAAACGACAAAAATACTTTATGAAAATAACGGCGGAAGTTTTACCGTTAACTGTTGAAACACCCGGTGTTAAAAGTACAGTAATACGCATGGTTGCATAGTAGCACACGGTATTGATTATTGATGTATACGTGAGAAGTCACTCAGTTATACTCAATTATTGCTACAGTAATTGCTGCATCATATCTATCATATTATTGATTCAATTATTATCACAGTATCATCTGCATAAAATATTTTTTATTAAATCAATACTTGAGACGACAAAGTTATTAATATTATAAATTACAATATTTACAATGTCTAGAAGTTCTGTCAAGGAGAGGTTTGGTCACCCAATTGCGCGCCAATAGCGAGAAATCCTTATTGGAAAGCCCCCTTTTTCCTGGAAATGACCTGGTTGTTAAATATTATGAGTTATAATATTAATAATGAATGTTGTTTCGGAGTTGAATTTGGAGACGCGAATGTGATATTTGAGTCCGGAACGACGAAATTAGAAAAAATAGTCTATAAACACAAAAAATTTTGGGATTCACTATTTGGTCAAAAAGTCAATAGTTGACTTTTTTGGGAAAAGTCAAACTCCGAAATTTCAAAATTTATATTTTCATAAAAATGGTTTCATTGTGTTGGAATTATTTGTGTTAGTGAAAATCGACAATTATTTTGATAATAATTGATGTCTGGAGGTTATATTGACCAATCGGGTATTTAACCGGATAAATGAGCAATTGATTGCTATTATTTCACATGATTATAACTATTTGTTCACATGTGTATACTATTGTTTCACATTCTTGTTACTATTAGGGGAGTTGGTGCAAGATTGATAATACTTGCATGACTAAATTAAAAATGGAAGTATAAATGGAGGTACTATACTGAAATTCGTATTTTTCACATGATTATACTATTGATTCACATGATTGAACTATTGATTCACATTATTTACTATTAGGGAAGTTGGTGCAAGATTGATAATACTTGCAGGAGTAAATTATAAATGAAAGAAAAGTTGGAGGTATTGTATTGTAATTTTCGAGCCCCAAAACGTGCAATTATCGAAACTATATTTTCCTATAAATAGAAGCTCATTCTTCCTTCATTTCTCACCAATTCACAAAAGCTTTAGAGCGATTATTATAGAGAGAAATTATAGAAAGAAGAAGAGAAGTCTACTACCTCACTATTCTAGTATCCAGTTTTTATAAAGGTAGGGAGTATTATTTCTTTCTTATCCATTAAGAGAACTTCTGTTATTCCATTCTTTATTATTCTGTTGGAATAACCAGTATATGCGGGCTACCCTATACTTGGTGAAATTCTTCTGTTGTTCCATTCTTTTTCAGTTTGTTGGAATATCCTGTCTGTGCGTTCTACGCCAGACCTGGTTCCGTCTTTATTATTCTGTTGGAATATCCTGTCTATGCATTTTACGCCGGACCTGATTCCGTCTTTATTATTCTGGTGCAATATCCTGTTTGTGCGTTCTACGTTGGACCTGATTCTGTCTTTATTATTCTGTTAGAATATCCTTTACGCGGTGTTTTACGCAGGACTGATTAAAAGTCTTTATTATTACTGGTGGAATATTATGTGCATGCGTTTTCTGTAGGACTGATTCCGTTATTTATTATTCTATTGGAATAACTCACTGCATGCGATCTATCGCATGCTTGGTGATTTCTTTTGTTATTCCATTCCTTATTATACTCGGTTGGTTAAAGTTTTGACTTCTATACTCCGTGAAATTAGTGGAATATCCTTGATATTTGCGCTTCATCCAATATCTTTTCGTGGAAATATTCTTCTGAGCATTCTTGAATTTTACTCTACAAAGCAGTATCATGTTGATAATTTGGACGTTATTAGATCCTGGATAAAATAATTCTTGAACTTGTTTTATTGAATTCTTATATCATTGTCATCATCCTCATGTTTATATTTTGTTGAAAGTCATATGTGGCCTATAGTGCATAGATGGACTTGGTATGATTATGACCAAGGATTATTCGGTGTAATCATGACCGTAATGTTACAAATGATGTGGTAAAAGTCCTCATTGGCCCGTAGTGCATTAATGGACAGTTGTTGGAATGATCATGACCATTATTGAATACACATATATTCTTGGCCCGTAGTGCATGAATAATTGTGGTCGTGATACTAAAGAATATCCTTGGCCATAGTGCAGGGGTGATTCGATGATGTGGCTTATTTATTAAGCTGAGTCCCAGCGATAAAAGTGATGAAAAACCTTTTAAATCATAAAAGATAGTAGATTTTATTCTCTACTTGACTCTTTTAATGGATTGCTTGTTCCGCTGCAGTTAAACTTGATGGTTGTTATATTGTATCAGTTTAACACTGTTGAAGGCTAACGATAATATATTCTGCATTATCTTAGTCTTAATATTTCCTACTGGGCTATTTGAGCTCACCCTTTTACTTTTATTGTTCTCTTCAGGAAATGAGAACGTAGCAGGGACTAGTCGGGGAATGGAGTAACGGACCAGATGATAGCATTAGTAGTCCTCACTATTTTGTGAAATAGTGTAATAATAATTATATTAAGGACTCCTTTTGAGTTTGTATAATCTCTAGTAGACAATATTTGTATTCAAACTCACAGTTTATGTTTTGTCGTATTGTACACGACAGTTGTATTATTAAGTTGTATTTGAATTTATGTACCATGTAAGTGGCGACCCAAGATGGGTGACGTATACCTAATTTTGGGGGCGTCATAGTTGGTATGAAAGCTTATGGATATGATCCCTGGCTAAGATGTGAGACTAGAACTAGGAGGGGAGAGACGGGGAATTCCTTAACTAGTATGACCTACCTAAGTTTATTTGGTATTTGATTGGTCGGTCGGAGTATAGTGATAATATGTTGCATGTCAACTAACCCTTGTTTTGTGGCAGTGTTTTAAAATGGCATCCGAGAATATTGAGAACATCAATGGAGCACAGGAGACCGTTGAGTCTCCAAAGATCAATAACCAAGACAACGTGCATCAGGAAGGCAACAATCCTCATGCAAACAACAACACTAACCAAATGATGAACGATGGAATGTTCCGAGGCTTCATGCAATTCATGCAACATCAGGCGAGAGAGGTTCCTGTTCAAAATACAGGTGTAAACACAGGAACCTCTCGGACGGTTACCGCTAAACAGTTCAAGGAGCTGGGACCACCGGAGTTTATTGGAGAGCCAAAACCACTTAAGGCGGAAGCATGGATAAAGCAAATCACCAAGATATTTGATGTCTTGGGATGCTCTGAGGAGCAAAAGGTTCCCTTTGCCACCTTTATGTTGCGTGAAGAAGCAGATTACTGGTGGGAATATGTAAAACGTACCCAGCCTGATGCACTCAAGATGTCTTGGGAAAAGTTCCAAGAGCTGTTCAACGACAAAGTACTTTCCCAAAAGTATTCGTCATATGAAGGAGGTGGAGTTTATCAAGTTGGAACAAAACAATATGACCGTATGTATCAATACGAGGCTAAATTTGCGAGTTATCCCGTTTTTGCATCCCATTTGGTCTATAATGAGGAGCGAATGACACGAATGTTTTTAAGAGGTTTGAAACTGGAGATACGTCAATATCTTATTTCTCATAAACTGTGTTTGTATTCAGATGTTGTATATAGGGCTCAGTTGTTGGAGCGCGATAACGAGTCAACGCAACCAAGAGAAAGCAGCTGGCAGAATGAAAATACCAGTGGTAACAGTCATCGAAGCGGTGATAACAAATGTGGAGCGAATCAACATGCCAGAAATGGTAACCACTTCGGTGGTAATCATAGCCAAGACAGTAAAAATGGACATTTCAAGAAAAGGAGATTCAACAATGATGGAAAGACGTCAGCACCAGCAACCGTGGCTAAGGAAGGAGAACGACCACCTATCATATGCTTCAAATGCGGAGGGGAGGGACACATCAGTCCAAACTGCGCGATACTGTCCAAAGCATGTTATAATTGTGGAAGAGAATGTCACTTAGCTCGATTTTGTCATTCACCGAAGACAAATTCAACTAGGATGGAGGCACCAAAGGCCGTCCCAGAAAAGTCAAAGCCGGTAGTGCAAGGGAGAGTGTTTGTTGTGACCTCCCAGAAAGTAAGGAACCTGAACGAGGTTATCACGGGTAAGCTTATCATAAACTCTAGTGAAGTCTATACCTTATTTGATACCGGTTCTACCCATTCTCTTATTTCTCCTACTTGCGCTCAACATTTAAATTTGACTCTAGAGAAATTAGACTTTGACTTATCTGTTGAAACTCCATTAGGAGAAACCTTCATTACATCCACTGTTTATAAGTCTTGTTTGATTCAAATCGGTAACCGCACGTTACCTGTCGATCTTATCTCCTTAAAAATACTTGCATTTGACGTGATTCTAGGGATTGATTGGTTAACTACTCATCATACTAAAATTGATTGTTTTTGTAAGGTTGTTAGCTTTCATATTCCTAATAAACCTATTATGCGAATTCAAGTGACCAAACCATTAAAATCAATTATGGTCATCTCAAGCCACAAAGCTATTCGTTTATTGAAAAACGGATGTCAAGCTTTCTTAGCTCATGTCATGGATTTAAACAAAAATAAGTCAGATTTGAAGGATATTTCTATTGTTAATAAATTTCCTGACGTATTCCCTGAAGAACTTCCTGGCCTACCCCCAGAGTGTGAAGTTGAATTTTGTATCGACCTTGAACCCAGTACAAAACCCATTTTCAAAGCCCCATATCGAATGGCTCCTATTGAACTTCGGGAGTTAAAGACCCAATTGCGAGAATTGTTAGACATTGGTTTCATTCGTCCTAAGACGTCTCCTTGGGGTGCTCCTGTTCTATTCGTGAAGAAGAAAGATGGGAGTATCGCGACTTTGTATTGATTATCGGGAGTTGAATCATGTCACCATCAAAACTAGGTACCCATTGCCACGTATTGATGACTGTTTGATCGATTACAAGGAGCACAATTTTTTCAAAGATCGATCTTAGCTTACGGATATCATCACCGAAGGTTAAAACCGAGGATATTCCAAAGATCGCCTTCTAACTCCTAGTGCGGACATTATGAATTCTTAGTCATGTCTTTTGGATTGACTAATGCTCCTACTGCCTTCATGGATATGATGAATCGAGTATTCAAGGAATATTTGGATCACTTTGTGGTCGTCTTTATTGATGACATCCTTATTTATTCCAAAAGCCGTGAAGATCATGAGCAACACTTGAGGGTGATACTCCAAAAGCTTTGTGAATATAAGCTTTATGCCAAGTTAAAGAAATGCGAGTTCTGGCTTGAGGAAGTAGCATTCCTTAGGCACGTAGTATCAAGTCATGGAATATCCGTTGACCCGGCAAAGATTGAAGCTATTCAAAGCTGGGAGCAACCCAAATCGATGGATCAAAATCGTAGCTTTCTCGGTTTAGCTGGTTATTATCGGAGATTTATGGAAGGATTTTCTCGAATCGCTACTCCATTAACTCAGCTAACTCGGAAAGATACAAAGTTCGGTTGGAGCAAGGAATGTGAGAAGAGTTTTCAAGAACTCAAAAGGAGACTCATTTCAGCACCTGTTCTAACAATACCATCTGGTTCGGAGGGATTTGTCATCTACAGTGATGCTTCGGGCAAAGGGTTAGGATGTGTTCTCATGTAACATGGGAAAGTCATAGCCTATGCCTCAAGACAACTCAAAGAATATGAGAGGAATTATCCTACTCATGATCTAGAGTTGGCAGCTGTTGTTTTCGCAATTAAAATTTGGAGGCATTACTTGTATGGAGAGAAAGTGGAGATCTTTATGGAACATAAAAGCCTCAAATATTTTTTCACTCAAAAGGAACTCAACATGCGACAACGACGTTGGCTTGAACTGTTGAAAGATTATGATCATACCATCCAATACCATCCTGGAAAAGCGAACGTGGTAGTGGCGCGCGAAAGTAGAAGATCATATGCGGCACGAAAAGTGCAATATTCACAACACAAAAGCCCATTTTGTGTGACTTGCAAAGGATGGAGATAGAGTTAAAGACTCCGAGGACCCATGTGATGATGGCAAATATCTGAGTAGAACCGACTTTAATTGATAAAGTTAAAGTTGCTCGAGTTTCTGATCCGGAGTGATGATGCGTATGAGGAAGAAAGTGCAAGAAGGAGATATGCCGGAAGCAAGAATCGATGAAGAAGGAATACTTTGAGTCAACTCCAGACTTTGTGTTCCTAACGACCCTGATTTAAAGTATAAAATCATGATGGAGACGCACAACACACCGTTTGCAATCCATCCTGGGAGTACCAAAATGTATCGTGATCTTCGTCATACATTTTGGTGGAGCAATATGAAGAGAGAGATAGCACTATTTATCTCAAGGTGTCTAATTTGTCAACGAGTTAAAGCGGAGCATCAAGTACCAAAAGGTACATTGCAACCACTTGAAATTCCAAAATGGAAGTGGGAGCACATTACCATGGATTTCGTTACCGATCTTCCCAAAGTTTCTCAAGGCATAGATGCGATTTGGGTCATTATTGATAGATTGACCAAGTCTACTCATTTCTTACCGATACGAGAAACTTATACACTTGAACATCTTGCTCGTATGTACATAAACGAGGTTGTAAGATTGCATGGTATGCCAGTATCCATAGTTTCTGATCGAGACCTAAGATTAACATCAAGATTTTGGGTTAGTTTGTAAAAAGCTATGGGCACGGATTTATGATTTAGCTCGGCATATCATCCTCAGACGGACGGGAAGTCGGAGAGGATGATTCAAACTCTTGAAGATCTATTAAGACTCTGTGTCCTTGACTTCAAGGGAAGTTGGGACAAGTTCTTACCATTAGTGGAGTTTTCCTACAACAACAGTTATCAAGCAAGTATTGGCATGGCTCCATTCGAGGCGTTGTATGGAAGAAAGTGTCGTTCTCCAGTATGCTAGGATGAGGTGGGTGAAGCAACGTTGTTGGGACCAGAGTTGGTACGTATGACTACAAAAAAGATTCAAATGATCCGACAACATATAAAAACCTCACAAGATCGACAAAAGAGTTATGCTGATCTTCATCGAAAGGACGTAGAATTCGATATTGGAGATCATGTGTTGTTACGTGTTGCTCCATGAAAAGGAGTTACAAGATTTGGAAAGAGAGGAAAGCTCAATCCTTGATTCATTGGCCCATTTTTAATCCTCGATCGAGTAGGAACTGTGGCCTATAGACTTGAGTTACCGCCAAGTATGTCTCGTGTTCATAACGTTTTTCACATATCCATGTTACGTAAATATGTGAAAGACCTGAACCATATTATTGAGTTAGAACCAGACGAAATAGAGGAAGATTTAACGTATGAAGATGTTCATGTTAAAATCTTGGATAAGAAGGAACATATTCTACGCTCCAAGGTTATACCTCAAGTCAAAGTTTTATGGAGAAACCATGATGTTGAGAAAATGACCTAGGAGTTAGAATCTGAAATGAAATCAAAGTATCCTCACCTCTTCGACATACCAGGTACGCACCCTAATTTCGAGGATGAAATTTCATAAGAAGGGGAGGTTTTAAGACCCCAACTTTTTGAATGAAGATTAAATTTTCTCGAAATATATTTTTGAATATTATGGTGTGGATTTGATATAATGTTATAGTTGTGGGTAATATTTACAAATTTTGCAAAGTACGCAAGTTGTTATATAATATTCTATTGGTCGGGGAATATTCATTTAAACAGGGAATATTCATACAACAGCACATACATTGATGTACCCCCACAACGGAATTATTGTCAGATTGAGAAAACGACAAAAATACTTTATGAAAATAATGGCGGAAGTTTTACCGTTAACTGTTGAAACACCCGGTGTTAAAAGTACAGTAATATGCGTGGTTGTATAGTAGCACACGGTATTGATTATTGATGCTTACGTGAGAAGTCACTCCATTATACTCAATTATTGTTATAGTAATTGCTGCATCATATCTATCATATTATTGATTCAATTATTGTCACACTATCATCTGCATAAAATGTTTTTTATTAAATCAATACTTGAGATGACAAAGTTATGCATATTATAAATTTCAATATTTACAATGTCTAGAAGTTCTGTCAAGGAGAGGTTTGGTCACCTAATTAACGCGCAATAATAGGAGAAATCCTTATTGAAAGCCCCTCTTTCTGAGGAATGACACAAGTTGTTAAATATTGTGAGTTATAATATTAATAATGAATGTTGTTCGGAGTTGAATTTGGAGACGCGAATGTGATATTTGAGTCCGAAATGACGAAATTAGTAAAACTAGTCTATAAACACAAAATTTTTCGGGAGTCACTATTTAGTCAAAAAGTCAACAGTTGAATTTTTCGGGAAAAGTCAAACTTCAAAATTTCAAAATTTATATTTTTCATAAAAATGGTTTCATTGTGTTGGAATTATTTGTGTTAGTGAAAATCGACAATTATTTTGATAATAATTGATGTCTGGAGGTTATATTGACCAATCGGGTAGTTAACCGGATAAATGAGCAATTGATTGCTATTATTTCACATGATTATAACTATTTGTTCACATGTGTATACTATTGTTTCACATTCTTGTTACTATTAGGGGAGTTGGTGCAAGATTGATAATACTTGCATGACTAAATTAAAAATGGAGGTATAGATGGAGGTACTATACTGAAATTCGTATTTTTCACATGATTATACTATTGATTCACATGATTGAACTATTGATTCACATTATTTACTATTAGGGAAGTTGGTGCAAGATTGATAATACTTGCAGGAGTAAATTATAAATGAAAGAAAAGTTGGATGTATTGTACTGTAATTTTTGAGCCCCAAAACGTGCAATTATCGAAACTATATTTTTCTATAAATAGAAGCTCATTCTTCCTTCATTTCTCACCAATTCACAAAAGTTTTAGAGCGATTATTATAGAGAGAAATTATAGAAAGAAGAAGAGAAGTCTACTACCTCACTATTCCAGTATCCAGTTTTTCTAAAGGTAAGGAGTATTATTTCTTTCTTATCCATGAAGAGAACTTCTGTTATTCCATTTTTATTATTACATTGGAATAACTTTTGTATCACGAGCTACCCAATACTTGGTGAAATTCTTCCATTGTTCCATTCTTTATCATTCTCATTTGAAACATCCTCATGCATGCGTTTTCTACGCAGGACTGGTTAAAATCTTTATTATTACATTGGAATATCACATGCATGCGTTTTCGCCAAACTTGATTCCATCTTTATTATTACATTGGAATATCCTATCATATGCGTTTCACTACCTGGGACTGATTCCGTCTTTATTATTCTCATTTGGAATATCCTGTTTGTGCATTTTTCACGGGACTGATTCCGTTATTTATTATTACATTGGAATAACTTTTTTGTCAAGGTCTATCGTATGCCTGGTGATTTCTTTTGTTATTCCATTCCTTATTATACTCAGTTGGTTAAAGTTTTAACTTCTATACTCCATGAAATTAGTGAAATATCCTTGATATTTGCGCTTCATCCAGTATCTTTTCATGGAAATATTCTTCTGAGCATTCTTGAATTTTACTCTACAAAGCAGTATAAGGTTGACAATTTGGACGTTATTAGATCCTGGATAAAATAATTCTTGAACTTGTTTTATTGAATTCTTATATCATTGTCATCATCCTCATGTTTATATTTTGTTGAAAGTCATCTGTGGCCTATAGTGCTTAGATGGACTTGGTATGATTATGACCAAGGATTATTCGGTGTAATCATGACCGTAATGTTACAAATGATGTGGTAAAAGTCCTCATTGGCCCGTAGTGCATTAATGGACAGTTGTTGGCATGATCATGACCATTATTGAATACACAAATATTCTTGGCCCGTAGTGCATGGATAATTGTGGTCGTGATACTAAAGAATATCCTTGGCCGTAGTGCAGGGGTGATTCGATGATGTGGATTATTTATTAAGCTGAGTCCCAACGATAAAAGTGATGAAAAACCTTTTAAATCATAAAAGATAGTAGATTTTATTCTCTACTTGACTCTTTTAATGGATTGCTTGTTCCGCTGCAGTTAAACTTGATGGTTGTTATATTGTATCAGTTTAACACTGTTGAAGGCTAACGATAATATATTCTGCATTATCTTAGTCATAATATTTCCTACTAGGCTAGTTGAGCTCACCCTTTTACTTTTATTGTTCTCTTCAAGAAATGAGAACGTAGTAGGGACTAGTCGGGGAACGGAGTGACGGACCAGATGATAGCATTAGTAGTCCTCACTATTCTGTGAAATAGTGTAATAATAATTGTATTAAGGACTCATTTTGAGTTTGTATAATCTCTAGTAGACAATATTTGTATTCAAACTCACAGTTTATGTTTTGTCGTACTGTACACGACAGTTGTATTATTAAGTTGTATTTGAATTTATGTACCATGTAAGTAGCGACCCAAGATGGGTGACGTATACCAAATTTTGGGGGCGTCACACACGTGATATCAAATCTTGGAATATCTGTTAACCCGACAAAGATTGAAGCAATTCAAAGGTGGGAGCAACCTAAATCCGTGACCGAAGTACGTAGCTTTCTGGGCTTAGCTGGTTATTATCGGAGATTCGTGGAAGGATTTTCTCGAATTGCTACTCCATTAACTCAGCTGACTAGAAAAGATACAAAATTCGGTTGGAGCGGAAGGTGACAAGAGTTTTCAAGAACTCAAGAGGAGACTCATTTCAGCACTTGTTCTGAAAATACCATCTGGTTTGGAGGGATTTGTCATCTACAACGATGCTTCAGGTAGATAGTTAGGATGTGTTCTCATGCAACATGGTAAAGTCATAGCCTATGCCTCATGACAACTCAAAAAATATAAGAGGAATTACCCTACTCATGATCTAGAGTTGGCAGCTGTCGTCTTCGCACTTAAAATCTGGAGGCATTACCTATATGGGGAGAAAGTGGAGATCTATACGGATCATAAAAGCCTCAAATATTTCTTCACTCAGAAGGAACTCAATATGCGACAATGACATTGGCTTGAACTGTTGAAAGATTATGATCACACCATTCAATACCATCCTGGAAAAGCAAACGTGGTAGCTGACACATTAAGTAGAAGATCATATATGGGTACGAGTGCGATACTGTCAACGCAAAGGGCCATTTTGTATGACTTGCAAAGGATGGAGATAGAGTTAAAGACTCCAGAGACCCATATGATGATGGCAAATATATGAGTAGAACCGACTTTAATTGATAAAGTTAAAGCTGCTCAAGCTACAGACCTAGAGCTGATGCGTATGAAGAAGAAAGTACAAGAAGGTGTTGTTCCAGAAGCAAGATTTGATGAGGAAGGAATACTTCGAGTAAACTCTAGACTTTGTGTTCCAAACGACCCTGATTTAAAGTATAAGATCATGATGGAGGCACACAACACATTGTTTACAATCCATCCTGGGAGTACCAAAATGTATCGTGATCTTCGACATACATTTTGGTGGAGCAATATGAAGAGAGAGGTAGCGGAGTTTATCTCAAGGTGTCGAACTTGTCAACGAGTCAAGGCGGAGCATCAAGTGCCAAAAGGTCCATTACAACCACTTGAAATTCCAGAATGAAAGTGGGAGCACATTACCATGGATTTTGTTACTGGTCTTCCCAAGGTTTCTCAAGGCATAGATGCGATTTGGGTCATTGTTAATAGATTGACCAAGTCTACTCATTTCTTACCTATACGAGAAACATATTCACTTGAACGTCTTGCTCGTATTTATATAAATGAGATTCTAAGACTGAATGGCATGCCAGTATCCATAGTTTTTGATCGAGACCCAAGATTCACTTCACGATTTTGGGTTAGTTTGCAAAAAGCTATGGGCACAGATTTATGATTTAGTTCGGCATATCATCCTCAAATGGATGGGCAGTCGGAGAGCACTATTCAAACTCTTGAGGATTTATTAAGACTCTGTGTCCTTGACTTCAAAGGAAGTTGGGACAAGTTCTTGCCATTAGTGGAATTCTCTTACAACAACAGTTATCAACCAAGTATTGGCATGGCTCCATTTGAGGCGTTATACGGACGCAAGTGTCATTCTCCAGTATGCTAGGATGAGATGGGTGAAGCAATGTTGTTGGGACCAGAGTTGGTACATGTGACTACAGAAAAGATTCAAATGATCCGATAACGTATAAAAACCTCACAATATCTACAAAAGAGTTATGTTGATCTTCATCGAAAGGACGCGAAGTTCAATGTTGGAGATTATGTGTTGTTACGTGTTGCTCCATGGAAAGGAGTTACAAGATTTGGAAAGAGAGGAAAGCTCAATCCTTGATTCATTGGGCCATTCAAAATCCTCGATCGAGTAGGAACTTTGGCTTATAGACTTGCGTTACAGCCAAGTATGTCTCGTGTTCATAATGTTTTTCACATATCTATGTTACGTAAATATGTGGAAGACCCGAACAACATTATTGAGTTAAAACCAGACGAAATAGCGGAAGATTTAACGTATGAAGAGGTACCTGTTAAAATCTTGGATAAGAAAGAACATATTCTACGCTCCAAGATTATACCTCAAGTCAAAGTTTTGTGGAGAAACCACGATGTTGAGGAAATGACCTAGGAGTTAGAATCTGAAATGAAATCAAAGTATGCTCACCTCTTCGTCATACCAGGTATGTACACCAATTTCGAGGACAAAATTTCATAAGGAGGGGAGGTTGTAAGACCCTAAATTATATGAAATGAAAGTATCTAATTTTCTTATAATTGTTATTATATTTAATAAATGGTTAAATTGATAAAAGGTTAAAGTTAAGGGAGATATTTAAATTTTTTGCAAAGTAAGGAAGTTGATATAAAATATTCGTTGTGTCGGTGAATATTCGATTGGTCGGGGAATATTAGTTTTAACACAGAATATTCGTATGACGATACAATCATTGGTGGACCCCACAACGAAAGTATTGTCGTAGTTAGAAAACGACAGAAATAGCTTTTTATAAAAATAACTGCGAAAGTTTTATCGTTAACTGTTGAACTACCCGGTGGTAAAAGTACAGTAATACGCGTGGTTGCATAGTAGTACACGGTATTGATTATTGATGCTTACGTAAGAAGCCACTCAATTTACTCATTTATTGTTACAATAATTGGTGCATAGTATCTCACGTTATTTGATTCAATTATTGTCACAGTATCATCTGCATAATATTTTATATTATTAAATCAATAATTGAGACAATAAAGTTATTCATATTATTATTTGCAATTGACAATGTGTAGAAAGTTCTGTGGAGGAGAGGTTTGGTCACCTAATTGCGCGCCAATATGGAGAAATCCTTATTGGAAAGCCCCTCTTTTTTGGGAATGATCTGGTTGTTAAATATTGTGAGTTATAATATTAGTGATGAATAATTGTTGAAGTATTAAGAATGTGTTTATTGAAGATAATTGAATTACAAAAGTTAGAGGGGAATAATGTAAACTTGGAAAACTTTAGGGGTACCAAAGTGTAATAAGTTAAATCAATCTGAACCATTGGTGGTGGTTTTAATAGTAAGGCAATCTGGACCATTGATGGTGGTTTTAATAGTAAATCAATTTGGACCGTCGGTGGTGGTTTTAATAGTAAATCAATCTGGATCGTTGATGGTGGTTTTAAAAGTAATTAATCTGGACCGTTGGTGGTGGTTTTAAAAGTATATCAATCTGGACCGTCAGTTGTGGTTTTAATAGTAATCAATATGGACCGTCCGTTCTAATAGTAAATCAATCTGGACCGTTCGTGAATAAGTTACTATTTAGTCCATTCTCCTATAAATAAAAGCTTAATTCTTCTTTCATTCTCACCAATTCATTGAGATTCACAAGGGACACTATAGAGAGAGAAACTATAGAGAGCAAGAAAAAGAGTATTCTGCTACTTCACTATTGCAGTATCCAGCCTTCTACTAAGGTAAGGGTTATTATTTCTTTCGTATCCATAAGAAATACTACTTTTCGTATTCATCCTTTAATATGTCGGAATAACTTGTCTACGCGGATTACGTACCGTATGACGGGTGAAAATTCATTTGCAGTTTCGTATGTTACTTCTTTTCATATTCATAAATCTAAACTTACTATAGTAAATATTGCTTCTATAATCCCTGAAATTAGTGGGATATCCTTGATGTTTTGCGCTTTATCCAGTATCGTTTCATTGGAATATTGATCTGAACTTTCTTATTAAATATCAATATTTTCACCCGGGATACTATTCATGGGTTACTATTCACCTAGTTACTATTCACTATAATATTATTCACTCGAGTATTCGGGATACTTTTCATGCCGGGGTACTATTCACGGGTTACTATTCACCCGGTTACTATTCACTAAAATATTATTCACTCGGGTATTTGGGGTACTTTTCATGTCGGGTTACTATTCGCAAAGTACTATTCATAGGGTACTATTCACCCGGTTACTATTCACCCAAAAAATTGATTTCTTTTCTGTCCAAAATATTTTTGATACATGGATATTATTCTTGAATTTTACTCCACAAAGCAATATCATATTGACAATTTGGACATTATTGAATACTGGATAAATTAAATTATAAATCTTTAAAATTTATCATTTACTTTCATTTAATTAAATGTTTATATCATTGTCATCATCCTCATGCTTATATTATGATGAAAGTCATCTTTGGCTTACGTGCATAGATGGATTGTTGATTGATATAATTATGTCCAGGGATTATTCGGTATAATCATGACCATTGATGATTACATGAATATCCTTGGCATGTAGTGCAGGGATGATTCGATGATGTGGTTTATTTATTAAGTTGAGTCTCAGCGATAAAGCTGATGAAAACCTTTTTAAATCATTGAAGATAGTAGATATCATGATCTACTTGACTCTTCTAATGGATTGCTTATTTCACTGCAGTTAAACTTGTTGTCGATTATATTCTATCAGTTTAACATTCTTGAAGGCTAATGATAACTTATTCTGCATTATCTTAGTCATAATATTTCTTACTGAGCTAGTTGAGCTCACCCTTTTACTTCCATTGTTCTCTTCAGGAAATGAGAACGTAGCCGGAACTAGTCGGGGAACGGAGTGACAATAAATGTAATGAGGACTCCATTTGAGTTTTGATATTGTCTAGAAGATAATATTCGTGTAAAAATTCTTAGCTCATGTTGTATAATTAAGTTTGTATTTGTATTCAGTACCATGTATTTGGCGACCCAAGATGGGTGATGTATACCTATTTTGGGGGCGTCACAGAAACTCCTTACTTACAATGAAATTTACATAATCTTCATACCATGGTGTATCCATCTTTACCGTAAATAGTTGTTCATCTAGGAAAAATTCGTTGATCACTGTTGTGTCATCTTTTTTTAGTTATGCATTCTCTAACTGTGATAAATGATCAGCAACCTGATTTTCTGTTCCTTTTCGGTCCCGGATCTCCAAGTCAAACTCTTGTAGCAATAATACCCATCAAATCAATATCGGCTTCGCATCCTTCTTTGCTATCAAGTACTTAATTGTCGAATGGTCTATAAACACGATCACCTTTGTCCCAATCAAATATGATCAAAATTTATCAAATGCATAAACAACTGCAAATAACTCCTTCTTTGTAGTGGTATAATTCAGTTGAGCATCCGTTAATGTCTTACTAGCATAGTATATAACATGAAAAAGTTTTATCCTTTCGTTGTCCAAGAACTGCGTCAATCGCAAAGTCGCTAGCATCACACATTAATTCGAACGGGATAATCCAATCTAGCGCTATGATTATAGGTGCGGTAATTAATTTCTTCTTAAACACATCAAAAGCTTCCAGTTATGCTTAATCAAAGTTGAATGGGACATCCTTCTCCAAAAGACTACAAAGTGGTTTCGTGATTTTGGAGAAGTCTTTTATAAATCTTCTATAGAAACCAACGTGTCCCCTCTTGCACCATAAAGTGACATTTCTCCCAGTTTAAAACCAAATTCATTTCAATACACTGTTTGAGCACAAGAGTGAGATTTTCCAAACAATAATCAAATGAATCCCCAAAAATTGAGAAATCATCCATAAATACATCGAGATTTTGTTCGACCATATCGGAAAAAATAGCCATCATACACCGTTAAAATGTCGACGGCGCATTATATAATCCAAAAGACATTCTGCGAAAAGCAAAGGTACCATATGGGCATGCGAATGTCGTCTTCACCTGATCCTCGGGTGCAATGGCAATCTGGTTATAACCTGATTATCCATCAAAGAGACAATAATACTCATGCCCTGCAAGCTTGTCTAACATCTGATCTATGAATGGTAGAGGAAAATGGTCCTTACGAGTGGCTTTGTTCAACTTTCTATAATCCATACACACCCGCCAACCCGTAACTGTCCGAGTCGGGATTAATTCATTATGCTCATTCGCAACTACTGTCATTCCCCATTTCTTTAACACACATTGAACCGGACTTACCCATGAGCTATCTGAGATAGGGTTGACAATTCCCGCATCTAACAATTTAAAGATTTCCTTTTTGACAACTTCCTTCATGATGGGATTGAGTCTTCGTTGTTGTTCAATATTTGGTTTTGCTTCATCTTCCAACAAAATCTTATGCATGTAAATTGATGGGCTTATCCCCTTGATATCCGCAAGAGTCCACCCAAGAGCAGTCTTGTATTGCCGAAGTACCCTTAGTAGCTTTTCTTCTTGAACCTTATCAAGTGATGCAGAAATAATAACTGGAAAGGTAGAAGAAGAACCAAAGTAGGCATACCATAGATGGTTAAGCAATGGCTTAAGTTCTAAGGTGGGCAGTTCTTCTAAGGATGATTTCACCTTTTCAACTGGCTTTCCCCCATTACACCAAAAATGGCCTCTAGTGAAGGACAAATCCTTCACTAGAGGCCCTATATCTCTCACAAGTGATTTATTGTGAAGAAATATTTCCTTCACACGAGTGCTCGCATTAGACCTCCTCGCAATTGGGTATCCTTCGCTAAGTAGTAACTAAATGTTTTTTGTGAAGGATATATTGTGAATAACTTATTCCTTCACAAATTGTATTTAGTAATGGAATATTGTCATTTAGTGAAAGATTGGTTTCCTTCACAAATAATATTTTAAGAAGGACTATTTGAAATTAGTGAATAACTTTATTCCCTCACAAATAATATCTTTGTGAAGAACAAATTTATTTAATGAGAGAAAATTTTTCTTCACTAATTATAAATTAAGAATGTATCTTCAAATTAGTGAGGGAAATAATCCTTCATTGATGACTAATTAATTAACTAAAAAGATTTTAATGAGGGAAATAATCCTTCATTAATGTTCATTTTTTCATTATAATATCTCATTAAAATATAAATATCAAAATGTGCACAAAAATTTTATATATTCTAAATGAGAAACTAATTATTATATCATTTCAAAAGTATATAATGTATACGAAGCTAGTATAACCAATATACACACTAAAATTACAAGACTTGTTACCAAAAGCTAGTGCCATATCACCTACAATATGTATCCACAGATATTACACAATGAAAAAAAACTCTAGCTATAAAGCGTAGTAATTGTTAGCTCCTCATTATCTTCGTCTTCATGTAAGTCAAGGTTGTGCCTTTAACTTCATTTTCTAAGAAAAATTGTGAAACCCTTTCAATACTGCAAGAAAAATATCAAACCCCAATTTTACAAACATGAATAACAACAGATTTATTGGCATAACTTGAATTAAGCTACGAGTTATCTTGGCAATTTCTTTGAACAATCCACCATCGATCATTAGGTAATCTCTGAGCGCGTTATAGTCTCCTCCCACTGCAGCTAATAAGGTTTGGATGTAGATTCCTTGTGCCTTTGCAAGCGCAATAAGCCCGTCGACCTCTTTCTTTTTTTACATAGAGATCACCATCCGCTTCTAGTCGTCGGGCATATACTTGAGCCTCATTACCAATCTTTGACTCTCACCCGCTTTTGTTTTCTCATACTGAGACTTCCCTCAGCAGCTTTACGCTTCTTGTAAAACTCGAGTTTGCCTCTTTTTTGAATTGCTTTGGATGTTAGTTTAAAGAGACTTTTAAGCACAATTGCAATAGCTACTTTCCGATTAACACAATGACTATAGCCACAGATTTTTGTTTGACAATTTCATATAATTAAAAGAGCAAAATCTGAAAATTATGGAAAGAATAATTTCGAAAAAGTAGAAGTAGAAACAAAAATAAAATCTGCAGAGGCTTAAACATGGCAGGTCATAGTTCCATTTCTACTTCTTGATTTAGTGATCGATTAACAAAGCATACCCAAAGTATTATGTGTAACTAGGCATAACAAGGATATATACACGACTTGTTCTCCCACCTCCCTCAGTATGTAACTAGGCATAACAATGTGACAAACCGACAGACAATGTGTGTGTGAATGCCATGCTTGTGCAAACCATATATTAAGAAAAACTATGGGATAATTATGAAAAATATTTATGTATCGGTTGTTGAGGAATTTAAGATGAAAAAAAAAAGTACTTTGATCTCAGTATTCGACACTAGCCTTCTTTGAAAATTCACCTTGAGTTTCTCTGTTTGAATTAAAGCATTCTTTCTTTCAACCTCCTGCTGTGCAACTTCGACCTCTCTGTTTCCGACTTTGGCGGACTCCACCTCGACCAATTGTGCTGTTGTGACCACGAAGCCTTCTTCGTTAACGATCAACATTTGCCTTTGCCACATCACCTCTTTACGGTTCTCAAATATCTTAACCTGCGCCACCTTAACCTCTTCTTTCTTCCCTCACCACGCCTTTGAGTAGATATAATCTTGGTCTCGTGCATCAATCTTTGCAACATTCGATCCGTCGATCCTAGTCTCTTGCTTGGACCCAATCTAGCCCTTCATTTTGGCCTCAAAGAACATCAATTTTTGCTTTGTTTCTTTGCCTCCATCTGGGGTTTTCGGCCCAAGTATGAAAAATACTGTGCCCTTTAACATCTACCACCGCTAATATTAGCATTATAGATCAAAAGTCCAAATGGTTAAGTTCAAGCTAAACATTGCTAAAACCTTCTCCTTGAAATCTTTAGTGCCTTTGAAAACATCTTCCATAGTCATGGAAGCAATGAAGCACACGTGTTTCTCCCTCAATGACACCTGAACAAGCTCCCTCACATCATGGGAATCACGATCATGGAAAGAGAAAGTTTAGCATATTTCAATAGGCTTTCTTTGTCTTCCACCTGAGGTCCGATGGTGAAAACAGTAGGGAGGAGGAAGGATAGCTTCTCGACACTCATGGCATTGACTTCAAAGGTGTAATTCACAAGAGTAACAACAAAAACTATCTACGAGGATTAGGCGAGGCCATACAAAAGCCTTTTTTGCAAGCTTTATGTCTTCAATGCCACCCATGATCACCAAGAATTCTCGAAAGGTTTTGCTACTCCCCACATTTTTTTTATTTGAACCTTCTTAACATGGATGAGAAAATGGTCGGTGTCACAAAAGTATACACCAAGACAAAGCAATATATATGAAGATTTATAAACCAAAGACCGATAAATGTTGAAAATTCAAATTTTAGTAAAAACATAATGGAATTAAAACTCAAAGTAATTGATCTCGAGTTGGATATCACAAATACTAGTAATCCTACCGTCAATTAATGAAAAATGATTCATAGTCGTACTCGAAATTATTTCATCCCATACTTGCGAAGCACTATATCTACCGAAAAATTCCTTTCACATTGTTAAAATTTTATTGCTATCAAAACTAGTCTTTGTACTTTGATACCTTCAGTTTGGTAAGTGACCAAATTTTTTTTATTTTTTTTTTGTGTTTGTCAAACTAATCTGCTAACATGCTTTGTTCAATTTTTGTGAACCACCATGGTAAAGTTCCTTGTTTTACTTGTACACAGTTCACCTTGTGCTTTCTAGTCCCTTGTCGTGGTTCTGTTTTAAAGACTCTGTCCCAAAACAAGAACACATCTAAGGAAGCTAGATTTTTCTTTGGGAAAAGATAGCGAGACTAATAAACTTTTTCTAATTACTGAAACTTCACAGGAAATATGATGGTAATCACGAATTGAAAGTTGGAAGCATGTGAATGGAAATACTAAAAGAGTCCCAACACAAACAGAACAAAATTAGAATATAAATACAACAAATTATAACATGAAAAAGTTTCACATCATTTCCAAAGTCATTTGATGTACCAAGTGTTGCACTAGAAGCATATAGACTTTTTAGCCAAATAAAAAGAAGAAAAAAAGAGGTAGGAAATCAAGCAAACAAAGGCATGTTCTTCGTAATAAATTCTCTTTTTTCCTATAATTTGTCTCCAAAATATGGGTAGGATTTGTGCTCCTAGTTAATTATCTGAGCTTCTTTAAACATATGCCATCACTCATCATTCAACATCAAATTATTTGAATCCATGATAATTAGTTTGTTTAGAAATTATAATTTTCCTATCTCTGTATATTAGATAAAAAATTGCTTGATTATTTGTTTAGCAGACGAAAAATAATACCAGTTGATTATACAGACAACTAACTTAGACATGTCTACAAATTAGAGAAAAAAATTCCAACAATTTGGTTGATAAATTTTGTGATGGAAAGGAAAATTTTTACAAAGAGACCTAAGCGATTTCTCTCATAATTTTTCTAATCATCAAATAATATATATATCAAAAATTATGGAGAAATCCTAGCATGTTAAAGCTGAAAACTTCTCCCACCCCCCTAACTTTTGCATTATCTTTGAATATATCTAGGAAATGTACAAGAGTATAGAATTATTTGTCCAATTCCCACAAAGAAAAACAAAGAACCGCTTTGTTTAGCCTATAAATTTCAATAACCTGAAACTTTTAATATAATAACTCAATCCACAAGTTAGGATAAACAAAATAGGTCCAAATAAAACACTAGGGTTTAATGTTGTTCCCAAAACCCCCAATATAAATATATATTTAATCCAGCAAAGATGCATGGAGAGGAGATACTAGAACACCCAACAGGAATATAAACAAATTTCACACAATTACTACAACAATCCATATGGTATATACATTATTTCCCACAAACAAATCTGTGTGTTATGTTGATTGGTAACTTGTAATACAAGAAAACAAACTCTTACAAAATGCATAAAGAAAACAAACAACCAAAAATTGTTCAACCCCAAGACATTTTAGAATTTTTTAAAAAAAGTATACAAACAGTGAAAAGGAACTTACTTTTCCACGCGAGATTCTTAGACGCATATTTCAAAAGAAAAACCAAAACCCTAGTGGAAGATAATAATCCTATTAAAATTTACCGAGTGAAGGATGAAGAGTTAAATAGAGTTGTGAATTGATATTTCCTACTCCCAACAGGAAAGGGAACGCAGAAGTCCGTCGCACCGTGACCGGAGTAAAGAACAACCGAATAAATATAAAATAATTTCTCTGCTTTTCACGTGAGAATACGTATACTTACTATATTGAAAACATTGATAATTCAATAAATTTAACACTTAAAAAGACGGCCATTTGGTTTAGACAATAGTGGCCTAAGCTCCTCGCGAACCTCTAGTATTCCCTAAATTACAACACTCTGTCTCTCTCCCAGAATAGGTTATTCTGGAACCTAAAGTACTAAGGAAACTCAAAAGACCAGAAGCCTAGATTAAAATTTTTATTACCTCTAGAAGGGCTTCCACATTTTTATCTTCCACATGTGCTAGGACAAATTGGAGTAGTTCCTGCATAATAGTTTCATAGCATACACATTCCTATTAAAAAATATTAGCACAAGGTTGAGATTATTAAGGAATCCTAGAAAACATTATCGAAAAACCAGATAGTAATCCCGATACAGGATTTATGTGCACCCCAACCATGAAGCCTTGTCCCTCAAGAGAATTCATGTTTCTTACTCAAATGATTAAAAAGAACATCATCTTTGAGCAAGACCACCCAGGTTTATAGACATTACCTCGGTTTGTAGCCCATGCAATTTGAAATTGCGGACTCAAGCTCACTTTTGAATGAACTCGCTTGCACATTGATTATCTGATAACTTAGTTATAATTGTAAAAAGCGAGTAAATATCGGTAAAAACAAAACCAAGATGTTCGGGTTTCAAGAGAATATCTCACGAAGGGAAAAAATAAAAAATGTACTTCATTAGAAACATTGCCCATAATCAAAGTGAAGTTATATATATTTACTCTTAGGTCTCCTCACACTACTCTCAAAGTCAAATCTTGTTAACTGGTTGCATCATTTGGTCAATTACTTCATTGGGGAAAAAAATCACTAAGAAAGCTCTTAGGTCCTGTTTTAACAACCGAGTTAATCAAGTCCAGAATTTGCAAAGATGAATAAACAGTTCTATAGAAAGGAGCTAAAAATACTTAATACTAACAAAGGCAAAAAGGCTATATGATTCAAAGAACTGTATAAAATGGAAAGGTGATGAAAACCATAATGTGATGTCAGGTGCACTTCAACTTTAGAAGGCAATCAAGGGTGGCATACCTGAACATATTGAGAAGGAAAACTAGACCAATATAGTACATAACATCCCAAATAAGTTTGCAGAACCATAGCATTCCATTCACCATCAAAACCAGACTAAGGTAGAGTTCATTCTAAATTAATTGAAGGAAAATTTCAACAATTTGTCGGTCTTGGCATCCTCAACAGCTTTTGAAATTTGTTACCTGGAAGAAAATTTTACAGCTCTGCTGTATCATCATTCTGAGGTAGAAGCAAGTATCTTGGGCCATTATCATCAGCATAACTTAGATCATCACCTTGAGATTAGGTACACTATGATTTGAAGAATCTGTTGTTATCGCCATGATGCCCCGAGTCTCCTGGACATATGTTTGGGCATGTTTTCATCTAAGTTCTTTGTACTACAATTCTTTGGTCTGCCTGCTTCATCTGAATCGGTGTTGTATTGATAAGATGGGGGTACCTACAGTTTAAAAAAACACATCACAAAAAATTTAAAGAATATTAGTAAAGCATCAACAGTAGCCGCAAAAACATAAAGAAGAATCGGTGTTGTATTGATAAGATGGTTTCTAACTTACTCCAACTGAGAGCAACAGTAACATGTAAGTAACATCATTCAAATTAGTTAGTCTTGAGGAAGAGGTGGGAGTTGTTGGTAATGACGTGGGAGTTGTAGGGAGTGAATGGAAGTTTGTTCCGGTTGATCATAAAAAGTTTCTTTTACGATTAGGGTAAGCTAGCTTAGCATGTCCAGTTTGTGTTTCATTTATCTTTGTTGATGAGATAAAATTGCCCTTTAAGATAGCTTAATATGTCCAGTTTATGCACTATCACTATTATTAATCTTTAGGAAGCAAAATTTTTGTTATCCGATCAAATTAGATTGGCAGAACAAATGAAGGCAGCGATACAAATGAAGGCAGCGATACAAATGAAGGTAAAGGTTGTATGCTGGGAAAAAAACTTTAAATTGGCATAAATCAATGCTCAGTAATGCGTTTGACCATTATGAGTAGTCATTTTCATAGTTCTTTTCGAGTTCTTGAAGATGAAATAGTTAAAAAGGATGTCATAAAAACCGATATATAAGAATAAAGCGTTTTAAAATTGTGTGTCATAATGCAAAAACTTTAAACTGCCATAACTTTACCCTCGGATGTCCGATTGAGGTGGGTTTTTTTTTTGAAATTGGGTATCTTTCCGAGATCTATACGTCTGAAACAGCCAAAGGCGGTTTTGGGCATCATTTTTCCCAAAAAGGGCCTATTTTCTAAACATTTTTAGATTATATGAATAAGGTGGAGTGTGGACACTACTTTGACTGCTATTTTCTCAATCATGGGATGGACAACTTTAATTATATTTATAGGGTCTTATGGCTCAGATGATTTTTTTTATACGGTACAAAGTTATGTAGCAAATATTGACCAAGGTTTAAACACTTCGGGAATAATAATTATGGTGTGTGGTGTATGATAATACTAATAGTTTTGTAGTTGAGTTGGTGTCTCTGTCCTTTTCTTCCCACTCTTTTGGAGGTCAAGGGTTCAATTCGCATAACTACCAATATTATTGTTGTATCCCAATTCTTAGTATTACTTCCGAATATCATGTTTTCCCTGACATATTATGTTTTTTTATCAAAATTTATTTGTTTAACAGTTCAAACCTTTCAGTAGCACTCAAAGCACTCAGATTACAATTCATTTAACTAAAAATCTACAAATTAAAACTGGTGTCCAGACTACAATTCATAAACTAAACACCTACAAATTCATTTAACTAAATATTCTTATAAGCTGTACAAGAATTGGGATGTCCAGACTACAATTCATTAAAACTGGTGTCCAGACTACAATTCAAATTTTCAAGTAAATTGCTCACACGCATATAACTAAACACCTAACAGGAATTAATGAAATTCAATCAAAGCTACCTACTTTACTAAAGAAAAACTCCACATAGATGTTATAATAACACCCAAATAAGTCTATAATCACTTGAAATTCTTCCTCAAATTCACCATTTGACTTTAATTGATAAGAATAAAAGCACGTGTAAAGTCATGGTTAACACTTAAATTGAACCCCAAATGATCTCATAGTGTTAATAATAGATAAATTCACTCAATAATTTTAACGAAACACCTTGTGGGCATTCAAAAATTTACTATGTTTTGCCTATGAGATTCATGCTTTAAGCCCGAATTGTACATACTAACACCAAATCGAATAGCCAGAAACCAACACAAAACAATATTGACCAACTAATTGAATAATACCATAGATGCCTTGAACACTTGAACAAACAGAAGTGTCTTGTCATACCTGTGGTTGGAGAGAACAAACGAAGAAATAGAGAGAAGTGGTGTTCAGTTCATGTGTTGCGTTCGTACAATCAAGCCACTTGGGTTGGAGAATTAAGTTTTAATCGATCATTGGATTAAAAAGAATTGAAAAGAGATTCAGAGAAGATCAGAAGAAGCAGGGTTCCGACGGGAGACTTCCGATTTCGAGTTCGAGATCTTGATTCTGGCCTTTTGGTTTTGGGTTGGGATGAGAGACTTGAGAGATTCAGATCGAGACTTGAGAGTTCGAGTGTTCGACGTCGGAGTCTGACTGGGGGGCTAGGGCTAGACTATTAGTCATATTATTATTTCAAGTGATGTGTGCCTTTGCTTCTTGTCTGAAATCAATGATCGTACGGCTCAATCTTCCCGCCATTTTTCCCGATCGATTCTTAGTTTAGCAAAAGATCACTATTGGTAACTCGTTCGTTCACGAGAGGAAGCTTTATCGATGTGGGATCTTCCTTGAACGACGTCGTATAATCGAACTTTCTTGTTTCTCATATAGTCAGATTCTTAATTTAATACCGTAAAAAAGTTAATGTATTTATATTATAATTTATATTCACCACAATTAAGTTTAAAAAATTATTTTGAACAAAATAGCGACTGGTTTTATCCCTCACAAAAAACTTCTGAATAATGATATATAGTGAGTAATAATTCCTTCACTAAATAGATTTTTTCCTCGTAAATTTTCATCATAAATTGGCACCAAAAATCTTTCTATCGCCCCAATTTTGCGAGGAAAAAAAATATAAATTGTGAAGGATGTTTCTTTCGCTAATAACTATATTGTCACTATTTTTTTTTCCTTCACTGTTCCTTCGCTAAACAACTCCTCATGTGAAGGAATAAATTCCTTCACAAAATTTCCTTCGCTAGAGGCAATTTTTGGTGTAGTGCCCAATAATCCAAAGGTTTAAATTTTTTCAAACATCGTGTGAACTTCGGAGCTGAATCTAACATTTGAACCCATTCTAGCACAGTTGAATCATCATATATATTTTCACTAACCAATGCGGTTTCAAGAGGGTCTTTATTCACAGATTCAATAAATACCTCCCTAGTTTCTCCTTCAATTAGATCAACTCTAAAGCACTCTTCCTCTCCCTTCGGAAATTTCATAGCCTTGAAAACATTAAAAGTTACTTCTTCATCTTGGACTCTCATCGTTAACTCTCCCTTTTGTACATCAATTAATGTCCTTCCAGTGGCTAAAAATGGTCTTCTAAGGATAAAAGGTATGTCTTTATCCTCTTCATAGTCCAACACAATGAAGTCGGGCTGAAATATGAATTTATCCACCTTCATTAATATGTCTTCCATAATGCCCCTAGGGTATGTCACTGATCTATCCACAAGCTGTAAAGAGATATTTGTTGGCTTTGATGCTGGTAATCCTAACTGAGTGTAGATTGAAAGTGGCATCAAGTTAATACTCGCGCCCAAATCACACAAACATCTGTTAAAAAACTGGGGTCCAATCGTGCATGGTATGGTGAAGCTACCCGAATCCTTCAACTTCAGTGGTAACTTTCTTTGCAGAGTTGCGCTACATTCTTCTGTCAGCGCTACAGTTTCAAACTCCCCTAGCTTCCTCTTCCTTGCTAAAATATATTTCATGAATTTTGCATAGCTAGGCATTTGTTCTAAAGCATCTGCAAATGGAATGTTGATTTGCAGCTTTTTGAACACTTCTAAAAAATTTGAAAACTATCTATCTAATTTCTTCTTTTGCAATCTTTAAGGAAATGACACAGGTGGTACGACTGCAGTTTGTTTATCTTCTTGTTGTTTTTTCAAAACTTTTCCCCATATTTATTTTCTGAATTTCCACTCTCGTTTTCACCATCCTCAGCAGAAATTATTTTCTTTTCTCCTTCTAAATCTGTAGTGAACTTTTTCCCACTTCTGAGTGTAACTCCCTTACAATGTTCATTTTCATCATTCCTTAGATTTTTCTCCGTATCACTAGGTAAAGAACATGGAGTTCTTATATTCAAAGCACTAGTTATCTGCCCAATTTGGTTCTCAAGGTTCTTTATTGTAGCTGATTGGTTTTTCGTTGTGGCTTCAATCTGAGTTACCAATATTGCAAATAATTCTTCCATATGTGATAGCTTATCAGGTTGTTTAGGTTGTGGGTGTTGTTGGGATTGTTGATGTGGCTGAAATCCAGGTGGATATGATTTCCTTAGAGCTTGTGCTTGAACATGTAACTGATTATTACTCCAAGAAAAATTTGGATGTTTTTCACTCCTGGATTATAACTATTTGGATAACTGCCATGCTGCCTATTATAACTAGAAACAAACTATACTGACTTAGGATTTATTGCACATTGATCACTTGAGTGACTACCCGCACATATTTCATAAATCGTTTCCATTTTGAGAACTAGTTGTACGCTAAGTACATCTATTTTCTTTTTAAGAGCAGAAATCTGAGCTGTCACTTGAGCTGACAATGTTGTCATAGCATCCACTTCATAAACCCCGACTGTCCTTGGCTGAGCCGGTCTTACTATTGGCCACTAATAATTATTAGCTACCATGGTTTCAAGCAACTGGTACCCCTCATCACAATTCTTGGCCATAATAGCTCCTCCCGCTGCAACATCTATACTCGATCTCACTGTGACTAATAAACCATTATAAAAAGTTTGCACCTGATGTGACGCTCCCAAAACAGGTATACATCACCCATCTTGAGTCGCCAGATACATGGTACATAAATTCAAATACAACTTAATTATACAACAGTCATGTAAAATACGACAAAACATAGCTGAGAGTTTAAACAAGAATATTGTCATCTAGACAATATCCACACTCAATGGTGTTCTCATTACAATTATTATCACATTATTCCGTAGAATAGTGAGGACTACTAAAGCCCTTTATCCTGGACCATCACTCCATTCCCCGACATGTCCCAGCTATATTCTCATTTCTTGAAGAAAACAACGAAAGAAAGGGTGAGCTCAACTAGACTAGTAAGAAATATTGTGACTAAGATAATGCAGAATAAATTATCCTCAGCCTTCAACAGTATAACAACTAATAGAATACAACAGACAACAAGTTTTAGATCAACAACTGCAACGAAAATAAGCAATCCATTAGAAGAGTCAAGTAGAGCATAAAATCTACTATCTTCTATGATTTAAAAAGTATTTCATCAATTTTAACGCTAAGACTCAGCTTAATAAATAAATCACATCATCAAATCATCCCTGCACCACGGCCAAGGATATTCATGTAATCATCAATGGTCATGATTATACCGAATAATCCCTGGTCATAATCATACCAACAACTGTCCATCAATGAACTACAGACCAATGAGGACTTTTACCACATCATTCGTTACATTAAGGTCATGATTATACCGAATAATTCCTGGTCATAATCATACCAAGTCCATCTATGCACGTAAGCCAAAGATGACTTTCATCACAACATAAACATGAGGATGATGACAATGACATAATAATTCAATAAAACAAGTTCAAGGATAAGTTTTAAAGATTTATAATTTAATTTATCCAGAAATCAATAACGTCCAAATTGTCAACATGATACTGCTTTGTAGATTAAAATTCAAGAATAATATTCATGTACCAAAAATAATTTGGACAGAAAAGAAATATATTTTTCGGGTGAATAGTACCCCGCGAATAGTACTTCGAGAATAGTACCTCGTGAATAGTACCCTGACATGAAAAGTACCCCAAATACCCGAGTGAATAATATTTGGGTGAATAGTAGCCTGTGAATAATAACTCGTGAATAGTACTCCGACACGAAAGGTGCCCCGAATACCCGAGTGAATAATACTAGAGTGAATAGTAACAGGGTGAATAGTAACCCGTGAATAGTAACTCGTAAATAAAATACCAAATAAAATGATATTTCATGACGAGTACAAAAGAAATGATATCTCATATGAGTATAATAAAATATCTGAAAGCTATGAATGGATTTTCACCCATACGCGATAATCTACGTGAAAGATCATTTCCACAATTTAATAAGGAATGAATACAAAGGATCATTCACCATGCATCTGAGTAGTCCACACGGACATGTTATTCCAATGACTAATAAAGAATGGAATAACAACGAAATTCACCAAGCATGCAATAGATCCATGCATGACGGTTATTCCAACAGAATAATAAAGAATGGAACCGAGTCATGCATAATCCGCACAGACAGGATATTCCAACAGGATAATAAAGAATGGAATAACAGAAAAATTTCACCATGTATGCGGTACTTTGCATAAACAGATTATTCTAACATAATAATAAAGAATGGAATAACAGAAGCTCTCTTCATGAATACGAAAGAAATAATACCCCTTACCTTAGAAGAAACTAGATACTTGAATAGTGAGGTAGCAGACTTCTCTTCTTCTTTCTCTCTATAATAATTGCTTTATAGCTTTAGTGAATTGGTAAAAAATAATGAAGGAATGAGCTTCTATTTATAGGAAAATATAGTTTTGATAATTACACGTTTTGGGGCTCAGAATATTATAGTATAAACCTTCCTCTTTTTCTTCATTTTTAATTTAGTCCTGCAAGTATTATCAAACTTGCACCACCTCCCCTAATAGTAAATAATGTGAATCAATAGTAAATCATGTGAATCAATAGTTCTAGGCATGTGAAAATATGAATTACTGTATAGTACCTCCATCTATACCTCCATTTTTAACTTAGTCATGCAAGTATTATCAATCTTGCACCACCACCCCTAATAGTACAAGAATGTGAATCAATAGTACACACATGTGAACAAATAGTTATAATCATGTGAATTAATAGCAATTAATTGCCCATTTATTTGGTGAATTACCCGATTGATCAATATAACCTCCAGACATTAATTATCATCGAAATAAATGTCGATTTCCACTAACACTAATAATTCCAATAAAATGGAACTATAAATTATATCTTTAACTAACACGAACTTATTCATCATTAATATTATAACTCACAATATTTAACAACCAGGTCTTTCCCAGGAAAAAGAGGCGGCTTTCCGATAAGGATTTCTCCTTATTGGCGCGCAATTAGGTGACCAAACATCTCCTTGAAAGAACTTCTAGACATTGTCAATATTACGAATAATAATATGAATAACTTTGTCTTCTCAATTATTGATTTAATAATATAACATATTATACAGATGATACCGTGATAATAATTGAATCAATAATATGAGAGATATGAGGCATCAATTACTATAACAATAATTGAGTATAACTGAGTGACTTCTTACGTAAGCATCGATAATCAATACCGTGTGCTACTATACAACCACGTGTATTACTATACTTTTACTACCGGGTAGTTCAACAGTTTAACGGTAAAACTTTCGCCGTTATTTTTATAAAAAGATAATTATGTCATTTTCTAACTACGACAATACTTCCGTTGTGGGGTCCACCAATGATTGTGTCGTCGTACGAATATTCCCTGTTAAAACGAATATTCCCCGACCAATCGAATATTATATAACCACTTGATTACTTTGCAAAATTTTCAAATATGACCCTTAACTTTAAACTTTTATCAATTTAACTATTTACCAAAATAGAAAAATTGAATACTTTTATTTTATAAAATTCGGGATTTCACACCTGAAGCCATTTAGGAATCCCATGGTGTGGACATTTTCACAATGAGTCTTTGAATCTCTCTCATGCTTCATATAGTGATTCTGAATTGTGCTGAACGAAAGAGAAGATATCGTTTCGCAACTTTGCTATTTTTGTAGGCGGGAAAAACTTTGTAAGAAATTTCTGGGCTAGGTCGTTCCATGTAGTAATCGAGACTGGTGGTAGTGAATGGAGCCAACTCTTAGCATTATCTCTGGGAGTAAATGGTAATAGCCTTAGCCTTATTGCATCATCATTCGGTAACCCTTCAAACTGACATGAACTTTGAATCATCTGTATTGTCCCCGTTTTATCTCAAAACTTATAGCAGTAATGGCAGGCCTCATAATACTCGACTGAATTTCAGTAACCCGCGGCATAGCAAAATCCCGCAGTGCTTTTTGCTCTTCTTCAGCCATAATATCTTTCTTATCAAGTGCCTCTTTGGTTTCCTTAACCCACTTACATAATCGTTGAAACCGTTTTTCGATGTCGTCCTCGTAAGGCAATAAATCTGGCTTCAATCGCGTTTGCATACACTAGTCAAGAACACCTGAAAAGAACAGAAAATAAAAAGTTTAAATTAAGATTAACTCTACCAAAATCAATAATGACATAATATAAACTAATTTCCTCGGCAACGGCTCCAAAAACTTATTGCCTAATTTCTTAATAACATTTAACACGCAAGTATACGCGTTCATTTGTAATATTCAGCAATCAAGGATATCGTTCCCATGAGAAAATAGACTAATATTTATCAATTACTAATTCCAATACAATTAATTCTATTTTAAACTATGAAATATTGTTTGTGATTTGAAAATTAAACTTAACAAAACTAATAGTTAAAATCAGATTTTCACAAGAATTATTGCAGATTTAACAGGTTAAGATTACAACTTCCCTTGGTATTTCATTTAAACCAATTTACTTCCCATTTAAATCAATTAATTAATATGAATCATTATCCAAGAATGTTTTATAGTACTCACGCACTTCTTCCAAAGACACGTGAAAAAATACTTCTAAATCTGATATTTAAGATACAAAATTACTGTAAGACCCCAACTTTTTATGAATAAAATTTAATTTCCCCGATTTATTATTTTTATATAGTAAGGGGTTGATTTGATTAATGTGGTTAGTTATGGGTAAAATGCGCAAATATTTTAAGTAAACATGTGGTTATAAAATACTCATTGTTGTCGGGGAATATTCTTTTGGTCGTGGAATATTCTTGTTGTCGGGGAATATTCGAACGATGGCGCAACAATTTGTGGGCCCCATAACGGGAAACTGTAGAATGAAAAAAATGACAAGTATGAGTTTTTTTAAATAATGGCGTAGTTGTTACCATTAACACTATTGGAATACCTAGTAGTTAAAGTACGGTAATACGCGTGGTTGCACAGTACCACACGGTATTGCATAGTATTTATGGATTATTGATTCTTACGTAAGAAGGCACTACTCAATAATTATTACAGTAATTACTGTTCAATATTTTATTTTATTGATTCAATAATTGCTACGTTGATATTTTATACTGTTGTTGTTTCAATAATTGTCACTGCAAAGTATTTCCCATTATCAGATCAATAATTCATATTATTTGAATAATATTATTAGATAATATTATTGGCGATGTCTAAAGAAGTTATGTCTAGGAAAGGGGTTTGGTCACCTAATTGCACACTAGTAAGGAGAAATCCTTATCGAAAAGCCCCCTCTTTCACGGTAACGACCTGGTTGTCATTATTGTGATTCTATAATATTATTTGTGAATAATTAATTTTTGATTTATATGATAAGGAAATATTTATTTTATGTGGATATAAATGAAGGAATTAATGTTGATGTGTTTTATCAATATTTTGTCGGAATGGAGGTATTAAAAATCATCCGTATGTGGATTTCAGTCATTTTCTGTTTGGAATTTCGAAAAACTTTCGTCTACAAAGTTGTAGAGAATTAAATTTCCTATTAAATGGATATAAAATTCGTATTTTTCTGATAAAAGGGCTATTTATTATGAATTATTGAAGTTTTGGAAATAAATATTTTTATTAAAAACATGGGTGGGCCCCACTTTTGTTTTTTGTGGAAAAATACTGAATTTCAATGGTGGTGTGCATGAATAGCAATGGGTGGAAGCCACCGATAGCAGGTTAGTCAGCTTTGGCATTCTAAGCATTTTTCTATAAATAGGGTGCTTACGTTAGAATTGAAAATCACACCAGAATAAGAAATTTTCTCTCTCTATAATATCGAGCGTATTTTTGTGAGTATTTAGATACTTTGAGAGTTGATAAGTAGTGCAAGTTTTCTTCAGTATTATATCCGATATTCCAGTCAGAAGTACTGTTCTTTTGAGGTAAGGGATGTTATTTTCTTCGTAAATGATGTTATTTCTTTTTAATATCATTATACCGAAATATTGGTATGAATTTTATTATAAAATTTTTACCTTTTCATGTTGAAATTACTATTCACGTATACGACACTATTCACGAATATGGTACTATTCATGAAGTATGATTTTTCTTATAAAATTTTACCTTTTTGTGTCGGAGTTACTATTCACGTATACGACACTATTCACGAATGCGACACTATTCACAAAAAAATTAAATTTTCTTTTCTTGGTCCAAGTTGTCTATTATGGTTACTATCTTTGCATGTATCCATGTTTTGATCTTCATTCTTGAATTTTGCTCCACAATTGATTATTATGGAGTATTTTTGAACTTGGATAAACTGAAGTACGAATCCATAATCTTTGTCCTTTTATCTCACTGGATTCGTTTTCTTTAAAATATTTTTATCATCTTCAGTCCTAAATGGTGATATAATTTAATATCTTTGGCATGTAGTGCAAAGTTGAATGATTACTTGATGAATATCTTTGGCCCGTAGTGCGAAGATGGACATGTGTTGAGATGAACATGACCGACTGGTGATACAAATGAATATCTTTGGCCTATAGTGCAACGATGAATATTTGATTCAATATGTATATTGATTGATGTTTCAGAGATAAAATATTGATGATGGACTTTTAAATCATAGAAGATAGTAGACTTCATTCTCTACTTAACTCTTCTAATGAATTGTTATTTCTGGTGCGAATATTGATCTAAAACTTGTTGTCCATTATATTTTATCTGATTTATTGAAGGCTAAAGATAATTTGTTTTACATTATCTTAGTCATAATATTCTTTACTGGGCTAGTTGAGCTCATCCTTTTCCTTTTTGTTCCATTTTTCTTCTCAGGAGGCGAGAATATAGCAGAAACTAGTCAGGGTGTGGAGTGATGTTTCAGGGTAGTTGTTTTAGCAGTCCTCACTATTTTATAAAATAATGTATCAATAATTATAATGAGAACTTATTTAAGTTTGGATATTGTCTAGAAGATAATATTTGTATTTAAACTCACAGCATATGTGTTGTATTTTGCACGATATTTGTAATAATGAAGTTTTAGTTATTTTATGTACCATGTATTTGGCGACTCGAAATGTGTTGTGTGGACCTATTTTGGGGGCGTCACAGTTGGTATCAGAGCTTAGGGATATGATCTCTGATGGAGATCTGGTGTAAGACCCCAACTTTTATGAATAAAGTATAATTTTCTCAAAATATATTTTTGAATATTACGGTGTGGATTTGATATAATGTTATAGTTGTGGGTAATATTTTCAAATTTTGCGAAGTAAGCAAGTGGTTATATAATATTCGATAGGTCAGGTTATATTCGTTTTATCAGAGAATATTAAATGCGACGACCTGATCATCATAGTGGACCCCTATTAACGGAAGTATTGTAAGTAGTTAGAAAACGACGAATTATCTTTTATAAAAATAACTACGAAAGTTTTACCGTTAAACCGTTGAACTACCCTTAGTTAAAGTAAATGAATATGTCTGCGTGGTTGTATAGTAGCACACGGTATTGATTATTGATGCTTACGTGAGAAGTCACTTAGTTATACTCGATTATTACTACAATAATTATCTTGCATCATATCTCTCTCATATTATTGATTCAATTATTGTCACAATGTCATCTCGCATAATAATAATTATTATTAAATCAATAATTGAGACAATAAAGTTATTCATATTATTATTTGCAATATTAATGATGTACATGTAATATCCCGATATTTTCTATAAAATTAAATCGAAAATTTTACGTATAATTTTTTTTAATTTATTTTATGATGAGAATATGTGTCAAGTAATGTGAATGATAAATGTAAATATATTTATTTCTTGAAAAATTAGAAATAATTTTAGAATTATTAATTATTACAAATTATCTTTTGACATGAATTAATTTTGTAAGCGAGAAATGTTTTATTAATTATTTTCCATGAAAACATTATTTGATATTATTAAATAATATATGAAATGATGACAACATTATTATAATAATTATTTTATTATATGAATTTATTTTAGATTAATTAAGTTAATTATTTAACTTAATTAATAATGTTATATATGACAGATAATTCAGATATGGAATACAAACCTTAATTTTGGATTTTTGATCAAGGAATGAGAATAATAATATTATATTATTATTTCTCAGTGTTATAGATGTGTATGTTATGTATGTAAGGTTAATGTGTGGAACGGTTTTAATGTATTATAGCCAAACCCTAAATACTAGTCTGATAAACCCTAATTTTGGTTCTGGAATAAGGAATGATGATAATGATATAATATTATATGTATATTAATTTTTCAGTGCTATAAATATGTACTGTATATGTATGGACAGATAATGATTGGTTAATTGTTGTAAATTAGGTCATAACCTAATATTGTGTTGTTACCCCCTAATTATTAAACTCAGTTATGAGATAAGACTGGATAGTAATTGTGTTATATGAACTTTACTGTGTGTTAGAATTTCTGTAATTAGAAATCGTAATTACTGTGTTAGTAAGATATACAGATAATTAGGAAACCCTAATTGTTAATTTTAAAAACCCTAATTTCTATTGAAAATCCTAATTTTAAATTATTGTATTTAATTTGTTAAATCTTTAGGGTTAAACCCTAAACCCTAAAGTATTAAACCCTAAAATCTAAGGGTTGTAACTAATGACTAAAATGCCCTTGAGGTTAAAAGTGAAAAGTCTAAAATACCCTTATGCATTATTAAAGGTAGAATTCAATTATTGGTGTAGAAATTACTAAAATACCCTTTTTGTCCCATTAGTATATTATTAGTGAATTATTGTGCATTATTGCTAGCCATTTAGAATTACCTATACTATTATAGCATTACCAGCAGATCAGCGACTTCAAATCTATTGCTTACAATTCATTACATGAATTGCATAATTAAAGAGAGAGAGAAAGTGTGGTATTATTGCTCATTTTTCCCACAACACTCATCCTAGACCCTCTCTCTCTAAAAGCTACAAAATTATGTAGTATACCAGCCCCTAAACACAGCCCCACGATCAACAACAACAAATCAGAAACATAGAATCAAGAATTGCTCATGAAAAGGTATAAAACTAATCTTACAAATTGATCTTCGATCTTCTTTTAAAAATTGTGATTATGTGTTGTAATATGTTCTATGTAGTCTAATTTAGTGATTTGGGTTAGTATCTTACAGACCCATAACATCTAAGTACTCAATTTGATGATTTTTTAAAATCTGGAAAAAGTTATTTTTGTGTTCTGACATCAAATGTCAGGGCCTTTAGATCCATGTGTGTTAGGTCTTTTATGTGTTTTACGTTTTGGATATGTTCTATGATATGTGGTCTTTACTCTAAAACTTTAATCAAGCCTAGATCATGTATAGATCAAAAGTTATTAATGGTCAAAGTGCATTGACCGATCACGAAACTGATTCTGGAAAAATCCAGAAAATTTCCAGATTTCCAAAAACTTTGACAAGCAAATGTCAGTCATTACAGATCTTTGGTTGTTATGTATTTTTGTTGTTTTATAGTTTATATCTATAGCATGTCATGTTGTATTTAATTTGAAAGAGGAATCAAGTCCATATCATGTGTAGATCGAACGGTATAAGCAGTTAAAACCAGTTGACCGACGTTGACTGGCCAAAATCTGGGCAACCCAGAATGTACAAAACCGTGTCTGACAGCATTTGTAATGGTCCAGATCTGACTGATTTAATGTTGTTTGATGTTGTTATTGTATCATAATTGTATCCTGTTATATGAACTTTAGAATCATGTCTTTAGATCCTTTAAACAAACAATGTATCGAATGGAGTGAGCGGTCAAAGTAACCACCCAAGTCTGATTTTACATTTCTGGGAATTTCCAGAAAAGTTGAAGACCAGATTCCTGACCATGTTTGAGCGTGTCATAGATTGTTATGTTGTTGTTGTTAGACTGAGATAAAACGTCTTTGTTGTTCCTTGTCATGACTAGTACATGTTTGAACCAAAAATCAAGCTATTTGATAACAGGAACATAGATTAAATCGAGCATCAAAGTAGGTACTCGAAACTGTCTGGGCCCAGAAAACCCAGATCTTGTTCTAACAGTGACTTTGCTTGCTTTGATCTCCTTGTTGTTATGTTATTTGATCAAACTAATTGTTCTATTGTGTAGTCTTGTACGAGTACTACAAAATGTGACCAAGATCAAGCCCAGAAACTCAATACAGAGTACATGATTCGTGGTCAAATTAGTGCACTCATTCACTGACTTGTTTTCTGGGTTTAGGCTCAAGAACACCAACAGCGACACTTTCTGTCGCTAAAGACCTGCAACGACGGTTTCTAATATTTTTAATTTCTGTATTTTCTGAAAATTACTTAAAAATAGAGAAAAATTGTTTTTAATTAATAAAATACTTATTAAATTTTGAAAAAAAATATTTTAAAGTCTGAAAAATAGTTTTTAATTATTTTGAGTACATTTCAAAAATATTTAGTATTTTTGGAATACAAAAGGTATTTATTTATTTAATTATAATATTAAATAAATTATTTAAAATAGTTTTAATTCATGAAAAATCATGAAAAATTATATTATGATATTAGAAAATATTTTTGGTGACTTTTAATATTTTGTGATGAAATTTCATTAATTAATTAATATTAATGATATTTAAGTTATTTAATAAATGTATTGAATAAATTATGAAAAATAGAAATAATGATTTAAAAATCATTTAAAAAGGATATAAATCAATTAAAAATATTTTAAGTTATAATAAATGACTTTTAATATTTGGACAAATAGTGCATTAATGTTTTAATATTAATGGTAATTATTTAAAATGATTTTAAATGTTTTAAAAAATCATTTAAGGGTAATATAAATGTTTTAAAAGTATTTTGAGTTATTATAAATAACTTTAACATATAATGGCAATGGTTTTATTAATAGTTTAATATTAATTAAGTATTAAATATAATAGAATTATTTGATATTTAAATCATTTTATAATGATTCTAGTGTTTGAAAATTCGTGATAAATTGTGATAATTGTTTAAAAATTATTGTAAGTCGTTTAAAAATGATATGACTGTTATTTAATTATTCTAAAAGGATATTGAACTATATGATAGAGTCTTAGACTCGATAATTACCTGATAAAGTCGTCGGTACGCCGACACAATTCAGAAATTAATCTGGACTTGCATAATGTGTCTGTATATGTATTTGTTTGTGATATAATGACTGTGAAACATGCGTGACAATATGATTAGGTTATGTGCTGACTGTAATAAACAGTGTTGTGTGTTATGATATGTGATTCTAATCAAACGAATGATCTTATTAATGATAGGTTTCGGTATATAAGATATAATCTAAGTTTCGAATTGAAGGCGTTGAGATCGAGCAAGTATACTACCTTTGCATTTCCTTTATGCAATGGACATGAGTAAGAGGTTTCAGAATTATATATTATTAACTCTATTACGATATATTCTATATCCGATCATTGTTTATCAACATGATAGTATATGATAATTCAGATATATATTATGTTCGTTAATTTCTATAAAATGGTTTTACAAGTGTCCCCACTTGGATAACCATTGTATTCAATTACATGTTGATATATATATATATATATATATATATATATATATATATATGCATCTAAGCTATTTGATCAGCTAGACACAGATTCTGAAATATCGTTGATTATAATAAAACCTTTTTGTATCCAATCAAATTTCTTTAGTTTGGACTCAAGACTAAGTATGAACATCACAAATATGGGAAAACTTTTATACGCCCAAGGCGGACAGAGTGAACGATAACATCGTTCTTGTATGTAGTATTGATCAATACAGGGTCCATGGGATGTACACCTTCGTGCCCGTAAGTTATGACGGTTTGCTTATGAAGAATTTACTCTAACCATTTTGAAAACAGAAAACAATGTTCATAATATGTCGACTACCCTATATATATAGTCAATACGTAGTTTCAAAAGTTTTGGTATAGAATCGATAGATGATTAAGATTGATTCAGTTTACTTCACAACTATTAATTCGTTGTAGAAGTGATATACAAAGAAAACATTTATTCCTTTCAGCTAATTATACTTAAAATTGTTATTACTTATTGGGCACTCAAATACTCATCCTTACTTAAATTTAAATATTTTCAGCTAAGCCTGATCAACTTGAAGGTATAGCCAAGAACAAGTGAAAAGAAAAGTAAACGGAATATGTTTAATGGTATCTTTTGTAATGGTTAGACAATATATAGACCATGGTATTTATTATCTATCATGTAATATATTGTAACAAAGGTTGCGTACTTAGGATTAGACTCTGATAAATGTAAGTTAAGATTGAAATTTATATTATTGTTATTATTATTAGTATTATTCCGCTTATAGAAATGGTATCGTAAAGCACTGAGTTCGGGTTTCAAGTACCTGGATTTGGGGGCGTTACAGTTTGGTATCAGAGCTTTAGGGTTAGAAACCTTAGGTGGGTTAGACTTTAGGCTATAACCTTGGGACAGAGGGAAACGTTGAAAATACAATTAACTCATATAAGGTTTATTAATATATGAATTGAATAAATTCATCGTCAAATAAAGAAAAAGATAACTTATATAAAACTACTATATGTTGTGTGTATATATTAAGTGCTAATTAAGATAGTTTGTGTATAGATGTTAGATAAAAAGGATTAGGATACCCTCAGGTCGTAAAGAATAAGTCATTCATATCTCCAAGACCGAGCCAATATCAAAGCCAATAGCTGAAATAGAGGCTCACATTGAAAGCTACCTCAATAAGGTGGTTATTTTGGAAAGTATAGTACCGAACCCAGAAACGATAGTATTACTGATAGGAAGAATATAGTTAAAGAATATGTGGTAAATGTTGAGTTCTTAAACTCATATGTTTGTGGTGAGTTCTTAAACTCATAATGTGTTATAAATTGGACGAGTTAGGTACAGTTTAGTGTGAATAGATTATTGAGGATGATGGGACTGGATAAGATACTAAGCAATTGATCCTTAGTGATGGGGTAAGAAATAAGTGGTATTAGTATTAGTTGAATATGTATGAATTGAGGTGGTGTATATGATAGGTATGTTGGTGTAATGTAATACTTTGTATAAGTTATGTCAGTGATTCCTGACTCTTTAGTCACAAAGGGATAACAGATGTTTAAAGCGATATGTGCTATGGTATGTCAAGTGCTATGAATATGAGTCTATCTTGGATTAATGGAATAAGTTGGTATAAAGATAGTAGATGTTTATCTGAATATTTGTTCATATAGTAAACCAAATTTTCAAAATCTAATATTTTAAATATATGATTATTTGAGTAGAAAATTTTGTGTTATATGTTGAACGGATACGATATGGCTTAGAATGTAAGGTAATAAAGAGTAATTTATGATTATGCCACCGAGACGAAAATGAAACCAAAGGGCAGAAGAATTTGTCAACAAAGCTGGAGGACAACCAGATCTGATATAGAATCTTGCGAATATGGACGATCAAGCTATGCAGAACGGAATACCAGCCGCAGAAGATCAACCAGATAAATCGAACGTCGAACATCAAAGACTTCAAGGCGGTCCTATTGCTAGGATGTAGAGGATCAAATGACTCTGTTGAAGCGATTGTGATAGTTAGGATAAGGAAGGGGCAAAAGACAACTTTTACCACCTATACGATAAAAGGAAATGAGATAAAGAAAAAGTTTGTGTGCTATGTGTGTGGGCAGAAGGGACAAATCTCTTCTAACTGTCCCAATCCAAGAATGTATAGCGAATGTTTTATTTTTGAATCAATGGAGTATAAGGTGAAAGACTATTCAAGAAGGATAATGGAGGCAAGGAATACGAATACAGGAAAAGGCAGTAGAACAATGGCGACAACGGGATCAACTTCAACAAGCACACCAACGAAATCAACCGCAACCGTCTTCAACATGATTGTTCAGGAATCGGTAGCAGTCGGGGATGCAACTCCAGGTATTACTCTAACCAATTTTATTTTCTTATATATGATTTTATTATATATATAGTATGTTATTTTATAAATTATTTTGAAGGAGGAAATTGAGTTCTATTAGAAATCAATTATCCGTATAAGCAGATAGACAAGTGTTATGTGAATAGTTAAAGATCGGTTCGATCAATTTTGATCGAGATCTACTTGTAATGATTATGTATGTTATGTACCCTGGCAAGTATAGGTTTTAAACGGTGATTCCGGAGATGGAATCCTTATAAGGGAGGGTAAATGTAATATCCCGATATTTTCTATAAAATTAAATCAGAAATTTTGCGTATATTTTTATTTTATTTTATTTTATGATGAGAATATGTGTCAAGTAATGTGAATGATAAATGAAAATATATTTATTTCTTGAAAAATTAGAAATAATTTAAGAATTATTAATTATTACAAATTATCTTTTTACATAATTAATTTTGTAAGAAGAAATGTTTTATTAATTATTTTCCATGAAAACATGATTTGATATTATTAAATAATATATGAAATGATGACAACATTATTATAATAATTATTTTATTATATGAATTTATTTCGTATTAATTAAGTTAATTATTTAACTTAATTAATAATGTTATATATGATGATAAATTAGATATGGAATCAAACCTTAATTTTGGATTTTTGATCAAGGAATGAGAATAATAATATTATATTATTATTTGTCGATTGTTATAGATATATATGTTATGTATGTAAGGTTAATGTGTGGAACGGTTTTAATGTATTATAGCCAAACCCTAAATACTAGTCTGATAAACCCTAATTCTGGTTCTGGAATAAGGAATGATGATAATGATATAATATTATATGAATATTAATTTTTCAGTGCTATAAATATGTACTGTATATGTGTGGACAGATAATGATTGGTTAATTGTGATAAATTAGGTCATAACCTAATATTGTGTTGTTAAACCCTAATTATTAAACTTAGTTATGATATAAGACTGGGTAGTAATTATGTTATATGAACTTTACTGTGTGTTAGAATTTCTGTAATTAGAAATCCTAATTACTGTGTTAGTAAGATATACAGATAATTAGGAAACCCTAATTGTTAATTTTAAAAACCCTAATTTCTATTGAAAATCCTAATTTTAAATTATTATATTTAATTTGTTAAATCTTTAGGGTTAAACCCTAAACCTTAAAGTGCTAAACCCTAAAATCTAAGGGTTGTAACCAATGACTAAAATGCCCTTGAGGTTAAAAGTGAAAAGTTTAAAATACCCTTGTGCATTATTAAAGGTAGAATTCAATTATTGGTGTAGAAATTACTAAAATACCCTTTTTGTCCCATTAGTATATTATTAGTGAATTATTGTGCATTATTGCTAGCCATCTAGAATTTACCTATGCTATTATAGCATTACCAGCAGATCAGCCACTACAAATCCATTGCTTACAATTCATTACATGAATTGCATAATTAAAGAGAGAGAGAAAGTGTGGTATTATTGCTCATTTTTCTCACAACACTCATCCTAGACCCTCTTTCTCTAAAAGCTATGAAATTATGTAGTATACCAGTCCCTAAACACAGCCCCGCGATCAACAACAACAAATCAGAAACATAGAATCAAGAATTTCTCATGAAAAGGTATAAAACTAATCTTACAAATTGATCTTCGATCTTCTGTTAAAAATTGTGATTATATGTTGTAATATGTTCTATGTAGTCTAATTTAGTGATCTGGGTTAGTATCTTACAGAACCATAACATCTAAGTACTCAATTTGATGATTTTTTAAAATCTGGAAAAAGTTATTTTTGTGTTCTGACATCAAATGTCAGGACCTTTAGATCCGTGTGTGTTAGGTCTTTTATGTGTTTTACGTTTTGGATATGTTCTATGATATGTGGTCTTTACTCTAAAACTTGAATCAAGCCTAGATCATGTATAGATAAAAAGTTATTAATGGTCAAAGTGCATTGACCGATCACGAAACTGATTCTGGAAAAATCCAGAAAATTTCCAGATTTCCAAAAACTTTGACAAGCAAATGTCAGTCATTACAGATCTTTGGTTGTTATGTATTTTTGTTGTTTTATAGTTTATATCTATAGCATGTCATGTTGTATTTAATTTGAAAGAGGAATCAAGTCCATATCATGTGTAGATCGAACGGTATAAGCAGTCAAAACCAGTTGACCGACGTTGACTGGCCAAAATCTGGGCAACCCAGAATGTACAAAACCGTGTCTGACAGCATTTGTAATGGTCCCGATCTGACTGATTTAATGTTTTTTGATGTTGTTGTTGTATCATAATTGTATCCTGTTGTATGAACTTTAGAATCATGTCTTTAGATCCTTTAAACAAACAATGTATCGAATGGAGTGAGCGGTCAAAGTAACCACCCAAGTCTAATTTTACATTTCTGAGAATTTCCAGAAAAGTTGAAGACCAGCTTCCTGACCATGTTTGAGCGTGTCATAGATTGTTATGTTGTTGTTGTTAGACTGAGATAAAACTTCTTTGTTGTTCCTTGTCATGACTAGTACATGTTTGAACCAAAAATCAAACTATTTGATAACTGGAACATAGATTAAATCAAGCATCAAAGTAGGTACTCAAAACTGTCTGGGCCCAGAAAACCCAAATCTTGTTCTAACAGTGACTTTGCTTGCTTAGATCTCCTCGTTGTTATGTTATTTGATCAAACTAATTGTTGTATTGTGTAGTCTTGTATGAGTACTACAAAATGTGACCAAGATCAAGCCCAGAAACTCAATACAGAGTACATGATTCGTGGTCAAATTAGTGCACTCATTCACTGACTTGTTTTCTGGGTTTAGGCTCAAGAACACCAACAGCGACACTTTCTGTCGCTAAAGACCTACAGCGACGGTTTCTAATATTTTTAATTTCTGTATTTTCTGAAAATTACTTAAAATAGAGAAAATTGTTTTAATTATTAAAAATACTTATTAATTTCTGAAAAAATTATTTTAAAGTTTGAAAAATAGTTTTAATTATTTTGAGTATATTTCAAAACTATTTAGTATTTTTGGAATAAAAAAGTATTTATTTATTTAATTATAATATTAAATAAATTATTTAAAATGGTTTTAATTCATGAAAATCATGAAAAATTATATTATGATATTAGAAAATGTTTTTGGTGACTTTTAATATTTTGTGATGAAATTTCATTAATTAATTAATATTAATGATATTTAAGTTATTTAGTAAATGTATTGAATAAATTATGAAAAATAGAAATAATGATTTAAAAATTTAAGAAGGATATAAATCAATTAAAAATATTTTAAGTTTTAATAAATGACTTTTAATATTTGGATAAATAGTGCATTAATATTTTAATATTAATGGTAATTATTTAAAATAATTTTAAATGTTTTAAAAAATCATTTAAGGGTAATATAAATGTTTTAAAAGTATTTTGAGTTATTATAAATAACTTTAACATATTGGCAATGGTTTCATTAATAGTTTAATATTAATTAAATATTAATGATAATATAATTATTTGATATTTAAATCATTTTATAATGATTCCAGTGTTTGAAAATTCGTGATAAACTGTGATAATTGTTTAAAAATTATTGTAAGTCGTTTAATGACTGTTATTTAATTATTCTAAATGGATATTGAACTATATGATAGAGTCTTAGACTCGATAATTACCTGATAAAGTCGTCGGTACGCTTACATGATTCATAAATTAATCTGGACTTGCATAATGTGTCTGTATATGTATTTGTTTATGATATAATGACTGTGAAACATGTGTGACAATATAATTAGGTTATGTGCTGACTGTAATAAGCAGTGTTGTGTGTTATGATATGTGATTCTAATCGAACGAATGATCTTATTAATGATATGTTTCAGTATAAAAGATAGAACTAAGTTGAGAATTGTAAGTAGCAGATCAGGCAAGTATCCTACCTTTGCATTTCCTTTATGCAATGGACATGAGTAAGAGTTTTTAGAATTATATATTATTAACTCTATTGCGATATATTCTATATCCGATCATTGTTTATCAACATGTTAGTATATGGTAATTCAGATATATATTATGTTCGTTAATTTCTATAAAATGGTTTTACAAGTGTCCCCACTTGGATAATCATTGTATTCAATTACGTGTTGATATATATATATATATATATATATATGCATCTAAGCTATTCGATCAGCTAGACACAGATTCAGAAATATCGTTAATTATAATAAAACCTTTTTGTATCCAATCAAATTTCTTTGGTTTGGACTCAAGACTAAGTATGAACATCCTGAATATTGGAAAACTTTTATGCGCCTAAGGCGGACAGAGTGAACGATAACATCGTTCTTGTATATAGTATTGATCAATACAGGGTCCATGGGATGTACACCTCGTGCCTGTAAGTTATGACGGTTTGTAAGAATTTCATCTAACCATTTTGAAAACAAAAAAACAATGTTCATAATATGTCGACTACCCTATATATATAGTCAATACGTAGTTTCAAAAGTTTTGGTATAGAATCGATAGATGGTTAAGATTGATTCAGTTTACTTCACAACTATTAATTCGTTGTAGAAGTGATATACAAAGAAAACATTTATTTCTTTCAGCTAATTATACTTATAATTATTATTACTTGCTGGGCACTCAAATGCTCATCCTTGCTTAAATTTAAATGTTTTTAGCTAAGCATGATCAACTTGAAGGTACAGCCAAGAACAAGTGAAAAGAAAAGCAAACAGAATATGTTTAATGGTATCTTTTGTAATGGTTAGACAATATATAGACCATGGTATTTATTATCTATCATGTAATATATTGTAACAAAGGTTGCGTACTTGGGATTAGACTCTGATAAATGTAAGTTAAGATTGAAATTTATATTATTGTTATTATTATTAGTATTATTCCGCTCATAGAAATGGTATCGTAAAGCACCGAGTTCGGGTTTCAAGTACCTGGATTTGGGGGCGTTACAGGTTGGTATCAGAGCTTTAGGGTTAGAAACCTTAGGTGAGTTAGACCTTAGGCTATAACCTTGGGACAGAGGGAAACGTTGAAAATATAATTAACTCATATAGAGTTTATTAAGATATGAATTGAATAAATTCATCTTCAAATAAAGAAAAAGATAACTTATATAAAACTACTATATGTTGTGTGTATATATTAAGTGCTAATTAAGATAGTTTGTGTATAGATGTCAGATAGAAAGGATTAGGATAACCTCAGGTCGTAAAGAATAAGTCAATCATATCTCCAAGACCGAGCCAATATCAAAGCCAATAGCTGAAATAGAGTCTCACATTGAAAGCTACCTCAGTGAGGTGGTTATTTTGGAAAGTATAGTACCGGACCCAGAAACGATAGTATTACTGATAGGAAGAATATAGTTAAAGAATATGTGGTAAATGTCGAGTTCTTAAACTCATATGTTTGTGGTGAGTTCTTAAACTCATAATGTGTTATAAGTTGGACGAGTTAGGTATAGTTTAGTGTGAATAGATTATTGAGGATGATGGGAATGGATAAGATACTAAGCAATTGATCCTTAGTGATGGCGTAAGAAATAAGTGGTATTAGTATTAGTTGAATATGTATGAATTGAGGTGGTGTATATGATAGGTATGTTGGTGTAATGTAATACTTTGTATAAGTTATGTCAGCGATTCCTGACTCTTGAGTCACAAAGGGATAACAAATATTTAAATCGATATGTGCTATGGTATGTCAAGTGCTATGAATATGAGTCTATGTTGGATTAATGGAATAAGTTGGTATAAAGATAGTAGATGTTTATCTGAATATTGGTTCATATAGTAAACCAAATTTTCAAAATCTAACATTTTGAATATATGATTATTTGAGTCTAAAATTTTGTGTTATATGTTGAACGGATACGATATGGCTTAGAATGTAAGGTAATAAAGAATAATTTACGATTATGCCACCGAGATGAAAACAAAACCAAAGGGCAGAAGAATTTGTCAACAAAGTTGGAGGACAACTAGATCCGATACAGAATGTTGCGAATATGGACGATCAAGCTATGCAGAACGGAATACCAGCCGCAGAAGATCAACCAGATAAATCGAATGTCGAACGTCAAACACTTCAAGGCGGTCCTATTGCAAGGATGTAGAGGATCAAGTGACTCTGTAGAAGCGATTGTGATAGTTAGGATAACGGAAGGGGCAAAAGACAACTTTTACCACCTATACGATAAAAGGAAATGAGATAAAAAAAAATTTGTGTGCTATGTGTGTGGGCAGAAGGGACATATCTCTTCTAACTGTCCCAATCCAAGAATGTATAGCGAATGTTTTATTTGTGAATCAATGGAGTATAAGGTGAAAGACTATTCAAGAAGGATAATGGAGGCAAGGAATGCGAATACAGGAAAAGGCAGTAGAACAATGGCGACAACGGGATCAACTTCAACAAGCACACCAACGAAATCAACCGCAAGCGTCTTCAACATGATCGTTGAAGAATCGGTAGCAGTCGGGGATGCAACTCCAGGTATTACTCGAACCAATTTTATTTTCTTATATATGATTTTCTTATATATATAGTATGTTATTTTATAAATTATTTTGAAGGAGGAAATTGAGTTCTATTAGAAATCAATTATCCATATAAGCAGATAGACAAGCGTTATGTGAATAGTTAAAGATCGGTTCGATCAATTTTGATCGGGATCTACTTGTAATGACGATGTATGTTATGTACCCTGGCAAGTATAGGTTTTAAACGGTGATTCAGGGGATTAAGGGAGGGTTATGTAATATCCCGTTATTTTCTATAAAATTAAATTAGAAATTTTGCGTATAATTTTTTTTATTTTATTTTATGATGAGAATATGTGTCAAGTAATGTGAATGATAAATGCAAATAAATTTATTTCTTGAAAAATTAGAAATAATTTTAGAATTATTAATTATTACAAATTATCTTTTTAGAGTAATTAATTTTGTAAGCAGAAATGTTTTATTAATTATTTTCCATGAAAACATGATTTGATATTATTAAATAATATATTAAATGATGACATCATTATTATAATAATTATTTTATTATATGAATTTATTTTAGATTAATTAAGTTAATTATTTAACTTAATTAATAATGTTATATATAATGTATAAATCGGATATGGAATACAAACCTTAATTTTGGATTTTGATCAAGGAATGAGAATAATAATATTATATTATTATTTGTCGTTATTATAGATATGTATGTTATGTGTGTAAGGTTAATGTGTGGAACTATTTTAATGTATTATAGCCAAACCCTAAATACTAGTCCGATAAACCCTAATTACGGTTCGGAATAAGGAATGATGATAATGATATAATATTATATGTATATTAATTTTTCAATTACTATATATATGTATCATATGTGTGTGATGAGATAATGATTGGTTAATTGTGGTAAATTAGGTCATAACCTAATATTGTGTTGTTAAACCCTAATTATTAAACTTCAAGAATGAGATAAGACTGGGTAGTAATTGTGTTATATGAACTTTACTATGTGTTAGAATTTCTGTAATTAGAAATCGTAATTACTGTGTTAGTAAGATATACAGATAATTAGGAAACCCTAATTGTTAATTTTAAAAACCCTAATTTCTATTGAAAATCCTAATTTTAAATTATTGTATTTAATTTGTTAAATCTTTAGGGTTAAACCCTAAACCCTAAAGTGCTAAACCCTAAACTCTAAGGGTTGTAACCAATGACTAAAATGCCCTTGAGGTTAAAAGTGAAAAGTCTAAATACTCTTGTGCATTATTAAAGGTAGAATTCAATTATTGGTGTGGAAATTACTAAAATACCCTTTTTGCCCCATTAGTATATTATTATTGAATTATTGTGCATTATTGTTAGCCATTTAGAATTTACCTATGCTACTATAGCATTACCAGCAGATCATCCACTACAAATCCATTGCTTATAATTCATTACATGAATTGCATAATTAAAGAGAGATAGAAAGTGTGGTATTATTGCTCATTTTTCTCACAACACTCATCCTAGACCCTCTCTCTCTAAAAGCTACGAAATTATGTAGTATACCAGTCCCTAAACATAGCCCCATGATCAACAACAACAAATCAGAAACATAGAATCAAGAATTTCTCATGAAAAGGTATAAAACTAATCTTACAAATTGATCTTTGATCTTCTGTTAAAAATTGTGATTATGTGTTGTAATATGTTCTATGTAGTCTAATTTAGTGATCTGGGTTAGTATCTTACAGAACCATAACATCTAAGTACTCAATTTGATGATTTTATAAAATCTGGAAAAAGTTATTTTTGTGTTCTGACATCAAATATCAGGGCCTTTAGATCCGTGTGTGTTAGGTCTTTTATGTGTTTTACGTTTTGGATATGTTCTATGATATGTGGTCTTTACTCGGAAACTTGAATCAATCCTAGATTATATATAGATCAAAAGTTATTAATGGTCAAAGTGCATTGACCGATCATTTAAACCGATTCGGAAAACCCGGAAAATTTCCAGATTTCGAAACTTTGACAAGCAAATGTCGGTCATTATAGATCTTTGGTTGTTATGTATTTTTGTTGTTTTATAGTTTATATCTATAGCATGTCATGTTGTATTTAATTTGAAAGAGGAATCAAGTCCATATCATGTGTAGATCGAATTCAGTATAAGCGATCAAAACCAACACCGACGTTGATCGCCAAAATCTGGGCAACCCGTAATGTACAAAACCGTGTCCGACAAAGATTTGTAATGGTCCGGATCCGGATGATTTAATGTTGTTTGATGTTGTTGTTGTATCATAATTGTATCCTGTTGTATGAACTTTAGAATCATGTCTTTAGATCCTTTAAACAAAATGTATCGAATGGAGTGAGCGGTCAAAGTAACCACCTGAGTCTCGATTTTACATTTCGAAATTTCGGAAAAGTTGAAGACCGACTTCGACCATGTTTAAGCGTGTCATAGATTGTTATGTTGTTGTTGTTAGACCGAGATAAAACTTCTTTGTTGTTCCTTGTCACGACTAGTACATGTTTGAACCAAAATCAAGCTATTTGATAATCGAACATAGATTAAATCGAGCATCAAAGTAGGTATCGAAATTATCTCGGGCCCGAAAAACCCGGATCTTGTTCTAACGGTGACTTTGCTTTCGCTTAGATCTCCTTGTTGTTATGTTATTTGATCAAACTAATTGTTCTATTGTGTAGTCTTGTACGAGTACTACAAAATGTGACCAAGATCAAGCCCATAAACTCAATACAGAGTACACGATTATTCGTGGTCAAATTAGTGCACTCATTCACCGACTTGTTTTCTAGGTTTAGGCTCAAGAACACCAACAATGACACTTTCTCGTAAGCTAAAGACCTAAAGCGACGCTTTCTAATATTTTTAATTTCTCAGTATTTTCTGAAAATTACTTAAAAATAGAGAAAAATTGTTTTTAATTATAAAAATACTTATTAAATTAAGAAAAAAATTATTTTAAAGTCCTAAAAATAGTTTTTAATTATTTTGAGTATATTTCAAAACTATTTAGTATTTTTGGAATACAAAAGTATTTATTTATTTAATTATAATATTAAATAAATTATTTAAAAATGGTTTTAATTCATGAAAAAATATGAAAAATTATATTATGATATTAGAAAATGTTTTTGGTGACGTTTAATATTTTGTGATTAAATTTTATTAATTAATTAATATTAATGATATTTAAGTTATTTAGTAAATGTATTGAATAAATTATGAAAAATAGAAATAATTATTTAAAATTTAAAAGGATATTAATCAATTAAAATATTTTATGTTATAATAAATGACTTTTAATATTTGAATAAATAGTGCATTAATGTTTTAATATTAATGGTAATTATTTAAAATGATTTTAAATGTTTTAAAAAATCATTTAAGGGTAATATAAATGTTTTAAAAGTATTTTGAGTTATTATAAATAACTTTAACATATTGGCAATGGTTTCATTAATAGTTTAATATTAATTAAATATTAATGATAATATAATTATTTGATATTTAAATCATTTTATAATGATTCCAGTGTTTGAAATTTCGTGATAAATTATGATAATTGTTTAAAAATTATTATAAGTCGTTTAAAAATGATATGATTGTTATTTAATTATTCTAAATGGATATTGAACTATATGATAGAGTCTTAGACTCGATAATTACCTGATAAAGTCGTCGGTACGCCGACATGATTCAGAAATTAATCTGGACTTGCATAATGTGTCTGTATATGTATTTGTTTGTGATATAATGACTGTAAAACATGTGTGACAATATGATTAGGTTATGTGCTGACTGTAATAAGCAGTGTTGTGTGTTATGATATGTGATTCTAATCGAACGAATGATCTTATTAATGATAGGTTTCGGTATAAAAGATAGAACTAAGTTGAGAATTGTAAGCAGCAGATCAGGCAAGTATCCTACCTTTGCATTTCCTTTATACAATGGACATGAGTAAGAGGTTTCAGAATTATATATTATTAACTCTATTGCGATATATTCTATATCCGATCATTGTTTATCAACATGTTAGTATATGGTAATTCAGATATATATTATGTTCGTTAATTTCTATAAAATGGTTTTACAAGTGTCCCTACTTGGATAATCATTGTATTCAATTACATGTTGATATATATATATATATATATATATATATATATATATATCTAAGCTATTCGATCAGCTAGACACAGATTCAGAAATATCATTGATTATAAAAAAACCTTTTTGTATCCAATCAAATTTTTTTGGTTTGGACTCAAAACTAAGTATGAACATCCCGAATATGGGAAAACTTTTATGCGCCCAAGGCGGACAGGATGAACGATAAAATCGTTCTTGTATGTAGTATTGATCAATACAGGGTCCGTGGGATATACACCCTCGTGCCCGTAAGTTATGACAGTTTGCAGAAGAATTTCTGTCTAACCATTTTGAAAATAGAAAACAATGTTCATAATATGTCGACTACCCTATATATATAGTCAATACGTAGTTTCAAAAGTTTTGGTATAGAATCGATAGATGGTTAAGATTGATTCAGTTTACTTCACAACTATTAATTCATTGTAGAAGTGATATACAAAGAAAACATTTATTTCGTTCAGCTAATTATACTTATAATTGTTATTACTTGCTGGGCACTCAAATGCTCATGATCAACTTGAAGGTACAACCAAGAACAAGTGAAAAGAAAAGCAAACAGAATATGTTTAATGGTATCTTTTGTAATGGTTAGACAATATATAGACCATGGTATTTATTATCTATCATGTAATATATTATAGCAAAGGTTGCGCACTTGGGATTAGACTCTGATAAATGTAAGTTAAGATTGAAATTTATATTATTGTTATTATTATTAGTATTATTCCGCTCATAGAAATGGTATTGTAAAGCAACGAGTTTGGGTTTCAAGTACCTAGATTTGGGGGATTTATAGTCTAGAAGTTCTGTCAAGGAGAGGTTTGGTCACCTAATTGCGCGCCAATAAGGAGAAATTCTTCTCGGAAAGCCCCCTCTTTCTTGGGAACGACCTGGTTGTTAAATATTGTGAGTTATAATATTAATGATGAATAAGTTGTGTTGATTAAAGATGAAATTGATAGTTCCATTTTGTTGGGATTATTAGTGTTAGTGGAAATCGACATTTATTTCGATAATAATTGATGTCTGGAGGTTATATTGACCAATCGGGTAATTAATCAGATAAATGAGCAATTAATTGCTATTATTTCACATGTTTATAACTATTTGTTCACATGTGTATATTATTGATTCACATTCATGTACTATTATGGGATGTGGTGCAAGATTGATAATACTTACATGACTAAATTAAAAATGGAGGTATAGATGAAGGTATTATACTGTAATTAGTTTTTTCACATGATTATACTATTAAGTCACATGAATGAACTATTAATTCACATTATTTACTATTAGGGAGGTGGTGCAAGTTTGATAATATTTGTAGGACTAAATTAAAAATGAAGGAAAAGAGGAAGGTATTATACTGTAATATTTTGTGCCCCAAAACGTGCAATTATTGAAACTGTATTTTCATATAAATAGAAGCTCATTCTTCCTTCATTTCTCACTAATTCACTAAAGCTATAGAGCAGTTATTATAGAGAGAAATTATAGAGAGAAAGAAGAAGAGAAGTCTGCTACCTCACTATTCCAATATCCAGTCTTTTTCTAAGGTAAGGGGTATTATTCTTTCGTATTCATGAAGAGGGTTATTTTTTTTCAATACTTGTAAGGGCTGTTATTCCATTCTTTATTATTATATTGAATAACTCATCTATCTGGCACCGCATATACATGGTGAAATTCTTCCGTTATTCCATTCTTTATTATTCTGTTGGAATAACCTGTTTGTGTGGTCTATCGCATGCCTGTTGAATTCTTTTGTTATTCCATTATTTATTATTCTATTGGAATATCCTGTTTGTGCAAATTACGCATGACCTGGTTCTATTCTTTATTATTACATTTGAATATCCATGCATGCATGCGATTCTGCGCATGACTGGTTCCATTCTTTATTATTCTGTTGGAATATCCTGTTTGTGTGAATTACGCATGACCTGGTTCAATTCTTTATTATTCTATTGGAATAACCTGTCTATATGGATTACCGCATGCATGGTGAATGATCCTTCATATTCATTCCTTATTAAATTGTGGAAATGATCTGTCTACGTGGATTATCGCATGGCGGGCAAAAATCCATTTGTAGTTTCATATATTCTATTATACTCAGTTGGTTAAAGTTTTGGCTTCTATACTCCATGAAATTAGTAGAATATCCTGGATATTTGCGCTTCATCCAGTATCTTTTCATGGAAATATTCTTCTGAGCATTCTTGAATTTAACTCCACAAAAACAGTATCATGTTGACAATTTGGACGTTATTGATTTCTGAATAAATTAAATTATAAATCTTTAAAATTTTATCCTTGAACTTGTTTTATTGAATTCTTATATCATTGTCATCATCCTCATGTTTATAATATGTTGGAAGTCATCTGTGGCCTGTAATGCATAGATGGACTTGGTGTGATTATGACTAGGGATTATTCGGTATAATCATGACCGTAATGTTACAAATGATGTGGTAAAAGTACTCATTGGTTATAGTGCATTGATGGACAATTGTTGGCATGATCATGACCATTAATGAATACACGAATATCTTTGGCCCGTAGTGTATGGATAATTTGTGGTCGTGATACTAATGAATATCCTTGGCCGTAGTGCAGGGATGATGTGGTTTATTTATTAAAATTTAGTCTCAAAGAATAAAAGTGATGAAAAACCTTTTAAATCATAGAAGATAGTAGATTTTATTCTCTACTTGACTCTTCTAATGGATTGCTTGTTCGGCTGCAGTTAAACTTGATGTTTGTTATATTTTATCAGTTTAACACTGTTGAAGGTTAACGATAAATTATTCTGCATTATCTTAGTCATAATATTTCTTACTGAGATATTTGAGTTCACCCTTTCTTTCACTGTTCTCTTTAGGAAATGAGAATATATGTAAGACCCCAACTATTATGAATAAAGAATAATTTTCTCGAATTATATTTTTTGAATATTATGGTATTGATTTGATATAATGTTATAGTTGTGGGTAATATTTATAAATTTTACAAAGTACGCAAGTTGTTATATAATATTCAATTGGTCGGGGAATATTCGTTTTAACAGGGAATATTCGTACAACGGCACAATCATTGGTGGACCCCACAATGGAATTATTGTCGGATTGAGAAAACGACAAAAATACTTTATGAAAATAACGGCGGATGTGTTACCATTAAAACTGTTAAACTACCTGGTAGTAAAAGTACAGTAATATGCGTAATTGCACAGTAGCACACGGTATTGATTATTGATGCTTACGTGAGAAGTCACTTAGTTATACTCAATTATTACTATAGTAATTGCTGCATCATATCTCTCATATTATTGATTTAATTATTGTTACAGTATCATCTGCATTATATGATATATTATTAAATCAATAATTGAGACGACAAAGTTATTCATATTATTATTTGCAATATTGACAATGTTTAGAAGTTCTGTCAAGGAGAGGTTTGGTAACCTAATTGCGCGCCAATAAGGAGAAATCCTTATCGGAAAGCCCCCTCTTTCCTGGGAACGATCTGGTTGTTAAATATTGTGAATTATAATATTAATGATGAATAAGTTCGTGTTGATTAAAGATGAATTTTATAGTTCCATTGTGTTGGACTTATTTGTGTTAGTATAATTGATGTCTGGAGGATATATTGTTCAATTGGGTATTCGAGACACTTTTTGTGTCGGAGTACTATTCATGAGTTACTATTCATGAGTTACTATTCATGAGTTACTATTCACGGGGTACTATTCACCCGTAAGATATATTTCTTTTCGGTCCAAATAATTTTTTGGTACAATATTATTCTATGAGGAGATGTGCTAATTTTTCAGACCGTTGGTTGAAGATATAATAGTAAATCAATATGGATCGTTGGTTTAAAGTTTTAATAGTAAATCAGTATGGACCATTGTTTTAAGTTTTAATAATAAACCAATCTGGATCGTCCGTTTAAAGTAAATCAATCTGGACCGTTCATAAGTTAGTTACTATGCAGTCCATTCTTCTATAAATAGAAGCTCATTCCTTCATTATTTCTTATGAATTCACAAAAACTCTAGAGAGAGAATTACAAGAGAACCTATAGAAAAGTATTATGCTACTTCCCTGCTCTTATATTCAGTTTCTTTTACGGTAAGGGATGTTATTTGTTGTACCATTATTTATTATTCTGTTGGAATAACCTATATACGCGGGCTACACTATACATGGTGACATTCTTCTAATATTTTTTCTTTATTATTCATTTTAATATCACATGCGTGCGCTTACTGGCGTGACCGGTTCCATTATTTATTATTCGCCGGAATATTTTGTCTGTGTGTTTACGCCGGACCTGGTTCCATTATTTATTATTACATCGAAATTTCACATCTCATGCGTTTACGCCGACCGTTCCATCCTTTATTATTCTATTGGAATAACTGCGTTAAAGCGATCTATCGCATGCATGGTGATTTCTTTTGTTATTCCATTCTTTATTATACTCAGTTGGTTAAAACTTTGACTTCTATACTCCATAAAATTAGTGGAATATCCTTGATATTTGCGCTTTATCCAGTATCTTTTCATGAAAATATTCTTCTGGGCATTCTTGAATTTTACTCTACAAAGCAGTATCATGTTGACAATTTGGACGTTATCATTTCCTAGATAAATTAATTCTTGAACTTGTTTTATTGAATTCTTATATCATTGTCATCATCCTCATGTTTATATTATATTGAAATTCATCCGTGGCTGTGAAAGCATAGATGGACTTGGTATGATTATGACCAATTGATTATTCTAAGATAATCAGCTGGCCACCGTAATGTTACAAATAATGTGGTAAAAGTCCTCATTGGCCGTAGTGCATTGACGGACAATTGTTGGCATGATCATGACCATTAATGAATACATGAATGTCCTTGGCCCGTAGTGCATGGATAATTTATGTTCGTGATACTAAAGAATATCCTTGGCCGTAGTGCAGGGGTGATTCGATGATGTGGATTATTTATTAAAATTTGAGTCCCAAAGAATAAAAGTGATGAAAAACCTTTTAAATCATAGAAGATAGTAGATTTTATTCTCTACTTGACTCTTCTAATGGATTACTTGTTCCGCTACAGTTAAACTTGATGTTTGTTATATTTTATCAGTTTAACACTGTTGAAGGCTAATGATAACCTATTCTGCATTATCTTAGTCATAATATTTCTTACTGGGCTAGTTGAGCTCACCCTTTTACTTTTATTGTTCTCTTCAGGAAATGAGAACGTAGCAGGGACTAGTCAGGGAACAGAGTGATGGTCCTAGATGTTTGCATTAGTAGTCCTCACTATTCTGTGAAATAGTGTGATAATAATTGTAATGAGGACTCCTTTTGAGTTTGTATACTCTCTAGTAGACAATATTTGTATTCAAACTCACAGTTTATGTTTTGTCGTGTTGTAAACGACAGTTGTATTTGAATTCTGTACCATGTTTTTGGCGACTCAAGATGGGTGATGTATACTTATTTTGGAGGCGTCTCAATATAGCTGGGACGAGTTGGGGAATGGATTGACGGTCCATATGGTTGTTTTAGTAGTCCTCACTATTCTATAAAATAGTGTGACAATAAATGTAATGAGGACTCCATTGAGTGTGGATATTGTCTAGATGAAAATATTCTTATTAAAACTCTTAGATTATGTTTTGTCGTATTTTACACGACTATTGTATAATTAAGTTGGATTTGAATTTTGTACCATGTATTTGGCGACTCAAGATGGGTGATGTATACCTAATTTAGGGGCGTCACATCTGGGGTTAGAACTTGAAAGGGACTAACGAGTAAATCATTCACTAGTGTGTCCTACATAAGCTTAGTTGTGTTTAATTGGTCAGTTGGAATATAGGGATAATATGTGGAATGTAAATTTCATTAATTAACCCTTGTTTTATGACAGTATTTGAGAATGGCAGCTGAAAATGTTAACAATGGAGTGAATGAGACCATGAAGACACTTTTAATCACCAACCAGGAGAACATGCATTAGGACGATAATGTTCCTCCTGTAAATAACACCACCGATCAAATGATGAATGAAGTGATATTTAGAAGCTTTTTGGAGTTTATGCAAAATCAGACGAGGGAGACTCATGTACAAAATACGGGTGAAAATTATAGCAACGCGCGACTTGTCACAACCAAGCAGTTCAAAGAGTTGAGACCACCAGAGTTTTTGGGAAAGATGGATCCGATCAAGGTGGAAATATAGGTTAAACAAATTACCAAGATATTTGATGTCTTAGGATGCACGAAGGAACAAAAGGTTCCATTCGCCACTTTTATGTTTCGTGGTGAGGCAAATTACTAGTGGGAATCTCTGAAGCGTACCCAGCAAGCCGCACTCAATATGTCTTGGGAAGCGTTCTAAAAACTATTCAATGACAAGTATTTTTCTGAAAGTATTTGTCATATGAAGGACGTAGAGTTTATCAGATTGGAACAGAACAACGTGACTGTGTCCCAGTATGAGGCTAAGTTCGCGGAGTTATCTAGGTTTGCGCCTCATTTGGTAGAGAATGAGGAACGTATGATGCGGATGGTTCTAAAAGGTTTGAAGCCCAAAATTCGTCAATACATTATCTCTCACAAATTTTCTCTATATTCAGATGTAGTAAACATGGCTCAATTATTAGAGCGAGATAATGAGTCTTTTCAACCGAAGGACCACAACCAGGGTCATACCGATGGCAGCAGTCATCGGAGCAATGATAACCAGCGGGGAGGAAAATATCTGGACAAAAGTGGTAACCACTCTGGTGGTAATCGTGGCCATGCTAGTAGAAGAAGCGAGTCGGGGAGATTTCAAAAAGAGGAGGCACAACAATGACAACGTAAAGATGTCAGCACCATCATCAACTGTTTTTAGGGGAGGAGAACGACCACCGATCGTATGTTATAAATACGGTAAAGAGGGACACTTCAGCCCAAACTGCCCACAACAATTCAAGGTGTGTTAAAACTGTGGAAAGGAAGGTCATATAGCTCGAGATTGTCCTGTAGCGAAACCAAGTCCAGCGGGGATGGTGACTCCAAAGGCTGTCCTGGACAAGTCAAATTCGGTGGTTCCTGGAAGAGCGTTTGTCGTGACTGCCCAAAATACGAGGACCCCAAATGAGGTGATCACGGGTAAGCTAAACATAAACTCTTGCGAAGTTTAAACCTTATTAGATACCGGTTCTACCCATTTTTTTTTCTCCTGCTTGTGATCAACGTTTGAACTTGACCTATGAGACATTAGACTTTTACTTATCTGTTGAAACTCCGTTAGGAGAAACTTTCATTACATCCACGGTTTATAAATCTTGCTTGATTCAAGTTGGGACCATCACATTTACCTGTTGATCTCATCTCTTTAAAGATACTTGCATTTGATGTGATTTTAGGGATTGGTTGGTTAACCACTCATCATGCTAAAATTGATTATTTTTGTAAGGTTGTTAGTTTTCATATTCCTAACAAACATGTTATGCGAATTCAAGCAACCAAACCACTAAAGTCAATCATTGTCATATCAAGCCATAAAGCCATTAGTTTATTGAAAAACGGATGTCAAGCTTTCTTAGCCCATGTCATGGACTTGAATAAGAATACATCAGATTGAAAAATATTTCTGTTGTTATTGAATTTCCTGACGTATTTCCTGAAGAACTTCCCGGTCTACCCCCATAACGTGAAGTTGAATTCTTTATTGACCTTGAACCTGGTACAAAACCCATTTCTAAAACCCCATATCGAATGGCTCCTATTGAACTTCAGGAGTTAAAGGTCCAACTAAAAGAGTTGTTAGACATCGGTTTCATTCGCCCTAGTACATCTCCTTGGGGTGCTCCTGTTTTATTTGTAAGGAAAAAAGACGGGAGTATGCGACTTTGTATTGACTAGCGGGAATTGAACCATGTCACCATCTAGAATAGGTATTCGCTACCTCGCATTGATGACTTGTTCGTCGACTTTCAAGGAGCACAATTCATTTCAAAGATAGATCTTTGTTCTGGATATCATCAGCTGAAGATTAAAAATGAGGATATTCCGAAGACTGCCTTCAGAACTCGGTATGGGTTTTATGAATTCTTTGTCATGTCTTTTGGATTGACTAATGCTCCTACTTCTTTCATGGATATGATGAACTGTGACGTCCCCGAATCCGAGGTCCCGAATCATCGCGGATCCGGTTCGATCATTCTATACAACTATTACTATTTGCGAAAGATATAAACATAAATTTTTTATACAATACATTTACACACTATTCCCCAAGGTCGAGTAACCTTCACTTATTACACAATTCATAATTTGTCTAACACATAACATTATTATACAATACTATTATAAATCTATTCACACATTTTATCCCAAGCTGAACTTGGCATTATTCTTTTCCTGTATCCAAACGCATTCGCCTTATCTGCAATGTTTTATCATGATATAGCAAGGGTGGGCATGAAAGTTTCCCAGCAAGTTTAAGTTCAATAATATAACGATATATCATGATTAAATGAGTCTGAATAATAAGCTAGCTATAATTCAATAATATAATTGTGAACTAGCATGAACAAAGTTTTGACTGAACAAGTATTATAAACGAACAAATATATCTGAACCAACTGGCAATGAAGGTGATCAGCCTTTCATACCTGACTTATACATGCAATCTGTACATAGTACAATTCATGGCAACCAGCAATGATTAACCATAAGCATATCTGAATGAAACAACTCCTAATAGAGTTAAGTAAAAATAAACTTGCATGAACCGTTGATTACCGCTACGTAATTTATATCGCTTTATCCGAAGACCTAATATTAGTAATATAGATCTCCAATATTAGAATAATATCATCACAATATAATATTATTATATATATATGTATATATACATAGAATAACCTAAATACATAACACATAACCCTATCAGTCTACAACACACAAAAGACTCAGTATTAGGTCAAACTATTTCAGTCTGACTTGAGTCCGACAAAATTCTAACGTCCCAACAGTCTAGTCGGAAAATTCATAAGTTTTAAGTTCAATTAAACTCTGCCTAACACTTAACCATTAACTAAGATAATTTATTAACAGTCGAAATATTTTTCGTAAGCTCGTAATAATTTTTAAATAATTATTACATTTTATCAAGATTTTTCAATCCTTAAAACGTATTTATATGAATTAAATACCACATAATTCTTTTATCATTAATATTTATTTATTATTAAATATTAATGAAAATCATCACATAATATTATAATATATTAAGTATTTTTACTACTTTAAAATCACCTTTATATGTTTCTTAAACAATTAAATTCATTATTCGATAATTGCTTTTAATATTCAATTATTAACATTTTCATGACAAAAAATATCAAAAGTTATATTTTATAACTTAAAATATTTTTATAACACTTAAATCATTTTCATATGATTTTTAAATCATTTATTCTATTTTTCCATATAGCATTTAATATATTTATTAAATAAACTATTTATCATTAATATTAATTAATTAGTGAAATTCATCACAAAATATTAAAAGTCACCGAAAATATCTTTAAATATTTTTTATACCATAATATTATTTTTCATATTTTAAAGTATTAAACTCATTTTTAAATAATTTATTTAATATTATAATTAAATAAATTAAATACCATTTATATTCCAAAAATATTAAATATTTATTAAATATACTGAAAATAATTAAAAACTATTTTTCATACTTTAAAATAATTTTTCGGAATTTATTATGTATTTTTAATAATTAAAAATTATTTATTTCGATTTATTTATTAAAATAAATCATTTTCAGAAATTAATAATTAATTTCTTAATTAAACTGTCGCTAAAAGGGCAATAGGCGACGAAACCGTCGCCGTAGGTGTTCTTGTTCAAGCCCAGATCTTCAAAGTCAGTGACTAAAGTGCTATGTTTGACCGGTTGTAGATCTGTGTTCGTAAGGTTTTCTGGGCTTTTAATGTTTCTAATAATGTATTACAAGTGTAATACTACAAGTAACAACCAAATTTCATGGTCATAACATAACAGAACTGAGAGATTCAAGCCTTCAAACTTTCTGACAACACTGTTCTTCATTTCTGGGTTTTTCCAGAAAATGAAGAACAACCGAAGGTGCTAGATCTAGATCCTTATAACTTACGCTACCGGTCTGATTTATGCGATTTAAAGCTTCACACTTGTAGTTGAGATGTCAAAGAACATCTCTATACAATCAGATTAGCCTAACAACAACACCAAATGCAGAATGTATCCGGTCAAACTACCTGCCAGATAACGGTTCTTGACTTTCTAGGTTTTCCAGAAATGGAACCCAGAGAGTTGGTCAACCTATATTTGACCGTGCTTAAATTCGTTTCTGTTTATGACATGAGCAATATAAAGGCATGATCGTGTAGTGCTTATACCAGTCTACAAGGTCAAAATCACAACTTGTCAAAACTAACCAAACACAGCAAGATTAAGAGCCTTGAAAAGCTTGTCAGACGAAATCTGGGCAAATCTGGGCTGCCCAGATTCCAGATTTTGTGGTTGGTCAAAGGGTTTTGACTACTTATAACTTTAAATCTACACCTGTTATGGACTTCATTTAAGTTGCAGAGCAAAGATCAAATAACATACTACACGTTCAAACATTTAAAACACAAAAACAATTAACAACCACCAATCTATGAGGCCTGACATTGTCTTGTCAGACGATATTTTAGAAATTTTCAAGATTTCATAAAATGCTAGATCCGATGACTTTGATGTTATGGATCTGGAATTTTACAACCCAGATCACTAATTAACATCCTATGACACATATTTAGCCAACATATTACAACATATAACATCAAATCATGAGATTTCAAGATTTAGGGTTTTATACCTTCTTGCTCAAATCTTTGATTTAGCTTTCCTTAACTGATCTTTGTGATCTAGAGGCTCAACTAGGGACTGATTTACTTAGTAAATTCGGAGAGGTTGGGAGAGAGAGAGAGTTGTTGAGAGTTAGAGTGCAAAATGAGCAACTTTGGAGAACTTTCTCTCTCTTTAATCCCCACTTATAGATACAAAGTATATATATAATGCAAGGTGTCACTCTAGGTCAGTTTTATGGCTAAGATATAAGTCACATGAAAGCTTTAGTTGGTGAACAACTACAAATTTGGCAAGATTTGTAAGTTACCTAATAAAAAAAATCCAAAAAGGGCATTATAGCCATTTTGATTTTTTAATTAAATGGCAAACTTGTCAATTGGTCAAACCCTTAGGGTTTAGGGTTTGGGTTAGGGTTTGAACCCTTTAAGGTTTAAGGTTTGGAAAATCCTTAGGGTTTAGAAAAATAAAATCTAGAATTTCCAAATTAGGTTTTCAAAATAAAAAATTAATATTTCTAAATTATAATTGGAATTTTCTAATTATATTAAAATTCCTTAATCAAAATTTAAATATTGCTAATTAGGATTATTATTTCCTAATTAAAATTGTTAATTAAGCAATTAGGGTCAAAATTAGTCATTAGGGTTTATAAACAACTAATTAGGGTTTCTAATAGAAAAATAATTTTCTAATTTAAAAATTAGATTTCATAATTAGATTAGGATTTCCTAATTACTTAACTTGAAAATTAGGGTGAATATTTCCTAATTAAGAATTAAAATTACCTAATTACAAATTAGGGTTTCAAATTTACAAATCAGGGTTCCTAATAATTAAGGTTTCTAATTATTAGAATTTCTAATTAATGAATTAGGGTTATCCCTAATTAAGTTTGTGATTAATACAAAAATCATATACGTTGTACTTAAATCCCCAATTTAGGGTTCCCATATACCGAATTATGGTTGTAAAATTCCCAACTTAGGGTTTCAGAACCGGTTTGTAGGGTTTCTTATCCATTACTAGGATTTTCTAACAGAACGTTGACGTTCTTAATCATATTAGGGTTTGACACTGATATCCTTTATCTGGTCAACCCTTGACCCTTAACCACATATTGTACACATATACACAGAACATATTCACGTATTCCCTTATTCCTGAATAATTCACCTAAATCCTTCACATAATTTTCAAATCCTCAAAATTCCTTCTTAAAAATATCAAACGCATACACTAATTTTCTGCCTAGGTTCTAATTTTGAACCTTAAATAAATTAATAAAATTTTTAAAAATATTCAAAATTCTCGGGTTGTCACATGAACCGTGTGTTCAAGGAATATTTGGATCAGTTCTGTAACGCCCCGAAATCCGGTCTATCTTCACACTCGGATTCCGTACGTCACGAGTACATCATTCATCCAACATACATCATTATATACAGAAATATAACAACATACACTCTCAAATCCCAGGTTCTGGAAACCTTATAACCTCTTTCATTACAAATAATAATAAATACATTATTCATTTCATCTTACTAGAGTGACTTTTATCCGCCACCAATGATACATAATAGTTCATTAGACTAGTCTATTGTTCAGTTTTATCTTTCTACATTACAAGTCTTCATTTGATCTTCTCGCTAATTCACATTCTGAATGGCACTTCATCTGGATACCGTCTGCTTGATCTTTACGAGATCCTTAAGTTCTTCTAGCATCGTTCGCTGAAAAGGTTTTTCATTTAAAGTAAGTGTGAGCATTCAATTGCCCAGCAAGTCATAATAATTGAACAAACAACTTCAAGAGTTTAAACATTTCTTTAGAACTTCGATAACCGAACAAAGGTTATGAATCAACTTGAATAATAGGAATAGTCTCGATTCCTATCATCTTAAAACATCAGTCACTTTCACTTTAAAATACTTTCATTCCTCTACCTTTTTCATACACATCCTGTCTGGCTAGAATTATTCGGACAGACTTAACAATAACGATTCATGTATAAACAGAACATACTTGTATTGAACAACTCAATCACAAAACAGTTCATATCATAGAAACCCAATAGTGTTCAAATTGTGGCACAAAGCCTCATACATACTACCACATTGTACATACATCGCACATATGCACATAGACAAGACATCTCAAGTTCAACATCTGAGAAGTTTAAGAAACTAGCATTCATTTAGAATATGAATGAAGTTAGGAAACTTACCTTACGCCCAGCTACAGCTTACGCTGAACTACTCATTCCAATTCCTATATAACACATAATGAGAAAAAATAAACACCAATTAGTCATATATTGAACTTAAGCATTGGTTTACTTAACTTTACTTCTTAGGGTTCGCATTCTTTGCAATATAAGTTTACGCGACTAACTTCCTTTACCAGTTTACGGCTTCATGACATACGGAGATGTCTTACTCAAAACGTTTTATCATCTTGGATGATTTATATTCTTATCTTCTTCTTATAACTTCTCTAGGACTCAACACACATCGCGTCTCTGTTAGTAGTCCATATGGTACTCTGAGTGGTTTCCAACAAACAACTAACAAACAAGTTCCCATCTCATCTACACTGCAATCACAGTGAGTTAGATCGGTTGCCAGTTTTGTATATACCTTCGCTCTATGAAGGAATTGTTTAGTCTAGCTCCAATATGTTAACCATCAAAGGTTATGATTGTACCACAACCTAAACTTTATCTTAACTTATCTGAACCATTAACTATAACGTTCGTTAAGTCAATTTATTATTCTTTACGGCTTTCTGGAAAATTAATGCCATACCTCAGGATTCATTCCTTATCGACTCACATTCGACTTTCATTAATCTTATTACCATTTGTTACGGCTTTCTTGATAATTTCTATCTTATTAATACTTTCGTTATTCATTACATTCTTGATCTTTTAATTTCTTTCGATCATTTCATTCAACATGTACTAAATGTTTAAATTACTTGATTAAGTGTTACATTACGTGAACTACATGTTCATTATCTATCCATACACTTCCCCCAGGAGTTGAGTAGTTAAAGTCTTCTCACTGGGCCTTGCCACGCACAGCCACAGCGCAGCAGTATTCCTTCCTCCTCTCTCTCGCGTTGTGCGCGTGCTCACATCACTCTCTTCCCTCAGTCCGGCGTCCATGAGCCAAACCCTTCGTTATATCTCACACTACGGCGCCACTCGCCAGTAGCTAATGTCCGAGCTCGCGCTGCGGCACCGCCTCCCAAGGCTCAGCTGGCGCTGAGCACAAAAGCTAGAAAATTTCTCTAAGTCTTGAATCAAGTTTGAGACGCTTACTTCCCGATCTCATAACTTCTTCGTTATAACTCGAAACGAGGTCGTTCCAAAGCCATTCCATTCCTTATCTTACGTACTTCAATACCCCTCGGACAGAACTTTGTTCTAAATCTGTTAACGTGCCATTTGATTGGCTTGATCTTCACCATTCATTCATTTTTATGCTTTTCATAGTCTTCGCTCGATCGTCCGTAACTCGGTCATCCGAACTCGGAACTCGTTTGTTCTTGAGTCCACGACTCATGTTTTCTATGTTCTCTTACTTCCTTATGAAACCCTACATGTTCGGGTTCATTTACTAAATTTTTAATTCTCATTCGTCTTTTACGAAATTTTTGCCATAACTTCGTTATAGCAAAGTTTTAATCCGTTCTTCATGAACGTTTCTACTGTTCCTAACCAAAAAATAATCAACTAACTTATACGCGATGGTTTTAAACTTGTCCATCAACAAAAATTATCCTACGATGGTTTTAAATTTGTCCATCAACAACGTTCTTCGTGTTCTTCGCGTGTTCTTCGTGTTCTTCGTTCATTCTTCATTTTAATCGATATTTTGGATTACGATTTAACTTTTTATTGGAATTTGATGTTATAGAACATCATTCCTTACTTATTTCACCTACTCATTCAAATAATCCACTCGGATTGTTCTAATTCATTACGAATCTTATACTTCCTTAAGAAATTTATAAAATAAACTTCTAATTCTTATTTCTTCATTTTCTTATGATTTCAACCATATGAAATCATCTCTAACCTTATCTACTTCTTATCTTCATTAAGTAATGTTTTTAGACATAGAACTTAAAGAGAAATTAAATTCGATTAGGTTTTAGGTTACCTCTCTTCTTTATTTTTCTTCCGTTAGTCAAAGCCGGCGATTCACAAGCTTTTCTATTTCACGATCACTTTCGATCCGATCATTCATGCTCATGCTCTTCCTTCTCCCAATTCCTCCCAGCTCTCTCACTCTATAAGATGTAAGATTTTCAAAATCCCATCAAATGAACATAAGGTTTCCTATTTATAGAAAATCCAAAGCTAGGGCAATTTGGTCATTTCGCCCCCCTTAACCCCCTTACTGTTTAAGGCTTAAGCCCTAAGTTAACTTGGCCTCCACATTAACTTAGCCATTAAGTCTTCTTAGTCCTTAAGTTTGCTTATCCCTTAAGTTTACATAGCCCTTAAGTTTGCTTAGCCCTTAAGTTTACTTAGCCCTTAAGTTTGCTTAGCACTTAAACATAAGCACTTTACTTAGCTATTAAGTTTACTTAGTCATTACTTAACTTATACTTTACTTAGCCATTAAGACTAATCGTATTTTACACATCTCATTCTCATATTCTCTTCGTATATAGTTTGTACGATATTCGTATTATACGTCGTAATAATCTTTGTACTATACTCATATAATCACTAGTATTACATTTGTATTTCGTACGCATAATAACCCTAATTATTATACGAAATCATTAAATTCTCGGAACTCACTTTTTCTAACCCTTAGGTTTTAAGTCCGTAGGCGAAAACTTCGTTTTTGCCATAACTAAAATATTATTGAATATTCCATTACGTCTTGGAATTCTATCATTACGCATTTCTCGGAAATTCAAAATAAATCTCCGAGCAAAAACGGATGAATAGTGTCTATTTCGTCTTTTTCCCCTGAAATATTTTTGTTCTCGAAAATTTTTTATTTTTGTCTTGAAAATTCTTACTCGATCAATCTAGCTCGTAGCCAGAATCCTCCTGACTTATAATCATCCTAGGTTCTAGAACGATTAATAAACACATAGTACAAAATAGTATTAATAAAAATTAGTTTTATTAATAATTAATTCTTTAAACCTAAATTCCGGACGATCCGAATTTTCGGGTCGTCATATTCTTCCCTCCTTATAAAAATTCAATCCTCAGAATTTCTTAAACCCACACCCTTACCCGGGTCATCACATTCACCCCTTCTTCATAGAATTTCATCCTCGAAATTTTTAGCCTACCCTTCTGCTCAACTTCCCTTCGACGGAGTTCTTATCTTTCCCTCATTCCTAAACCTCCATAACCTATCAAGAATGATGAAATTGAAGGAATAACGAGGATTATAAATTTTCCTTTTTAAAACGTTTCATACTTTTGCCGAGGGGTCAAATCGACCATGAACTCTTACTAGGTTAAACATCATTTTGTCGTAAGCCCTTCTTTAACGGTCAATTTACAATCATAGAGAAAGTAAACTACCTCTTACATGTTCTCCTCAGACTTAATCATTCGATTCTGCACCAAAATAATTTGGTTTGGCACAAGGTCTCAAAGAAAGCTCGATGTTCTTATAACATGACATACCATTTTTCTTCGCCGAAACAATTAGCTTAGACCAAACCAAAAATTTTGGATATCAACTGGATACATTCATCTAGTCAATTCAATTGACATCAACTACTTCTTTAAATTCTTTTTGCAATACATCAAAATGTTTTATGACGTCATGATATCGTACTTTTCACAGTACGTTGAGGACTTCATCAGTATGTGACTTCATCATTATACATCATATCATAGCGGGTTGTTCATCCTAAGATCACATCCAACAACAGGTTCAACTGCATTAATAACTCCATCCTTTTACCATCCTTGCAACAAATACACGGATGATATAAAATTCATTTTGATATTTTAAATCAATTTCTGTCTAGCTGAAGCAATTAGCATAGACATATCAAGAATAGCTCTTTTAAAATCTGTTGGTTCCAAAAGTTGAACCAATTCTTCCTTTTTCAAAATGTAAATATCAGCACGAGTTCAATAAACTTCGAAATCTAGCGTAGTTAGATGACTTGGAATATCCTATTCTCCATCTTCTTCCATTATCTTACTGCGACAATACTTAATCTTCTCTAGCACCTTCATTGCTAAGTCTACTGAAAAATACTTACTTTCAGTCTAAACATTCCTATACCTTAGTACAGTCTATCAACTTATCACACATTATGAGTTCAGGAACTTTCCACAATAATATGAGTTTAAGAACTATCCAGACAGACCATAGGCGTCAATTCGCTGAGACGTTCGAAAACATACCATATTATTATGAGTCACAAACTTACCATAAGTATGAGTTTCAAGAACTCGCACCTACCTTATCGCTCTCTACCTATCAAGCATATACATGAGAAAAGATTCACCTTCTCGTCATATACATCTTAACAATGCGACCAATCCCAATGATTATCACTATAATAAGCTAAGCAGTTGTTACACTAAGCACAAACCTCTGCCCATAACAAAGGTTCATATAACTCAGCTATCACATGAGTCCTCAATTGAAATTTTACAACTTCTAAATCTCTCTTTACTTAATACGATTTTTCTTTAATTCATATACTATCCTGCACAACTCAATCTAATTTCTTCTTCCCGTACTACTTTATAGTACCCTTCATTCATAACATTAGCTATAAATCATTCATCGTTTAACAACTCATCTGTTACTACGTATCACTATGATCACGTGGTGATCTTCTTATCCTTCTCTCTATGATTATAGTCTTAGGTACTCCTACCTAAGGTTTATAACCTATCAGCTCTGATACAAACTTGTAACGCCCTGAAATCCGGTCTATCTTCACACTCGAATTCCGTACGTCACGAGTACATCATTCATCCAACATACATCATTATATACAGAAATATAACAACATACACTCTCAAATCCCAGGTTCTGGAAACCTTATAACCTCTTTCATTACAAATAATAATAAATACATTATTCATTTCATCTTACAAGAGTGACTTTTATCCACCACAAAGGATATATAATAGTTCATTAGACTAGTCTATTGTTCAGTTTTATCTTTCTACATTACAAGTCTTCATTTGATTTTCTCGCTCATTCACATTCTGAATGGCACTTCATTTGGATACCGTCCGCTTGATCTTTACGAGATCCTTAAGTTCTTCTAGCATCGTTCGATGAAAAAGTTTTTCATTTAAAGCATGTGTGAGCATTCAATTGCCCAACAAGTTATAACAATTGAACAAACAACTTCAAGAGTTTAAACATTTCTTTAGAACTTCGATAACCGAACAAAGGTTATGAAGTAGCTTGAATAATAGGAATAGTCACGATTCCTATCATCTTAAAACATCAGTCACTTTCACTTTGAAATACTTTCATTCCTCTACCTTTATCATACACATCCTGTCTGGCTAGAATTATTAGCACAAACTTAACAATAACGGTTCATGTATAAACAGAACATACTTGTATTGAACAACTCAATCATAGAACAATTCATATCATAGAAACACCGGAGTGTTCAAATTGTGGCACAAGGCCTCATACATACTACCACCTTGTACATACATTGCACAAATGCACATAGACAAGACTTCTCAAGTTCAATATCTGAGAAGTTTAAGAAACTAGCATTCATTTAGAATACGTATGAATTTAGGAAACTTGCCTTACACTCAGCTACAGCTTACACTGAACTGCTCATTCCAATTCCTATATAACACATAAGGAGAAAACATAAACACCAATTAGTCATATATTGAACTTAAGCATTGGTTTACTTAACTTTACTTCTTAGGGTTCGCGTTCTTTGCAATATAAGTTTACGCGACTAACTTCCTTTACCAGTTTATGGCTTCATGACATACGGAGATGTCTTACTCAAAATAATCATCATCTTGGATGATTTATATTCTTATCTTCTTCTTATAACTTCTCTAGGACTCATCACACATCACGTCTCTGCTAGTAGTCCATATGGCACTCTGAGTTGTATCCCACAAACAACCAACAAACAAGTTCCCATCTCATCTACACTGCCATCACAGTGAGTTAGATCGGTTGCCAGTTTCGTATATGCCTTCGCTCTATGAAGGAATTGTTTAGCCCAACTACCATATGTCAACCATCAAATGTTACGATTGTACTATAAACTAAACTTTATCTTAACTTATCTGAACCATTAACTATAACGTTCGTTAAGTCAATTTCTTATTCTTTACGGCTTTCTAGAAGCTAAATATCATACCTCGGGATTCATTCCTTATCAACTCACATTCGACTTTCATTAATCTTATTACCGTTTGTTACGGCTTTTGTGACAACCCCAAAACAGGTATACAACACCCATTCTGAGTTGCCAAATCCATGGTACATAAAGCAAACTACAACTTCAATAATACAATTATCGTTCAAAATACGACAACACATACTGTGAGTTTAAATACAAATATTGTCTTCTAGACAATATCCACACTCAAATAAGTCCTCATTACAATTATTCAAACACTATTTTACAGAAATAGTTAGGACTGCTAAAACATCTTTCTAGAACCATCACTCCATACCCCGACTAGATCCTGCTATGTTCTCACCTCCTAAGAAGAAAAATGGAACAAAAAGGAAAAGGGTGAGCTCAACTAGCCCAGTAAAGAATATTATGACTAAGATAATATACAACAAATTATCATTAATTTTTAACAGGGAAAAATCTGATAAAATATAATAGACAACAAGTTTTAGATCAACAACTGCAGCGGAAACATCAATCCATTAGAAGAGTCAAGTAGAGAATGAGTTCTACTATCTTCTAATATTTAAAAGTCCATCATCAATATTTTATCCTTGTAACAACAATCAATATACATCTTTAATCAAATATTCATCTTTGCACTACAGGCCAAAGATATTCATTTGTATCACCAGTTGGTCATGTTCATCTCAACACATGCTCATCTTTTGCACTACGGCCAAAGATATTCATCGCTTAATCATTCATCTTTGCACTACAAGCCAAAGATATTCAAGAATATCATCATTTAGGATCGAGGATGATGAAAAATATTTTAAAGAAAATGAATCCAAAGAGAGATGAAGGACAAATAGTAAGGATTAAGTATAATGCTTTATCCAAGATCAATAATACTTCATAAATACCAATTTTGAAGCGTAATTCAAAAATAAAGATCAAAACATTGATACAATCAAAGATAGTAAACATAATAGACATCTTGGACAAAAAGAAGAAAATTTTATTTTTCTATTGAGCAATCAGTCGATTCGTGAATAAAGGTCAGATATCGTGAATAAAGGTCGTATACATGAATAGTAACCTCGACACAAAAAGTTCCAAATTTGATAAAAAAATGTTCACCAATATTTTGGCATAATGATATTGAAGAAAATAATATCATTTAAGAAGAAAATAACATCCATTACCTCAAAATAACCGTATTTCTCGATCGATCGAATTTGGGATAAAGTCGATGTAAACTTGCACCTTAATAACAACTCTCAAAGTATCAAAATACTTACTAAAATACGCTCGACAATATAGAGAGAAAGAAAACTTGTTTCTGGTGTGATTTTCAATTCTAACCTAAGCGTCTATTTATAGGAAAATGCTAGAACGCCATAGGAGACTAAATAATAAAATATAATATTTTCTTTTCAAATTCTACGCACATGCTTTGAAAATTTCCAGCCCCTCAATTCTAAAAATTTCAGCAGCCCACATGTTATTGAAACCAACCAAAGTGGATCCCACCCATAAATTTAATAAAAATTATTTTATTTTCCGAAACTTCAACAATTCATAGAAAATAGCTCGGTTATCAGAAAAATACGAATTTTATGTCCATTCTGCCTAAAATCGAATTCTCTACAACTTTGTAGCTTTGAATTTTTCCAAATTCCAAACCAAAAATATCCGAAATCCACAAACGAATAATTTTTAATACCTCTACACCGACAAAATACTGATAAAACACCTCAGCATTAATTCCTTCATTTTAATCCACATAAAAATAAATATATCCATCATTTATATCCACATAATATAAATATTTCCTTATCATATAAATCAATAATTAATTATTCACAAATAATATTACAGAATCACAATTATGACAACCAAGCCGCTCCTGTGAAAGAGGGGCTTTCCAATAAGAATTTCTCCATCATGCGCGCAATTAGGTGACCAAACCTCTCCTTGATAGTAACTTTCTAGACATTGCCAATAATGCTATCTAATAATATTATTCAAATAATATGAATTATTAATCCGATAATGGAAAATATCAGCGTAGATAATTATCAAACAACAATAATATAAAATATCAACGCAAACAATTATTGAATCAATAAAATAAAATATTGAATAAGAATTACCGTAATAATTATTGAGTAGTGCCTTCTTACGTAAGAATCAATAATTCAAAAATACTGTGCATCCACGCCAGACATCAGTATTTTAACCAACGGGTATTCCAACAATGTTAATTCAGAATAACTTCGCCGTTATTTATAAAAACTCAAACTTGTCGTTTTCTTCATCCGATAGTTTATTATGTGATGGGGCCCACAAATGAGTGCGCTGTCGCATTTAATATTCCCCATAACAAGAATATTCCACGACCAAACGAATATTCCCCACAACAATGATTATTTTATAACCACTTGCTTATTTTGCAAAATTTGCACATTTCACCCATAACCAAGTTTATATCAAATCTTACCTTATTACCTCCCTCCTTATGAAATTTCGTCTTCTTACAACCTTCCTTAAAATTTCACGCAAATTGACGTACGCACTGTGTTTCAAAAGGTGTGGGTACCTTGCTTTCATTTCTGATTCCAACTCCCAGGTCATCTCTTCAATAGCATGGTTTCTCCACAAAACCTTAACTTGTGGTATAACCTTGGTGCGTAGGACATGCTCTTTCCTATCCAAGATCTTAACAGGTACTTCTTCGTACGTTAAATCTTCGGTTATCTCGTCTGGTTCTAACGCAATAATATGGTTCGGGTCTTTCACATATTTATGAAGCATGGATATGTAAAAAACATTATGAACACAAGACATACTTGGAGGTAATGCGAGTCTATAGGCCACATTTCCTATTCGGTCAAGAATCTCAAATGGACCAACAAATCGTGGATTGAGCTTTCTTCTCTTTCCAAATCTTGTAACTCCCTTCCATGGAGCAACACGTAACAATACATGATCTCCAATATTAAACTCCACGTCCTTTCTATGAAGATCAGCATAACTCTTTTGTCGATCTTGTGAGGTTTGAATACGTTGTCGAATCATTTAGATCTTTTCTGTAGTCATGCGTACTAATTCTGGTCCCAACAACGTTGCTTCTCCCACCTCGTCCCAGCATACTGGAGAACGACACTTTCGTCCATACAACGCCTCAAATGGAGCCATGCCTATACTTGCTTGATAACTGTTGTTGTAGGAGAATTCCACCAGTGGTAAGTACTTATCCCAACTTCCTTTAAAATCTAGGACACAAAGTCTTAATAGATCTTCAAGGGTTTGAATAGTCCTCTCTGATTGTCCGTCCGTTTGAGGATGGTATGCCGAATCAATCAGAATTGCGCCCATAGCTTTCTCGCAAGCTAACCCAAAATCTTGAAGTGAATCTTGGGTCACGATCCAAAACTATGGATACTGGGCATGCCATGCAATCTTACATTCTCATTCACTTACATATGAGCAAGACGTTCAAGGAATAAGTCTCACGTGTCGAAAAAAAATGGGCAGACTTGGTTAATCTATCAACAATAACCCAAATCGCATCTATGCCTTGAGAAACTTTGGGAAGACCTGTAATGAAATCCATAGTAATGTGTTCCCACTTCTATTTTGGAATCTCAAGTGATTGTAATGGACCCTTTGGCACTTGATGCTCCACCTTTACACGTTCACAAGTTAAACACCTTGAGATAAACTCCGCGATCTCTCTCTTCATATTGTTCCACCAAAATGTATGTCGAATATCATGATACATTTTAGTACTCCCAGGATGGATTGAAAATGGTGTGTTGTGTGCCTCCATCATGATTCTATGCTTCAAGTCAGAATCGTTAGGAACACAAAGTCTGGAGTTGAATCTAAGTATTCCTTCTTCATCGATTCTTGCTTCTGGAATAGCTCTTTCTTGCACTTTCTTCTTCATACGTATCAGCCCCAGGTCCGTAGCTTGAGCAGCATTAACTTTATCGATTAGAGTCGGTTCTACTCGTATATTCGCCATCATCATGTGGGTCCCTGGAGTCTTTAATTCTACCTCCATCCTTTGCAAGTCATACAGAATGGGCCTTTGCATTGACAATATCACACTCGTACTCGCATATGATCTTCTACTCAATGCGTCAGCTACTACGTTCGCTTTTCCAGGATGGTATTGAATGGTATGATCGTAATCTTTCAATGGCCTCGAGCCAACGCCGCTGCCGCGATGTTGAGTTCTTTTTTGGTGAAGAAATATTTGAGGCTTTTATGATCCGTATAGATCTCCACTTTCTCCCCATACGTAGTGTCTCCAGATTTTCAACGCTGAAAACGATCACGCTAACTCTAGATCATGAGTAGGATAATTCCTCTCATATTCTTTGAGTTGTCGTGAGGCATAGGCTATGACTTTCCCATGTTGCATGAGAACACATCCTAACCCTTTGCCCAAGCATCATCAGATATAACAAATCCATTCGAACCAGATGGTATTGCCAGAACAGGTGCCAAAATGAGTCTCCTCTTGAGCTCTTGGAAACTCTTCTCACATTCCTCGCTCCATACAAATTTTGTATCTTTCCGAGTCAACTGAGTTAACGGAGTAGCGATTCGAGAAAATCCTTCCACGAATCTTTGATAATAACCAGCTAAGCCCAGAAAGCTACGTACTCCGGTCACCGATTTTGGTTGCTCCCAACTTTGTACTGCTTCAATCTTTGCCGGGTCAACAGATACTCCATGTTTCGACACCACGTGCCCAAGGAATGCTACTTCCTCAAGCTAGAATTCGCATTTCTTCAACTTGGCATAAAGTATGTTTTCACGAAGCCTTTCAAGTATCAGCTTCAAATGGTGCTCATGACCTTCACAACTTTTGGAATATATGAGGATGTCATCAATAAAGATAACAACAAACTGATCCAAATATTCCTTGAATACTCGGTTCATCATATCCATGAAAGTAAAGAGAGCATTAGTCAATCCAAAAGACATGACTAAGAATTCATAATGCCCGCATCGAGTTCAAGGTAGTCTTTGAATATCCTCGCTTTTAATCTTCAAATTGATGATATCCAGAATGAAGATCGATCTTTGAAAAGAATTGTGCTCCTTGCAGAATCGGTCAAACAGTCATCATCAATGCGAGGTAACGGATACCTATTCTTGATGGTGACATGGTTTAATTCTCTGTAGTCAATACAAAGTCGCATACTCCCGCCTTTTTCTTCTTTACGAATAAAACAGAGCACCCCAAGGAGATGTACTTAGACAAATGAAACCGATGTCTAACAATTCTCGTAGTTGGACTTTTAACTCCTCGAAGTTCAATAGAGCCATTCGATATGGGGTTTTAGAAATGGGTTTTGTACCCTTGCTCAAGGTCAATAAAGAATTCAACATCACGCTTTGGGGTAGACCGGAAGTTCTTCAGAAATACATCGTGAAATTCTCTAACAATGTAAATATTATTCAAATCTTACTTGTCTTTGTTCAAATCCATAACATGGGCTAAGAAAGCTTGACATCCGCTTTTCAATAAAACGAATAGCTTTATGGCTTGATATGATAAAGGATCGATTTTAGTGGTTTAGTTGTTTGAATTCGTATGATAGGTTGGTTAGGAATATGAAAACTAACAACCTTACGAAAACAATCAATTTTTGCATGATGAGTGGTTAACCAATCAATTCCTAAAATCACATCAAAAACAAGTATCTTTAAAGAGATAAGATCAACAGGCAATGTGATAGTGCCAACTTGGATTAAGCAAGATTTATAAACAGTGGATGTAACGAAAGTTTCACCCAACGGAGTCTCCACTAATAAATCAAAGTCTAATTTCTCCGGAGTTAAGTTTAAACGTTGAGCACAAGCAGGAGAGATAAAAGAATGGGTAGAACCGGTATCTAGTAAGGTATAAACTTCGCAAGAGTTCAGGATTAGCTTACCCGTGATCACCTCGCTCGTGTTCCTCACGCTTTTGGCCACCACGACAAACGCTTCTTCCGTGAACCACCGATTTCGACTTATCCGGATGCCTTGAGTCACCATCCCTGTTGAACTTGGTTTTGCTACAAAACAATCCCGAGCTATGTGGCCTTCCTTTCCACATTTGTAACATACCTTGGATTCTTGTGGACAGTTTGGGCTGGTATATCCCTCTTTCCCGCATTTGTAACATCTAACTGGCGGTCGTTCTCCTCCCCTAGAATTTGTGGTTGGTGCTAGTGCTGCTGCTGATGTCTTTCCGTCATTGTTGAATCTCCTCTTTCTGAAATTTCCACTTGATTAGCCTCTCCTATTATCATGGCCACGATGACCACCCGAGTAGTTACCACCTTTGTTCGTATTTTTCCCTCCTCGTTGGTTATCATCGCCTCGATGATCGCATCACACCCAGATGACCCTGGTTGTGGTCCCTCGGTTGAACATACTCACTATCTCGCTCTAATATTTGAGCCCTGTTGACAACATCTGAATACAGGGAAAATTTATGAGAGATAAGGTATTGACAAATCTCGGGTTTTAGACCTCTCAGAAACATCCTTGTCATTCATTCCTCATTCTCTACCAAATGAGGTGCAAACTCGATAACTCAAATAACTTTGCCTCGTCATCGGGACATCGTCATGTTGTTTTGTTCCAGTCTGATAAACTCTACCTCTTTCATATGATGAATACTTTCAGGAAAGTACTTGTCATTGAATAGTGTCTGAAATGTTTCCCAAGGCATGCTAAGTGCGGGTCGGTTGGTACGCCTTCACGACTCCCACCAAGAGTCTCGCCTCACCGCATGAACATAAAGGTGGCGAATGGAACCTTCGTTCTCCGCATCCCAAGACATCGAATATCTTGGTAATTTTCTTTTGACCATGCTTTCCGCCTTTGATCGGATCCGCTTTCCCTTAAATTCGTGGTCCCAACTCTTTGAATCGCTTAGTTGTGACAAGTCAAGGCATTGCTAGCATTTCCACCATTTTGTACACGAGTCTCCCTCGTCTGATTTTGCATGAACTGCGCAAAAGCTCCTAAACATTCCATCGCTCATCATTTGCTCGGTAGAAAGGTTGTTTACAGTGAGGAATATTGCCTTCCGCTTAGACGCTCTCCTAGTTTGTGACTAAAGGTTGTTCCACAATCTCATACACACTCATTGTTAACGCTCTCAAGAGCCCATTCTTAAATATCGCCATAAAATAAGGGTTAATTAAACAAATTAACATATCACATAATATCCCTATATTACGACCGACCAACAAATAAGCTTAGATAGGACACACTAGCGAAGGATTTACTCATCTCTCCCTCCTAGTTCTATTCCCCGATCTCCGCCAGAGACCATATCCCTAAGCTTTGATACTAACCGTGACAACCCCAAAATAGTATACAACACCCATTCCGAAGTCGCCAAATACATGGTACATAAAGCAAATTACAACTTCAATAATACAATTGTCGTGTAAAAATACGACAACACATACCGTGAGTTTAAATACAAATATTGTCTTCTAGACAATATCCACACTCAAATAAGTCCTCATTACAATTATTCAAACACTATTTTACAGAAATAGTGAGGACTGCTAAAACATCTTTCTAGAACCATCACTCCATACCCCGACTAGATTCTGCTATGTTCTCACCTCCTGAGAAGAAAAATGGAACAAAAAGGAATAGGGTGAGCTCAACTAGCCCAGTAAAGAATATTATGATGAAGATAATATACAACAAATTATCATTAGTTTTTCACAGGGAAAAATCTGATAAAATATAATAGACAACAAGTTTAATATCAACAACTACAGCGGAAACAGCAATCCATTAGAAGAGTCAAGTAGAGAATGAGTTTTACTATCTTCTAAGATTTAAAAGTCCATCATCAATATTTTATCCTCAGAATAACAATCAATATACATCTTTAATCAAATATTCATCTTTGCACTATGTGCCAAAGATATTCATTTGTATCACCAATTGGTCATGTTCATCTCAACACATGCTCATCTTCAGCACTACTAGCCAAAGATATTCATCGCTTAATCATTTATCTTTGCACTACGCATCCAAAGATATTCAAGAATATCATCATTTAGGACCGAGAATGATGAAAATATTTTAAAGAAAACGAATCCAAAGAGATGTAAGGACAAATAGTAAGGATTCGTATAATAGTTTATCCAAGATCAATAATACTTCATAAATACCAATTTTGAAGCGTAATTCAAAAATAAAGATCAAAACATGGATACAATCAAAGATTGTAACCATAATGGACATCTTGGACAAAAAGAAGAAAATTTTATTTTTCTAGAATAATAGTCAAGATACGTGAATAAAGGTATATATGTGAATAGTAACCCCACTCAAAAGTTCCAAATTTGATAAAAATGTTCACCAATATTTCTAAATATAATGATATTGAAGAAAATAATATCATTTAAGAAGAAAATAACATCCCTTACCTCAAAATAACTAGATTTCGATCGAATTTCTGATATAAGTGTCGATGTAAAACTTGCACCTTGAATAAAGCAACTCTCAAAGTATCAAAATACTTACTAAAATACGCTCGACAATATAGAGAGAAAGAAAACTTGTTTCTGGTGTGATTTTCAATTCTAACCTAAGCGTCTATTTATAGGAAAATGCTAGAACGCCATAGGAGCCTAAATAATAAAATATAATATTTTCTTTTCAAATTCTACGCACATGCTTTGAAAATTTCCAGCCCCTCAATTCTAAAAATTTCAGCAGCCCACATGTTATTGAAACCAAACAAAGTGGGTCCCACCCATAAATTTAATAAAAATCATTTTATTTTTCAAAACTTCAACAATTCATAGAAAATAGTCCGGTTATCAGAAAAATATGAATTTTATGTCCATTCTGCCTAAAAACAAATTCTCTACAACTTTGTGGCTTTGAGTTTTTCCAAATTCCAAACCAAAAATATCCGAAATCCACAAACGAATAATTTTTAATACCTCTACACCGACAAAATACTGATAAAACACCTCAGCATTAATTCCTTCATTTTAATCCACATAAAAATAAATATATCCATCATTTATATCCACATAATATAAATATTTCCTTATCATATAAATCAATAATTAATTATTCACAAATAATATTACGTAATCACAATTATGACAACCAAGCCGCTCCTGTGAAAGAGGGGCTTTCAATAAGAATTTCTCCTTCTCATGCCGCAATTAGGTGACCAAACCTCTCCTTGATAGAACTTTCTAGACATTGCCAATAATGCTATCTAATAATATTATTCAAATAATATGAATTATTAATCTGATAATGGGAAATACTGTGCAGTGATAATTATTGAAACAACAATAATATAAAATATCAACGCAACAATTATTGAATCAATAAAATAAAATATTGAACAAAGAATTATCGTAATAATTATTGAGTAGTGCCTTCTTACGTAAGAATCAATAATTCAAAATACTGCATATCCACGCCAGACATCAGATTTTAACCACCGTATATTCCAACAAGGTTAATTCAGAATAACTACACGCCGTTATTTATAAAAACTCAAACTTGTCGTTTTCTTGATCCGATAGTTTATTATGTGATGGGGCCCACAAATGAGTGCGCCGTCGTACGAATATTCCCCGATAACAAGAATATTCCACGACCAAACGAATATTCCCTGACAACAATGATTATTTTATAACCACTTGCTTATTTTGCAAAATTTGCACATTTCCCCCATAACTAGAGAATTATATCAAATTAATACCTTATTATTCACAATAATAATTAGAGGAAATTCGATTTTATTTATAATAAGTTGGGTCTTACAGCTTTCTTGATAATTTCTATCTTATTAATACTTTCGTTATTCATTACCTTCTCGATCTTTTAATCTCTTTCGATCATCTCATTCAACATGTACTAAATGTTTAAATTACTTGATTAAGATTTACATTACGTGAACTATAGGTTCATTATCTATCCATACACTTCCCCCAGGAGTTGATTAGTTAAACTCTCCTCACAGGTGGCCTTGCCTCTCCAAAACGCTTATATACTTGGGTTCCCTTCCTTCCTCTCAATGCCAAGCGCAAGCCCACGTCACTCTCTTCCTTGGTCCAGCTGCTGCACACAAAACCTTCGTTATCTCTTGCCTTTGCATGCAACTCGCCAATGGTGATGGTCGAGATCATCGTCATTGCGCGGCGCCGCTCTCCCAAGGCGTTAAGCAATTAGCTATTTCACACCGAGCACAAAAGCTAGAAAATTTCTCTATGTCTTGAATCAAGTTTGAGACACTTACTTCCCGATCTCATAACTTATTCGTTATAACTCAGAACGAGGTCGTTCCAAAGCCATTCTCTTCCTTATCTTACGTACTTCAATACCACTTGGACAGAACTTCGTTCTGAGTCCATTAATGTAGCATTTGATTGGCTTGATCTTCACCCTTCATTCATTTTTACGCTTTTAATATTCTTCGCTCGATAGTCCGTAATTCGGTCATCCCAACTCGGAACTCGTTCGTTCTTGAGTCCACGACTCACATTTTCTATGTTCTCTTACTTCCTTATGAAACCCTACACGTTCGGGTTCATTTACTAACTTTCTAATTCTTGTTCGTCTTTTACAAAATTTTTGCCATAACTTCGTTATAGCTAAGTTTTAATCCCTTCTTCATGAACGTTTCTACTGTTCCTAACCAAACAATAATCAACTAACTTATACGTGATGGTTTTAAACTTGTCCATCAACAACAATTATCCTACGATGGTTTTAAATTTGTCCATCAACAACATTCTTCGTGTCCTTCGCGTGTTCTTCGTTCGTTCTTCATTTTAATCGATATTTTGGATTACGATTTCAATTTTTATTTGAATTTGATGTTATAGAACATCATTCCCTACTTATTTCACCTACTCATTCATATAATCCACTCGGATTGTTCTAATTCATTACGAATCTTATACTTCCTTAAGAAATTAATAAAATAAACTTTTAATTCTTATTTCTTCATTTTCTTACGATTTCAACCATATGAAATCATCTCTAGCCTTATCTACTTCTTATCTTCATTAAGTTCTGTTTTTAGACATAAAACTTAAAGATAAATTAAATTCGACTAGGTTTTAAGTTACCTTTCTTCTTTATTTTTCTTCCGTTAGTCAAAGCCGGCGATTCGCAAGCTTTTCTATTTCACGATCCCTTTAGATCCGATCATTCATGCTCATGCTCTTCCTTCTCCCTCTTCTTTCGAGCTCTCTCTCTCTAAGATGTAAGATTTTTAAAATCCCATCAAATGAACATAAGGCTTCCTATTTATAGAAAATCCAAAGCTAGGGCAATTTGGTCATTTCGCCCCCCTTAACCTCCTTACTATTCAAGGCTTAAGCCCTAAGTTAACTTGGCCACCACTTTAACTTAGCCATTAAGTCTTCTTAGCCCTTAAGTTTGTTTATCCCATAAGTTTACTTAGCCCTTAAGTTTGCTTAGCCCTTAAGTTTACTTAGCCCTTAAGTTTGTTTAGCACTTAAGCATAAGCACTTTACTTAGCTATTAAGTTTACTTAGACATTACTTAACTTTTACTTTATTTAGCCATTAAGACTAATCGTATTCTACGCATCTCATTCTCATATTCTCTTCGTATATAGTTCGTACGGTATTCGTATTATACGTCGTAATAATCTTCGTACTATACCCGTATAATCACTAGTATTACATTCGTATTTCGTATGCATAATAACCCTAATTATTATATGAAATCATTAAATTCTCGGAACTCACTTTTCCTAACCCTTAGGTTTTAAAACCGAAGGCGAAAACTTCATTTTTGCCATAACTGAAATATTATTGAATATTCCATTACGTCTTGGAATTCTATCATTACGCGTTTCTCGGAAATTTAAAATAAATCTCCGAGCAGAAACGGATGATTAGTGCCTATTTCATCTTTTTCCCCAGAAATATTTTTGTTCCTGGAATTTTTTTATTTTTTTCTTGAAAATTCTTACTCGATCAACCTAGCTTGTAGCCAGAATCCTCCTGACTTATAATCATCCTAGGTTTTAGAACGATTAATAAACACATAACACAAAATAGTATTAATAAAAATTAGTTTTATTAATAACTAATTCTTTAAACCTAAATTCTGGACGATCCAAATTTTCGGGTCGTCACATTCTTCCCTCCTTATAAAAATTCCATCCTTAGAATTTCTTAAACCCACACCCTTACCCGGGTCATCACATTCACCCCTTCTTCACAGAATTTCGTCCTCGAAATTTTTAGCTTACCCTTATGCTCAACTTCCCTTCGATGGAGTTCTTATCTTTCCCTCATTCCTAAACCCCCATAACCTATCAAGAATCATGAAGTAGAAGGAATAACGAGGATTATAAATTTTCCTTTTTAAAACGTTTCATACTTTTGCCGAGGGGTCAAATCGACCATGAACTCTTACTAGGTTAAACAACATTTTGCTATAAGCCATTCTTTAACGGTCAGTTTACAATCATAGAGAAAGTAAACTACCTCTTCCATGTTCTCCTCAGACTTAATCATTAGATTCCGCACCAAAACAATTTGGTTTGGCACAAGGTCTCAAAGAAAGCTCGATGTTCTTATAACATGACATACCATTTGTCTTCGCCGAAACAATTATCTTAGACTAGACCAAAAATTTTGGATATCAACTGGAAACATTCATCTAGTCAATTCAATTGACATCGACTACTTCTTTAAATTCTTTTCACAATACATCAAAATGTTTTATGACGTCATGATACCGTATTTTTCACAATACGTTGAGGACTTCGTCAGTATGTGACTTCATCATTATACATCATATCATAGCAGGTTCTTGATCCTAAGATCACATCCAACACCAGGTTCAACTGTATTAATAACTCCATCCTTTTACCATCCTTGCAACAAATACACGGATAATATAAAATTTATTTCGATATTTTAAATCAATTTCTGTCTAGCCGAAGCACTTAGCATAGACATATCCAGAATAGCTCTTTTAAAATCTGTTGGTTCCAAAAGTTGAACCAATTCTTCCTTTTTCAAAATGTACATATCAGAACGAGTTCAATAAACTTCGAAATCTAGCATTGTTAGATGACTTGGAATATCCTATTCTCCATCTTCTTCCATTGTCTTACTGCGATAATACTTAATCTTCTCTAGCACCTTCATTGCTAAGTCTACTGAAAAATACTTACTTTCAATCTAAACATTCCTATACCTTAGTACAGTCCATCAACTTACTACACATTATGAGTTCAGGAACTTTCCACAATAATATGAGTTTAAGAACTATCCAGACAGACCATAGGCGTACATTCGCTGAGACGTTCGAAAACATACCATATTATTATGAGTCACAAACTTACCATAAATATGAGTTTCAAGAACTCGCACCTACCTTATCGTTCTCTACCTATCAAGCATATACATGAGAAAAGATTCACATTCTTGTCATATACATCTTAATAACGCGACCAATCCCAATGATTATCACTTTAATAAGCTAAGAAGTTGTAACACTAAGCACAAACCTCTGCCCATAACAAAGGTTCATACAACTCAGCTATCACATGAGTCCGCAATTGAAATTTTTCAACTTCTAAATCTCTCTTTACTTAATACGATTTTTCTTTAATTCATATACTATCCTGCACAACTCAATCTAATTTATTCTTCCCGTACTACTTTATAGTACCCTTCATTCATAACATTAGCTATAAATCATTCATCGTTTAACAACTCATCTGTTACTACGTATCACTATGATCACGTGGTGATCTTCTTATCCTTCTCTCTATGATTATAGTCTTAGGTACTCCTACCTAGGGTTTATAACCTATCAGCTCTGATACCAACTTGTAACGCCCCGAAATCCGATCTATCTTCACACCCGAATTCCGTACGTCACGAGTATATCATTCATCCAACATACATCATTATATACAGAAATATAACAACATAAACTCTCAAATCCTAGGTTCTGGAAACCTTATAACCTCTTTCATTACAAATAATAATAAATACATTATTCATTTCATCTTACAAGAGTGACTTTTATCCGCCACCAAGGATATATAATAGTTCATTAGACTAGTCTATTGTTCAGTTTTATCTTTCTACATTACAAGTCTTCATTTGATCTTCTCGCTCATTCACATTCTGAATGGCACTTCATTTGGATACCGTCCGCTTGATCTTTACAAGATCCTTAAGTTCTTCTAGCATCGTTCGCTGAAAACGTTTTTCATTTAAAGCAAGTGTGAGCATTCAATTACCCAGCAAGTCATAACAATTGAACAAACAACTTCAAGAGTTTAAACATTTCTTTAGAACTTCGATAACCGAACAAAGGTTATAAAGTAGCTTGAATAATAGGAATAGTCTCGATTCCTATCATCTTAAAACATCAGTCACTTTCACTTTGAAATACTTTCATTCCTTTACCTTTTTCATACACATCACGTCTGGCTAGAATTATTAGCACAGACTTAACAATAACGGTTCATGTATAAACAGAACATACTTGTATTGAACAGCTCAATCATAGAAATAAAAGTTCATATCATAGAAACACCGGAGTGTTCAAATTGTGGCACAAGGACCCATACATACTACCACCTTGTACATACATCGCACATATGCACATAGACAGGACTTCTCAAGTTATACATCTGAGAAGTTTAAGAAACTAGCATTCATTTAGAATATGAATGAAGTTAGGAAACTTGCCTTACGCCGCCATGACTTACATTTGAATCGCTTTCATTCCAATTCCTATATAACATATAAGGAGAAAACATAAACACCAATTAGTCATATATTGAACTTACGCATTGGTTTACTTAACTTTACTTCTTAGGGTTCGCGTTCTTTGCAATATAAGTTTACGCGACTAACTTCCTTTACTAGTTTACAACTTCATGACATACGGAGATGTCTTACTCAAAACGTTCATCATCTTGGATGATTTATATTCTTATCTTCTTCTTATAACTTCTCTAGGACTCAGCACACATCGCGTCTCTGCTAGTAGTCCATATAGTACTCTGAGTGGTATCCCATAAACAACCAACAAACAAGTTCCCGTCTCATCTACACTGCCATCACAGTGAGTTGATCGGTTGCCAGTTTCGTATATGCCTTCGCTCTATGAAGGAATTGTTTAGCCCAACTCCCATATATCAACCATCAAAGGTTACGATTGTACCACAACCTAAACTTTATCTTAACTTATCTGAACCATTAACTATAACGTTCGTTAAGTCAATTTCTTATTCTTTATGGCTTTCTAGAAACTAAATGTCATACCTCAAGATTAATTCCATATCAATTCAAATTCGGCTTTCATTAATCTTATTACCATTTGTTACGGCTTTTTTGATAATTTCTATCTTATTAATACTTTCGTTATTCATTACCTTCTTGATCTTTTAATCTCTTCCGATCATTTCATTCAGCATGTACTAAAGGTTTAAATTACTTGATTTAGTGTTACATTACGTGAACTACATGTTCATTATCTATCCATACACTTCCCCCAGGAGTTGAGTAGTTAAACTCTCCTCACTGGGCCTTGCCTTGCACAAACGCTGCAGCGCCGATTCCCTTCCTTCCTCTCGCGCTGTGGCGCAAGCCCACATCACTCTCTTCCCTGGTCTGGCGATGCGGCGCCAAACCCTTCGTTATCTCTCACGCTTCTGGCCCACTCGCCAAAGAGTCGATGGTCGAAGCTTATGCTTATGGCACCGCCTCCCAAGGCTCAAATTGGCATGGCTATACACGAAAGCACAAAAGCTAGAAAATTTCTCTAAGTTTTGAATCAAGTTTGACACGCTTACTTCCCGATCTCATAACTTCTTTGTTATAACTCGGAACGAGGTCGTTCCAAAGCCATTCTCTTCCTTATCTTATGTACTTCAACACCCTTTGGAAAGAACTTCGTTCTGATTCCATTAATGTGCCATTCGATTGGCTTGATCTTCACCATTCATTCATTTTTATGCTTTTAATATTCTTCGCTCGATCATCCGTAATTTGGTCATCCGAACTAGGAATTCGTTCGTTCTTGAGTCCATGACTCACGTTTTCTATGTTCACTTACTTCCTTATGAAACCCTACACGTTCGGGTTCATTTACTAACTTTCTAATTCTCGTTCGTCTTTTACACAATTTTTTCCATAACTTCGTTATAGCTAAGTTTAAATCCGTTCTTCATGAACGTTTCTACTGTTTCTAACCAAAAAATAATCAACTAATTTATACACGATGGTTTTAAACTTGTCCATCAACAACAATTATCATACGATGGTTTTAAATTTGTCCATCAACAACGTTCTTCGTGTTCTTCGTGTTCTTCGTGTTCTTCGTTCGTTCTTCATTTTAATCGATATTTTGGATTACGATTTCACTTTTTATTGGAATTTGATGTTATAGAACATCATTCCTTACTTATTTCACCTACTCATTCATATAATCCACTCGGATTGTTCTAATTCATTACGAATCTTATATTTTCTTATGAAATTAATAAAATAAACTTTTAATTCTTATTTCTTCATTTTCTTACGATTTCAACCATATGAAATCATCTCTAACCTTATCTACTTCTTATCTTCATTAAGTTATGTTTTTAGACATAGAACTTAAAGAGAAATTAAATTCAACTAGGTTTTAGTTTACCTCTCTTCTTTATTTTTCTTCCGCTAGTCAAAGCCGGCGATTCGCAAGCTTTTCTATTTCACGATCACTTTCGATCTGATCATTCATGCTCATGCTCTTTCTTCTCCCTCTTTTCCTCCGATCTCTCTCTCTCTCTCTCTCTAAGATGTAAGATTTTCAAAATCCCATCAAATAAACATAAGGCTTCCTATTTATAGAAAATCCAAAGCTAGGACAATTTGGTGATTTTGCCCCCCTTAACCTCCTTATTATTCAAGGCTTAAGCCCTAAGTTAACTTGGCCTCCACTTTAACTTAGCCATTAAGTCTTCTTAGCCCTTAAGTTTGCTTATCCCATAAGTTTACTTAGCCCTTAAGTTTTCTTAGCCCTTAAGTTTACTTAGACCTTTACTTAGCCCTTCAGCATAAGCACTTTACTTAGCTATTAAGTTTACTTAGTCATTACTTAACTTATACTTTACTTAGCCATTAAGACTAATTGTATTCTACGCATCTCATTCTCGTATTCTTTTCGTATATATTTCGTACGATATTCGTATTATACGTTGTAATAATCTTCGTACTATACTCGTATAATCACTAGTATTACATTCGTATTTCGTACGCATAATAACCCTAATTATTATACGAAATCATTAAATTCATGGAACTCACTTTTCCTAACCCTTAGGTTTTAAGTCCGCAGGCAAAAACTTTGTTTTTGCCATAACTGAAATATTATTGAATATTCCATTACGTCTTGGAATTCTATCATTACGCATTTCTCAAAAATTCAAAATAAATCTCTGAGCAGAAATGGTTGAATAGTGCCTATTTCGTCTTTTTCCCCAGAAATATTTTTGTTCCAGAAAAATTTTTATTTTTGTAACGCCTGAGAATTTCGGCTTTTTAATGAATTAAATTTTTATTTGATTATGTGGATTAAATGAATTTAATTGATTAATTATGTGAGTAAGATGTTTGAAGGTCATTTTATGACCTAGAGTGTGTGAATGTGGTTAGTATTCTGGCTATGTGCTAAGATTAATTGTTTTGAATTATCAAGACGAAAAGGAATGTTTTCTGAGAAGTTTTCCGTAAACACACTATTCATCCGATTTCGTTCGGAGCTTAGGTCTGAAATTCTGAGAAATGTATAATGATAGAATATGAGGATATTATGGAATATTCAGTAATATTTTCGTTATGGAAAATGAAGTTTTCGCCTGCAGACTTAAAAACCTAAGGGTTTGTGAAAGAGACTTCCGAAAGGGAAAATGTAATGTGTATACTAATTTTAGTTATTATACGTATGAGATACGAGTATTATACTAGTTAGAATACGAGTATTATACTAGTTAGAATACGAGTATGATATTAGGAATAGTACAGCGTATAATATGAATATTGTATGAGTACTAGACCAAGAGAATACGTGAGTTATAAGTATAGAATACGAGAAGTTCTAATGGATTAGGAGTTAAGGATTTTGAGTATAATCCAATTGGACTTGGGCCAATAGCAAGCCCAATGAATTAAGTAAGCAAGCCCAAGTCAAGGCCCAACTTTAATTAAGACAAGCTTAATCCAAGAAATTAAATCGCGGGTCGAACCAGCGGGTCATGGGATGGTTAAAACACGTGGGGCACCCCATGGGATGACCCAAGAGGGAGTGGGCCAGCCACTTGATGGCCAAGTAAAGGTAATACTTGATCACCAAGTACTTTACTTGGTGATAAAGTAGGGAATAGTAAGGAGGTGGGGAAATGGACCATTTTTCCTTCATGTTGGTTTTCTATAAATACAAGACTTGTGTTGGTTATTTTTCTTATTTACAAAGCTTGACCAATATATATTGAGAGAGAAAAAGAGCTAGAAACACTTAATCAATTTGCTTCCTAGAAAACCTTTAGACGTTTATCAAGAACGTGAAGTACGTCAAAGGTAAATTCTCATAAATTGTAATCTTCATCTTTTTCGATTTCTTTCTCATAGAAAAATCGTAGATTGGTGGAACATGTTTATTGAGGAGAGATAAGTATGTCTATTAATGATCAAATCATTTATAGGTCATGACCAAATAGAAATTGTAAGTGTTTACGTGAGTTAAAACCGTAGAAAGTCTTGAACGTGAACTTAGTTATGAATGAACGATTTAAAAACCGTTATAGCTAAGGAATGTGCATATTGTTTGGTTAGGATATAGATGGAGAATCAATGGAGTGTTCCATTTGATTTGGCTTATAGAACACGAGTAATGAAGTTATGACGAATTTTGCAAAAATAGACGTTAAACGTCAAAAACGAAAAAATCTCGGATTAAGGGTCAAAAGTTGTCGTGTGACTTGAAAACGTTGGTACCTGTCAACATCTTGGATAGGAAGGAGCATGTCATACGCAAAAAGGTTATACCACAAGTTAAAGTTTTATGGAGGAACCATGTTATAGAGGAAATGACCTGGGAGTTGGAATCAAAAATGAAAGCGAGGTATTCTCACATTTTCGAAATATCAAGTACATACGTCAATTTCGAGGATGAAATATCAAGTACGTACCCCAACGTTTTATGAATAAAAATAAATTTCCCCAATTTATTATTTTAATATAGTAAGGGGTTGATTTGATTAATGTGGTTAGTTAAGGGTAAAATGAACAAATATTTTAAGTAAGCAAGTGGTTATAAAATACTCATTGTTGTCGGGGAATATTTGTTTGGCCATGGAATATTAATGCTATCAGGGAATATTTGTACAACGGCGCAACCATATATGGGCCCCATAACGGAAATTTGATGGATGAAAAAAACGACAAGTGTGAGACCCCGAATTTTATGAAATGAAAGTATTCAATTTTCTTATAATTATTCTATTTAGTAAATGGTTAAATTGATAAAAGGTTAAAGTTAAGGGTGATATGTGAAAAATTTTCAAAGTAAGCAAGTTGTCATAAAATAATCGATGTTAAAAGTACAGTAATACACGTGGTTTAATAGTAGCACACGGTATTGATTATTGATGCTTACGTAAGAAGTTACTTAGTTATACTCAATTATTGCTACAATAATTATTGCATCATATCTATCATATTATTGATTCAATTATTGTCATAGTATCATTTACATAATATTTTATAATATTAAATCAATAATTGAGATGATAAAGTTATTCATATTATTATTTGCAATATTGACAATGTCCAGAAGTTCTATCAAGGAGAGGTTTGGTCACACCTAATCATACGTCGATAAGGAGAAATCCCGATCGGAAAGCCTTTCCTAGAACGACCGGTTGTTAAATATCGTGAGTTATAATATTAATGACGACTAAGTTCGTGTTGATTAAAGATGAAATTGATAGTTCCATTGTGTTGGAATTATTAGTGTTAGTGAAAATTGACATTTATTTCGATAATAATTGATGTCTGGAGGTTATATTGACCAATCGAGTAATTAATCAGATAAATGACCAATTAATTGCTATTATTTCACATGCTTATAACTATTTGTTCATATGTGTGTACTATTGATTCACATTCATTTATTATTAGGGGAGTTGGTGCAAGATTGATAATACTTACATGACTAAGTTAAAAATGGAGGTATAGATGAAGGTACTATACTGTAATTATTTTTTTTTCACATGTTTAGAACTATTGAGTCATTTACTATTAGGGGAGGTGGTGCAAGTTTGATAATACTTGCAGGACTAAATTAAAAATGAAGGAAAAGAGGAAGGTATTATACTATAATATTCTGAGCCCCAAAATGTGCAATTATTGAAACTATATTTTCCTATAAATAGAAGCTCATTCCTTCATTATTTTTCACCAATTCACTAAAGCTATAGAGAAATTATTATAGAGAGAAATTATAGAGAGAAAGAAGAAGAGAAGTCTGCTACATCACTATTCCAGTATCCAGTTTTCTTATAAGGTAAAGGGTATTATTTCTTTCGTATTCAGGAAGAGAGCTATTGTTATTCAATTCCTTATTATTATGTTGAATAACTCGCTCATAATGGGAGTACCTCATACATGGTGAAATTCTTCACATTATTCCATTCCTTATTATTCATTGGAATAACTCAGATGTAAGTGCGATCTATCGCATGCACCGTGAATTATGTTGTTATTCCATTCTTTATTATTCTGTTGGAATATCCCGTCTGTACGGATTACGCATGACCTGGTTCCATTCTTTATTATTCTATTGGAATAACATGTCTGTGCGGTCTATCGCATGCCTGGTGATTTCTTTTGTTATTCCATTCTTTATTATTCTGTTGAAATAACCTGTCTGTGTGGACTACCGCATGCATGGTGAATGATCCTTTGTATTCATTCCTTATTAAATTGTAGAAATGATCATTGCGGGTAAAAATCCATTTGCAGTTTCGTATATTCTATTATACTCGTATGAGATATCATTTCTTTTGTACTCGTCATGAAATATCATTTTATTTGGTATTTTATTTACGAGTTACTATTCACAAGTTACTATTCACCCAGTTACTATTCACTCTAGTATTATTCACTCGGGTATTCGGGGCACTTTTCGTGTTGGAGTACTATTCACGAGTTACTATTCAAGGGTTACCATTCACCCAAATTACTATTCACCCGAATATTATTCACTCGGGTATTAGGGTTACTTTTCATGTCGGGGTACTATTCACGAGGTACTATTCACGGGGTACTATTCACGGGATACTATTTACCCGAAAAATATATTTCTTTTCTGTCCAAATTATTTTTGGTACATGAATATTATTCTTGAATTTTACTCTACAAAGTAGTATCATGTTGACAATTTGGACGTTATTGATTTCTGGATAAATTAAATTACAAATCTTTAAAATTTATCCTTGAACTTGTTTTATTGAATTATTATGTCATTGTCATCATCCTCATGCTTATATTGTGATGAAAGTCATCTTTGGCTTACGTGCAGAGATGGACTTGGTATGATTATGACCAGGGATTATTCGGTATAATCATGACCGTAATGTGACGAATGATGTGGTGAAAGTCCTCATTGGCATGTAGTTCATTGATGGACAGTTGTTGGTATGATTATGACCAGGGATTATTCGGTATAATCATAACCATTGATTATTACATGAATATCCTTGGCCATGGTGCAGGGATGATTCGATGATGTGGTTTATTTATTAAGCTGAGTCTGAGCGATAAAGTTGATGAAAAACTTTTTAAATAATAGAAGATAATAGATTTTATGCTCTACTTGACTCTTCTAATGGAATGCTTATTCCGCTACAGTTGTCGATCTAAAACTTGTTGTCTATTATATTCTATCAGTTGTTATACTGTTGAAGGCTAAGGATAATTTATTTTGCATTATCTTAGTCATAATATTTCTTACTGGGCTAGTTGAGCTCACCCTTTCTTTCACTATTCTCTTCAGGAAATGAGAATATAGCTGGGACGAGTTGGGGAATGGATTGACGGTCCAGATGATTGTTTTAGTAGTCCCCACTATTTTGTGAAATAATGTGACAATAAATATAATGAGGACTCTATTTGAGAGTTGATATTTTCTAAAAGGCAATATTCTTGTTTAAACTCTCAGCTATGTTTGAGACCCTGAATTTTATGAAATGAAAGTATTCAATTTTCTTATAATTATTCTATTTAGTAAATGGTTAAATTGATAAAAGGTTAAATTTAAGGGTGACATGTGAAAAAATTCCAAAGTAAGCAAGTTGTCATAAAATAATCGATGATAAAAGTACATTAATACGCGTGGTTGCATAGTAGCACACGGTATTGATTATTGATGCTTACGTAAGAAGTTACTCAGTTATACTCAATTATTTCTACAATAATTGTTGCATCATATCTCTCATATTATGGATTCAATTATTGTCACAGTATCATCTACATAATATTTTATATTATTAAATCAATAATTGAGACGACAAAGTTATTCATATTATTATTTGCAATATTGATAATGCCTAGAAGTTCTATCAAGGAGAGGTTTGGTCACCTAATTGCGCGCTAATAAGGAGAAATCCTTATCGAAAAGCCCCCTCTTTCCTAGGAACGACCTAGTTATTAAATATTTTGAGTTGTAATATTAATGGCGAATAAGTTCGTATTGATTAAAGATGGAATTGATAGTTCCATTGTGTTGGAATTATTAGTGTTAGTGAAAATCGACATTTATTTCGATAATAATTGATGTCTGAAGGTTATATTGACCAATCAGGTAATTAATCGGATAAATGACCAATTAATTACAATTATTTCACATGTTTATAACTATTTGTTCACATGTGTGTACTATTGATTCACATTCATTTACTATTAGGGGAGTTGGTGCAAGATTGATAATACTTGCATGACTGATAAGTGGATTTTATACCTACTTATTGGGTACCAATTCACGCGAACTATACAATCTCAAGTACTTTTTAGTGTGTTTTAGTTGTATTTCATGTTAGTTTGCATTGCATATACTTAAAACTCCTTTTGGTGAAAAAGTGCAGGATACGGCCTAATTTGGTGGAATTAAAGGGCACGAGGCGAATGGACTATGAAGCGAGGCACAAGCTATGGATGCGTGACATGAGGTTAAAGTGGAGTAGGAGGCTAAGTAGGGATGAACAAAGGAATGAGCAAAGAAAACAGATCAACAGAAGCAAGAGAACTAGGAATCACAATGCAGAAGTCACAAGAAGAGACAAGCTTGAGACACGCGCCTACCATGAAAGCACCCTATGAACATCATGACATTATCGTAAGTCAAGCACCAGCGAGGATTACATTGGGGGAGCGTTTATTTTAATTTCGAATTTTTAAGGGTTGTAATTAGTTTTAAACGATATCTGACTGGTGTCAGAGAGGATTATGGAGAATTATTCAATTTTACGTATTTTACATTTTGAAACTAGGGTTTACACTCTGAGAGAGATTCCAACATAGAGCGAAGCAAAAACTCTACTTTCATAACTCTTCTTGGGATTCTCGATTAGTGTGGATTTTTATTAGTAGTTGCTGTATTTTTTATGAAGATTTGAACGTTAATAGTGGATTGTAACCAGCAATTGGTTTGATCATTTCTGTAACGCCCCCAAAATAGGTCCATTCCATCCAACCCATTCTGAGTCGCCAAATATATGGTACGAAAAACAACTACAACTTTATTACAACAATTGTCATGCAAAATACAACAACACATATGCTGTGAGTTTGGATACAAATATATACCAATCAGTAGTACGTCCACAATGACACCTTACATAAAGGTATAGTCAAAACCTGCTTTTAGAAATTAGAATCTTTGGGAAGTGCTCAAGGAAACCTTCGTATATGGGAGGCCATGCTTTTAGGTTATGGTAGATATCATATGGCCACGTAATTATCCTTGGTCAACCTAATAGACCCCAAAGAAAAACGAGAAGATTACTATCATATTCTTCCCAATGGTGAGTCTTCTCTCGACATATCATTATCTCCACTGCTCTAATTGGGTATTATACTCCAAACAAACACCAAGATTATATAGGTAGTGCTTGTAAATATACTCAAAGAAGTGGATGAGCACAACCATGTCTTATGATAACACGAAGCTTTGTATGTCATTAGACATCTTGTATGATAGTGACAAAACACCCTTCCAAAGTCAGGTTCGCTTTCACCTATTTAATTCACCAAAATAATCAAGTAAATGATGTATAAAATACAACACACTAAAGTCCTCAATAAAATTATTTCCATACTCTTTAGGAGAACCTCAACAACTATAGACCACCATTCTATTCCCTTGTTATCCTCACCAACCCAAATGCCTACACTTTTATTACCTAAAAGGAATTGTGAAACAAAAGGGTGAGCACAACTAGCTCAAGAAAGAATATTATAATTAAAGATACATAAATTATCAATAGTCTTTATCAATAATAAATCGTAGATTTAGAACATATGGTAGATGATAAAACTTTTCAACCATAGTCAGTAATGAAACGAGCAATCCATTAAAAGAGTCAAATAGACTATAAAGTCTATTGTCTTCTCCACGTTAAAAGTCCACCAACAATATTTTATCCTCAGTAACATCAATCAACAGCCTTTCCACAATCATATGAATAACTCATAATCATAATTGTGATTCTAAATTCTCTTCTCATCCAGACGAAGATAATTTTTATCACCGCCTTTACACGAAACATCAAATATCATGGTTATACCAAATCACAGCCTGCTCATAATCATACTAATAAATTCATCTTTGCACCACGGGCCAAAGATATTCATCAACAGCTTCATCTTTACACTACAAAGCAAAGATATTCAACAACAGTCATCTCTTTGCATTACATGAGCAAAAGATATTCATCAATAATTCATCTTTGCACTACAAAGCTAAGATATTCATCAACAAGTCATCTTTGCACTACTAGCCAAAGATATTCATATATCAAAGAAATACATAATCATTTCGTAAGTTATATAACAATAATTATAACCATGTTGATCAATTCACCTTTGCACTTAAGCTAAAAATATTCAATTATAAATTCAATGGTCATGATCATACCACCAAACAATTCAACTTTTGCACCATCGCCAAAGAGAACCTATAGTCACGATCATACCAATAATCTACTCATCTTTACACTCAAGTCAAAGAGAAATATCATCATTAGGGTTATAAGAATGTTATATAAAAACAATATAATCAAAACATGGTTTTAATTTCAAGAGTAAGATTCATAAATCAACGATAATTTGGTAAGAGAAGAAACCAATTGTGTGAATGAATACACTCCGTATTCTTACATAGTACCGTATACGCATAAGTAACCCTCGACACGAAAAGATAATGTTTCATAATAAAATTCATATCCATATTTATAATACCTTAATCCAAATGTTATAAATCACTTAGAAATCTCATAATCTAATATTATTAATATTACGATAATATTTTAATCATTTCTAAAACTTATAAACAATTTAATTAAATTGTTTACACTTTACTAATTAATGCATTTAATCATCATAAAATGCCAAACTCATAATATTTCATCACCAATAACCAAAACACTCATCAAAAATCAGATATACCTCATATATATGATTCTCAAGCCATAAAATCATATTTTCCAATTTTCTTACTTCACATAACATATTTAATTCATTTACTCATAACTAGAATATTTTCATGAAAATACCAATTCAGTTCCAAAAATATTTCTTTTCTGGGATTTAGCATAACATAGTCCCATATTGAACATATATTTTTCTCAAAATTTTAAAAATTCATTTACTATTTTTCATATACCAAAACCACCGAATATTTAAACATTTATCATAAATTATACTTTTATCCAAAAATTCTGAAATTTACACGGTATACTGATATTATATAGATGTACTCTCAATAAAAATTTCATCAATTTTGGAGTTAATCACAAGGAGTTATAAATAGTTACTTTTAAAATAGTCTTTTCTCATAAAATCCATAACTCCTAATCTATACTTCCAAAAATCGCCATTTTTGGACACACTCTACAAAAATCATCAAAATATCATTTCAAATTTTTCCAGAATTTTTGAAGGTTCAGAAAAATTTCGAAACTAAAAACATAATAACCCTTAAAATCCCTTACTATCCCTTACCTCAAAAGAGCAGTACTTCTAACTAGAATAACGCTGAACGAACTTGCACCGTATAACAATACTCAAAGTATACTCAAAATACTCATAAGAATACGCTCGATAATATAGAGAGAGAAAACTTCAGTTTCTGGTGTGATTTTCAATTCTAACATAAGCACCCTATTTATAGGAAAATGCTTAGAACACCAAAGCAGAAAATTTAATAAAATATTAATATATATAATTTTTATTCCAATGCACACTTATTTTGCTTCAAAACTTCAGCCACCAAACAGCCCACCTCACAAGACTTGCACAAAAAACGTTTTTGTTATTTAAATTATTTTAAACTTCCAAAAATCAATTATTTCAGAGCTTCAGAACTTCAATAATTCATAATAAATAGCCTTTTTATCAGAAAATTCGAATCTCGCGAGTTTTTATAGAAATTTCAATTCTCTACAACTTTGCAGAAGAAAGTTTTTCCAAATTCCAAACAGAAATTAACCGAAATCCACAAACGGACGATTTTACAGTCTATAATCAAATTTCAGTCAAGAAATGGGGTCCACCGACACATAAAACATGCTTTAAATATTTTTGGTAACAAAAATACTCCTCCTCCACATAAACTCATATCCCACATTCATTGTAAAAATATCATCATTAATATATTATTAAAATAATATATTTAAATGAATTATTTTATCAGAAAAAATAAAATATTAATTTTCAACAATTGTCACTTTAAAAATTTTCTCCATCTATATCCACATAAAATTAATATTTTTCTCATCATATAAATCAATAATTAATTATTCACAAATAATATTACAGAATCACAGTACTGGCAATCAGGCCGTTCCCAAGAAAGAGGGAGCTTTCCAATAAAGATTTCTCCTTATCGGCCGCAATTAGGTGACCAAACCTCTCCTTAGATGTAACTTTCTAGACATCGCCAATAATGTTATCCAATAATATTATTCAGATAATATGAATTATTGTCTGATAATAGAAAATACTTGTAATGACAATTTATCAAAACAACAAGAATATAAAATATCAATGCAAAGATTATTGAATCAATAAAATAAAATACCGAATAAAATTCTTATCGTAATAATTATTGAGTAGTGCCTTCTTACGTAAGAATCAATAATTGGTGCAATACCGTAAAGCACTCGTGTTTTAACCAATCAATATTTTAACAAAGATAATTGTAATAACTACGCTGGCCATTTATAAACAACTTATATTTGTCGCTTTCTTCATCTAATCGCTTTCAGTTATGGGGCCCACACAAGGTCAAGCATAAATCAGATCGATATTCCCGACAAAAAGTATATTCCACGACCAAACGAATATACTCCGACAATAATAAATATTTTATAACCACTTGCTTATTTTGAAAAAAATTATATATATCACCCTTAACTTTAACTTTTATCAATTTAACCATTTACTGAATAGTAATTATAAGAAAAATTGAATACATTTATTTCATAAAATTCGGGGCCTTACAATCTCCCCTCCTTATAAAATTTCGTCCCCGAAATTTACATACCTGGTATTTCAAAGAGTTGAGAATACCTTGCTTTCATTTCAGATTCTATCTCCCCTGTCATCATGATTTCTCCATTCCTCATCTCCTATATTTCAGATATCATTCTAGAATATAGCTTCAAAACAAGGGTTAATTTAACAAATTAACATATCACATAATATCCCGATATTATGACTGACCAACAAATAAGCTTAGGTAAGACACACTAGCGAAGGATTTACTCATCTCTCCCCTCCTAGTTCTAATCCCGATCTCCGCCAGAGATTATATCCCTAAGCTCTGATACCAAATGTAACGCCCCCAAAATAGGTCCATTCCATCCAACCCATTCTGAGTCGCCAAATATATGGTACGAAAAACAACTACAACTTTATTACAACAATTGTCGTGCAAAATACAACAACACATATGCTGTGAGTTTGATACAAATATATACCAATCAGAGTACGTCACAATGACACCTTACATAAAGGTATAGTCAAAACTGCTTTTAGAAATTAGAATCTTTGGGAAGTGCTCAAGGAAACCTTCGTATATGGGAGGCCATGCTTTTAGGTTATGGTAGATATCATATGGCCACAAAATTATCCTTGTCAATTCCCAATAGACCCCTAAAAGAAAAACGAGAAGATTACTATCATATTCTTCCCAATGGTGAGTCTTCTCTTGACATATCATTATCTCCACTTGCCTCTAATTGGGTATTATACTCCAAACAAACACCAAGATTATATAGGTAGTGCTTGTAAATATACTCAAGAAGTGGATGAGCACAACCATGTCTTATGATAACACGAGTTTGTATGTCATTGTACATCTTGTATGATAGTGACAAAACACCCTTCCAAAGTCAGGTTCGCCACCCTATTTAATTCACCAAAATAATCATTAAATGATGTATAAAATACAACACACTAAAGTCCTCAATAAAATTATTTCCATACTCTTTTGGGAGAACCTCAACAACTATAGACCACCGCTCTATTCCTTGTTATCCCCGGCCAACCCAAATACACATTTTTATTACACGAAAGGAATTGTGAAACAAAAGGGTGAGCACAACTAGCTCAAGAAAGAATATTATAATTAAAGATACATAAATTATCAATAGTCTTTATCAATAATAAATCGAGATTTAGAACATATGGTAGATGATAAACTTTTTCAACCATAGTTGCAAATAAACGAAAGCAATCCATTAAAAGAGTCAAATAGACTATAAAGTCTATTGTCTTCTCATGTTAAAAGTCCACCAACAATATTTTATCCTCAGAACATCAATCAACAGCCTTTCCACAATCATATGAATAACTCATAATCATAATTGTGATTCTAAATTCTCTTCTCATCCGTAACGAAGATAATTTTCATCACCGCCTTTTACTCAAAACATCAAATATCATGGTTATACCAAATCACGCCCTGCTCATAATCATACTAATAAATTCATCTTTGCACTACTCGCCAAAGATATTCATCAAAAGTTCATCTTTACACTACAAGCTAAAGATATTCAACAACAGTCATCTTTGCATTACGAGCCAAAGATATTCATCAATAATTCATCTTTGCACTACACGCTAAAGATATTCAACAACAGGTCATCTTTGCATTACGAGCAAAAGATATTCATCAATAATTCATCTTTGCACTACAGGCTAAGATATTCATCAACAAGTCATCTTTGCACTACTAGCCAAAGATATTCATATATCAAAGAAATACATAATCATTTCGTGGTTATATAACAATAATTATAACCATGTTGATCAATTCACCTTTGCACTTAAGCCAAAAATATTCAATTGTAAATTCAATGGTCATGATCATACCACCAACAATTCAACTTTTGCACCATCGCCAAAGAGAACCTATAGTCACGATCATACCAATAATCTACTCATCTTTACACTCAAGTCAAAGAGAAATATCATCATTAGGGTTATAAGAATGTTATATAAAACAATATAATCAAAACATGGTTTTAATTTCAAGAGTAAGATTCATAAATCAACGATAATTTGGTCGAGAAGAAACCAATTTGTCATGAATAGTACTCCGTGATTCGTGACATAATACCGTATACGTGCATAAGTAACTCTCGACACGAAAAGATAATGTTTCATAATAAAATTCATATCAATATTTATAACACCTTAATCCAAATGTTATAAATCACTTAGAAATCTCATAATCTAATATTATTAATATTACAATAATATTTTAATCATTTCTAAAACTTATAAACAATTTAATTAAATTGTTTACACTTTACTAATTAATGCATTTAATCATCATAAAATGCCAAACTCATAATATTTCATCACCAATAACCAAAACCCTCATCAAAAATCTGATATACCTCATATATGATTCTCAAGCCATAAAATCATATTTTCCAATTTTCTTACTTCACATAACATATTTAATTCATTTACTCATAACTAGAATATTTTCATGAAAAATACCAAATCAGTTCCAAAAATATTTCTTTTCTGGGATTTAGCATAACATAGTCCCATATTGAACATATATTTTTTTCTCAAAATTTTAAAATTCATTTACTATTTTCATATGTCCTAAACCACCAAATATTTAAACATTTATCATAAATTATACTTTTATCCAAAAATTCTGAAATTTACACAAGATAATGATATTATATAGATGTACTCTCAATAAAAATTTCATCAATTTTAGAGTTAATCACAAGGAGTTATAAATAGTTACTTTTAAAATAGTCTTTTCTCATAAAATCCATAACTCCTAATCTATACATCCAAAAATCGCCATTTTGGACACACTCTACAAAACTCATCAAAATATCATTTAAAATTTTTTCAGAATTTTTGAAGGTTCAAAAAATTTCAAACTAAAAACATAATAACCTTTAAAATCTCTTTACTATCCTTACCTCAAAAGAGCAAGAGATTTAACTAGAATAACGCCGAATCTAACTTGCACCGTGATAACAATACTCAAAGTATACTCAAAATACTCATAAGAATACGCCGATAATATATAGAGAGAGAAACTTCGCTTACGTGTGATTTTCAATTCTAACATAAGCACCTATTTATAGGAAAATGCTTAGAACACCAAAGCGTAAAATTTAATAAAATATTAATATATATAATTTTTATTCCAATGCACACTTATTTTGCTTCAAAACTTCAGCCACCAAAATGTTCCCCACCTCACAAGACTTGCACAAAAAACGTTTTTGTTATTTAAATTATTTTAAACTTCCAAAAATCAATTATTTCAGAGCTTTAGAACTTCAATAATTCATAATAAATAGCCTTTTTATCAGAAAATTCGAATCTCGCGAGTTTTTATAGAAATTTCAATTCTCTACAACTTTGCAGAAGAAAGTTTTTCCAAATTCCAAACAGAAATTAACCGAAATCCACAAACGGACGATTTTACAGTCTATAATCAAATTTCAGTCAAGAAATGGGGTCCACCGACACATAAAACATGCTTTAAATATTTTTGGTAACAAAATACCTCCTCCACATAAACTCATATATCCCACATTCATTGTAAAATATATCATCATTAATATATTATTAAAATAATATATTTAAATGAATTATTTTATCGTAAAAATAAAAATATTAATTTTCAACAATCATCACTTTAAAAATTTTCTCCATCTATATCCACATAAAATTAATATTTTTCTCATCATACAAATCAATAATTAATTATTCACAAATAATATTACGTAATCACAAGATCGGCAACCGTGCCGCTCCCAAGAAAGAGGGGCTTTCAATAAAGATTTCTCCTCATCATGCCAAGCATTAGGTGACCAAACCTCTCCTTAGATGTAACTTTCTAGACATCGCCAATAATGTTATCCAATAATATTATTCAAATAATATGAATTATTTCTCCGATAATAGAAAATACTGTGTAATGACAATTTATCAAACACAACAAGAATATAAAATATCAATGCAAAGAATTATTGAATCAATAAAATAAAATATCTAATAAGAATTACTTTAACAATTATCGAGTAGTGCCTTTCTTACGTAAGAATCAATAATTGGTGCAATACCGCAAAACTACTGTGTTTTAACCACCGGTATTTTAACAAGATTAATCAGTGAATAACTACGCCAAATCATTTATAAACAACTTATATTTGTCGCTTTTCTTCATCTAATCGCTTTCAAGTTATAGGGCCCACACAAGGTCAAGGCTATTGTCAGATCGATATTCCCGACAAAAAAGAATATTCCACGACCAAACGAATATTCTCAAACAATAATAAATATTTTATAACCACTTGCTTATTTTGAAAAAATTATATATATCACCCTTAACTTTAACTTTTATCAATTTAACCATTTACTGAATAGTAATTATAAGAAAAATTGAATACTTTTATTTCATAAAATTCGGACCCTTACAATTTCTATCTTTCATCTTTCAATTGTTTGCTTATTAGCCATGTTTAGCGTTGATCCAATAACGGCTTTTGGTTCAGTCATGAACTAAACTCCATTATGGGATTCTAACGGATTTTAATATGTAGTTTGATTGCATGCTTGAATGCTGGATTGATTTACATATCATTTGGGATTTCAATCATGATTGTTTTGCATGTATGATTGCTTGATCGCCATTCGTTTCAGTACTTGTATGGAATTGACAATGAACATGTAAGTATGGATCAGAATCACGATAAAGATGCGATATAAATCATGTTTTATATGGCTTGTGTATTTCGTGAACTAGATAGACATATACTATTTCACCGTATGAGTTAGAATAAGGGCTTGTACTTAAATTCAATATAATTGCAATTTCATATAGACATATAGTGATTTTGGTTATATTGATGATTACATAGAGTCTATCGCTTGTGGATGCTATGTAAGTAGGTCATAGTAGATTAAAAAATGGCTATGACTCTTTTAGTGCTATTGGCTACTTTCCTATGATATGTGAACAAGTCTTGCATGAGAGTGGTGATTAAATGAAATATTAAATGAAGTTAGGATCCCATTACTTTCAGATTTGATTTATTACATCTTTATTCTTGTTTTAATCGTTATTCGTGACCAGAGTAACAAACCAATCATATTCATTACTTTGAGCATATAAATATAGTAATTTAATTGATGCATAGTAATTTAATTTAAACAAATTTCCTAGTGGGATCGATACTTTACTTGCTCTGTATTACTTGTTGACGCATGTATGCTTGCATGAGTTAGAGTTCTTTTATAGAACTAAAAAAAAAAGATGCAACAAGTTTTTGGCGCCGTTGCCGGGGACAGGCATTTAAATTATTATTATCATTAGTTTTAAGCTATATTGTATGACTTAGACAAATCCATTCTTATCTCACTTTCATTTTTGTTTTTGTTTCAGGAACTTGTATAAATTTTTATGCGCACACGGTCATCCAACCTCGACTTAACACCTATTCAGGACAACATAAATGGGAGAGGTTGGAAAGCTAGTATTCGTAGAAATTTACAGGCACAGTTAGAAAGTACCACAGCTAATATGGCAGCCGAGGTACAAGAAGAAGAGCATAGGGCTCTGAAGGAATATTACATGCCCAATATTAATGGACTACCGTCTAGCATCGTCAGACCAGCGATAGCAGCCAATACATTCGAGATAAAAATGGGCACTATTCAGATGGTACAGAATTCAATACAGTTTGGGGGTGCCGCTACAGACGATCCGAATGAACACCTGATAAGCTTCATCGAAATTTGTGATACATTCAGATACAACGGTGTAACGGATGAGGCTATCAGACTTAGGCTATTCCCATTCTCATTGAGGGATAAAGAAAGAAGTTGGCTTCATTCTTTGCCAGTAGGATCTATAACTACATGGGAGGACTTAGCATAAAAATTCTTAGCCAAGTTCTTCCCAATGGTTAAGACTGCAAAGATGAGGACAGCTATCTCTCAGTTTGAGAAACAACAGGGCGAGTCCTTATATGAAGCATGGGAAAGATATAAAGAGATGTTGAGGAAGTGTCCACATCACGGTATGCCGAACTGGATGGTGACCAACACATTTTATAATGGATTGGGATGGCAGTCAAGACCGATTGTAGATGCAGCTGCAGGACGGGCATTATGGGCAAAAAGCTATGAGAAAGCCTATAACCTTATCGAGACAATGGCATCAAATGATTTTCAGAATCCTACATCTCGGATGCCACAGCCCAAGGTCGCAAGTGTGTTGGAAGTAGATGTTATCACGCAGTTGTCAGCACACATGGCAGCCATGGCGAAGAAAATAGATACATTAGCAGAAGGTAAAAAGAAGACGGTTGCCTTCGTATGTGAGATCTGTACGGGGTCACACTCGAAAGATCAATGTGCTATCAACTCGGAGTCGGTATAGTATGTGAGCAATTATAGAAAAGACCAAGGTCAGTTTCTGAACACATACCACCCCAACAACCGGAATCATCCAAACTTTAGTTGGTCAAATAACCAAGGAATCAAAGAGAATCGGCCAAACAAATAATCGGGCCAATCACAACCAACGCAGCCACAGTTTAATCCTAGACCACCATTTTCGCCAGGATTTTCTCAACAACAACAACATCACACTCCCTCTGCACCTCAGCGAGAAAAGAAATCAGAAATGGAGGAGATGACGATGAAATACATGGCAAATATAGAGGTTATGATCAAAAGCCAAGCAGTGGCTATTAAGAATCTGGAAACTCAGATGGGGCAGATGGCGAACATGCTTACAAACAGGCCCCAGGGTTCATTTCCGAGTAATATAGAAACAAATCCACGAAGAGACGGGAAGGAACAGTGTCAAGCTATCACATTGAGATCTGGGAAAAACACTACAGACACTGCAAGTCGCGCGCCCGCACCCAATTGCACTGAGGAGGCTGCGCGGCCGCGCGAGGCAGAAGCAGATAACTGTTGAGGAAGAAAATATGGAAAAGTCTGAGGTCCAGCGGGAAGAGAAAGATAAAGCAGGTTCAGAGGAGAAGCTTAAGAGTTCAGTACCACCAATTCACCTTCAAGTTCCGTTTCTGCAAAGATTAAATAAGAAAAGTGAAGATAAGCAATTCAGCAAGTTTCTGGAGATATTTAAAAAGCTGCAAATCAATATACCTTTCACTGCGGCATTAGAACAAATGCCAAGCTATCCAAAGTTCATGAAGGGTATACTGTCAAGGAAGAAGAGATTAGCTGAATTTGAGACAGTAGCCTTGACAGAAGAATGCAGTGTCGTGCTTCAGAATAAGTTACCTCCGAAGCTAAAAGATCCGAGCAGTTTCACAATCCCATGCACAATCGGGAAGATGAAGTTTGAAAAGTGTTTATGTGATCTTGGGGCAAGCATAAATTTGATGCCCTTGTCAGTATTCAATCAGTTGGGATTATCGAAGCCAAGGCCAACATACATTTCTTTGCAGCTAGATGACAGATCCATCACGTTCCACGGGGACTTGTTGAAGATGTCTTGGTGAAGGTGGACAAATTTATCTTTCCGGCTGACTTCATCATTTTGGATTACGAGGAAGATAAAAGTATAACAATTATACTGGGGAGACCATTCTTAGCCACGGGCAGGACTTCGATAGATGTGCAAAAAGGGGAACTCACGATGTGTGTACATGATCAGGAGGCGACCTTTAACGTCTTTAAAGCAATAAAGTTCCCAACAGATGAAGAAGAATGCTTCCGGGTTGATATGGTGAACCAGGTTCTAAAAGATGAAGTACAGAGTAGAGTGGATTGTGAACCATTGAGAAGTATCATTGCTAAAAATTCAGATGTGGAGGATGAGGAATTAAATAAATTCGTTCAATATCGGGATACCACTCCACAGTATGGAACCATTGCAGTATGTGATAAGTTTTCGAACAAGCATTTTAAAGTGAATGACCAGAGATTGAAGAGTGATTCTGGTGGTGAGGTGGACAGAAAAAAAGTCATCTCAATTCTATCTTCGACATGAGACTTAGAGACAGTCAAGCTAATTGACTATAACTTAGCACTTGATGGGAGGCAACCCATTGTTCCCATCTCTACTTTATATTTATTCAGTTCAAGTTGTTTGGATTAGCTTATTTTCATTACTTGTTAGAATAGTATGAGTACCGTTATATGCTTATTCATCGTAGTCGAATCGCAGAAGAGCATGGTCATGCATTGCATTGAAATTAGGGTGACAAAATAGGCATTCATTTTTATTTATTAAACCATGCTTTGATAAGGTTCATTGATGTTATTGCAGGTGTATTTGAGAGTATGCATTTCTGTCTTACAGATTCTAGAAAAATAAAAGCTAGCAAAGCAGTGTATCGTGACGCGCTACCACGCAAATAATTTCAAAGATGAGACTCGCTCACTTCACTGCTGATAAGCCTGCTAGACCAGATTTGCCAAACCGCTACCAAATTTATTAAAACCTCATATGGCCGCAAGGCGACATCAGACGTGGAAAAAAATTTCAGTTTAAAAACGTGATGGAGATAGGTTGAACTCTCATTTGCGATAAAAACATAAGCGACATCACAGTGTCTCTCCGTAACTCACGTCTCTATCTCTCTATCAGTTACAAATTGAAGCCGTACATCACTCAATCATATATCCATGATTCTCTCCACGTTCAAATCTCAAACCCACACTCCTATACACTGGTATAAAACTAGGGCTTCTCATTTGGTTGGGGCAGAAACAACTTGAGGGTAATAACATCATTGTTCTCTTCTTCATTCTCGGTTAGATTATCTATGCAATCTTTGTCAACTGCAAATGGGGCCTAAGCCAACACGTTCTATTGCATCTTCCTCTTCATCTTCGTCAAGCAATCAGGGGGAGGATATCGTTGATCACACCAAGTTTCTAAACTTGGAAGCTTAGCAAGAGTATTACCGAATCGTGGCAAAGACGTTTGTCAAGGAGCGCGGTTTCAAACTGGAAGGGCAAGATGGTCAGTTGTGTGCCATGATTCAAGAGAGAGGCTGGGGTGGACTGACTGCTACTCTAACGCCCATTCCGATGAGCATAGTCCATGAGTTTTATGCCAATGCCAAGGTCACTATGAGTGGTATATCTATGGTTCGCGGTATCAAGATAGATTATAGACCCCATGCCATTCGATTAATTTTTAGAATTACTGATACACCGCCAACGGGGGCTGCTAATTGGGTCACCAGTGCACATTTGGAGACAGACATGGAGTTGGTTATTACGAAATTGTGCGTGCCTGGCACGAAATGGACCTACAAAGTCGGCACGAATCAACCGCACATATTCCTAACCGCCGCCCTAAACTGATATGCAAAGGCATGGAATCTATTCATATGTGCCAAGCTCGTGCCTTCCTCTCATCAGCACGAAATCACAGCGGAGAGGGCTATTATTCTGTGGGGGCATAATCACAGGGAAATATATTGACATTGGTCATCTCATCCATCAGAATATGTTGCGATATCTGCGAGGAGGCACCATTGGGAGCATTCCAAATGCTTCAGTGGTTGCTATGCTATGTGTTAATCAGGGGTGCAACTGGGGCAACGAACAAATGCAATACCCAAGCCAGGACATAACCCATGCCACAATTGCAAAATTTGATGACTGGGCAAGAGGTGTACCACACCCACGCGGACTAGGATTTATCATTTAGCTGACGTTTCCAGAGCCACCACAGCAGCCCCCTCAAACAGATGAGGCATACCTGTCCACGCAAGCACATACCACCCATGGTGATCGCCAGCTCCGAAGGTTGGAGTGAAAAGTCGATGCCATGTACGATAATCTGGGCACATTTTTGATGGGACTCACGAGGGCCTTGTCCAAAGATTTTGCACAGCAAGGAACGAAGCTGGAATGGCCTCAGTTTGGGATAGCAATGCCATATCCACCACCAGATTCACCACCCGAGGAGGGTGGTAACACTGATCATTAGGGGAGTTTTTCGCTTTCATTCAGTGGGGCATTGAATATTATAAGTTGTGGGATATTGGGGTAGTAGTGTAGTTGCATGTAGTTGAGCATGATTAGTTTAATTCTTTAGTTTTTGCATGATTAGTTTAATTTTGTAGTTTTTGCATGTTTAGTTTAAATTTTTGCATCATATAGTTTTTTTTGCATATATAGATGCATGTTCATGTTTAGTTTGCATATCTCACAGTTCTTGCCATATAGAAATTTTTGTCTAGCCGATGATGATAGTGAATTTTTAAACAATTTTTTAGTATGTTGGATAATATGAGCTAAGATATAATGTTTTACACAATGTAATTTATAATGATGTTTAAATGCTTTCGGTTTGCACGAATGTGTTCACAATCACTTGTAGGTATAAGAAGGATGTGTTGCATTGCTCGATAGAAAATGGAGTTTTAAAAAGGAAAATATATGGAAAGTGAACTTAGACGGTTTATAACATTGATTTTCAAACTTTGAGAAAACATGGGTAGCTATGTATAAAAAAAATATATTTAGTAATAACGTGGCTAGTCTTATTTCGGGGCCTTGGCTACTTGAGTAAGTACGCCCGAGGGGATTGTCTTTACACCTACCGCCCTAAGGTCTTTCATGGTCTGGGAGTCATTGGTTGAAAGCTCGCAAAGGGGTAGCAGTGTTGCCTAATGGAGTAAGACATTGCACAGTCATGTGAAAAAAAAAAAGAAAACAAAAATAGCAATAAATACCGCGAAAAAGTGCAAAAATCGTCCTCGTGAGTAAAAATAAAGCATTTAAGCCCATTGTTGAACCTCAGTTTGTTTTGATATGTTGTAATAGTCTTTGTTGTATATGTATACATGAATCTTGATTTAAACTATAATTTTCTGTTTTGAGCAATATATCATGATTATTCTTTGCTTAAATCAAGTTTTGGTGAATATAACACACACACAGAGCATATCTATAGCATTTATGAATTATCTAAGTGTATGACATTATGCCTACAGTTTGGTTTGAATCTGTATTCTTGAATCTAGAAAAATTCGCTGAGGCAATTTGGACTGAATTTCTGTGATAGCTGGACAATGTGAGATTAGTTGCATCATAATTTAGTTGCATAGTAATATAGCTGCATTTGCATTGTTAATGAGTATGCATTGCTTGTACAGTTTTGTTTGAATATGTTAGTTTGCATTGCATATACTTAAAACTCCTTTTGGTGAAAAAGTGCAGGATACAACTTGAAGCTGAAAAAGCATTGAACTGCATTGACCATATTGACCACCTTAAAAAGCTTTTGAACCGATTGCACAAATACAACTTGAAGCTGAATCTGGCCAAGTGTGCCTTTGGTGTCAAATTAGGCAAGTTATTGGGATTTCTAGTGAGCAATAGAGGCATTGAACTGGATCCCACCAAAATTAAAGCCATCACTGAGATGTCTCGTGCCCCAATGTAAAAAAAGGAAATACGGGAATTTCTGGGGAGAATCAATTCCATAAGCAGATTCATATCTCAACTCACAGCAACGTGTAAGCCCATCTTTATGCTATTAAGGAAAAATTCCTCTATAAAGTGGAATGAAGAGTGTCAAAAAGCCTTCCTCTCCATCAAAAAGAAATTGGTGGAAGCTTCTGTCTTGGTATCCCCAAGGGACAAGATTCCGATGTGTAAGTACCTGTCAGTCAATGACAATGCCACGAGCTACATGTTGGGGCAAAAAGACAATAGAGGCAAGGAAAGAGCTATCTATTACCTCAGTAAAAGATTAGAGGGCACGAGGCGAACGGCCTATGAAGCGAGGCACAAGCTGTGGATGTGTGGCATGAGGATAAAGTGGAGCAGGAGGCTAAGCAGGGATGAACAAAGGAATGAGCAAGCAGATGATCGGTTCAAGCAGCAGCAGTAACCAGAATCATGTAGCCAGCCTGCAAGGCACAGGCATGGCAGACAAGTTGAGACGCTGCCACCACATGAACACCCAAATGGACATCACGACACATCAGAAGTCGCCCACCCGCGTGAGGATTACACTGGGGGAGCGAGCTGCCGCGCGCGATGCTGACTAATGCTGAGCTATTTATTTTAATTTTGAATTTTTAAGGGTTGTAATTGGTTTTAAACGATATCTAACTGGTGTCAGAGAGGATTATGGAGAATTATTCAGTTTTACGTATTTTATATTTTGAAACTAGGGTTTACACTTTGAGAGAGATTCCAACATAGAGCAAAGCAAAAACTCTACTTTCATAACTCTTCTTGGGATTCTCGATCAGTGTGGATTTTTATTAGTAGTTGCTGGAATTTTTATGAGGATTTGAACGTTAATAGTGGATTGTAACCAGTAATTGGTTTGATCATTTCTATCTTTCATCTTTCAATTGTTTGCTTATTAGCCATGTTTAGCGTTGATCCCATAATGGCTTTTGGTTCAGTCTTGAACTAAACTCCATTATGGGATTCTAACGGATTTTAATATGTAGTTTGATTGCATGCTTGAATGCTGGATTGATTTATATATCATTTGGGATTTCTATCATGATTGTTTTGCATGTATGAATGCTTGATCATCATTCATTTCAGTACTTGTATGGAATTGATAATGAACATGCAAGTATGGATTGTAATCACGATATCATGCGTATATGGGGCTGTTTTATATGGCTTGTGTATTTTGTGAACCAAATAGACATATACTATTTCACCGTATGAGTTAGAATAAGGGCTTGTAATTAAATTTAATATAATTGCAATTTCACATAGACATATAGTGATTTTGGTTATATTGATGATTACATAGAGTATGTCGCTTGTGGATGTTGTGTAAGTAGGTCATAGTACATTGAAAAATGGCTATGACTCTTTTAATGCTCTTGGCTACTTTCCTATAATATGTGAACAAGTCTTGCATGAGAGTGGTGATTAAATGAAATATTAAATGAAGTTAGGATCCCATTACTTTCAGATTTGATTTATTACATCTTTATTCTTATAAGGTAAAGGGTATTATTTCTTTCGTATTCATGAAGAGAGCTATTGTTATTCCATTCCTTGTTATTATGTTAGAATAACTTGTCTATGCAAAGTACCGCATACATGGTAAAATTCTTCTGTTATTCCATTCCTTATTATTCTGTTGGAATAACATGTTTGTGCGGTCTATCGCATGCCTGGTGAATTATGTTGTTATTCCATTCTTTATTATTCATTGAATATCCTCGTCTGTAAGGATTACGATAACCCGATTCCATTCTTTATTATTCTCGTTGGAATAACTCCGTTCGCATGGCCTCATCGAATGCCCGTGTGAATTCTTTTGTTATTCCATTCTTTATTATTTTGTTAGAATAACATGTCTGTGTGGACTACCGCATGCATGGTGAATAATCCTTTGTATTCATTCCTTATTAAATAGTGGAAATGATCTGTCTACGTGGATTACTGCTTGGTGGGTGAAAATCCATTTGCAGTTTCGTATATTCTATTATACTCGTATGAGATATCATTTCTTTTGTACTCATCATGAAATATCATTTTATTTGGTATTTTATTTACGAGTTACTATTGACCGATTACTATTCACCTGGTTACTATTCACTCTAGTATTATTCACTCGGGTATTTGGGGCACTTTTCGTGTCGGAGTACTATTCACGAGTTACTATTCACCCAAATTACTATTCACCCAAATATTATTCACTCGGGTATTAGGGATAGTTTTCATGTCGGGGTACTATTCACAAGGTACTATTCTCGAAGTACTATTCACGGGGTACTATTCACGGAGTACTATTTACCCAAAAAATATATTTCTTTTCTGTCCAAATTATTATTGGTACATGAATATTATTCTTGAATTTTACTCTACAAAGCAGTATCATGTTGACAATTTGGATGTTATTGATTTCTGGATAAATTAAATTATAAATCTTTAAAATTTATCCTTGAACTTGTTTTTATTGAATTATTATGTCATTGTCATCATCCTCATGCTTATATTATGATGAAAGTAATCTTTGGCTTACGTGCAAGTATGGACTTGGTATTATTATGACCAGAGATTATTTGGTATAATCATGACCGTAATGTGACGAATGATGTGGTGAAAGTCCTCATTGGCCTGTAGTTCATTGATGGACAGTTGTTGGAATGATTATGACCAGGGATTATTCGATATAATCATGACCATTGATGATTACATGAATATCCTTGCTCGTGGTGCAGGGATGATTCGATTATGTGGTTTATTTATTAAGCTGTGTCTCAGCGATAAAGTTGATGAAAAACTTTTTAAATAATAGAAGATAGTAGATTTTATGCTCTACTTGACTCTTCTAATGGATTGCTTATTCCGCTGCAGTTGTTGATCTAAAACTTGTTGTCTATTATATTCTATCAGTTGTTATATTATTGAAGGCTAAGGATAATTTATTTTGCATTATCTTAATCATAATATTTCTTACTGGGCTAGTTGAGCTCACCCTTTCTTTCACTGTTTTCTTCAGGAAATGAGAATATAGCTGGGACGAGTCAGGGAACGGATTGACGGTCCAGATGATTATTTTAGTAGTCCTCACTATTCTGTGAAATAGTGTGACAATAAATGTAATGAGGACTCTATCTGAGAGTGGATATTGTCTAGAAGGCAATATTCTTGTTTAAACTCTCAGCTATATTTTGTCATATTTTGCACGACAGTTGTATAATCAAGTTTGTATTTGATTTATGTACCATGTATTTAGAGACTCAATATGGGTGATGTATACCTATTTGGGGGGCATCACAACAAGTATACATTTTTTTAAAAATAACAGCGTAGTTGTTACCGTTAACACTGTTGGAATACTTGGTGGTTAAAGTACAGTAATACGCGTGGTTGCACAGTAGCACACGGTATTGCACAATATTTGTGGATTATTAATTCTTACGTAAGAAGGCACTACTCAATACTTGTTACAGTAATTATTGTTCAATATTTTATTTTATTGATTCAATAATTGCTACATTGATATTTTATATTATTGTTGTTTCAATAATTGTCACTGCACTATATTTCCCATTATCAGATCCGCGAGGGCCCCGAATTCGTGTTCCAAATCACCGCGGATCCGGTACTATCAAATTTTATGACTATTACTAAAGATATAAACATAAATTGTTTATACAATAAACTTTACACACTATTCCCCAAGGTCGAGTAACCTTCACTTAATACACAATTCATAACTTATTTGACTTACAACAACATTAATATATAATACTTGTACAAATTTAGCTGCACACGTATACTAAAGTTGGAGCTGTCTTTGACCTTTCATTGTATCCGACGTATTCGTCTTAATCTGCAATGTTTATCATGATATAGCAAGGGTGAGCATAAGTTTGCCCAGCAAGTATAAGTTTATTTAAGAATATATCATGATTGAAAGAATTTGAATAATAAGCAGGCTATAATTCAACAATATAGTTGTGAATTAGCAGGAACAAATTTATGACTGAACAAGCATTTAACATGAACAAATATATCTGGACCGAATGGTAATGAAGGTGATCAGCCTTTCATACCTGATGAATACATGTCATACGCACATGGTGCAATTTAATAATTCTTAGACATGACAATCATAATTTATTAACCACAAGTATATATGAATAATACAACTCGTGGTCGTGTAAAGAAAAACTTGCCTGAACCGCTGATTATCGCTATGCAATTTAATAAGCTTTATCTGAAGACCTAATATTAATAATATTTATTTTTTAAGTTAGAATAATATCATCACAGTATTTAAAATAACCTAAACACATTAATACATAACTCTATCAGTATATACAACACATACAACCTAGCCTCAAGGCACACTTTTACAGTCCGAGTCGAGTTCGGTACAATTCTAACATCCCGACGGCTTAATCGGATAAATATCGAGTTTAAGTTCAATTAAACTCTACCTAACACCTAACAATTATCTTAGATAATTATATTATCAGTCAAAATATTTTTCATAAGCTCGTAATAATTTTTTAAATAATTATTATCATTTAAAATGATTTTTCAATCATCAATATTATATTTATATGATTTAAATACTTTAATCTCATATATTAAAAGTTTTTCTTGAACATAAAAGTCAAATATCAATCCAGCAACCCAGATTTGGAATCCAGCAAGCTGGATTCTAAATTCAGTATCTAGATGGCCAATCCAGCAAACTAAACTGCAATCCAGTAAACTGGATATCACATCCAGTGACTAGATTGAAATCCAGCAAGCTGGATTCAACATATTTTCATTTCAGTAAACTGTTTTTCAATCCAGCAAGCTGGATTCATCAGATTTTTCAATCCAGCAAGCATGATTCCATATCCTTCTCACGAAAATACCAAATCAGCTTATTATATTTCTATCCTTTGTCCAAACACATATACATATAAATCATACACAAAAAGTATTTTTTCCATAATTTTCCAATATTTCCTTTAGTATTTTTCAAAAATCAATTTTAGTGCGTAGCTTAAGAAATTATCCCTATCATGCTCAACTCCAGAAATTCCCATCTCTTGACACAATCTTGTACGTGTTAACCTGAGCCTCCAGTTTAAATTTTGTCGCCATCGGAGTTATAGAACTCTGGTTATAGCGATTTTCGTCAGAAAATCACAATTATTGAAATGGTCATAACTTGGTCATTTTAAGTCGAAATGAGCTCATTTTTGGACAGTATGTACTTTATACCATATATGTTCATGTCCCAAAAGGCCGGAATTTGTCTGACAATTTAAATTGCCAAAACAGCCCCTGGAAAGTCCTTGGCAGTAACAAAATTGGAAAAACGAGTTTTTCGTACTTTGTTAAAAATATTCCATACGGAAATCTACAACTCCTTTTTCAGTTATTCCACTTGGATATGTTAGATAACTTATCATCGTATCCTCCCAATGTTTCCAGAATTTTTTAAATGTCCAAAAAATGACCAAACGTCCCCTACTCTTGACTGTCCAAAAATAGTCAGTTTTTCCTTAAAAGACACAAAACTGTTTTTGCTAAATCAGTCACTACGGACTGTATAATCAACATTTTTGAGTGCTACGACTTGGGTTTAGTAGATAACTTACATATCTAGCACCTCTCTTAGACGGATCGCAAAAAGAAGGTGTAGATCAAAAACGGTGAAAATCCAAAGTATATAGAAATTTTAGGGCTCATAAACTAGAAAAATCACTTTTCTTTATTTTTGATTTCCAACTAAAACAACACCCAATATGATTATATATAAACATGAAACACTCAATAACAAGTATATTCATGGTTTTTGAGTTTAGAAATATAGATTCAAGGTTTGATTTACAATAATCAAAAATTACATAACAAAAGGTATTTATAGCTTTGATTATCATGCACTCCTTCTTCTTCTTCTTCATTGTTTGATTATGGAGAATTGATATCTTACCAAAAACTCTCCTTCCTCCTTTCATGGCTGTCGAACCTCCTCTCTTCTCTCTCCTTCTCTCCTTCTCTATTTGGTTCTCTTTTGCTAAGTTATGAATTTAGGAGGATAAAATATCTTAATTGATATGGTGAAACATGAGCTAGGATTTTTGTGGAAAAGAATGAAACACATATGCTTACTCCCTCCTCATATATCCGACAACCTCATCCCCTTTCTTTCTCTCTCTCTTTAGTCACCTTAACTTTACTTACACATTTAATTAGAAGTGTTGGTTGAATGCTAATTGGACACATAACTTAATGTGTAAATGTCTTTTAGAAACATGTGGTGATTAGCATGATGACATGCACCCTTTTTCTCTTCTTGATTATCCGGCCAAGTGGCCTTTTATTCCACCACTACATTCTCTTTTTTCTCATTTAGGCCAAGTGGCCTCTTATTCTCCCACCCATTTAATTTAATTCTCCACAATTCTCCACCAATTCTCTCTCTCTCTCTCTCTCTCTCTCTCTCTCTCTCTCATTAATAATCATTACATAATGTGTGGAAGAGTATTAAGAAATGTGGCTTCTTAAAACATTTGACACCTAGCTATTTGGATGAAATATCTTTTGCCACATGTGGTGTTTAAAATTGATGATGTGTTTTCACCATTTCCTCTCCTTTTCTCCTCCACTCACCATCCGGCCAAGTGGCCTTAATCTTGTCCAAGTTTTGCTTTGATTTTTTATTGCTCCACTTAGTATAACAAATGTCTAAAATGCCCTCCATAATTGTGCCAACACTTGGGCCACCATTTATAATCTTTTGGGCTTCTAGATTAATTCTTTGGGATTTTCAATAAAATATTTGGGCCATAATAAATAACATATTACAATACTCTTAATATTACCATTCCCTAATTATTTAGTTAGGGTTTTCATTTCCTCAATTTCAACATAAATCCTTACTTACATGCCCTAAATTTCTTAACTCAATTAGACTTGCTATAATTAGGTTATAAAATTATTAAATTGAGATATATAAAATAAATCTCTTAGAATTAGTATATATTTTAAATACCATAATTCGCTCATCTCATAACCCGTAAGTTATTTAATTCTTCATTCCTAATATATAATTAGGATCACACTAGTTTCTTTTATTTGTTTATATAATAAATAAATATAAACCATCACATAATATTCATATTCATTACTCACATAACTTTTAACCCTTAGAATTTTATACTTAGCATTAGGGTTCCCAAATTAGGGTTTCATATAAATCGTAAGAATTTTCTAACTGAACGATGACGTTCTAAATATAATAGGGTTTGGACACTGATAAAATTTATCTGGTCAATCATTGACCCTTAATCACATACTGTACACATATACAATCATATACACAGAGCATATACACTTATACCTTTAATCCTGAATAATTCACCAAAAGATTTTAAACCTACCAAAATCCTTCACAGAATTTTGAAATCCTTAAAATTTCTTCACAGAAATATTAAATCCATACACTTATTTTATGTTTAGGTCTATTATTCAACCTTTAATCCATCATTTAAGATTTAATTAATTTCCTAAATTCTCAGGTTGTCACATTCACCCCTTCTTCTAAAAAATTTGTCCCCGAAATTTACTTTACACCCTATACCATACACCATTCCTTCTCATCATCACATGCTACCCAATACATTCCTCACAAGAGTGAAAATTTTGAAATTGTGATGAGGGGTTATACAGACTATTGTTTGTCATTTTCGCAAAGGTTATATTGAAATTCATCCGCAAACCATCATAACTTACGGACATAGTGGGTAATTATGTAAGACCCCAACTTATTATAAATAAAATCGAATTTCCTCTAATTATTATTGTGAATAATAAGGTATTAATTTGATATAATTCTCTGGTTATGGGGGAAATGTGAAAATTTTTCAAAATAAGCAAGTGGTTATAAAATAATCATTGTTGTTGGGGAATATTCGTTTGGTCGTGGAATATTCTTGTTGTCGGGGAATATTCGTGACGATATGGCGCTAGCTATTTAGGGCCCCATAATGTAATAAACTCGCTTGATGCACAATATTTTTGAATTATTGATTCTTATGTAAGAAGGCACTACTCAATAATTGTTACAGTAATTATTGTTCAATATTTTATTTTATTGATTCAATAATTGGTGCGTTGATATTTTATATTATTGTTATTTCAATAATTATCACTACACAGTATTTCCCATTATCAGATCAATAATTCATATTATTTGAATAATATTATTAGATAGCATTATTGGCAATGTCTAGAAAGTTCTGTCAAGGAGAGGTTTGGTCACCTAATTGCACGTCGAAGGAGAAATTCTTATTGAAAGCCCCCTTCCTCACAGGAACTACTTTGGTTGTCATTATTGTGATTCTGTAATATTATTTGTGAATAATTAATTATTGATTTATATGATAAGGAAATATTTATTTTATGTGGATATAAATGATGGATATATTTATTTGTATGTGGATAAAAATGAAGGAATTAATGCTGAGGTGTTTTATCAGTATTTTGTCGGTGTAGAGGTATTAAAAATCATCCGTTTGAGGATTTCGGATATTTTTGGTTTGAAATTTGAAAAATCTCAAAGCTACAAAGTTGTAGATAATTCGATTTCAGGCAGAATGGACATAAAATTCATATTTTTTTGATAACCGGACAATTTTCTATGAATTGTTGAAGTTTCGGAAAATAAAATGATTTTTATTAAATTTATGGGTGGGACCCACTTTGGTTGGTGTCAATAACATATGGGTCAATTTGAATTTTCGTAATTGAGGGCTAGAAATTTTCAAAGCATGTATGTAGAATTTGAAAAAAAAATATATTATATTTTATTATTTAGTCTCCTATGGCGTTTCTAAAGATTTTCCTATAAATAGTATCGCTTAGGTTAGAATTGAAAATCACACCGTAAAACAAGTTTTCTTTCTCTTTATATTGTCGAGCATATTTTAGTAAGTATTTTGATACTTTGAGAGTTGTTATTCAAAGGTGCAAGTTTCACAAGACTATATCCCAAATTCAAATGTAAATACTATTATTTTTGAGGTAAGGGATGTTATTTTCATCTTAAATGATATTATTTTCTTCAATATCATTATGATTTAAATATTGGTGAACGCTTTTATCAAATTTGGAACTTTTTGTGTCGTGGATTACTATTCACATATACTAAGACTATTCACGATATATTTAACTATTCACGAATACGGCAAGACTATTCAATAGAAAAATAAAATTTTCTTCTTTTTTTGTCCAAGATGTCTATTATGGTTACTATCTTTGATCAGTATCCATGTTTTGATCTTTATTTTTTTGAATTCTGCGCTCAAAATTGGTATTTATGAAGTATTATTGATCTTGGATAAACTGTTATACGAATCCTTACTATTTGTCCTTCTGTCTCACTAGATTCGTTTTCTTTAAAATATTTTTTATCATCCTCAGTCCTAAATGATGATATTAATGAATATCTTTGGCATGTAGTGTAAAGATGAATGATTAACTGATGAATATCTTTGGCCCGTAGTGCAAAGATGAACAGGTGTTGAGATGAATATGACCAACTGGTGATACAAATGAATATCTTTGGCCTGTAGTGCAAAGATGAATATTTGAATAAAGATGTATATTGATTGTTGTTATAGGGATAAAATATTGATGATGGACTTCAAATCTTAGAAGATAGTAGAACTCATTCTATACTTGACTCTTCTAATGGATTGTTGTTTCCGCTGCAGTTGTTGATCTAAAACTTGTTGTCTATTATATTTTATCAGATTTTTTCCTGTTGAAAACTAATGATAATTTTTTGTATATTATCTTAGTCATAATTTTCTTTACTGGGCTAGTTGAGCTCACCCTTTTCCTTTTTGTTCCATTTTTCTTCTCAGGAGGTGAGAACATAGCAGGATCTAGTCGAGGTATGGAGTGATGGTTCTAGAAAGATGTTTTAGCAGTCCTCACTATTTTTGTAAAATAGTGTTTGAATAATTGTAATGAGAACTTATGTGAGTGTGGATATTATCTAGAAGACAATATTTGTATTTAAACTCACAGTATGTGTTGTCGTATTTTGCACGACAATTTTATTATTGAAGTTGTAATTTGCTTTATGTACCATGTATTTGACGACTCGTAATGGGTGTTGTATACTGCTTTTGGGGTCACACGGTTGGTATCAAAGCTTAGGGATATGGTCTCCAGCAGATCGGGAATAGAACTAGGAGGGAGAGATGAGTAAATCCTTCGCTAGTGTGTCCTATCTAAGCTTATTTGTTGGTCACCATAATATAGGGATATTATGTGATAAGTTAATTTGTTTAATTAACCCTTGTTTTATGGCAAGATTTAAGAATGGGCTGAGAACGTTAACAATGGAGTGTATGAGACTGTGGAACAACCTTTAGTCACAAACCAGGAGAACGTACAACAGGAAGGCAATATTCCTCCTGTAAACAACACTACCGAGCAAACAATGAACGATGGAATTTTTAGGAGCTTTTTGCAGTTCATGCAAAACCAGACGAGGGAGACTCGTGCACAAAATACGGGTGGAAATGCTAGCAATGCGCGGCTCGTCACAACTAAGCAGTTCAAAGAATTGGGACCACGAGAATTTAAGGGAAAGCCGGATCCGATCATGGCGGAAACGTGGGTCAAGCAAATTACCAAGATATTCGATGTCTTGGGATGCACGGAGGAACAGAAGGTTCCATTCGCCACCTTTATGTTCCGCGGTGAGGCGGACTCATCGGTGGAGTCTGTGAAGCGTACTCCAAATTGCACTTTCGGATGTCTTGGGAAACGTTTCAAAAACTATTCAATGACAAGTACTTTCCTGAAAGTATTCATCATATGAAAGAGGTAGAGTTTATCGACCGAATAAAACAACATTTGTGTCCCAAAGACGAGGCGAAGTTCACGAGTTATCCAGGTTTGCACCTCATTTGGTAGAGAATGAGGAACGAATGATAAGGATGTTTCTGAGAGGTCTAAAACCCGAGATTCGTCAATACCTTATCTCTCATAAATTTTCTCTGTATTCAGATGTTGTAAATAGGGCTCAATTATTAAAGCGAGATAGTGAGTATGTTCAACCGAGGGACCACAACTAGGGTCATACCGGTGACAGCAGTCATCAGAGCGATGATAGCCAATGAGGAGGGAAAAATATGAACAAAGGCGGTAACCACTCGGGTGGTCATCGTGGCCATAATAATAGGAGAGGTGAGTCAAGTGAAAATTTCAGAAAGAGGAGATTCAACAATGACGGGAAGACATCAGCAGCAGCACCAACAGCAACCACAAATTCTAGGGGAGGAGAACGACTGCCAGTTAGATGTTACAAATGCGGGAAAGACGGACATATTAGCCCAAACTGTCCACAACAATCCAAGGTATGTTACAATTGTGGAAAGGAAGGCCACATTGCTCGGGATTGTTCTATAGCAAAACCAATTTCAACGGGGATGGTGACTCCAAGGGCTGTCCCGGATAAGTCGAAATCAAATTCTGGAAGAGCGTTTATCGTGATCGCCAAAACGCGAGGAACTGAACGAGGTGATCACGTAAGCTTGAAGACCTCAAATTTTTTAAATAAAAAGGAATTTCCTTTATTTATTATTTTGAAATAGTAAGGGTTGATTTGATTAATGTGGATAGTTAAGGGTTAAATACACAAATATTTCAAAATAAGCAAGTGGTTATAAAATATTCATTGTTGTCGGGAATATTCGTTTGGTCGTGGAATATTCGTCTCGGTTGGGAATATTCGTGCGGCGACTACGACCCATGTGTGGGCCCCATAACGGAAAGCAATTGGATGAGGAAAACGACAAATATAAGTTGGTTAAAAATAACTACGTAGTTATTACCAAGTAAGACCGTTGGAATACCCGGTGGTTAAAATACGATGTCTGGCGTGGTTGCAGCATAAAGAAGACACCAGTGATTACATGATGATTGTTGAATTATTGATCCTTACGTAAGATGGCACTACTCAATAATTTTCACATGTGAGTTACTTTATTCAATATTTTATTTTATTGATTCAATAATTGTCGCGTTGATATTTTATATTATCATTGTTCAATAATTGTCACCCACAAGATTTCCCATTATCGGATCAATAATTCATATTATTTGAATAATATTATTAGATAACATTATTGGCAATGTCTAGAAAGTTCATCCTAAGGAGAGGTTTGGTCACCTAATTGCGCGCCCAGAAGGAGAGATCCTTATTGAAAGCCCCTCTTTCTGGGAACTACCGGTTGTCATAATTGTGATTCTACGTAATATTATTTGTGAATAATTAATTATTGATTCATATGATAAGGAAATATTTATTTTATATGAATATAAATGATGGATTTATTTATGTGGTTATTAATGAAGGAATTAATGTTGAGGTGTTTTATCAAGATTTTATCTGATTGGAGGTGTTAAAAATCAAATCGGGGTTTTGAGATATATTATGGGGTTATAATTTTTAATCCGACCGCTGGATTGTGGTAATTTTTGGGTATGTTATACATACATAAGTTGAGTATATGTCCACAAATTTTGAATCGTTAAAATGCACGAATGATTTGTTATGAATTTTAAGAGGTGTCGGATTCTAAATTAGGTTTATAATTGATTTTGGTGGAAAATTCTAGAATTGAGTGGGCCCCACTTGTGGTTGGTGAAAAAATGTGCTGAATTTTATTTCAAATGTGGTGGGTGGCAATAGTAGCGGTAAAAAGCCATCGGTAAAGTCAAAAGTCAAGTCTGCTTTGGAATAACATTTTCCTATAAATAGAGGGCTAAGTTAGAATTGAAAATCACACCGTAAACAAAGTTTTCTCTTTCTCTCTATATTATTGAGCGTATTTTGTGAGTATTTAGATACTTTGAGTGTTCTTTGCTTCAAGATAAGTTTCATTCAAAGATCACTTCCGACCTTTTCTTCCGAAGCACCGATTCTTTGAGGTAAGGGATATTATTTTTTCAGTAATGATATTATTTCTTCAATATCATTATCTTTGAAATGTTGATCCAAGTTTTATCAAATTTGGAACTTTTTCATGCTCTGGGTTACTATTCATGAGTTACTATTCACGAGTTACTATTCATGAGTTACTATTCACGAGTACTATTCATGAAGCGTGAAGATGTTTTTTTTGTGGAATTTCTATCTTTTGGTGTCTGAGTTACTTATTCACGTGATACTTTGCACTATTCACGATATCTGACACTATTCATCGAAAAATAAAATTTCTTCTTTTCGTCAAAATATCTATTCGGATACTAGCTTTGATTGTATTCATGTTTTGATCATTCTTGAATTTTACTTCAAAGATGATTATTTGTGAAGTATTTGTGAACTTTGGATTGTTTAAAGTACTGAATCCATAATACTTGTTCTTTTGTTTCACCGGATTCGTTCTTTAAAAATATTTTCATCATCCTCGGTCTTAAATGATGATATTATTGAATATCTTTGGCCCGTAGTGCAAAGATGAATGATTTCTGAAGAATATCTTTGGCTCAGAAGTGCGCAAAGATGAGCGGTGTTTAAATGAACACGACCGATCGATGAATATCTTTGGCCTTTAGTGCAAAGATGAACAGTGTTGAGATGAACATGACCGATTGATGAATATCTTTGGCCTCAGTGGTGCAAAGATGAATATTTGATTTGAGATGAATATTGATTGATGTTACTGAGGATAAAATATTGATGATGGACCGTTAAATTCATAGATTATAGTAGATTTCATTCTCTACGTAACTCTTCTATGAATTATTATTTCAATTCGCGAATATTGATCCGAAACTTGTTGTCTATTGTATTCTATCGATTTTTTCCTGTTGGAGACTAACGATAATTTGTTGTATATTATCTTAGTCATAGTATTCTTCTTCGGGCTAGTTGAGCTCACCCTTTTCCTTGTTGTTCCATTTTTCTTCTCGGAGGCGAGAATGTAGCGAGTACTAGTCGGGTATGGAATGAAGGTTCTAGAGAGAGTTGTTTAGTAGTCCTCACCATTTTTGTAAAATAATGTATCAATAAATGTGATGAGGATTTATTTGAGTATAGATATTGTCTGAAGATAATATTTGTATTTAAACTCATTAAGATATATTGTCGTATTTCACACGACATTTGTATTATTGAAGTTGTAGTTTGCTTCTTGTACCATGTATTTGGCGACTCAGAATGGGTGTTGTGTATACCTATTTTGGGGGCGTCACAAAGCTAATCTTGAACTCTTGCGAAGTTTATACCTTACTAGATACCGGTTCTACCCATTCTTTTATCTCTCCTGCTTGTGATCAACGTTTAAACTTGACTCTGAATAAATTAGACTTTGATTTATCAGTGGAGACTCCGTTGGGTGAAACTTTCGTTACATCCACTGTTTATAAATCTTGCTTAATCCAAGTTGGCACTATCACATTGCCTGTTGATCTTATCTCTTTAAAGATACTTGCTTTTGATTTGATTTTAGGAATTGATTGGTTAACCACTCATCATGCCAAAATTAATTATTTTCGTAAGGTTGTTAGTTTTCATATTCCTAACCAACTCATCATATACAATTCAAACAACTAAACCACTAAAATCACCACTATCATATCAAGCCATAAAGCTATTCGTTTATTGAAAAATGGATGTCAAGCTTTCTTAGCCCGTGTTATGGATTTGAACAAAGACAAGTCAGATTTGAATAATATTTCTTTTGTTAGAGAATTTCCTGATGTATTTCCTGAAGAACTTCCCAGTCTACCCCCAGAACGTGATGTTGAATTCTTTATTGACCTTGAACCGGGTACAAAACCCATTTCTAAAATCCCATATCGAATGGCTCCTATTGAACTTCAAGAGTTAAAAGTCCAACTCATCGGAATTGTTAGACATCGGTTTCATTCGTCCTAGTACATCTCCTTGGGGTGCTCTGCTTTATTCAGTAAAGAAGAAAGAGCGGGAGTATGCGACTTTGTATTGACTACCGAGAATTAAACCATGTCACCATCAAAAATAGGTATCCGTTACCTCGCATTGATGACCTGTTCGACCAGTTGTAAGGAGCAAAATTCTTTTCAAAGATCGATCTTCGTTTTGGATATCATCAGCTGAAGATTAAAACTGAGGATATTCCAAAGACTTTCAGAACTCGGTACGGGCATTATGAATTCTTAGTCATGTCTTTTGGATTGACTAATGCTCTTGCTATTTTCATGGATATGATGAACCGAGTATTCAAGGAATATTTGGATCAGTTCATTGTTATCTTTATTGATGACATCCTCATCTATTCCAAAAGTCGTGAAGATCATGTGCACCATTTGAAGCTGATACTTGAAAGGCTTCGTGAAAATAAACTTTATGCCAAGCTGAAGAAATGCGAGTTCTGGCTTGAGGAAGTAGCATTCCTTGGGCACGTGGTGTCAAAACATGGAGTATCTGTTGACCCGACGAAGATTGAAGCAGTACAAAGTTGGGAACAACCAAAGTCGGTGACCGAAGTACGTAGCTTTCTGGGCTTAGCTGGTTATTATCGAAGATTCGTGGAAGGATTTTCTCGAATCGCTACTCCGTTAACTCAGTTGACTCGGAAAGATAAAAAATTTGTATGGCAATGCGAGAAGAGTTTCCAAGAGCTCAAGAGGAGACTCATTTCGGCACCTATTCTGGCAATACCATCTGGTTCGGATGGATTTGTCATATACAGCGATGCTTCAGGCAAAGGGTTAGGATGTGTTCTCATGTAACATGGGAAAGTCATAGCCTATGCCTCACGACAACTCAAAGAATGTGAGAGGAATTATCCTACTCATGATCTAGAGTTGGCAGCAGTCGTTTTCGCGTTGAAAATCTGGAGACACTACCTGTATAGGGAGAAAGTGGAGATCTATACGGATCATAAAAGCCTCAAATATTTCTTCACCCAAAAGGAACTAAACATGTGGCAACAACATTGGCTCGAGCTATTGAAAGATTACGATCATACTAATCAATATCATCTTGGAAAAGTGAACGTAATGAATCGACACATTGAGTAGAAGATCATATCGCGAGTACGAAAAGCGATATTGTCAATGCAAAGGCCCATTCTCAGATGACTTGCAAAGGATGGAGGTAGAATTAAAGACTCCGAGGACCCACATGATGATGGCGAATATACGAGTAGAAATCGACTTTAATCGATAAAGTTAAAGTCGCTTTCGAGCTTCTGGACCAGGGCGATACGTATGAAGAAGAAAGTGCAAGAAGGAGCTATTTCGTGCTGCAGAATCGATGAAGAAGGAATACATAGATTCAACTCCGGACTTTGTGTTCCTAACGATTCGACTTGAAGCATAGAATCATGATGGAGGCACACAACACACCGCTTTTAATCCATCTCGGGAGTACCAAAATGTATCATGATATTCGACATACATTTTGGTGGAACAATATGAAGAGAGAGATCGCGAGTTTATCTCGAGGTGTTTAACTTGTCAACGTGTAAAGGCGAGCATCAAGTGCCAAAGGGTCCATTACAACCACTTGAGATTCCAAAATGGAAGTGGGAACACATTACTATGGATTTCAATTCTGTGTCTTCCCAAAGTTTCTCAAGGCATAGATGCGATTTGGGTCATTGTTGATAGATTAACCAAGTCTGCCCATTTCTTACCGATACGTGAGACTTATTCCCTTGAACGTCTTGCTCGTATGTACGTGAATGAGATTGTGAGATTGCATGGCATGCCAGTATCCATAGTTTCGGATCATGACCCAAGATTTACTTCAAGATTTTGGGTTAGCTTGCAGAAAGCTATGGGCACGAATTTACGATTTAATTCGGCATACCATTCTCAAACGGACGGACAATTAGAGAGGACTATTCAAACCCTCGAAGATCTATTAAGACTTTGTGTCCTAGATTTTAAAGGAAGTTGGAATAAGTACTTGCCACTGGTAGAATTCTCCTACAGCAAAACAGTTATTAAGCAAGTATAGGCATGGCTCCATTTGAGGCGTTGTATGGGATTTAAAGTGTCGTTCTCCAAAGATCTTTGGGACGAGGTGGGAGAAGCAACGTTGTTGGGACCAGAATTAGTATGCATGACTACAGAAAAGATCCAAATGATTCGACAACGTATTCAAACCTCACAACATCGACAAAAGAGTTATGCTGATCTTCATAGAAAGGACGTGGAGTTTAATATTGGAGATCATGTATTGTTACGTGTTGCTCCATGGAAGAGAGTTACAAGATTTGGAAAGAGAGGAAAGCTCAATCCACGATTTGTTGGTCCATTTGAGATTCTTGACCGAATAGGAAATGTGGCCTATAGACTCGCATTACCTCAAAGTATGTCTCATGTTCATAATGTTTTTCACATATCCATGCTTCGTAAATATGTGAAAGATCTGAACCATATTATTGCGTTAGAACCAAACGAGATAGCCGAAGATTTAACATACAAAGAAGTACCTGTCAAGATCTTGGATAAGAAAGAGCATGTCCTACGTACCAAGGTTATACCACAAGTTAAGGTTTTGTGGAGAAACCATGCTATTGAAGAGATGACCTGGGAGTTGGAATCAGAAATGAAAGCAAGGTACCCTTACCTTTTTTGAAACACCAGGTACGTATGTCAATTTCGAGGACGAAATTTCATAAAGAGGGGAGGTTGTAAGACCCCAACTTATTATAAATAAAATCGAATTTCCTCTAATTATTATTGTGAATAATAAGGTATTAATTTGATATAATTCTCTGGTTATGGGGAAAATGTACAAATTTTGCAAAATAAGCAAGTGGTTATAAAATAATCATTGTTGCCGGGGAATATTCGTTTGGTCATGGAATATTCTTATTGTCGGGGAATATTCGTACGACGGCGCAGTCATTTGTGGGCCCCATAATAGAATAAACTGTCAGATGAAGAAAACGACAAGTTTGAGCTTTTATAAATAATCTAGTAGTTGTTACCATTAACAACTCGTTGGAATACCCGGTGGTTAAAATACGATGTCTGGCGTGGATGCATGTGATTTTTGAATTATTGATTCTTACGTAAAAGGCACTACTCAATAATTGTTACAAGTAATTATTGCTCAATATTTTATTTTATTGATTCAATAATTGTTTGCGTTGATATTTTATATTATTGTTGTTTCAATAATTATCAACGCATGATGATTTCCCATTATCGGATCAATAATTCATATTATTTGAATAATATTATTAGATAGCATTATTGGCAATGTCTAGAAAGTTCAGTCAAGGAGAGGTTTGGTCACCTAATTGTGCACTAGTAAGGAGAAAATCTTATTGGAAAAGCCCCCTCTTCCTGAAACTACTGGTTGTCATAATTGTGATTCTGTAATATTATTTGTGAATAATTAATTATTGATTTATATGATAAGGAAATATTTATTTTATGTGGATATAAGTGATGGATATATTTATTTTTATGTGGATAAAAATGAAGAAATTAATGCTGAGGTATTTTATCAGTATTTTGTCGGTGTAGAGGTATTAAAAATCATCCGTTTGTGGATTTCGGATATTTTTGGTTTGGAATTTGGAAAAACTCAAAGCTACAAAGTTGTAGAGAATTCAATTTCAGGTAGAATGGACATAAAATTTGTATTTTTCTGATAACCGGACTATTTTCTATAAATTGTTGAAGTTTCGAAAAATAAAATGATTTTTATTAAATTTATGGGTGGGACCCACTTTGGTTGGTGTCAATAACATGTGGGCTGTTGAAATTTTCAGAATTGAGGGGCTGGAAATTTTCAAAGCATGTGCGTAGAATTTGAAAAGAAAATATTTTATTTTATTATTTAGTCTCCTATGGCGTTCTAGCATTTTCCTATAAATAGACGCTTATGGTAGAATTTAAAATCACACCAAAAACAAGTTTTTTTTTTCCTCTATATTGTCGAGCGTATTTTAGTAAGTATTTTGATACTTTGAGAGTTGTTATTCAGTGCAAGTTTCATCGTAACTATATCCAAAATTCAATGTAAATACTATTATTTTGAGGTAAGGGATGCTATTTTCTTCTTAAATGATATTATTTTCTTCATATCATTATGCCAAAATATCATGCGAACGCTTTTATCAAATTTGGAACTTTTTGTGTCCAGTTACTATTCACGATACGGCACAATTCACGAATACGGCACTATTCACCGAAAAATAAAATTTTCTTCTTTTTGTCCAAGATGTCTATTATGGTTACTATCTTTGATTGTATCCATGGTTTGATCTTTATTTTTGAATTCTTCTTCAAAATTGGTATTTATGAAGTATTATTGATCTTGGATATATTGTTATACGAATCCTTACTATTTGTCCTTCTGTCTCACTGGATTCGTTTTCTTTAAAATATTTTTCATCATCCTCAGTCCTAAATGATGATATTACTGAATATCTTTGGCCTGTAGTGCAAAGATGAATGATTAACTGATGAATATCTTTGGCCCGTAGTGCAAAGATGAACGGGTGTTGAGATGAACATGACCAACTGGTGATACAAATGAATATCTTTGGCCTATAGTGCAAAGATGATTATTTGATTAAAGATGTATATTGATTGTTGTTACAGGGATAAAATATTTATGATGGACTTCAAATCTTAGAAGATAGTAGAACTCATTCTCTACTTGACTCTTCTAATGAATTGTTGTTTCCACTGCAGTTGTTGATCTAATACTTGTTGTCTATTATATTTTATCAGATTTTTCCCTGTTGAAAACTAATGATAATTTGTTGTATATTATCTTAGTCATAATATTCTTTACTGGGCTAGTTGAGCTAACCCTTTTTCCTTTTTGTTCCATTTTTCTTCTCAGGAGGTGAGAACATAGTAGGATCTAGTCGGGGTATGGAGTGATGGTTCTAGAAAGATATTTTAGCAGTCCTCACTATTTCTGTAAAATAGTGTTTGAATATTTGTAATGAGGACTTATTTGAGTGTGGATATTATCTATAAGACAATATTTGTATTTAAACTCACAGTATGTGTTGTCGTATTTTGCACGACAATTGTATTATTGAAGTTGTAGTTTGCTTTGTGTACCATGTATTTGACGACTCAGAATGGGTGTTGTATACCTGTTTTGGGGTTTTCACAAATTAGCCCGGTATGCCCTGTACTTATAAAGTACTTCTGGTCTGATCTGTTTCTCGTATCCGCCTTGGGCGCATAAACGTTTTCTTACCTCAGTCTTTATCAGAATCCGCACGAAAATAATTTGGTCCGGGAAAATTTTCAAAGAACGCTTAGAATTTTCATAAACGTTGGTCTAGCCTAATCAAATAGCTTAGACTCATATCAATAATCAATTTCAATTGAATTATGAATGTGTATAGCCAAACGTCATTGGCAAATTAAATTTTTGAAAATATTTTTGAGAATGACGTCATGATGTCGTACTGTATTAACAGTCCGGTAAGGATGCAGTCATTGTATGACTTTGTCATAACACGTCATACAATAGTGGAACAACAATTTTAGATCAAAATCAACACTAAGTATTCCTGCATTTACAACTCCATCAACTTTTTATCATCTCTGCACCAGATTACGTGGTACATAAGCGATAAATAAAATATATTTTGGTATTTCAAATCATTATCGTCTAGCTGAAATAAGTAGCGTAGACTATTCTTTAAACAGTTCAAAAATTCATTTCAAATTTGTTTTATCACCTCAACAGGTAACGAACGTGTCGGTGGCCCGAAGTCCACGCATACACAATGGTCACCAAGAGCTGAATAATAAAAAAAAATCATTTTCAAAAAGGCACATAATGCGTATTTAGCTTGATGTCAAAAATTTTGAAATCTTACACAACTAAGAGATTTGGAAAACCCAAAGTCTCCTCTAATGATCAATTGCTTAATCAATCTATATGTTCCTATAATCCTCAATATTCCATTTACACATAGTGCTACCCAGTTCGTCAAACCACATTCATGAGTTCAGGAACTTCACAATCATATGAGTTTAAGAACTTGTCCTAGTCAGACCTTTGGCGTCCATTAGCTGAGGGGTTCATAAACATTTCATATAATCATGAGTCACGAACGTACCATAAGTATGAGTTTTAAGAACTCGTACTTAACCTTATATTCTCTACCTATACCCTATCTATCTGATATACACATGATAAAGGAATCACCCTCTTAACATGTATATAGAAAATAGCGCGACATAGACATCCCAATAATTATCTTAACTCCCTTCTCCATACGAATTTCATTTAATCTGTATTCATAATCCCTTCTTGAATCTATACCAATTCATGGTACAACTGACACTCAGCAATCGTGCTGTAAACTTTTCAATCATTCGCTTAATCCTTCTCCATACTATAACCTTATCTGATCACGGGGTGATCTCATCGTATATATTACGATTCATTTCTATGTCTTGATCTTTTTGTTTTACGATCTTCTATCTTTGAACTTTTAGTCTTTTAGACTCTTTCTATTCACCACTACTGTTCAACTTTTATTATCAGAGTTAGGGAACTCTGTATCTTTTATAACCCGCCGAGATTCGTCTTTGAATCTTACCGACACACTAACTCTATTTGAGTTAGTACTTATCCTAATCACTGCGGTTATTAGTCTCAGGTAACCATATTTAAGGTTTACAACCAACAGCTTTGATACCAACTGTGAAGGCCCCGAATTCGGGTTCCGAATCACCGCGGATCTGGTACTATCAAATTCTATGACTATTACTAAAGATATAAACATAAATTATTTATACAATAAACTTTACACACTATTCCTCAAGGTCGAGTAACCTTCACTTAATACACAATTCATAATTTATTTGACTTACAACAACATTAATATATAATACTTATACAAATTTAGTTGCACACGTATACTAAAGCTGGAACTGTCTTTGACCTTTCTTTGTATTCGACATATTCATCTTAATCTACAATGTTTATCATGATATAGCAAGCGTGAGCATAAGTTTGCCCAACAAGTATAAGTTTATTTAAGGATATATAATGATTGAAAGAATTTGAATAATAAGATGGCTATAATTCAACAATATAGTTGTTAATTAGCAGGAACAAATTTATGACTGAACAAGCATTTAACATGAACAAATATATCTGGACCAAATGGTAATGAAGGTGATCAGCCTTTCATACCTGATGAATACATGTCATATGCAAATGTGCAATTTAATAATTCTTAGACATGACAATCAAAATTGATTAACCACAAGTATATATGAATAATACAACTCGAGGTCGAGTTAAGAAAAACTTGCCTGAATCGTTGATTACCTCTATGCAATTTAATAAGCTTTGTCTGAAGACCTAATATTAATAATATTTATTTCTAAGTTAGAATAATATCATCACAGTATTTAAAATAACCTAAACACATTAACACATAACTCTATTAGTCTATATAGCACATACGACCTAACCTCAAGTTAAACTTTTACAGTCCGAGTCGAGTTTGGTAAAATTCTAACATCCCGACGGCTTAGTCGGATAAATATCGAGTTTAAGTTCAATTAAACTCTGCCTAACACCTAAAAATTATCTTAGATAAGTATATTATCAGTCAAAACATTTTTCATAAGATCGTAATAATTTTTTAAATAATTAATATCATTTAAAATGATTTTTCAATCAGTAATATTATATTTATATGATTTAAAGACTTTAATCTCATATATTAAAAGTTTTCCTAGAACATAAAAGTCAAATACCAATCCAGCAACCCAGATTTGGAATCCAGTTTGCTGGATTCTAAATCCAGTATCCAGATGGCCAATCCAGCAAACTAAACTGCAATCCAGCAAACTGGATATCACATCCAGTGACTAGATTGCAATCCAGCAACCTGGATTCAATATATTTTTAATTCAGTACACTGTTTTTCAATCCAGCAAGCTGGATTCATCAGATTTTTCTATCCAGCAAGATGGCTTCCATATCCTTCTCACGAAAATACCAAATCAGCTTATTATTTTTCTATCCTTTGTCCAAACACATATACATATAAATCATACACAAAAATTATTTTTCCATAATTATCCAACTTCCTTTAGTATTTTTCAAAATTCAATTTTAGTGCGTAGCTTAAGAAATTAGCCCTATCATGCTCAACTTCAGAAATTCCCATCTCTTGACACAATCTTGTACGTGTTAACCTGAGCCTCTAGTTTAAATTTCGTCAGAAAATAACAAAAATTGAAATGGTCATAACTTGGTTATTTTAAGTCGGAATGAACTCATTTTTGGACAGTAGGTACTTTATACCATATAATTTCATGTCCCAAAAAGCCAGAATTTTTCTGACAATTTAAGTTGCCGAAACAGCCCCGGGAAAGTCCTTGGCAGTAGCAAAATTGGAAAAACGAGTTTTTTGTACTTTGTTAAAAATATTCCATACGGAAATCTACAACTTCTTTTTCAGTGATTCCACTTGGAGATGTTAGATAACTTATCATAGTATCCTCCCAAATATTTCTAGAATTTTTTAAATGTCCGAAAAATGACTAAATTGCCCCTACTCTTGACGATCCAAAAATAGTCAGTTTTTCCTTAAAAGACACAAAACTGTTTTTGCTAAATCAGTCACTACGGACTGTATACTCAAAATTTTTGAGTGCTACCACTTGGGTTTAGTAGATAACTTACATATCTAGCACCTCTCTTTGACGGATCACAAAAAGAAAGTGTAGAACAAAAACAGTGAAAATCCAAAGTACATAGAAATTTTAGGGCTCATAAACTAGAAAAATCACTTTTCTTTATTTTTGATTTCCAACTAAAACAACACCCAATAACTGTATATCTAAACATGAAACACTCAATAACAAGTAAATTCATGGTTTTGGAGTTTAGAAATATAGATTCAAGGTTTGATTTACAATAATCAAAAATTACATAACAAAAGGTATTTATACCTTTGATTACCATGCTCTCCTTCTTCTTCATTGTTTGAATATGGAGAATTGATGTCTTAACAAAAACTCCCCTTCCTCCTTTCATGGCTGTCGAACCTCCTCTCTTCTCTCTCTCTCTATTTGGTTCTCTTTTGCTAAGTTATGAATTTAGGAGGATAAAATATCTTAATTGATATTGTGAAACATGAGCTGGATTTTTGTGGGAAAGAATGAAACACATGTGCTTACTCTCTCCTCATATATTCGGTTACCTCATCCCCTTTCTTTCTCTCTCTCTCTCTCTCTCTTTAGTCACCTTAACTTTATTTACACATTTAATTATAAGTGTTGGTTGAAAGCTAATTGGACACATAGCTTAATGTGTAAATATCTTTTAGAAACATGTGGTGATTAGCATGATGACATGCTCCCTTTTTCTCTTCTTGATTATCCGGCCAAGTGGCCTTTTATTCCACCACTACATTCTCTTTTTTCTCATTTTGGCCAAGTGGCCTCTTATTCTCCCACCCGTTTAATTTAATTCTCCACCAATTCTCTCTCTTTCATTAATAATCATTACATAATGTGTGGAAGAGTATTAAGAAATTTGGCTTCTTAAAACATTTGACACCTAGCTATTTGGATGAAATATCTTTTGCCACGTGTGGTGTTTAAAATTGATGATGTGTTTTCACCATTTCCTCTCCTTTTCTCCTCCACACACCATCCGACCAAGTGGCCTTAATCTTGTCCAAGTTTTGCTTTGATTTTTTATTGCTCCACTTAGTATAACAAATGTCTAAAATGCCCTCCATAATTGTGCCAACACTTGGGCCACCATTTATAATCTTTTGGGCTTCTAGATTAATTCTTTAGGCTTTCCAATAAAATATTTGGGCCATAATAAATAACATATTCCAATACTCTTAATATTACCATTCCCTAATTATTTAGTTAGGGTTTTCATTTCCTCAATTTCAACATAACTCCTTACTTACATGCCCTAAAATTCTTAACCCAATTAGACTTGCTATAATTAGGTTATAAAATTAATTAATTGAGATATATAAAATAAATCTCTTTGAATTAGTATATATTTTAAATACCATAATTCTCTCATCCTATAACCCTTAAGTTATTCAATTCTTCATTCCTAATATATACTTAGGATCACACTAGTTTTTTTTTATTTGTTTATATAATAAATAAATATAAACCATCACATAATATTCATATTCATTACTCACATAACTTGTAACCTATAGGGTTTTATACTTAGCATTAGGGTTCCCAAATTAGGGTTTCATATAAATCGTAAGAATTTTCTAACTGAACGTTGACGTTCTAAATATAATAGGATTTGGACACTGATAAAATTTATCTGGTCAATCCTTGACCTTTAACCACATACTATACACATATACAATCATATACACAGAGCATATACACTTATACCTTTAATCCTGAATAATTCACCAAAAGATTTTAAACCTACCAAAATCCTTCACAGAATTTTGAAGTCCTTAAAATTTCTTCATAGAAATATCAAATCCATACACTTATTTTCTGTTTAGGTCTATTATTCAACATTTAATCCATCATTTAAGATTTAATTAATTTCCTAAATTCTAAGGTTGTCACAAGATCAATAATTCATATTATTTGAATAATATTATTAGATAGCATTATTGCCAATGTCTAAGGAATTTCTGTCTGTGAAAGGGGTTTAGTCACCTAATTGCATGCTAGTAAGGAGAAATCTTTATCAGAAAGACCCCTCTTTCCTGGGAACGACCTGGTTGTCATTATTGTGATTTTGTAATATTATTTGTGAATAATTAATTATTGATTTATATGATAAAGAAATATTTATTTTATGTGGATATAAATGAAACAATTAATGCTGAGGTGTTTTATCAGTATTTTGTCGGAATGGAGGTATTAAAATCATCTGTATGTGGATTTCAGTGATTTTCTGTTTGGAATTTGGAAAAATATTCTTCTACAAAGTTGTAGAGAATTAAATTTCCTATGGAATGGATATAAAATTCATATTTTTCTGATAAAAGGGCTATTTATTATGAATTATTGAAGTTTCAAAAATAAATTCTTTTATTAAAAACATAGGTGGGCCCCACTTTTGTTTTTTGTGGAAAAATGCTGAATTTCAAGGGTGCTATGCTAGAATAGCAATGGGTGGAAGCCACCGGTAGCAGACTAGTCAGCTTTGGCATTCTAAGCATTTTCCTATAAATAGGGTGCTTAGGTTAGAATTGAAAATCACACCAAAATTAGAAATTTTCTCTCTATAATATCGAGCGTATTTTTGTGAGTATTTAGATACTTTGAGATTTGATAAGTAGTGCAAGTTTTCTTCAGCATTATATCCGATATTCCAATCAGAAGAACTATTCTTTTGGGGTAAGGGATTTTATTTTCTTCGTAAATGATGTTATTTCTTTTAATATCATTATACTGAAATATTGGTATGAATTTTATTATGAAATTTTTACCTTTTCATGTCAAGGTTACTATTCACGTATATGACACTATTCACGTATACGATACTATTCATGAATACGGTACTATTCACAAAGTATGATTTTTCTTACGAAATTTTACATTTTTATGTCGTGGTTATTATTCACGTATATAGCACTATTCATAGAAAAATTAAATTTTCTTTTCTTGGTCCAAGTTATCTATTATGGTTACTATCTTTGATTGTATCCATGTTTTGATTTCATTCTTGAATTTTGCTCCACAAAAATCATTATTATGGAGTATTTTTTAACTTGGATAAAATGAAGTACAAATCCTTAATCTTTGTCCTTTTATCTCACTGGATTCATTTTCTTTAAAATATTTTCATCATCATCAGTCCTAAATTGTGATATAACTAAATATCTTTGGCCTGTAGTGCAAAGATGAATGATTACTTGGTGAATATCTTTGGCCCGTAGTGCAAAGATGGACATGTGTTGAGATGAACATAACCAACTGGTGATACAAATGAATATCTTTGGCCCGTAGTGCAAAAATGAATATTTGATTCAGGATGTATATTGATTGATGTTACATGGATAAACTATTGATGATGGACTTTTAAATCATAGAAGATAGTAGACCTCATTCTCTACTTAACTCTTCTAATGAATTGTTATTTCCGCTGCGAATATTGATCTAAAACTTGTTGTCCATTATATTTTATTTGATTTATTGAAGGCTAACAATAATTTGTTCTACATTATCTTAGTTATAATATTCTTTATTAGGCTAGTTGAGCTCACCCTTTTCTTTTTTGTTCCATTTTTCTTCAGCAGGCTAGAATATAGCGGGAACTAGTCGGGGTGTGGAGTGATGTTTCAGGGCAGTTGTTTTAGCAGTCCTCACTATTTTGTAAAATAGTGTATCAATAATTGTAATGAGGACTTATTTGACTTTTGATATTATCTAGAAGATAATATTTGTATTTAAACTCACATCATATGTGTTGTCGTATTTTGCATGACAATTATAATAATGAAGTTGTAGTTGTTTTCTGTACCATGTATTTGGCGACTCAGAATGGGTTATGTGGACCTATTTTGAGGGCGTCACAATTACATGGAACACCCTAGTTAATTAATTCACTATATTCCTATGTGAATCAACTTAATTAGGGTTTTATGCACAAATTCTTTCAATAGATACAAAAGATACATATGTATATTCATATCCTACATTCTAATCATATTAACCCTATTCAGATTATATGAACAAATGTTATCATATCCAGATCTCAATCTGTACTCCATCTTCTAATTTTATATAGATTATCGCAGTAATTGTTGGCCAAACAATTAATCAATAAGCAAAAGATATAATAAACAATTCAATAAAAACCAACTTTCATTCAATGGGAAGGTTTAATTTAAACTACATACCAAGTTCCGTTGAAATCTTTATGAAAATTTAGTTCATGATAATAATAAAGAAAAACATCATCCAGATTAATAATCCAAACATCCCAGATAATCACAAAAGATAAAACTAGAGAAGAGAAGAAAAAACTCTGAATTTGCTCCAATACTCTCTCTTTGATCTTCAGCCCTTGTAATTCTCCTTCGTGTTTTTCTTTGTTGTTCTCTCTGCAATTCTCTTGATAATTTCCTTGATAAATTGAGTGATACGTCTTTTCTAAAGTCTTCTCCTATTTGTATTGGTTTCAGCCCTCATTCAGATTCCTTTTTGGCCTCAAAAACCCCCCTCAGCAATAGAAAAATCCCTTTTTAGCCGCACATGAGCACCTAGGCGCTCAACCCAGGTCATTTCTAAGTGCCTAGGCGCTTGACCAGGACCAAATAATTACAAAAATGTCACTTAGCTCTAATTTTAATGATTTTTTTGATCTTTTTCTTCTCCTAAATGACCAATTTGTCACTCCAACTCCAACCTATAAGATATACCGGAGTTGGGGGCGTCACAAAACCCCCCAAAGAGGTTAATCCTGAAGGGATCCATCCCATAGATATTAACTAATCCTCCCCTACCCCTCCGATCACCGAGACCACTGCCTTGATAATCGTAATGGAAGGACCTTCTGCCAACAACACTGAGCCAAACACGCCTGTAAATATTCCTCAACCAAAAATAATACCCACGCCTGTAAAGATCACTGCTCCCAAACTTGATATCTCTATCTTAGACTTCTCTGAAGATGAAGCTAAAGATGATCTGCCACAATAGCAATACTTTCCTTTTGTAATCCTGAACTCTTCATGAAAAAAGTATGATGTCAATCAATGAAAATATTATTCGTTTCGAATAACTAAATGTTTATTTCATACATGTAAGCACACAATAACAATATTCATTTAAGCAAACTAAGCACATGTGTAATTGGTAAAAATATTCGTTTAGATAAACTGAATATAAATAAGTAATGAAAGATATTTGTTTCAAGAAACTGAATATGTTATAAGAAATTAATGAAGACTTTCGTTTCAGAAAACTGAATGCTCATTTATATATAAGCAAATAATGAAGAAGGTATTCGTTCGACAAAACTGAATATCCATTTAATCATAAGAAGTAAACGACAATACTCGCTTAAAAAATTGAATACTCATTTTCTTGATAACTTTAAAATTTTACAAAGTCGTAAAAGATGAACTACTTAACATGCACTATTGATAATATTTTCTAAGTCTACCTGCATGCCAATTGTTCATGATTTTTGTTCCATCCATTGCTCGAAGTTGAAATGTACCTAGCTTCGGCACTTCCATGACCTCGTAGGGTCCCTCCCAGCTGGGCATCAACTTCTCTATATTTTAGGGCGTAGAAGCCTTCACCTCCCGAAGAATCAAATCCCCAACTTCAAACCTCCTTATCTTTACTCCTTCATTGTAATTCTTGTTCACTCTCCTTTGGTAGAATGCAAGCCTTATTAGGGCTGACTCCCTGACCTCTTCCAATAAAACAAGTTGAGGCAGATGCCTTCATCATTTATAATTTCTTGAATTAGCTGGCCTGAAGTGATGGGGACCCAATTTTGACAGGAATAAGGGCATCGATTCTGTAAGTTAGTCTAAACGGTGAATCACCCGTTGTCGTCATCAGAGTAGTCTGATAATCCCATAACACACTAAGAAACTTTTCAGGCCATCTTCATTTCGCCTCATCGAACCTTCATTTAATTCCAATCAGTAGAGTCTTATTGGTGACTTCTACTTGACCATTCGACTGAGGATGAGCCACCGAAGTCTTCCAATGCTGAATTCCCTGAACTTTTAAAATTTGCTCAAACTTAGAGCCCACAAACTGTCTGCCATTGTCCGAGAAAAACAACATAGGAATCCCAAAACAAAGTATAACAAACTCTTTTAAGAACTTCAGACATTCCTATTTTGTGATCTACAAAAGTGGTTTTGCCTTCACCCACTTGGTTATATAGTCGTTGGCTACTATCAGAAAACTAACTTGACCCTTTGCCTTTAGTAATGGACCCAATATATCTATCCTTGACATGACTTATGGTCGCCATAAATCCCCTCGTGAACTTCCTGAAGGATATATTCGGCTTTGAATGGCACGAGACACCTCAGTAAAGGAGAAGAATTAAGCCCTTTGATATAAATCCCCATCAATGAGCACACATTTTGAACTCCTGTACTTGATTTTCTTTGCCAGCATTGTGACGCCCCCAAATCTATACACCCGTGATATCTGATCTGATGCTCACGTCCAACTAATATAAATATTTGATGAAATATAATTCCTATCTATCAAAGATTCAAGGTATCCCATAACAGGCTATATTCCTTATCAGATCCATTATTATGTTTGGATACCCTCACTTGGATATATAGACTATATATTATGAATATCTCTTTCTTATCCATAATACCTATCTATCTGATAATCACAGTGTTTATGATATGTTTATTCTTGGAACTGAGGGGAACATTCTGGTAAAGATGGCACTGTACCGGCGCTCATTAGCTGTAACCTCAATGCTTATAGAACTCCCATTATTAGTGAAATACCCTCAATCATATTTATAGTTCCTATGAATATTGTACGAGTTTAATAATTTTGCTAACTCATCTAAGAATATAAACATAACACGATTCCAAAAACAAAAGATAATATTATATAATAAGTTCGGTTATATAGTTCTCAACATTGAGTTCTTTATTACAAAAAGTCTTATAAGACTTACATTATATAGACAGTAATTTAAATCTAATCTAAAAATGGCCTATTCCCGTTATTTATTCCAAACGTGTCGGGATTACTATCAAAACTGCAAAGGAAATGATTTGCAAGAATGAGCTATGACATGCTCAGTAATTTTATATTTATAAAAACAATTTTTTTTTATTTGAAGAAATGATAATTCAACAAGTTTCTTTAACTGAGGGCTGATAACCAGGCTGGATCCATACCAACCATTTCTATTAGTCACAAAGACTTAGAAATATGTTTAGTTCAGATATGATATAGGGGATCAACCTATACATTATTCTAGGAATATGCATATCATCCTAACTATGCCCACGTGCACTTGGTGTCAGTTTGTCGACATAATATAAGTCCTATCAAGGGTAAATTTCAACTTAGTATTAGATGTCTTACCAAAATAATTTGGTTTGACAGAATAGTTTATGCTTTGATAAATAGTAGTTCAAAATCACATGAATAAGTAATTCATTTCTTTAAGTTATTCTGAAACAAGGGCAATAACTTCACAATAATTGATAACATAATTGTTCAGTATAAGTATCCAAAAGAAATTAAGATAGAAATCTTGCATAAGGTAACGATTAGGAATAGAACACTTGCTCAATAAGAAGTTAGGGTTTAGGGAACTTGTCTGTGCGAAGAACGCTTATATATTGCTAATCGATGTGTTTATGACACCTAAATATGTTAAAACATATTTATATAGATCGTTAATATCGATAACAATACGTAACTACTCAAACTATTTAAGTATGGTCTATTTTTTTACATGATTTTGGGGTTCTAATACCTTACCGAATATTTATCGAGTTGATATCTCGGTTATACTTTAATTAAAAGCTTTATTATTATTTTAGATAATTTATTTGTCATTTATAATAATTTCTAGAAACTTAGAATAATTTTAAACATTTAATTATCTATTAAAATAATTTTTAAATCATTAATATTATTTTAGATAATTAATAATTACTTGAAACGATTTTTAAAACCTTAGTATTATTTTTAAATAATTAATAATTATTTAATATAATTTTTAAAAAATTTATATCATTTTTAAATATTTATTTATTATTTATAAATGATTTATTTAATTAAATTATTAAATAATTTATTTATTAATAATATTTTAATAAATAAAATATTTTTTTAATTTAAACCAAAATATTAAAAGTTAATTATTATAACATAAAATAAATTTTAAAACTTAATTTATAATTATTTCTATTTATTTTAAATTATTTTTATTTCTGTTCGTCGCTGTAGACTTTAGTGACATGAAGTGTGGATATAGATGTTCTTGAACCCTGAGGAACAGCCTGGTCAACGCTTAGTGGTCACTTTTGCTTTATCTTGTAGTTATTTATGTATTTCGATCTCTAAGTGTTTCTGTATTGTAGTGTTTATGCAAGGCTATAACAATATATCAAATTGGGATCCTAATTACAACATAACAAGAAATTATAGAGGTTCAAACTTACTGTCAAACCTGTTCTTGGGTTTCTAGGTAACCCAGAACACTGGTCATGGTCGATCAATGATCTTAAGGCTTTAATATCTTTCAACCTGTGTAACACATGTGTGTTTAATTATTGTAGTTTGTAGTCTATATACCAAAGTCCAAAACGGTAACACTGGCTTAGTCAAAGCAACATCATAAAGCAAAGATCTTATTTAGTCAAAGTGTTGTCAGAAACCTGTTGAAGGTCTTCTTCATTTTTTGGGTATTCTAGAAAATGAATATGTGGTTAGTCAACGGATTTTGACCATTAATTCTGGTCATCCTATGCATTATTCAGGTGTTAACGTGTTATAATTATGTAGTATACATGTCAGGGTAAAAAAGCATAACACTTAGCTAGCCTAACAACATATCAGGTTAAAGATTTGGGTCGGTCCAATGGCTGTCAGATGCTTCTTGGAGATTTATTTGAATTTCCAGAAAACAGACTTTCGTGATTGGTCAACGACCTTTGACCACACATATCTTACAGTCCAGTGATTCAATTAACATGATTTCACTTCTAAGTTTTTGTAGACGCTCGAAATTTTCTGCATACTTGTTGCTAACATTGCAGGTGGGCAGAATTGTCTTTCTGAGATAACCCTGGAAGATAACTCAGTTTAATCCCGGAGACAACCCTGGGATATTCAATATTACCATCTCGGAGATAACCCCGAGATGTCCAGCTCAAACCCGGAAATACCACCAGAAGTTTCAACCTCAGTCTCGGAAATAACACCAGGAGTTTCAGTTTCAACCTCGGAGATAACCCCGAGGAATGCAGTTCAAATACCGAAAATCACAACGGAGAAGACCGTTTCATCTTGGAAATAACCTCGAGATACTCTGTCTGTGACGCCCCCAAAATAGGTATACATCACCTATTCGAGTTGTCAATACATGGTATGTAAACAACTACAACTTTATTATTACAACAGAAATCGTGAGTTTGAATACAAATATTATCTTCTAGACAATATCTATACTCAAATAAATCCTCATCACATTTATTGATACATTATTTTACAAAATGGTGAGGAGGACTACTAAACAATTCTTTCTAAAACCTTCATTCCATACCCCTACTTGCATACTCGCTATATTCTCGCCTCCCGAGAAGAAAAATGGAACAAAAGGAAAAGGGTGAGCTCAACTAGCCCAAGAAAGAATATTATGACTAAGATAATATACAACAAATTATCGTTAGTCTTCAACAGGAAAAATCTAATAGAATACAATAGACAACAAATTTTAAATCAATATTCGCAATGAAATAATAATTCATTAGAAGAGTTAAGTAGAGAATGCAAACTACTATCTTCTATGTATGAATTTAAAAGTTCATCGCTATCTTTTATCCCCGTAACATCAATCAATATACATCTCGAATCAAATATTCATCTTTGCACTACGGTGCAAAGATATTCATCACCGATCATGTTCATCTAAACACTGCTCATCTTTGCACTACTGCCAAAGATATTCTTCAGAAATCATTCATCTTTGCACTACAGTGCCAAAGATATTCAATAATATCATCATTTAAGACCGAGGATGATGAAAATATTTTTAAAGAAACGAATCAAGTGAAACAAAATGACAAGGATTAAGGATTAAGGATTAAGGATTCGTACTTTGTTTTATCCATGTTCAAAATACCTCAAAAATAATCATAGTGGTGTAAAATTCAAGAATGAATCAAAACATGGATACAATCAAAGCTAGTATCCGTAATGTATATTTTGGACAAAAAGAAAAATTTTATTTTTTCTATGAATAGTGTCAGATATCGTGAATAGTCTTGATACGAATAGTAACTCAGACACCAAAAGATAGAAATTCCACAAAAAACATCTTCACGCTTCATGAATAGTACTACTGAATAGTAACTCGTGAATAAGTAACTCGTGAATAGTAACTCATGAATAGTAACTCGTGAATAGTAACTCATGAATAGTAACTCGTGAATAGTAACTCATGAATAGTAACCCCTGACATGAAAAAGTTTCAAATTTGATAAAAAGTTCCAACCAATATTTCAAAGATAATGATATTGAAGAAATAATATCATTTGAGAAGAAAATAACATCCCTTACCTCGAAAGATTAGTACTTCAAATTTGGAATACCTTATATATAGTCAAGAAGGAACTTGCAGACCGCCTAACAATACTCAAAGTATACTCAAAATACTCACAAGAATACGCTCGATTATATAGAGAGAAAACTTCAGCTTACGGTGTGATTTTCAATTCTAACCTAAGCACCCTATTTATAGAAATTGCTAGAACACCAAAGCGTAAAATTTAATAAATTAATAATATAATTATATAAATTTCCTACACATGCCTAGAATCTGATTTCACCATCAAACACATGCCACCTTCTAGAAAAAAATAAGAAAAAACGTTTTCTAATTTTAAATATTTTAAACTTCCAAAATCAATTATTTCTGAGCTTCTAACTTCAATAATTCATAATAAGTAGCCCTTTCATCGTAAAATTGAATCTCTCGAGTTTTTATAGGAAATTCAATTCTCTACAACTTTACGTAAGAAAGTTTTTCCAAATTCCAAATAGAAATTGACCAAATCTATAAACCAAGCGATTTTACGTGCTATAATCAAATTTCAAATCAATAAATGGGGTCCACCGACATGTTTAACATGTTTTAAACATTTATTGCAACAAAAATACTCTTCCTCCTCAGATACTCATATATCCCACATTCGTTGTAAAAATATCACCATTATTATATTATTAAAATATAATAATATATTTAAATGAATTATTTTATCGTAAAAAGATAAAATTTCAATTTTCAACAATTGTCACATTAAAAATTTTCTCCATCTATATCCACATAAAATCAATATTTTCCTCATCATATGAATCAATAATTAATTATTCACAAATAATATTACGTAATCACAATATTGACAACCAGCAGCTTCCTCAGAAAGAGGGGCTTTCCAATAAGAATTTCTCCTCATCGGGCGCCAATTAGGTGACCAAACCTCTCCTTAGATGTAACTTTCTAGACATTGCCAATAATGTTATCTAATAATATTATTCAGATAATATGAATTATTGCTTCGATAATGAAAAATACTTGCTGTAATGACAATTATCAAAACAACAAAGAATATAAAATATCAACGCAAAAGAATTATTAAATCAATAAAATATCGAATAAGAATTATCGTAACCATTATTGAGTAGTGCCTTTCTCACGTAAGAATCAATAATTGGTGCAATACCGCAATGCTACTATGTTTTAACCACCGAGTATTTTAACAAAGATTAATCTGTAATAACTACGCTTTTATTTTTAAACAACTTATATTTGTCGCTTTCTTCATCCAATCGCTTCAGTTATGGGGGCCCACACATGGTCATACAAGCCATCGCATTTAATATTCCCCGACAAAGATTTAATATTCCACGACCAAACGAATATTCCCTCGATAACAATGAATATTTTATAACCACTTGCTTATTTTGAAGTATTTATGATTTTACCCTTAACTATCCACATTAATCAAATCAACCCTTACTATTTCAAAATAATAAATAGAGATAATTAAATTTCATTAATAATAAGTTGGGGTCTTACAACCTCCCTCCTTATGAAATTTCGTCTCGAAATTGACGTGACGTACTCGTGTTTCAAAAGGTGAGGATACCTCGCTTTCATTTCCGCTTTCCAATTCCTGTGTCATTTTCTATAAAGATTATTCCTCCACAAAACTTTAACTTGTGGTATGACCTTTCATGCAGTAGGGACATGCTCCTTCCTATCTAAGATCTTGACAGGTACCTCCTCATACGTTAAGTCTTCGGCTATCTCGTCCGGTTCTAACTCAATAACGTGGTTTGGGTCTTTCACATATTTATGAAGTACAGATATGTGAAACACATTATGAACATTAGACATACTCGGAGGTAACGCGAGTCTATAGGCTACATTTCCTACTCGGTCAAGAATTTGAAATGGACTAATAAATCGTGGATTGAGCTTTCCTCTCTTCCCAAATCTTGTAACTCCCTTCCATGGAGCAACTCGCAACAATACATGATCCCCTACACTAAATTCCACGTTCTTTCGATGAAGATCCGCATAACTCTTTTGTCGATCTTGTGCCGTTTGTATACGTTGTCGTATCATTTGGATCTTTTCGGTAGTCATATCGTATTAACTCGGGTCCCAACAATGTTGCTTCACCCACCTCATCCCAACATATTGAGAGCGACACTTTCGTCCATATAATGCTTCAAATGGAGCCACACCTATACTTACCTCGATAATCTGTTGTTGTAGGAGAATTCCACTAATGGTAAATACTTATCCCAACCGCCTTTGAAGTCTAGGACACAGAGTCTTAATAGATCTTCAAGAGTTTGAATAGTCCTTCTCGATTGTCCATCCGCTTTGGGATGGTATGCCAACTAAATCGCAAATCCGCGCTCATAGCTTTTTGCAAGCTAACCCAAAATCTTGAAGTGAATCTTGGGTCACGATCCAAACTATGGATACTTGGCATGCCATGCAACCTCACAATCTCATTCACGTACATACTAGCAAGACGCTCAAGGAATAAGTCTCCGTGACGGCAGAAATGAGCGCACTTGGTTAATCTATCAACAATAACCCAAATAGCATTTATGCCTTGAGAAACCGTAGGAAGACCCGTAACGAAATCCATGGTAATATGTTCCCACTTCCATTTCGAATCTCAAGTGGTTGCAACGGACCCTTAGGTACTAGATGCTCCGCCTTTACACGCCGACAAGTTAAACACATCGAGATAAACTTTGCAATCTCTCTCTTCATATTGTTCCACCAAAATGTATGTCAAGATCACGATACATTTTAGTACTTCTAGATGGATTGCAAATGGTGTATTGTGTGCCTCCATCATAATCTTGTACTTCAAATCGTAGTCGTTAGGAACACAAAGTCTAGAGTGAACTCAAGTATTCCTTCTTCATCAATTCTCGCTTCCTAATAGCTCCTTCTTGTACTTTCTTCTTCATACGCATCACCCGGGTCGATGGCTTGAGCAACCTTAACTTTTTCTATTAAAGTCGGCTCTATGCGATACTTGACATCATCGCACTCGCTCCTCGCATATGATCTTCTACTCAATGCGTCACCTACCACGCTCGCTTTTACCAGATGGTATTGAATAGTGTGGTCGTAGTCTTTCAATAGTTCGAGCCAACGTCACGCCGCCAGATGTTGAGTTCTTTTTGAGTGAAGAAATATTTAAGGCTTTTATGGTCCTAATATATCTCCACTTTCTCCCCATATAGATAGTGCCTCCATATCTTTAGCGCGAAACGATCACGCTAACTCTAGATCATGAGTAGGATAATTCCTCTCATACTCTTTTTAAGTTGTCGCGAGGCATAGGCTATGACTTTCCCACGCCAGGTATGAGAACACATCCTAACCCTTTGCCCAAGCATCGTCAGAGATAACAAATCCATCCGAACCGGATGGTATTGTTAGAACAGTCTAAATAAGTCTCCTCTTAAGCTCTTGGAAACTCTTCTCGCATTCTTCGCTCCAAATGAATTTTGTATCCTCCCGAGTTAAGTTGAGTTAATGGAGTAGCGATTCGAGAAAACCCTTCCACGAATCTCCGATAATAACCAACTAAGCCCAAAAACTACGATTCTTGAACCATCGACTTTGGTTGCTTCCCAACTTCAGATTGCTTCAATCTTCACCCCATCAACAGATACTCCATGTTTCGACACCACGTGCCCAAGGAATGCTACTTCCTCAAGCCAGAACTCGTATTTCTTTAATTTGGCATATAGTTTGTTTTCACGAAGCCTTTAGAGTACTAGCTTCAAATGGTGCTCATGATCTTCACGACTTTTGGAATATATAAGGATGTCATCAATAAAGACAACAACAAACTGATCCAAATATTCCTTGAATACTCGGTTCATCATATCCATGAAAGTCGCAGGAGCATTAGTCAGTCCGAAAGATATGACTAAGAATTCATAATGCCCGCATTTGAGTTCTAAAGGCGCCTTTGAATATCCTCGCCTAATCTTCAAATTGATGATATCCGTAATCGAAGATCGATTTTTGAAAAGAATTGTGCCCTTTGAAATCGGTCAAACAAGTCATCAATACGAGGTAGAGGATACCTATTCTTGATGGTGACATGGTTCAATTCCCGATAGTCAATACAAAGTCGCATACTCCCGCTCTTTCTTCCTTACGAATAAAACAGAGCACCCCAAGGAGATGTACTAGGATGAATGAAACCGATGTCCAACAATTCCTCGTAGTTGGACCATTAACTCCTCAAGTTCAATAGAGCCATTCGATATGGGGTTTTAGAAATGGGCTTTGTACCAGTGTTCAAGATCAATAAAGAATTCAACTTCACGCTCGGGGTAGACCGGAAGTTCTTCGAAATACGCCGAAAGTCAATAACAACAGAATATTATTCAAATTTGACGTGTCTTTATTCAAATCCATAACATGGGCTAAGAAAGCTTGACATCCATTTTTCAATAAACGAATAGCTTTATGATTAGATATGACGTTGATTGATTTTAATGGTTTAGTTGCTTGAATTGCATAACAAAGTTGCTCAAGTTAGGAATATGAAAACTAACAACCTTACTTAAAACAATCAATTTTGGCATGATGAGTAGTTAACCAATCAATCCCTAAAATCACATCAAAAGCAAGTATCTTTAAAGAGATAAGGTCAATGGTAAGGTGATGGTGCCAACTTGAATCAAACAAGATTTATAAACAAAGGATGTGATGAAAGTTTCTCCTAACGGAGTTTCCACAGATAGGTCAAAGTCTAATTTCTCCAGAGTCAAGTTTAAACGCTGAGCACAAGCAGAGAGAGATAAATGAATGGGTAGCACCCCAGATCAAGTAAGGTATAAACTTTGCAAGAATTTATAAATAGCTTACCCGTGATCACCTCGCTTGGGTTCCTCGATTTTGACCACCACAACAAACGCTTCTTCCCTAATCGCTGACTTTGACTTTTTCTCGACAATTTTTTGAGTCACCGTCCCCTCACGAACTAGGTTTCGCTACTGCGCATAATCTCGAGCGATATGTCCTTCCTTTCCACAATTATAGCATACCTTGAATCATTGTGGGGCAGCTTTGACCGATATGTCCTCTTTCCGCATGATTATAGCATATAACCGGTGGTCGTTTCTCCTCCCTTAGAACCGCTTGTCACGCACTGCTGCCTTCATATGGTCGTTGTTAAATCTCCTCTTTTTAAAATCTCCTCCCCGACTCGCTTCTTCTTTTTCATGGCTATGATTACCACCGTAGTGGTTACCATTTTGTCTCCTTCTGCTTTTTCTCACCGGTTATCATTATTCTGCTGATCGCTATCTCTCGGTAATACGATCCTCGTTGGGTCCCTCAATTGACCGTACTCGTTATCTCGCTTCTAATAATTGAGCCCTATTTACAACATCCTAATAGAGAGAAAGTTTATGAGAAATGAGATATCGACGTATGCCGGTTTTAAACCTCTAAGAAACATCCGCGTCACACGCTCCTCATTCTTCACTAAATGAGGTGCAAACCGGATAACTCGCAAACTTTGCCTCGCATCGAGACACCGCCATGTTGTTTTGCTCTAATCTGATGAACTCCACTTCCTTCATATACGACGAACACTTTCGTGAAAGTATTTGTCATTAAATAGTTTCTCAAACGCTTCCCAAGACATGCCGAAAAGTACCGGATGGAGTACGCTTCACGATCTCCCACCAAAGAGTCTCGCCTCGCCACGGAACATAAAGGTGGCGAATGGAACCTTCGTTCTCCGCATCCCAAGACATCGAATATCTTGGTAATTTGTTTGACCCATGTTTCCGCCATGATCGGATCCGGCTTTCCCTTAAATTCGTGGTCCCAACTCTTTGAATCGCTTGCATTGTGACAACCCGTGAATTGCTATCATTTCCTCCTCAGATTTTGAACACGAGTCTCCTCGTCTGATTTTGCATGAACTCGCAAAAGCTTCTAAACATCCCTCATTCATCATCTCGCTTTCAAGGTGGTGTTGTTCACAGGGAGGAACATTGCAAGCTTCGCCAGCACGCTTCTCCTCGTTGGTGAGTACAAAGCGCCTCCACACTGGCCTCATTTCCATTGTTAATATTCTCAATGACATTCTCAAATACATCATAAAACAAGGGTTAATTAAGGAAATCAATATATCATATAATATCCTTATATACCGACCAACAAAAAAATAAGCTTAGTAGGACACACTAGCGGAAGGATTTACTCGCCTCTCCCCTCCTAGTTCTATTCCCCGATCTCCGCCAAAGTGATCATATCCCTAAGCTCGATACCAACCGTGACGCCCCCAAAATAGGTATACATCACCCATTCGAGTTGTCAATACATGGTATGTAAACAACTACAACTTTATTATTACAACAAGAAATCGTGAGTTTGAATACAAATATTATCTTCTAGAAAATATCTATACTCAAATAAATCCTCATCACATTTATTGATACATTATTTTACAAAAATGGTGGTGAGGACTACTAAACAATTCTTTCTAAAACCTTCATTCCATACCCCACTGCATCGCTTATATTCTCGCCTCCCCGAGAAGAAAAATGGAACAAAAGGAAAAGGGTGAGCTCAACTAGCCCAAAGAAAATAATATTATGACTAAGATAATATACAACAAATTACCGTTGGTCTTCAACAGGAAAAATCTAATAGAATACAATAGACAACAAATTTTAAATCAATATTCGCAGCTGAAATAATAATTCATTAGAAGAGTTAAGTAGAGAATGCAAACTACTATCTTCTATGTATGAATTTAAAAGTTCATCGCTTATCTTTTATCCCCAGTAACATCAATCAATATACATCCGAATCAAATATTCATCTTTGCACTACAGCCCAAAGATATTCATCACCGATCATGTTCATCTAAACACTGCTCATCTTTGCACTACAGCCAAAGATATTCTTCAGAAATCATTCATCTTTGCACTACAGGCCAAAGATATTCAATAATATCATCATTTAAGACTGAGGATGATGAAAAATATTTTTAAAGAAACGAATCAAGTGAAACAAAATGACAAGGATTAAGGATTAAGGATTCGTACTTTGTTTTATCCATGTTCAAAAATACCTCAAAAATAATCATAGTGGTGTAAAATTCAAGAATGATCAAAACATGGATACAATCAAAGCTAGTATCCAGAATAGATATTTTGGACAAAAAGAAGAAATTTTATTTTTCTATGAATAATGTCGATATCGTGAATAGTCCGTATCGTGAATAAGTAATCTCACACCAAAAGATAAAAATTCCACAAAAAACATCTTCACGCTTCATAATAGTACTCGTGAATAGTAACTCGTGAATAAGAACTCATGAATAGTAACTCATGAATAAGTAACTCGTGAATAGTAACTCATGAATAGTAACTCGTGAATAGTAACTCATAAATAGTAACCCCGAACATGAAAAGTTTCAAATTTGATAAAAGTTCCAACCAATATTTCAAAGATAATGATATTGAAGAAATAATATCATTTGAGAAGAAAATAACATCCCTTACCTCGAAAGATTAGTACTTCTAAATGGAATACCTGGATATAGTCTTTGAAGGAACTTGCACCGCCTAACAATACTCAAAGTATACTCAAAATACTCACAAGAATACGCTCGATTATATAGAGAGAAAAACTTCGCTTCGGTGTGATTTTCAATTCTAACCTAAGCACCCTATTTATAGAAATTGCTTAGAACACCAAAGCGTAAAATTTAATAAATTAATAATATAATTATATAAATTTCCTACACATGCCTAGAATCTGATTTCACCCATCAAACACATGCCACCTTCTAGAAAAAGTAAGAAAAAACGTTTTTCTAATTTTAAATATTTTAAACTTCCAAAATCAATTATTTTGAGCTTCTAACTTCAATAATTCATAATAAGTAGCCCTTTCATCGAAAATTCAATCTCTCGAGTTGTTATAGGAAATTCAATTCTCTACAACTTTACGTAAGAAAGTTTTTCCAAATTCCAAATAGAAATTGACCAAATCCACAAACCAAGCGATTTTACGTGCTATAATCAAATTTCAAATAATAAATGGGGTCCACCGACATGTTTAACATGTTTTAAACATTTATTGAAACAAAAATACTCTTCCTCCTCGTATACTCATATATCCCACATTCGTTGTAAAAATATCACCATTATTATATTATTAAAATATAATAATATATTTAAATGAATTATTTTATCGTAAAAGATAAAATTTCAATTTTCAACAATTGTCACATTAAAAATTTTTCCATCTATATCCACATAAAATCAATATTTTCCTCATCATATGAATCAATAATTAATTATTCACAAATAATATTACGTAATCACAATATCGACAACCGTGCGCTCCTGGAAGCAGGGGCTTTCCAATAAGAATTTCTCCTTCATGGCGCAATTAATTAGGTGACCAAACCTCTCCTTAGACGTAACTTTCTAGACATTGCCAATAATGTTATCTAATAATATTATTCAGATAATATGAATTATTGCTTCGATAATGAAAAATACCGTAATGACAATTATCAAACAATGAAGAATATAAAATATCAACGCAAAGAATTATTAAATCAATAAAATATCGAATAAAGAATTACCGTAACCATTATTGAGTAGTGCCTTCTTCGTAAGAATCAATAATTGGTGCAATACCGGTGCTACCGTGTGTTTAAACCAATCGAGTATTTTAACAAGATAATCTGTAATAACTACGCCTTATTATTTTTAAACAACTTATATTTGTCGCTTTCTTCATCCAATTAAGCTTTCCGTTATGGGGCCCACACATGGTCGCGCCCGTCGCATTTAATATTCCCCGACAAAGCATTTAATATTCCACGACCAAACGAATATTCCCCAACAACAATGAATATTTTATAACCACTTGCTTATTTTGAAGTATTTCATGTATTTTACCCTTAACTATCCACATTAATCAAATCAACCCTTACTATTTCAAAATAATAAATAGAGAAAATTAAATTTCATTAATAATAAGTTGGGGTCTTACACTGTCTCAACCTCAGAAATAACATCGGGAAAGATAGTATCAACCTCGAAGACAACCCCGAGGCATACAGTTGCAGTTCCAGAGATAACCCCAGAAATGCTTGTTTTAAACCTATGCAAACAACTTCAAACACTCGGCAAAGCCCCGAGGCACTCATCTACTAAGTCCGGAGATAACCCAGGGAAGTCAGACACATCTCCGAAACAACACTGAGGATGGTCAACACCTGCAGCAGTCCAATCTCAGAGAGAACCCTGAGCAACGACCGCTAAAATAGCTCAAACCGGAGATAACCCAGGTGAAGGGAAGGACCGTTATTTTTCCATCTCAAATCCACATCGTGCAATCTCAACAACAACATACAAACATTCTACACATCAATGTCCTACAAGAACCAAAGAGCGCCAATCCCGAGTGACTACTGCACAGGACAGCACACCGAATAGAATTTGAAGCTTGGAGACATAGGGCATGGTCCCATCTTCCTGACTTCATACAACCTCTAATCCCATTTCATTGTGTAGCTCTCGACAACATCATGCCATAAAAGGTCTTATACGCCTCAATCGGATGCCCAGATTGAAGTTCTAAAAGTTTGAGCAAACAACACGTTGCGTATATGCACGTACTTCAAGACGGTAGGACCCACGGAACCCGGGGCACCCCGGGAAGCCGCTGGTGCATCTGCGGGTACCGTAGGTACACCTGCGGCTCCCCCCCTCTATAAATAGAGGGCTTGGGGCACCCATTTTGCATAGAGAAAAGGCAAGGAAGCCCTGTCCAATTTGCTCTGTACACACTATAAACTGAGTCCTTTCTTATTTTAAACACTTGTGAGCTTATATATTGCTATATTTTATCAGCGGAAGCCGAGTGTTCATCCCTTTAAAGTCATTGAAGTCTTCTTTTGCAGTCCACTATAAGCCTTCTTACACACCTTAAAGCCTTTCTCTTCATCTTTGCATACACTGTTCTTCATGTTGAGAGTCGTGTTGCGTGTGTATGCCTGGACTTCGGTCCGCGGCTTTTATGTTTTTGTATATATATATATATATATGGACTAACATTATCGAGTTATGCCTCGATTGAGCCTGGACTCACGTCCCCGAGTGTTTATTTGCTTATATATATATATATATATATATATATATATATATATATATATATATATATATATATATAATCGTAAAAGTTTGTTCGATAAGCTTCGGATTTACATTCGAGCGTTTATTGCTTATATATACAAATACGTATATATATATATATGTTGTTTCCATCAAACTCGCTTTTTGATTGAGCCTGATTTTACATCCCATAGCTTTCTCGCTTTTATATTTATATATATAGCGACAAATCATTAAAATGATAAACCGAGTCGGGATTGATATATATCTTGTCGTTTTACTATTATATATATATATATATATATATATATATATATATATATATATATATATATTTACATTTCATCCTACTTTGAGTTTTCTTCGTATAGTTGATCATTTTATAGCTTTCTTAACATTTCGTCCCGCCTGGAGTTTACTTCGTGGCGGTTGATCGTCTTTACAACTTTATTTACATTTCCGATCCCCCATGGAGGTGCTTCGTGGTGGTTGATCTTGTTTTTACAACTTTATTTACATTTATGATCCCCCATGGAGGTGCTTTGTGGTGGTTGATCATGTCTCTCTCTATATATTTACCGCTTTTATACATTTACATTTCCGATCCCCCATAGAGGTGCTTCGTGGTGGTTGATCATGTTTGTATATATATATTCTGACTTTTATATATATAAACGCCATCGATTTTCATAAAAAGCTATGCACATCATGTGAGCCTAGGAATAATGTGATCACAAATTCAGTCCACTGAATCTAGATTTGGTTCCCGTGATTGACATTTTCAGCTGTAAGCAGCTTGTAAAATTATTCAAGGTGTTTGGATTTCCTTAGATGATTTTCATGTTCATGAGGAATTCGGCACTACTTTGTACATTATTTTCTCGAAGATGATTCGCATCTCGAAAAATAAAGGAAATCCAACCGAACATTTAATAAAATTGAAGTGTAAAAGGTCTGAATTACTATTGAGCATAATGGTTTGAAAACCCTATTTTGCAAAACATCATTGTCATATCTTGTTTAAAACTGAATTTTTATACAAATTCAAACCCTTTGTATATAGCTGCGAACGAGGCATCGCACTACTTCCAAATACAGCACATTGATCCACACACACACACACACACACACATTCACGTAACAATTTCTTGAAAAGTGGCGGTCACCGTGGTAACACGGATGTTGGGGGGTGCCTAACATCTTCCCTCCGCATAACCAAGTCCCCGGACCCTAATGAATCTCGATTTCACAGACCCGTTAAGCAGTGTCACATCACTGGGTCAATATGCAAACCTTTTCGCGGTTGTGTTGGTACAACCATTTAAAAAAATAACTGGCGACTCTTACAGTCAAATCGTCGACATATAAATGTCAGACCTTTTCACAACTTGTTTTTTAAACAAATCTCACCTAACATGAGAACAACAAAAGATAAGAACAGAAAAGGGACAAATAAAAATCCCGACGTCGATAGGTGGCGACTCCGCTGGGGACACCAGTAAGAGGGCTTAAGCCGCTATTACAAGCTTTTCAAAACTGTTATATGCTTGTGTGTGAATGTTGCATTTACATTTGATGGATGTGTACGAAAGCATTTACTTACCGCTTTACACTATATCTGCTTATGATATTAGTGCTTCGCACATGTCATCATTTTCATAAACGGTGAGACACGTTGTATGTGAATGTATGTTGTGTGGTTCCTCCATCAGGAGGCAATCATATCGGTGTTTGATTACTGAACTCGTAGGAAGACTAATTCCAATGAGGCTCAGGAAAGGCACCACCCAAATTCGCTTCAGTTGAAAGACCGAATTAACTTCCTGTCGAGTAAATTGTGATGATTTGGGAACCTTCATGCCAAAAAGCTGCGAGAGTAGCCTAAGATAGGTCAGCCTCTAATAAACCAAACATGGAGGAAAGTCTCTTCATGCTTTCTCATTTCAAATTACTCGTAAAGTCAATTACTTGTAATTTCGTTCCATATTAATCTCATGTAATGATAAATATGAAGAAATATGTGTACACGCATATTTACATGCTATCTTGTATTACAAACAGCTAACATCCATTTTGCAGGATAATACTCCTAAAACGGATACATCGTATAACATGTAAACATTTATAAATTCCCTAAAAACTAAACTACGTCAGTTTTTCGTAAGGAAACAATCGGACTTATTACCAGTTCAAAGTCCAAAAAGACCATGAACCTATAGCCAATTATGTCTTCATCTGACCAGGCTAATCTTAATCCAGTCTCTCGTGAAGAATTCGACGGATTAAGTAAACAAATCACAGATTTGGTTGTTCTGCTTAAAGAACTACACCAATCTACTAAGGGTACGAGGATACCCGTACATGCTGAATCCTCTGCACAAGGAGGAACCCAAGGTCCGGATAAAGCCATTCTAGTATCTGAGCTTCAGTTGGATCCAACCAATAAAATTCATGATACCACCCATCTCAAAGAAGATCTAGACGCCGGTGATATCAGAAACAAAGTCCTTCAGATGGAAGAGACCATCCGTTCTATTAAAGGAATTGGAGCAAATGGGAGTGTTTCATATGCTGACCTTTTTATATTCCCTGGTTTGCATTATCTAGAGAAGTTCAAGACTCCTGGCTTTGAAAAGTATGACGGGTTAGTAGATCCTTACACACACTTGAAAGTATTCATGGGAGAACTCGGATCTTATGCCGAGGATGAGAAGCTTAGAATGCAGCTGTTCCAGAAAAGTCTGACTGGAGAACCCAGATTATGGTATACCAGATTAGACAATTCAAAGATCCATAGCTGAGAGGAGCTAGCTCATGCCTTCCTCACTCAGTACAGCTTCCAGTCTCAAATGACCCCTGACTGGTACAAAATTACTACAGTCAGGAAACAAACAAATGAATCTTTTAGAGAGTATGCTCAAAGGTGGAGGCGCATTGCTGCTCAAGTTGTTCCCTCTATGAATGAGTCAAAGATGGTGATGACGTTCACAGACTATTTTGGGTGGCCATTTGCATAGCAGTAACTTCCAGCCCACTTTAGACCTTCATTTATCTGTTATTTCTCAATTCTCAAAGAATGAAAGTTGTAGAGCTCGTCGATATCTTCGTTTTGATAGGTGGCAGGCCTCGTAACTCTTCCCGGATCAAAGGTTATGGCCGATTTCCCAAAGGACGTCAGAGTAGAAAATGTTCCTTCACAAAACCCCCCACCGAGGTTGGCATACCAGCTACAAAACAGGCCCCTAGCCCGCGGGGGCGGGCCCTTTTAGTGTATAAACCCCCGCCGGGGTGGGGGTATGCCCAGAAAATACAAATTTTGTCCAAATTTGAGTTCGGGAAGGATTGTTTTGATCCGATTGACTCAAGGACTTCCAAGAGGACTTAAAGACATGTAAAGAGACTTATAAAATGAGGAGAATCACAAGGACTATGGGAGATTAGACTAGAGAGAGAATTCCATTAGATTAGATTAGAGTAAATTAGATCAAAGACCATAGTTCTTGTTAGATTTGGAGATTGAAGCAACTTGGAGACCATTGAAGATTCAAAGTACGAGCAAGGAGGGAGCATCAAATCTACAGACAATAGATTCTATCTTCTCATCTTCTTCTATCTTTGTCTTTTAATGATTATTCAATTGTGGATTCTTAGTTTTAATTCAATAATAATGAACTAATTCTTTGTTTGAGATTATAATGGATCTTATTGTGTAGTTTATTTTAATATGATTCGCTATCAATTATTATATTCTATTATAAGGATTGTCTATTGTGATCTGGACTTAATTGCTTAATTGCCTAGCTAACAATTACCGTGATAATTTATATGAACTCGAGAGATGAAGTATTGATTTAGATCTTATCATGATAGCATGTGTTTGTAATTTCTGCATAGATGAAATTCATGATTCGTGTTTAGGATAGAGATATAACTTTACGCCATATGTAATCTTATAGAGAACTTGTGCTTTAAAGCCTTTTTAATTGTAATTCACATAAAGATATAGTGGATTAGTTAATTAGGGTGTCTTGCTTAATTCTATCATCTGTGGATTTAAGTGAGTATGGGTATTATGCATCGAGATGTGGTTTTATCTGCTTTAGTGTTCTTGATTAACAATTCAAGATAGAAAATAATTCATGAGAAGTGTGTTAACTTAAATGAAGCAATAAGTGAAGTTGTGATCTTAAATCTCCGTAATCTTAATTTAACTAGTGGAATTTAATAGTAGTTTAATTATAAATTGTAATTCATTCGTTTAAATAAGATTGAGTTGGTTACGGGTTAGTACTTGGTGATTTTTATTAAACAATTCCTCGTGTGAACGATACTCTACTTTCACTTTATTACTTGTTGACCACGTATACTTGCGTGATGTGCGTAACTAGATTTTACCCAACACCATCCCACTAAAATATTCAAGAAGAGCAATTTGGTCATTTAACTTGTATAGTTAACGGCAACTTGGTAACTTGTCATAACCCTTAGGGTTTAACCCTAAGGTTATACAAATTTATTTCCTAGGCTTTTCTAATTAAGTTTTAAAAATAGAAAATTAAGATTTCTAAATTATAATTAGGATTTTCTAATTATATTCAAGCTTGCTAATTATGATTAATATTTCCTAATTAAAATTGTTAATTTAGCAATTAGGTTTCATAATTGTACATTAGGGTTTCTAGCTGAACAATTAGGGTTTTCTAATAATCAATTAGGGCTATCCCTAATTAAATATATAATCAATAACATAAAAACCTTATACTTATCTTCAAGCTTCCAAATTAGGGTTTTAATATTCCGAATTAGGGTTTTGGATTCCCGTAACTAAAACTAGGGTTTCCAAAACCGGTAATAGGGTTTCTTAACAATCGTTAAGGTTTTCTAACTGAACGTCGAGGTTCTTAATATATTATTAGGGTTTATAACTGATATAGTTTATCTGGTCAACCCTTGACCCTTAACCACATACTTTACACATATATGACCATATACACAGAACATATACACTTATACCCTTAACACTGTGAACCTTCACCAAAGTTTTTAAATTCGCAAAATTTGTTTCCTAAAATGTCAAATCCAAACACTTATTTTCTGTCTAGGTTTAAAATTTAACCTTAATTCAATCTTTTAAGATTTTATTAAATATCTAAATTCTTGGGTTGTCACAACAGCCCCTCCATCATCGCTGATCCATCGTGACTTTATCCTCGACAATTGGGCAAAGACTCCTTTCATTGGGTCGACAAAGGGTAAAATGGGCGTAAACTCCTTCTACCTCAGAGATAATCATAATCGCTTACTTTTCTCATGCAATGATTAGCAAATGTTTTGTCAGTACATGCTAGCACTTTGTATGATTGAACATCTTCTTATATATTAAGTGAAAGCATATTTTGTTTCAGGACTCTGAATTTAGATGTGCCTATACTTGCTGATAAGGTGCCTTTTATCAACAAGGATTGGAACTTTGATGAAAAGTTGGACTCAGCCTTGATGGAAATACAAGAGGACATTGAGATACCTTAGGAGATCAAAGAATGGGTTAAAGACAAACCCAAACCCAACCTTGATCAAACCACTTCCTTCAATCTCGAAACCTTAGAAAGCCCTAAGCTAATCCAGATTGGTACATACCTCAATCCAAACCAAAGGAATGGCATGGTTACACTATTAACCCAATTCGAGGATGTGTTTGCATGGTCTCATGAAGACATGGTGGGTTTTTCCACTGACATTGTCATTCATCACCTCCCCATTAAAGAGAGATTCAAGCCAGTCAGGCAGAAGCTCAGGTGATTAAAACCTGAGTGGAGTTTAAAGGTTAAAGAGGAAATTGTGAAACAATTTCAAGCAAGCATCATCATGGTGTCCACATACCCTGAATGGCTATCCAACATAGTCCTCGTGCCTAAACCATGAGGAAAGGTGCGAGTTTGCGTGGATTATCGGGATCTGAGTAAAGCTTGCCTTAAAGATAGCTTTCTAGTGCCATTTATCCACATTCTCATTGATAATACAGCTCAATACGACATGTACTCCTTTGTTGATTGCTTTGCGGGGTACCATCAAATCATGGTTGCTGAAGAGGATCGTGAGAAAACTGCCACGCCTTGGGGAACCTTTTGCTATAGATGGTTGTCGTTCGGCTTCATCAATTCCAGAGCTACCTACCAGCGAGCCATAATGACTCTTTTCCATGATTTAATGCACAAGGAGATAGAGATCTACGTGGATGACATCATCATCAAATCCCGGAAGGAGGAAGACCACCTAGACCATCTCTGAAAGCTCTTCAACAGGTTGCGTAAGTACAACTTGAAGTTGAATCCAGCCAAGTGCACCTTTGGCGTTAAATCAGGAAAGTTGCTAGGAGTCCTAGTCAGTCATAAGGGGATTGAGCTGGATCCCATAAAAATCTAGGCCATTACAGAAATGCCCATTCCTCAGGTAGAGAAGAAAATACGATGATTTTTGAGAAGAATTAACTTCATTAGCAGGTTCATTTCTCAACTCACAGCAACCTGTGAGCCCATTTTCAAGTTGTTAAGGAAGAACTCCTCCATGAAATGGAATGATGAGTGCCAGAAGGCCTTCCCTACAATCAAAGAACAGCTAGTCAAAGCTCCTATTTTGGTACCACCCAGGGATGATGTTCCCCTATTCATGTACCTGTCCATAAGTGACAATGCCATGGGTTGCATGCTGGGACAGAAAGACGATAGAGGCAAAGAGCGAGCTATCTACTACCTCCGCAAAAGATTCAACAACAGTGAACATAAGTACACTCTGATTGAGAAGACTTGTTGTGATTTAGTATGGGCTTCCATGAGGTTACAACATTACCTCCATGGTCACACAACCCATCTCATATCCCGCATGGATCCTCTCAAGTACGTGTTCAGAAAACCCATGATGAACTGCCAACTGTCCAGATGGCAGTTGATCCTATAACATTAACATCGTTTACGTGACGCAAAAGTCCATTAAAGTTCAAGGAATTGTGGATCAACTGGCCGCCACACCTTCAGGGGACTTCAAACCCTTGGAAACATACTTCCCTGATGAAGGGGTAATGGCAATTCAGTAACACCATCCGTACGCACGCCAAACATGGAAGATGTATTTTGATGGAGCTGTAAACATGGAAGGTTATGGGGTTGGAGCAGTTCTGGTATCCGTTACGGGGGAGAAGCATCTCGTCGCCATCAAATTACAGTTTGCCAACACCAACAACACAACTGAGTATGAAGGATGAATCATAGGGCCAAAACTTGCCCAATTAATGGGTATCAGATGGTTAACTGTCTTTGGGGATTCCGAGTTGGTAATCAGACAAACCACATGAATCTATCACACCAAAGGTCTACACTTGCTGCATTACCATCGGCAGGTTCTACAGATGGCTTCGGAGTTTGAAGAAATATCCTTCCTCCACATTCCTTCGGAATAGGAATGATTTTGCGGATGCACTAGCAACCTTGGCCTCCTTGATCAACATACATGACAAGGAAGACATGCCAACCCTCACATTTGCCCAATATAAGGCTTCAGCCTATCGGATTTACAATGGAGAAGTATTGGATGAGCTACCTCCCATCCATCACCCTTGGTATCAGTATATCAAGGAGTACTTACAAGATGGATCTATACCCGTTGAGGCGAGCCTGACAGAAAGAAGGCGGATTCATCGACTGGCTATGAAATTCTACCTGATCGGAGATTCACTCTATAAAAGAGATGCAGGATTACTTCTCCTCAGATGTCTTAACAAGGACCAAGTTCAGAGGCTCATGGATGAGATCCATGGTGGAGTATATGGCCCACACATGAGCGGCCCTCTACTTGTAAAAAAAATCTTCAGAACAGGGCATTATTAGCTCTCTCTCAAAGCTGACTGTGATGATCACGTCAAGAGATGTTATCAATGCCAAATTCATGGGAATGCTATCCACGCCCCTCCATGGGAGCTCCACAATATGAGTTCACCCTGGCCCTTCTCAATGTGGGGAATGGACGTGATCGGGCCCATCGAGCCCAATGCCATTAATGGGCATTGATTTATCTTCACCATGACCGACTACTTCACCAAGTGGGTAGAATCAGCCTCCTTCCCCAGGGTTACCAAAGAAGTCATCATTGCTTTAATTAGAACATTGTCATTTGTCGATATTGACAACCAGATGTAATTCTGTCAGATAATGCTAAGAACCTCAACAACAGAATGATGGAGGAGTTGTGCAGTAAATTCCACATCAAACATCTCAACTCCGTCATCTACCATCCAAAGATGAATGGTGTTGTTGAAGCGGCTAACAAAAACATCAAGAAGATCATGCAAAAGATGTCCGCCAACCACAAAGGATGGCCTGCCTTATTGCCTCTTACTATGTTAGCCTACAGAACATCAATGTGCACTTCCACTGGGGCAACACCCTACGTATTAACCTATGGGATGGAAGTAGTGCTCCCCATAGAAGTGGAAATGGAATCTCTCAGAGTGTTGATAGATGCTCAGCTGGATGAAGACCAATGGGTACATGATAGGTATCACCAATTGTCCATAATAGATGAAAGACGTGCTACTACTATCTTCCACAGTCAGTTATATCAACAAATGATCGCTACGGCAGTTTAAACAATATGACTTGGTTTTGAAGAAGATCATTAACAACCAAGATCAGTCCAAGGGAAAATTTGCCCCTAACTGGGAAGGCCCGTTTATTGTCAAGGAGGTACTGACAAGAGGTGCTCTCAAATTATAGGAAATGGACGGCGATGAATTTCCATAACTTATCAACTCGAACACTGTGAAACGGTACTACGTCTGAAGTCACCATCAAGCAAACATCCTAGTTTTGGATCATCAGATCCCCAATCATTTCAGGTTTTTTAACCCTTCACTACATACAACGTCTCTTCACACTCTTCCCCATTAGGGACAAACACACTTTTCTAACCAGCAGCCTGGTTGCGGATCGCTAGATCCTTTTCTTTCCATTTGGTTTTGAACCCTTACCCAACTACAGTTATCCCACCAGGGATTGAACCTTTCATACCTGCAGTTTTACCCCACTAGGGATAAGACTTTTCACACCAGCAGTTTTACCCCACTAGGGATTAGACTTTTCACACCCGCAATTTATCCTGTACATGGGATTAAACTTTCACACCCGGAGTTTGTCCTGAACATGGGATCAAACTTTTCATTGGATGCAAATTTTCCTGAACATGGGGCGAACTACGCCGACGTGATCTCCTTGATACATAGGAGTACGTAGGCAACCATTTTATATGGCTCAGTTGCAATAAAAAAAATAACAAAAACATTTCTACACCCTTCTCATTATAAAAACAAAAACAACAAAAGCATTCATACACCCTTTTTGCCACATACATCGTTGAACCTCCACATCAGGTTCGAACTACGCAGACCTGATCTCTTCTTCAACAGGAGTATGTAGGCAGCCATTCATGGTTCGGTCTTACCCCCTACCAAAACATAAACACTTTTCAATGGTACTGGGATCATCCTTCAATACTCTATATTTCATCGGCTTCAGACCAAAGGGATGGAATTACATGACCTCCCCATGTAAACAGGAGACTCGACGACCATCTAAGCTGCGGTTGATTCCTCAAAGAGAAACACCAATCCATAAGAGATGGAACCAACTGGGCTCCTCTTAAATAGGAGTATTGGTGACCATCTATGGTGCGGTTAACCTCAGAGAGGAAAGCCACATTCCTCTCCACATTTACATACAGAAAACAAGTCCCAACACACTAAAGATGGTAGGGAGTACACACATATCAATGATCCAATCTGAACTATCCTGAGACAACTTAATGTCCATCCATCACGGAGGAATTCAGAATACATCAAGATCATAAGCCCTGAAGAAATATGCAAATATCAAGAAAGCAACAAGGCATAACTAAAAGGGAAGTGATCAAAAATATATTTCCCTGCTATATATAACGTTGTTTGATATATTCAATATGAACTGTACATGACAAAATGGCTAAGCTAGTCTGTGCAGGAAAATACAAGCCCATCTACAAATCAGTGTATATACGAGCTATCAAGCCCAACATGGCATCCCTCTCAAAAGAAGGAGGTAACGATGTGGTCTCTTGTACAAGGGTATCCACACGAGCTAACAGATCTACAACCATGTGCATGGTGACGCGGTGCTCATCAATATACGTGTTAATCTCTGTAATCATGCCAGTAGTGAGGGACCTCACTGTGGTACTATCTGTAACGGCTACATCCCGCACAGATATGGCGCTATCCCTCTCAACTATCACTGTATCTCTGGCTGATATGGCCTCATCCCGCTCAACAAAAGCGACATCTCTACGAGCTAATGCCTCGTCTCTCTCTAATAGAGTTGCGTCTCTCCCATCAAGAGCTGTCAATATCAAGGCTCTAACCTGATCTCTCTCGAAGGTCATCAGATGGAGACTTTGCTCGAAGTACTGTGTTGCGTGTTGGATCACAACAGTGCTAGTACTGGGAGAATCCAAAAAAGCTGCTGACAACCTAGTAAATGGCTCCTCCTCGGTGTGGGAATCAATGTCCTACATGGGCTCTCCACCATCTAAATTAATACCCAGCACTGTGGATACTGTCATAGCTGATGAAGTCTTTGTCTCCATCCACTGTGGATACTGTCGTAACAACCTATCTCACGTTGATCCAAACAGACATACACCCAGGATCGATCCTCTGCTGATAGATGGCGGGAAGCTAAATGCTAACCTAATGCCCCATCAAAAGGATGGAAGTCCTGGAACTGGTCAAACTATGACATCACGGCCAGTGGGTGGTAGGTCATCATGCCCCTCAAACCAGCCAGAGGGAGATAATCCATGCCCGGAGCATGAGTAATAAAGTTATAGCGTGAACTGAGCCATGTGCACGACAGGATGCCAAACGGATCTCTGATCTCCGCCATGAATATCGACCAAAACATAGCGTCTGTACACTTCGATGGCTGAAAGGAGTAAGACATAGCTATATCATCGGTCTCAAGTGTGACATAAACCACACGTATAACTTGACCAAACTACCTGTGAATACCCCTGCAGGGTAGGTGCTGCAAAACATGGTCGACCTCAACGTCTCTGCCACAATCATCAGAATGATGGTACGACCCTCCTTGAGAGCTCTCACTGCCATGATAACACCGATGTCTAGCTCATTCATATACTATGGCATGTACACATACGCAACTATACATATCACGAATACATCCACTCTAGCCAAATGCCACTGATCCTCTGGTGTGGTGAAATCCCCAGAATGCCATGCGTAGCTGTCCAATGAGCCAAACCAATCTATCAGGAAACGTTGGGATTCTACATGATCGGATGTAATCTCATCCTCTACTACTCTACGCCGTAACCCGGTGAGGGTCATGAACTGCTGTCACATATCTTCGACAGCCATATGAACGCAAGGTCTTTCTAAGGGCAAAGCCGCCAACCGCTCGTACTCCTCCAATGTAGGAGTCAACTCTTGGGTACTAAACTGGAAAACCTGTCTCTCTGGTATCAAATGCTCCAGCATACCCTCTACAAAGCTTGCGGGAACCTGAAACATCAAGAGGGTCATAGAATGCTATAATAGCTGATCTATAGTCACCCTATCTGTAAGTGACATACTATTATACCACGTCCTCAGACAGGAGGCTATCAACACTGGTAGGGTGTGATCTATGCGGCTGACTGTCGGAGAAGACATCTGTGTAGGCCGTATCATAAGACCATCTAGGGGTCAATGTTGAATATCTCTGGACATATATACATATGCATAACATGATACATGCATGACAAGTAATAGATGGAAATATGATGTAGGGAATAAAAAATAGTATATACATTCCTAAGTACATCATCATCTACATACATCATCTCTGTACAACTAAAAATACAAGGAAATGGGGTACAGAAGCCCTACTACTAACAGAGGCCTATCAAAAGATATAGCGAGAATGGGGCACAACCACCTAATATCTAACAGAGGCCTATCAAAAGAGATAACGAGAATACACATCAGAAGAAGACAATGGTGTCAATATCTACATCATCAATCATGTCCACCTGATGTAACTCTTCCTGAGTCACTAGATCTCTATCAACAAAGATGTCAGGCCTATACAAAGGAGGATCTGTACCGGCAAAGCCATATGGGTCACCTGAGGGGCCAGTGCTTGAGCTGGAAGGATCAAAAGTGCCTGCCTCTGAAGGATCTCTACCCAAGTGTTGGATGAAGAAATGTGGTCCAACTGCCGGGTCAAACGATCAATCTGTATCAAATGAGTCGGATCTCAGACACAGATCAACCAATTCGTCATCATCACGGATCCAGGAACCATATCCCCCATAAACTGAGTGGCTCGGGTCTAGGCTCTAATGGTACGAATGGACCACCATCGATGGAACGTATCCTGAGTATGTGAACCCTATGACAAAGTATATCCATCCATACCCATCAATGGGATGTCATCGACGGGTGACTGCAACACAGGCCAATAATGCCTAGCATGAGGCAAGATCGGTACACGAATCTCTCCCGTGGTACTCCTAATAGCACGCTCTGCTAAATAGAGCTCCAATCCTACATCTGTGAAGAAAGGAATCCTACGACTGGATATCACGTGCTCGACACTAGTCGGGAATCCATCCTCAAATCTAATGGTCAAATGTTCCCCATAATAGGGAGGGAACCCAAGTGATGACATCAACTGTCAACAACTCTAACTATAGTCGACAATGGGTGAAACCCTCCACTACAGGAACCTCTGCCAAAATGGAGTGATGTCATTGTCGTTCTCGTGGAGAGGTATCTAAACCTAGCATACTCACAGGACGCAAACATTGAAGCCTCTCATAGGCCCAAAACTGCCAACACAAAGGCAAAACATCTGCTGCCAGTAAACCCTTTTAACATGTACATAGGAAATCAAAAGAGAATTACTCACCAGCAAAAATGGGTAAAATCCTAGCCAAGCCTCGGTCAAGCCCTGCGAACGCATGCGCATTCCCCTGAGGAAATAGGCAAAGGTGTAGGAACCCCAGTCATAATCTCCAATACGGTCCACCTCCCGCGTGGCACTGATCAAAGCGAATGACACCATAGAAGAGTTATCTGCTATAAAACAACCCCTGATGATAACCAAGAACAATCGCCGAAGAATGTGATTCCTGACTCTCACATCATCAGGCATGGGCTCACTCCATAACCCACTTATAGCATCTATGCTCAAAGGACCTGTACGGAACACCTAGCAAGGATCTAATGACAGTCGGGGTAATATTCACCGTACATGGCACTGACGCCCCTCTAAACTCCATACTGGTGATAAATCTCCAATCCATCGGCGTCATCATCACTTCACAGTCTAATAAATAGAGAGACATAGTCTGGTGAAACCAGCGCTCAGACAATGCCCTGAGGTAACCCCATGGACAACGGCGGGGTAGAATGGAAAAGAACGCCCCAAAGCCCCAATGATGCACTATACCTCGGTAATATGGATGCAGAGCCTGATACAGGGAGTGTATGTTGAACCAGTTCCCTCGAGGCTGTGTAAAGCCGGGAACCTGCATCACATTCAAATTAATGTCAAAATCCTTGCTCCTCCTCAATAGGAAAAAGGAAGATCAAATCAAGCTTTTACCTCATTTGCATGCAAGTAAACTGAGGGGTGGCGACTCAAATCACCCATAAGATCTGGAATAGCCACTTAAATGCCTAGGAAATCCCTACGGGGAATATGAGCAGCAGGAGCTAAAGCCGCTACCGGTACATCCTCGTCCTCGACATCTAGCACATCAACTTGGACAGGACGAATCACCGCCTCCGCCAAACGATGAGGCTGTCTAACAGAACGGGGTTGAGGCACTTCGGAAGCCCTCCTCCGTACACCTGAAGTGGTCCCGCAGGAACTACTCAGCTGATCCGGATCCATAATATCTGGACAACATGTCTCCAAATCACCTCAGGAAGCGTGTGGTATTTTCTAACCTGGAGCTTTTCAAAATGCATTTTATGACTACATGCATGCATGCATTATTTTAACATACGTCTACAGTAGAGTTAAAAATGCATGACTACCCAATGCCTACATTTTGGAAAATTTTTGCCATAGTTTCCTCTATAAATAGGACTATACACATGCACATAGGCATGACTAGGTGACCATTTAGTAGCACACCTGGCCACAGTCATATACATACTATATGCATTAAAAAGTCAAAGTCATCAATCCATAAGGGTAACCTAATTACCAGGATTACTTTGTATTACGACCTTTGCTCATTTGTCCTCAAATAGGATAAGAAATAGCAGAAAATATGTGCCAATTTTACTGTTTCAAAAGTCAAAATTTTCACATCATTATGTTCAGCATGGTTTAATACTAACATTTACCATGTTGAATATTTTTTATCAAGTCATATGAGCATGCATATTCACTACTATGTGTTTAGACGCATTTCATATTAAAAGTCATTTTCCAACGGACAAAAACTGGAAAAGAAGATATGTATACGTTACCAGGGCAGTGTAGAACACTTGTATGGTGACATAATTTGCAGAAAGACGCCCGAACTCAGCAGATCTGAAGAAGAGCTCTCGAATTTCCTGTGCGGCGCAACGTAAAATGACTTGAGAAAGCAACCTACAGCCTTTAAAGCCATCCACGCACTACAAGAAATCACACATTTTATGACGAATTTTTTGCCACGCAAAATTTTTTGTTATAATTTGTTAATTAATAATTACGAAATTCATAATCGTCACTAAAACTTTTATTTTTGTGACGACCTTTAATTTTGTTACTATTAATCATTTATATCGTCACTAATTTACACATTTGATGACGATTAAGAAAATTTCGTCACATTTTATTTTGGAGGTACAATTTCGCACAAAAATTTTGGAGGGAAACCTTTTAGTGACATATTTGTAATAATTGATGACAGTATTTATTGTCACCAAATATTTCTTTCGATGACAACATAATAGTTTGTCATTAATTATTTGTAAAATTTAGTGACAATGTGATTTCGTCACTAATGTTCACATTTAGTGACGCCAAATACAAATTCATCACAATTTTATTTGGAGGCAAAAATTTTCTAAAAAATTTTAGAGAAAAATTTTTTAAAGACGAAAGAATAATAATTTATGACAATTTTTATTGTCACAAATACTAACTTTATATGACGAGAGACTCCTTTGTCACTAATTAGATGAGTGGATAAGTGACAAAACTGGTTCATCATAAAGTCTTATATTTTGTGACAAAGTACGTAATATCGTCACAATTTTATTTGGAGGCAATTTTTTTAAAGAAATTTTGGAGGGAAATTTTTTAAAGACGAAAAAATAATAATTGATGACAATTTGTATTGTCATAAATACCAATTTTATATGACGAGATAATAGTTGGTCACTAATTAGATGAGTGAATAAGTGACAAAAAATGTTTCGTTATAAATTCTTATATTTAATGACAAAAAGTACATAATATCGTCATAATTTTATTTGGAGGCAAAAAATTTTGACGAAATTTTGGAGGCAAATTTTGTAAACAAATAGCTATTTTATATTACGGGATAATAGTTCGTCATTAATTAGATGAATGGATAAATGACAAAAATAGTTTGTCATAATTTCTTATATTTAGTGACAAAGTATGCAATGGCGTCACATTTTTATATGAAGTCAAAAATTTTCCTAAAAATATTTTAGATGCAAATTTTTTAAATACGAAACAAAAATAATAATTTATGGCAATTATTATTGTCACAAATTCTAATTTTATATGAGGAGATAATAGTTCGTCTAAATGCCCAAATGTTTTAAAAAAATAATTTTTAAAGCCACTAAATGTCCAAATTTCATTTTAAAAAAAAACAAACAGAAAATATAGTAATAAAACTTACTATTTTACTTAGGACCGATTTATAAATATATTTACCTAAGTATTTCTATATCATTACAAGAAATTATGGATGTAGTGAATGAAATTTTATGAAGGAATGCATTCCTTCACATGAGTTTTTTAGCCAAAAAATTGTGAAGGGAAAAAAAATATAGTGTCAATATAATTATTAGCGAAAGAAACATCTTCCACAATTTAAATTTTTTTTTTTCGCAAAATTGAGGTGATAAAAGGATATTTGACGCCAATTTATGATAAAAATTTGCGAGGAAAGAAACTATTAATGGAGTAATTATTACTCACTGTATATTATTGTTCAGAGGTTTTTTGCGAAAAATAAAATTGGTCATTGTTTTGTTCTAAACAAATTTTTAAAATTAATTGTGCTGAATATAAATTGTAATATAAATACGTTTAATTTTTTTTACAGTAAGACATTTATTTTTAATAATACTTTTTAAATAACTTACAATATCGACTATTTCTTTAATCAAAGTAAATAAATCTACAATAATTTAAACATTAAAATTTCATACATTGACTAAGAAAAAAAAGAAGAAAAAAGATAAGGCTCTTCTGTGGAATAGACCACAAATGCTAAAAAATTACTCATCTATTTTAAAGAAAGTGTTAAGTTTGAGTTCATTCTTAATTAATTTGTAGTATCCTACAACTCAAATTGTAATATAATTAATTTTTTTAAATAAAATTTCATTCTTAATAATAACTTATAAATAACTTATAATTAAATATTTTATTAATTAAAATATTAAGTTAAAATAATTAAAATTGTAAATATTGTAAATTGATAATAAAAATATTATAATAATTAAGACTCTTTTTGTGGAACAAATCACAAATATGTAGAGTTATATTTTAATTTGTTATTAACGGTAATTTATAACATCTTAAAATTTAAATTTATTTAAGTTTTTAAAATTATAATTTTATTTACAAAATTAAAAGTAATCAATAAAACGTTCAGTTGTTAAATTATTAGTTTTGCCTTTTGGAACATAATCGAGTTGTGTAGTTCTGGAAAAGGAGTTGTAAAATATTAAGTTCAAATAATAAAATAATTTATAATTAAATATTTTATTAATTAAAATATTAAGTTAAAATAATTAAAAATTTAAATATTGTAAATTGATAATAAAAATATTATAATAATTAAGACTCTTTTTGTGGAACAAATCACAAATATATAGTTATATTTTAATTTGTTATTAACAGTAAATTATAACATCTTAAAATTTAAATTTATTTAAGTTTTTAAAATTATAATTTTATTTACAAAATTAAAAGTAATCAATAAAACGTGCAACTTCAGTTGCTAAATTATTAGTTTTGCCTTCTCGCACGCCGCCTCACCGGAAGGTGAGGAACCCCGGCCTTCCGGCTTCCGGAGTTCGATTGAAGAGGGGCGGAGCTCCCGTGGGTAAGCGGAGTAGACCGATCTCCAGGTCCACATCTATTACCATACCTCCAGGTCTCAGTCCGACGTTGTTTCTCGAGTCTCCGGTTCTCCTTTCCAATATCAAGGTAAGTTATACTATTGGGTTTTAGGGTTTAGGAGTTAATTTCCATCAGTCCCAAAAGTTCTGTCTCATACCCCCTCCCCCAATTCCTTCTGAGATTACGTGTTCCTCTCCATTTCTATTCTCTCCCCATTTCATTATCCTAAATCTTTATGGGAGGTTGGTCAACTACTCTTGCTTTATAGGCTAATTTTACATCCATAAAAGTAATTAATGTTTTTGTTATTAATGGACATGGAAATGCATTTGAAACTTTGAATTTCACCATGCAGATTCATGGGTGCGATTGATATCTGCAATAGTTCGTCTTGCATGATCAAACCCCAAATTGGCCTTAGCGTTGTCCCTTCAAATAGACCTAATTGTTCTTCATTTGAAAGAAAACAGAGGAATTGGGTCTCTTGTATGGCCTCCACTGCGCCAGTAAACCATGTCAAACAGACACCACAACAGTTGATCGGGGATTCTTTTATCCGACCACATCTCCGAAAATTGTCTCCATACTAGCCCATTTTGCCTTTTGAGGTAAATTGATTTTGACACTTTTGATTTGTATCGATTGTTCAGATGATTGATTAGTTTCTGCGAGTAAAAATTTGAGTTTTTTACTGCTTATTACTGTGCTTAGATGAATTGGTTGAATGTGATAGGTATGTTACCTTTCCTTTTATTGGTGATAAACATTGCAATGCTGCTAGTTGACTTTGTAATCATGTGGATTCGTAAGTATTTTTTGGTTTGAATAGATGGGATTTATAGTTTGTTCCTACTTTTATGCTTATTGTAATGGGGTTGATAAAAAGACTTGATTTTTCCACTTTTTGTGTATAAAAAAGAAGTTATACTTTATTCTAATTGGTTTAATTCTACTGTTATTACTGGTAACATATGATTTGCTATAATTTGAAGTAAACCTTTTATTTCACTTGCTCTTGCATCATCCCCATTCTCCACATTACTATATTTTTTTTGTATTTTAACTCTGTAGGTGTTATTAAATGGTCTAAATTAATGGTCAAACAGACAAAACAATCTTCCAATTGAATTGTGCTCTCATCGTAGGAGCTTCTAAAAATGCTTCGTTTCCTTATCTAGGCTGCATCACTGACCCATTGCTTCGCTTTTATGCTATTGCTATTTTGAAATCTTAGATATGTCATGAACCCTGTGTCAGGCTGAAATTTAGACCTTATATACGTGGTAAAATAATTTTCCCGGTTGTGGCATTTTTGAGCATTCTTCTAAGTGAATGACAACAGTTGACAGATGTTGTTTGTGATTTATACTAAATGATATTATCTGTTCTTAGCTTTTATGTTAAAGTTATAATGCCTTTTATACTGTTTGGTTTCTCTGATTGTAATGCAGTTACCTATTGATGCAAGTGATACTGGACTTGAGGACCACGTAATCCAGCATTTGGCTGCTACTGCTGCGCTGCTACAATGGGAAGGGCCCAACATGTTGCTCGGAGGGATGGGTCAAGGATTCGGTCATCTACTCATGCTCGTCGACAGTTCTTGGTGTTTTCAACTCATCCCAACTCACTCTCCGCAGGTCCTGTATCTGCTCCTGCTGCTCCAGTACAAGGTGAACCTGAACCAGCCTCTATAACTGTAGCTAGCCCATCTGTTCCACTAACAGCTAGTGGGTGATCTGCCACAGTTCCCTTCTGTTTAAAGTGGTCAAATTTCTGCATCACCATCTACTGTTATACCAATCAGTCGACAAAGATTTTCAATTAATAATAGGTACTGTTGATTTAGTAACTTGTTTGATTACACTCAACTCCACTTACATGTTATCTGATTTCATATCAAGTACTTGTAGGAACTTTGCCAGTCAATCTTCTCTTCCAAATCCAGATAGAGCAGGACCATCAGATTTTCATTCACTTTCAGACTCTTGGAAATCTCGACTGAATGCTATGTCAACAAAGTATGCCTTTCTATGAGCAATGTTTCTTTCTGGTTCTTATTTATGAACGTAGCTATCCTTCTATAATTTTTTCTCCTGGGCTTCAGTCTGAACTCTTTTTTGTTGTGTATAAGATACAAGGACTCGATTTCTAAGAGTACAAGAGTATGGAAGGAGAAGCTGTTCTCAGGTTACCTATTTTCGAATCAACAATGGTCTGCCTATTCATTCTGCTCTATTTACTTCTGGTGGAAATCATAACGTGACTGTGTTTTATCCCATCTTAACCTTCATATTTTGTCTTGTACATTTTTGTTACTCAATTCATTAGTGGCACTAGCTAGCCATTGATTTTGAGCCAGATGCTTCAACTATATATATATATATTAATTTTTTTCCGTCTAATATCTGTGAGTGTTCTCTAGTATATTGGCTCCAAGGAAACTGATGAGAAAGCCAATGAGGTTCAGAGACTGGGAATTATGGATCTTTGGACCCCAGAAAATCACTATCGCTGGTCTAAATCCAGATATGGTGGTCATGTTTCAGCAATTGTGGAATCAGTGAATCACTCGCGTCTCCTTTTATGCAATTTGTACCTATAAATCTTTGCTAAAAAGTTCATTATCTTATAAGTCTTTTTGTCTCATACTATTGCGTTTCTATAGATGTGGATGTTGGAGAGCTTGAGAATCTGAGATCTAAGAAAAACAAGCTGGAAGAAGAAATTTCTGTTTTAGATAGTAGTTTGAAATTGCTTCAGAGCGAGCAAAGACACTTTGAAGATGAAGCAGCTCAACTTCATAGACAACGTGTAAGCCAACTGACTAAAAATACCTTTTATTTTAGTTGTTGAGCAAAGATATACCTTATTGTGAATGTATATCTTTCTAACATCACAAGTTTCCTAATCATGCTTTATAGGAGGATATTCTTAACATTGCACAACATGAGAAAAAGAAACGTCGTGAGCTTGACAACCGTGTCAGTAAGTATCTTATAGATGCCTGATTGGTTAGTTTTTACATGGTCAGGTTGTATTGAAACCCTTTTACTGGAGCTTTGTGTTTCTTTAACAAATGAATTTTCTGTTATTCAAGATCAAAATTAAAATCAATGGTAACAAAGGAATACCTGGATAAGCACTGATGAAGTACCCCAATTTTGGACAAGCCAAAACTTCAGGTGCAGCAAGTTAGGTTTACCCCTTGTAGTGTCCTTAATTGATTTTGTTGAATATCTTGTTACTATGTTGACATCTGCTATGCAAATGTGCTAATGCATTGAAGATGAGTTTTCTGCATGCATTGAAGCACTTGAAGGTTTGGATTAGTTTTGCAAAGCACTATAAGTCAAGGAAAATCTTGTCGCATGCATCGTAATCAGAAAGAGGCTTTGCTGCTGATGGTGCTGCTAACTGGCTGATATGCTGCTGGGCTAATGGATGTGTTGTGCGTGGATGTGATGTGTTGGGCTAAATGTATTATATTTTTTTATTGAAAATTGTTAATATAATAATACATTTAGAATGTCAAACAACTTAATATGATCACCATATCATCACAATTTGTAATCATTTATTGATAAATAATATTTGGTCAATGAAAATTAAAATTTAATGACGAATAATATTTACTCTTTAGAATTTATATTATTGTCACTATTATATATTCATTTAGTCACAACAACTAATTTTGTCACTCTTAATAACTCTTTCTGTGACTAGAAGTATGGTCACCATAAGTATTCAATTAGTGATATTGAAAAATGTGTCCCAAAAAGTAACTCTTTGGTGATAAATTATTTTGTAATATTATTTAAAATATGAAATGACAACGACATAATTGTCATGTTAAATATATTATTAGGTGACGAATTATTCTGTCGTCATTTATGTTCTAATTTTTGGTGACGATAAACACAATAACATGACGAAAGAATAATCATAAATATGACAATATTATCGTCATTAAAATTAGATGATTTAAATAGAGTAACATATTTTCGTCACTAAAACAATTATTATTTAATGACGAAAAAAGATTTGTCATTTAATGCACCAAGTTTTGACGACGAAAGATAATATAGAGTGACGAAAGTTTCATTCAAATAGTGACGCTATTAACGTCACTAAAAGTAATTAATTATAGTGACAATGATGTAGATTGTCACCATAAGTTAAAATATTTAGTGACGACATCAAATAGTGTCAAATATACTTAATACCACGCTCATACGGTGACGGTCTCTGTGACGATTAACAATCGTCACCAAATGTTTTAGTGACGAAAAATAAATTTTATGTGACAAGTTTTAACGTAATTTTTTGTGTGATTTCTTGTAGTGACTACCGGTCAGCAGAGGACCACTTCATGGTGCATTAGGTGTACCGTGTGGCTCCCCCATGTGGGTTCCACCCTCCCATTTCTATTCCCGATTCGAGTTAAAAGGAGTTCTTGTAACAACCCGATATTTTCTATATAAATAAATTAAATTTTGCGCATAATTTTTTTCTTTTTATTTTAAAGATGATGATTTGTACAAGATAATATGTATATGTATTTATGTGGTAAATAAAAATATATTTATTACATGAATGTTTACAAAATAATTTTATTTTAGAATTATTGCACATTATAAACTATATTCTTATAACAATTAATTTTATAGTAGAAATGTTTTTATTATTTATTTTCTATGAAAATATGATTATATATTATTTAAATAATATATGAAATAATTTTAGAATTATTATAATAATTATTTATTTTATTATATGAATTTATGCAAGATTAATTAAGTTAATTATTTTAAATTAATTAATAATGTTATATATGAAGAATAAATCGATATGGAATCCAAACCCTAATTTTGGATTTTTATCAATGGATAAAAATAATAATATAATAATATTATATTTTAATTTTTCAAATATATAAAATATGTATTGTATGTTTGTGGATCCATTAAATGGTTGGTCAATTATGGTGTATAATGTTAAAAACCCTAGCATTAATTTGTTTAACCCTATTTTTAAATTTAAATGGGAAAGTCAATATCATTGTTATATAACAAAGTTGTTATGTGATATATGTGGTGTATTATAGAATTTAATATTAATTAGAGAAACCCCAATTAATATTTAGAAATCCTAATGTTTTTTTGAAACCCTAATATTTAAATTATAAACCCTAATTAATTTGAAATCCTAATTCAAGGCCATGTATTTAACTCTATGAATTTGTTAAGTCATTATGTAATCGTGATAATGTGATTAATGATCGGAGTTATTGATATTAACACTAATTAGGAGAACCGTAATTTTCAAATTTAAAACCTTAATTACTAAGTTATTAACCCTAATCGCTTTAATGATGAAGCTAAATGCTAATTAGTGGACATTAAAATCATAATGTTCATATATAATGTAATTAGAAAATTAAACACGATTAAGAAACCCTAATTTTCAAAAAAATTAGAAACTAATATTATTTTTATTTTTGTGCAAACCCTAATTAGTAATTTTAAAAACCTAATTACTAATTATAAACCCTAATTATTTAATGATCAAGGTTAATTATGATTAGTAAATTTAAACACAAATGTTCAAGTAATCGAATTAGAAGACTAATTATATTTAGTAAACTCTAATTTATATTTTTGGAAACTAAATTGTTATTTATTTTTTAAATCCTAAATTTAGAAATCCTAGAATTTTGCTTTTAAAACCTAAAATGGTTCAAACCCTAAACCCTAAACCCTAACCCAAGCCCTAAACCCTAAGAGTTTGACAAGTTACCAAAGTGCCCTTAAATTAGAAAATCAAAAGACCATTTTGCCCCTCTTGTATAATTGAGTCTAGCAACTAGGTTTTGACAATAGGAGAAGTGGGTGACCTAATCTTACTAACTCCATTGACTTCAATGACAAAGACAACAAATCTCATTATATATCTCAAAAGTTCATCAGATACTCACATGTATATATATAGATTGGAGAGAGAAAAAAAAATCATTTGGCTCACTTATTTTTGCCAAACTCTCAACCTTGAGCTTCTCTCTCTAACACCTTCGAAATTTCTTAGCATATCAGTTCCCAAGAACAGCCCCACGATCACCCTTAGCAAAACATAAGCACATAATCAAGGATTGGTCATAAAAGGTATCAACCCTAATTACAAATCTGACCTTTAATCTTGTGTTGGATGTTATGATTTGTTGTTAAAATATGTTCGTTATAGTATATAATGATGATCTGGGTTGCTAGATGTTAGATCCATAACATCTAGAGGCTCAGATTTGAAGTTTTATAAAATCTGGAAAAAAATTATTTTGTATTCTGACAACGAATGTCAGTGACTTTAGATCTCTACCTGTTTACTGTTTTTATTGTTTAAGTGTATGATCTTGAATTTTGTTATGAGGTCTTTCCTCTGGAACTCGAATAAAACCCATAGCATGTGTAGATTAAAAGTTATGCCTGGTCAAACGTAGTTGACCGAGCATGACTTTCAATTTCTGCAAAAACCCATATCGTGCCCAGGAGGCTCTGACAGGAGGTTTAGGGGCACGGATCTTGCAAGTTGTGGAAGATTTGTTTTTGCTGTTGTGATAAGGTTATTAAATGGTAGCTATACTACATATTAATACTCTTAGATTGTTTTTATCACCAACATACTGGAATTGGGGGATGGTCAAACCAAGCAGAAAGTCCACGGATGAGCTTTCTGGGTAACCCAGAAAGTTCATGAGCGTGGCTTCTGACATGGTTTGACCAGACAAGATCTCGTTAGTTTGTTGTTGTTTTGTTAATGTTTTGAAATGGATCTATGAAGTTGCATGCTGGTTACAACATTGAATCATTATATTATAAAAACATTACAAACCTAGCATGTAGTGGATGCTGGAAAGTGGCACCCTTGACTGTTCTTCATTTCTGGGTAGCCTAGAAATGAAGAACATGTTTGACAAGAAGTTTGAATCATTATATCTTGCAATTGTTTTATGATATGAACATGTTGATGGCTGAATCGTGTAGTCTTGCACGAGTACTACAAGCTCTAACCAAGATCATGCCCAGAATCATCACAATTTAAAATCTATGGTAGGTCAAACAAGCTACCTCGTTAACTGGCATGGATTTCTGGGTAGCACAAGAACACCTATAGCGACGGCTTAAATACTATAGGTCCTTTAGCTTAACGCTTTATTATTAAAATTAATTATTTTTATTAAATAAATAGAAAAAATTAGTTTTTAATTATTAAAAATACAAAATAAATCATTAAAAATTATTTTAAAATCCAAAAATTAGTTTTTAATTATTTTGAATATATTTCATAAATATTTAATATTTTTGGAATATTAAAAGTATTTAATCTATTTAATTATAATATTAAATAAATTATTTAAAAATGATTTTAATACATGAAAATCATTTAAAATTATATTATGGTATAAGAAAACAATTTAGTTATTTTTGATAACTTTTAATATTTTGTGATGAATTTCATTAATTAATTAATATTAATGGTAATTAAGTTATTTAATAAATATATTAAATAAATTATGAAAAATAGAATTAATGATTTAAAAATTATATAAAAATTATATAAAGGATTATAAAAATATTTGAAGTTATAAAATATAATTTTTGATATTTTGTCATGAAAATATTAATAATTTAATATTAATGATATTAGATTTATTTAATACTTATATTAAATAAATTAGTTTAAAAATGATTTTAATATTAGAAAAATCATTTTAAATGAAAATAAAGATTTTAAAAGTATTTTAAGTTATAAAATATAACTTTCAATATTTAAAGATAAAACTCATTAATTATTTACTATTAATGATGTTAAAGTTATTTAATAATTATATTAAAAGTTTAGTTTAAAAATGATTTTAATATTATAATAATCATTTTAAATGAAAATAAAGTGTTTAAGGATATTTTAAGTTATAAAATATAACTTTTAATATTTAAAGGATAATTTCTTTAATAAATGATATTAATTTAATATTAAATGATTTTAGATTTATTTAATAATTATATTAAATAAATAGTTTAAAAATGGTTTTATTTATTTAAAAATCATTTAATAAGGATATTAATGAATTAAAATATTTTAAGTTATAATTAATGACTTTTAATATTTTGATAAATAATGCATTAATATTTTAAATATTAATGGTAATTATTTAAAATGATTTTAATTGTTTTAAAAATCATTTAAGTGTAATATTAATACTTTAAAAGTATTTTAAGTTATTATAAATAACTTTAATATTTTGGCAATGATTTCATTAATAGTTTAATATTAATTAAATATTAATGATAATAGAATTGTTTAATATTTATATCATTTAATAATGATTCCTGTTTGAAAATTCATGATTAATTATAATAAATATTTTAAAATTATTATAAGTCATTTAAAAATAATATAGTCGATACTTACGTATATTGAACTATAGGATAGAGTCTTAGACTCGATAATTACCCGATAAAGCCGTCGGTGCACCGACATGTTTCAGAAATTGATTTGGACTTAGATAATATGATTAGATATGTGTTTATTTGTGATTCAATGGTTATGGAACATATGTGACAATGTGATTAGGTTATGTGATGACTGCAATAAGCAGTGCTATGTGTTATAGTATATTATTCTAATCGATCAAATGATCTTATTACTGATAGGTGTTATATAAAGATAGAACTAAGTTATGAATCGTAGCGCGGTAAGATCGAATAAGTATCTTATCTTTGCATTTCCTTTATGCAATGGACATAAGTAAGAAGTTTCAGAATTATATTATTATTATGCTATATTATTAACCCTATTGTGATATATTCTATATCCGATCATTTCTTATTAACATGTTAGTATATGGTAATTCAGATATATATTCTGTTCGTTAATTTCTAAACATTGTTACACAAGTGTCCCCACTTGGATAGTCATTGTATTTAATCACATGTTGATATATATATATATATATATATATATATATATATATATATATATGTCTAAGCTATTTGATCAACTAGACACAAATTTTGAAATGTCGTTGAATATGATAAAAACCTTTTTGTATCCAATCAAATTGTTTTGGTGCGGATTCTAGACTAAGTATGAACATCCCGATCACGAGAAAACTTTTATGTGCCCAAGGCGAACAGAGTGAATGATCCTATCGTTCTTGTAATGTAGTATTGATCAATACAGGGCCCATGGGAAGTACAACCTAACGCTCGTAAGTTATGACGGTTTGCAGATGAAGTTCTGCTAAATCTTAGCGAAAACTAAAAACAATGTTCATAGTATGTCAACTACCATATATATATATATATAGTCAATACATAGTTTCAAAAATTTGAGATAGAATTGTTATGTTGTTATTATCAGTTCAGTTTACTTCACAACTATAAATTCGTTGTAGAAGTGATGTACAAAGAAAACATTTATTTCTTTCAGCTAATTATATTCATAATTTTTATTACTTGCTGGGCACCCAAATGCTCATCCTTACTTAAATTTAAATGTTTTAAGCTAGGCATGATCAACCCGAAGGTTCAGACAAGAACAAGTGAAAAGGAAAGCAAACATAACATGTTTAATGATGTCTTTTGTAATAGTTAGACAATATATAGACAATGATATGTATTATATATCATGTAAAGAATTATAGTAAAGGTTGCGTAATTGGGATTAGACTCTGATAAATATAAATTAAGTTTGATGTTTATATTATTGTTATTATTATTAGTATTATTCCGCTCATAGAAATGGTATCGTGAATCACCGAGTTCGGGTTTCAAGTACCCGAGTTTGGGGGCTTTACAGTTCTCACAAGCTGAAAAGGTCAAATCAGGGATAAAAATGCTACGCGATTGAGCAGAATAGCCTGAAATCTTGGTTTTCCTAGACCGAACTGTGGCTTTTCATATCATTCATTGGTATTCCCTCAAACACAGGGTATACTATACCGATAATCTTAGCGGTTGTAAATCACACTCGACAATACCTTACAAAGGTCTGATGCCATCAATTTGGGGTCACATTCTCGAGTTCAGATCCCCAGCGGGGGCATCACGCATTCTCGAGTTCAGAACCCCATTGGGGGTATCACGCATTCTCGAATTCAGATCCACGGCAGGGGCATAATGCATTCTCAAATTCAGATCCCCGACGGGGGTATCACGCATGTTTATCTGTCCAAACATAGATTCCCCAGCAGGGGTATCACGCATTTGTATCCGTTGATGCACATGTCAACGAAGGTCAAGCAACCTTGACATCACTTTAGCCGTTGGCAAGTAAATCTAACGAAGCGTCGAAAGTCATCTGATGATTTCATCTGTTGATGCACATATTAGCGAAGGTTAAGCAACTTTGACATCACTTCAGTCATTGGCTAGTAAATCCAACGAAGCGTTGGAAGTCATCCGATGATTTCATCTGTTGATGCACATGTCAATGAAGGTCAAGCAACCTTGACGTTATTTCAGCCGATGGCAGTTAAACCCGTTGAAGCGTCAGAAGCCATCCGATGATTTCATCAGTTGATGCACACGTCAACACAGGTCAAACAGCCTTGTCATTTATCCCCAGCAGGGATTTCATCCATTGATGTACGTTTCAGTGAGGGTCAGGCAGTCCTGACAACACATACTATTAGCAGTAACTCCAACAGAGCATCCTCATTGGGGAGGACCGATGATGGAATATGTTACACACATCCTCAACAGATCAAATGCATCCTCACAGAGTCTCTTGTACATGAGAGATACGTATGTTCCCGGTAGAAGTCAAGGGGGAGCCGACAATCATCCCACCATGTTGGAAAACAATCCAACAAACCACATGCATTTGCATCATGCAGCTGTACATTGCATCATGATTATACATCTCAAGTGTCTAGGATTCTTTATCCTATCCATGCCATTGAATTGCATGAATATGATAAAGAGGGGCATCTGTAGACACTCAAAATTTTTGCATACATTGCTAAACATCAGGAGGGCAAAATCGCCTTTCGTTTCAGAGATAACCCGGAAGACAACTTTCGGCCAATCCGGAGACAATCTCGGGATATTCAAGATACCATCTCGTAGATAACCCCAGATCTCCAAATTTCGGAATTCAAAATACCACCGGATGTTTCAAACTCAGTCCCGAAAATAACACCGGGAGTTTCAGTTTCAACCTCGGAGATAACCCCGAGGAATGCAATTAAAATACCGGAAATCACACCGGAGAAGACAGTTTAATCTCGGAGATAACCCCGAGATACTCAGTCTCAGCCCCAAAAACAACGTCGGGAAAGATAGTATCAACCTCAAAGATAACCCCGAGGCATACAGTTGCAGTTCCGGAGATAACCACGGAAATGCTTGTTTCAAACCTATGCAAACAACTTCAAACACTCGGCAAAGTCCCGAGGCACTCATCTACTAAGTCCGGAGATAACCCCGGGAAGTCAAGCACATCTCAGAAACAACACTAAGGACAGTCAACACCTGTAGTAGTCCAATCTCAGAGATAACCCTGAGCAACGACCGCTAAAACAGCTCAAATCGGAGATAACCCCGGTGAAGGGCAGGACCATTATTTTGCCATCTCAAATCCACATCGCGCCGTCTCAAAAACAACATACATACATTCTACACATAAATGTCCTATAAGAACCAAAGAGCGCCAATCCCGAGTGACTACTGCAAAAGACAGCACAACGGATAGAATTTGAAGCTTGAAGACATAGGGCATGGTCCCATCTTTCTGACTTCATACAACCTCTAATCCCATGTCATTGTGTAGCTCTCGACAACAGCATGCCGTAAAAGGTCTTATACACCTCGATTGGATGCCCGGATTAAAGTTCTAAAATTTCGAGCGGATAACATGTTATATGCGTGCACGTACTTCGAGACGGTGGACCCTGCAGAACTCGGGGCACCCCGGGCACCAGCAAGTGCACCTGCGGCTCCCCCTCTATAAATAGAGGGTTTGGGGAAGCCATTTTACACAGAGAAAAGGCGAGGAAGCCCTGCCCAATTTGCTCTGTACATAATATAAACTGGGTGCTTTCTCATTTAAAACACTTGTGAGCTTATATATTGCTATATTTTTACCGGTGGGAGCCGAGTGTTCATCTCTTTAAAGTCATTGAAGTCTTCTTTGGCAGTCCATTGTAGGCCTTCTTACACACCTTAAAGCTTTTATCTTCATCTTTGCAGACACTGTTCGTCACGTTGAGAGTTGTGTTGCGTGTGTATGCCCGAACTTCGATCTGCATCTTTTATATTATTTGTATATATATATATATATTTATAGGGACTCCATCCACAAAGAACCTGCTATAGTGGTACTGCAACAACCCTTTTTTGACGACCAGAACATACCACATTAGAAAAAAAAAAAAAAAAAAAAAAAATTCAATAGTAGAGCCTATCGGCTATTAAAAAAAAAAAAAAAAAAAAAAAAAAAAAATCTAGTAGTAAGAGCCTAAAACTACAAAAAAAAAAAAAAAAAAAATCCATATGAATGTTTGTTTTATAAAACAAATGTTTTATTTTTGTTATAAAATATAGCAAATGTTTGTTTATTTTATAAAAACAAATATTTTATAACAAATGTTTTTTTTTTGTTATAAAATATATTATAAAAACATTTGTTATAAAATATTTGTTTTATAAAACATTTTTTTTTTATTTTCTACAACAAAAAAAAAAAAAAAAATGTTTTATAAAAACAAATATTTTATAACAAATGTTTTTATAATATATTTTATAACAAAAATAAAAATATTTGTTATAAATATTTGTTTTATAAAACATTTTTTTTTTTTTCTACATAAAAAAAAAAAAATGTTTTATAAAAACAAATATTTTATAACAAATGTTTTTATAATATATTTTATAACAAAAATAAAATATTTGTTATAAAATATTTGTTTTTATAAAACATTTTTTTTATTTTTTCTACACAAAAAATAAAAAAAATATTTTATAAAACAAATATTTTATAACAAATGTTTTTATAATATATTTTATAACAAAAATAAAACATTTTTTATAAAATAAATAAACATTTGCTATATTTTATAACAAAATAAAAACATTTGTTTTATAAAACAAACATTTGCTATGGATTTTTTTTTTTTTTTTTTTTTTTTTTTTTTAGTTTGCAGAGGCTCTTACTATTGGGAATTTTTTTTTTTTTTTTTTTTTTTTTTTTTTTGTGTTTGCAGAGAGCTCTTACTACTGGGATTTTTTTTTTTTTTTTTTTTTTGGTTGTAGAGGTAGAGGCTCTTACTTTGGATTTTTTTTTTTTTTTTTTTTTTTATACAAGTTTACATGTCGCACTTGTCGTTCAAAAAGGGGTTGTTGCAGATAAAGACTATAAAGAACCTATTGTGGATGGAGTCCCATATATATATATATATATATATATATATATATATATATATATATATATATATATATATATATATATATGGACTAACATTATCGAGTTATGCCTCGATTGAGCCTGGACTCACGTCCGGAGCGTTTATTTGTTTATATATATATATATATATGTTGTTGCCATCAAACTCTGTTTGATTGAGCCTGAATTTTACATCCGGTGCATTTACTGCTTATATATTTATATATATAGCGACGAATTGCCGAAATGATAAACCGAGTTGGGATCGATATATTTCCTGTGTTTTTACCGCTTATATATATATATATTTACATTTTATCCCGCCTGGAGTTATTTTCATGGCGGTTGATCGTTTTTACAGCTTTCTTTATATTTCGTCCCGCCTGGAGTTTACTTCGTGACGGTTGATCGTCTTTACAGCTTTATTTACATTTATGATCCCCCATGGAGGTGCTTCTTGGTGGTTGATCTTGTTTTTACAACTTTATTTACATTTTTGATCCCCCATGGAGGTGTTTCATGGTGGTTAATCATGTCTTTATATATATATTTATCACTTTTATATATTTACATTTCTAATCCCCCATGAAGGTGCTTCGTGGTGGTTGATCATGTTTCTATATATATATATATATATATATTTACATCTTTTATATATATAACTGCTTACTGCTTTTCATATAAACTGCGACATCATGTGAGCCTAGGAATCATGTGATCACATATTCAGTCTACTGAATCTAGATTCGGTTCCCGTGATGGACATTTGTAGTTGTAAGTAACTTGTAAATTTATTCACGGTGTTTGGATTTTCTTAAATGGCTTTCATGCCCATGAGGAATTCGGCACTTTTTTGTACATAATTTTCTCAAAGATGCTTCGCATCTCGAAAAATAAAAGCAATCTAGCCGAACATTTAATAAAATGGAAGTGTAAAAGGTCTAAATTACTATTGACCATAAGGGTTTGAAAAACTATTATACAAAACATCATTGTCATATCTTGTTTAAAACTGAATTTTTATACAAATTCAAATCCTTTGTATATAGGTGCGAACGAGGCCTCACACTACTTCCAAATAACAGCACAATGACCCACACACACACACACACACACACATTCATATATAACTGGAGGTGCTTCGTGGTGGTTGATCATGTCTGTATATTTATATTTATAGCTTTTATATATATAACTGCTTACTGCTTTTCATATAAACTACGACATCATGTGAGCCTAGGAATCATGTGATCATAGATTCAGTCTACTGAATCTAGATTCGGTTCCCGTGATGGACATTTTCAGCTGCAAACAGCTTGTAAATTTATTCACGGTGTTTAGATTTCCTTAAATGGCTTTCATGCCCATGAGGAATTCCGCACTGCTTTGTACATTATTTTCTCGAAGATGCTTTGCATCTCGAAAAATAAAAGCAATTCAGCCGAACATTTAATAAAATGGAAGTGTAAAAGGTCTCAATTACTATTGAGCATAAGGGTTTGAAAAACCTATTTTTCAAACATCATTGCCATATCTTGTTTAAAATTGAATTTTCATAAAAATTCAAACCCTTTGTATATAGGTGCGAACGAGGCCTCGCACTACTTTTAAATAACAGCACATTGACCCACACACACACACACAAACATTCACATAACAGTTTCTTGAAAAGTGGCAGTCACCGTGGTAACACGGATGTCGGGGGGTGCTTAACACCTTCCCTCCGCATAACCAAGTCCCCGAACCTTAATAAATCTCGGTTTCACAAACCCATTAAGCAATGTCACATCACTGGGTCAATTCGTAAACCTTTTCTCGGTTGTGTTGGTACAACCATTTAAAAACCCCAACTGGCGACTCTTACAGTCAAATCGTCGACATATAAATGTCGGACCTTTTCACAACTTATTTTTTCAAACAAATCTCACCTAATATGAGAACACCAAAAGACAAGAACAGAAAAGGGACAAATAAAAATCTCGACGTCGACAGTTGTTATTGTTAAGCTCATGTCAGACTACAACTATGATACAACTAACAAACCAAAACATTAACAGGTTAAGATCTATAGGCTCTAACATTAGGCTGTCAGGCCTATTTTTGCAACTTTGGACAATATGCTTAAAACATCACTTTGATGAATCTAGATATTATAAAAACTTGTTCTATCAACCTAAAACATTAACTAACATATTATTACATATTACTGAACAATAAAACAACAATTCTATCAAAACATCAAAGATCTAGAGTGTAATTAGGGTTTATACCTTTCTTGAACAAATTTGATTTCTACTCTTTGATTCTAATTTTGATATTGCTGGGGCTTAATATGGTGTGTTGTATGAGTGTATAGGTTACAGAAATTTGTGGGGTTGGCCAGATAGGAGGCTTCTATTTATAGGAATAAGGAAGCTAAGGTTTTATGGTCTTTTTTCCATTTCTTTCCTCCACAAATATCTTACTAATGAACTTGTGCTGCTATGACCAGGTGTTTAGTGCCCAAATGAGATTGGGATGAGTTTGGTGGTGGTGGCACATGCTTGTGATGTGACAACCCAAAAATTTATTAGATTTATAAATAAAATCTTGAATGATTAAATACAGATTAAAGAATAAAACCTAGATGAGAAATAGAAGATTAATTAAAAATTTTAAAGAACCTATATGGTTTGATTTGAATTTTTAAGCAATGTAAAGAAATTAAATGAGAATGATAGAAACTTTGAAAAGTAATAAAGGGATTATGTATGCGAAAATTTTATTAAGAAAATAAATTTCAAATGGAGAGATATTATAAGATAAAAGTGAATATAATAATTAGTTATCAATGATGGTAAATAATTTTGTGACTTATGTGAAATAGGTGTGTGATTAAATATATATATATATATATATATATATATATATATATATATATATATATATATATATATATATATCGAGATCCAAATTCAGATCCAGATTTTATAAAATATGACCTTTAATTTTTTATTTTATTTTTTGCTTTTTTTATTTAAAACAACTAAAAAAAAGTTTAATATTTTATGGAACTGGAATTTTTACATAATATAGTGTTTTGGGTGTGTTTTGGATACATATAACTAAACATATCTGTACAAACTGTACATGCCTGTATCCAAAACACACCAAAAACACTGTATTATGTAAAAATTCAAGTTCCATAAAATATTAAACTTTTTTTAGTTGTTCTAAAAAAAAGCAAAAATAAAAATAAAAATTAAAGGTCCGTATTTTAACCCTATCCGGGAGTCCGGACATGATCCCTTCGCTCTCTCTCCCTATATATATATATTATAAATAGAATTAATAAGAAAGTTATAGAACTTAATATTATATATTAGGTATGAAAATTAAATAACCTAAGAGTTATAGAATTGAAGAATATTAGTATTTAAAATATATACTAACCTAAGAGATTAATTTTATTATCTCAATTTTTTAAGGGAAGTCTAATTGGGTTATAAAATTATGTGTACATTATTAAATATTTAAATTCCAAAATGAGTGGAATGAAAACCCTAATTAAATAATTAGGGTAAGATAAAATTTAAGTTTTGGACCATGTTATTTTACATGGCCCAAGCAATTTATTCAGGAGGCCCAAAATAATGGGATATGTGTTAGTAGAATATCTATGGTTAGGAAATAATCATACTTGAGTTAAAGGTAAGAAATTATGGGAAATGACTATATTGGCCAAAATAAAGTGCTTAAGGACTCATGTGTCCTAAGAAGAAATTTCTAGTAAGTTTCCTAGAAATGGTGTGTTGACTCTTTTTCCCTTGGAGAAAGCTACTAATGACCAATGAGTTCTAGGAGGAAATAACTAGGAAGTTTTATAGTAATGATGAAATGACTAAATTACCCTTAGATATATTTGTGAAATTACTAAATAGAACCAATCCATGTGAGCTTAAATCGACTAATCAGAGAAAAGATGATGCAAGCGTGACATCATCCTAAAAGAAACACAAAGATGACGTCATCATGATGTAAGCATGACATCATCCTAAAAAAAACACAAAGATGATGTCATCATGATGATGTCACCTGGTGGAAGATATTTTTAGGGACTAAGGTGCAATTAATTAGGCACTAAAGTATAATTAACCTAGGTACCAAATTGTAATAAGCCAGGTGTAAACTGTAATAAGTCGAGCTCCTAATGTGTAATTATCAAAAATATATTTTCCTATAAATAGAGGGCTAAGTTCATTAGTTCTTCACCAATTTACAAAGCAAAGTTATAATCAAGAATTAGAAAAATAGAGTTCTTGTGAGATTGCAAAGGATTAGTTAAAGCTTGCAACTTTAAGAGGTATTTACTCTAGTGGTTATTATTTTCATTCTTCTTTATATATTTAGTAAATATATATACTTGTACAAGCAGTTATAATGCCCAACTTATTTGAAGTATATAGTACAAAAGACCTATTTATAAGCAGTTATAATGTCTGATTTATTTCTCTTACAAAAGTAGAAAATATACTTTTATAAGCAGTTACTATGTCTAATTTTCTTCAAGTTTTTAATAAGAATATTCATTTTATAAGAAGTATAATGCTAAAATTATCTCAGATATAATAACTGAATATTCATTTTGTTAGTTCCTAGTTGGCACAATAGTTATCTAGAAGGGGGGGGGGGGGTTGAATATATATTTAAAAATCTTTTCATTTTTAAACTTGTTCTTTGATGATGATTAAAACTTAGCGGAATTTATGTTTATTTTAATCTTCTTTACAAAGCAGTGGAGTTATGAGAATGAGGCAGTTATAGCAGTTATGGCAGATATAACAGTTATAGTATGAATGTAAAAGACACAGTCGTTTTAAGTGGTTTAGAGCACTTAAAGCTCCTAGTCCACTCTTCTACTCAACGAGTAGGATATCCACTAAGGATGTCTTTTACAACTTCTGAATCACACAGATTCCTTCTGACCAAAGCCAGCCTAGGAAACTTCTTAGTTCACTCTTGAACTCTTCAAGTCTAGCAGACTTGGTACTCTTCTTCAGTTGATTGATAGATGTTGAGTTCTTGATGGTTGCTACTCAGTTGCTGTTTAAGCACTTGTTTGAAAGAACTGAGTAGCTGAGCAAGCTTTGCAAATTCTCAGATCGTAGAGTTGATCTTGAGAGTTGTTCACGTTGTTTGTTCAATGCTTGCTTGATTCTCTCTCATCTGCTTGATTTGCATATATGTGATCTTGAAAACTATCCGTTGGATCCATCCGTTGAGACATTAAATGCGTTTGACCTTTTTGATCTTTGATGGAGACATTTATGCACATCTTCTGAAACTGCATTCTGGCCCACTGACACTGCAGACTACTTTCTCACCTAACACCTGAAAAGGTGTTTTCCCCCTTACCAATGGTACTTTCCTTAGCTTCTTCAATACGTCTCTTTGTTTTATACTAAGGATATTTTCTTGTATCTTTGGGACTGGTGAGTACTGCAGCGTTTAGAATCCATTCCTCTTATATTGGAATCTGTCTTCCACATAAATTATGAGGCTCGACGTTCTCTGACACAAGACAGATGCTCTATGATTCAGATCGTGGTATTCCGCAATACAGATCGCAGTGACTTATCGTCTTGGTGCCTGGTCTGATGCTATCAGCCGAGAGCACTACGATTCTTCTTAAACCTTTGCATACTATGATCTTTGCTTGCTTAACTTGTAGCTCTCTACGATTTCGAGAGCACTCTACGATCGTTGACTTGTAAACTCTACGTTCCCTTCAGCACACTACCATCGTTGAGTTAGTTCGACAAACATTGGGACCACTCTACGATTCTCGAGGAGGCCCTTCAAGGCAGGCACACTACGATCTTCTAAGCTCTACATTTCTGCCTTGACTTCTGTAATGTTGATCAGATTTATACACTCCGATTTCTTCAAAGCCTATCTATTACATCTCAAGATCAACTTAACAACTTTGATCTTTCTATCTATACATTCCTTTACAGAATGATATACGTTAAGAGCTTAGATCAACCTAACAAATTTGATCTATCACTAAGTCCTTGTACATATCTTACGTGAAGGACTGTACAAATAATCATGAGCATATACATTAAAACATCAAATCATAATATGTATTCTCCCAATAATCTCCCCCTATTTGATGTTGACATAACCAAGGAGATTTTTTGTCATGATTTATTAGTGTCTAGATGCATTTGCAGGAAATTTAAACATGACGTAGTATTTCAGTGAGCAGCTGAAATTTCTAGAGAATAAGTATGAATTTATTGATGTTAAAGAGATATTGCAGTTTTAGCTTTACATCAATAAGAATTAAAGTTTACACTTATCTCTATTTCTTTGTCCTTTTTTGTGAAGGTGGGTTGGCATACTCCTCAGCCATTCTTTTCTTGATAGCTTCATCTCTTCTGGCTAACTCTTCCAGCTCACTCGGACATACTATCAGGTTGTGATCATGCCTATTCATGAATGCTGGATCTCCAATTGGCATTCTTAGGCCTGTGGTGGTCACATTTGGTGAGCTGGTATTTGGCCCTTGATTTCTTAAAGGCTGAGTCATCAAGACTTCTTGCTGATCAGATCATTGAGTCTGATTGCTTGATTGTGCAGTCTGTTGGTGGAACTGTCTTGCAGGAAGGCTTTGTGAAAATTTTCATCTTCCCCTTTCTTGGTTTCCTTGACCTCCTCTGCCTCTGCCCTGATCTCCCTGTGCTCCTTTCCCTTTATTCTCCCCCTTTATGTCAGCATCAAGGGTTCGAATGTCTGCAGAAAGTCGATTCAATCCTTGGACAAGCTCGTTCAGTTGACTTTGTGTCTAAGTAATGTCCTCTCGACTTTCCTTGATCTGTTTTTCAGATTGAGCTTCTTTGTTTCGGAGGGTAGTGAGAACAATATCATTCTGTCATTCCTGATTGACATAAGATTTCTGGAATTCTTGGACTGAAGCTTTCAAGTTGATGATGCTCTCCAGCATAAGTTGATTTTGAACTTCTTGAATTTTCTGCATTTCAAGAACAACCTCTCTTTGCTTGGTGGTAATCTGGAAGTGAATTTCATCTCTGTCCTTCATGCTCTTAAGAATTTCTTGGATAATTTCCCTCAGCTTCTTTGTAAGCTCAGCATTTAGAGTGCCAGGGATATTATTTGCAGCAATGATCATTTGATTCAGTAGGAGATGAATGAGGTCTGAGTGAGTGTCCAGGCTTTCTTCAATGTTCTTGACCATATTCTTAGACACTTCATTCAAGTCATCTTTGGTGGGCAGATTTGGAAGAGTATCATTGGTTTGAGGATTGTTGGTTGGAGGGGATCTTTTCTGGGATTGATCTTGCAGGGAGTAGAGAGCAAGATCAAGACTAAAATAGTTATTGGAGGAGGAGAATGGTATGTCTGATGGAGGGGCCTGAGTTTCGATGTCTCGAATATGTGGCTCTACGATTTTAATTTGGGACTCTACGATGGGGCTAGAGTCAGGAATCGTAGAGGTGGTGGTTTGTGGGAGCAAAATGAGGTTGATCAGATTTGGTTCCTCGCCATGTGAATTTGGGATTCTGCAACTGGAAATTGATTTACTGGATTAAGAATCACTTCCAACCATCGAGGGAATTCATAGAATTGACTAAATGAGGATGATGTCAAGTGATTAATTCTGAATTGGGTAGGGATAGACATTACCTCAAGTTTATCCTTTGAGGAAGAGTTGTTGGTAAGCAATTTCTTGGCAAAATTGAAACTCCCTGGAAATCCATGAGCCAATACTGAGATGGTTGGATACTCTTTGAAACTCCAGAACATGTGATCCCAACAGTTTAGGATTTGGGCTTGATGATATGGCATCATGGGTAGGTATGAGAACATCTGATTGTAGAGATAGCTTCTATACCCATCTCTACCCACACCAGTGATCCGAAGGTCATCATCATATTCTTCTTCTTCTCTGTCTTCGTTGGAGGACTCCATTATCTCAATGGGCTCTTGATGATCAGGCACTGGTTCTTCTTCATTTATAGCAGGGACTTCTCCTTCTGTCATGGAGATATCCTGAGGCTCCCCCTAAACTTGATCATCTTCTTGTAAGGTCAAAAACTCCCCCTCAAGTGGAGCATCTTCTTAAGTTTCAAGCATCTCCCCCTCAGCTGGTGTATTTTCTATCGTGAGAATTTCAGGGATCTCCCCCTCAGCTGGAGCACTGTCCTCTTGACTTGCTCTGGGCAGTTCCTTCTTGGCAACCATACTCTTTGCTTCCTTCTTGAGCACTTTTTCATTTTCAAGAATGTACTTCTTGACCAGCTTTTTCCTTGATTTACTAGGCTTAGCCACAGCTTCAGCATCTTCTTGAACCTGAGTGTTGTCCTGTTCAATATCCACTATGCTTGAAGCAACTACCTCCTTGTCTGCCATGCTTGGTCTGGTCTCTACGAACAGTAGAGAGTCTACGATTGAGGTGACTGATGGCCTTTTGGACTTATGACCAACTTTGTTCTTCTTCAGGATCTGGGATATGGTAGCCTGATCCTCATCTGCTTTATCTTGCTATTGCTTTCTCCTTAGCATCCTCAAAGTCTTTATATCAGAGGACTCTATGGGTATATCAGTGGTAGATCCTTGAGGCTCTTCTACCAGTCTAATCCTTAGCTTCCTCTTGCCCTTGCCTTTTCTTGTAAGGACAGAGGGTTCTTCTTTGTTGATTTCTTCTTCTTCTTCGACCTCCCGACACAATGTATATATGTTTCCTGAAGGCTGAGTCCTTCAGATCCCCAGTTCTTCCACTGGATTCTGTCATCATTCAAACATATTCAGATGGGTTCCTCTTTTAATTTTCAAACAGCTGTTGGGTCATTCGCCTATTTGGGTTGATAGCTTCTCCTTCTTCATCCCCAATTTTATCACCCAGGGCAGACTGTAGAATAATGCTTATGAATCGCCCATATAGCATCTTCTGAGGGCTTTTTGACTTCTTTGAGTTGACGAGCCATTTACCAATCCAATCGAGCAATAGGGCTCCATAGTTGAGTTGTATTCCATAACTCATGGTAGTCATGAGCCTAAGTTGAACTTCATTCACAGAGTCATGATCTGAGCTCTTACAGCATATACATTTCCCAACTATATCAGCTAGAAATTCATACCTCTGTGGGAACTCCTTCTTCTTGTACCCATTCACAGAGGGGAGTTTCTTGTGATGCATTCTTCTGAGTCCCTCTTGGAAGTCTACGCTATCTAAGAATGGATGCCCTTCATTTTTGAGACCTAGGGCAAGATTGATGTCTTTAGCCTTCAAACTGATTTCCTCGTTCCTTACTCTCGTAGTGATGGTGTCATGCTTGAACACACCATTCATGTAGAATTCTTTCACCAGTTTGGGATATATCAGTGTGTTTGTGCCTAAAGCCTCTTCGAGACTTGCCTTCTTCAGTAGCTCTAGAGTCTTGTGAAATTTAGGTTGAGCTGTTTTGAACTCGTCAAAACAGAATCTGTAGCATGAGATAACACTGGATGCCGCCGTTGATTTTATAGTTGGAAGAGAGATATGATTGAGCTTTGTTCTGATTTAGGGCTTCTGCTTTGAAAGAGGATGAGAGAGATAATCTTTTGAACTTTAGATTTCAAAAATACGATTTCAATTTGTACTTGTAACTTTCCTCTCTTCTTTTTCGCTTAGTGGGATAGGTGTCAACTTTTGGTTGGCTTTACGATTTTGACTGATAAGGATTGTACTGATTTGCCCTTGGCTCCTTCAGAGCTGAGGTGTCCTTATGGAGGACTACGATCGTTGAGGTAGTTTAGTGATCGTTAAGTGCTTTGCATTTGTCGAGTTTGATCTACGAACGTCGAGTCTTTCTAGCATTCATCTTGTGTGATCTACGATCGTTGAGTCTGTCCGGGTCCTTTTGATGAGTTTTTGTCATAACATTCTTTTTAAGGTAACTCAGGAAGGGCCAACCTCTTGAAGTGAGTCAAGGGTTAGGTTTGTTCCTGAGGCGCTTATTAGAGGGATAGCTATGTTTTAAAGCTTATCATCACATGATGCATTCTTGCTTTGTTGATGGGGCTTTTGTCATCGTTGAGTCTGCACTACGATGGTTGAGTCTTTGCTACGATCGTTGAGGTGGTTTTGTCTCTTCAGCTCTACGATCGTGGACTTTCCTTGATCATGTCTACGATTTTGAGTTCAGCCTTTGTATCTGTTATGGTTATCACAATCTAGAGCATATATTTTATGGTTGTAGATTTAGCATGCCTAGCTCACTTATTAACTTATTAAATCTGGATTCATCTAGATGTTTTGTAAAAACATCACCAAATTGATTTTTAGTAGGGATATATTGCAAAGATATAGTTCCATTTTGTATATGATCCCTAATGAAGTGATACCTTATCTCTATATGCTTAGTCCTAGAGTGCATAATAGGATTATGAGTTATTGCTATTGCACTTGTGTTATCACAGTGAATGGGAATAGATTTGAAATCAAACCCATAGTCAGCTAGTTGATTTTTCATCCATAGATCTCGAAAGACAAAGAATGCCAAAGAAAGAATGTATTTAGCTTCGCAGCAATAAGTAGACACTGAGTTTTACTTTTTGCTAAACCAGGACACAAGTCTATTTCCTAGCAATTGACAGGTGCCACTGGTACTCTTTCTATCTATTTTTCATCCTAGAAAATCAACATCTGTGTATTCTGTTAGTTCAAATAAGAATTCGTTGGGGTACCAAAGCCCCAAGTAAGGTGTACCCTTGAGATACCTGAAGATCCTCTTTACAGCAGATAAATGTGACTCTTTAGGGTTAGTCTGAAATCTAGCACATATGCATGTTGTAAATATTATGTCTGGTCTACTGGCAGTTAGGTATAAAAGAGAACCTATCATACCTCTGTATTGAGTTATATCAATACTTTTACCCTTTTCATCTTTGTCAAGCTTTGTTGCAGGAGCAATTGGTGTTTTCATGGGAGAGGCTGATTCCATGCCATACTTCTTGAGTAAGTCTTTGATGTACTTGGCTTGGTTTATGAAAATTCCTTCATCAGTCTGCTTTACTTGCAGTCCAATGAAGAAATTCAGCTCACCCATCATGCTTATTTCAAACTTTCTCTGCATCAGCTTAGAGAATCTCTTGCATAACTTTTCATCAGTAGGACCAAAAATAATGTCATCAACATATATTTGAACTAATAAGACTTTGTCTTTATGCTTTCTAAGAAATAGTGTGGTATCTACTCTACCTCTAGTAAACCCATTTTCAATTAAGAAGTTAGTTAGTGTTTTCATACCATGCTCTAGGTACTTATTTAAGACCATATAAGGCTTTGTCTAATCTATAAATATAATTGGAAAGAGATGGATTGATGAAACCTGGAGGTTGCTCTACATAGACTTCTTCTTGAAGTTCTCCATTTAGGAATGCACTTTTGACATCAATCTGAAAGACTTTGAACTTCATGTGAACAACAAAGGCAAGAAAGATTCTGATGGCTTCTAATCTGGCAACAGGTGCAAATGTCTCATCGTAGTCAATGACTTCTTCTTGAGAGTAGCCCTTAGCCACTAATCTTGCTTTGTTTCTGGTTATAACTCCATCTTCATCCATTTTGTTTCTGAAGACCCACTTGGTTCCAATGACAGGATGACTCTTTGGTCTTGGTACCAATCTCCATACTTTGCTTCGTTTTAATTGGTTGAGTTCTTCCTGCATGGCTTCTATCCAACTGGAGTCTTTCATAACATCCTCTATCTTCTTTGGTTCTGTTTGAGATATGAAGCTTAGATAAAAGCATTCATTTTGAGTAGCAGCTCTTGTTTTGACTCTAGCACTTGGATCTGCAATGATTAGATCCTGAGTGTGATCTCTGGCCCATCTATTACCAGTTGGGACATCTGTCCTGATGCCTTCTTGTCTTAAGTCTTCAAGATCTATTTCTTCTTCTTGGTGTAGAGGTTCACTGACTTGCATAGACCTCTCTATGATCTCATTTTGTTGCTCAACGATTTCACTATCTGGCACTACGATCATAGTGTTGGGCTCGACGATTTCATTCATAGTGTCTGTACTATCGGTCGTAGTGTCTTGAAGCAATGCGTTGTCTGAGTCTGTTTCATCGAAGATGATATGAATTGAGACTTAAACACTCAGTGTCTTTTTATTGAACACTCTGTAAGCCTTACTGTTAGTGGCATATCCAAGAAAGATTCCTTCGTCTGACTTGGGCTGAAATTTTGTCAGGTACTACTTTCCATTGTTGAGAATGTAGCATGCACAACTGAAAACATGAAAGTAGCTGACATTTGGCTTTCTTCCTTTCCACGGTCAGTAGGCGCTTTTCGATCGTAGAGTGTATCATTGATCCGTTTCTCGCGTGTAGCATGCGGTGTTGATAATTCTCGCCGTAAGTATTCAGCGCGTATGAGTCACTTTGCAAGTAGAGTTCTTCAAGCTTCTATTAAGGTTCTGTTCTTTCTTTCAGCTACTCCATTTTGTTGAGGAGTTCGTGGAGTTGAGAAGTTATGACTGATCCCATTGTCTGTGCAGAAGTGGTCCATTTCTGAGAAGTCAAATTCTCAGCCATGATCACTCCTTATGGCCTTGATTCTCTCTCCTTTCTCATTCATCACCAGTCTGAACATCTTGATTAACTAGGAGCTCGTTTCATCCTTTGAAGTTAGGAAGAATACCCATGTGAATCTGGTGTAATCGTCGACTATAACTAGAGAGTATCTTTTTCCTCCAAGACTAGTGGTTGGAATTGGCCCAAATAGATCCATGTGAAGCAACTGCAGGGGCTTGTCAATAGAGTTGGCAGTTTTGCTTTTGAATGAGCTTCTGGTTTGCTTTCCAAGCTGAGATGCATTGCATGGCCTTTCTTTTACGAAGTTGAACTTAGGTAGGCCAGCTACGAGATCTTTTGATGCCAATTTGGACATGCTCTTGAAGTTTAAGTGAGACAACCGTCTATGCCATAGCCAGCTCATTTCTTCAGATGCTTTCACCAAAAAACATATTGTCTCATCTGAGCTTAGTTGACCAAGATCCATTGTGTAGACATTTCCTTCTCTTGTCCCAATTAGCTTTACAGCAGATGTCTTTAAATCTCTGACTTGACATTGGTTGTTGAGGAATGTCACTTGATGACCCTTGTCGCAGAGTTGGCTGATGCTTAGAAGGTTGTGTTGGAGACCTTCCACATATGCTACTTTGCTGAAAGATACTGCATCATTGCCAGCAGAGCCATATCCTCTTGTCTTGCCCGAGTCGTTGTCTCCAAAGATGACTGAGGGACCCTCCTTCTCTATGTAGTTAGATAAGAGGGCTTTGTCTTCCGTCGTGCCTTGAGCATCCAACCGTCCGTATACCATGTGGTGATCGTGGAGCTCTTTTCCCGTCAAAATATTGAACCTTCGCTTTGGTACCCATATTTGCATGGGTCCTTCTTTGTTAGTGCCTTTGGGGACCCAAATCATTTAATCTTGGGTCTTACATGCATGAAATTATAATAACACTTAGCAAATTTTGTGACCATATTTATTGCATATAAAACATCTAGTATGATGCATGCCTGTGTGTGTATGATGATTCATCCTCCATTTGGACTTGTGTGGTTCTTTAGTTGTCCTTCTGTTAAACTGATTCTCATTCTTCCACGTGTCCTTGGATTTCATAAATAGTGATGAGTGTGCCTTACCTCTACTGTACCTTCCCAGTTGATTCGTAGAGTTGGTCTTGCTTGACTCTACGATTCTTCGAGGTTGGTGACTAGAGGTTAGGTTACTCTTCTCTTTTATGAATCCCAGACCAGCATGAGATCCTTTACTCCTTTGAGTGTGAATGGAGACAGTAGAACAGGGTTAATGTAACGACCCCAAAATTTATACAATTTAATTCTCGACTTCGGTCATTAATAATACATTCAACCTCTAATTTTACATCATTAAATGATAATACAACCATTGAAATTTGCGGAATAATTAAAATTTTCTATTACAAACTATCCTCATTCCCAAAACCTTCGACCTTTACATCTAAATATCTTAGAATCATTTTAATACTACAATAGTTTACATTCGCAAAACAATATTACAATTCAACATTAATACATTATTCGAAACATTAGACATGGTTTACAAGAATAACAACGTAGCTAGGATATTAAATCTTCATATATCACTTTTGATCCATAACAATCAAGTAGCACATAGCATTACCTTCAATTCTTGAATCTGCAAAAATGGTTATTTGCAAGAATGAGCTCGACAGCTCAGCAAAATCTAACAGTTTTCATGCATCACGTAACACATAATAACATGCTCAACATACAAGAATAATCATAACAAACATAGCATACATGTTATAGTTCAAATAACAACCATAAAGATTGAGTTCCTTTCTCAATCAACATTCATAGTTCAATCATCATAGTCATAGATTGACTTTCACATTTCATACTTTTGACATATATAATACATCATACACTAAAATTTTAAAGCAGATCATCATCAAGTTCACATAGCAAAAAGGAACTGAAAGACTTGCCTTTTACCGACGCGTTTTACCAACACGCTAATACTTGGCGTCCTTACAGACAACCTACATCGTATGTGAGATTGATAATAAATAAAATCAATACTCAATCTCATGGTCAAATTAATTCTAAGACCTTACTTTATCTTATTATCCTTTATAATGTCTTTATAGACATCTAACTATTTTATATGCAACTCGGTTTTATTTTCATTTTCATCACCACACATGCTAGACTATCGCACTTTTAGTTTAATGTGCGTATATCACACAATTTTATTATACCACTTTGGTTTCAAAAATGCATATTCAACACATTGTTTACGAGTTTAATTTTCCTTCAAAAATCAAAAACCGCCCTTTTCAATTTCTTTCAATTATTATTCTTGTATTATCATCTGTTCATACTCAGATGAACATAACATCCAATATTAGTCATTAGATAGACACTTTGTATACCAAAGTTTAGAAACACTATTACTCTTAGGCATTTTATCGAGCACGTTATGTGCACACATTAACTAATCTCAACTCTTGATCTTAAATGGTTAATTATGCATAGAATATGATAACACATATCTATACTCATTACATATGTCAAAACATATTTTTAATCATCAAAATATACCATCACCCAAAATCTTAATTCGAACAGAATTATAAAACTCATCTTCACAATTTCTTTAACAAAACATTGTTCTTGTTTTTAATAAAACTCCTTCGTTACATGTCCGTTTTTGTTCCTTCTTATATAGAATTAACCCTTACTCAGTGTACTACAACCTCATCTAGGCCTTAAAGTCAGACCCTTATCCATCTAAACCAGATTCTGTAATTCATCAACTAGTCTAGAAAATTTCATTTTCTGGACATCCTTACTAAACAATTTATGTCGGACATGATCTGGGCCATAAAATGGCTCAATCTTGCGAGTCTGGCTAGTAAACTTCCATATCTACAACTTTCCAGTTTAATGTTTCTTCAAGTTCAAAACATACGAATTTATATGAATTGTTCAAAGTCAGAAACCGTAACAGTTTTGATTTTCTCGGTGCGATTATTTTCCTTCGTATCAAATTTCTTACTAAAATGTACATTGCAAGAAATCTACAAAGAGTTTTCATGTGATTCTACTTTCAGGATATAGCTTACTTCCATATCTTTGATTTGATATAAGGCTCACTTTCTAACTCATTATACCCAAAGAGGTATGAATTTTACAAGATTTGTCCACAATTACTCAAAACCTACGAATTTTGTTCTTTAAATTCTTTTTAAATTTCTTTTTCTTTCTTGAATCCTCTTGTTTGATTCTTGATAATCCAAGATTAAACCTATACAAATAAGATTAAGCATGATCTACTACCCTAGAACATAAATCTACTCAAAAAAAATATTAAATAAGAGTTTAGAAGTTACCTTCTTCTAGCTTTTTCTTCTTCTTCTTTTTCTAGCTCATCTCAATTCCTCTATTTCTCTCTATCTCTCTCAATTTCTCCTACATTATGAAGAACATAAAAATATAATTAAAACAAGGAATTTAGATTATAACCTTATTAGTATGAATTTAATAGAGAGATGGAGATAATGATGATGGGGCTTGTTTTGTCTTCTCAAAGCTTTTCATTCTTCTTCTTTTTCTCCCTCTTCTTCTTCTTCTTCTTCTCCTACAACTCTCTCTAACTCTCTTCTTCTTTCTTTGGTTTGTTTTCTAAAACTAACGTACTAACTTGTAGTATATACATATAATATACAATAACAGTAATATATAATATATGTAACTCCTAGTAATTATTATATATACTAATTACTAGTTAATACATAGGTTACACCAACTTGAACTTGAAAAGCCTAAGACCATGTTTGACAAATACTCATTATTTTAATTAATCAATGGTTTAACATCAATCAATCTCATCAAATTGTCACATAATTATATTTACTTGTTAATTATAATTTCGTAACAATCATCATGATAACTCATCTAATTTAATTATCTCAATTAAATTAGAACTATAACATAAAATTATTATATTAATTAAATTAAATACTAAATATTCATTTAATTAATCTACTACACTTAATTACATTACTCTAAAATCAAAACTAAATTTATTTATTTAACTCAATAAATAATTCAATTAAATATTTATATATATTAAAATTAATATATAACATTCTCTTCACATCAATTCACATATTCTACAATATAAGACATACATATATTCACCGCGACGCTCTAAAATAGGTATACATCACCTATCCCGAGTCACAAATACATGGTATGTAATACAAATACAACTTAATTATACAACTATCGTGTAAAGTACTTACAAAACATAAGCTATGAGTTTTAATACAAATATTATCGCCTGCAGACATATATACAAACTCAAATTCAATATTATTACATTTATTTTCCACTATTTTACCAATAGTGAGGACTACTAATGCTATCATCCGTCCGCCACTCTGTTCCCGACTAGTCCCCTCGCGCTCTCATTTCTTGAAGAGAACAATAAAAGTAAAAGGGTGAGCTCCACTAGCCCAATAGGAAATATTATGACTAAGATAATGTAGAATATATTATCGTTAGCCTTCAACAGTGTTAAACTTATACAATATAACAACCATCAAGTTTAACTACAGCGGAACAAGCAATCCATTAAAAGAGTCAAGTAGAGAATAAAATCTACTATCTTTTATGATTTAAAAGGTTTTTCATCACTTTTATCATTGGACTCGACAATAAATAATCCACATCATCGAATCACCCCGCGCACTACTACCAAGGATATTCTTTAGTATCACGACCACAATTATCCATGCACTACAAGCCAAGAATATTTGTGTATTCAATAATGGTCATGATCATGACAATGACAACAACTGTCCATCAATGCACTACGGGCCAATGAGGACTTTTTCCACATCATTTGTAACATTACTACCATGATTACACCGAATAATCCTCGGTCATAATCATACCAAGTCCATCTATACACTATAGGCCATGATGACTTTCAACAAAATATAAACATGAGGATGATGACAATGATATAAGAATTCAATAAAACAAGTTCAAGAATTATTTTATCCGAAACTAATAACGCCCAAATTGTCAACATGATCTTTGCTTTGTAGAGTAAAATTCAAGAATGCTCGTAAGAATATTTCAATGAAAAGATATCGACGAAGCGCAAATATCAAGGATATTCCACTAATTTCATGGAGTATAGAAGTCAAAACTTTAACTAATCGAGTATAATAAAGAATGGAATAACAAAAGAAATCACCAGGCATGCGATAGGCCGTATGCATGAGTTATTCCAACAGAATAATAAATAACGGAATCAGGTCTTACGTAAAATGCACAGATAGGATATTCCAACAAAATAATAAAGATGAAATCAGGTCAGGCGTAAAACGCACAGACATGATATTCTAATGAAATAATAAAGATTTTAACCAGTCCAACAGAAACGCATACATGAATGTGATGTTCCATCGAATGATAAATAATGGAACCAGGTCCCATGAAACGCATATATACGATGTTCCAAAGAATAATAAAGAATGGAATAACAGAAGAATTTCACCAAGTATAGGGTAGCCCGTGTATACCCGTTATTCCAACAGAATAATAAAGAATGAAATAATAGAAGTTCTCTTCATGTATAAGAAAGAAATAATACTCCTTACCTTAGAAAAACTGGATACTGGAATAATGAGGTAGCAGACTTCTCTTCTTCTTTCTATAATTTCTCTCTATAATAATCGCTCTAAAGCTTTTGTGAATTGGTGAGAAATGAAGGAAGAATGAGCTTCTATTTATAGAGAAATATAGTTTCGATAATTGCACATTTTGGGGCTCAAAAAATTACAGTACAATACCTCCAACTTTTCCTTTATTTTTAATTTAGTCATGGAAGTATTATCAAACTTGCACCACCTCCCCTAATAGTAAATAATGTGATTCAATAGTAACTTATGTGAATCAATAGTTCTAGACATGTGAAAATACGAATTACAATATAGTACCTCCATCTATACCTCCATTTTTAACTTAGTCATGCAAGTATTATCAATCTTGCACCAACTCCCCTAATAGTAACAAGAATGTGAAACAATAGTATACACATGTGAACAAATAGTTATAATCATGTGAAATAATAGCAATCAATTGCTCATTTATCCTAAGTTAAATACTTCATTGATCAATATAACCTCCAGACATCAATTATTATCGAAATAATTGTTGATTTTCACTAACACAAATAATTCCAACACAATGAAACCATTTTTATCAAAAATATAAATTTTAAAATTTTGAAGTTTGACTTTTCCCAAAAAAGTCAACTGTTGACTTTTTGACCAAATAGTGAATTCTGGAAAATTTTGTGTTTATAGACTAATTATACTAATTTCATCGTTCCAGACTCAAATATCACGTCCGCGTCTCCAAATTCAACTCCGAACACAACTTTAATTTTAATAACATTCATCATTAATATTATAACTCACAATATTTATCAACCAAGTCGTTCCCAGGAAAGAGGGGGCTTTCCAATAAGGTTTTCTCCCTATTGGCGCGCAATTAGGTGACCAAACATCTCCTTGATAGAACTTCCAGACATTGTAAATATTGAAATTTAATAATATGAATAACTTTGTCGTCTCAATTATTAATTTAATAAAATAACATATTATGCAGATGATACTATGACAATAATCGAATCAATAATATGAGAGATATGATCTGCAATTCTTATCAGTAGCAATAATTGAGTATAACCGAGTGACTTCTCACGTAAGCATCAATAATCAATACCGTGTGCTACTGATGCAACCACGCCAGACATCGTACTTTTTACTATCGGGTAGTTCAATAGTTAACGGTAAAACTTCCGCTGTTATTTTCATAAAGTATTTTTGTCGTTTTCTCAATCCGACAATAATTTCGTTGTGGGGGTCCACCAATGATTGTGCCATTGTACGAATATTCCCTGTTAAAATGAATATTCCCCGACCAATCGAATATTATATAACAACTTGCATACTTTGCAAAATTTGTAAATATTACCCACAACTATAACATTATATCAAATCCACACCATAATATTCAAAAATATAACATTAGAGTGCGTACCTGGTATGTCGAAGAGGTGAGGATACCTTGATTTCATTTCAGATTCTAACTCCCAAGTCATTTCCTCAACATCGTGGTTTTTCCACAAAACTTTGACTTGAGGTATAACCTTGGAGTGTAGAATATGTTCCTTCTTATCCAAGATTCTAACAGGAACCTCTTCATACGTTAAATCTTCCTCTATCTCGTCTGCTTCTAATTCAATAATGTGGTTCGGGTCTTTCACATATTTACGTAACATAGATATGTGAAAAACGTTATGAACATGAGACATACTTGGCGGTAACGCAAGTCTATAGGCCACAGTTCCTACTCGGTTGAGGATTAAAAATGGGCCAATGAATCGAGGGTTGAGCTTTCCTCTCTTTCCAAATCTCATAACTCCCTTCCATGGAGCAACACGTAACAACACATGATCTCCAATATCGATTTCCACGTCCTTTCGATGAAGATCAGCATAACTCTTTTGTCGATCTTGTAAGATTTTTATATGTTGTCGGATCGTTTGAATCTTTTCTGTAGTCATATGTACCAACTCCGGTCCCAACAACGTTGCTTCACCCACCTCATCCCAGCATACTGGAGAACGACACTTTCTTCCATATAACGCCTCAAATGGAGCCATGCCAATACTTGCTTGATAACTGTTGTTGTAGGAAAACTCCACCAATGGTAAGAACTTGTCCCAACTTTCCTTGAAGTCAAGGACACAGAGTCTTAATAGATCTTCAAGAGTTTGAATGGTCCTCTCCATTTGCCCGTCTGTCGAGGATGATATGCCAAACCTAAATCGTAAATCCGCGCCCATAGCTTTTTGCAAACTAACCCAAAATCTTGAAGTGAATCTTGGGTCTCGATCAGAAACTATGGATACTGGCATACCATGTAGTCTTACAATCTTGTTTATGTACATACGAGCAAGACGTTCAAGTGTATAAGTTTCTCGTATAGGTAGGAAATGATCAGACTTGGTCAATCTATCAACAATGACCCAAATTGCATCTATGCCTCGAGAAACCTTGGGAAGACCAGTAACGAAATCTATAGTAATATGTTCCCACTTCCATTCTAGAATTTCAAGTGGTTGCAATGGACCTTTTGGTACTTGATGCTCCGCCTTGACTCGTTGACAAGTTAAACACCTTGAGATAAACTCTGCTATCTCTCTCTTCACATTGCTCCACCAAAATGTATGTCGAAGATCACGATATATTTTGGTACTCCCAGAAGTCTTTATCTCTAACTACATTCTTTGCAAGTCATACAAAATGGGCCTTTGCATTGACAATATTGCACGCGTACCCGCATATGATCTTCTACTCAGTGCGTTAGCTACCACGTTCACTTTTCTAGGATGGCATTGGATGGTATGATCATAATCTTTCAATAGTTCAAGCCAACGTCGTTGTCGCATGTTGAGTTCCTTTTGGGTGAAGAAATATTTTAGGCTTTTATTATCCGTGTAGATCTCCACGTTCTCTCCATACAGGTAATGCCTCCAAATCTTAAGCGCAAAAACGACAGCTGCCAACTCTAGCTCATGAGTAGGGTAATTCCTCTCATATTCTTTGAGTTGTCATGAGGCATAGGATATGACTTTCCCATGTTGCATGAGAACACTTCCTAACCCTTTGCCTGAAGCATCACTGTAGATGACAAATCCCTCCAGGCCAGATGGTATTGTTAGAACAGGTGGTGAAATGAGTCTCCTCTTGAGTTCTTGAAAACTCTTCTCACATTCCTCACTCCAACCGAACTTTTTATCTTTTTGAGTCAGCTGAGTTAATGGAGTAGCGATTCGAGAAAATCCTTCCATGAATCTCCGATAATAACCAGCTAATCCGAGAAAGCTACGTATTTCGGTCACTGATTTAGGTTGCTCCCAGCTTTGAATAGCTTCAATCTTTGCTGGGTCAACAGATATTCCATGACTTGATATCACGTGCCCAAGGAATGCAACTTCCTCAAGCCAGAACTCACATTTCTTCAACTTGCCATATAGCTTATTTTCACAAAGCTTTTGGAGTATCAGCCTCAAGTGTTGCTCATGATCTTCACGGCTTTTGGAATATATGAGGATGTCATCAATAAAGACGACCATAAAATGATCCAAATATTCCTTGAATACTCGGTTCATCATATCCATGAAGGCATCAGGAGCATCAGTCAATCCAAAAGACATGACTAAGAATTCATAATTCCCGTACCGAGTTCTGAAGGCAGTCTTTGGAATATCCTCGCTTTAACCTTCACCGATGATATCCGAATCGAAGATCGATCTTTGAAAAATTGTGCTCCATGTAATCGATCAAACAGTCATCAATACGCGGGCAATGGGTACCTATTTTTGATGGTGACATGATTCAACTCCCCGATAATCAATACAAAGTCGCATACTCCCATCTTTCTTCTTCACAAATAAAACAGAAGCACCCCAAGGAGACGTACTAGGACGAATGAAACCAATGTCTAACTATTCCTGCAATTGGGTCTTTAACTCCTGAAGTTCAATAGGAGCCATTCGATATGGGGCTTTGGAAATGGGTTTTGTACCGGGTTCAAGGTCGATACAAAATTCAACTTCACGCTGTGGGGGTAGGCCAGGAAGTTCTTCAGGGAATATGTCAAGAAATTTATTAACAATAGAAATATCCTTCAAATCTGACGTATTTTTGTTTAAATCCGTGATATGAGCTAAGAAAGCTCTACATCCATTTTTCAATAAACTAATAGCTTTATGGCTTGAGATGACCGTGATTGATTTTAATGGTTTGGTCGCTTGAATTCACATAATAGGTTTATTAGGAAACCGAAAGCTAACAACCTTACGAAAACAATCAATTTTAGCATGATGAGTAGTTAACCAATTAATCCCTAGAATCACGTCAAATGCAAGTATTTTTAAGGAGATAAGATCGACAGTAACGCGTGCATTCGATTTTTGAATCAAACAAGACTTATAAACAGTGGATGTAATGAAGGTTTCTCCTAATGGAGTTTCAACAGATAAGTCAAAGTCTAATTTCTCCGGAGTTAAATTTAATCGTTGAGCGCAAGTAGGAGAAATAAAAGAATGGATAGAACCGGTATCAAATAAGGTATAGACTTCACTAGAGTTTATGATAAGCTTACCCATGATAACCTCGTTCCGGTTCCTTGCTTTCTGGGAGGTCACAACAAACGCTCTCCCATGCACTATCGGCTTTGACTTTTCTGGGACGGCCTTTGATGCCTCCATCCTAGCTGAATTTGTCTTCGGTGAACGACAAAATCGAGCTAAGTGACCTTCTCTTCCATAATTATAACATGCTTTGGACGACATCGCGCAGTTTGGACTGATATGTCCCTCCCCTCCGCATTTGAAGCATATGATAGGTGGTCGTTCTCCTTCCTTAACAACGGGTGCTGGTGCTGACGTCCTTCCATCATTGTTGAATCTTCTTTTCTTGAAATGTCCATTTTTATTGTGTTGGCTATGATTACCACCGAAGTGGTTACCATTTTTGGCATGTTGATTCCCTCCACGTTTGTTTGTTAGGTTTGTAATATTCAAGAACGCAATCAAATTGCATAAATAAGCAGAAGCGAGATAAATCAGAGTTTAAAATTTTTACAAACCATATATCCGGATCACCCTTTATGCACAATTATTAATTAAACGAAAAAGATGAATAAGAAACATACCCTTGAAGATCCGAGCTTCCTCAGGTACAAGTTCACCTCCAATCCTTTTCGCGTTCAACTTGAATCCACTGGGTTTGGTTCCTTCCTTTGATCAACGTTAGCCACCCAAGTGTTTGGCCTCTAGAGGTGATCCACCAAGGAAGAAGAAGGATGTAAGAAGATGGGTGGTTGGCTAAACCCTAGTTTTTCTATCTCTATAGAAAAAGAGCGTACTCTCCAACCATTTTTGGAATTGCGTATGTTGTAAAAGTCAACAATCCCATCACCCATAATAAGACTCCTCTTATTTATAGATGTGGGCAACCCACCTTAACAATTAAGGAATTGGGTTTTATTTAATTAATTAAATTCTTTTAATTAATTAAGCTCCCTAATCTTATTAGGGATAATTAATTAAACTCCTTTAACTAATTTTTCTTCCTAATCCAATTAGGAATAAATGAGAGTACTTATATTAAATTAATTCCTAAACTCTTTTAGAAATTAAAATAATAATAATAATTGTAATAATATTAATAAGACTCCTCTTATTAATTTATATTTAATATTTCTAAAATATTAAATAATAAATATTAAGCTATTTAATTTATTCTATCACCATATATTAAATTAAATATACATAACATATTATTACGATTATGCCATTAACTTCTTAAATAATTATTCTTCCTTTTATGGTGTGACCCTTTAGGTTCTCCATATTAAACCTATTGTGAATAAATCAATTAGAATAATTCTAATCTTATTTAAATAAATAAATTAAACAATTAATTTATTTAAATAAATAATATTTATTCTACAATAGGGATAAGCCTCCCTAATGCATCAACGACTTTCCGTATAATATAGATTTCAACATTAATCATAAAAGAACCTTTGAGTAAATAGTTACCGTACAATTCAATCCTTCCACCATACGATGTCCCAATTAAATATAAGACATGGAATTATCATGTCAAGTCTTATTTTATTTAATTATATGTATTTCGACTCTTAAATGCATTAACTCAAATAATGCAAATTAGAAACTCCTTTCTAATTTCATTCTCGCCTTAACCAAGGACTCACTGGGTTGTCATTTATCGAATCACATAGACATTACTCTTCTTTTATTAGAAGTGGTAGATTCTTTATTGATCATACATTATCTCCATGTACAACTTATTATACCCAAGCATACCCATTGATATACCCTAAGGGTCTTAAGGAATAAGTCAAAGTATAACTCATCATACACAAGATACTATGATGATCTCAAGTCCAAGGATCACTTGTACTAGTATCACTATAGGAATTCCTATTGACAAGTAAGTAAAACTCCATTAGGTATTCTTTAGCGAGCCACGTTTAGTGAACTTATTCTCTAATAAGCACCTACATACTTGCTTTAGTGTCTCCACACAAATGATCATGAGATCAATCATCCTCATCCAATGAGCAAGTTAACGTATGTACCAATCTATCCTGATTCACTAATCCCCAATTTAGTAATCCAATGATTGGGAACTATTTTAGTTTTAAGCTTTCTAAGAATTTAGATCTCATTAGAATGATCATCATCATTATTCTAAAAGCATTGCTTAAAACTATGGGTTTATCACATATTATAAAACAACATCATGTAGATAATTAAAAGCCTTTAATAAATTAATACTTTTTATTAATAAATGAATAAGATTGTTACAAAGTATATGCTTTATCATCAAACATGATTGGCTTGTGTGCATATTACTTTCAATCTCCCACTTGCACTAAAGCCAATCGCCATGGTATTTCATACTCTTCTTCTCTAAGTGACGATTATCCTGCTGTTGGATAAGCTTTAGTTATTGGATATGTAATGTTGTTCTTGAGAGTCCACCATCTCTATAGTGATTTCCCATCTTTCAATGATTCTTATAATCAAATGAAAGTGCCACAAGACATGTTTAGATCCAAGATGAGACTTAGGAACTATTCCTAGTTCTGTAATGAACTTTTAATCCAAACAATCAACTTGCAGCTTCATTTATAGCTATATACTTTGTTTTTATCACTAAACCAAAGAACTCTTTTCATTGTTTGGAACCTTTCCAATTCATCGCACTAATCGATCATGGTAACACTTTACCTTAAAGTGAATTTTCTGTCGTCTTGGTCCGTCTTCGAAAAACTTGAGTCCGTTAAGCCCTCTAGTTTTAATTTAGACCCACCATGAATATGATCACATCCTTAGTGCTTGCTAAGTACTTTAAGATGTTTTTCACCGACTCATAGTGAACTTCTCCATAATACGACCGATCAACATCGTGTCTCGTACATTTCATTGCATACATGATTGTCACTCATGCGACCTCTCTTTTTCGTGAGTCTCGTGGGGACTATTAAGAGATATACACCCATAGCTCATCAACATGAGACATCTCTTGGAGTTTGCCATGCTAAACGACTTTAGCATCAAATGAATATACATTCCTTGGGTTAAGATGAGCATCCTCTTAAATCTATCTATATAGATTTATATCCCCAATTAAGATACTCTTCCAAATCATTCATTGAGGAATGTTTAGACAACTTTATCTTTACTGATTGTAGCATTGGTATGTCATTCCTTATCCGTAGTATATCAACATATAATATTAGGAATGTCACGGCGCTCCCACTGTCCCTTTTGTACACATTAGAACTCTTACCTCATCATATGTAACTGGATCATCATCTTCTATGATGTGTACCTCATCATCATCATCAATGATGAATCCATACCTTCCGTATCTTCTACATACTATTCCGTTTATATCTTGGCCAGGTACAATAGGTCTATCTCACAGTTTCCTCTTATTTGACTTATAGTATTTTGTGGTTCTTGAACTCTTCAAGATCTATTATCCTCCCACTAGCCCCTTTTAATGATAAACACCTTTATCTTAGAAGGCGTGTTTTTCGTAACAAACACCTTTTGCTAAGTAGAATTATAGAACATATACCCTAAACTTACTTTAGGATGTCCCACAAATCAGATTTATGTCAAATCTTGTCCCAAGCTTATCCTTCAAACCTTTTCACATAAGTTGGACAACCCTTATCTTAACATACTTAAGATTAGGAATCCTCCCCGTCCATAACTTTTATGGAGTCTTGGGGTGGATTTTGAGGTTACCTTTTCAGTAGATATGCGACCATTTCTAGGATATGATCCTAGAAGGATACCGGAATGCTCAGTAAATCATTTTGGACCGTACCATGTTCAACAAGGTATGATTTTTCCTTTCGTATACATCAATCAATTATTACGTATCATGAGGTGTCCATTATGAGAAAAACCATTTGAGATGATCTAGAAACTTATTGCACAAGTATTTATTCCTTGATTTAATCAAAGAATCTTAATACTTTGCCAATTTGTTTCACTTCTGAATTCTTTGAACCTTTCAAATAATTCACACTTGTATTTCAACAAATACATACATTCAACTCTTTGAATGATCATCTCCTTTTCTTATACTAGTTTGTTCAATTTACAAAATAATTTTTCACGTAAGTCAAGTATACAAAATCCATTAAGTAATCTTTCAGTTCTATACGAAACATTTTTATTATAAATAGAACAACAATTGTTCTTAAATATTATACCAAAGATGTCATTGTCCAACAATAAAATGGAAATAATGTTTCCAACGAGAACTGGAATACAATAACAACTTATTGACTTAATAGACTTGCCCGTAGGCATTGCTAAACTATAAGTTTCTATGGCTAATGTAGCAACCTTTGCTTCATTTCCCACACATAAGATTATTTATCTTTGTTTAGCTTTCTACTTCTGCTTGGTCCCTTCATAAATCTATATTTATGATAACCAAAGTCGGTATCCAATACCCAAGTAGAACCTTGACTTAAAGAAAAATTTATTTTAAAATTATGAACAAAATTGTATTTATAACTGAAACTTCACTAAGCTTCTTTTGGTTAGCTCTGCAAGACGCTTCTCGCAGTTTCTTTCCAGTGTCCATGCTTATTGCAGTGGAAGCAAAATCCTTTGCTATCCGTGTGACGCCCCCAAAATAGGTCCATTCCATCCAACCCATTCTGAGTCGCCAAATACATGGTACAGAAATAACTACAACTTTATTATTACAACATATAAACTGTGAGTTTAAATACAGATATTGCCATCTAGACAATATCCACACGCAAATAAACCCCCATCATAATTATTGATATATTATTTTACAAAAATGGTGAGGACTACTAAACAACTCTCTCTAGAACCTTCATTCTATACCCCGACTAGTACTCGCTACATTCTCGCCTCCCGAGAAGAAAAAAAATGGAACAACAAGGAAAAGGGTGAGCTCAACTAGCCCAAGAAGAATATTATGACTAAGATAATATACAACAAATTATCGTTAGTCTTCAACAGGAAAAATCTAATAGAATACAATAGACAACAAATTTTAAATCAATATTCGCAATGAAATAATAATTCATTAGAAGAGTTAAGTAGAGAATGCAAACTACTATCTTCTATATATGAATTTAAAAGTTCATCGTCGATATTTTATCCTCAGAACATCAATCAATATATATCTCGAATCAAATATTCATCTTTGCACTACTGTGCCAAAGATATTCATCACCGGTCATGTTCATCTAAACACTGCTCATCTTTGCGCTTACGGGCCAAAGATATTAATCGATCATTCATGTTCATCTCAACACCTATTCATCTTTGCACTACGCCAAAAAGATATTCATCAAGAAATCATTCATCTTTGCTACTACAAAGCCAAGATATTCAAGAATATCATCATTTAAGACCGAGGATGATGAAAATATTTTTAAAGAAACGAATCCAAAGAAACAAAATGACAAGGATTAAGGATTAAGGATTCGTACTTTGTTTTATCCATGTTCAAAATACCTTAAAAATAATCATAGTGGTGTAAAATTCAAGAATGATCAAAACATGGATACAATCAAAGCTAGTATCCGTAATAGATATTTTGACGAAAAGAAGAAATTTCATTTTTCTATGAATAGTGCCGTATTCGTGAATAGTGTCGTATACGTGAATAATACCGTATACGTGAATAGTAACTCCGACACCAAAATATAGAAATTTTACAAAAAAACATCTTCACGCTTCGTGAATAGTACTTATGAATAGTAACTCGTGAATAGTAACTCATGAATAGTAACTCGTGAATAGTAACCCCGACATGAAAAAAAGTTCCAAATTTGATAAAAATTTCCAACCAATATTTCAAAGATAATGATATTGAAGAAATAATATCATTTGAGAAGAAAATAACATCCCTTACCTCGAAAGACAAGATTTCTAGTTGAAACAATTTGATATAAAGCTATGACTTGAACTTGCACCATATAGCAATACTCAAAGTATACTCAAAATACTCACAAGAATACGCCGATAATATAGAGAGAGAAAACTTCGCTTTTTGGTGTGATTTTCAATTCTAACTTAAGACCCTATTTATAGAAAATGCTTAGAACACCAAAAGCGTAAAAATTTAATATAATATTAATATAATTATACAAATTTTCCTTAGCCCACCTTTTGGTCAAAACACCAGCCACACATGTTAATGATGTCCAAAAAATACAAAAACGTTTTTCTTAACAAAAATAATTTAAACTCCAAAATCAATTCACACCCGATATACCAAAAAACTCAATAATTCATAATAAATAGGCCTTTTATCAGAAAATTCGAATCTCAAGCGAGTTTTTATAGAAAATTCAATTCTCTACAACTTTGCAGAAGAAAGTTTTTCCAAATTCCAAACAGAAATTGACCAAATCCACAAACGGACGATTTTACAAAAGCTATAATCAAATTTCACCAAGAAATGGGTCCACCAACACACAAAACATGTGTTAAACATTTAATCCAACAAAAATACTCTTTCTCCTCATATACTCATATATCCCACATTCGTTGTAAAAATATCACCATTATTATATTATTAAAATAATTAAATGAATTATTTTAGCGTAAAAAGATAAAATATTAATTTTCAACAATTGTCATTTTAAAAATTTCTCCATCTATATCCACATAAAATCAATATTTTCTCATCATATAAATTAATAATTAATTATTCACAAATAATATTACGTAATCACAATATCGACAACCAGTGCGCTCCTCAGAAAGAGGGGCTTTCCAATAAGAATTTCTCCTTCATCATGCGCCAGCAATTAGGTGACCAAACCTCTCCTTAGATGTAACTTTCTAGACATTGCCAATAATGTTATCTAATAATATTATTCAGATAATATGAATTATTGCTTCGATAATGAAAAATACCGTAAATGACAATTATCAAAACAACAAAGAATATAAAATATCAACGCAAAGAATTATTAAATCAATAAAATAATCGAATAAAGAATTATCAGAACCATTATCGAGTAGTGCCTTCTTACGTAAGGATCAATAATTGGTGCAATACCGCAGTGCTACTTGCTCAACAACACGATTAGTGTGTTTTAACCAACCGGTATTCCAACAAGATTAATCAGAATAACTACGCTGTTATTTATAAACAACTTATATTTGTCGCTTTCTTCATCCAATCGCTTTCGTTATGAGGCCCACACATGGTCAAGCGCTGCATTGCATTTAATATTCCCGATTACACTACTTAATATTCCACGACCAAACGAATATTCCCACAACAATGAATATTTTATAACCACTTGCTTGTTTTAAAGTATTTATGTATTTTACCCTTAACTATCCACATTAATCAAATCAACCCTTACTATTTCAAAATAATAAATAGAGAAAATTAAATTTCATTAATAATAAGTTGGGGTCTTACAACCTCCCTCCTTATGAAATTTCGTCCTCGAAATTGACGTGACGTACTGTGTTTCAAAAGGTGAGGATACCTCGCTTTCATTTCCGCTTTCAATTCCCAAAATCATTTCCTCTATAGCATGATTCCTCCACAAAACATTAACTTGTGGTATGACCTTTGCATGACGTAGGGACATGCTCCTTCCTATCTAAGATCTTGACAGTACCTCCTCATACGTTAAGTCTTGGCTATCTCGCCTTGGCTTCTAACTCAATAACGTGGTTTGGGTCTTTCACATATTTACGTAACATCGATACGTGAAAACGTTATGAACACGCCATACTTGGCGGTAAAACGAGTCTATAGGCCACGCTTCCTATTCGATCGAGAATTTCAAATGGATCAAGGTTTGAGCTTTCCTCACCTCACCGATTCTCGCTTTTGAAATAACAACTTCTTACCTCCTTCTTCAAATTCATCACCCGGTGTGTAGCTTGAATAACTTTTAACTTTATCGATTAAAGTCGATTATACTCAGATATCATCACGCGGGTACCTAGAGTTTTCATCTCCGCTCTATTATTTGTAAATTATACTGAAATGAGTCTTTGACAATATCGTACTCGATTTCTTGTATACGATCTTCTACTCAATACGTTAGCTACCACGCTCACTTTTCCAGATGGCATGGTCGTAACATGTCTTGAAATGAGTCTCCTCTTGAGTTCTTCAAGCTCTTCCCACATTCCTTGCTCCATTCGAATTTTGTATCTCTACGAGTCACCAAGCGTTAATGGAATAGCGATTCGACAATATCCTTCAACGAATCTCCGATAATAACCAACTAAGCCTGAAAGCTACGATTTCGATTCACCGACTTAGGTTGTTCTCAATCGCGACTCATATCCCAACCTTGGATAAGACGTTATAATGACACCTATTAGTTTACTATCGCATCTAATATGGTGTCCCCTATGGAGAGTCTCGGCTTTTGCATTCCACAAAGGAAATCACCAGATAAAGGCTCGTGTACCAAATTTATAGTTGAATTTTTAACTCCCGAAGTTCAATAGAGCCATTCGATATGAGATTTTAGAAATGAGTTTTGTACCGGGTTCAAAGTCGATACAAAATTTAATATCGACTTTGAGTAAGCCAAGAAATTCTTCAGAAATACATCGAAAAATCAATAACAACAGAATATTATTCAAATCGACGTGTCTTTATTCAAATCCATAACATGGACTAAGAAAACTTGACATCCGCATAAAACGAATGACTTCATGGCTTGATATGAAAATGTTCGACTACAATGGTTTGATTGCTTGAATTCAACAACAAAGTTGCTTAGAATATGAAAACTAACAACCTTACGAAAAGAAATCAATTTCTAAGCATAATGAGTAGTTAACCTTAAAATCACATCAAAAGCAAATATCTCTATAGAAATAAGGTTAACAGTAATGTGATAGTGCCAACCCGAATCAAGCAAGATTTCTAAACAACGGATGTAATGAAAGTTTCTCCTAACTGAGTCTCCATAAATAGGTCAAAGTCTAATTTCTCCGTAGTCAAGTTCAAATGTTGAGCGCAAGCAAGAGAGAGATAAAAGAATGGGTAGAACCCAGATTCTAGTAAGGAATAAACTTCGCAAGAATTTATAATTAACTAACCCGTGCTAACTTCGTTTGGGTTCTCGCAATTTGACCCTGGCCACGACAAACGCCTTCCAGAACCGCTGACTTTGACTTTTCCGGGACATCCTTTTGAGTCACCATTCCTACCGGATCGGGTTTCGATACCGCATAATCTCGAGCAATATGTCCTTCTTTTCCACAATTATAGCATACCTTAAACTGCTAGGGCGCTTTAAATGATATGTCCCTCTTTCCCGCATTTGTAACATACGACCGGTGGTCTTTCTCCTCCCTTGGAACTAGTTGCTATTGGCGCTGATGTCTTTAAATGGTCATTGTTGAATCTCTTCTTTATAAAATCTCCTCCCGACTCGCTTCATCTATTTTCATGGCCACGATTACCACCAGAGTGGTTACCGCCTTTGTCCGTATTCTTCTTTCTCCGCTGGTTATCGTTATTCTGATGACTGCTATCTTCGGTATAATCCTCGTTATGGTCCCTCATTGAACGTACTCGTTATCTCGCCTAACAACCGAGCCCTCGCTGACAACATCCTCGAATAGAGAAAAATTTATGAGAAATGAGATATCGACGTATCGCCGGGTTTCAAACCTCTCGTAAACATCCGCGTAATACGCTCCTCATTCTCCACCAAATGAGGTGCAAACTCGATAACTCCGCGAACTTCGCCTCGCACTAAGAGACACCGCCATGTTATTCGCGCTCCCATTCTAATAAACTCCACTTCCTTCATACGATTTAATACTTTCGTGGAAGTACTTGTCATTGAACTGCTTCTCAAATGTCTCCCATGACATGTTGAAAGCAAATGGATGGGTACGCTTCACGATTCCCACCAAGAATCCGCCTCGTTATAGAACATAAAAAGTAGCGAATGGAACTTTTTGTTCCTCCGCATCCCAAGACATCGAATATCTTGGTCATTTGTTTGACCCACGCCTCCACCTTTAATCGGATCCCGCTTTCCCTGCACTCGTGGTCCCAACTTTTGAACTTCTTGGCCGTGACCACCCGTGAATTGCTATCATTTCCTCCTCAGATTTTGAACACGAGTCTCCTCGTCCGATTTTGCATGAATCTGCAAAAGCTTCTAAACATCCCCTCGCTCATCATCTGCTCAGTGGTGTTGTTCATAGGAGGTACATTGCCAGCTTATTGTACATTCTCCTCGTTGGTAAGTACAGGCATCTCCACGGTCTCATTTAATCCACTGTTAATATTCTCAGTCGACATTCTCAAATACCGTCATAAAAAACAAGGGTTAATTAAGGAAATCAATATATCACATAATATCCCTATATACTAACCAACTAACAAATAAGCTTAGGTAGGACACACTAGCGAAGGATTTACTCGCCTCTCCCCTCCTAGTTCTATTCCCCGATCTCCGCCAGAGATCATATCCCTAAGCTCGATACCAACCGCGACGCCCCAAAATTGGTCCATTCCATCCAACTCATTCGAGTCGCCAAATACATGGTACGTAAATAACTACAACTTTATTATTACAACATATAAACCGTGAGTTTAAATACGATATTGCCATCTGACAATATCCACACGCAAATAAATCCCCATCATAATTATTGATACATTATTTTACAAAATGGTGAGGACTACTAAACAACTCTCTCTAGAACCTTCATTCCATACCCTAGACTAGTACTCGCTACATTCTCGCCTCCCCGAGAAGAAAAATGGAACAACAAGGAAAAGGGTGAGCTCAACTAGCCCAAGAAGAATATTATGACTAAGATAATATACAACAAATTATCGTTAGTCTTCAACAGGAAAAATCTAATAGAATACAATAGACAACAAATTTTAAATCAATATTCGCAATGAAATAATAATTCATTAGAAGAGTTAAGTAGAGAATGCAAACTACTATCTTCTATATATGAATTTAAAAGTTCATCGTCGATATTTTATCCCCAGTAACATCAATCAATATATATCTCGAATCAAATATTCATCTTTGCACTACAGCCAAAGATATTCATCATTAGTCATGTTCATCTAAACACTGCTCATCTTTGCGCTTACGCCCAAAGATATTAATCATCAGTCATGTTCATCTCAACACTGCTCATCTTTGCTACTACGCCAAAGATATTCATCAAGAAATCATTCATCTTTGCACTACGTGCCAAAGATATTCAAGAATATCATCATTTAAGACCGAGGATGATGAAAATATTTTTAAAGAAACGAATCCAAAGAAACAAAATGACAAGGATTAAGGATTCGTACTTTTTTATCCATGTTCAAAATACCTCAAAAATAATCATAGTGGTGTAAAATTCAAGAATGATCAAAACACGGATACAATCAAAGCTAGTATCCGAATAGATATTTTGGACGAAAAAGAAGAAATTTCATTTTTCTATGAATAGTGCCAGATTCGTGAATAGTGGTCGTGATACGTGAATAAGACCGTGATCGTGAATAGTAACTCCGACACCAAAAGATAGAAATTTCACAAAAAAACATCTTCACGCTTCGTGAATAGTACTTGTGAATAGTAACTCGTGAATAGTAACTCATGAATAGTAACTCGTGAATAGTAACCCCGACATGAAAAAGTTCCAAATTTGATAAAAAGTTCCAACCAATATTTCAGCATAATGATATTGAAGAAATAATATCATTTGAGAAGAAAATAACATCCCTTACCTCGAAAGACAAGATTTCTAGTTGAAACACCTGGATATAGGTTATGACTTGAACTTGCACCATATAGCAATACTCTCAAAGTATACTCAAAATACTCACAAGAATACGCCGATAATATAGAGAGAAAACTTTCATTTAAAGTGTGATTTTCAATTCTAACTTAAGCACCCTATTTATAGAAAAATACTTAGAACACCAAAGCGTAAAATTTAATATAATATTAATTTAATTATACAAATTTTCCTTAGCCCACCTTTTGGTCAAAACACCAGCCACACATGTTAATGATGTCCAAAAAAAATACAAAAAAACGTTTTTCTTAACAAAAATAATTTAAACTCCAAAAATCAATTCACACCCGATATACCAAAACTTCAATAATTCATAATAAATAGCCCTTTTATCAGAAAATTCGAATCTCGCGAGTTTTTATAGGAAATTCAATTCTCTACAACTTTGCAGAAGAAAGTTTTTCCAAATTCCAAATAAAAATTGACCGAAATCCACAAACGGACGATTTTACAGGCTATAATCAAATTTCAGTCAAGAAATGGGTCCACCAACACACAAAACATGTGTTAAACATTTAATCCAACAAAAATACTCTTTCTCCTCATATACTCATATATCCCACATTCGTTGTAAAAATATCACCGTTAATATATTATTAAAATAATTAAATGAATTATTTTATCAGAAAAAGATAAAATATTAATTTTCAACAATTGTCATTTTAAAAAATTTCTCCATCTATATCCACATAAAATCAATATTTTCCTCATCATATAAATCAATAATTAATTATTCACAAATAATATTACGAATCACAATATTGACAACCAGTGCTCCTCGTGAAAGAGGGGGCTTTCCAATAAGAATTTCTCTTCGGGCGCCGCAATTGATTAGGTGACCAAACCTCTCCTTAGATGTAACTTTCTAGACATTGCCAATAATGTTATCTAATAATATTATTCAGATAATATGAATTATTGCTTCGATAATGAAAAATACCGTAAATGACAATTATCAAACAACAAAGAATATAAAATATCAACGCAAAGAATTATTAAATCAATAAAATATACGAATAAAGAATTATCGTAACCATTATTGAGTAGTGCCTTCACGTAAGGATCAATAATTGGTGCAATACTGCGTGCTACTTGCTCAACAACACGTATTAGTGTGTTTTAACCACCGGGTATTCCAACAAGATAATTCAGAATAACTACGCCGTTATTTATAAACAACTTATATTTGTCGCTTTCTTCATCCAATCGCTCACATGAGGTATGAGGCCCACATGGTTACTGGGCTGTGGTTGCATTTAATATTCCCCGACACTACGAATATTCCACGACCAAACGAATATTCCCCGACAACAATGAATATTTTATAACCACTTGCTTGTTTTAAAGTATTTGCGTATTTTACCCTTAACTATCCACATTAATTAAATCAACCCTTACTATTTCAAAATAATAAATAGAGAAAATTAAATTTCATTAATAATAAGTTGGGGTCTTACAACCTCCCTCCTTATGAAATTTCGTCCTCGAATTGACGTGACGTACTGGTGTTTCAAAAGGTGAGGATACCTCGCTTTCATTTCCGCTTTCAATTCCCAGGTCATTTCCTCTATAGCATGATTCCTCCACAAAACATTAACTTGTGGTATGACCTTTGCGCGTAGGACATGCTCCTTCCTATCTAAGATCTTGACAGGTACCTCCTCATACGTTAAGTCTTCGGCTATCTCGTTCGGTTCTAACTCAATAACGTGGTTTGGGTCTTTCACATATTTACGTAACATCGATACGTGAAAAACGTTATGAACACGCGTCATACTTGGCGGTAAAACGAGTCTATAGGCCACAGTTCCTATTCGATCGAGAATTTCAAATGGATCGAAGGTTTGAGCTTTCCTCACCTCACCGATTCTCGCTTTTGAAATAACAACTTCTTACACCTCCTTCTTCAAATTCATCAGCTCCGGTGTGTAGCTTGAACATCTTTAACTTTATCGATTAAAGTCGATTATACTCATATATCATCACGTGGGTACCTAGAGTTTTCATCTCCATCTCTATTATTTGTAAATTATACGAAATGAGTCTTTGACAATATCGTACTCGATCTTGTATACGATCTTCTACTCAATCGTCCGCCTACCACGCTCACTTTTCCAGATGGCATGGTCGTAACATGTCTTTGAAATGAGTCTCCTCTTGAGTTCTTCAAGCTCTTCCCACATTCCTTGCTCCATTCAATTTTGTATCTCTACGAGTCACCAATGCGTTAATGGAATAGCGATTCGACAATATCCTTCAACGAATCTTCGATAATAACCAACTAAGCCTAAAAGCTACGTATTTCGATTACCGACTTAGGTTGTTCTCAATCGTGACTCATATCCCAACCTTGATAAGACGTTACAATGACACCTATTAGTTTACTATCGCATCGAATATGGTGTCCCCATGGAGAGTCTGCTTTGGTGCATTCCACAAAGGAAATCACCAGATAAAGGCTCGGTACCAAATTCTATAGTTGAATTTTTAACTCCTCAAGTTCAATAGAGCCATTCGATATGAGATTTTAGAAATGAGTTTTGTCTGGGTTCAAAGTCGATACAAAATTTAATATCGATCTTTGGGAGTAAGCCAAGAAATTCTTCAGAAATACATCGGGAAAAATCAATAACAACAGAATATTATTCAAATCGACGTGTGTCTTTATTCAAATCCATAACATGGACTAAGAAAACTTGACATCCATAATAAACGAATGACTTCATGGCTTGATATGAAAATGTTCGACTACAATGGTTTGATTGCTTGAATTCAACAACAAAGTTACTTAGGAATACTGAAAACTAACAACCTTACGAAAGAAATCAATTTCTAAGATAATGAGTAGTTAACCTTAAAATCACATCAAAAGCAAATATCTCTATAGAAATAAGGTTAACAGTAAATGTGATAGTGCCAACTGAATCAAGCAAGATTTCTAAACAACGGATGTAATGAAAGTTTCTCCTAACTGAGTCTCCATAAATAGGTCAAAGTCTAATTTCTCCGTAGTCAAGTTCAAATGTTGAGCGCAAGCAAGAGAGATAAAAGAATGGGTAGAACCCCAGATTCTAGTAAGGTATAAACTTCGCAAGAATTTATAATTAACTAACCCGTACTAACTTCGTTTGGGTTCCTCGCATTTTGACCGGTCACGACAAACGCTTCCGTCGAACCGCTTGACTTTGACTTTTCCGGACATCCTTTTGAGTCACCATTCCTACTGGATCGGGTTTCGATACTGCATAAATCTCGAGCAATATGTCCTTCTTTTCTACAATTATAGCATACCTTAAACTGTTGTGGGCGCTTTGGGCGATATGTCCTCTTTCCTCATTTGTAACATACGACCGGTGGTCTTTCTCCTCCTTGAACTAGTTGCTACATCAAGCGCCGACGCCTTCAAATGGTCGTTGTTGAATCTCCTCTTTTAAAATCTCCTCCCGACTCGCTTCTTCTATTTTCATGGCCACGATTACCACCGTAGTGTGGTTACCGCCTTTGTCCGTATTCTTCTTTCTCCGTGGTTATCGTTATTCGATGACCGCTATCTTCTTGTATAATCCTCGTTATGGTTCCTCGGTTGAACGTATTTCGTTATCTCGCTCTAACAACCGAGCCTCATTGACAACATCCTAATAGAGAGAAAATTTATGAGAATGAGATATCGACGTATCGCCGGGTTTCAAACCTCTCGTAAACATCCGCGTCATACGCTCCTCATTCTCCACCAAATGAGGTGCAAACTCGATAACTCCGCTAACTTCGCCTCGTCTTCGAGACACCGCCATGTTATTCTCGCTCCATTCTAATAAACTCCACTTCCTTCATATGACGAATACTTTCGTGGAAGTACTTGTCATTGAAATGTTTCAAATGTCTCCCATGACATGTTGAGTGCAAATTGGATGGGTACGCTTCACGATTCCCACCAAGATGTCTCGCCTCGTTACTGAACATAAAAGTAGCGAATGGAACTTTTTGTTCCTCCGCATCCCAAGACATCGAATATCTTGGTAATTTGTTTGACCCACGCCTCCGCCTTTAATCGGATCCGGCTTTCCCCGCACTCGTGGTCCCAACTCTTTGAACTTCTTGGGCATTTGTGACCACCCGTGAATTGCTATCATTTCCTCCTCAGATTTTTGAACACGAGTCTCCCTCGTCTCGATTTTGCATGAACTGTAAAAAGCTTCTAAACATCCCCTCGCTCATCATCTCGCTCGGGGGTGTTGTTCATAGGAGGTACATTGCCGACTTGTTGCACGCTCTCCTCGCTGGTAAAGTACATGAGCATCTCCACGGTCTCATTTACTCCATCATTAATATTCTCAATCGACATTCTCAAATCTTCGCCATAAAACAAGGGTTAATTAAGGAAATCAATATATCACATAATATCCCTATATACTAACTAACTAACAAATAAGCTTAGGTAGGACACACTAGCGAAGGATTTACTCGCCTCCCTCCTAGTTCTATTCCCCATCTCCGCTAGAGATCATATCCCTAAGCTCGATACCAATTGTGACGCCCCCCCAAATAGGTCCATTCCATCCAACCCATTCTCGAGTCGCCAAATACATGGTACGTAAATAACTACAACTTTATTATTACAACATATAAACTGTGAGTTTAAATACGATATTGCCATCTAGACAATATCCACACGCAAATAAATCCCCATCATAATTATTGATACATTATTTTACAAAAATGGTGAGGACTACTAAACAACTCTCTCTAGAACCTTCATTCCATACCCCACTAGTACTCGCTTACATTCTCGCCCCCGAGAAGAAAAATGGAACAACAAGGAAAAGGTGAGCTCAACTAGCCCAAGAAAGAATATTATGACTAAGATAATATACAACAAATTATCGTTAGTCTTCAACAGGAAAAATCTAATAGAATACAATAGACAACAAATTTTAAATCAATATTCGCAATGAAATAATAATTCATTAGAAGAGTTAAGTAGAGAATGCAAACTACTATCTTCTATATATGAATTTAAAAGTTCATCGTCGATATTTTATCCCCGTAAACATCAATCAATATATATCTGAATCAAATATTCATCTTTGCACTCACAGTGCCAAAGATATTCATCACTTGGTCATGTTCATCTAAACACTGCTCATCTTTATGCCTTCTGGGCCAAAGATATTAATCAATCGGTCATGTTCATCTCAACACTGCTCATCTTTTGCACTACGGGCCAAAGATATTCATCAAGAAATCATTCATCTTTGCACTACAGCCAAAGATATTCAAGAATATCATCATTTAAGACCGAGGATGATGAAAAATATTTTAAAAGAAACGAATCCAAAGGAAACAAAATGACAAGGATTAAGGTTTAAGGATTAGTACTTTGTTTTATCCATGTTCAATAATACCTCAAAATAATCATAGTGGTGTAAAATTCAAGAATGATATAAACATGGATACAATCAAAGCTAGTATCCGAATAGATATTTTGAGACTTAAAAGAAGAAATTTCATTTTTAATTGAATAGTCTTAGATTCGTGAATAATGTCGTATCGTGAATAATCCAGATACGTGAATAGTAACTCCACACCAAAAGATAGAAATTTCACAAAAAAACATCTTCACGCTTTGAATAAGTACTTGTGAATAGTAACTCGTGAATAGTAACTCATGAATAGTAACTCGTGAATAGTAACCCCGACATAAAAAGTTCCAAATTTGATAAAAGTTCCAACTAATATTTCAAAGATAATGATATTGAAGAAATAATATCATTTGAGAAGAAAAAACATCCCTTACCTCGAAAAAGCAAGATTTCTAGTTGAAACACCTGATATAAAGCTATGACTTGAACTTGCACCAGTATAACAATACTCAAAGTATACTCAAAATACTCACAAGAATACGCTTGATAATATAGAGAGAAAAACTTCAGCTTACGGTGTGATTTTTAATTCTAACCTAAGCACCCTATTTATAGGAAAATGCTTAGAACACCAAAGCGTAAAATTTAATATAATATTAATATAATTATACAAATTTTCCTTAGCCCACCTTTTGTCAAAAAAACACCAGCCACACATGTTAATGATGTCCAAAAAATACAAAAACATTTTTCTTAACAAAAATAATTTAAACTCCAAAAATCAATTCACACCCGATATACTAAAACTTCAATAATTCATAATAAATAATCCTTTTATCAGAAAATTCGAATCTCGCGAGTTTTTATAGGAAATTCAATTCTCTACAACTTTTCAGAAGAAAGTTTTTCCAAATTCCAAACAGAAATTAACCTAAATCCACAAACGGACGATTTTACAGGCTATAATCAAATTTCAGTCATGAAATGGGTCCACCAACACACAAAACATGTGTTAAACATTTAATCCAACAAAAATACTCTTTCTCCTCATATACTCATATATCCCACATTCGTTGTAAAAATATCACCGTTAATATATTATTAAAATAATTAAATGAATTATTTTATCAGAAAAAGATAAAATATTAATTTTCAACAATTGTCATTTTAAAAAATTTCTCCATCTATATCCACATAAAATCAATATTTTCCTCATCATATAAATCAATAATTAATTATTCACAAATAATTTTACTGTAATCATAATATCGACAACCAAGCGGCTCCTCAGAAAGAGGGGCTTTCCAATAAGAATTTCTCCTTCTTGGCGAGCAATTAGGTGACCAAACCTCTCCTTAGATGTAACTTTTAGACATTGCCAATAATGTTATCTAATAATATTATTCGATAATATGAATTATTGCTTCGATAATGAAAATACGCGTGTAATGACAATTATCAAACAACAAAGAATATAAAATATCAACGCAAAGAATTATTAAATCAATAAAATATCGAATAAGAATTATCGTAACCATTATTGAGTAGTAGTGCCTTCTTACGTAAGGATCAATAATTGGTGCAATACTGCGTAGCTACTTGTTCAACAACACGTATTAGTGTGTTTTAACCACCGGGTATTCCAACAAGATTAATTCAGTAATAACTACGTCGTTATTTATAAACAACTTATATTTGCTGCTTTCTTCATCCAATCGCTTTCAAGCATGGGGCCCACACATGGTCAAGCACCGTCGCATTTAATATTCCCAAACGGTCTGCGAATATTCCACGACCAAACGAATATTCCCCAACAACAATGAATATTTTATAACCACTTACTTATTTTGAAGTATTTGCGTATTTTACCCTTAACTATCCACATTAATCAAATCAACCCTTACTATTTCAAAATAATAAATAGAGAAAATTAAATTTCATTAATAATAAGTTGGGGTCTTACAATCCGTATCAGTTTTGTTCTTATTATCCTTTATTTTGCCTTTCTATTTACCTTCTTAGAATCGTTCTTCTTTTCAGAAGATTCTTTGGCCCCTACCGTACAATTCAATCCTTCCACCATACGATGTCCCAATTAAATATAAGACATAGAATTACTGTCAAGTCTTATTTTATTTAATTATATGTATTTCGACTCTTAAATGCACAACTCCAAATAATACAAATTAGAAACTCAATTCTAATTTCATTCTGCCTTGGCCAAGGACTACTGGGTTGTCATTTATCGAATCACATAGGACATTACTCTTCTTTTATTAGAAGTGGTAGATTCTTTATTGATCATACATTATCTCCATGTACAACTTATTATACCCAAGCATACCCTTTGATATACCCTAAGGGTCTTAAGGAATAAGTCAAAGTATAACTCATCATACACAAGATACTATGATGATCTCAAGTCCAAGGATCACTTGTACTACTATCACTACAGGAATTCCTATTGGCAAGTGCAAGTAAACCTCCATTAGGTATTCCTTAGCGAGCCAATGCTCAAAGAACTTATTCTCTAATAAGCACCTACATACTTGCTTTAGTGTCTCCACACAAATGATCATGAGATCAATCATCCTCATCCAATGAGCAAGCAATGTATGTACCAATTTATTCGGATTCACTAATCCCCAATTTAGTAATCCAATGATTGGGAACTATTTTAGTTTTAAGCTTTCTAAGAATTTAGATCTCATTAGAATGATCATCATCATTATTCTAAAAGCATTGCTTAAAACTATGGGTTTATCACATATTATAAAACAACATCATGTAGATAATTAAAAGCCTTTAATAAATTAATACTTTTTATTAATAAATGAATAAGATTGTTACAAAGTATATGCTTTATCATCAAACATGATTGGCTTGTGACCTTCTCTTCCACAATTATAACATGCTTTGGACGACATCGCGCAGTTTGGACTGATATGTCCCTCCCCTCCGCATTTGAAGCATATGATAGGTGGTCGTTCTCCTTCCTTAACAACGGGTGCTGGTGATGACGTCCTTCCATCATTGTTGAATCTTCTTTTCTTGAAATGTCCATTTTTATTGTGTTGGCTATGATTACCACCGAAGTGGTTACCATTTTTGGCATGTTGATTCCCTCCACGTTTGTTATCACCACTTCGATGACTATTACCACTGGTATTTTCATCTTTGTAAATTTGCTTTCCCTTGGTTGCGTTGACTGCGTTCAAGGCTTCTAATAATCGAGCCCTATTTACAACATCCGAGTACAAACACGCTTTATGAGAAATAAGATATTGTCGTATCTCCTGTTTCAAACCTCTTAAAAACATTCGGGTCATTCGCTCCTCATTATCAACCAAATAGGATGCAAACCGGGATAACTTCACAAATTTAGCCTCGTATTGCAACACGGTCATATTGTTTTGTTCTAACTTGATAAACTCCACCTCCTTCATGTGACGAATACTTTCGAGAAAGTACTTGTCGTTGAATAGCTCTTAGAACTTCTCCCAAGACATCTTGAGTGCGTTAGGCTGGGTACGTTTTACAGATTCCCACCAATAATCTGTCTCTTCACGCAACATAAAGGTGGCGAAGCGAACCTTTTGTTCCTCGGAGCATCCCAAGACATCAAATATCTTGGTTATCTGCTTTATCCATGCTTCCGCCTCAAGTGGTTTTGGCTCTCCAATAAACTCCGGTGGTCTCAGCTCCTTGAACTGTTTGGCGGTGACCGTCCGAGAGTTGCCAGTGTTTCCACCTGCATTTTGGACAGGAGCCGCTCTCGCCTGATGTTGCATGAATTGCATGAAGCCTCGGAACATTCCATCGTTCATCATTTGGTCAGTGTTGTTGTTTGTATGAGGATTGTCGCCTTCCTGATGCACATTGTCCTGGTTATTGATCTGTGGAGACTCAATGGTCTCCTGTGCTCCATTGATGTTCTCAACATTCTCGGATGCCATTTTCAAATACTACCACAAAACAAGGGTTAATTGACATGAAACATATTATCCCTACATTCTGACTGACCAATTAAATACCAAATAAACTTAGGTAGGTCATAGTAATGAAGGAATTCCCCGCTCTCTCCCTCCTAGTTCTAGTCTCACATCTTAGCCAGGGATCATATCCCTAAGCTTTGATACCAACTGTGACGCCCCCAAAATAGGTATACATCACCTATTCTGAGTCGTCAAATACATGGTATAGAATACAAATACAACTTAATTATACAACTATCGTGTAAAGTACGACAAAACATAAGCTGTGAGTTTTAATACAAATATTGTCGTCTAGACAATATACAAACTCAAATTCAATATTATTACATTTATTTTCCACTATTTCACTGAATAGTGAGGACTATAATGCTATCATCTGGTCCGTCACTCCGTTCCCCGACTAGTCCCTGCTACGTTCTCATTTCATGAAGAGAACAATAAAAGTAAAAGTGTGAGCTCAACTAGCCCAGTAGAAAATATTATGACTAAGATAATGTAGAATATATTATCATTAGTCTTCAACAGTGTTAAACTGATACAATATAACAACCATCAAGTTTAACTACAGCAGAACAAGCAATCCATTAAAAGAGTCAAGTAGAGAATAAAATCTACTAACTTTTATGATTTAAAATGTTTTCATCACTTTTATCATTTGGGACTCAACAATAAATAATCCACATCATCGAATCACCCCGCACTTCTGACCAATGATATTCTTTAGTATCACGACCACAATTATCCATGCACTACGGGCCAAGAATATTTGTGTATTCAATAATGGTCATAATCATGCCAACAACTGTCCATCAATGCACTACGGGCCAATGAGGACTTTTACCAAATCATTTGTAACATTACGGTCATGATTACACCGAATAATCCCTGGTCATAATCATACCAAGTCCATCTATGCACTATAGGCCACAAATGACTTTCAACAAAATATAAACATGAGGATGATGATAATGATATAAGAATTCAATAAAACAAGTTCAAGAATTATTTTATGCAGAAACTAATAACGTCCAAATTGTTAACATGATACTGCTTTGTAGAGTAAATTCAAGAATGCTCAGAAGAATATTTCAATGAAAAGATACTGGATGAAGCGTAAATATCAAGGATATTCCACTAATTTCATGGAGTATAGAAGTCAAAACTTTAACCAACTGAGTATAATAAAGAATGGAATAACAAAAGAAATCACCAGGCATGCGATAGATCGCATGCATAAAAGTTATTCCAATGAGAATAATAAATAACGGAATCGGTCTTACGTAAAAGCGCATGAGTGATGTGATATTCCAACAAAATAATAAAGATGAAATCAAGTCAGCGTAAAACGCATGCATACGATATATTCTAACAGAATAATAAAGATTTTAACCGGTCCCATGTAAAACGCATGCATGTGATGTTCCATCGTAATGATAAATAATGGAACCGGTCCCAAGTGAAACGCATTGCATATGATGTTCCAAATGAATAATAAAGAATGGAATAATGTAAGAATTTCACCAAGTATAGGGTAGCCCGTGTATACCCGTTATTCCAACAGAATAATAAAGAATGAAATAATAGAAGTTCTCTTCATGTATAAGAAAGAAATAATACTCCCTACCTTAGAAAAAGCGGATAATTGGAATAATGAGGTAGCGACTTCTTCTTCTTTCTATAATTTCTCTCTATAATAATCGCTCTAAAGCTTTTGTGAATTGGTGAGAAATGAAGGAAGAATGAGCTTCTATTTATAGAGAAATATAGTTTCGATAATTGCACATTTTGGGGCTCAAAAATTACGATCTGATACCTCCAACTTTTCCTTTATTTTTAATTTAGTCATGGAAGTATTATCAAACTTGCACCACCTCCCCTAATAGTAAATAATGTGATTCAATAGTAACTTATGTGAATCAATAGTTCTAGACATGTGAAAATATGAATTACAGTATAGTACCTCCATCTATACCTCCATTTTTAACTTAGTCATGCAAGTATTATCAATCTTGCACCAACTCCCCTAATAGTAACAAGAATGTGAAACAATAGTATACACATGTGAACAAATAGTTATAATCATGTGAAATAATAGCAATCAATTGCTCATTTATCCTAAGTTAAATACTTCATTGATCAATATAACCTCCAGACATCAATTATTATCGAAATAATTGTCGATTTTCACTAACACAAATAATTCCAACACAATGAAACCATTTTTATCAAAAATATAAATTTTGAAATTTCAAAGTTTGACTTTTCCCGAAAAAGTCAACTGTTGACTTTTTGACCAAATAGTGAATTCCGGAAAATTTTGTGTTTATAGACTATTTTTACTAATTTCATCGTTCCGAACTCAAATATCACGTCCACGTCTCCAAATTCAGCTCCGAACACAACTTCAATTTTAATAACATTCATCATTAATATTATAACTCACAATATTTATCAACCGGGTCGTTCCCAGGAAAGATGGGCTTTCCAATAAGGATTTCTCCCTATTGGCGCGCAATTAGGTGACCAAACCTCTCCTTGACAGAACTTCTAGACATTATAAATATTGCAATTTAATAATATGAATAACTTTGGCGTCTCAATTATTGATTTAATAAAATAACATATTATGCAGATGATACTGTGACAATAATCAAATCAATAATATAAGAGATATGATGCAACAATTACTGTAGCAATAATTGAGTATAAATGAGTGACTTCTCACGTAACCATCAATAATCAATACCGTGTCCTACTATGCAATCACGCGTATTACTGTACTTTTACTACTGGGTAGTTCAACAGTTAACGATAAAATTTCCGCCGTTATTTTCATAAAGTATTTTTGTCGTTTTCTCAATCCGACAATAATTCCGTTGTGGGGGTCCTCCAATGATTGTGCCATTGTACGAATATTCCCCTACCAATCGAATATTATATAACAACTTGCGTACTTTGCAAAATTTGTAAATATTACCCACAACTATAACATTATATCAAATCCACACCATAATATTCAAAAATATATTTCGAGAAAATTTAATCTTTATTCAAAAAGTTGGGGTCTTATATCGGGGTTGTCTCCGAGATTAATCAGTCTTCTCTGGTGTGTGTTCCGGTATTGTATCTGCATGTGTCGGGGTTATCTCCGAGGTTGGATTTGGTTACTCCCAGACTACGATCCGGGATTTGATGCTGAACTTCCGTTAGTATCCGGTATAGATTTGGATTGTCTTTCAGGGTTCTCTCTTAAAAGACGAATTTGTCCTCCTGCAATGTTAGTAACAGTAGTACAGAAAATTTCGAGTGTTTACAGATGCCCCTCCTTATCATACTCATGCATGACGATGCATGGGTAGGATAAAGAATCCTAGACACTTGAAACGTAACAAGACGAACATGATACTATGGATAGCAACATGATGCCAATGTCTGATGCATGTGTATGGGGTTGTAGCCCAACACGCTGGGGATGATTGCTGGCTCCCTGTTGCTTCAACTGGGGATGGGCAATGATGACCGGATCTGGTGTGTAATCCAAATCTATTAGAAAGTTGATGTTGGAGTTATCACCAAATTCCTGTGTCTTTGATAATGATTTGATCCTGAAGATGTACCTCTTATGTGTAAGAGATCTGTGGGGATAAAGTTTGATCTATTTGAGGATGTGTATAATGTAACGCCCCCAAAATTAGGTATACGTCACCCATCTTGGGTCGCCACTTACATGGTACATAAATTCAAATACAACTTAATTATACATCTGTCATGTAACATACGACAATACATAAACTGAGAGTTCTAATAGGAATATTGTCATTTAGACAATATCCATACTCAAGGAGTCCTCATTACAACTATTATCACACTATTTCACAGAATAGTGAGGACTACTAATGCTATCCTCTGGACCATTACTCCGTTCCCCGACTCGTCCCAGCTATGTTCTCATTTCCTGAAGAGAACAATGAAAGAAAGGGTGAGCTCAACTAGCCCAGTAAGAAATATTAGGACTAAGATAATGCAGAATAAATTATCATTAGCCTTCAACAGTGTTAAACTGATAAAATACAATAGACAACCAGTTTAATCTGCGTGAATATGCAATCCATTAAAAGAGTCAAGTAGAGAATAAAGTCTACTATCTTTTAGGTTTTAAAAGGTTTTCATCAATTTTTATCACCGAGACTCGACAATAATAAACCACCACATCTAATCATCCACGTACCACGGTCAAGGATTTTCATCAAATTATCAATGGTCATGACTATACCGAATCACCCTCGTCATAATCGTATCAAAAACTATCCATCAACGCATTACAGGGCCATTTGAGGACTTTTGTCACATCATTTATATCAAGTCATGATTATACTTAGAATGATCCTCGGTCATAATCATACTAAGTTCATCTATGCACGTAAGCCAAAGATAACATAATATAACATGAGGATGATGACAATGACATAGTAATTCAATAAAACAAGTTCAAGAATTATTTAATCCATGAATTATTAACGTCCAAGTTGTCAACATGATATCTTTGTTTAAGTGAGAGTAAAATTCAAGAATGATCGAGAAGAATATTTTCATGAAAAGATCTTCGGATGAAACGCAAATATCAAGGATATTCTACTAATTTCATGGAGTATAGAAGTCAAAGTTTTAACCAATTGGGTATAATAAAGAATGGAATAACAAAAGAAATCACCATGCATACGGTACTTGCATGGACGGAGTTATTCAATGAATAATAATAACGGAACCGTGTCGTGTGAAACTCACACCGCAAGCGGGATGTTCCAACAGAATAATAAAGATGGAACCCGGATCCGGTGTAAAACACACGAGATAGGATATTCCAACGAGAATGATAAAGATTTTAACCGTGTCCTTGTAAAACACACACAGATGCAGATGTTCCAACAGAATAATAAAAAGCGGAACCGAGTCCTGTAAAACACATGCATGTGATGTTCCAATGTAATAATAGAAGAATGTCACCAAGTATAGGGTAAACCGCATTATCAAAGTTATTCCAATGAATAAATAAGCAATGGAATAACATAAGGATTTCACCAAGTATAGGGTATGCTGCGTGATCACTGAGTTATGTATAGGGTATGCCACTTTTTGCAAAGTTATTCCAATGTAGAATAATAGTGAATGGAATAACGTAAGTTCTCTTCAAGAAGAAAGAATAACACCCTTCACCGTAAAAAGAACTGAATATAGAAGTAGTGAAGTAGCGAGAATACTCTTCTTCTTTCTATAATTTTCTCTCTATAGCTTCTCTATATAATTTCTCTCTAGAGAGTTTCATGAATTAAATAAGAAAATAATGAAGGAATGAGCTTCTATTTATAGGAAAATGGAATGCATAGTAACTAATCCATGAACGGTCCAGTTGATTTACTTTAATCGGACGGTCCATATTTAAAGAAATTTTTTAAATAAAATATAATATATTCTATTTATATAAAAACATTTTACTATGCAAACACTATGCAATACTATGCAAAACACTATCAAAAAACACTATGCAACACTATGCATAATAAAATATAATATATTCTATTTATAGAATAACTTTAATAAAGTATTCTATTTTATATAAAAGATGTTTCGCTTTTATTACGTTAATAATACGAATAAAACAAAACGTCATTATCGCTATAATAATTCATATTATTAATCGACAATAATGGAATCAAACCGAGTGACTTCTCACATAAGCATCAATAATCAATCTGGTATTTTACTATGCAACCACACGTATTCTTTGTACTTTTACTACCGAGGTAGTTCAACAAGAACCACGGTAAAACTTCCGCCGTTATTTCAATAAAATATTTTTTGTCGTTTTCTCAATCAAATAATAATTACATTGTGGGGGTCCACCAATGATTGAGTAGTTGTACGAATATTCCCTGCTAAACCGAATATTCCCCGACCAATCGAATATAATATAACCACTTGCATACTTTGCAAAATTTATAAATACTACCCACAACTATAATATTATCTTAAATTCACACCATAATATAAAAAATTATTTCAACAAAATTTAAATCTTTATTGATAAAATCTGGGGTCTCACATATAACATATTCCATCATCCATCCTCTTTGATAACATTGACCTTTTCTGGTTGGTATCACCAGAACATGTCAAGATTTTGTTGGATTTACTGCCAACAACAAATGCTATCAGGGATGCCTAGCCTTCGTTAACGTGTGCTTCATCGACATGTGAATCAATGACTGAAACATCTTGTGGGACATACTGTCAAGGTTGCTTGACCTTCGTTGACGTGTAGATCAACGACTGAGGCTTTGTGAGTAGATTGTCAAGGTTGCTTGACCCTCGCCGTCGTGTAGATCAACGAAGCATTGCTTTGTGACCCCCGCCGAGGGATATGCTGGGGAATATGAGTAGTTGGGTACGAAAACCTTGAATAGCTCTAGAGCTCTGATAGGTTTAATCGCTATCGGCTGAAATGATGTCAAGGCTGCTTGACCTTTACTGGCAAACGTGTCAACGGATGGATGTGTGTTGTAACCCCCACCGGGGATCTACGTTGTAACCCCCGTCGGGGACCTACTGGGGACTCATGAGTACGTACGCAACTATCGAACAGTCCTCAATGCTTCGATGGGTTTACTTGCCATCGGCTTGAAATAACGTCAAGGCTGCTTGACCTTCGTTGATAGAAATGTCAACGGATGAACGTGTTGTAACCCCCAACGGGGATTTACGTTATAACCCCCATCGGGGATCTACGTTATAACCCGTCGAGACTCACGTTATAACCCGTCGAGGACTCACGTTATAACCCCCGTCGGGGACTCATTTAGGGTAACGACCCGAAGTTGGCGGCATCGGACCTGTATGAGGTATTGTCGGATGTGATTTGTGACAAATGAGATTATTGGCAGGGTATACCGATTTGGCATCCATGAGTTGACTCCTACCCTAGAGGAGTATGCACGATTGATGATGCTGCTCTTAGACAGACCTTGCGTGTACATGGCTTTGGGAGACATGAGTAGACGATTCATGACTCTCACAGGATTGCGGCCTAGCAGTAGTGCGAGATGAGACGATGACATCCGCCACGTGATATCCCGGCGTTTTCTGTATGACAGATTTGGCGCGGAGGATAGCTACTCACGACATTCCGGGGATTTCACCAGGTCAGAGGATCATTGGCGTTTGGCTAGAGTTGATGTACTGATGCTATGTGTACTGTCATATATTTACATGCCGCAGTATATGGATGAGATAGATATAGGCGTTATCATGGCTGTGAGAGCTCTCAGGGAGGGTCGTACCATTGTGCCAATGATTGTAGCAGAGACTCTGCGGTCAGCATCCTACTGCTGTACTTACCCGTCATGAGTGTTCACTGGGAGTTCGGTCATGTTATATGTGTTGTTTATGTCACACTTGCGATCGGTTGGTACCCTTAGACGGCATGGGTATTGCTTCTCCCATGATGTGGCTATGTCATACTCCTTTCAGCCATCGGAGTGTATAGATACTCAGTCCTGGTCCGCATTTTTGGCAGATATCAGAGATCTATTTAGCATATTGCTGTGCTCGGGGCTTTGCTCACCATACAACTTCATTACTCACGCTCCGGGTATGGATTTCCTCCCTCTGGTTGGCTTGAGGGGCGTGACTACTTATCACCCACTGGTCGTGATGTCGCAGTTTGACCAGTTCTAGGATTTTTATCCTTTCGAGGGGGCGACAGGTCAGCGTTCAGCTTCTCGATACCTCTCAGCAGAGGACCGATCTCGTGTATACACTTCTTTGGGATCGGCGTGAGATAGTCGCTGCTTTTACATCGGTCGTCCGGTTATTCTGCAGTACTCGCATGGATGGAGCAGAGATTTTATCGGTACCGCAGCAGATATTTAGTAATCTGGGAGAGCGAGTTAGACGATGTAGAGCCTATGGAGGACATTGATACCTACATCTAGGAGGAGCCCACTGCTGGGTTGCCAACATTTCTTCCAGATTCTCGTAGTACCAGTACTTTTGTGATTCAGCACTCGGCATAGTACTTAGAGCAGAGTCTTCATCTGATGACCTTGGAGAGAGATCAGATTCGATCTATGATGTCGAATGCTCTTGATGTGAGGGACGCCGCTCTATTGGAGAGAGACGAGGCATTAGCTCGTAGAGATGTCGCCGTCGCTGAGCGTGATGAGGCCAGGTCAGCCATAGACATAGCAATAGTTGAGCGGGATATTGCCATATCTGCCTGTGATGTAGCCATCACAGATAGTACTGCAGTGAGGTCCCTTACCACTGGTATGATCGCAGAGATGAGCGCTTATATTGATGAGCATATGGTCATCATGCAGATGGCTACAGATCTTTTGGGTCGTGTGGGTATTCTCATACAGGAGACCACAACTTCGCCTCCTTCTTTTGAGAGGGACGCCATGTTGGGCTTGTTAGCTCGCATATACCCTGACTTGTAGATGAGCTTGTATTTACCTGCACAGACTAGCTTAACCATTTTTTCATGTACAGTTTACATTGTATATATATCAAACAACATTATATATGACAGGGAAATATATTTTTGGATCACTTCCCTTTTAGATATGCCTTGCTATTTGTTTGATATTTTGCCTGCTGCTTCAGGGCTTGTGGTCTTGATGTATTCTGAATTCCTCCTGGGTGGATGGACATTGAGTTATCTCTAGATAGTTCAGAATGGATCATCAATCTATGTATCCCTACCATCTTTGGTGTCTCGAGACTTGTTTCTGAATGGAAAATGTGTAGAGGAGTGTGGTTTTCCTCTATGAGATTGACCACACCACAGATGGTCACCAGTACTTCTATTTAGGAGAATCCTAGTTAATTCCACCTCTTATGGATTGGTGTTGCTCTTCAATGTATGACCGCAGCTTAGATGGTCGCCGAATCTCCTATTTGGGAGTAGTCCAGGTAATTCCATCCATTTGGTCTGAAGCCAAATGAAATGTAGTGTATTGAAGGATGATCCCAGTACTAGTTGACAATGGTTTGTGTTTTGGTAGGGGGTGAGACCGCACCATGAATGGCTGCCTACGTACTCCTATTAAAGAGGAGATCAGGTCTGCGTAGTTCGAACCTGGTGTAAGAGGTTCAACGTATATAGTGATACATGATGAATGCAGGAATGTTTTTGGTTGTTTTTGTGAGGAGAAGAGGGTAGAAATGTTTTTGTTGTTTTTGTTTTATTGTGACCGGGCCATATGAAATGGTTGCCTACGTACTCCTATTAAAGAGGAGATTAGGTCGACGTAGTTCGCCCCTCAGGGCGAGACGAAAAGCGTAATCCCATGTGCAGGTCAGAGTGCGGGGAGGAGAAAGTTTAATCCTAGGTTGAGGATAAACTGTAGGTACGAGAAGTTTGATCCCAGGTATGGGTAGCCAAACTACAAATGCAAGAGGTTTAATCCGCGGTGGGATGACCTGAATTGCTTAAGCGCAAAGGAGAAAGCCAGGCTGCTAGCTTGAAGAGTACGTTTCCCTAAGGGGCAAAGTGTAGATAAGTTGTATGTGGTAAAGGGTTAAAGAACCGGAATGACTGGTGACCTGATGATTATGCACCAGGGTGTTTGCTGGTTACTTTAGACATAATACCGTTTCACGGTGTCTGAGTTGATGAGTTGCGAAAATTCATCGCCGTCCATTTCTTGCAATCTGAGAGCGCCTTCTGTCAATACTTCCTTGACAATAAACGGGCCTTCCCAGTTAGGAGCAAATTTTTCTTTAGCCTGATCTTGGTTGTCAAGAATCTTCTTCAAAACCAAGTCATGTTGTTTAAACTGTCGTAGCCGGACTTTTTTGTTGTAGGATCTGGCGCGGTTTGCCTTTCGTCTATTAGAGATAATTGGTGATACCTGTCTTGTACCCATTGGTCTTCATCCAGCTGAGCGTCGATCAACACTCTAAGAGATTCCATCTCAACTTCTATGGGGAGCACTGCTTCCATCCCATAGGTTAAAGCGTAGGGGGTTGCCCCAGTTGATGTGCGCATTGAGGTTCTGTAGGCTAACAGAGTCAGAGGCAATAGGTCAGGCCAATCTTTATGGTTGGCGGACATCTTTTGCATAATCTGCTTGATGTTTTTGTTAGCCACTTCAACAGCACCGTTCATCTTCGGACGATAGATGACAGAGTTAAGATGTTTGATGTGGAATTTACTGCACAATTCCTCCATCATTTTGTTGTTGAGGTTCTTGTCATTGTCTGACATAATCACCTCTGGTTGTCCATATCGACGAACAACATTGTTTTTAATGAAAGCAATGATGACTTCTTTAGTGACCTTGGGGAAGGAGGCTGCTTCTACCCACTTGGTGAAGTAGTCGATCATGGTGAAGATAAATCGATGACCATTACTGGCTTTAGGCTGGATGGGCCCGATAACGTCTATTCCCCACATTGAGAAGGGCCAAGGCAAACTCATATTGTGGAGTTCCCATGAAGGGGCGTGAATAGCATTCCCATGAATCTGGCACTGATAGCATCTTTTGATGTGGTCGTTGCAATTAGCTTTGAGAGATGGCCAATAATGTCCCGTCCTGAGGACTTTCTTAACAAAGAGGGGGCCACTCATGTGGGGGCCACAGACTCCACCATGGATTTCATCCATAAGCCTTTGGGCTTGATCTTTGTCTAAACATCTGAGGAGACCTAGTCCTGCATCTCTTTTGTAGAGCGCATCTCCACTCAGGTAGAATTTTATTGCAATTCGATGGATCCGCCTTTTCTCAGTTGGGCTCGCCCCAGCGGGTGTAGATCCATCTCGTAGATATTCCTTGATATGCTGATACCAAGGATGATGGATGGGAGGTAGCTCATCCTATACTTCTCCAACATAATTCCCATAGGCTGGGGCCTTGTTCAGGGAAATTGTGACGCTTGGCAAGTGTTCCTTATCTGATATGCGAATCAAGGAGGCCAAAGTTGCTAATGCATCCGCGAAATCATTCCTATTACGAGGAACATGTAGAAAGGAGATTTCTTCGAACTCCAAAGCCATCTTCAAAACCTGCCAATGTTAAGGCAGTAAATGTAGTTCCTTGGTTTGATAGATTCTGGTGGATTGTTTGATTACCAACTCTGAATCTCCAAGGACAGTTAACCGCCCGATGCCTATTGAAAGAGCAAGTTTTAGCCCCATGAGACAGCCTTCATACTCAACCGTATTGTTGGTGCTGACAAACTGTAATTTGACGGCAACGAGATCTGCTCCCCATACCGAGATACTAGAACCGCTGCTCCCGGCTCAAAACCTTCCATATTAACAGCTCCATCAAAATACATCTTCCATGATTGGCGTGTGTCGTACTGATGGTGTTGCTGTACTGTTATTACTCCTTCATCAAGGAAATATGTTTCCAAGGGTTTGAAATCCCTTGAAGGTGCGGCGACCAGTTGATCCGCGATTCCTTGACCTTTGATGGACTTTTGAGTCACATATACGATGTCAAATTGTTGTAGGATCAACTGCCATCTGGACAGGTGGCAATTTAACATGGGTTTGCTACACACGTACTTGAGATGATCCACGCAGGATATGAGATGGGTTGTGTGACCATGGAGGTAATGCTATAACCTCATGGAGGCCCATGCCAAAACACAACACGTCTTTTCGATCAGAGTGTACTTGTGTTCACTGCTGCTAAACCTCTTGCTGAGGTAATAGATAGCTCGTTCTTGGCCTCTATCGTCTTTCTGTCCCAGAATGCAGCCCATGGCATTGTCACTTACGGACAGATACATGAACAGTGGAATATCATCCCTGGGTGGTACCAAGACGGGAGCTTTAATTAGCTATTTCTTGATTGTAAGGAAGGCATTATGGCACTCATCATTCCATTTCATGGAGGAGTTCTTCCTTAATAGCTTGAAGATTGGCTCACGAGTTCTTTGTGAGTTGGGAGATAAACTTCTTTGATGAAGTTGATTCTTCCCAAAAATACCGTATTTCCTTCTACATGCGAGGAATGGGCATTTCGGTGATGGCTTGGATTTTGGCGGGATCGACTCTATCCCTTTGTGGCTGACTAGAAATCCTAGCAACTTGTCTGATTTAACGTCAAAGGCGCACTTAGCTGGATTCAACTTCAAGTTGTACTTACGCAACCTGTTGAACAACTTTCTAAGATGGTCTATATGGTCATCCTCCTTCCGGGACTTGATAATGATGTCATCCACGTAGATCTCAATCTCTTTATGCATTAAGTCGTGGAAAAGAGCCATCATAGCTTCGTTGATAGGTAGCTCACGGCATTGATGAGGTTTGAATGACAACCGTCTATAGCAAAAAAAAGTTCCCCAAGGAGTGATGAAAGCGGTCTTCTCACGATCTTCCTAGGCAACCATGATCTGATGGTACCCCACAAAGCAATCAGCAAAGGAGTACATGTCATATTGCGCTTGATATTGTCGATGAGAATGTGGATAAATGGCACGGAAAGGCATCTTTTAAGCAAGCTTTATTCAAGTCCCGAATCAACGCAAAACTCGCACCTTCCTCCGGGTTTAGAAATGCAGACACGATGTTGGATATCCACTCAGGATATGTAAACACCATGATGATGCCAGCTTGAAATTGTTTCACAATTTCTTCTTTCACCTTTAAACTCCACTCAGGTTTTAATCGCTTTGAGTTTACGCTGACCGGCTTAAATCCCTCTTTAATGGGAAGGCGATGAAGAAAAATGTCAGTGGACAAACCCACCATGTCTTCATGAGACCATGCAAACACATCTTGGAATTGGGTTAATAGCGTAACCATATCATTCCGTTGGTTTGGTGTAAGGTCTGAACCAATCTGGATTGACTTAGTGCTTTCTAAGGTTTAGAGATTGAAAGAAGTGGTTTGATCAAGGTTGGGTTTGGGTTTGTCTTTGACCCATTCTTGAATTTCTGGAGGCACCTCAATGTCATCCTGTATATCCATCAAGGCTCAATTCATCTCTACATCAAAGGTACAATCCCTGTGTAGGAGAGGCATCGTATCCCCAAGTACAGGCACATCTAAATTTAGAGTCCTGAAACAAAATATGCTTTCACTTAGTATATATGAAATGCGTTGATCTTACACAGTGTTAGCATATACTAGCAAAATAAACTGCTAATACTGTACAAAAAAGTAAGCAGTTATTATATCTACAGGGCAGAAAGAGATCTACCCGTTTTACCCTCGTCGACCAAAGTAAGGAATCTTTGTTCCAATTAAGCGAGGTAAAGTCCGGGTGGACCCATGATGATGGAGGGATTGTCATCATCCTCCCTGTCCCGAATGATGGCCATTACATCTGGGCAATCATTGTCTGGGGTGTATCTGTTGGTATGTTCATCATGAACGATGATGCGTATACCAGACATCATCCATATGACGTCTTGCTTGATTCTTCGTTCCTCTTCTTCCACTACGGGATTTGGAACAAATACTTCTTTCCCCTTCACCGGTATCGACTTGGGAAATAACATAGCCATTACATTGGCTGGCACCTTTATAGAGGTTGTGCGGATTCAGAGTTTGAAGGCGAAGCAAAACGCCACATGGTTGAAGCTGAAGGATTTGCTGATGCTTATGAGGATTCCTGTGACTAGAGCTGGCAGAATAGCCTAGTCCAGCGGTTCCAGCTTACTTGGTTAAGTGAATAGGGTACCTGATACTCTGGCAATTTTTACCCAACCCTTGTCCCGACTTATGACCCAACGACATCATTTCTTAAGTGGCAGACATCACCTCGGCAGAAATCTAGGGTTCGGGCAGTGGCGTTGCAACAGCATGGTATTGGATATTGCTTATTTCCAAAGTATGAAAACTAATTGGCTCAACATCCTCATTGGCATTGATGAACAGCATGTCCCCGTGCTGAGGAATCTCTGGTTCAGCGTTGACTGTGACCAGGCTATTGTTGATGATGTATTTCAACTATTGATGAAGAGTGGAGGGGACTGCCCCTGCCATGTGAATCCATGGTCGTCCCAAGAGCAGGTTGTATCCTGAATCTATCTTGAGCACATGGAAGGATACGCAGAATGTATGAGGACCAATTTTGATTGGCAGCTCAATTACTCCGATCGAGTTACGGTGGGCTCCATCAAAAGCTTTGATAATAGTATAGCTACTCCGAATTCTGTTGAGATTGATATTCATCTTCACCAAGGTAGCGTATGGGCAGATATCCAGAGAAGAACCTCCATCTATTAAGACTCCAGCTACCATATATCCGGAGGACAAGACCGCAATATGGAATGGTTTGCAATGACCGGTCCCTTCGGGCGGTATGTCATCATCAGTGAAGGATATCACATTGTTGTTGAAGATGTGATCAACCATATGTTGAAACTTTTCCGTATCTACTGATGTCGGGAGATAGGTTTCTTCTAGAACCTTTAACAAGACCTTCTGGTGATTCTCAGAAGTTAGGACCAAGTCCAAAATTGATATTTATTGTGGAGCTTCTTCCAAGCTTAAAACCACCGTAGCCTCATTATGACCCACAGCGCGGAGGAATTTTTCAATCTTCTCCATGGGTATTTTCCCCTTTGATTTGGTGGTAGACTTCATCACCCGATGGGGGAGATACAGTGGATTTTCCTTCGACACTAAGTAGTCGTATGTGAGGTGGATCCTTCACCTTCTCAATAATTCCATGGATCCTTGAACAAGCTAATAATAGGATATTGTGCTCTGCATAGCAAGTTAATTGGCTCGGGAGCGGCCACTTTTAAAGGATTGTTTCCTCCCTTGAGTTGGATTGTTGGCGTTGTGAGTAAGGTATTAATCCAATCAGTTTCAGTGGATATGACTGCTACCACACTTTTCCACTTGGTAGGGCCTGCATTCTCACTTGCACGTAACACAGTGTTGTCGTCTGCTAGGCGCAGGACACCACTGTCGATTAGATTTTGAATAAGGTGGCGGAGTGCCCAGCATTCTTCTGTGCTGTGACCGCGAGAATGGGAGTGATATTGACATACTCCATCAGAGTTGTATCATCCCGAACGGGGGTTGATTGGAGGTAGAAGGGAACTGATCCTTCCTTCATTGATTAACATATGAAGAATTTCTTTCATAGGTTGGCCCAAATAGGTGAATTCCCTTTTGTTGGCGAAATCCCGACGGGCTTTGGCATTTGCTCTCTTTGTCACTTTGTCTTCCAGTATTTCATTTTCTGAAAGTGATGAGGGAATATTCATGACAATAGGTAGGAGACTGGCATGCTTCTGGCTGATTAACTGACGAGTCACTTGATGCTGATAAGTCACTAGTTCCACCAATTGCTCAATTTGTCTATAGAGAGCTTTCATCTTTCGTTCCATTGTGAATTGGAACTTGGCATAATCCCATCTGTCATCACCGTCTTTGAGGGTCTGGGAAGATTCATAGCTGAAGTTGGAACTCTGTCCATTGCTCCAATTGATCATGTTGACCTCTTCTTCTTTGTGTTGAGGAAGAGGGTTATCTTGAATATGAGGCTGATCGGGTTTGGTGACTATGATCTCCCCATTGTCTATTAGGTCCTGGATCTTGTGTTTCAAGGCCCAATAATCCTGAGTATCATGTCCAGGTGCCCCAGCATGATAAACACATTTCCTAGCAACATTGAAACCCCGTCCATTAGGGAAAATTTGGTGGTGGAAGAAGATCGTAATTTTTCTTACGTGTTGTCAGAAGATTAAGAATGTTCTCGAGGGTATCCCCTAAGGGTGTAAACACTCGAGGGCGTTTGACTTCTCCACCTTTTGGTATTGGAGGGTTTGTAGAATGTGTTGGAAAGGGAGTGTAGTTTCTCCTTTGAATAGGCATGTTCTGATTGCCTTTTTGCCCCCATAGTATCAGGGAAACATCTTCCTCTTTCTTTTTATGGACCCTCCGGGGGTTGTTCCCATAATTTCCAGATTGGATGTGATATGCAACAGCTTTGAGTGCAGCTAGGTCTTGAATCTTTCCTAACTTCAATCCCATCTCAGCCATCTCCCCATGCTTGACCATTTCAGAAAATGGTTTGCCGATGCCGGCTAAAACTCTCTCATAGAAGGGAGCTTCTTGTATGTCTATGAAAGTCATGACCATTTCTGATTCTATCATGGAAGGACTAACTTGGGCAGCCAGACATCTCCACCTCTGAGCATATTCTCTAAAAGACTCGTTGGACTGTTTCTTGATCTTGGTAATTTGATACCGATCAGGAGCCATCTTAGTTTGAAAACTGTATTGAGTGAGGAAGGCATGTGCTAGCTCTTCCCAGCTATGGATTTTGGAGTTGTCTAATCTTGTGTACCACGAACGGGCTTCTCCAGTTAGACTCTTTTGGAACAATTTCATTATGAGTTTTTCATCCTATGCATAGGATCCAAGTTCTCCAATAAATACTTTTAAATGTGTATAAGGATCTCCTAACCCGTCATATTTTTCAAAGTTAGGAGTTTTAAATTTTTCTAGGTAATGAAAACTAGGAAAAATACATAGATCAACATATGAAACACACCCGTGTGTTCCAATTCCTTTCATAGCGCGAAGGGTCTCTTCCATTTGGAGGACTTTCTTTTTGATGTCACCATTGTCTGGATCTCCAGTGGGATGGGCAGCATTATGAGTTTTGTTGGTCGTATCCAACTGTAGTTCATGTATGGTAATGACTGGGATTCCTCCTTGTGTGGAGGATTCAGCATGTACGGGTATTTTCTGACCCTGTGTAGACTAGTGTAATTCTTTTAGTAGAACAGCCAAATCTGTAATTTGTTTGCTTAATCCGTCGAATTCTTTGCGAGAAACTGGATTAAGTTCAGTATGGTCGGATGACGACATGATTGACTATAGGCCTGTTGCCTTTTTGGATTTTACAGGGTAATAGGTCCGATTGATTCCCTGTGAAAGACTTGCATAGTTTAGTCTTTAGGGAATGTATGCAATAACATGCTATTTGATGTGTCCATTTTAGGAATTTTTATCCTGCACAACGGGTGTAAGCTGTTTATAGCATGTTAATATGTATGTGTACACATTTCTTCATATTTCTCATTACATGGAGATAGATATGGTATGAAATTACAAGTAATTTGTGTTTACAAGTAATTGAAATGAGAGCATGAAGAAACTTTCCTCTGTTTTGGGTTTATCAGAGGCTGACCTATCTTAGGTTACTCTCACGGGTTTTTGGCATGAAGGTTCCCAAATCATCGCAATCTACTTGACGGGAAGTTAATCCGGTCTTTTCAATTGGGCGAATTTGGGTGGTGCCTTTCACGAGCCTCGGAGAATTAGTCTTCTCACGAGTCCAGTAATCAAACACCGACGGGATAGCCTCCTGGTGGAGGGACCACACAACAATCATTCACATATATCGCGTCTCACCGTATGAAAATGATGACATGTGTGAAACACTAATATCACAAGCAGATATGGTGCGAAGCACTAATATCACAAGCAGTTATGGTGCAAAGCACTAAGTGTAATAAGGAAATGCATTCATACACATTCATCAAATGTAAATGCAACATCCATATACAAGCAGATAACAGTTTAGAAAAGATTGTAATAGCGGCTTAAGTCCTCTTATTGGAGTCCCCAGCAGAGTCGCCACCTGTCAACGTCAGGATTTTTGGATGTCCCTTTCCGTTACTTGTTCTTTGGTGTTCTCATTTTATGTGAGATTTGTTTGAAAAAGTGAAAAAGGTCCGACATGTATAATGTTGACGATGGAACTGTTAAGAGTCGCCAGTTGGTTTTTTAAATGGTTGTACCAACAAAACCGAGAAAAGGTTTGCACATTGACCCGATGAGTGTGACAACGATATACTCTGGTCGGTGTGAACCGTGATTAGTTTAGGTCCGGGGACTTGGTTATCTTGGGGAAGGTGTTAGGCACCCAGACATCCGTCATTACCACGATGATAACCGTCTCTTTTAAGAAACTATTATTTGAGTGTGTGTGTGTGTGTGTGGTCAATGTCTTTGTTATATGGAAGTTGTGCGAGGCCTCGTTCGAACCTATATACGGGGTTTGAATTAATGTAAAAATTCAGTTTTAGCAAGATATGGCGATGATGTTTTATAAAAGAAGTTTTTCAACCACGATGCTCAATAGGAATTGAGACCTTTTACACTCCTATTTTATTAAGTGATCGACTTGATTAATTTTATTTGGCGGATCACGAGGCATCCGTATGCAAAATAATATACAAAAATAATCTGACTTCCTCGTGGGTATGGAAACCATCGAGGAAATTGAGACACATAAAAATAATTTACAAAAGTTTTACAATTTGAAAATGTCCATCACGGGAACCGAATCTAGATCCAATGGGATGAATCTGTGATCACATGAGAACCAAGTGGCCGACCACTTATCTCAACTGGAGAATCCGGAAAGGGAGGCAGATGACAAGGTTGTGATTAATGAATCCTTTCTAGATGAGCAGTTGTTTGTGGTGAAAGGGGAAGTGCCATGGTTTGCAGATTATGCGAACTACTTGGTGAGTAAGATGCTACCTTCTGACTTGGTTGGCTATCAAAAGAAGAAATTCTTGCATGATGTGAAGTGGTTTATATGGGATGAACCATATTTGTTCAAGCAATGTGCTGATCAGATGATAAGGAGATGTATCCTTTATAGAGAGACTGAGGGGATTTTGCAGGATTGTCATGCTTCTTTATATGGTGGTCACTATGGTGGAGAGCGAACATCAACTAGAGTGTTACAAGCAGGATTTTACTGGCCGACAATTTTCAAGGATGCTTATAGTTTCGTACAATGATGTGACAGATGTCAAAGAGTCGGGAACATTTCGAAAAGAAATGAAATGCCATTGAACACGATCCTTGAGGAGGGAATTTTTGATGTTTGGGGGATAGACTTCATGGGCCCTTTCGTTTCTTCATGTGGAAATCTGTACATTTTGTTAGCAATTGATTATGTGTCAAAGTTGGTGGAAATGGCAGCTCTTCCAACGAATGATGCCAAAGTGGTCCTAAGATTTTTACAGAGGAGTATTTTCATGAGGTTTGGGACTCCACGCGCTATCATTAGTGATGAAGGCATTCATTTTTGTAATAGGCAATTCACAGCTTTGTTGGTCAAGTATGGGGTTAATCATCGCGTTGCTACATCTTATCATCCTCTGACTAATGGCCAAGCCAAAGTTTATAATCGTGAAGTCAAAAGAATTTTTGAGAAAGTTATGAACCCCACAAGAAAGGATTGGTCATTGAAACTTGATGATGCTGTTTGGGCATATAAGACTACTTATAATACTCCATTGGGCATGTCACCGTTTCAGCTGGTTTATGGAAAAGCATGTCACCTTCCTATGGAGCTTGAGCATAAGGCATATTGGGTAATTCGGAAACTCAATTTTGATTTGAAGGCTGCAGGAGAAAAATGCCTACTCCATCTCAATGAGTTGGATGAATTCAGACTATAAGCGTATGAAAACTCAAAGATATAAAAGGAAAAGATAAAGAAATTGCATGATCGCAAGATCATAAAGAGAGTATTTGAGCCGGGACAAAGAGTTTTGTTGTTCAATTCTAGACTTAAACGTTTTCCTGGGAAGCTCAAATCATGGTGGTCAGGGCCATTCACAGTGAAGACAGTTTTCCCACATGGTGTAGTAGAAGTGTTCGACAAGTTCCCGGACAAGCCGTTTAAAGTGAATGGATAACGGTTAAAGCATTATTTTGGTGGCGAGGTTGACAGACAAAAAGTAACCTCGATTCTTTCTTCAACATGAAAAGTCAGAGATAGTCAAGCTAATTGACTATAACTTAGCGTTTGATGGGAGGCAACCCATTGTTTCTATCCTTAACTCTTTGTTAATTCAGTTTAGAGTATATTTAGTTTCACGTTCCTGTTAGTATTTATAGCATACTTGGTGTTAAATTAGTATTATAGGAGCTAACTGAGCAGATGATGACACGTAGGAGTAGCAGAGAAAGTATTGCATTAGGATAGTCATTGTGACGCCCCCAAATCCAGGTTCCTTCAAACTACGGATTCTGTCCGCCACGATACTATTATTGTCAACTATTATATCTTTTATTCATAACTTAATGAATATAACTTTGCTTAATACAATTTAGAATATAAATTCTTTCCAATTCCAGGATCTATGTAATGACCCAAAACTTTTATAAGTTTCATAACTTGGTCATTTACTATTCCTGTTTTACATCATATTCGATGTTATAAAAATATGCGGAATAATTTAAACTTTTTCAATCTCTTATGAAAAATAAAACTTTTATTGATTTCTTAACTTGAATCAATTACAAATCCCTGAATCAAATTATGCTATGATTCACTCTATCCAATTTCTGTATAAATTCTTACATCTCAACTCGAACTCCTCTATGTATCACATAATATAACTTAACATGTATTACACATTGTAAACTACTATCCGGTGCATCTCCTAAAACCTAAACATGGTTCATGAGTATATATACTTAAATAAACGAATCAATCTCCTTCAACACAATTGAAGTCTATCAATCAAGTATCACATAATCTTTACCGCAAGTCCTTAACTTGAAAAAGTGGTTATTTGCAAGGGTGAGCTCGATAGCCCAGCAATTCTAACAGTTTTCATGCAGCACATAGCATATAATAGCATATTCAGTTCATGCATTCATAATCAATTAATATTTACTATGCATATTACTTCTCACATAAGAAGCATAGAGATTTACTTCACAAGCATATCATCAAAGATCAACTTTCAACTTTCATACATATCTCATATGCATTTCATATATATACATCAACATTATCATAGCAAAATATAGCTCAACTAACAGTTATAGAATTCATATATCAAATAGGAACTGAAAGACTTTCTTGATTCGTAGTTTATCAACTACGACTTAACTGCTTAAAGCTTATCTGCACTGCATGTATTCCTCTTGATTGCTTGAAGTTGCTAATTCTAGCTCTTCAATCCTCCCATTGCTCTCAATACTACTGAACTTCCAAGTTCTTAGAACACTTGTATGCTCTCAATCTCACACTTTGCAATTCTCAGCAATGGAAAATAGAAGGAGATGGGTTGCATTTATAGAGAAACAAAAACACAGATATTGTCATCTCCCACTAAATTAAACATATGGATCGAAGGATTGTATGAAGGTTAACAAGGAGTTGTTGGATGGTAGTTTATTCACATCATTATGCCCACTCCCCTTTTCATCATTTGGAAGTTATGGATTTTGGAGAAGAAGAAGCAAGCTAGACTAGGCCAATGGTCTATTAACATGATGGAGGAGATGAGACTCATAAAATGGGACAAAAGCTATAACTCAGCATTCCATATTATTATTATTAGCATATTTAGGTTTATATGATATTTTTCCCCAAATGTGCATACATATACACCCACTCACAAAGAATTATATAATCCATGAACATTGGTTTATTCTAATTAATATTTTAATTGGGCTGATTATAAAATTGTTGGATATTCTAAATCCATCATTTTCCATAAAAGTTATCATCTCAAATACACTGAATTATTATAATGATAATTAATATCAATTATTTATTAACTCACCATTTATTTTCTCTTAATACTTCCCATTAATTCTCTCTTGGATTTAACTTCCCTAGTTATGTCACACAAGACATAATTATGTGAACTTAATAATTAATAGCTGATAAGTGGTATTTATACCTACTTATTAAATACCAATTCACGCGAACTATGCCCATCTCAAGTACATTTTATTGTGTTTTAGTTTCATTTCATGATAGTTTGCATTGCATTTACTTAAAACTCTTTTGGTGAATAAGTGCAGAAATCGGCCTAATTAGGTGGTGTTAGAGGGTCCGAGGATAATGAATGCGTGAAGGCGAGGCACAAGCGGGGATATATATGGCATGAAGGTATAACAGAGCAAGGAGACCAAGCATGGAAGGAATGAGCTGCAGGACAAAGCGACAACAACAACAATATTACGTAATCGGAACCGGAATCTCTGATTTGTGAGTCATTGCGCGGCATGCGTAACATATTAAACTGAGGCCACGCCCGCGTGAGAGGCCACCGGACATCGACTTCTTGTGTAAGTCTCTACCATGAGAGACACGATGGAGGGGCGCCATGCGACGCGTTGTTGTAGCTCTTGACTTTATTTTATTTGAAGCGTAACTGAGAAGGGGGTTCAACTAGGGCTTATATATATTAGACGTAGATCAGTTGTAAAGTGGAATTCCACCCCTTGGGGGCTGAAACTACTGTTAATTTCTTCTTCAAATATTCGACCCTAGATTACCTAAGATTTGGGGATTGAAGCAATTGAAGAACATTGGAAGTTCAGAAGTGAAAGAAGAGAAGAAACTCAGATTTGCTATTCTTAATCCCTAACTCTCTTACTTCTATTTGTATCTTTCATTGTATATTCAATTGTGGATCATGGATTCTAATTCAAATATGAGTTAAATTCTATTTTGGGATTGCAATGGAATCTATTGCCTAGTTTATTTTGACATACTTCATTGTTAGCCTTATTGATTTCTATGGGATTGTCTATTAAGATTCATGCTTACTTGCTTAGTTGATTGGCCATCAACTACTGTGATAACCCATATAAACTTGAAAGACGGAGTATGGGTTTAGATTTGATATTGATAGCTTGTGTTTGTATGTTCTACATGGTGATGGAATGTATGATTTGTGCTTAGGATAGACATATACCGAGGCATCGCTCGTAGTCAATTGAAAATTTGGGCTTAAACCCTAATTATTTGTAAATCACATAGACATATAGTGGTTTAGGTAATTTGGATGTTCATGTGTATTCTTTCAACTGGGGATTATATTTCATATGGGTATGGTACATCGAGAGATGGCTATATTTCACTTTTGTGTTCTCGACTAGCAATTCAGTGCAAGTAATTTGGCTTAACAGGGAGTGCGTTGATTTAAATTATTCAATAGATGAAATTGTAATCTCAGGTTTTCATTATCTAGTCTCACTCTAGAAATAGTTAGGTTTATTTAATTTCATAGTTTAAATATAAAATATAATAGCATTCGTTTAAATAAGACTGAAATGGTTATGGGCTAGTGCTTGGTAAACTTTATTAGATAATTCTCCCTGGGAACGATACTTTACTTACTCTTTATTACTTGTTGACCATGTATACTTGCGTGTTGTGCGTAACTAGAAATTACCCAACAAGTTTTTGGCGCCGTTGCCGGGGAATTAGCTTAATAAATTTTTACCAACATTAATTTCAATCAAATTAGTGTTAATTTAAACATTTTTTTTGTTTTAATTATCTTCTTTTATTTCTCTCTTTTCAGGTACCATGGGTTACTTTGCTTATCAATGGCCTTATACAAATATGATTCAACTAAGGGACACAAGCATTGAGGGACTCAAATGTATTTTCTACATTGTCAGCCCAAATTGCAACACTTTCGGAGAGGTTGGATATTCTTGCATTGACAACTTTTCGAGAGATAGTAGTTACATGTGAATACTGTGCTGGCGAGCATCCGAGTTATTAGTGCAACATCAAGGTTGGACAAGTGCAGTTTGGGGGTGATTACTTCAACAACGATGTTTATCCTGATTATCAACAAGGTTGGGGGTATCACCCAGATTATGAATTGAGTTATAACTATCCCGACCAATACTGCATCCCATGTGACAACCCGGAATTCCGGATTGTCCAGAAATTAAGATTTAAAGAATTAGTTATTAATAAAATGAATTTTTATTAATACTATTCTGTGATATGTGTTTATTAATCGTTTTATAACCTAGGATGGTTATAAGTAGGGAGGATTTTGGCTACGAGCTAGATTTAACGAGTAAGAATTTTCAAGACGAAAATAAAAGTTTTCCGGGAACAAAAATATTTCCAGGGAAAAAGACGAAATATACACTATTCACCCGTTTCTGCTCGGAGATTTATTTTGAAATTCCGAGAAGTTATTGATTGCGCGAAATCTTGAGACGTGATGGAATATTCAATAATATTTCAGTTATGACAAAAACGAAGTTTTCGCCTGCGGACTCAAAACCTAAGGGTTAGGGAAAGTGAGTTTCGAGAATGTAATGAGTACGTATAATAACTAGGGTTATTATGCGTGAGAAATACGAGTATGATACGAGTTATTATACGAGTATATTACGAAGATTAGTATGACGTATAATACGAATATCGTACGAATAATATACGAAGAGAAGACAAGAATACGAGAATACGAGAATGGAATGCGTAGAATGCGATTAGTCTTAATGGACTTTGTGTTCATGGACTTTGTAGAAACCAATTGGACTTGGATTATGTCAAGCCCAATGATTTGTGAAATCAAGCCCAAGTTAGGCCCAAGAAGAATTAGGATTAAGCCCGATCCAAAGAAATTAACCGCAGATCGAACCGATGAGTCACCGGATGGGTAAAACCCATGGGGCAACCCATGGGGATGACCCATGGGCATAAGGGGCGGCCACTTGGCCACCAAGTAAGGGTGGTGGCCAAGTAAACTTGGTGGCTAAGTTGTTAAGGAGGTGGGAATAGTAACTTTAGGGGCAAAATGACTATTTTGCCCCTAGCTTTGGTTTTCTATAAATAGAAAGCTAATTTTTTTCATTTTCTAGGATTTTGAAAATCCTATAACTTGAGAGAGAGAGAGAGAGAGAGAGAGAGAGCTCGGTTGGGAGAGGAGAAGGAAGAGAATGAGCATGAATGCTCGGATCAAAAGTGATCAAGAAATAGAAAAGCTCGCAAATCACCGGCTTTGTATAACGGAAGAGAAATAAAGAAGAACGATAATCCGAACCCTAGTTTCTTCTAATATTTTTCTTTAAGTTTAATATGTTTAAAACATAACTTAATGAGAATAAGGAGTAAAAGATATTGAGAATGATTTCATATGGTTGAAATCATAAGAAAATGAAGAAATAAAAATAAGAAATTTAGTTTATAAATTTCTTAAGTATAAGATTCGTTAGGATTTTGAGCGATCCGAATGAATATTATGAACGAGTAGGTAAATTAACTAAGGAATGGTGTTCTATAACTTCAAATTCCAAGAAAAAGTGAAATCGTAATCCAAAATATCGATTAAAAATGAAGAACGAACGAAGAACACGAAGAACACGCGAAGAACGCGAAGAACACGAAGAACGTTGTTGATGGACAAATTTAAAACCATCGTAGTATAAATTTTGTTGATGGACAAGTTTAAAACCATCGCGTATAAGTTAGTTGCTTATTGCTTGGTTAGGAACGTTAGAAACGTTCATGAAGAACGAATTAAAATTAAGCTATAACGAAGTTATGGCGAAATTTTGTAAAAGAAGAACGAAAATTTGAAAGTTAGTAAATGAACCCAAACGTGTATGGTTTCATAAGAATGTAAGAGAACGTAGAAAACATGAGTCGTGGACTCAAGAACGAACGAATTCTGAGTTCGGATGACCGAATTACGGACGGATGAATGAAGAACGTTAATAACGTAAAAATGAACGAAGAGTGAAGATTAAGCCAATTGAATGGCATGTTAACGGATTCAGAATGAAGTTCAGTCTGTGGGTAATCGAAGTACATAAGGTAAGGAAGAAAATGGATTTGGAACAACCTCGTTCCGAGTTATAACGAAGAAGTTATGAGATCGTAAAGTACGCATCTCAACCTTGACTTAACACTTAGAAAATTTTCTAGGGTTTTTGCTCGGCGCCGCAACGCCGAGAAGTGGCGCCGCAGCGCATAACAGTGTCCGAGCACACTGCAAGAGTTCTTCGCAGCGCGAATCGTAGTACAATTTGTGGCGCCGCAGCATTTTCATGTACGATCTGAAAATCGTCTGCAGGTGTGGCAGCGGCATGACCACTAAATAAGGACTCATATACACGCTAGTCCAGGAAGAGAGGAGAGAGAAGTAGGTCGCGCCGCAGTGCGAGAGAAAAGGAAAGGCACGGCGTCGCAGTGCCAGTGTAGGGCAATACCCAGAAATGAGATTTTAACTGCTCAATTTCTTGGGAGATGTGCAAGAAAGAAGTATGAACACGTAGTTCACATAATGTAACACTTGAGTAAGTGTGTTAAACCTTTAGTGAAGGTTGAATAGAAAGATTTAACAAGATTAAAAGATAAAGAATGTAGATGCGGGTTACGAAACCGATGTCCGGGGACCGTAGTCGTGATAAACTAACGTGAGGGATTGCTATGGTTGTGATTCCTTAGACGTTGGTTGACGATGTTAATGTATAACATTTTGATGTTATGACATGGCATTGAGAGATGAATGTAAAGTGTTTAGACGCTGTGAACGCAACGTTGTTGCGATGAACAATCGGTCTTAGTATATAGCGAACCGTATGGCTTTGACATTAAGAAAGAATAATGAACATGGGGTTCATGGGATGGATAACGATCGAAAGCAATTAAAACCTTGAGTAAAGGTTGAATGAGAGATTAAGAGACGAGCAACGTGAACGTTGAATACGTAAACGATCCTCGTGAATCGTATTCATGTTGGACGAACGTGCTAAGTATACCATGGTTGTATGACTTAGACTTTGATGAATGTAGTAAGTAAGATATGAATTGTTGAGAAAGCAATAACGAACGGTAATAAGATTAATGAAAGCCGAATGTGATTCGAATAAGAATGAGTCCTGAGGTATGGCAATTGCTTGCCAGAAAGCCATAAGGAATAAGAAATTGACTTAACGAACATTATTATTTAATAGTTCGTATAAGTTAAGATAAATTTAGTTTATGGTACAATCGTAACCTTTGATGGTTGACATATGGGAGCTGGGCTAAGCAATTCCTTCAGAGAGCTAAGGTATATCTGAACCGGCAAATCGATCTAACTCAACTTTGTGATGGCAGTGTAGATGAGACGGGAACTTGTTTGTTGGTTGTTTGTGGGAAACCACTCAGAGTACCATATGGACTACTAGCAGAGAAGCGATGTGTGCTAAGTCCTAAAGAAGTATAAGAAGAAGATAAGAATGTAAATCATCAAAGATGATGAAAGTTTTGAGTAAGACATCTCCGTATGTCATGAAACCGTAAAGCGGTAATGAAAGTTAGTCACGTAAAATTATATTGTAAAACGCGAACCTTAAGAAGTAAAGTTAAATAAACCAATGCGTAAAGTCAAGTATATGACTAATTGGTGTATTTGTTATTTCCTTATGTGTTATAGGGATTGGAATGAGCGATTCATGGCGCCCCCAAAATTAGGTATCGTCACCCATCTTGGGTCGCCACTTACATGGTACATAAATTCAAATACAACTTACTAATATAAGCGTAGGTATGCAATACGACATAAACTATGAGTTTGAATACAAATATTGTCTACTAGATATTATACAAACTCAAAAGGAGTCCTCATTACAACTATTATCACACTATTTCACGTAATAGTGAGGAATACTAATGCTATCCTCTGGACCATTACTTCGTTCCCCCAGGCTCGTCCCAAATGTATGTTCTCATTTCACTCAAGAGAACAATGAAAGAAAGGTGAGCTCAACTAGCCCGATGAGAAATATTATGACTAAGATAATGCGAGAATAAATTATCATTAGCCTTCAACAAAGGTTAAAGCGATAAAATACAATAATAGACAACCGGTTTAAGCTGCGGTGGAATAAGCAATCCATTAAAAGAGTCAAGTAGAGAATAAAGTCTACTATCTTTTAGGTTTTAAAGGTTTTCATCAATTTTTATCATTTGAGACTCGACAATAAATAAACCACCACATTTAATCATCCTGCACTACTACGATCAAGGATTTTCATCAAATTATCAATGGTCATGACTATCTGAATCACCCACGGTCATAATCATACCAAAAACTATCCATCAACTTGCATTCACGAGGCTTTGAGGACTTTTTGTCACATCATTTATATCAATTCATGATTATCTTAGAATGATCCTGGTCATAATCATACTAAGTTCATCTATGCACGTAAGCCCAAAGATAACATAATATAACATGAGGATGATGACAATGACATAGTAATTCAATAAAACAAGTTCAAGAATTATTTAATCCATGAATTATTAACGTCCAAATTGTCAACATGATACTGTTTCGTAGAGTAAAATTCAATAATGATCAGAAGAATATTTCCATGAAAAGATACTGGATGAAACACAAATATCAAGGATATTCTACTAATTTCATGGAGTATAGAAGTCAAAGTTTTAACCAACTGGGTATAATAAAGAATGGAATAACAAAAGAAATCACCATGCATGCGGTACTTTGCATAGACAGGTTATTCCAACAGAATAATAATAACGGAACCAGGTCAGGTGAAATTCACACAAGCGGGATGTTCAACGAGAATAATAAAGATGGAACGGATCCTGTGTAAAACACATGAGATAGGATATTCCAACGAGAATGATAAAAGAGCGGAACCGGTCGGTGTAAAACACATGCAGACGGGATGTTCAACGAGATAATAAAAAGCGGAACCAGGTCCTGTAAAACACATGAGCAGGATGTTCCAAATGAATAATAATAGAAGAATGTCACCAAGTATAGGTAAATGGCGTATCTGAGTTATTCCAACCAGAATAAATAAGCAATGGAATAACATAAGGATTTCACCAAGTATAGGGTATGTCACAGCGTATCTGAGGTTATGTATAGGGTATGCCACTTTTACAGGTTATTCCAACAGAATAATAGTGAATGGAATAACAGAAGTTCTCTTCAAGAAGAAAGAATAACACCCCTTACCGTAAAAGAACTGAATATAGAAGTAGTGAAGTAGCAGAATACTCTTCTTCTTTCTATAATTTTCTCTCTATAGCTTCTCTCTATAATTTCTCTCTCTAGAGTTTCAATGAATTCTTAAGAAAATAATGAAGGAATGAGCTTCTATTTATAGGAAAATGGAATGCATAGTAACTAATCCATGAACGGTCCAGATTGATTTACTTTAATCTGACGGTCCATATTTAAAGAAAATCTTTTAAATAAAATATAATATATTCTATTTATATAAAAACATTTTACTATGCAAACACTATGCAATACTATGCAAAACACTATGAAAAACACTATGCAACACTATGCATAATAAAATATAATATATTCTATTTATAGAATAACTTTAATAAAGTATTCTATTTTATATAAAAAGATGTTTCTGTTTTATTACGTTAATAATACTGAATAAAACAAAAGCGTCATTATCGCTATAATAATTCATATTATTAATCGTGATAATGGAATCAAACCGAGTGACTTCTCACATAAGCATCAATAATCAATCTGGTGTGCTACTATATGCAACCACACGCATATTCTTTTACTTTTACTACCGAGTAGTTCAACAGTAACCACGGTAAAACTTCCGCCGTTATTTCAATAAAATATTTTTGTCGCTTTCTCAATCCGACAATAATTCTGTTGTGGGGTCCACCAATGATTGAGTAGTTGTACGAATATTCCCTGCTAAACCGAATATTCCCCGACCAATCGAATATAATATAACCACTTGCATACTTTGCAAAATTTATAAATACTACCCACAACTATAATATTATCTTAAATTCACACCATAATATTAAAAAAAATTATTTCAACAAAATTTAAATCTTTATTGATAAAATCTGGGGTCTCACAATCTCCCCTCCTTATGGAATTTTGCCCTCGAAATTAGGGTACGTACCTGGTATGATAAAGAGGTGAGGGTACCTTGAATACCTTTATCGTTAAAAATATTAAATTCATCTTCTAATCCGCCAAAGATATTCATTAACAATTCATCTTTGCACTTCTGAGCCAAAGATATACAACAGTAAAACCAATAATCTTTGAGACTCGACAATAGTATCACAACCATGAATTATCCATGCACTTTCTTGGGTGAGGATATTCATGTTTTCAATCTGATCATGATTATACCTTAGAATAATCCGTGGTCATAATCATACCAAGTCTATCAATGCACTACTGACCAAAGATGACTTTTACCACATCAATGAATTAATATTTCATTCTTTGAGACTCGACTCGATAATTAATCCACATCGTCGAATCATCCACACTTTTCTAAAAGTAAGGATATTCATTAGTATCACGACCACAAATTATCCATGCACTACGGCCAAAGATAATTGTGTTTTCAATTCTGATTATGATTATACCGAAACAATCCTCAGTCATAATCATACCAAGTCCATCTATGCTCTACGAATACGAGATGACTTTAAAAAAATATAAACATGAGGATAATGATATAAAGAATCAATCAAATAAGATAACGGATAAATATTAAACATTTATAATATAATTTATCCGAGATTCAAGAATATCCCCATGTTATCAATCACTTAATAATCTCATAATCTAATATCATTAATATTATAACAATATTTTAATCACTTCTTAAATTTATAAACAATTTATCTTAATTGTTTACGCTTTTACCATATAATGCATTTAATCATTCAAAATGCCATACTCATAAGATATCATCACCAATTATCAAATCTCTCAAAAATATGCATATACTCTATATAGGATTCTTTAGCCATAAAAAATCCTATTTTCAACTTTGTTACTTCACATAACATATTTAACTCATATGTTCAGTAACTAAACTATTTTCATGAAAATACCAAATCAGTCCCAAAAATATTTCTTTTCTGGGATTTAGCATAATATAGTCCCATAATGAAAATATATTTTTCTCGAATTTTTAAAATTCATTTACTATTTTTAAAAATCAATTTCTAATTAATTCCTTAAGAAATTAGCTACCTCAAGTTTAACTCCAAAATTCCCAAATCTTGGCAGGACCTTACACATGTTAACATGAGCTTCCAGTTTAAATTTCATGGTCATCGGAGTTATAGAACTCGGTTATAGCATTTTAAATCGGAAAAACCTAAATATTGAAATAGTCATAACTTGCTCATTTTAAGTCAGAATGAGCTCATTTTTGGACAAGAGTTACTTTATACCATATACTTTCATTTCCCAAAAGGCCAGAATTTTTCTCATAATTTAAGTGGCCGAAACAGTCCCTTAAAGTTTCTGGGCAGTAGCATTTTCGAAATTTACAGCTTTGGCCTCCTTTGCTAAAATCAGTCCACACAAAAATCTACAACACCTTTTCCAGTAATTCCACTTGGATTAGTTAGGTAACTCATATATCTAACTCTAGGACTTGACCACATTCAAAATTCAAAATATAATAAGAGATATGGTCAATTGAATTTCATATTACGTTTTCACCAAAATCTAATTTTCAACTCTTTGTGATTTCTAAGAAACTTTCATGTTTTCACATACTAACCAACATAACTCATCATAAAACTTACTAATACTTCATATACCCATGATTTTCATTAGTCCAATGCTTTTATTATGACTTTCATCATAATCCTCGTAATAGATCCTTTTAGTTGAAGAAATATTTGAGGTTTAAGAAATGGGTTTTTTATCTTTGGTCAATACAAAATTCGATTTTACGCTCTAAGTAGGCTAAGAAGTCTTCAAGAATACGCCAGAAATTTATTAATAATAGAAATATCATTCAATCTTGTGACTCTTATCCAAGACTTGGATAGTCGTCACATTGATACCAACTGTGACTTCTATCCCTTAACCTAGATAGTACCTCACAATGATACCTATAACCTTGCCATCTTCATTCACGATGTAAGCCTCTGAAAAGAAAGTCCGGCCGGTGCATTCCACACAAGGAAGTCAACAACGAAAGGTTCGGGCTCTTTACTTATGGCTTGATATTACAATAATTGACTTTAGTAGTTTGGTTATAAATATAAAAGCTAACAACCTTACGAAAAGAATGATGAGTAGTTAACCAATTGATTCCTAAAATACCATCAAAGGCAAATATTTTCAAAGAGATAATATCGACGGTAGCGTGAAAGTGTTTATTTGAAACAACAAGATTAATAAGCGATGGAGGTAACGAAGGTTTCTCCCAACGAAGTTTCAACCAATAAGTTAAAGTCTAACTTCTCCTGAGTCAAATTTGAATGTTGAGCGCAAAGCAAGCGAGATAAAAGAATGGGTAGAGGCCCGTGTATCTTATAAGGTATAGACTTACAAGAATTTATAATTAACTAACCCGAGTGCTAACTTCGTTCGAGTCACTTGCTTTTAAGAAGTCATGAAAAACGCTCTTCATGAAAAACACCGAAGCGTTGTTTTATCCAGTATCCGCTTTGGTGCCACCGTCCCACTGGACTTGACTTTGGTGCACGACAAAATCGAGCTAAATGACCTTCTCTTCTTGCAATTTCCACTTCTATTATCTTTGCCATGATTACCAATAGAAGTGGTTACCATTCTTAGCATGATAATTTCCCCACGATGGTTGTCATTGTTACGATAGCCGAATTGCCACCAAATGATTATTATCGTGTTGTTGGTCGTTACCTTTTGTTTGAAATTTGAATCAACACTCTCATGTGCTTATTGCTTATCTCGGCATTTTCAAATGTCATTCTCAAACACCGTCACAAAACAAGGGTTAATTAACATATCACATATTATCCTATACTACGTGAGCCAATTAAATACCAAATAAATTTAGGTAGGTCATACTAGCGAAAAAATTCCCCGTCTCTCCTCCTAGTTCTTATCTCACATCTCACCGGGGATCATATCCTAAGCTACGATACCAACCGTGGCGCCCCAAAAATTAGGTATCGTCACCCATCTTGGGTCGCCACTTACATGGTACATAAATTCAAATACAACTTACTAATATAAGCGCTGCGGTGTACAATACGACATAAACTATGAGTTTGAATACAAATATTGTCTACTAGATATTATACAAACTCAAAAGGAGTCCTCATTACAACTATTATCACACTATTTCACGAAATAGTGAGGACTACTAATGCTATCCTCTGGACCATTACTTACGTTCCCAGGCTCGTCCCAAACTATGTTCTCATTTCACGAAGAGACGGTGAAAGAAAGGTGAGCTCAACTAGCCCAAGAAGAAATATTATGACTAAGATAATGCGAATAAATTATCATTAGCCTTCAACAATGTTAAACCGATAAAATACAATAGACAACCGGTTTAATCTAAAATGAAATAAGCGATCCATTAAAAGAGTCAAGTAGAGAATAAAGTTTACTATCTTTTAGGTTTTAAAGGTTTTCATCAATTTTTATCATTTGAGACTCGACAATAAATAAATAAACCACACATTTAATCATCCTGCACTACGGTCAAGGATTTTCATCAAATTATCAATGGTCATGACTATACCGAATCACCCACGGTCATAATCATACCAAAACTATCCATCATCGTGCATTCTGAACCCTTTGAGGACTTTTGTCACATCATTTATATCAAGTCATGATTATCTTAGAATGATCCTCGTCATAATCATACTAAGTTCATCTATGCACGTAAGCCCAAAGATAACATAATATAACATGAGGATGATGACAATGACATAGTAATTCAATAAAACAAGTTCAAGAATTATTTAATCCATGAATTATTAACGTCCAAATTGTCGACATGATCTTTGTTTAGTGAGTAAAATTCAATAATGATCGGAAGAATATTTCCATGAAAAGATCTTTGGATGAAACGCAAATATCAAGGATATTCTACTAATTTCATGGAGTATAGAAGTCAAAGTTTTAACCAACTGGGTATAATAAAGAATGGAATAACAAAAGAAATCACCATGCATGCGGTGCCCGCATAGACGAAGTTATTCCAACACAATAATAATAACGGAACCGGTCGGGTGAAATTCACACCAAGCGGGATGTTCCAACGTAATAATAAAGATGGAACCGGATCCGGTGTAAAACACATGATAGGATATTCCAACGAGAATGATAAAGATTTTAACCAGTCCGGTGTAAAACACACAGACGTGATGTTCCAACGGAATAATAAAAAGCGGAACCGGTCCGGTGTAAAACACACAGCGAGGATGTTCTAACGAATAATAGAAGAATGTCACCAAGTATAGGGTAAACCAAGCATATACGAGTTATTCCAACGAATAAATAAGCAATGGAATAACATAAGGATTTCACCAAGTATAGGGTATGCCATGCGTATACGAGTTATGTATAGGGTATGCCACTTTTACGAGTTATTCCAACGAATAATAGTGAATGGAATAATGAAGTTCTCTTCAAGAAGAAAGAATAACACCCTTACTAGTAAAAAGAACCGAATATAGATGTAGTGAAGTAGCGAATACTCTTCTTCTTTCTATAATTTTCTCTCTAGCTTTCTCTATAATTTCTCTCTCAGAGTTTCAATGAATTAAAGAAAGAAAATAATGAAGGAATGAGCTTCTATTTATAGGAAAATGGAATGCATAATAACTAATCCATGAAACGGTCCGATTGATTTACTTTAATCGGCGGTCCATATTTAAAGAAAATCTTTTAAATAAAATATAATATATTCTATTTATATAAAAACATTTTACTATCTGAAACACTATGCAATACTATGCAAAAACACTATCTGAAAACACTATGCAACACTATGCATAATAAAATATAATATATTCTATTTATAGAATAACTTTAATAAAGTATTCTATTTTATATAAAAAGATGTTTACATTTTATTACGTTAATAATACTGAATAAAACAAAAGCGTCATTATCGCTATAATAATTCATATTATTAATCGACGATAATGGAATCAAACCGAGTGACTTCTCACATAAGCATCAATAATCAATCTTGGTAATACTACTATGCGAACCACACGTATTCTTTTTTTTTACTACCGAGTAGTTCAACGGTAACCACGGTAAAACTTCCGCCTTATTTCAATAAAATATTTTTGTCGCTTTCTCGATCAAATGATAATTACATTGTGGGGTCCACCAATGATTGAGTAGTTGTCTGAATATTCCCTGCTAAACCGAATATTCCCAGACCAATCGAATATAATATAACCACTTGCATACTTTGCAAAATTTATAAATACTACCCACAACTATAATATTATCTTAAATTCACACCATAATATTAAAAAAATTATTTCAACAAAATTTAAATCTTTATTGATAAAATCACAGGGTCTCTGAGTTCAACATAAAATGTGGTACATGCGTATGGAAAGTTTCCTAACTTCATTCATATTTTTAAATTATTGCTAGTTTCTAAAACTTCTCAGATGTTGAACTTGAGAAGTTCTGTCTATGTGTGAATGTGTGATATTTGTACAAGGTGGTAGAATGTATGAGGCCTTGTGCTATAATGTGAACACTTCGGTGTTTCTATGAGATGAATTGTTCTATTTTTGAACTGTTCAATAAAAGAATGTTCTATTTATACATGAACCGTTATTGCTAAGTCTGTGCTATTGATTCTAGCCAGACAGAATGTGCATGAAAGAGAGTAGAGAATGAAAGTATTTCAAAGTGCATGTAACTAATGTTTTAATATGATAGGAATCAAGACTACATGAACCGTTATTTTAGGTGAACTATATGTTCATAATTCTTTCTTGCACATCCTCCAGTAATTGAGAACTAAAAATCTCATTTCTGGGCATTGCTCTCACTGCTCGGTCTTTTGCAGTGCCTGCCCTTCTTTCCTCTCGTGGGCGTGGCGCGACCTACTCTCTCTCTCTTCCGGCCGGCGGCTGCGCTCAGTCCTTTGTTATCTCTCGTATTGCTACGGCTCACTTTCTAGAGCGATTATGGTAGAGGCTTTCATGACAAGATGGCTTGCCTCCAAGCCTGACTTCATGTCTGCAAGCGAAAGTATAAACTGAAAATTTTTCTAAGTTTTTTACAAGCTTGAGACGCTGATTTCAAAATCTCATAACTTCTTCGTTATAACTCAGAACGAGGTCGTTCCAAAGCCATTCTCTTCCTTACCTTACGTACTTCGATTACCCTTGGACAGAACTTTGTTCTGAATCCATTAAGATGCCATTCAATTGGCTTAATCTTCACTCTTTGTTCATTTTTACGTTATTAACGTTCTTCATTTGTTCGTCCGTAATTCGGTCATTCGAACTCAGAATTCGTTCGTTCTTGAGTCCACGACTCACATTTTTTACGTTCTCTTACGTTCTTATGAAACCCTACATGTTCGGGTTCATTTACTAACTTTCAAATTTTCGTTCTTCTTTTACGAAATTTTCGCCATAACTTCGTTATAGCTTAGTTTTAATCCGTTCTTCATGAACGTTTCTAACGTTCCTAACCAAGCAATAAGCAACTAACTTATATGCGATGGTTTTAAACTTGTCCATCAACAACATTTATACTACGATGGTTTTAAATTTGTCCATCAACAACGTTCTTCGTGTTCTCCGTGTTCTTCGTGTGTTCTTCGTGTTCTTCGTTCGTTCTTCATTTTTAATCGATATTTTGGATTACGATTTCACTTTTTCTTGGAATTTGATGTTATAGAACACCATTCCTTACTTATTTAACCTACTCATTCATAAGATTCACTTGGATCGCTCAAAATCCTTACGAATCTTATACTTACTTAAGAAATTTATAAACTAAATTTCTTATTTCGTATTTCTTCTTTGCTCACGATTTCAACCATATGAAATCATTCTCAATATCTTTTACCCCTTATTCTCATTTAAACTATGTTTTTAACATAAAAACTTAAAGAAAAATTATCTAGAAGTTAGGTTTTCGGATTACCTTTCTTCTTTAATCTTCCTCCGTCGGACAAAGTTTGCTCACGAGCAAGCTTTTCTTCCTTCTTCTCCTTCTCTTCCCCCATCCAAACTCTCTCTCTTTCTCTCTCAAAGTGTAGGATTTTCAAAATCCCATTCAAATGAGATTAATCTTCCTATTTATAGATTTTCAAGGTTAGGGGCAAAATAGTCATTTTTCCCCTAAAATCACTATTCACACCTCCTTACTATTCAAGACTTAAGGACTAAGTTAACTTAGCCCTCAAGTTTGCTTATCCCTTAAGTTTCGTAGTTCCGTCTTTCGGGTTTCATCCGAAAATTTTAAAAACTGCGATTCTCGGAATCCAAATATTTTTGGATATTTCGTCTTTGGCCATAATTGAAATATTATTAAATATTCCATCACGTCTCAACATTTTACGTAATCTATAACTTCTCAGAATTTCAAAATAAATCTCCGAGCAGAAATGGATGAATAGTGCCTATTTCGTCTTTTTCCCCAAAAATATTTTGTTCCCGGAAAACTTTTATTTTCATCTTAAAAATTCTTACTCGTTCAATCTAGCTCGTAGCCAGAATCTTCCCGATTAATAATCATTCCAGGTTATAAAACGATTAATAAACTCATAACACAGAATAGTATTAATAAAAATTCATTTTATTAATAACTAATTCTTTAAATCTTAATTTTTGGACAATCCGGATTTTCGGGTTGTCACGTCCTTCCCCCCTTATAAAAATTCCATCCTTGGAATTTCTTCAAACCATACCCATACCCGGGTCATCACATTCACCTCTTCTTCACAGAATTTCGTCCTCAAAATTTTAGCCTACTTTTTTTCTCAACTTCTCTTCAAAGAAGTTCTTATCTTTCCATCATTCCTAACCTCCATAACCTATCAAGAATCATGAAGTAGAAGGAATAGCGAGGAATATAAGAATTCCTTTAAAACATTTCATACGTTTGCTGAGGGGTCAAATTGACCATGAACTCATACTAGGTTTACCAGCATGACGCCGTAACCTTTCTTTCCACGGTCAGTTTACAATCACAAAGATGGTAAACTACCTCTTCCATACGTAGGTGATCAACCCATCGTATAACCCCATTTTGGAGTATGTTTACCTCAAACTTACTCCTTAGATTCCGCACCAAAACAATTTGGTTTGGCATAGCTCTTCAAAGAAAGCTCGATTTTCTTTTAATCATAACATACCATTAGTCTTAGTCAAATCAAGTAGCTTAGACCATACCAAAAATTTGGACATCAACTTGAAACATTCATCTAGTCAACTTAATTGACATCGACTACTTCTTTAAATTCTTTCGCAATACATCAAAACGTTTTATGACGTCATGATACCGCACTCTTCACAGTACGTTGAGGACTTCGTCAGTTTATGACTTCGTCATTATACATCATACCATAGTAGGTTGTTGATCCTAAGATCAAATCCAACACCATGTTTAATTGCATTAATAACTCCATCCTTTTACCATCTTTGCATCAAATGCACTAATGATATAAAATTAATTTTGATATTTTAAACCAATTTCTGTCTAGCTGAAACAATTAGCATAAACATACCAAGAATAGTTCTTTAAAAATCCATTGGTTCCAAAAGCTGAATAAATTCTTTCATTTTCAAAATGCGCACATCAGCATGATTTCAAGAAATTTCAAAATCTAGCATAGCTAGATGACTTGGAATATCCTATTCTCCATCTTTCTTCATTGTCTTACTTACGACAATACTTAATCTTCTCTAGCACCTTCAATGCTAAGTCTACTGAAAATACTTACTTTCAGTTTAAACTTTCCTATACCTTAGTATAGTTCATCAACTTACCACACTTTATGTGTTTAGGAAATTTCCACAACCATACGTGTTTAAGAACTTATCTTCGCAATATGTAATCCAAGAACAAATCAAGGACTATCCATATGCTTAGGGCTCAGAAACATAGCATATAACTATGAGTCTCAAACTTTTCATAAGTATGAGTTTCAAGAACTCGCACCTATCTTATCATTTTCTACCTATCAAGTATATACATGAGAAAAGATTCACCTTCTCTTTATATACATCTTGATAGCGCGACCAATTTCAATGATTATCACTGTAATAAACTGATTGGTTGTTACACCAAGCACAAACCTCTGTCCATACAAAGATTCATACAACTCAGCCATCACTTGAGTCCTCAATTGAAATCTTACAACTTCTAATTTTCTCTTTACTTAATACGAATTTTCTTTAATTCGTACGCTATCCTTTATAACTCAATCTGAGTTCTTCTTTCTGTACTACTTCGTAGTACCATTCCTTCATAGCATTAGCTATAAATCATTCAATGTTTAACAGCTCATCTGTTACTACGATTTACTATGATCACGTGGTGATCTTCTTATCCTTCTCTTTACGATTATAGTCTTAGGTACTCATACCTAATGTTTATAACCTATCGCTCGATACCAACACTCAGCATACGAAATCCGGTCTATACCCGGGATTAAAACGTCATTTAGTACATCATTCATTCTGCATACATCATTATATACTGAAATATAACAACATACACCCTCAAATCCCAGGTTCTAGAAACCTTAGAACCTCTTTCATTACAAATAATGATAATTACATTATTCTTTACATCTTAATCAAGTGACTTTCATCCGCCACCAATGATTCATAACTGTTCAGTAAACTAGTCTACAGTTTAATTCTATCATTCTATATTACAAGTCTTCACTTACTCTTCACGCACATTCATATACTGAATGGCACTTCGTCTGGATACCGATCAGCTTGATCATTCCGGGATCCTTAAGTTCTTTCTAACCTCGTTCGCTGAAAATGTTTTTCATTTAAAGCAAGTGTGAGCATTCAATTGCCCAGCAAGTCATAACAGTTGAACAAACAACTTCAAGAGTTTAACATTCTTTTCAGACTTCAATAACCGAACAAAGGTTACGAAGTAGCTTGAATAATAGGAATAGTCTTGATTCCTATCATCTTAAAACATTAATTACATGCACTTTGAAATACTTTCATTCTCTACTCTCTTTCATACACATTCTGTCTGGCTAGAATCAATAGCACAGACTTATCAATAACGGTTCATGTATATACAGAACATGCTCATATTGAACAGTTCAATCACAGAATAGTTCATATCATAGAAACACCGAAGTGTTCACATTTTGGCACAAGGCCTCAAACATTCTACCACCTTGTACAAATATCACACATTTGCACATAGACAAAACTTCTCAAGTTCAACATCTGAGAAGTTTTAGAAACTAGCATTCATTTGAAATATGAATGAAGTTAGGAAACTTGCCTTCACATGACTACGACTTCACGCCGAATCGCTTCATCCCAATCCCTATAACACATAAGGAAATAACAAATACACCAATTAGTCATATACTTGACTTACGCATTGGTTTACTTAACTTTACTTCTTAAGGTTCGCGTTCTTGCAATATAATTTTACACGACTAACTTTCATTACTGGTTTACAATTTCATGACATACTGAGATGTCTTACTCAACACATTCATCATCATTGATGATTCACATTCTTATCTTCTTCGTATACTTCTCTAGGACTCAGTACACATCGCTTCTCTGCTAGTAGTCCATATGGTACTCTGAGTGGTTTCCCACAAACAACCAACAAACAAGTTCCCGTCTCATCTACACTGCCATCACAGTGAGTTAGATCGGTTGCCAGTTTCGTATATACCTTCGCTCTCTGAAGGAATTGTTTAGCCCAACTCCCATATGTCAACCATCAAAGGTTACGATTGTACCACAACCTAACTTTCTCTTAACTTATACGAATTATTAAATTATAATGTTCGTTAAGTTAATTTCTTATTCCTTTTGGCTTTCTGGCAAGTTATTGCCATACCTTAGGATTCATTCTTATCTGATTCATATTCGGCTTTCATTAATCTCATTACCGTTCGATACGGCTTTCTTGATACCATTCGTATCTTACTTACTACATTCATCAACGTCTAAGTCATACAACCAGGGTATACTTAAAGCGTTAAATCAACGTGAATATGATTCACGAGGATCGTTTACGTATTCAACGTTCACGTTGCTCGTCTCTTAGTCTCTCATTCAATCTTTACTCAAGGTTTCAATTGCATTCATCATTATCCATCCCATGAACCCCATGTTCATTATTCTTTCTTAATGTCGGCTTACATACGATCAGATTGTATGCTAAGACCGATCGTTCATCGCAACAACGTTGCGTTCACAGCGTCTAAATGCTTTATATTCATCTCTCATTACCATGACATAACATCGGAATGTTATCATTACCTTCGTCACTCAATGTCTAATGAATCACAATCACAGTAATCCCTCACGTTCGTTCATCGTGACTACGGTCCCAGGATATCGGTTCCGTAACCCACATTTGTATTCTTTTAGTCTCGTTTAATCTTTCCGTTCAACCTTTACCAAAGGTTTAACTTGCTTGCTTAAGCATTATTTTAGGTGAAATATATGTTCATACTTCTTTCTTTCTTGCATCCTCCGATGAATTGAGAACTAAAATCTCATTTACGGGCATTTGCTCTGCTGCCGTGATTTATTGCCATTGCCGCGTTCCTTCTTTCTCCTCTCTCTGCCATGACCTGACCTACTTCTCTCCTCTCTCTTCCGGTTTGGCCATTGCGGTGCCAAGTCCTTTGTTGTCTCTCGCGCTGCGGTGCCACTCTCTAGATGATTATGGCCGAGGCTCGTGATCATGGCCTTAGGCCTCCAAGGCACAACTCATGACAAGGCCATACAGAGTATGAAACCTAGAAAATTTTTCTAAGATTTTTAAAAGCTTGAGACGCTGATTTTAAAATCTCATAACTTCTTCGTTATAACTCGGAACGAGGTCGTTCCAAAGCCATTCTCTTCCTTACCTTATGTACTTCAATTACCCACGGACAGAACTTTGTTCTGAATCCATTAACATGCCATTCAATTGGCTTAATCTTCACTCTTCGTTCATTTTTACGTTATTAACGTTCTTCATTCGTTCGTCCGTAATTCGGTCATCCGAACTCGAAATTCATTCGTTCTTGAGTCCACGACTCACATTTTATACGTTCTCTTACATTCTTATGAAATCCTACATGTTCGGGTTCATTTACTAACTTTCAAATTTTTGTTCTTCTTTTACGAAATTTTTGCCATAACTTCGTTATAGCTTAGTTTTAATCCGTTCTTCATGAACGTTTCTAACGTTCCTAACCAAGCAATAAGCAACTAACTTATATGCGATGGTTTTAAACTTGTCCATCAACAACATTTATACTATGATGGTTTTAAATTTGTCTATCAACAACGTTCTTCGTGTTCTTCGTGTGTTCTTCATGTTCTTTGTTCGTTCTTCATTTTTAATCGATATTTTGGATTATGATTTCACTTTTTCGTGGAATTTGATGTTATAGAACACCATTACTTACTTATTTAACCTACTCATTCATAAGATTCATTCGGATCGCTCAAAATCCTTACGAATCTTATACTTCCTTAAGAAATTTATAAACTAAATTTGTTATTTCTTATTTCTTCTTTTCTCATGATTTCAACCATATGAAATCATTCTTAATATCTTTTACCCCTTATTCTCATTTAAACTATGTTTTTAAAATAAAAACTTAAAGAAAATTTATCTAGAAGTTAGGTTTTCGGATTACCTTTCTTCTTTAATCTTCCTCCATCGGACAAAGTTTGCTCACGAGCAAGCTTTTCTTCCTTCTTCTTCTCCTCTTCCCCCATCCAAACTCTCCCTCTTTCACTCTCAAAGTGTAGGATTTTCAAAATCCCATTCGAATGAGATTAAGCTTCCTATTTATAGATTTTCAAGGTTAGGGGCAAAATAGCCATTTCGCCGCAAAAATCGCTATTCACACCTCCTTACTATTCAAGACTTAAGGACTAAGTTAACTTAGCCCTCAAGTTTGCTTAGCCCTTAAGTTTCGTAGTTCCATCTTTCGGGTTTCGTTCGACAGTTTTAAAAACTGTGATTCTCGGAATCCAAATATTTTTGGATATTTTGTCTTTGGCCATAACTGAAATATTATTAAATATTCCATCACGTCTAAACATTTTACGTAATCTATAACTTCTAAGATTTCAAAATAAATCTCCGGCGAAAACGGATGAATAGTGCTATTTCGTTTTTTTCCAAAAATATTTTATTCTAAAACTTTTTATTTTCGTCTTGAAAATTCTTACGCGTTCAATCTAGCTCGTAGCCAGAATCCTCCCGATTAATAATCATTCCAAGTTATAAAACGGTTAATAAACATATAACACAGAATAGTATTAATAAAAATTTATTTTATTAATAACTAATTCTTTAAATCTTAATTTCTGGACAATCCGGATTTTCGGGTTGTCACATCCTTCCCCCCTTATAAAAATTCTATCCTCGGAATTTCTTCAAACCATACCCATACCCGGGTCATCACATATTCCCCCTTTTATTAAAATAATCAAATTCTAGAATTTATTTTAATATCCTTTAGTAGAAATATACTATAATTATTTCTCTTCCCTTTCTATAGATTGTCTCAACACAATTTCTTTAATCTATACATTTAACCATATCTCAATATAAATCAATAAATCTCTAACCAATATTTATCTAAAGATATATCGATTTCCTTCTCTCGTCAAAAATGTACATATATACAAGTCTAAACCTAGCACACATCGAGTCTTTAATAGTATTCAATATAGTACACTGAGTGGTTTCCCACAAACAACCAACAAATTAGTTTATGTCTCGTCTACCCTGTTTTCACAGTGTGTTAGATCGGTTACTAATTCGTATATACCTCCGCTCTCTGAAGGAATCGTTTAGCCCAGCTCCTATACATCCACCATTAAATGATACGGTTGCACTGCCTTAGACTTGATACTTACTCATACATATACTCAAGAAATTGGTGATTATCAAAGATATTTAACATCACCAACTTACTATGATAAAATAATTTCATGCACATAAATTATTTAATATCGATAGATAGATTTCTATCCATCTTCTTTACTTCAAATAACTCGCCTCTTCAATAAACAACAAATATATAATAATAATATATTTATTAAACACAGACATCACTTATTGCATAGTTTATATTACCTCATGCAACACCATTCCACATACCTCACAATACATATATATTGTTATTTGAACCCTTCTCATGCCTTAAGAATTTTATTTACTAAATTCTTATTTTAATAATTTCTGAAAATTCGGGTTCTTACATCCTCTCCCCCTTATAAGGATTCCGTCCTTGGAATCACCAAAACCTCCTCTACTCGGTGTTATTCGGAATATTACATATGCTTTTGAATATTTTTATCCATTCTCTTTTCGAAAGTTTTATTATAACTTGCTCACTTGCATTCTACCACTTTTCCTTTCTAAGGAACATGCTACTTAATACATTCATCCTTCCGAAGAATAAGAATCTTCAACGATTTTTCAATAATCGGGAAGCAGTATAAATAATCTTAGATTCCAAATTTTGTTGAGGGGTCACAAGACCATGAACTCTTCTCTAGGTTTACAAATGCTTCAACAAAATCCTTCACACTGTAAACAGAGTGTTTATCAATCACAAAGACTGAAAACACCCTCCACGCGTACACTAGGTGGCCAACCTATTGTACCACTACGTTGGGCCGCAACGTAGTGTTTTGTAACGACTACATGCATTACGCTAGGAACCATTGTCCCCCAAAACATGTCCTCTTATAGGGTTGTTCACCTAAGCTTTTCAACAACTGAATCCGCACCGAAGCAATCTGGTTTTGCACAAATATTCAAGAATGCTTGAATTTCACAATTATTTTTTGACAGTCGTCTAGCCGAATCGAATAGCTTAGAATTTTATCAATAATTCAGACATCAATCAAAATAATTTAGCCAACTTAATTGACCTTTTTCATAAATAAAAGAAAACCAAAAATTCTTTATGACATCATGATACCGTACTAGATTAGTAGTACGTTGAGGATTCCGCCATTATGTGACTCTGTCATACTACATCATACCAAAATTGGCTGACGATCTTTCAATCTAAACCAACACTAGGTTCAACTGCATTGCTGACTCCATCGTTTACCATACATCATATCAAATGATGCACATGGTTAGAAATACATTTTAAAAGTTTTCAAATCCTTTTTTTTGTCTTAGCCGAAACAATTAGCATAGACATATGGATAATGATATTATTTTTAAATCATCATTGGTTCACTTACATGATCCAATGTTTTTCAAGAAAACAGACGTGCGAACTTTAGCACGAAGTCAATAAATTTTGAAAATCTAGCAGAGCTAGAAGATTTAGAAAATCCACGTTTCTCCATCAACTTCAATCTTTACTATACCAAAATTTCTAACTTCATAAAATATATATACCCGATACAGTTCATCAAATTTACCACACTTTGGAAATTCAGGAACTTGCCACAATTATATGAGTTTAAGAACTTATCCTAGTCAGACCATAGGCGTCCATTCGCTGAGGGGTTCAAAAACATTTCATATAATTATGAGTCATGAATGTACCATGTGCATGAGTTTTAAGAACTCGCGCCTAATCTTAATATTCTCTATCTTAATCTTAATAGTCTTTATCTATCAAATATGATATGAGAATAGAATCACCTTCTCACCATAAGTATATCGATAGCGCGACACCGACATTCCATTGATTATCATTGTGATGAACCGAGCGTGAGCACAAAGCCTCTGCCCACACAAAGGTTTGTACAACTCAGCTCTCACATGAGTCCTCAACTGAAATCTAACTTAACTCTATCTCACTCTTAACTTGCTCTTTACTCGATACGAATTCTTCGTATCTCACCACATACAACTCCTCATGAGTTCATATCGTACCATTTCATAGTACAATCTCTAATAGCATCAAGCTATACAGACTTAGTCATTACAGACTATTATCACTTTATAGCTTAATCTGATCACGTCGTGATCATCAATTTACCTTAGGGTTCTTTCCCTATTATTAACAAAACTCCACTCGAGTTCATTCTTATTATCTTTGTCATATTTATCTTATAGACATCATCTTATCATTTTTATTACCGGAGTTAGGAAACTCCTGAATCCTCATTCTCTAGATACTTCAAGATTCTTCTTTGAATCTTCACTTATACGTATTTTAAATTTTTATCTTTCTCTCTTTCAAGTTATAGCTTAAGGTACACTTACCTAAGTTTATAACCTACAGCTTTGATACCAACCTGTGACGCCCCCAAATCCAGGTTCCTTCAAACCTCGAATTCGGTCCGCCACGATACTACTATCGTCAACTATTATATCTTTTATTCATAACTTAATGAATATAACTTTGCTTATTATAATTTAGAATATAAATTCTTTCCAATTCCAGGATCTATGTAATGACCCAAAACTTTTATAAGTTTCACAACTTGGTCATTTAATATTCCTGTTTTACATCATATTCGATGTTTTAAAAATATGCGGAATAATTTAAACTTTTTCAATCTCTTATGAAAAATAAAACTTTTATTGATTTCTTAACTTGAATCAATTACAAATCTCTGAATCAAATTATGCTATGATTCACTCTATCCAATTTCTGTATAAATTCTTACATCTTAACTTGAACTCCTCTATGTATTACACATTGTAAACTACTATCCGGTGCATCTCCTAGAACCTAAACATGGTTCATAAGTATATATTTAAATAAACGAATCAATCTCCTTCAATAGTATTGAAGTCTATCAATCAAGTAGCACATAATCTTTACCGCGAGTCCTTAACCTGCAAAAGTGGTTATTTGCAAGGGTGAGCTCGATAGCCCAGAAATTCTAACAGTTTTAATGTAGCACATAGCATATAATAGCATATTCAGTTCATGCATTCATAATCAATTAATATTTACTATGCATTTTACTTCTCACATAACAAGCATAGAGATTTACTTCACAAGCATATCATCAAAGATCAACTTTCAACTTTCATACATATATCATATGCATTTCATATATATACATCAACATTATCATAGCAAAATATAGCTCAACTAACAGTTATAGAAGTCATATATCAAATAGAAACTAAAAGACTTACCTGATTCGTAGTTTATCAACTACGACTTAACTGCTTAAAGCTTATCTGAACTGCGTGTATTCCTCTTGATTGCTCGAAGTTGCTAATTCTAGCTCTTCAATCCTCCCATTGCTCTCAATACTACTGAACTTCCAAGTTCTTAGAACACTTGTATGCTCTCAATCTCACACTTTGCAATTCTCAGCAATGGAAAATAGAAGGAGATGGGTTGCATTTATAGAGAAACAAAAACACAGATATTGTCATCTCCCACTAAATTAAACACATGGATTGAAGGATTGTATGAAGGTTAACAAGGAGTTGTTGGATGGTAGTTGATTCACATCATTATGCCCACTCCCCTTTTCATCATTTGGAAGCTATGGATTTTGGAGAAGAAGAAGCAAACTAGACTAGGCCAGTGGTCTATTCACGTGATGGAGGAGATAAGACTCATAAAATGGGACAAAAGCTATAACTCAACATTCCATATTATTATTATTAGCATACTTAGGTTTATATGATATTTTTTCCCAAATGTGCATACATATACACCCACTCACAAAGAATTATATAATCCATGTACATTGGTCTATTCCAATTAATGTTTTAATTGGGCTAATTATAAAATAGTTGGATATTCTCAATCTATCATTTTCCATAAAAGTTATCATCTCAAATACACTCAATTATTATAATGATAATTAATATCAATTATTTATTAACTCACCATTTATTTTCTCTTAATACTTCCCATTAATTCTCTCTTGGATTTAACTTCCCTAGTTATGTCACACAAGACATAATTATGTGAACATAGTAATTAATAGCTCACAAGCTTATAATAGTATAATCTCACAAAATACCATTATTCTTAACTTTACATCTTATAACATGATCATGGAAGTGGTCTATTGCACCATGTTACACTTTATTATCTCACTTGTACATAATGCTAACATACAAGTCTTTATACATATATATTCAAATACTTCAGTATATTATATAGTTACCATTGAAGTGTTCTACTTCATTTCATATCATATAGATGTAGCTATTATATAATATAAAATCATTGCACATACAAATTAATTCCTTCAATTATTTATTCATTAAATTATTTAATGAAAGTTTATTCCATCACTTTGCCATACTAGACACATCTCACAAGCTTATATTAAGCTTATTACTTATTCGTATTACTTATTCATTTCCCACCACATTACTATAATCATAATTATGTACTTCATATATAACATAACATAAGATATTTTTATCATCTTTTCTCTAAATATAAGAACTAATCATAATAACACAATTTACTCATTTTCGCAAGATATTATTCTTAATATAATATCTTTGTATTATTAAAATATTTACATACACGACACACGTACACATTATAGATAGAAAATAAGTTTATTTACTATTATGATAAATTGTTTCCATCAACTTATATAGCAAATATGTTTTAATATATTTACCACATTACTTAATCCCACACATTTCCTCGTCTAAAGCTATATAAGGTAATATCAAAATAATATTCCCCTTTTATTAAAATAATCAAATTCTAGAATTTATTTTAATATCCTTTAGTAGAAATATACTTAAATTATTTCTCTTCCTTTCTATAGATTGTCTCAACACAATTTCTTTAATCTATACATTTAACCATATCTCAATATAAATCAATAAATCTCTAACCAATATTTATCTAAAGATATATCAATTTCCTTCTCTCGTCAAAAATGTACATATATACAAGTCTAAACCTAGCACACATCGAGTCTTTAATAGTATTCAATATAGTACACTGAGTGGTTTCCCACAAACAACCAACAAATTAGTTTATGTCTCGCTACCCTGCTTTTCACAAAGGTGTTAGATCGGTTACTAATTCAGATATACCTCCGCTCTCTGAAGGAATCGTTTAGCCCAGCTCCTATACATCCACCATTAAATGATACAGTTGCACTGCCTTAGACTTGATACTTACTCATACATATACTCAAGAAATTGGTGATTATCAAAGATATTTAACATCACCAACTTACTATGATAAAAAAAATTCATGCACATAAATTATTTAATATCGATAGATAGATTTCTATCCATCTTCTTTACTTCAAATAACTCGCCTCTTCAATAAACAACAAATATATAATAATAAAATATTTATTAAACACAGACATCACTTATTGCATAATTTATATTACCTCATGCAACACCATTCCATATACCTCACAATACATATATATTCTTATTCGAACCCTTCTCATGCCTTAAGAATTTATTTACTAAATTCTTATTTTAATAATTTCTAAAAATTTGGGTTCTTACAGTCATGTATACATAATTATCAATTAATGTTTTTATTTTGGAGGCTTGATATCTAAAAATGATAGTTGTTGATTAAACATGTGTATTGGAGTGGATTCATCACTGCTTTGATGTATTTAGGATGCAAGATTGACAATGCAGAATACAGACTCGCGCGGCCGTGCCATGAAAGCCTTGAGAAACCGCACGCCCGCGCTGAAAGTTTGTACAGGAAGATTAATCTTCGCTCACCCGCGCCATTTCCCTATTCAAAAACCGCGCGCCCACGCTGAAAGTTTGTAAAGGAACGAGGCTTCAAGCCTAAGAAGCAGGATGGGCAATTTTGGGTTATGATTTGAGAAAGAGGATGGGGAGGATTTACTGCAACCCCTATGCTTGCTCCCATGGGTATCGTTCGAGAATTTTATGCTAATTACAAAGATACTATGAGTGGGTTATCAATGGTTCGAGGAGTTCAAGTAGATTACAGACCTCAATTAATCAGGGCAGCTTTCAGAATACTCGACACTCCACCGACTAGGTATGATAATTGGGTCAAGGCTGCCCATTTTGAGACTGATTTGGACGAGGTTATCACTGATTTATGCATTCCAGGAACGCAGTGGACTTGTAGGTCAGGAACAAATCAGCCTCGCACTTTCCCAGCCTCATCCCTAAATCATTATGCAAAGGCTTGGAATTTGTTCATATGTGCGAATCTTGTACCTTCGATGCATCAGCATGAAATCAGAACTGAGAGGGCTATCATTTTGTGGGGAATCGTCACAGGCAAATACATCGATGTGGGCCATCTCATTAATCAGAACATGTTACGTTACATGAGGGGGAGCACTATAGGAAGTATCCCACATGCGTCTATTATTGCTAGTCAGTGTGCACAACAAGGAGTCCGTTGGGGTGATGAACAGATGCAAAGTCTGTAACGCCCGAGAAAATTGGATTTTTAAGAGAATTAAAACTTTATTAAATTATGTGGATTAAATGAATTTAATTGATTATTTATGAGAGCAAGCTAATTGAAGGTCGTTCTATGACCTAAACATATCAGAACATCGTAGGATTTTGGCTACGTGATAGAATTAAAGTGTTTGAATTTCCAAGACGAAAATAAAAGCTTTTCGAGAAATTTTCCAAAAAACACTATTCACGCATTTCTGCTCGGGAATTATTTTTGAACTTCCAAGAAATATGTTACGATAGAATATCAAGGTGAGATGGAATATCCAATAATATTTCAGTTATGGAAAACGTAATATTTCGCCTGTGGACTTAATTTGAGAACGTTAGGAAAATCAAGCGTTAAGAAGTTAGGGTAATGATTGTATGATACGTAGGTATTGTGTGAGGTAGAGTATACGAGTTAGAATACGAGAATTATACGTATAGAATATGAGAATTATACGTATAGAATACGTCCTAAGGTTTTAAGCCATTGGTGAATGGACTTGTGGATTATTTGGGAAGTATAAGTCCAATATGATTTAATAGGAAAGTTCAATAGAATTAAATTTGCAAGCCCAAGTGTTTGTAATGTAAAGCCAAAAGATTTGTTAATACAAGCCCAAAGTATAAGATGATATTAATTGAATTTAAAGTCCAAAGCAAGGATGATCCATGGGGCAACCCATGAGCACATGGATGACCCAAAGTGGTGGGCAAGTGAAGTAACTTAATGGATAAGTTTTGTGGTGAACAAGTAATGTAACTTAATGGCTAAGTGTTGTGATGACCAAGTAATTAAAGTGGGGAGCAAGTTTACTTGATGGTTAAGCTTGAAATAGTAAGGAGGTGGATGGATTAATGACCAAACTACCCTAACCTAGCAAGTTCTATAAATAACAAGCTCAAATTTCATTATTTGGTTGTTAACTTTTTTCCAAGCTAAGCAACTTAATTGGTACAGAAAATAAACACATATAAAGTTAGACTTCCTTTGTTAGATTTTCAAGAAGCAAGAAGAAGATTAAGGCTTAGCAAGTGATCATCAAAGGGTAAGCAATCTTGAACCATGATCTCTTTCTCTTCCATTGATAGAGAAGTTAGTAGTGGTAGAGCATGTATGCTAAGAAAGAGTTGGAATGATGAATCAAATGGCCTAAGTCTTAATAAGCCGTATAAGTCATGAATAATCTATTCATAATCATTTAAGCTATGAACTTAAGAAGATTTTGTAAGAAATTGTCTTATGTTTATAATAATGAAGTAGTATGATAATAAGAAGTAAGAATAGTGATTAAAGGACCTAACTCATTAATAAGTCATTAGCAATGAAATCAAGTATGTTATATTTTTATAAGTAAATAAGTTCATAAAGAACATGTAATGATTTCACATGAAAATAAGATGTTGTAATATGTAGGTGGAGATGTCTATATAATGGATTGAATTCATTTAGAATGATGAACAAGTCTTAAGTAACGAAGTTTTACCGAAATTCACACGATTAGACGATAATCGTTAAATTCGTAAAATTCTCGGAATGGAAGTCGAATTTTGATATTGAGCTTGGAAACATTGGTTTTCAATGGAGACAAGTCTTATTTGGCATTATAGAGTTGCAGATTCGAAAAATGACCGGATTTCGACTTAGAACGAAGAAACGAGCGTTGAACGTTCACGAACGTTTATCGTTTTTGTTAAAAATGGACTAATAGGTGAATTTTTAGTTAACGAAGTTAAATAGATAAAATTCTTGCATGAACACGTAGAGTATGTGATTTGTGAACCGTAGGCTCTTGAACGAGCAAATTCGGACTTATAACGAAGAAGTTAGGAGCTCGGGAATCTTACCTAAAAGAAAAAGCAGAAAATTGTATGCATGTACGAGTCGCTCATGGCGACTCCAAGCCAAATAGCCGGCGACGCAGCGCCAAAGTGAGTCTCCTCCCCTGGAAACTCAAGCCGCAGCGTGACCAGTAACAAAGAGACTCGCGCCGCAGCGCCGAGTCCGGTCTCCAAGCCCTAAATGGTGACGCCACAGCGCGGCATAACAAAGGAACACTGGCACCGCGGCGCCAGCCTTAAAACCTAAGTAGTAAAGAATGGTTACTAGTAGAGCATGAATGGAAATTGATTAGTAATGAACCAATACATAATTAAACTTAATGTAGCATCATTAAGATAATTGTAAACCTTAAGTAATACACTAAAGGTTGAAGATAAGTCGAATGCGAACATGAATGGTATGCAATAAACTTAATGTAGCATCATTAAGATAATTGATTCAAAAGTTGAGCTTTTATTTCAGAAGTCTTTGATTCACTAGCATGTTATTATATATTGTTATTTCATTTTTTTATACTTGTGGGCAATCATGCTCACTCTTGCGTAATAATAACATTGCAGTTAAGAACAAAAGGTATGATGAGCCTTCTACTAGCAAAGGCAAGGGCAAAGCTAATAAGTGATGAAGACTTGTTATTAAATTTTTAGAATGTTATTGTAGAGACTTGATGTTGTTAAGACTTATTTGTTTATGTTTCCGCACAGATGTTTAAGGTTAGTTTGACTTGGGATTGTATTGATTATTAAGATGTTGTAACCCCATACGGGGAGGATTTATGAGGATTTATTTCTATCTATTGCATGGTTTGCATTTATTATGGGTAGATAGATGGATTATATTTGTACAGTGAACACCAAATCCCGTGGAATTTAAGTACCCGGATTTGGGTGTGTCACAAGTTGGTATCAAAGCTGAAGGTAATGAACCTTAGGTGGGGGTAACAACCTTAGGTAGTAGCCTTATAGGAAGAACATAGTGATGGAAAACTCTTATCGAGTTCTAAGAAATGAATTTCTTTAATTCATGGAAGATAATAAAAGACTTTATGTGCTTATATGTTAAATTATGTGCTCACTAGTACGACTTAGTAACTAAAACTTGTAATGATGTTGTCAGGATGTCGGATGTGGGAGGAGCTAGTTGAGTTGGGGAGGAGGAACCCCGAGTACCTACTGAGGAGGAGCCCCGAGACATTCATGTTGTCAAGGAGCAGTCGATACAGAGAGAGACATCTCCATTGATCACTGTTGTTGGTCAGGTGCATGAGTCTGAGACTGATCCTGAGGAGGAAGATGAAGAGAAAGAAGAGGAGTTTCCCCCGCACTCCATTGATGCTGAGATGTACGACGAGTTATATGATCGTAACGTAGAGTTACGTGACACTGTCCAGGATTTGACTGAGCGGGCGGTTATTCAACAGATTACCCTCGAGGAGAAGGAGAGGGAGGTTGTGACTCTTCACACACGACTGGGAAATGTAGAATGAGATTTGGTCCACGAGAAGGGTCAAATCGAGGAGAAGACCGAGGAGATAGAGAAGTTGAAGAAGGAACTGAAGGAAAGCTTGGAAAGGCTGATCATAGCAGAGGAGGGCTGGGTAAGAGAATCACGCTGTGCTGATCTTGCAGAAGAGGATGGTCGTGCAAAGAAGGTGAAGCTTGGGGAGACATACTCTACACTTAATAATGCAATGGATGAGGCCCGGGATCGAGTTTTGAGGTACCCAATTCAGTTCGAAGGGCTACCATCGTACATGCTAGACCACAGGACGATGTCTCGCATCATGGAAGAGGAACGTAGCAAGGCTATTCAATGCCTTAACCGGCAGTGATAGAATTTGTTTAATTATGTGAAAAACTTATTTGGTATTTAGATGTAAATTCCGATGTAGTTATGAACAAAGAAATATTTTAATATTTAAATCCTTTGGATTCTTTATCTCAGGATAGTTAATGTAAATAGCAGTGATGCTATCGTTTGATGTTAAAACTTTCGATTTGAATGAATATATATCAAGTTGTTTGAGATAATGTGTTAAATAATTATGTAAAATTGTTGAGTAATGCCTTAACTGTTTAGAGAAATAAACAAAGATCTAATAAGCATATATTTTAACAGAAATATGCCGCCAAGAAGAAGACAACACCGTCAACCAGCTCAGGAAGAATCAACGAATAACAACAATAACGCCAATGCTAATCCTGTTCAGCGATTGGTTAACTTACTAGCTGGAGCAATGAATAATCAACCTCAAGCTCCACCAAATACTACGTTTAAGGATTTCAAGGCGATGGGACCGCCAGAGTTTAAAGGTTCCGTGAACCCAATTGAGGCTCAAATGTGGGTTATGGAAATGGAAAAGGTTTTCGATCTTGCTAGAGTTAGAGAAGACCAGAAGACCGCTTTCGCAACGTTTATGCTAAAATCTAAAGCGAGTTATTGGTGGCAAGCAAACAAGGTCCGTGGAGGTGAAGGTGTGATTACTTGGGAGAGATTCAAAGAGATGTTTTTTGAGATGTATTTCCCAACTAGCTCGCAGAACCAAATGGAAGTCCAGTTTCTAGAGTTAAAATAGGGAAATATGTCTGTACCAGATTATGCGGCTAGATTCAACGAGTTAGATAGCTTCTCCCCATATCAAGTACACACGGATGAGAGAAAAACAAGAAGGTTTGAACAAGGACTGAAGCCCTGGGTATATAGCAAAGTATCAATGTTTCAGCTAAACACTTTTACTGGAGTACTAGAAAAGGCCATCCTCGCGGAAGGAGGAAGCGATGCGGTGACCAAGTACAATCAGGATCAGAAGAAGAAGAAGAGCGAAAGTGAAGGAAATAACAAGGCTAGTGGAAGTGGCACAGGAGGTGGTAATTTTAATCAGAAGAAAAAGTGGAATGACAACTTATCATCGGGGAATCAGCAAGGAGGTCAGAAAAAGAGGATTGAAGCATGCCCAACCTGCGGGAAATATCATCTGGGGGTTTGTATGAAGGGAAAGCGGGTGTGCTACAATTGTGGTCAGGAGGGCCACAAAGCATCTAACTGTCCTAACCCAAAGAAGGGTACCTGCTTTACTTGTGGTTCAAAGGATCATCTGGCAAGAGACAGTCCTAAGAAAGGATCTGGAGGGGAAGGATTAGGAGTAAATAGGGGAAACAACAGTGGAAACACCTTGACTATCACAGGACCAACCCATGACAGTAATCGACCGAATCGCCAGGACTTTCAACATGACAGTCAAGGGATGCGATTCGATCTCATGATGTGGTGTCAGGTATCATTCCGATCAATAATATTAATGCTTATGTATTATTTGATTCGGGTGCTACTTGTTCCTTTATATCCGACGACTTTGCAAAAAATTTAGATTTGCCTAAGGATGAATTGGAATACCCCATGAACATAGAAATTGTGAATAAAGAAATAATCCCTGTTATGTACGTACATAAGAACTCTAGAGTGGATATTAAGGGTAATATCATGAATGTAGATCTTATCCCTATTCGACTTGGGGAATTTAATGTTATCTTGGTAATGGACTGGTTATTCAATTACGGGGCTATAATTGATTGCCAAAAGAAACGTATTAACCTTATGACTCCGTCAAAGGTTGTGTTTTATGGTAGCAAGTCGCCTAGACAAGCGAGTTGTTTGACGATGATGCAGACCAGGAAATTGTTAAGACAAGGCTGTGTAAGGTACTTAGCTTACATAGTCGACAGTCGTAAAAAGAATCCTAAAGTACAGGAGATACCGGTTGTGAGGGACTTCGTCGACGTATTTCCAGATGATTTGCATGGACTTCTGCCAGATAGAGAGGTTGATTTCGTGATCGATTTGGCGCTAGGAACTGCTCCAATATCGAAGGCACCATACCGAATGGCACCGGTACAGATGAAAGAATTAATGGTACAACTACAAGAATTACTAGACAAGAAGTACATTCAACCGAGCGTATCGCCGTGGTGAGCGCTGGTGTTGTTTGTGAAAAAGAAGGACAGAACGATGCGGCTCTGCATTGACTACAGAGAACTGAATAAGGTCACGATTAAGAATAGATATCCATTACAGAGGATCGATGACCTGTTTGATCAATTGAAAGGAGCGAGATACTTTTCCAAGATAGTCTTGAGGAGTTGTTATCATCAACTAAAGGTGAGGCCAGAGGATGTATTGAAGACAGCATTTAGAACACGATATGGTCACTACGAAGTTTTGGTAATGTCATTTGGTCTAACGAATGCTCTTGCAGCATTTATGGGACTAATGAATGGTGTGTTCAAGACGTTTTTGGACAAATTCGTAGTGGTATTTATAGACGACATTTTGGTTTATTCAAAAACCAAGGAAGAACATGAAGAGCATTTGGGATTAACGTTGGAAGTATTGAGAAGGGAGAAGTTGTATGCCAAGTTTTCGAAATGCAAATTTAGGATCGAGCGGTAATAATTTCTTGGGCACGTGATCGATAAAAATAGAATTTCGGTAGATCCATCTAAAGTTGAAATCGTGATTAATTGGGATCAGTCGAGGACGCCGTCGGAAGTACGAAGTTTTCTTGGATTAACATGATATTGCAGAAGATTCATACAAGACTTTTCCAAGATCGCAACTCCGTTAACGAATTTAACTTGAAAAGCTGTGAAATTTATTTGGACGGAGAAGTGTGAGGAAAGCTTTCAAGAATTGAAGAAGAGGTTGAGTACATCACCTGTGTTATCTCTTTCGGATGATACAGGAAATTTTGTTATTTATAGTGATGCGTCGCATAAAGGACTTGGATGTGTGCTTATGCAAAATGGCAGAGTCATTGCGTATGCATCACGACAATTAAAGGATTATGAGAAGGGATATCCAACCCACGACTTGGAGTTAGCTGCAGTTGTTTTTGCTTTGAAAATTTGGAGGCACTATATCTCTATGGGGAGAAATGTGATGCCCCCAAATTCGGGTCTCTTTCAACCCAACATATGGTGCTCCACGGTGCTACAGTTCACACAAACATTCCATTGAAAAAGCCTCAAAAGAACGAATCTCTCTTATATATATTCCAAAACAATACTACCATTCCCCAGGTTCTTTATAACCGTTAACATTTGTTCTTGTCATAATATCAAATATTATCATTACAAACCTATACTATTACATAGGTACGCTTCTGAGTTAAACTTTAGCCTTCACTTTATCCTTGTCGAATCCTTTGGTCATATCGTCTAAGCTGCAATCATATGGTTCAAGCAAGTGTGAGCATAACACGCTCAGTAAGTACAACAATTTCATTTTTAAAAGCATGTTTGAAACATAGGAATCATATATCTTCAATAACTGGATGATAGTTACGAAGTACTATCAATATCTTAAAATATCATTTCTTTTCCTTCAAAACATTTTTCAAAACAATAATTTGTAATTCATCAATTCTGGTTCAAGACGTGAACGTCTTATAGTCTCTTTAAAAAGGACAACCCGACACAAAGTCCGTAAGTCTGACATATCTGACGAGAACTTCTAGGTGATCAGCCTATAGTACTCTATGTTGATCAACACTACATCCATTAAATGTGTATACGTTTAAGTTGTGGCAACCTCACGTGCCCATCGAATACTCGATGAAAATACATTTGTTTATTCATATTCAGGCTTACCTTGAATCCGTACCAATTAGTTGGCGTAGGATAGCGTTAGCAATTCTATATTGAAAGACTTGTAAACAGTTCAATCAATCTATCAAGATTACTCTAGCCGAGTTAAAACGGGCATCGACTCTTTCTTTAAAACCATACATGCATCTCATATCTTGAATCATTTGAAAACCTGGCTAACACGAAGGTTAGACAAGCGTTTAAGAAAAACTTGCCTTCAAATATCTTTCTACACAAGATAATTACGTTTCCTTTGAGTCTTTACAATCTCTACAATACATAATCACATAACATACCACATTAGGCCATGAATGAACATACATAGTTCCTAAAGAATCTTACCCTACTTCTCAATCTAATCCCGTATTAGATTTATTAATATTAGTTTAGGCTTTCAAAAGTCATTCTTTACATCATTCTTACCGACTTCGCATCTCTTCCGTAACCTAAGTGAAGTTATTTCATTAGTACTGACTTCGGTTCAAGTTAATTATCCTTCCTCACGCTTACTAACGTCCTTACGTTATCATCCAAAACTCGATCGTCATTGGTTAAGTATACTTATTGCATATCGTTCACGTTCATCTTCAATTGACTTTCTTTAACCCTAAGTAATCATACTTGAGTTTTAATTATGACTTAATAATATTTTATTAAGTCCTTTTGTTCGTTACTAAACAATTTCCCTTCATGTTCCACTTGTAACCATTCTTCATTGTCTAAGTTTTAAAAAATTCAATGACCAGAGTGCTTGGCTATTACACTTGATCTTGCATATTTACAGGCTGAGAGACCCAGATTTTATCAATAAAGATTTAAATTTTGTTGAAATAATTTTTTTAATATTATGGTGTGAATTTAAGATAATATTATAGTTGTGGGTAGTATTTATAAATTTTGCAAAGTATGCAAGTGGTTATATTATATTCGATTGGTCGGGAATATTCGGTTTAGCGGGGAATATTCAGAAAAGCAGCTCAATCATTGGTGGACCCCCTAGCAAAATTATTATCGGATTGAAAAACGACAAAAATATTTTATTGAAATAACGGCGGAAGTTTTACCGTAGTTCTTGTTGAACTACTTTCAGTAGTAAAAGTACATGAATGTCGTGTGGTTTGCATAAGTAGCACACTAGTATTGATTATTGATGCTTATGTGAGAAGTCACTTTCGGTTTGATTCCATTATTATCGATTAATAATATGAATTATTATAGCGATAATGACGTTTTGTTTTATTCAGTATTATTAACGTAATAAAATGAAACATCTTTTTATATAAAATAGAATACTTTATTAAAGTTATTACATAAATAGAATATATTATATTTTATTATGCATAGTGTTGCATAGTGTTTTGCATAGTATTGCATAGTGTTTGCATAGTAAAATGTTTTATATAAATAGAATATATTATATTTTATTTAAAAGATTTTTCTTTAAATATGGACCGTCGATTAAAGTAAATCAATACGGACCGTTCATGGATTAGTTACTTATGCATTCCATTTTCCTATAAATAGAAGCTCATTCCTTCATTATTTTCTTACGAATTCATTGAAACTCTAGAGAGAGAAATTATAGAGAGAAGCTATAGAGAAAATTATAGAAAGAAGAAGAGTATTCTGCTACTTCACTACTTCTATATTCAGTTCTTTTACGGTAAGGGTGTTATTCTTTCTTCTTGAAGAGAACTTACATTATTACATTCATTATTATTACATTTGGAATAACTTTGTAAAAGTGGCATACCCTATACATAACTTTTATCATCTGTGACATACCCTATACTTGGTGAAATCCTTATGTTATTCCATTGCTTATTATTACTGTTGGAATAACTTTTGTATCTGTGATTTACCCTATACTTGGTGACATTCTTCTATTATTACATTGGAACATCCTGCATGCGTGTGTTTTTACACCTGGACCGGGTTCCGCTCTTTATTATTCTGTTGGAACATCCATGCATGTGTTTTACACGGGACTGGTTCCGTCTTTATCATTCTCATTTGGAATATCCTATCGTGTGTTTTACACCGGATCAGGTTCCATCTTTATTATTACTGTTGGAACATCACATGCCGGTGTGTGAATTTCACACGACTTGGTTCCGTTATTATTATTACATTGGAATAACTTTTGTCTGCTCAAATCCGCATGCATGGTGATTTCTTTTGTTATTCCATTCTTTATTATACCCAGTTGGTTAAAACTTTGACTTCTATACTCCATGAAATTAGTAGAATATCCTTGATATTTGCATTTCATCCAGTATCTTTTCATGGAAATATTCTTCTGATCATTCTTGAATTTTACTCTACGAAACAGTATCATGTTGATAATTTGGACATTAATAATTCATGGATTAAATAATTCTTGAACTTGTTTTATTGAATTATTATGTCATTGTCATCATCCTCATGTTATATTATGTTATCTTTGGCTTACGTGCATAGATGAACTTAGTATGATTATGACCAGGGATCATTCGGTATAATCATGACTTGATATAAATGATGTGACAAAAGTCCTCAGTGGCCTGTAATGCAGTGATGGATAGTTTTTGGTATGATTATGACCAGGGGTGATTCGGTATAGTCATGACCATTGATAATTTGATGAAAATCCTTGACCGTGGTACAGGGATGATTAGATGTGGTGGTTTATTTATTAAAGTCGAGTCTCGTGATAAAAATTGATGAAAACCTTTTAAAACCTAAAAGATAGTAGACTTTATTCTCTACTTGACTCTTTTTAATGGGTTGCTTATTCCATTGCTAGATTAAACCGTTTTCTATTGTATTTTATCGGTTTAACATCATTGAAGGCTAATGATAATTTATTCTGCATTATCTTAGTCATAATATTTCTTCTGAGGCTAGTTGAGCTCACCTTTTCTTTCACTTTATTCTCTTGAAATGAGAACATAGCCGACGAGTCGGGGAGCGAAGTAATGGTCCGAAGGATAGCATTAGTAGTCCTCACTATTACGTGAAATAGTGTGATAATAGTCATTTAATGGGGACTCCTTTTGAGTTTGTATAATATCTAGTAGACAAAATTTGTATTCAAACTCACGATTTATGTCGTATTATACCGACGATTATATTAGTAAGTTGTATTTGAATTTATGTACCATGTAAGTGGCGACCCAAGATGGGTGGCGTATACCTAATTTTGGGGCGTCACGGTTGGTATCGAGCTTAGGATATGATCCACAGGCTAAAATGCGAGATAAGAACTAGGAGGGAGGCGGGGAATTCCTTCGCTAGTATGACCTACCTAAGTTTATTTGGTATTTGATTGGTCGGTCGAATATAGGGATAATTTATTAAATGTCAATTAACCCTTGTTTTGTGGCAGTGTTTGAGAATGGCATCTGAAAATCTTTGAGATAAGCAATGAAGCACATGAGAGTGTTGATTCGGTTCAAACAAAAGGTAACGACCAACAACACGATAATAATCATCTTTGGTGGCAACGGCTATCGAACAATGATAACCATCGTGGGGAAATTATCATGCTAAGAATGGTAACCACTTGGTGGTAATCATGGCAAAGATAATAAAGTGGAAATTTCAAGAAGAAAGGTCATTTAACTCGATTTTTTCAGATAGTGTGAAGTCAAGTCCAGTTGGGATAGTGGCACCAAAGGCGGATACGGACAAAACAAAGTCGGTGGTTTCGGGAAGAGCATTTTTCGTGACTTCTCAAAAGTGGGTAACCCGAACGGTTAGCACGCAGGTTAGTTAATTATAAATTCTTCGAAGTCTATACCTTATTAGATACTGGGTTCTACCCTTTCTTTTATCTCTCTTGCTTGCGTTCAACGCTTTAAATTTGACTCCGGAGAAATTAGACTTTGATTTATCTATTGAAACTTCATTGGGAGAAACCTTCGTTACCTCCACTGTTTATTAATCTTGTTGTTTCAAATAAACACTTTCACGTTACCTGTCTATCTTATCTCTTTGAAAATACTTGCCTTTGAGGTAATTTTTGAAAACGATTGATTAACTACTCATTATTCTTTTTGTAAGGTTGTTAGCTTTTATATTCCTAACCAACCTGTTATACGAATTCAAAGTAACCAAATCCTAAAGTTAATCATTGTTATATCAAGCCATAAGTAAAGAACCCGATCCTTTCGTTGTTGACTTCCTTGTGTGGAATGCAATCAAGCCGGACTTTACTCAGAGGCGTGACGTCATGACTGAAGATGGCAAGTTGATAGGTATCATTGTGAGGTGCTATCTAGGTTAAGGGATAGAAGTCACAGTTGGTATCAATGTGACGTACTATCCAAGTCTTGGATGAGAGTCAAAGTTTTGAATGATATTTCTATTATTAATAAATTTCCTGGCGTATTCATGAAGACTTCTTAGCCTACTTAGAGCGTGAAATCGAATTTTGTATTGACCCCAGTACAAAAACCCATTTCTTAAACCCTCAAATATTTCTTCAACTAAAAGGATCAGTTTACGTGGATTATGATGAAAGTCATAATAAAAGTATAGAACTAATAAAAATCATGGGTATATGAAGTATTAGTAAGTTTTATGATGAGTTATGTTGGTTAGTATGTGAAAACATGAAAGTTTCTTAGAAATCACAAAGAGTTGAAAATTAGATTTTAGTGAAAAACGTAACATGAAATTCAATTGACCATATCTCCTGTTATATTTTGAATTTTTGAATGTGGTCAAGTCCTAGAGTTAGATCTATGAGTTACCTAACTAATCCAATTGGAATTACTGGAAAAGGTGTTGTAGATTTTTGTGTGGACTGATTTTAGCAAAGGAGTGCAAAGCTGCAAAAACCGAAAAAGCTTCTGCCATGATTTTAGAGAGGCTGTTTCGGCCACTTAAATTATGAGAAAAATTCTGGCCTTTTGGGACATGAAAGTATATGGTATAAAGTACCTCCTGTCCAAAAATGAGCTCATTCGACTTAAAATGAGCAAGTTATGACTATTTCAATATTTAGGTTTTTCCGATTTAAAACGCTATAACCGAGTTCTATAACTCCGATGACCATGAAATTTAAACTAGAAGCTCATGTTAACATGTGTAAGTCCTGCCAAGATTTGGGAATTTTGGAGTTAAACTTGAGGTAGCTAATTTCTTAAGGAATTAATTAGAAATTGATTTTGAAAAATAGTAAATGAATTTTAAAAATTCCGAGAAAATATATTTTCATCATGGGACTATATTATGCTAAATCCCAGAAAAGAAATATTTTTGGGACTGATTTGGTATTTTCATGAAAATAGTTTAATTCTGAATATATATGAGTTAAATATGTTATGTGAAGTAACAAAGTTGAAAATAGGATTTTATGGCTAGAGAATCCTATATAGAGTATATGCATATTTTTTTGAGGATTTGATAATTGGTGATGATATTTTATGAGTATGACATTTACGAATGATTAAATGCATTATATGGTAAAGCGTAAACAATTAAGATAAATTGTTTATAAATTTAAGAAGTGATTAAAATATTGGTATAATATTAATGATATTAGACTATGAGATTATTAAGTGATTGATAACATGGGGATATTCTTGAATCCTGGATAAATTATATTATAAATGTTTAATATTTATCCTTTATCTCATTTGATTGATTCTTTATATCATTATCCTCATGTTTATATTTTTTTTTAAAGTCATCTGGGGCCTGTAGAGCATAGATGGACTTGGTATGATTATGACCAGGGATTGTTCGGTATAATCATAACCGTAATTGAAAACACAATTATCTTTGGCCATAGTGCATGGATAATTTTTGGTCGTGATACTATTGAATATCCTTAGCCTGTAGTGCAGGGATGATTCGACGATGTGGATTAATTATTGAGCTGAGTCTCAGCAATGAAATATTAATTCATGGATGTGTTCAAAGTCATCGTGGCTTACGTGCATAGATGGACTTGGTATGATTATGACCGAGGATCATTCGGTATAATCATAATCAGTAATTGAAAACACAATTATCTTTAGCCGTAGTGCATGGATAATTTGTGGTCGTGATACTAATGAATACACGATTATCTTTGGCCGTAGTGCATGGATAATTTGTGGTCGGGATACTAATGAATATCCTTAGCCTGTAGTGCAGGGATGATTCGACGATGTGGATTAATTATTGAGTTGAGTCTCAGCAATGAAATATTAATTCATGGATGTGTTCAAAGTCATCTGTGGCTTACGTGCATAGATGGACTTGGTATGATTATGACCAGGGATCATTCGGTATAATCATAACCGTAATTGAAAACACGATTATCTTTGGCCGTAGTGCATGGATAATTTATGGTCGTGATACTAATGAATATCCTTAGCCTGTAGTGCAGGGATGATTCGACGATGTGGATTAATTATTGAGCTGAGTCTCAGCAATGAAATATTAATTCATGGATGTGTTCAAAGTCATCTGTGGCTTACGTGCATAGATGGACTTGGTATGATTATGACCAAGGATCATTCGGTATAATCATAACCGTAATTGAAAACACAATTATCTTTAAGCCGCGTAGTGCATGGATAATTTGTGGTCGTGATACTAACGAATACTACGATTATCTTTGGTAGTAGTGCATGGATAATTTGTGGTCGTGATACTAATGAATATCCTTGGCCTGTAGTGCAGGGATGATTCGATGATATGGATTAATTATTGAGCTGAGTCTCAGCAATGAAATATTAATTCATTGATGTGGTAAAAGTCATCTTTGGCCGTAGTGCATTGATAGACTTGGTATGATTATGACCACGGATTATTCGGTGTAATCATGACCGTAATTGAAAACACGAATATCCTTAGCCAGTAGTGCATGGATAATTCATGGTTGTGATACTATTAAGCTGAGTCTCAGCATTATTGGTTTTACAGTTGTATATCTTTGGCACCAGTAGTACAAAAGATGAATTGTTAATGAATATCTTTGGTAGGATTAGAAGATGAATTTAATATTTTTAACGATAAAGGTATTCAAGGTATCCTCACCTCTTTATCATATCAGTATCGTACCCTAATTTCGAGGGCTTAAATTCCATAAGGAGGAGAGATTGTGAGACCCAGATTTTATCAATAAAGATTTAAATTTTGTTGAAATAATTTTTTAATATTATGGTGTGAATTTAAGATAATATTATAGTTGTGGGTAGTATTTATAAATTTTGCAAAGTATGCAAGTGGTTATATTATATTCGATTGGTGGGGAATATTAGGTTTAGCGAGGAATATTAAATGACAACTACTCAATCATTGGTGGACCCATTAATAGAATTATTGTCGGATTGAGAAAACGACAAAAATATTTTATTGAAATAACGGCGGAAGTTTTACTAGTGGTTCTTTGTTGAACTACTTTCGGTAGTAAAAGTACGATGTCGTGTGGTTGCATAGTAGCACACACGGTATTGATTATTAATGCTTATGTGAGAAGTCACTCAGGTTTGATTCCATTATTATCGATTAATAATATGAATTATTATAGCGATAATGACGTTTTGTTTTATTAAGTATTATTAACGTAATAAAACGAAACATCTTTTATATAAAATAGAATACTTTATTAAAGTTATTACATAAATAGAATATATTATATTTTATTATGCATAGTGTTGCATAGTGTTTTGCATAGTATTGCATAGTGTTTGCATAGTAAAATGTTTTTATATAAATAGAATATATTATATTTTATTTAAAAGATTTTTCTTTAAATATGGACCGTCAGATTAAAGTAAATCAATCTGGACCGTTCATGGATTAGTTACTATGCATTCCATTTTCCTATAAATAGAAGCTCATTCCTTCATTATTTTCTTACGAATTCATTGAAACTCTAGAGAGAGAAAATTATAGAGAGAAGTTATAGAGAGAAAATTATAGAAAGAAGAAGAGTATTCTGCTACTTCACTACTTTTATATTCAGTTCTTTTACGGTAAGGGGTGTTATTCTTTCTTCTTGAAGAGAACTTCTGTTATTCCATTCATTATTATTACATTTGGAATAACTTTTGTAAAAGTGGCATACCCTATACATAACCTGTATACGCGGCATACCCTATACTTGGTGAAATCCTTATGTTATTCCATTGCTTATTATTCTGTTGGAATAACCTGTATACGCGGTTTACCCTATACTTGGTGACATTCTTCTATTATTCTGTTGGAACATCCTCATGCATGTGTTTTACACCGGACACAGTTAAAATCTTTATTATTCTGTTGGAACATCACATGCATGTGTTTTACACCCACTGGTTCCGTCTTTATCATTCCATTGGAATATCCTATCTGTGTGTTTTACAGGATCTGGTTCCATCTTTATTATTCTGTTGGAACATCCCGCTTGTGAATTTCACCCGACTTTGGTTCCGTTATTATTATTACATTGGAATAACTTTTATCTATCTGCAATCTACCGCATGCATGGTGATTTCTTTTGTTATTCCATTCTTTATTATACCCGGTTGGTTAAAACTTTGACTTCTATACTCCATGAAATTAGTAGAATATCCTTGATATTTGCGTTTCATCCAAAGATCTTTTCATGGAAATATTCTTCCGATCATTCTTGAATTTTACTCTCTGAAACAATTATCATGTTGATAATTTGGACATTAATAATTCATGGATTAAATAATTCTTGAACTTGTTTTATTGAATTATTATGTCATTGTCATCATCCTCATGTTATATTATGTTATCTTTGGCTTACGTGCATAGATGAACTTAGTATGATTATGACCGAGGATCATTCGGTATAATCACGACTTGATATAAATGATGTGACAAAAGTCCTCGGTGGCTTTGTAATGTAGTGATGGATAGTTTTTGTATGATTATGACCGGGGGTGATTCGGTATAGTCATGACCATTGATAATTTGATGAAAATCCTTGGCCGTGAATGCGGGGATGATTAGATGTGGTGGTTTATTTATTAAAATTTGAGTCTCAAATGATAAAAATTGATGAAAACCTTTTAAAACCTAAAAGATAGTAGACTTTATTCTCTACTTGACTCTTTTAATGGGTTGCTTATTCATTGCAGATTAAACCGGTTGTCTATTGTATTTTATCGGTTTAACATTTGTTGAAGGCTAATGATAATTTATTACGCATTATCTTAGTCATAATATTTCTTCTTTGGGCTAGTTGAGCTCACCCTTTCTTTCACTTTTTCTCTTGAAATGAGAACATAGCCGGGACGAGTCGGGGAGCGAAGTAATGGTCCGAGAGGATAGCATTAGTAGTCCTCACTATTACGTGAAATAGTGTGATAATAGTTGTAATGAGGACTCCTTTTGAGTTTGTATAATATCTAGTAGACAAAATTTGTATTCAAACTCACGATTTATGTCGTATTGTTACCCACAGCAGTTATATTAGTAAGTTGTATTTGAATTTATTTACCATGTAAGTGGCGACCCAAGATGGGTGACGTATACCTAATTTTGGGGGCGTCACAGCGGCGTCACCACTTATTGCTCAAAATCCAGACTCGGCGCTGCGGCGCGAGTCTCTGTGTTATATGTCGCGCTGCAGGGCGAGTTTGCAAGGTTTAAAGGCCACTTTGGCGCTATGGCACTGGATTATTTACCTTGTGTTGGCACCGCGGTGCCAGCTCTATGCACTAGACACTTTGGACAAATTTTTGACTTAATGAGATTCCCGGCCTCGTAACTTCTTCGTTATAAGTCCGAATTGGCTCTTTCAAGAGCCTACGGTTCACAAATCACATATTCTATGTGTTCATGCAAGAATTTTATCTATTCGACTTCGTTTGCTAAAAATTCACCTATTAGTCCATTTTCAACAATAAAGGTAAATGTTCGTGAACGTTTAACGCTCGTTTCTTCGTTCTAAGTCAGAATACGGCCATTTTCGAGTCTCTATAATGCCAAATAAGACTTGTCTCCATTCAAAACCAATGTTTCCAAGTTCAATATCCAAATTCAACTTCCATTTCGAGAATTTCACGAATTCGACGATTGTTGTCTAATCGTGAGAATTCCGACGAAACTTCGTTACTTGAGATTTTTAAACCATTTCAATTGGATTCAATCCATCATACTATCATCTTGACATACATGCTTTGTTAACTTATGAATATGATAAGTTATTACTAGTTCATTGTGAGTTTATAACTTATGAAAATATAAATTACTTATATTTTCAATACTCATAACTTATGTCTTCTTTTCATATAACTTATTATGGTTAATGACTTCTATCCATTATTCATACTTCTTATTATCATACTAACTTCATTTGTATAAACATGTTACAAGTTCTTATTCGTTCATTATAAGTTCATAGCTTATATAAGTATACATAACTTATTCATGATTTATTAGGGCTTATTAAGACTTAAGCCCTTTGATTCATTATTTCAACCCCTTCTTATCATGCTTGTTCTACAAATACCCCCTTCTCTAACAATAGAAGAGAAAGAGAATCAAAACTTAGGAGTACTTACTCTTGATGTTCACTTGCTACACCTTAAACTTCATCTTGCTTCTTGCTTAATAAGAACTCTAGCTTCTCTAGCTTTTTCTCTCAAGCCATTAAGCTATAAGTTGTTGTGGAAAATCTAATAATAGAAGTCTAGCTTTTATGTGCTTATTCTCTCAAGTAAATAAGCTCTTAACTTATTATGTATAAGGTGTTAGAGGAAATGAATAACCAACAAAATGAATTAAGAGCTTCCTATTTATAGAAAATCCTAGATGAGGGCTCATTGGTCATTAAACCATCCACCTCCTTACTATTCATTACCTAGCTCTTAAGTAAACTTGCTCCCCACAACACTTGCTCACCACTCTTATTTCTTGGTTAATACTTAACTTAGCCATTAAGCTACTTGTTTATCACTTAAGCACTTTGTGTGATCACCACACTTACTTAGCCACTAAGTTTACTTGTTCATCACCTTGGATATTCCATGGTTTGCTCCATGGGTTTAAACCATCTCATAACCCATTGGTTCTTACTTTGGGCTTTAGCTTAATTAACTTAACTTAATCATTTTGGGCTTACATTATTTTACTTTGGGCTTTACATTACAAATCCTTAGGCTTGCTTATTAATTCTATTGGACTTAACCAATAAATCATATTGGACTTTAATACTTCCTACACAATCCTACCAATTCATTTATTTTGGCTTAAAGCCTTATAACATATATTATACGATAATTCTCGTACTCTAATTGTGATACTTAGTCAACATATCGACATACCATTATTCATATACGTGATTTCGTATAATAACTCATATAGCATTCAGATTCCTTACCTCGCATGAATACCTACGTATAATACGATCATCGCTAATTCATTACATACATTTAAATTCCTTCTCGAAAGTCACATTTCCTAAACGTTAGGTTTTAAGTCCACAGGCGAAATATTACGTTTTCCATAACTGAAATATTATTGGATATTCCATCTCACATCCATATTCTATCGTTACGTATTTGTCAGAAATCTTTTGAATTCTTGTTATTCATTCTTTATTCAAAAGTTGAGCTTTTATTTCAGAAGTCTTTGATTCACTAGCATGTTATTATATATTGTTATTTATTTTTTTATACTTGTGGGCAATCATGCTCACTCTTGCGTAATAATAACATTGTAGTTAAGAACGAAAGGTATGATGAGCCTTCTACTAGCAAAGGCAAGGGCAAAGCTAATAAGTGATGAAGACTTGTTATTGAATTTTTAGAATGTTATTGTAAAGACTTGATGTTGTTAAGACTTATTTGTTTATGTTTCCGCACAGATGTTTATGGTTAGTTTGACCTGGGATTGTATTGATTATTCAGATGTTGTAACCCCATAAGGTGAGGATTTATGAGGATTTATTTCTATCTATTGCATGGTTTGCATTTATTATGGGTAGATAGATGGATGATATTTTTACAGTGAACACCAAATCCCGTGGAATTTAATTACCCGGATTTGGGGGTGTCACATGAACAAGTTAGAAGTCACGCGCCCGTGCTGAAGTCGCGCACATGCGCTGAAGTCACGCGCCCACGCCCATTTTCTACTGCGATCACACATGACCTCGCGCGTTTTCTGAAGCTGTTATTTGACTTATGTTTTTGAATTTGAAATTTGAGTGTGGTCTTATCTGAAACTATTCTGGTTGGTACTAGACATGGTTATATTGGTTTTTATTAGTTTTTCATGAAGCTAATTAGGGTTAGAGCTTTGAACTACTTTTCTAGAGAGGATTTGAGCTTAAACTCAAGATTTTCGACATCTTCTCTGGAATTCAGTTATTAAATAAATAATCATTTCATTTTGCTGGAAATTATTAAAGATTTGGATAGCACTTTGGAACACAATCTGCAATTGGGTTTGATCAATTCTATCTTCTCTCTGAATTGTATTATTTATTTTCCATGTGTTACTATAATCCCATAATGGCTTTTGGTTCAGAAATGAAATAAATTCCATTATGGGATTCTAACAGATTTTGATATGTAGTCTATAATTAATTGTCTGAATGCTTGATTGTTGGTTTATTATTGGAATTTCTTTTATGATTGATTGAATTGCATAAATATTTGATCATCATTCATTTTATATGCTCATATGGAATTGAAAAATGACATGTGAGCATGGCTGTAATCATGATAACATGCATTTATGAGGCTGTAATGTTTAACTTTATATTTTGTGAACCATATAGAAATATATTGTTTCACCGTGTGTAGTAATATAAGAGCTTGTGCTTCAATTCAATATTGATGCAATTTCACATAGAAATATAGTGATTTTGATCTTATTGATGATTACATGATTTCTATTGCATATGGAGGTTATGTAAGGAAGTCATAATACATTGAAAAATGGTTATGTCTAAGTTTGTGCTCTTGGCTAATTTTCCAGGATACTTGTATAATCTTGCATGATGGTAATATTTAGATGAAATATGAAATGAAGTTAGAATCCCATTAACTCCAAATTTGATTTCATTAAAGTAGAATTGTGTTTTTAATTACTATTTGATTTAGAATTATTTGAAATTGTGAGCTAATCGTTTAAGCATATAAAAATAGTGATACAATTGGTGTATGATAATTTAGATTTTAAACCCTTTTCTCTGTGGATCGATACTGTGACGCCCCCAAAATTCTTACACCCATATCTTGAATTCGGTGCATCACGTACAACTACGAATATCTTACTAAAACCAACAATGGAAATACTAGAATAATTTACATTGATATAATATAAATATTTGCGTCCCAAGGTACCGTAACCATTACTACGACAATACAGTGATTAACTTAAACATAACTTAATCATTCTTGAATACATCATAACAAGCATAACAATAATAATAATACTTCTAGTCTTAAGGACTAAGTTATTCTGTTGCCTTGCCCTTTCCCTTGTCCTGTCCTGAAGTACCGCCTTGCTCTGCCTTAACTGTAATGTTTTAGGAAGCAAGAATGAGCAACGAGTTTGCCCAGCAAGTAATATAGCCAGAAGAACAAGCAGTTATAGCATTTAAATCTTTCAAGGGTATAATAATAATTGGTAGTTCAAGGATATCAAGAAATATCAAGAGTATTCGATAGGTGTCACTATACACTTGAAGGATATCGACAACTTTCAGGATTTATTCATTTCAAGGTTCAACATGAATGAGTCTTGAAAATACACTGGGACTAAGAACTCTTACTAGAATTAACGATATTACATGTAATCCAATGTAAACGAGTACAACAGTGATCGGCTAAAAGTACCCTACGTTATTCATAACATTTAATCATACTCGTATGCATGCGTCGGTTCCCAAACAACATATAATTACCCTTCAATGAGGGTTATTCATCTCGATGAGATTTACGATAGTCCGCTTTCAAGTCAATTGGTTTGGATAACATAATAATAGTCTAGTCGAATCAAAGGCTTGAACAATTTTTATCATGCATTTAAGAACGATAAATCCAATGCTTGCAACAACGTCAAGGTATATAAATGATTTTCAAATAGAAACAGATATTTGCTTGAGACGACAATTCGAGTGTATACAGTGTAAGAAGTAATGAACTTGCAACACAATAATAATAATGTTCGGATACTTGCTCAATGTAAATTTGAGTGAGGTTAGGGAACTTGCCTTTAGCGTTGATTGCTACTTATAGCGAAAATCACCTCAATAAACTATGTTTGTCCTATTTATGTAAGTATAGGTATTCATTTGCCAAACACACTTGATATACATATATAAACAACATGTACACATAACACATTTTTTTTTCTATGTATACTGCTGCACCCATCAAAACTCAAAGCTGTACACTAACATGCTCATACTTTTGACCACTGCTAGTTTATTCATAATCTTTCTTCTTCGTAGTTCCAAGAGGTTCATTACTTTAAGTAGACCATAACATCTATTAATCCCACCGACCCCTTTTCTACGCATGTTTGAAGGCATTAGATTTATTTTCCCGAAGTTAGTAAAATTCTCTACTTAGAACTCATTCATGTAATAATAGTTTATAGCAGTATAGGAATATTTATTAATCCATCCTTATATCAAGTTATGATGCTGTCTCCGAGTCCCAGGACATCTCGCCATGTCCGAAGCCGAAGACATCTGGCCATGTCCGAAGCCTAAGACCTCTGGCCATATCCGAAGCGTAAGACGTCTGGCCATGTCCGAAGATGAAGACATATGGCTATGTACGAAGCCGAAGTCATTTAGCCATGTCCGAAGATATTACGACTTGTCCGAAGACAACACGCTTTGTCTGAAGACATCTTCGAAGTCAGCTCTTTCAGAGACTTCGGTCTACACTATTTCAACAAGGTCTAAGTTTGTCAGGTTAATTCCATTAAGACTTTACTATATGCATACAGCCTAAGGGAATTTCTTAATAGATGGTCTAACACGACCGAACCCATCAGCTGGTTCCTAAGTACGTTGCAGCTGCACCCCATGGAGTTCAGAAGCAGTGAACATGCTCTGTTTTGCAGAGTAGCCACGACTTGATTCCAGGAAATTATTAACGTATTCATGCACGAAAGTAAACTTTCTAAACACCCTATATCATGCTAATTCATCATACTTGACCTATTAATTTAGAAAAACTGAGAATCAAACAAGACTTAAGTTAAGAACGAAGTAGAAATTATACCTTCTCGAGCTTTAACCTTGATATCTCACACACTGATTTGGTAATGCTTAGCAACTAAGAATTCTTTACTCAGATTTCTCCAACACTCTTATCACTATAACAGACTGCCATGGTGGCTTGTATTTAAAGAGACACTTGCTTTACCCAATGTTGGGATTTATGGTGCAATAGAAATGAACAATGGTTACTTAAGGAGTTGTTTAACCACTCCAATTTATTATTTGGATTATAAACATGTAATACTTAATTATTATGTCAGCAAATTAATTAATTTAATTTACCCAATAACACTAAATTATACACCACCTTAATAATTATTAATAAGTTGGGTTATTTCACATAATTTAAGTTACTCACCTCATGCCATGTAAGCATTTATAAAATAATTAATCACAGGCTCTATTTATGATTATTAATATTAAATCATAAAATTTACGGTTATTACATCCTCTCCCTCTTATAAAAATTCCATCCTCGGAATTGATACAAGGTTACACAAAAAGATGGGGATAGTCTCTCCTCATCCTAACTTCTAATTCCCATGTGGCCTCCTCGACATCGTGGTTTCGCCAAACAACCTTTATAGAAGATATAGCTTTGTTTTTTAGCATTTGTTCTTTCTTATCTATTATCTGAACAGGAATTTCTTCATATGTCAGATTCTTCTCTACTTGAATGGGCTCATAGGAAATCACGTGCTTATAGTCAGACTTGTACGGACGTAGTACAAAAATGTGAAACACGTTGTGGATGTGTTCCAGTTCGGGTGGCAAAGCAACTTTGTATGCCACTTCGCCCACTCGCTTCAATATCTCGAATGGCCCTATGAACCTCGGACTCAATTTTCCTTTCTTTCCGAATCTGATCTTTCCCTTCCAAGGAGATACCTTCAAAAACACAAAACTACCGACTTTAAAGTCTCGGTTCTGACGATGCAAGTCGACATACTTCTTTTGGCGATCTTGAGCTGCTACCAATTTGCCCCTTATTGTTGCTACCACGTCGGCCGTTTGCTGGACTAATTCTGGTCCCAAAAGTCGTCGTTCTCCGACTTCATCCCAACATAATGGTGTTCTACACTTTCTCCCGTAAAGAGCTTCATATGGCGGCATACCGATACTCGCATGATAGCTATTATTGTGTGTGAATTCTACTAATGGTAAATGGTCGTCCCAATTTCCCTTGAAGTCCATCACGCAAGCTCTAAGCATGTCCTCCAACGTTTGTATGGTTCGTTCACTCTGCCCGTCAGTTTGAGGATGATAAGCAGTACTTAATCTCAATTGATTTCCCATTCGTTCCTGCGAACTTTTCCAGAATTTTGACGTGAAATGCAAATCTCGATCGGAGACAATCGACACCGGCACTCCATGTCGCGATAAGATTTCCTTTACATACAAATTTGCTAACTGGTTCAAATTGAATCGAATCTTGATGGGTAGAAAATGAGCAGTCTTTGTTAGTCAGTCCACAATATCCCAAATGGCATCATAACCCTTCTGTGTAACCGGAAGTCCAACCACAAAGTCCATCGTAATGTGCTCCCATTTCCATTCTGGAATTTCTAGCGGTTGAAGTAGTCCACTTGGTCTCGTGTTTACTTTTTGACTCTTTGACAAGTAAGACATCCGCTAACACATTCTGCAACCTCTCTTTTAAATTAGGCCACCAAAATGGTGTCAAGATCCTGGTACATTTTTGTGCCTCCTGGATGTACAGAATATGTCGTATTGTGTGCTTCGTGTAGGATTTCCTCTCTCAGTTCGATTACAGTTGGTACCCATACTCGACCCTCAAACCTCAATATATCGTCCTTATCTACTTTGAACCTTTCTTCCTTATCTTCTACTATTCTCTTCTTTATATTCTCACATTCTTCATCTTTCTCTTGTGCTTCCTTTATTTTATCCAACAACGTCGGGTGACCTCTCATCATGAGTAATTTTCCTTCCGCTTCTTTTGGTTCCTCCACCTCTATTTCCAACTTTTCCACTTCTCTTATTAATTCCTCTTGAGTTGTCAATTTGAATAACTTCTCCCTTCCTTTTCTACTCAAAGCGTCGGCTACAACATTTGCCTTTCCCGGGTGATAAAGAATTTCACAGTCGTAATCCTTGATTAGTTCCAACCACCTTCTTTGTCGCATGTTCAACTCCTTCTGTGTGAAGATATATTTCAGACTCTTGTGATCTTTATATATCTCACATTTTTCTCAATACAAATAGTGCATCCAAATCTTCAATGTAAAGACTACCGCCGCTAACTCCAAGTCATGGGTAGGGTATCGTTTTTCGAAATCTTTCAACTGTCGTGAGGCATATGCAATGACCTTGCCATGTTGAATTAGCACACAACCAAGTCCTCTATGCGATGCATCACTATACACCACAAATCCTCCCGTATCATCTGGTAATGATAATACAGGTGCCTCACTCAACCTCCTCTTCAATTCTTGGAAACTCTCCTCGCATTTGTCCGTCCATACGAACTTCTCTGTCTTCCTCGTTAGATTGATCAACGGGGTTGCTATCTTAGAAAAATCTTGGATAAATCTTGATAGTACACGGCTAAACCTAAGAAACTCCTAACTTCACATTGGCGTCTTGGTGTTCCCGATTATTTTCCGCTTCCACCTTTGCAGGGATCCACGAAAATTCCATTTTGATCTATCACATGTCCTAGAAATTGAACCCTTTCCATCCAAAATTCACATTTTGAAAATTTAGCGTACATCTTTTCCCTTCTCAATGCTTCCAATACCATCTTGGTGTTTTTAGCGTGCTCTTCCTTCGTCTTTGAATAAATCAAAATGTCATCGATAAATACTACTACAAACTTATCTAAGTATGGCTCGAAAACTTCGGTTCATCAAGTCCATGAATCTTTGTCAAGACATTGGTTAACCCAAATGACATCACTAAAATTCGTAATGTCTCAGTAGCGAGTTCAAACGTCCGTCTTTTGTATGTCCTCCTCTCGCACTTTCAACTGATGATAACCCGTTCGTAAATCTATCTTGGAAAAACACTTCGCTCCCTTCAGTTGATCGAAAAGGTCGTTTATCCTTGGCAATGGATATCTATTCTTAATTGTCACTCGGTTCAACTCTCGATAATCGATACAGAGCCTCATCGATCCATCCTTTTTCTTTACAAACAACACTGGTGCTCCCCAAGGAGACACACTTGGCCGAATGTAACCCTTATCTAGTAACTCTTGCAATTGAATCATCAATTCCTTCATTTCTACTGGCGCCATACGATATGGGGCTTTCGAAATTGGTGCGGTTCCCGGTGATAAGTCTATTATGAATTCTATTTCTCTGTCTGGCGGAAGACCAGGTAGTTCGTCTGGAAACACGTCTTGGAAATCTCTTACCACTGATATATCTTTCATTTCTATTCCCTTTTCTTTGAGTGTCCACTATATAGGCTAAATAACCTACATCCTTTCCTTAACAATTTCTTTTTTGCTGCATCATCGTAAGGCAACACGATTGCTTGAAATGACGAACTCCATCAAAACACTACCTTAGACCGATTTGAGGTCCGAAGGTTCACACTCTTCTTTTGACAATCGATTATCGCAGTGGCGGGCTTTGATAACCAATCCATTCCTAATATCACATCAAACTCTCCCAGTTTAATCTAATTAAGTCTACGTTTAGTTCGTGACCTCTAATGTTTGTACAACAGTTTCGGTAAACAAACTCTATGGGAATTACTTCCTTATTCACAATCTCTATGTTCAATGAATTTTCTAAATGTTTAGGAGGTATGTTTGGTCGATTAGCAAATTCTTCAAACACAAAGGAATAGGTAGCACCCGAATCAAATAATACATAGGCATTTATATTATTGATTGGGAGACTACGACACCACGTCCCTTACGATCCATTGCATCTTGGACGATCGTGTTAAAGGTTGAGCGATCGGTCAGTTGGATTGCGTTAGTCCGCCGATCATCAGCTTGCTGCCCCCTCCTTGTTGGCCGCTTCCTCCGTTGCTCCCCTTCTTTGGGCAATCCTTAATTTGGTGCTCAGTTGAGCCACATGCGAAATATCCCTTGATCTTTTTCGGCTTTGGGCAGTTGGGTGAAATGTGCCCTTCTTCATTGGCAGTTATAGTAGAGCCTTCGCCCTTCCAAAGATTCCCTTTGATGGTTCTTCCCACATTTTGGGCAAGCTTCACTTCTTTTCTTAAACCCTCCTTGATAACTTTTTGACTGGTTGATGTTTCGGTGGTTGGTGTTGTTGTTGTTGCTGTTGTCGTTGTTACGGTTATCCCATTTCCTCTTTCCCAGATAACTTCCACCACTGCTACTCCCTCCACGAGTTTCTCCCCCAACATTCTTGTTCTTCTTCTCCTTGTTGTATTGGCTCAATGCCTCACTACCTCCCTCAGCAATTATCTCATTCTCTAATAATGTGGCGAACGAGTCGATTTGAAGGACCGACACCTTGTTGAACAACCAAGGTTTTAGTCCAAGTTCGAAGCGTCGAGATTTCCTTTCTTCAGTGTCTACTTGATGTGTTGCGAATCGTGCGAGTTCATTGAACTTGGCATATAATCGTGCCACCGCCATCTCCTTGTTTTAGTTCTAGAAACTTTACCTCCATCCTATTCTTCATGCTCTCTTGAAGTAATTCTCGAAGAACAAAGTCTTAAACCTTTCCTGTGTTATAGTCCCTTCTCCGCCCTCTGTTGATTTGCTTCCCACCAGTAGTTTGCTTCACCCCTCATCATATATGTAGCGAACACGGTTTTTGGTCTTCACCCACACGAGCAATGACGAATGCTTTCTCCATTTCCTTGATCCACGTTTATGCTTACAATAGGATCGGTAGTACCTATGGATTCCTGGAGGTCCTACACTCTTAAAGTCCTTGAAGTTTCATGAACCAGCTACTTGGGGATTGGGTGTTACTTGTTCATTTCTTCCCCTAAGAGCCTCCCCTAACAAATCTACAAGCCTCCGAATGGGATCTACTTGTCTTCTCTCATCATTAACCTAATTTCTTCCTATGCGGTTAATCTACGTCTGGGCGGCATTTTTCTGCATCATAAAACTTCCATTTTTATTATCTAATTATATTACTTAAACAATTCTCCATAAAAGGAATAAGATTTTAGGATACATTTCAGAACAAGATCATTTATATTCATATGCCAAATCATTACATCATACTTCTATAAATGACACAACTTATCCCCTAATATCACAAAAGATGGGGACAACCATTAACATACTACCCCTCTAATATAACTCAAAAGTTTGGGGCTTACAACTATCTCACATTCTACATAAAAGACTGAAATTACAACAACAGATAATACACTACATAACGAACTACAACTAATAACTTTTAACGCCTAGACTTAATCTATCATTCCGCGCTCCACAACGCTCTGGTACTCCCTCTGAGTAATGTGCACCACCAAATCTCGGCTTATGGTGTGTCGGGTCTGTCCCTGCTCTGCCGGGTAGTGATTTACCCCATCAATTAGTCTCTCCATGGCCGTGCGCACTGCATAGCCCATCCTATTCATCTTCCTCCTTTTTCACCTCACTTCATCTTCTAGATCGTTAGCCCTATTATTGGCCCCTTCCAACTTCTCTTCGAAATGGATCCTAGCCCTTACCTCCATCTCTAACTGAGTACGGATAACTTCCTTCTCTGTCCTCTCGCTTAACTCCCTCTGCTCCATCTCTTCCCACTTCCCTGCCAGTTCTACATTCCTAGCCTTCGCCTTGTGAAACAAAGCCCCCATTTGGATTCCTGCCTCCTTATGGTGAGCAATCTCTACCTCCATCTCCTGCATCACTAACTTTCTCTGGTGGTCTTCGTCCCTCAGCTTTTGGAATTCGGACTCCCTGTTCCTAGCCTTAGCCTCTAACTCCTCAACTCTGCACCCTAACTCTAAAATCTGCTCCTCATACTCCCCCAACATCCTATCCTCAAAAGTAGCCTCGTCGTAGTCCCCCATGGGCTCGTCCACCATCTGCCTCCTCCATGGGCTCCTCCTCTGGATCAGACTCCTCGGGTATTGGCTCCATCTCCTCTTCCTCATCATCATCATCGATAGGGACTACAATTGATATAGGCTCACTATCAATGGTGCCTCATATACCACGTGTATATCACGCGGCTCCTCTTCTACTACTACTCTTTAGGTCCTCCTCTTGTCAGTCATCTTACAATCACCAACACAAGACAAAACAAACAACAACTCCATCAGAATGTTAAATAACATAAGTTCATTGTATAGAATGAAGTTATATTCTGTAACACGCTAAGTCCATCTCTATGAAAACTCTATATGAGTTTCATCCCTTTCTATCTTCTAAGTTCTCCTAAGTTATAATCTAAGGGCTCTCGCTCCTAAGGTTTATAACTATGGCTTTGATACCAACCTGTGATGCCCCCAAAATTCTTACACCCATATCTCGAATTCGGTGCATCACGTACAACTACGAATATCTTACTAAAATCAACAACGGAAATACTAGAATAATTTACATTGATATAATATAAATATTTGCGTCCCAAGGTACCGTAACCATTACTACGACAATTCAGTGATTAACTTAAACATAACTTAATCATTCTTGAATACATCATAACAAGCATAACAATAATAATAATACTTCTAGTCTTAAGGACTAAGTTATTCTGTTGCCTTGCCCTTTCCCTTTGTCCCTGTCTCTCGAAGTCTTAGCCTTGCTCGCCTTAATCGTAATGTTTTAGGAAGCAAGAATGAGCAACGAGTTTGCCCAAAGCAAGTAATATAGCCAGAAGAACAAGCAGTTATAGCATTTAAATCTTTCAAGGGTATAATAATGATTGGTAGTTCAAGGATATCAAGAAATATCAAGAGTATTCGATAGGTGTCACTATAGACTTGAAGGATATCGACAACTTTCAGGATTTATTAATTTCGAGGTTCAACATGAATGAGTACTGAGCAGTCACTAAGGACTAAGAGCTCTTACTAGAATTAACAGTATTACACTGTAATCCAATGTAAACGAGTACAAAATGTTATCAGCCTAAAGTACCTTACGTTATGCATAACATTTAATCATACTCGTGTCTTGCGCTCGGTTCCCAAACAAAATATAATTTCCTTTCAATGAGGGTTGTTCATCTCAGTAGATTTACGATAGTCCGCACCAAGTCAATTGGTTTGGATAGCATAATAATAGTCTAGTCGAATCAAAGGCTTAGACAATTTTTATCATGCATTTAAGAACGATAAATCCAATGCTTGCAACAACGTCAAGGTATATAAATGATTTTCGAATAGAAACAGATATTTGCTTGAGACGACAATTCGAGTGTATACAGTGTAAGAAGTAAGGAACTTGCAACACAATAATAATAGTCTTCAGATACTTGCTCAATATAAATTTGAGTGAGGTTATGGAACTTGCCTTTAGCGTTGATTTCTACTTATAGCGAAAATCACCTCAATGAACTATGTTTGTCCTATTTATGTAAGTATAGGTATTCATTAGCCAAACACACTTGATATACATATATAAACAACATGTACACATAACACATTTTTTTTTCTATGTATACTGCTGCACCCATCAAAACTCATAGATGTACACTAACATGCTCATACTTTTGACCGTTGTTAGTTTATTCATAATCTTTCTTCTTCGTAGTTCCAAGAGGTTCATTACTTTAAGTAGACCATTACATCTATTAATCCCATCGACCCCTTTTCTACGCATGTTTGCAGGCATTAGATTTATTATCCCGAAGTTAGTAAAATTCTCTACTTAGAACTCATTCGTGTAATAATAGTTTATAGCAGTATAGGAATATTTATTAATCCATCTTTATATCAAGTTATGATGCTGTCTCCAAGTCCCAGGACATCTCGCCATGTCCGAAGCCGAAGACATCTGGCCATGTCCGGATCCTAAGACGTCTGGCCATGTCTGAAGCCTAAGACCTCTGGCCATGTCCGAAGATGAAGACATATAGCCATGTACGAAGCCGAAGTCATTTAGCCATGTCCGAAGATATTATGACTTGTCTGAAGACAACACGCTTTGTCCGAAGACATCTCCTCAAGTCGACTTCTTTCGAGAGACTTCGCCTACACTATTTCAACAAGGTCTAAGTTTATCGGGTTAATTTCATTAAGACTTTACTATATGCATACAACTTTAAGGGAATTTCTTAATACATTGTCTAACACGACCCAATGAACCCATCACCGGTTCCTAAATGCGGTCAAATTTGCACCCTATGGAGTTCGAAGCGATGAACATGCTCTGCTTTTGCGAGTAGCCACGACTTGATTCCGAGCAATTATTAACGTATTCATGCATCGTAAAGTAAACTTTCTAAACACCCTATATCATGCTAATTCATCATACTTGACCTATTAATTTAGGAAAACCGAGAATCAAACAAGACTTAAGTTAAGAACGAAGTAGAAATTATACCTTCTCGAGCTTTAACCTTGATATCTCACACACTGATTTGGTAATGCTTAGCAACTAAGAATTCTTTACTCAGATTTCTCCAACACTCTTATCACTATAACAAACTGCCATGGTGGCTTATATTTAAAGAGAAAAGCATGGACTAGACACTTGCTTTACCCAATGTTGGGATTCATGGTGCAATAGAAATGAACAATGGTTACTTAAGGAGTTGTTTAACCACTCCATACCAGCCACTTTGCTAGCCCTGCATGACTAGGATTAGCAGCTTGAAAGTTTGCGTAAAGAGAGTTTAGGCTACTGTTCCTTGTACTTGGTGACCCTTAATTTGGGACAAGAGAATAGATCTCAGACATAGACAAGGGGCTAGTCGGTCGGGCCCATTGCTCCATGCCACATTTTGTTTAATCAACACCTTGTACCATTAGTTAACTATTATGTTGGGTTCCGAAATGGATTTTAAATAACCCAAGTTTATTGGGCTAACTCAAAAGTCCATCAATTAATTTATTGGGCTAGACTCCCAATTTATTATTTGGATTATAAACATGTAATACTTAATTATTATGGCAGCAAATTAATTAATTTAATTTACCCAATAACACTAAATTATACACCACCTTAATAATTATTAATAAGTTGGGTTATTTCACATAATTTAAGTTACTCACCTCATGCCATGTAAGCATTTATAAAATAATTAATCACAAGCTCTATTTATGAATATTAATATTAAATCATAAAATTTACGGTTATTACAGATACTTTTCTTACTCTGTACTACTTGTTGACCCATGTATACTTGCATGAGTTAGAGTCCTTTTGGTAAGACTAAAAATGAGGCAACACTAATTTATTTTTAAGAGTAGTAGTATTATGAGGTATGATATAATATGTTGATTGAAAGATCAATCTTATAAATGATAGGTCTTTCATAAGAGATTAAATTAGATTGTTTAGCGGTAATCAGCGGTATATGCAAATTCCCTAACTCAAACTCGAGTTGTTAGTTTTTAAGCATGTTAGTGGACAATTATTGTTGATTATTCCACGTCTATGGTTATTATTGAATATTTGCATTTATTGAAAGTTTCCTAACTCATACTCGAGTTATTATGTTTCAAGCATGTTAGTGGATTATACTTGACAATTATTCAACATCTATACTTATTGATTCACACTTTGTGCATGTTTTATATGTTCATCGGTATAAAAGGTTGATCACCTTGATTACCATAAGGTTCAGTTAAATATGTTCATGGTCATTGTTGACCACTCAGTTTATTGACTCAGTTATTCAATTATTGAAACTTGATTCTCAATCTTTCACAATTATTATACGTTGTTGAAAACTTGAAAGCTTACTCCTTTTCAATCATGATATATCTTCATTGTACTTAAACTTGTTGGGCAAAATAGTTGCTCACCCTTGCTAAATCATGATAACATTTTCATATTAAGACGAAGGTTCAAGGAAAAACAGAGACGAGGATAAATTCCAAGAGTAGATTGTTAAGACCATTTAGCTAATAAGTTATCTTACATTAATATTATTGTAAACCTTTTAAATTATTCAATTTATGTATTAAGTTAAGGTTATAGACATTGGGAAATGTTGTATAATTATTTTGAAAAAAACAATGTATGTTTATATATTCCGTATTAATTATAGAATGTTTAAGAAGAAGATGTATCTTGACGTACCAGATTCGAGGGTTAAAAGACCCGAATTTGGGGGCATTACATTGTGAGATACTTCGCTTACATAGTAAGCTTAAACTAGCCCTAATTCACACTAATTGAGAATATAGTTTTGGTTTTTTGTGTTTAGGATAACTTAATGAAGTTATTAACACCTAAATTAAGTTTAATAACCATAATTAGGGTATAGGATAACCTAATTATTGTTAGAATTGTAAAATTAGGGTTAGGGTTTATAGTTTAGGGTTTCCTAATTAGGTACTAGGGTTTTCTAAATTAGATTTTACATATCTCTAAACAAAGCACGACAAAGCCTTTTGTCAGTGTAAGCACAACAAAGCAGCTTGTCAGAACAAATATACCGAAAAGTCTGAATACTGAAGAAATTTTTTAAGCACGATGTGTTAAGCACAACATTTGTCAGAGAAAATTTTATTTGACCTAATTCTTCAATAGAGTATATAATAACACAATACGCATTCAGAACGAAGAGATTTTTATTAATAAGTTCTGAATTTACATAAACAAATCTTATTAGGGTTTTTGAATATCACATTCACTCCCTCTAATAAAAAGTTCATCCTCAAAATTACAATACATGTTAAGTACATAAATGGGGATGGTTATCTCACATTTTACTCTCAAGCTCCCACGTAGCCTCTTCAACAATCTGATTTCTCAAGTTCACCTTAATCGATGCTATTACTTTGTTTCGTAACACTTGTTCCTTTCGGTCGATGATCTGAACAGGTTCTTCTATATATGATAGATCTTCTTCGATTTGGATAGGCACGTAGTTTATAACGTGTTTAAAGTCAGGTTTATAGGGTCGTAACTCGGACACATGAAACACATTATGGATATGGTTTAACTCAGGAGGTAAAGCTATTTCATAAGCTACCTCACCTATCCTCCTCAAAATTTCAAATGGTCCAATAAATCTCGGACTCAATTTCCCTTTCTTGCCAAAAGGTATCTTGCCCTTCCAAGGGGACACTATAAGACCCCGAATTTTACGAAATGAAAGTATTCAATTTTCTGATAATTGTTATTTTATTCAAAAAATGGTTAAATTGTTAAAATGTTAAAGTTAAAGGTGATATTTGAAAATTTTGCAAAGTTAAAGTTAAAGTTAAAAGGTTAAAGTTAAAGGTGATATTTAATTGTTATTTGATAATTGCAAGTTGATATAAAATATTCTTTGTGTTGGGGAATATTCGATTGGTCGGGGAATATTCGTTTTAACAGAGAATATTCGTACGACGACACAATCATTGGTGGACCCCATAATAGAAGTATTGTCGTAGATAGAAAATGACAGAAATATCTTTTTATAAAAATAACTACTAAAGTTTTACCGTTAAACTGTTGAACTACCCGGTGGTAAAAGTATAGTAATACGCGTGGTTGCATAGTAGCACATGGTATTGATTATTGATGCTTACGTAAGAAGCCACTCAGTTTACTCAATTATTGCTACAGTAATTGTTACATAATATCTCACGTTATTTGATTCAATTATTATCACAGTATCATCTGCATAATATTTTATATTATTAAATCAATAATTAAGACAATAAAGTTATTTATATTATTATTTGCAATATTATTGATGTCTAAAAAGTTCTGTCGAGGAGAGGTTTGGTCAACTAATTGCGTGACAATAGGGAGATATCCTTATCAGAAAGCCCCCTCTTTCCTGGGAACGATCTGGTTGTTAAATATTATGAGTTATAATATTAATGATGAATAATTGTTGAAGTATTAAGAATGTGTTTATTGAAGATAAGTGAATTACAAAAGTTAGAGGGAAATAATGCAAACTTGGAAAACTTTAGAGGTACTAAAGTGTAATAAGTTAAATCAATCTGGACCATTGGTGGTGGTTTTAATAGTAAATCAATCTGGACCATTGGTGGTGATTTTAATAGTAAATCAATCTGGACCGTCGATGGTTGTTTTAATAGTAAATCAATCTTGGACCGTTGATGGTGGTTTTAATAGTAAATCAATTTGGACCGTCAGTGGTGGTTTTAAATGTAAATCAATCTGGACCGTCGGTTGTGGTTTTAATAGTAATCAATCTGGACCGTTCATGAATTAGTTACTATTTATTCATTTCTCCTATAAATAGAAGCTTAATTCTTCTTTTATTCTCACCAATTCACTGAGATTCATAAGAGAAGCTATAGAGAAAGAAACTATAGAGAGCAAGAAGAAGAGTATTCTGCTACTTCACTATTGTAGTAACCAGTCTTCTACTAAGGTAAGGGATATTATTTGTTGTATTTGTAAGGGGTATTATTTTTTTCGTATTCATAAGGAATACTATTTTTCATATTCATCCTTTAATATATCGGAATAACTTGTCTATGCTGATTACGTACCGTATGACAGGTAAAAATCCATTTACAGTTTTGTATGTTATTTCTTTTCATATTCTTAAATCTAAACTTACTATGGTAAGTATTGCTTCTATAATCCCTTAAATTACTGGGATATCCTTGAAGTTTTGTGCTTCATCCAGTATCGTTTCATTGAAATATTGATTTGAACTTTCTTATTAAATATTAATATTTTCACCCGGGGTACTATTCACTGGTTACTATTCACCCGGTTACTATTCACTAGAATATTATTCACTCGGGTATTCGGGGCACTTTTTGTGCCGGGGTACTATTCACGAGTTACTATTCACCCGATTACTATTTACTCAAATATTATTAACTCGGATATTCGTGGTACTTTTCATGCCGGGGTACTATTCACGGGGTACTATTCCCGAAGTACTATTCACATGGTACTATTCACAGGGTACAATTCACCCGAAAAGTTTATTTTTTTTATGTCCAGATGATTTTTGATACATGGGTATTATTCTTGAATTTTACTCCACAAAGCAGTATCATGTTAACAATTTGGATATTTGTAAACTCTGGATAAATTTAAAGTATTTAATATTTATCCTTGATTTTGTTTGATTAATGCTTATATCTTTGTCATCATCATCATGCTTATATTATGATGAAAGTCATCTTGGGCTTACGTGCATAGATGGACTGTTGATTGGTATAATTATGACCAGGGATCATTTGGTATAATCACGACCCGTAATTTTACAAATGATATGGTAAAAGTCATCATTGGCCCGTAATGCATTGATGGACAATTGTTGGTATGATTATGATGAGGGAGTATTCGGTATAATCATGACTATTGGCGAAAACACGAATATCATTTGCACGTAGTGCACGAATAATTTATGGTTGTGATACTAATGAATATCCTTAGCCGTAGTGCAAGGATGATTCGATGATGTGGATTATTTATTAAGCTAAGTCTCAGCGATAAAATATTGATAATAAACTTTAAATTCGTAGAAGATAGTAGATATCATGCTCTACTTGACTCTTCTAAAAATACAGTTGCATGTCTTTGGCCTGTAGTGCAAAAATGAACTGTTAATGAATATCTTTGGCCAGTAGTGCAAAGATGAATTTATTAGTATGATTATGAATAGGAACTGTGATTTGGTATAACCATGATCTTTGATGTTTTAGGTAAAGTCATGCGATGAAAATTATCTTTGTCCTGGGTGCGAAGAGGAATTTAGAATCACAATTATGATTATGAATAATTGTGGACATGAACTGTTGATTGATGTTACAGGGATAAAACATGGTTGGTGGACTTTTAACATGGAGAAGATAATAGACTTTATGGTCTATTTGACTCTTGTAATGGATTGCTCGTTCCGCTGCTACTATGGTTGAAAAGTTTTATCATCTACCATATGTTCTAAATCTCTGATATATTATTAACGAAGACTATTGATAATTTAATTATCTTTAGTCATGATATTCTTTACTGGGCTAGTTGTGCTCACCCTTTTGCTTCATAATTCCTTTCGTGTAATAAGAGTGTAGTCGGGTCGAGCTGGGTAACAGGGAATAAGCGATGGTCTATAATCATTGAGGTTTCCCCAAAATAGTATGGAAATAATTTTATTGAGAATTATAGATAAGTGTGTCGTATTTTATATGTCATTTGAACCGTTAATTTTGGTGAACCGAATAGGGTGAGGTGAACCCAACTTTGGAAGGACGTTTTGCCACTACCATACAAGATGTCTAACTACAGATGACTTCGTGTTATCATTAGACAGGATTGTGCACATGCACTTGGTGATTATATCTATGGGCACTACCTATATAATCTTGGAGTTTGTTTGAAATATAATTCTCAATTGGAGACAATAGAGATAATTATATGTCAAGAGAAGACTCACCATTGGAAAGAATATGATAGTAATCTTCTCGTTTATCTTTGGGGTCTTTTGGGTCAACCAAGGATAATTCTCGAGTCATATGATATCTATCATAACTTAGATGCATGGCCTCCCATGTACGAAGGTTTTCTTGAGCATTTTCCAAAGATTTTAATTTCTAAAAAAGTTATTGATTGTACTTTTATGTAAAGTACCATTGTAAGGTGTTGTGGTCAAGGCACCATGAGAGTTGCATATATTTGTATTAAAACTCACAATTTAACTGTGGTCGTATTCTGTACGATAGTTCAACAGTTGTATAAATGAAGTTTGTATTTGATTTCTGTAGTGTGATATCTGGTGACTCAGAATGGGTCGTGTGGACCTATTTTGGGGGCGTCACAGACACTTTCAAGAATACATGACTTTGAGTGCTTATGACGTGTTTATACATGAAAAGTGCCCCGAATACCCGAGTGAATAATATTCGAGTGAATAGTAACTCGTGAATAGTATCCCAGCATGAAAAGTGCCCCGAATACCTGAGTGAATAATATTCGAGTGAATAGTAATCGGGTGAATATTAACTCGTGAATAATACCCCGGCATGAAAAGTGACCCGAATACCTAAGTGAATAGTAACCGGGTGAATAGTAATCGGGTGAATAGTAACCCGTGAATAGTACCCCTAGTGAAAATATTGATATTTAATAAGAAATTTCAGATCAATATTCCAATGAAACGATACTTGAAGAAGCACAAAACTTGTGACACCCACAAATCTGGGTATCTTCCAACCCGACAGATGGTGCTACACGATACTACAATTTATACAGTCATTCCATTGAAATAACAACAAAATGGTTATATTCACTATATTCTTATTACAATAGTAATACATCATTTCCCAGGTTCAGAAACCGAATACATTATTCATTACTCATAAGTATATTACATACAAATACACTAGTCTATTACATGATAATTAAATATCCATCTTAGCTTTCCCTTTATCTCTTTTAGAACTCTAAGTTCGTTCGGCCTTAGCTGTAATCATATAATTCAAGCAAGAAGTGAACATAACTAGCTCAGCAAGTCTATCAAAGGATAATATAAATACCACATCGAGAATTAAATGATTATCTTCCATAACTGAACAAATAGCTATGAAGTACTTATGAAACATTAACTAGCAATTCTCATTTCATAACAATGATTCCAAAGTATATATATAATAGCTTAGTAATTCTGAACCGATCAAAAGACCATGAGCATACTCTTTTCATTTTCACACTTGAAAAAGAAATCTGGCCTTAACGTCGTACATTCGGCATTACTTACGAGCACTTCTAGGTGATCAGCCTATAGTAGTCTATGTTGATCAACACTCATCCATTAAACATATTTACGTTTAAGTTTTGGCAACCTCGCGTGCCCATCGAATAATCTATGAAAATACATTTGTTTGTTCTTAGATAAACTTACCTTTACATCCGTACTATATACTTGGCATAGGATAGCGTTAATAGTTCTATACTGAAAGAATTGTAAACAAATTAATCTAACTCTTAAGATTAGTCTAGCTGAGTTAAAACTGGCATCGACCCTTTCGTAAAACAATTCATGCATTTCTTATCATGAATCACCGAAAACTTGGCTAACACGGAGGTTAGACAAGCGTTAAGAAAACTTGCCTTCAAGCGTCTTCGAATATAATATTCAACAGTTCTCAGTCTTTACAGGATCTACATGATATATTCACATATCACACTGTAATTAGCTACCAAACAAACTTAGTTTATTGCTTTAACCAACTTCTTTCTCTTCTATGTCTTACTTTAATTTATTCCATTAGTAATGTCCATTCGACTTACTATATTTCATTACGGCTCGTTAACATTCTTACGTTATTAACCGACACTCGGTGATCATTGGTGAGGTACTAACGTTGAACACCCTTCACGGTTTACTTGTTTACAACTTTAGCATTCTTCGTTTAATTATTGTTAAACCATACTTAACCTTCTACATTATCACTTTATAAGTGATTTAGAGTTAGCCTTATCATGTACATTAAGTACATTCATGTCTTACTATTGGTTTACCTTCAATTAGAATTAAAAACCTAACTTGGTCAACTATTTTCCACACGCAAGATCATGTGGCAAGATTCCTTTACTATAGTGGCGGCTGCCATGGCATCACTCTTCGATGAGTTTTACTTTGACTCGGGCCGTGTGGCGAGTCCTTGTACTAACTTTTATGCTATGACACGAAACTCCAGAAGATTATGGCTTTCTCTCGGCCATTCTTGGCGCTGCGGCGTGACCATTAACACTGGGTTGGCGCTGCGGCGCCGCCCTTGTGCCTAAGTTAGTTTTGACAGTTGATTTTTCCTATGAACCTCTCAGCCTAATAACTTATTCATTTTACATCTGAATTGGCTCATTCAAAAGCCCACACCTCACAAATTACATACTCTAGGTGTTCATGTTAGAATTTTACATTTTCGAATCCGTTAACTCAGAATTCACCTTTTGGTTCAATATCGAGCGTTCGTTTATCGTTTATGAGCGTTCAATACTCGTTTTCTTCGTTATAAGTAAGAATCCGACGATTCTTGAGTCCACAACTCTTGAATACCCTATCTCATGTGTTGGCATTGGAAACCGAAGTTTTCAAGTAACATGGCAACTTTTGACTACTAATCCGAGATTTCTACGTTTTCGACGTTTAACGTCTATTTTCGTAAAATTCGTCATAACTTCATTACTTGTGTTCTATAAGCCAAATCAAATAGAACACTCTATTGATTCTTCATCTACACCCTAACCAAGCAAGATGCACATACCCTAGCTATGATGGCTTTCGATTCGTCCATCCACAACCAAGTTATCTTTCAAAGATTTTTACGATTTAACTTACATAAACTCTTATGATTTTTACTCAAACATGACTTATCAATGTTTTGATCATTAATAGACATCCTTATCCCTCCTCAATAGTAAGGCTCCACCAATCTATGATTACCTACTGAGAATTGGATTATACAAAGTCCTTAACTCAAAATCCTATAAGAACTAATCACATTCTACGCATATAACTCACATTTTCTTTTCGTTTAGTATTCATACGATATTCGTATTATATGTCATACTATTTTTCATACTATACTCGTATATCATACATATAATAACCGAAATGATTATACGTCTTTCATTTCCCTTTCGGAAATTACTTTTACCAACCCTTAGGTTTTAAGTCTGCAGGTGAAAACATCGTTTGCCATAAATGAAATATTATTGGATATTCCATTACATCTTCATATTCTATCATTACGCATTTCTAGGAATTTCAAACCTAAGCTCCGAGCGAAATTGGATGAATAGTGTTTTTACGGAAAATTCTCAGAAAATATTTATTTTCATCTTGATAATTCAAAATAATTAATTCTAGCACATAGCCAGAATACTAACCACATCCACACATTCTAGGTCATAGAACGACCTTGAAATATCTTACTCACGTAATAAATCAATTAAATTCATTTAATCTACATAATCAAATAAAAATTTAATTCATTAAAGATCCGATTTTTCTCGGGCGTTACATCCTCCCACCCTTATAAGGATTCTGTCCCCAGAATCTCACTATACTTACATAAACAAATGAGGAAACTTTTCGTTCATTTTACTTTCGAGCTCCCACATTGCTTCTTCGGCATCGTGGTTACTCCAAATTACCTTTACTGAAGGTATTATTTTATTTCTTAAGACTTGTTCCTTCCTATCAACAATCTAAATTGGAAGTTCTTCATACATTAAGTCTTTTTCTACTTGAATAGATTCATAATCTATTATGTGCTTGTAGTCTGATTTATAAGGACGCAACACTGACATGTGAAACACATTATGTATTCTTTCCATCTCCGGAGGTAAGGCTACTTCATATGCTACCTCTCATACCCTTCTTAAAATTTCAAAAGGCCCTACAAACCTTGGACTTAACTTCCCTTTCTTTCCAAAATGTATCTTCCCTTTCCAAGGTGATTCTTTCAGAAAGACATATGAACCTACTTCAAACTCCCTCTTCTCTCGATGAGAATCTGCATACTTCTTTTATCTATCTTGAGCCGCTACTAATCGGGTTTGTATTAGCTTAACCATGTATGTCGTTTGTTATACCATCTCTGGTCCCAACATTCGACGTTAACTTACTTCATCCCAGCAAAGTGGTGTCCTGCACTTCCTCCCATATAATGCTTCGTAAGGCGGCATGCCTATACTAGCGTGAAAATAATTGTTGTAAGTGAATTCCACCAAAGGCAGATGTTCATCCCAAGTCCCCTCGAAATCCATAATGCAAGATCTTAACATATCTTATAGCGTTTTAATTGTCTGTTCACTTTGTCCATACGTATGTGGATGATACGCCGTACTCAATCTCAACTGCATTCCTATTTGATCTTGAAAACTCCTCCAAAAGTTCGACGTGAATCGTGGATCACGATCGGACACAATCGAAATAGGTACCCCATGTCTAGAAATAATTTCCTTGACATAAAGCTTAGCTAACTGCTCTAGGTTATACCTCATCCCTATTGGAAGAAAGTGAGCAGATTTGGTTAACCGATCCACTATCACCCAAATAGCATCATATCATTTTCTCGTTGTTGGAAGTCCCACCACAAAGTCCATGATGATATGCTCCCATTTCCACTCTGGAATCTCTAGTGAATGCAATAACCCACTCGATCGTTGGTGTTCAGCCTTAACTTTCTGACAGGTTAGGCACTTACTAACGTATTCTACGATTTCCCTCTTAATGTTCAGCCACCAAAAGTTCTGATGAAGGTCTTGATACATCTTAGTACTACCAGGATGTATCGAGTACCTCGAACTATGAACCTCACGCATAATCTCTTCTTTTAAATCAGAATTATTTGGAACCCAAATTCTTCTTTCAAAATGAAGTAAACCTTCATTATCAAGGTTATACTTAGTCTTTGCGTCATCCTTCATTATCTTTTTCATTCGCTCGCATTCTTCAGTACTTATTTGTACTTCCTTAACTCGTTCCACTATCGTTGGTCAAGTTCCCACAAAATATAACATTTCCATTGTTTCACTTGGTAACTTAACTTCTAACTCCATTCTCACCATCTCCGTTATTAACTCATTCTGAGTCGTTAACATTGATAGCTTTTCCCTACCCTTCCGACTTAACGCGTCGGCTAATACGTTTACCTTCCCTAGATGATATAAGATATCACAATCATAATCTTTTATCAACTCTAACCACCTCCTCTGCCTCATATTCAATTCCTTCCGTGTCAAGATATATTTTAGACTTTTATGATCTGTGTATATCTCACACTTTTCCCCATATTAATAATGTCTACATATTTTTAAGGCAAAAACTGCAGCTGCCAATTCTAGGTCGTGAGTAGGATAGACCTTCTCATAATCCTTTAACTGGCGTGACACATACGCAATGACCTTGTCATGTTGCATGAGCACGCAACCCAGTCCTCTATACGAAGTATCGTTATAAACTACAAAATTCCATGTATCATTTGGTAAGGATAATACAGGTGCCTCACTTAACCTCCTTTTTAGTTCTTGAAAACTATTTTCACACTTTTTTGTCCACTCATACTTTATCGACTTCCTTATCAGATTTGTCAATAGAGTAGCTATTTTAGAAAAATCCTGAATGAACCTCTTATAGTATCCCGCTAACCCCAGAAAATACTGAACCTCGGTTTGCGTTTTTGGTTGCTCCCACTCATTCATTGCGTCCACCTTCGCTGGATCTACAGATATGCCATCTTTATCTATAACATGTCCTAAAAACTGCACTCGTTCAAGCCAAAATTCACACTTAGTGAATTTCGCATACAACTTCTCTCTCCGTAGTGTTTCCAACACTATTCTTAAATGTTCAGCACGATCTTCTAGCGTCTTAGAATAGACTAGAATATCATCAATAAACAATACAACGAACTTGTCCAAATACTATTTGAACACTCTGTTCATCATATCCATGAATGCGGCTGGCACATTCGTCAACCCAAATGACCTAACCACAAACTCGTAATGACCATAACGAGTTCTGAACGCCGTCTTAGAAAATCTACTTTAGAAAAATACTTTGCCCCTTTTAACTGATCAAATAGATCATCAATCCTGGGCAACAGGTATTTATTCTTAATCGTTAACTTGTTCAACTCTCGATAGTCGATACAAAGTCGTAACGACCCATCCTTCTTCTTTACAAACAATACCGGCGCTCCCCATGGAGACACACTCGGTTGAATGTACTTCCTATCTAATAGTTCATGTAATTAAACCATTAACTCCTTCATCTCTACTGGCGCCATCCTATATGGTGCCTTTAAAACTGGTGTCGTCCCCGACAACAAATCAATCACAAATTCGACCTCCCTATCCGGCGGAATACCAGGTAACTCCTCCAGAAATACTTTCGCGAAATCTTGTACCACCGGTACCTGTGACGCCCCCAAATCCGGGTCTCTTCCAACCCGACATATGGTGCTCTACGGTGCTACAGTTCACACAAATATTTAATTGAAATGCCTGAAAAGAACGAATATGTCTTATATATATATTCCATAACAATACTACCATTCCCCAGGTTCTTTATAACCATTACATTTGTTCTTGTCATAATATCAAATATTATCATTACAAACCTATACTATTACATAGATAATCTACAAGTTCACTTTAGCCTTCCCTTTATTCTCGTCGAATCCTTCGATCCATTCGGCTTAAGCTGCATTCATATGGTTCAAGCAAGAGTGAGCATAACAAGATCAGCAAGTACAATAATTTCATTTTAAAAGCATGCTTGAAACATAGGAATCGTATATCTTCAGTAATTGGATAATAGTTACGAAGTACTATCAATAACTTGAAATAACATTAATTACCCTTCAAAACGTTTTACCATAACAATATTCAGTAAAACACTAAATCTGGTCCAAGACCATGAGCATTTCATAATTTCTTTGAAAATGACAACCCGGCACAAAGTCCGTAAGTCCGACATATCTTACGAGTACTTTTAGGTGATCAGCCTATAGTACCCTATGTTGATCAACACTACATCCATTAAACGTGTGTACGTTTAAGTTGTGGCAACCTCACGTGCCCATCGAATACTCGATGAAAATATATTTGTTTATTCATATACAGGCTTACCTTGAATCCGTACCAAATAATTGACGTAAGATAACATTAGCAATTCTATATTGAAAGACTTGTAAATCAATTAATCTATCAAGATTAGTCTAGCTGAGTTAAAACTGGCTTCGACTCTTTCTTTAAAACCATACAATTATCTCATAACTTGAATCATTTGAAAACTTGGCTAACACGAAGGTTAGACAAGCGTTTAGAAAAACATGCCTTCAGCGTCTGTTACAGTATAATTACGTTTCCTTTGAGTCTTTATGGTCTCTACAACACATAATCACATAACATACCACATTAGGTCATGAATGAACATACTTGGTTCCTAAAGAATCTTACCCTACTTCTCAATCTAATCATATATTAGATTTGTTATTATTGGTTGCGGCTTTCCATTACGTCATTCTTACGTTCACATGCAATTGACTTTCTTTAACTCTAAGTGATCATACTTGAGGTTTAATTATGACTTAATAATGTTTTATTAAGTCCTTTAGTTCATTGCTAAACAATTTCTATTCATGCTCTACTAGTAACCATTCTTTACTACTTAAGTTTTAAGGTTGGCGCTGCGGCGTCACCTGTTAGGGCTTGGAGACCGGACTCGGCGCTGTGATGCGAGTCCCTTCGTTATGAGTCACGCTGCAGTGTGACTCTCCAGTAGGTCACAACTTCAACTAGCCATGATCGGCTGCAAGTATGACTTACTTTTTTTCTTGATCAGCCATGGCCATATTTCGTTTCAAAGACCTGAAAAAAATTTGACAGTTAACTTTTTATGTGAGATTCCCGGGCTCATAACTTCTTCGTTATAAGTCTGAATTGGCTCGTTCAAAAGCCTACGATTTACAAATCACATACTCTACGTGTTCATGCAAGAATTTTATCTATTCGAGTTCGTTTGCTCAAATTTCACCTATTAGTCCATTTTTAACGAAAACGATAAACGTTTGTGAACGTTCAACGCTCGTTTCTTCGTTCTAAGTCAGAATCTGGCCATTTTTGAGTCTGCAACTCTATAATGCCAAATAGAACTTATCTCCATTGAAAACTAATGTTTCCAAGCTCAATATCAAATTTTGACTTCCATTTCTGAGAATTTTATGAATTCAACAATTATCGTCCAATCGTGTGAATTCCAGCAAAACTTCGTTACTTAAGATTTGTTCTTCGTTTCAAATGGATTCATTCCATTATACTAACTTCTTAATATACATACTTCATTAACTTATTTATATGATAAGTTATTACTTGTTCTTTATGAGTTTATAACTTATAAAAGTACAAACTATCCACTACCCACTACCCAATTCTCTAACAAATGAAGAGAAAGAGATTCATGGTTCAAGGTTGCTTACCCTTTGATTATCACTTGCTAAACTTTAATCTTCTTCTTCCTTCTTGCTTATTTGAATAATGAAAGACTAACTTATTCTCACTTATTCTCTCTAGCAAATAAGTTGTAAAGATTTGGATGAAAAGAAAACAACCAACAAATGAGCTAGCTTCTCTTCTATTTATAGGAAATCCTAATTGAGGGCTTAATGGTCATTAAACCATCCACCTCCTTACTATGCATTAGCTCCTAATTAAGTTAACTTGGCCACCACATCTACTTAGCCACCAAGTCACTTGCTTACCACTTATCTTAGCCATTAAGTTAACTTGTTTATCACAACTTCTATCCTTTGTTTGCCCATCACAACACTTAAGCATTAAGTTTACTTTGTCATTAAGTCTACTTGCTCATCACACTTACTTAGCCTTTAAGTTTGCTTGCTCCCTACTTTGGATCATCCATGGTTTTCCCCCATGGATTTAAACCAACCCATAACCCATTGGTTCTTACTTTGGGCTTTACATTTAATTAGCTTACCTTAATCATTTGGGCTTGTAATAATTCTATTGGACTTAACCATTTCCATACTTGGGCTAACATAATCCTTAACAAATCTTACAAATCCATTACAATTGGCTTAAAGCCTTATAACGTATAATTTACGTATTAATCTCGTATTCTAACTCGTATACTTATTCAACATATATGACCTACCATCATTTATACATTCTCATATAATACCATGTATTATACTCGTATTCATTACTTCATATAATACCTACGTATTATATGATCATTTGTTTAATTCATTAATCACATTATATTTTCTTCTCGTAAATCATTTTCTCCTAACAGTTAGGTTTTTTTAAGTCCGCAAGCGAAATATTACATTTTCCATAACTGAAATATTATTGGATATTCCATCTCACCTTGATATTCTATCGTTACATATTTCTCAGAAGTTCAAAAATAATTCCCGAGCAGAAATGCGTGAATAGTGTTTTCGAAAAATTTCTCCGAATGCTTTTATTTTCGTCTTGGAAATTCAAACACTTTAATTCTATCACATAGCTAAAATACTACGACATTCTGATATGTTTAGGTCATAGAACGACATTTAATTAGCTCGCTCCCATAAATAATCAATTAAATTCATCTTAATCAAATAAAAATTAAATTCTCAAAAATCCGATTTTCTTGGGCGTCACATTCTTCCCTCCTTATAAGGATTCTGTCCCCAGAATCTCTCTACTATTACCTACCCCAATGAGGAAAAGTTTTCTTCATTTTAATCTCGAGTTCCCATAATGCTTCTTCGACATTGTGGTTCTTTCATTTCACCTTCAACAAATGTATTATCTTATTTCACATGACTTGCCACTTCCTATCAATAATCTGAGTTAGAAGTTAAACATTTATTAACATATTACGCTATCTTCCTTTCATATTAGTCCTTCTTGGAATTATATGAAACTCAAATTCCTCCTTCAAAACAAGACTATACTTAGTCTTCTATTTATCCTGCGTCCTCTTCTTCATTTGCTTGCATTCTTCGTTACCTAGTAGTACTTACTTAACTCGTTTCATTTTGTGGATTGAGTCTAAGTCGACGTCGGGATTTTTTTAATTGTCCCTTTCCGTTACTTGTTCTTTGGTGTTCTCATTTTAGGTGAGATTTTTTTGAAAAAATAAGTGAAAAATGTCTGACATGTATAATGTCGACGATGGAATGTTAAGAGTCGTCAATTAGTTTTTTAAATGGTTGTACCAACACAACCAAGAAAAGGTTTGCACATTGACCCAGTGATGTGACACTGCTAAACGGGTCAGTGAAACCAAGATTCATTAGGGTCCGGGGACTTGGTTATGCGGAGGGAAGGTGTTAGGCACCCCCCGACATCCGTGTTACCATGGTAATCGCCTCTTTTCGAGAAACTATTATCTGAATGTGTGTGTGTGTGGGTCAATGTGCTGTTATTTGGAAGTAGTGCGAGGCCTCGTTCGCACCTATATACACAGGGTTTGAATTTATGTAAAACCCTTTTACACTTCCATTTTATTAAGTGTTCGGCTTGATTGATTTTAATTCCGAGATGCGAAGCATCTATAAGAAAATAATGTACAAAATAATGCCGACTTCCTCGTGGGTATGAAAACCATCTGAGGAAATTTAGACACCGCATAATAATTTACAAGCTGTTTACAGTTGAAAATGTCCATCACGGGAACCGAATCTAGATCCAACAGGTTGAATTTGTGATCACATGATTCCTACGTGCACATGATACCGCAATTTGTATGAAAGTAGTAAGTATATATATATATATATATATATACAGACATGATCACCAACCACGAAGTGCCTCCATGGGGGATCGAAAATATAAATAAAGCTGTAAAAGCTATCAACCACCACGGAGGAAACTCCGGGTGGGACAAAATGTAAATAAAGCTATACAAAGCAATCAACTACTACGAAGTGAACTCCAAGCAGGACGAAATATAAATAAAGCTGTAAAAGCGATCAACCACCACAAAGTAAACTCCAGGTGGGATGAAATATATATATATATATATATATATATATATATATAAAAGTAATAAACGCACCGGATGTAAAATCCAGGCTCATCGAACAGAGTTCGACAACAGTTCATATATATATATATATATATATATATATATTAAAGCAGTAAACGCTCCAGATCGAGGTATAACTCAATAATGTTAGTCCATATATATAAATATATATATATATGTATATACAAACTGAAATAAAACCACGGATCAAAGTTCGGGCAAACACACTCAACATGACTCTCAACGTGAAAAAGGGTGTGTGCAAAGATGAAGAGAAATGCTTTAAAGTATGTGAGAAGGCTAACAGTGTGTGACGCCCCCAAAATAGGTATACTCAACACCCATTCTGAGTCGCCAAATACATGGTACAAGAAGCAAACTACAACTTCAATAATACAAATGTCGTGTGAAATACGACAATATATACTGTGAGTTTAAATATAATATTGTCTTCAAGACAATATCCACACGCAAATAAATCCCCATCATAATTATTGATACATTATTTTACAAAAATGGTGAGGACTACTAAACAACTCTCTCTAGAACCTTCATTCCATACCCCGACTAGTACTCGCTACATTCTCGCCTCCTGAGAAGAAAAATGGAACAACAAGGAAAAGGGTGAGCTCAACTAGCCCAGTAAAGAATATTATGACTAAGATAATATACAACAAATTATCGTTAGTCTCCAACAGGAAAAACTGATAGAATACAATAGACAACAAGTTTTGAGATCAATATTCGCAATGAAATAATAATTCATAGAAGAGTTACGTAGAGAATGAAATCTACTATAATCTATGAATTTAATGATCCATCATCAATATTTTATCCTCAGAACATCAATCAATATTCATCTCAAATCAAATATTCATCTTTGCACTACAGTGCCAAAGATATTCATCGATCGGTCATGTTCATCTCAACACTGCTCATCTTTGCACTAAAGGCCAAAGATATTCATCGATCGGTCATGTTCATTTAAACACTGCTCATCTTTGCACTACAAAGCCAAAGATTTTCTTCAAATCATTCATCTTTGCACTACAGCCAAAGATATTCATCGATCGGTCATGTTCATTTAAACACCGCTCATCTTTGCACTACAAAGCCAAAGATATTCTTCAAAATCATTCATCTTTTCACTACAGCCAAAGATATTCAATAATATCATCATTTAAGACCGAGGATGATGAAAATATTTTTAAAGAACGAATCCAAAGAAACAAAATGACAAGGATTAAGGATTAAGGATTCGTACTTTGTTTTATCCATGTCCAACAATACCTCAAAAATAATCATAGTGGTGTAAAATTCAAGAATGATCAAAACATGGATACAATCGAGCTAGTATCCGAATAGATATTTTGGACAAAAAGAAGAAATTTTATTTTTCTATGAATAGTCCAGATATCGTGAATAGTGTCAGATATCGTGAATAGTCTTAGATACGTGAATAGTAACTCTGACACCAAAAGATAGAAATTCCACAAAAAAAACATCTTCACGCTTCATGAATAGTATTCGTGAATAGTAACTCGTGAATAGTAACTCATGAATAGTAACCCCAGCATGAAAAAGTTCCAAATTTGATAAAAAGTTCCAACCAATATTTCAAAGATAATGATATTGAAGAAATAATATCATTTGAGAAGAAAATAACATCCCTTACCTCAAAGAATCAAGATTTCTAAGGAAAGGTCGGAGTGATGTTTGAATGAAACTTGTCTTTGAACAAAGAACTCTCAAAGTATCTAAATACTCACAAAATACGCTCAATAATATAGAGAGAGAAAGAGAAAACTTTGTTTACGGTGTGATTTTCAATTCTAACTTAGCCCTCTATTTATAGGAAAATGTTAGCCGCCAAGCGGACTTGACTGCTGCCGATGGCTTTACCTCGCTACTATTATTGCCACCCACCACATTTGAAATAAAATTCAGCACATTTTTTTCACCAACCACAAGTGGGGCCCACTCAATTCTAGAATTTTCCACCAAAATCAATTATAACCCTACTTTCCTAATCAAACACCTCTTAAAATTTATAACAAATCATTCGCTCATTTTTAACGGTTCAAAATTTGTGGACATATACTCAACTTATATATGTATAACATATCCAAAAATTACAACGATCCAACTATTTGATTAAATATTATAACTCACACAATAAAGCTATAATAACAATCGATTTGATCTTTTAATACCTCCAATCCGGCAAAATACAAATAAAACATCTCAAAGATTAATTCCTTCATTAATAACCACATAAATAAATCCATCATTTATGTTCATATAAAATAAATATTTCCTTATCATATGAATCAATAATTAATTATTCACAAATAATATTACGAATCACAATTATGATGACCAAAGCCGCTCCTCAGAAAGAGGGGCTTTCCAATAAGGATCTCTCCTTCATTGGCGCGCCTTGCAATTAGGTGACCAAACCTCTCCTTAGATGTAACTTTCTAGACATTGCCAATAATGTTATCTAATAATATTATTCAAATAATATGAATTATTGATCCGATAATGGAAATATCGTGTAGTGACAATTATTGAACAACAATAATATAAAATATCAACGCAAAGAATTATTGAATCAATAAAATAAAATATTGAATAAGAATTCACTGTGAAAATTATTGAGTAGTGCCATCTTACGTAAGGATCAATAATTCAACAATCTTTGAAATACCGTGGTATACTCTTTAACCACGCCAGACATCGTATTTTAACCACCGGGTATTCCAACAGCCTTAATTCAGTAATAACTACGTCGTTATTTATAACCACCCAAACTTTGTCGCTTTTCCTCATCCAATCGCTTTCCGTTATGGGGCCCACACATGGTCACTACTGGTCAGCATTTAATATTCTCCGACAAGATTTAATATTCCACGACCAAACGAATATTCCCCGACAAAAATGAATATTTTTATAACCACTTGCTTATTTTGAAATATTTATGTATTTAACCCTTAACTATCCACATTAATCAAATCAACCCTTACTATTTCAAAATAATAAATAAAGGAAATTCCTTTTATTTAAAAAATTTTGGGGTCTTACAACCTCCCTCCTTATGAAATTTCGTCCTCGAAATTGGCGTGACGACACAGTGTTTCGAAAAGGTGAGGATACCTCGCTTTCATTTTCGTTTCCAATTCCCAAGTCATTTCCTCTATAGCATGATTCCTCCACAAAACTTTAACTTGTGGTATGACCTTTGCGCGTAGGACATGCTCCTTCCTATCCAAAATCTTGACAGGTACCTCCTCATACGTTAAGTCTTCGGCTATCTCGTCCGGTTCTAACTCTATAACGTGGTTCGGGTCATTCACATATTTACGAAGTACCGATATGTGAAACATATTATGAACACGAGACAAACTTGGAGGTAACGCAAATCTATAGGCTACATTTCCTACTCGATTAAGAATTTGAAATGGACCAATAAATCATGGATTTGAGCTTTCCTCTCTTCCCAAATCTTGTAACTCCCTTCCATGGAGATACTCGTAATAATACATGATCCCCTACACTAAATTCCACGTCCTTTCGATGAAGATCCGCATAACTCTTTTGTCGATCTTGTGCCGTTTGTATACGTTGTCGAATCATTTGGATCTTTTCGGTAGTCATATACGTGATTAACTCGGGTCCCAACAATGTTGCTTCACCCACCTCGTCCCAACATATTGAGAATGACATTTTTGTCCATATAATGCTTCAATGGAACCATGCCTATATTTGTTTAATAACTATTGTTGTATGAGAATTTCACCAATGGCAAGTACTTATCCCAACTTCCTTTGAAATCTAGGACACGAGTTTTAATATATCTTCAAGAGTTTGAGTAGTCCTTCCGATTGCCCATCCGTTTGAGGATGGTATGCCAAACCAATCGTAAATTGCGCCCATAGCTTTCTACAAACTAACCCAAAATCATGAAGTGAATCTTGGGTCACGATCTAAAACTATGGATACTGGCATGCCATGCAATCTCACAATCTCATTTACGTACATACGAGAAAGACGTTCAAGGAAATAAGTTTCTCGTATCGGTAAGAAATGAGTAGACTTGGTTAATCTATCAACAATAACCCAAATCGCATCTATGCCTTGAGAAACCGTAGGAAGACCCGTAACGAAATCCATGGTAATGTGTTCCCACTTCCATTCTGGAATCTCAAGTGGTTGCAATGGACCCTTAGGTACTAGATGCTCTACTTTACACGCTTGACAAGTTAAACACATTGAGATAAACTTTGCAATCTCTCTCTTCATATTGTTCCACCAAAATGTATGTCGAAGATCACGATACATTTTAGTACTTCCAGGATGGATTGCAAATGGCGTATTGTGTGCCTCCATCATAATCTTGTACTTCAAATCAGAGTCGTTAGGAACACAAAGTCTAGAGTGGACTCGAAGTATTCCTTCTTCATCAATTCTCGCCCTAATAGCTCCTTCTTGTACTTTCTTCTTCATACGCATCAACTCCGGCCTGCGTGGCTTGAGCAACCTTAACTTTTTCTATTAAAGTTGGCTCTATGCGTATACTTGACATCATCGCACTCGTTCCCGCATATGATCTTCTACTCAACGCGTCAGCTACCACGTTCGCTTTTTCCAAGATGGTATGGTTAGAATATGTGCCGAAATGAGTCGCCTCTTGAGCTCTTGGAAAATCTTCTCGCATTCCTCGCTCCATACGAATTTTGTATCTTTTCGAGTCAGCTAAGTTAACGGAGTATCGATTCAAGAAAATCCTTCCACGAATCTCCGATAATAACCAACTAAGCCTAGAAAGCTACGTATTTCGATTACTGTCTTAGGTTGCTCTCAACTGTGACTCATATCCCAACCTTGGATAACACGTTACAATGACACCTATCAGTTTACTATCGCACGAATATGACGTCCCCTACAGAGAGTCTGGCTTAGGTGAATTCCACAAAGGAAGTCACAAGATAAAGGCTCAGGTACCAAATTCTATAGTTGAATTTTTAACTCCTGAAGTTCAATAGGAGCCATTTGATATGAGATTTTAGAAATGAGTTTTGTACCGGGTTCAAAGTCGATACAAAATTTAATATCAGGCTTTGGGAGTAAGCCAAGAAATTCTTCAGAAAATACGTCAGAAAAAATCAATAACAACAAGAATATTATTCAAATCTGACGTGTCTTTATTCAAATCCATAACATGGACTAAGAAAACTTGACATCCGTAATAAACGAATGACTTCATGGCTTGATATGAAAATGTTTGATTACAATGGTTTGATTTCTTGAATTCGAATAACAGGTTGCTTAGGAATATGAAAACTAACAACCTTACAAAAGCAATCAATTTGGCATGATGAGTAGTTAACCTTAAAATCACATCAAAAGCAAATATCTCTATAGAAATAAGGTTAACAGGTAATGTGATAGTGCCAACCTGAATCAAACAAGATTTCTAAACAACAAATGTAATGAAAGTTTCTCCTAACGGATTCTCCATAAATAGGTCAAAGTCTAATTTCTCCGTAGTCAAGTTCAAACGTTGAGCGCAAGCAAGAGAGATAAAAGAATGGGTAGAACCGGTATCTAGTAAGGTATATACTTCGCAAGAATTTATAATTAACTAACCCGTGCTAACTTCGTTCGGGTTCCTTGCATTTTTTTTTTTTTTTTGACCGGTCACGATAAACGCTCTTCCAAGAACCGTTGACTTTGACTTTTCTGGGACATCCTTTTGAGTCACCATTCACGCTGGACTGGGTTTCGATATCGTACAATCTCGAGCGATATGTCCTTCTTTTCCACAATTATAGCATACCTTGGAAGGCTTTGAACAGTTTGACCTTATATGTCCCTCCTCTCCACATCTGTAGCATCTAATCGGCGATCGTTCTCTTCCCTAGAATTTGTTGATGGTGTTGATGTTCTTTGCCGACGCCTTCCCGCCATCGTTAAATCTTCTCTTTTAGATTGGACATCTCTTTCCATAATATCAACGCTATCAAACTTTTACCCAAGCATCACTCATTCTCACTCGTTCAGTTATTTCTTCTTTCAGCTCAATTTCAGATTCCAGCTTTATCATCTTATACTCTGCCAAAGAGTGCTTCTGTTCAAGCATCACATATCGGGTAACACAAGCTTGAATCGTTGCATCCTTTTGCTCCACGACTGCCTGCAATTCTTTAGCCTGCTCTTCTAACTCATGAATACGATTTTGCAATTCTATATTTCGATCATAAAATACCTCTAATAAACTTTCTTCGTACCTCTTCTTCCTCTTCTTCCTCACTCTCACCAAGTTACCTCTGCGATTATCTCGTGCACTATCAATTCTTCACTCACCATGGATATCTCTAATTCCTTCTTCGCTTTGACATCACATTATCACGGTTGGCGATTAGAGGTGTCTCCACGATCTCATTCACTCCATTGTTAACGCTTCTCAGCCCATTCTAAAAAACTATCATAAAACAAGGGTTAATTAAATAAATTAACAAATCACATAATACCCTATAATATGACCAACCAACAAATAAGCTTAGGTAGAACACACTAGCGAAGGATTTACTCGCCTCTCCCTCCTAGTTCTATTCCCCGATCTCCGCCAGAGATCATATCCTAAGCTCGATACCAACCGTGGCGCCCCAAAATAGGTATACTCAACACCCATTCTCGAAATCGCCAAATACATGGTACAAAAAGCAAACTACAACTTCAATAATACAAATGTCGTGTGAAATACGACAATATATCTTAATGAGTTTAAATATAATATTGTCTTCTAGACAATATCCACATGCAAATAAATCCCCATCATAATTATTGATACATTATTTTACAAAATGGTGAGGACTACTAAACAACTCTCTCTAGAACCTTCATTCCATACCCAGACTAGTACTCGCTACATTCTCGCCTCCCGAGAAGAAAAATGGAACAACAAGGAAAAGGGTGAGCTCAACTAGCCCAAGAAAGAATATTATGACTAAGATAATATACAACAAATTATCGTTAGTCTCCAATAGGAAAAATCGATAGAATACAATAGAAACAAGTTTCGAGATCAATATTCGCGAATGAAATAATAATTCATAGAAGAGTTACGTAGAGAATGAAATCTACTATAATCTATGAATTTAACAGAATTCCATCATCAATATTTTATCCTCTAACATTAATCAATATTCATCTCAAATCAAATATTCATCTTTGCACTACAGTGCCAAAGATATTCATCGATCGGTCATGTTCATCCTAACACTGCTCATCTTTGCACTAAAGGCCAAAGATATTCATCATCGGTCATGTTCATTTAAACACTGCTCATCTTTGCACTATAGGCCAAAGATTTTCTTCAGAATCATTCATCTTTTTGCACTACAGCCAAAGATATTCATCGATCGGTCATTCATTCATTTAAACACCGCTCATCTTTGCACTACAGGCCAAAGATATTCTTCAGAAATCATTCATCTTTACACTCTGAAAGCCAAAGATATTCAATAATATCATCATTTAAGACCGAGGATGATGAAAATATTTTAAAGAACGAATCCAAAGTGAAACAAAATGACAAGGATTAAGGATTAAGGATTCGTACTTTGTTTTATCCATGTCCAACAATACCTCAAAAATAATCATAGTGGTGTAAAATTCAAGAATGATCAAAACATGGATACAATCGAGCTAGTATCCGAATAGATATTTTGGACAAAAAGAAGAAATTTTATTTTTCTATGAATAGTGCCAGATATCGTGAATAGTCTCAGATATCGTGAATAGTGCCGATATCGTGAATAAGAACTCACACCAAAAGATAGAAATTCCACAAAAAACATCTTCACGCTTCATGAATAGTACTCGTGAATAGTAACTCGTGAATAGTAACTCATGAATAGTAACTCGTGAATAGTAACTCATGAATAGTAACCCCGACACGAAAAAGTTCCAAATTTGATAAAAAGTTCCAACCAATATTTCAGCATAATGATATTGAAGAAATAATATCATTTGAGAAGAAAATAACATCCCTTACCTCAAAGAATCGATTACTTGGAAGGAAAGGCTCAAGTGATCTTTGAATGAAACTTGTCTTGAATAAAGAACTCTCAAAGTATCTAAATACTCACAAAATACGCCAATAATATAGAGAGAAAAGAGAGAAAACTTTGTTTCGGTGTGATTTTCAATTCTAACTTAGCCCTCTATTTATAGGAAAATGTTAGCCCACCAAGGCATTTGACTGCTACCGATGGCTTTACCTCGCTACTATTGCCACCCACCACATTTGAAATAAAATTCAGCACATTTTTTCACCAACCACAAGTGGGGCCCACTCAATTCTAGAATTTTCCACCAAAATCAATTATAACCCTACTTTCCTAATCAAACACCTCTTAAAATTTATAACAAATCATTCGCTCATTTTAACGGTTCAAAATTTGTGGACATATACTCAACTTATATATGTATAACATATCCAAAAATTACAACGATCCAACGGTTGGATTAAATATTATAACTCACACAATAAAGCTATAATAACACCGATTTGATCTTTTAATACCTCCAATCCGACAAAATACAAATAAAACATCACAGCATTAATTCCTTCATTAATAACCACATAAATAAATCCATCATTTATATTCATATAAAATAAATATTTCCTTATCATATGAATCAATAATTAATTATTCACAAATAATATTACAGAATCACAATTATGACAACCAGCCGGTTCCCAGGAAAGAGGGGGCTTTCCAATAAGGATCTCTCCTTCTTGGCGCGGCAATTATTAGGTGACCAAACCTCTCCTTAGATGTAACTTTCTAGACATTGCCAATAATGTTATCTAATAATATTATTCAAATAATATGAATTATTGATCCGATAATGGGAAATCTTGTGTAGTGACAATTATTGAACAACAATAATATAAAATATCAACGCAAAGAATTATTGAATCAATAAAATAAAATATTGAATAAGAACTCATCGTGAAAATTATTGAGTAGTGCCATCTTACGTAAGGATCAATAATTCAACAATCTTTATCGTCAATACCGTGCCTCTTTGTGCAACCACGCCATTATTCGTATTTTAACCACCGGGTATTCCAATAGTCTTAACGGTAACAACTACGCCGTTATTTATAACCACCCAAACTTTGTCGTTTTCCTCATCCAATCGCTTTCCGTTATGGGCCCACACATGGTCTACACCAATGCATTTAATATTCCCCAGACAGCAGATAATATTCCACGACCAAACGAATATTCCCCGACAAAAATGAATATTTTTATAACCACTTGCTTATTTTGAAATATTTGCGTATTTAACCCTTAACTATCCACATTAATCAAATCAACCCTTACTATTTCAAAATAATAAATAAAGGAAATTCCTTTTTATTTAAAAAATTTCAGGGTCTTACACAGTGGGCTGCCAAAGAAGACTTCTATATCTTTAAAGTGGATAAAAGTCGGCTCCCGCCGGTACAAAAGTAGCTATATATGAGCACACAAGTGTTTAAAATGGGAAAGCACTTAGTATATTGTAAGTACGGAGCAAATTTTACAGGGCTTCCTCGCTCTTTTTTCTTCTCAAGATGGCCACCCCAAGCCCTCTATTTATAGAGGGGGAGCCATGGTGTACCTCTGACCACCGCAGTGTGTACGATCTTTGCCGCCTTTCCCCGGTTTCTCGGGTTGGGTCGTCTCGTAGTACGTGCACGTAAGCACTGCAATGTTCGCTCGAACTTTCAGAATTACAATCCGGGCATTTGACTGAGGTATATAGGACCTATTTCGGACCGCCGTTGTCGAGAGTTGTACAATGGCATGGGATTAGAGTTTGTACGAAGTCATTGAAGATGGGACGATGCCCTCTGGTCTTCAAGCTTCAAATTATATCCATTACCCCACAAAATAGTCACTCGGGATTAGTTTTCCTTGATTCTTGTGGGATATCGTTGTGTAGAGATGTGTGTATGAAATGTTGAGATGACGTGATGTGACTTTAGAGTGGCGAGATAATGCCTTGGCCCCTCATCGGAGTTATAACCGGTTTGGGCTAATAATAAAGACGTTGCTCAGGGTTATTGCTGAGATTGGACTGCTGCAAATGTTGAAGGTCCTCAGTGACAACTCTGAGGTGTGCCTGTCCTCCTGGTGTTATTTTCGGGTTGATACTGGGTATCTCGTTGTGAGCGCCGAGATTGAAGCTGATTGAATTTAAAACAAGCATTTCCGGGGTTATCACCGGAACTGCATTCCTTGGGGGTGATCACCAAGGTTGGTAACTATTCCCATGATTGGGACTGAGACTGGATACCTCGGGGTTATCTCCGAGATTAATCGGTCTTCTCTGGAGTGTGTTCCGATATTGGATCTGCATGCCTCAGGGTTATCTCTGAGGTTGGAGTTGTTACTCCAAGTGTTTGTTCTGGGGTTGAAACTGAACTTCCGGTAGTACTGGGAATGGATATGAACTGTCTTCTAGGGTTCTCTCTTGAAAGACGAATATGTCCTCCTACAATATTAGTGACAAGTGTGTAGAAAATTTCGAGTGTCTACAGATGCCCCTCTTTATCATACTCATGCAATGCAATGCATGGGTAGGATAAAGAATCCTAGACACTTGAAATGCCATAAGACAAATATGATACTATATGTAACAACATGATGCAAATGTATGATGCATGTGTGCGGGGTTGTTGCCCAACATGCTGAGGATGATTGTTGGATCCTTGTAATGTTTACCGAGGATTGGCAACTATGACCTGATCAGATGTGTAATCTGAATCTGTTAGGATGTTGATGTTGGAGTTATCACCAAAGCCCTGGAACCTTGATACAGACTTAATTCCGAAGAGGTACCTCTTATGTGTAAGAGATCTGCGGGGATTAAGCTTTGTCTATTTGAGGATGTGTTAAACATATTCCATCATCAATCCTCCTTGATGATGTTGACCTTTCCTAGTTTGTATCGCAAGGATACATCAAGATTCTCTTTAATTTACTGCCAACATCAGATGATGTCAGGATTGCCTAACCTTCGTTGATTTGTTCTTCACCGACGTGTGAATCAACGGATGAAAACCCTGTGGGGTAAACTGTCAAGGCTACTTGACCTTCGCTGACGTGTGAACCAACGGTTGATACTCTGTGAGCATATTGTCAAGGTTGCTTGATCTTCACCGATGTGTGAATCAACGGAACATTGCGTTAGACCCCCACCAGGGATTCACTGGGGACTTATGAATACTAACGTACGCAATCATTGAACAGCTTTCGACGCTTCGATGGGTTTACTTGCCATCGGCTGAAATAATGTCAAGGTTGCTTGACCTTCATTGATGTGCATGTCAACTAAAGAATATACGTTGTAACCCCCGTCGGGGATCCATGTTGTAACCCCCGTCGAGGATCCACGTTGAGCTTTAGGGTAATGACCCAGAATTGGCGGCATCGGACCTGTACAAGGTATTGCCAAATGTGATTTGTAACAAATGAGATCATTGGCATGGTATACCTCGTGTTTGGGTGACTACCAATGAGTGATGTATAGACTTTAAGTTCCATCTTAGAAGACCAGGATTGCAGGCTGTTTTGCTCAATCGCGTAGCATTTTTATTCCTGATTTGACTTTTTTAGTCCGCAAGAACTCCTTTACAACTCAAACTGGACCGAGCCGGAGGGGTGGGGCCCACATAGGGATGCCGCATTTACACCTGCTTTTGCCGCAGATTGACCTGCGGCCAACTGTGGATATTAATATCCTGCAGGTTGGTCTCACAAGTCACTTTCAACTTGTCTCGCGAAGAAAAATCCAGAGCTCTCCTTCAGATCTGCTGAGTTCGGGCTATTTTCTGCAAATTCTGTCACCGTACAAGTGTTCTGCACTATCCTAGTAATTTATGCATTTATTGTTTTCCAGTTTTTAATGAGTTATCGCATGAAATGCATCTAAACACATAGTAGTGATTATGTATGCTCATATGAAACATAGTAAATGTTAGTATTAAACCATGCTGAACATAATGATGTTAAAAAATTTAACTTTTGAGACAGTCAAATTGGCACCTTTTTCTGCTATTTTTGTCCTTTTTCAGGTCCAATGAGCAAAAGGTAGAAAGGCAAAGTAGTCCCGATATTGAGGTTAACCTTATGCATGGATGATTTTGATTTTTAATGCATATATTATGTATATGACTTTGGGGCAGGTGTGCTACTGAATGGCCACCTAGTCATGCTTATGTGCATGTGGATAGTCCTATTTTCAAAGGGGACTATGACAAAATTTTCCAAAATGTAGGCATTTAATTAGTCATGCAATTTTAACTCCACTATAGATGGATGTTAAAGTAATGCATGCATGCATGTAGTCATAAAATACATTTTGAAAAGCTCGAGCTAAGGAAATACCACACCCTTTCTGAGGTGATTTAGAGACTTGTTGTTCAGATATTATGGATCCGGATCAGCCGAGTAGTTCCCGTAGGATCACTTATGGTATACGGAGGAGGGCTTTTGAAGTGCCTCGACCCCGTTCTGTCAAACAACCTCGTCGATTGGTGGAGGCAGTGATGCGTCTAGTCCGGGCTCATGTTTTGGACGTTGAGGACGAGGATGAGGATATTCCAATTGAGGATCTCGCTCCTGCTGCAAATGTTCCCCGTAGGGAGCTCCCTTGTATTCAGGTGGTAAACCCAGAGCTTCTTGGTGACTTCAGCAGACATCCCTCGATGTACTTGCATGCTAATGAGGTATGATGTTAGAACTTGATCTTCTTTCTTTCCTATTGACGAGGAGTAAAGGATTCTGATGTTGATCTGCATTTCATGTAAGTTCCCAACTTTACACAGCCTCGAGGGAATTGGTTTAGCATACACTCCATGTATCAGGTTCTTTATCCCGACTATAGAGCGGTAGTGCATGATTGGGGATCCGGGGCATTCTTCTCCTTCCTTCCTTGTCGTTGTCCCTGGGGTTATCTCAGGGCACTATCTGAGCGATGGTTTCATCAGACTCAGTCACTCCTTTTGTTGGACAGTGAGGTGATGATGACGCCGATGGATTGGCGGTTTATCACAGGTATGGAGTTTGGAGGGGAGCCAGTGCCTTGCATGGAGAATATCACCCCTACTGCCGTCAGATCCTTGTTAGGAGTTCCGGCGGAGGCGCTCAAGGGCAGAACTGTTCGTGCAGGTCCTTTGAGCGTAGATGCTATGAGCGGGATTTTGAGTGAGCCCATGCCTGATGATGTCAGAGTTAGGGATTACATTCTTCTTCGATTATTCCTAATGATCATTAGAGGCTGCTTCATAGCAGATAACTCTTCTACGGTGTCATTCGCTTTGATTAGCGCCACTCGTCACGTGGAACGTATTGGAGAGTATGATTGGGGTTCCTACACCTTTGCCTATTTCCTCCGGGGTATGCGTATGCGATCACATGGTTTGACTGAGTCTTGGCTAGGATTCTACCCATTTTTGCTGGTGAGTATTTCTCTTGTCATTTCCCATTTATAGGTTAAGAGTGTTTATTGACCGCAAATGTTTTTCCATTGTGTTGGCAATTTTGGGCCTATGAGAGCCTCTCATGCTTGCATCCTGTGAGTGTGTTAGGTTTAGATACCTATCCACGAGGACGACGATGGCATCATTCCATATTGGCGGAGGTCCCTGTAGCTGAGGGTTTCACTCACTACCGCATGCAGCTGGAGTTATTGACAGCTGATATCATCACATGGATTCCCTATTCTGGGGAACGTTGGGCTATTTGTTTTGAGGATGGGTACCCGACTGGCGTAAATTATGTGATCTCCACCCGGAGAGTTCCTCTCTTTACAGATGGAGGATGGGAGCTCTATTTAGGAAAACGTACTATTAGGAGCGCCACAGGGGAGATTTGTATGCCCATATTACCTCCTGTCAGGCGTCATTGGCCTGTATCGCAGTCACCCGTCACTGATATCCCATTGTTGGCGTTTGACGGCTTTACATTATCATAGGGTCCTTGCACTCAGGAGATATTCCATCATTGGTGGTTCCCTCGTACTATTGGAGCCTAGTCCCGCGCCACTCAGTTCATGGGGGATATGGTTCCAGGATCCGTGATGATGATGGATTGGATAGCCTGTGTCCGAGATTCGACTCATGTGACACAGATTGATAGTTTGACCCGGTGACTAGATCAGGCACATTTCTTTATCCGACATTTGGGCAGAGATCCGACAGAGGTAGATTCGTTTGATCCTCCCAGCTCAAGCGCTGGCCCCTCAGACGACCCATTTGGTTTTGCCGGTGCAGATCCTCCTTTGTATAGGCCTGACATCCCTGTTGATAGAGATCCAATGACTCAGGAGGAGTTACATCAGGTGGACAGGATTGATGATGTAGACATTAACACTATTGTCTTCTTCTGATGTGTATTCTCGTTATATCTTTTGTTAGGCCTCTGTTAGCTATTGGGTGGATGTGCCCCATTCTCGCTGTATCTTTCGATAGGCCTCTATTAGTAATAGGGCGTTTGTGCCCTATTTCCCTGTATTTGTAGCTGTACAGAGATGATGTATTAGATGTTGATATATTTAGGAATGTATGCACAATTTATTCATTCCCTATATCATATAGTCATCTATTATCTACAATGCATGTATCATGTTATGCATATGTATGTATGTCCAGAGATATTCAGCATTAACCCATGGATGGTCTTATAACACGGCCAGTACAGATGTCTTCTTCGACAGTTAGCCGTATTGATCATACCCCACCATCATTGGTGGCATCGGGTATGCGATCATGGTATGATAGCATCTTACCATCAGACAGGGTGACCGTAGATCATTTGTTGCAGCATACTATGACCCTATTGATGTTTCAGGTTCCCACAGGATTCGTGAATGGCATGTTGGAGCACTGGGTATCGGAAAAGCGGGTTTTCTGATTTGGGACCTAGGAGTTGACTCCCACTTTGGAGGAGTATGCACGGTTGACGATGCTGCCGCTGGACAGACCTTGCGTACATATGGCTTTGGGGGACATGAGTCGACAGTTCATGACCCTCACTGGATTGAGGCGCAGGGTGGTGCAGGATGAGCTTACATCTGGCCACGTTATATCCTAGAATTTTTTGTTTGACAGATTTGGCTCTGAGGATAGTTATTCACAAAATTCTAGGGATTTCACAGCACCGGGGGATCATTGGCGTCTAGCCAGGGTTGATGTACTGCTATTGTGCGTACTGTCGTATGTCTATATGCCACGGTACATGGACGAGATAGACGTTGGAGTCAGCATGGCAGTGAGAGCTCTCAGGGAGGTACCATTATACCAATGATTATAGCAGAGACTCTGAGGTCAGCTACATACTGTTGCACTTATCCGACAGGAGTGTTCACGGGTAGCTCGGTCATGCTATACGTGTGGTTTATGTCATACCTGAGACCGATTGGCACCTTTAGACGGCATGGGTATTGTTTCACCCATGATATAGCCATGTCATACTCCTTTCAGCCATCGGAGTGTACGGACGCCATGTCTTGGTCTATTTTCTTAGCGGATATCAGGGATCCGTTCAGCATATTGTCATGCTCGGGGCTTAGCTCACCTTACAGCTTTATTACTCATGCTCCGGGCATGGACTATCTCCATTTGGCTGGCTTGAGGGGCATGACTACCTACCACCCACTGGCCGTGATGTTGCAGTTTGACCAGTTTAAGGATTTTCATCCTTTCGAGGGGGCGCTAGGTTAGCATTTAGCTTTTCGCTATCTTTCAGCAGAGGACCGATCCCATGTGTACGCTTGTTGGGATCAGCGTGAGATATCGGCTTTTTCTGTTAGCCATTCGGGTTGTTCTGCAGAGTATTCTGCATTGATGGAGACAGAGATTATCGGCTGCGGCAGTATCCACAGTACCGGATAGTGATTCAGACGATGTAGAGCCTATGGAGGACATTGATTCCTACATCGAGGAGGAGCTAGTTGCTGGGTTGCCAGCATTTCCTTTAGATTCTCCTAGTACCAACACTGTCGTTATACAGCATTGAGCACAGTACTTTGAGCAGAGTCTCCATCTGATGACCTTCGAGAGAGACCAGGCTAGAGCCTTGATGTTGATTGCCCTTGATGGGAAAGACGCAACTCTGTTAGAGAGAGACGAGGCATTAGCTCACATAGACACCGCTATTATCAAGCGTGATGAGGCTAGATCAGCCAGATATATAGTGATAGTTGAGCGATATAGTGCCATATCTTCCCGGGATGTAGCCATTACAGATAGTACTGTAGTGCGGTCCCTTACCACTGATATGATTACAGAGATGAGCACTTACATTGATGAGCATATGGTCACCATGCAGATTGCTGCAGATCTGTTGGGTATTGTGGATATTCTCGTACAGGAGACCACAGCTTCGCCTCCTTCTTCTGAGAGGGATGCCATGTTGGGCTTGTTAGCTCGCATATATCCTGACTTGTAGATGAGTTTGTATTCTCCTCCACAGACTAGCTTAGCCATTTTGTCATGTACAGTTTACATTGTATATATCAAACATCATTATATATATAGCAGGGAAATATATTTTTGATCACTTCCCTTTTAGTTAAGCTTTGCTACTTACTTGATATTTTGCCTGCTGCTTCAGGGTTTGTGATCTTGATGTACTTTGAATTCCTCCTGGATGGATGGACATTGAGTTATCTCTGGACATTTCAGAATGGATCATTGATCTGTGTGTATCCCTACCATCTTTGGTGTCTTGGGATTGGTTTTTGTATGTAAATTTGGAGAGGAGTGTGGCTTTCCTCTCTGAGATTGACCGCACCACAGATGGTCGTTAGTACCCCTATTCAGGAGGATCCTAGTTAATTCCATCTCTTATGGATTGGTGTTGCTCTTCAAGGTATGACGACAGCTTAGATATTCACCGAATCTCCTATTTGGGAGGAGTTCAGGTAATTCCGTCCCTTTGGTCTTAAGCCAATGAAATTTAGTGGATTGAAAGATGATCCCAGTACCAGTTGACAAGTTTTTGTGTTTTGGTAGGGGTGAGACCGAACCATGAATGGCTACCTACGTACTCCAATTGAAGAGGAGATCAGGTCTGCGTAGTTCGGACCTGGTGCAAGAGGTTCAACGATGTATGTGGCAGAAAAGGGTGTAGGAATGTTTTTGTTATTTTTGTTTTTGTAAGGAGAAAAGGGTAGAAATGTTTTTGTTGTTTTTGTTTTATTGCGACCGGGCCATATGAAATGGTTGCCTACGTATTCCTATTGAAGAGGAGATCAGGTCGACGTAGTTCGCCCCTCAGGGCGAGGTGAAAAGCGTAATCCCATGTGCAGGTCAGATTGCAGGGAGGAGAAAGTTTAATCCTAGGTTGAGGATAAACTGCAGGTTATCAGAAGTTTGATCCCATGTAACGACTGAGAAATTCGGATCTTATTGTAAAATGATTTTATTAAATTAAATAATAATAAAATCATATTTCATGTGTTATCAAGATGGTTGTCATTGTATAACCTATTGATGTTAGAATATCGTAGTATTTGGGCTACATGGATGAATTAAAGTGTTTGAATTTCCAAGACGAAAATAAAAGTTTTCCGATAAATTTTCTGAAAAACACTATTCATTGGTATTTGCTTGGGATATAATTTTGAGATTCCGAGAAATACGCAATGATGGAATAACAAGGTAAGATGGATTATGTAATAAAAATCTAGTTATGGAAAAGTAATAATTAAACATGTGGACTTAAATTATAAACGTTAAGTAAAGCGAAGTGTTAAAGAATAAGTAATAATTGTATGATACTTGGTATTGTACAAAGTAATGAAAACGAGTATAATATGAAGTATTATACGAGTTTGAATGAAGGATGAAATACCGTATATAAATTCTATAAGAATTAGAATACGATAATAATACATCAACAATATGTATTAAGAAATGTTAATGGACTTGGATGATTGGTAAACAATTATATACAAGTCCAAGTGAATTAGAGAGAGAAGCCCAACTAATGAATTAATGAACCAATTAGTGTTTGTTAAAGTAAAGCCCAAGGATTAATTAATGTAAGCCCAAGATGGAATCCATGAGTGGTATGATCCATGGGGCAAACCATATTAATATGGTTGAATGTGGTGACCAAGTAATGTAATGACCAAGTAATGTGTGATGACCAAGATATGTGGTGACCAAGTGATGTGGTGACCAAGTTAGGAGTATTGACCAAGACTTTGAATTAATGGCCAAGTAAGAGATAAGAGAGTGGCTAGCAAGTAATGAATAATAAGGAGGTGGCTTAAGGAGGTGGGATGTTTTAAAGACCAAACTACCCTAACCTTGGAAAGTCTATAAATAGAAGAGCTTTGCTAGTCATTTGTTGGTTGATCAAATAATCCAACACTTCTAAAGTGCTTAAGTGTTAGAGAGAATAAGCTAGCAATAAGTCATTTCCATAAGCTAAGAAGAAGAAGCAAGCTACTTACCAAGACTACAAAAGAGTAAGACTTCTTCTCAATTATCTTCTATCTCTACCATGATAGGATGATAAGAAAAGTTGGATTAAGAAACATGAATGAGTAAGTAATGAACTTAAGCCAATTAAGTTGGTAATAATTCATTTAAGCTAGCATAAGTTATAAACTTATGTAAAAATAATATGAACTTGTAAGAAGTTTATTAAGAGAAATGATATGAATGTAAAAGAATTTATATGATCATATGTGTCATGTATACCTAAGTAAATTTATATGTGAAGAGTATGTAAAGTATGATGATTAAGAAACCTTAATTGTCATAAGTCATGAATAATCAAATCTTAAGTAGTTTATAATTTGACAAGTTATAAGCTCATGAAGAATAAGTCAAAATCCAACAATGAATATAAATTGTTGTATTAAGTATGTTAAAATGTTCACATGATGAATGGAAGTCATTTGTAATGTTGAACAAATCATAAGAAGGAAGAATTGCCGAAATTTGCACGATTAGACAATAATCGTTGAATACGTAAAATTCTCGGAATGGAAGTCAAATTTTATGTTTGATCATGAAACCATTTTTTTCCAATAAAGACAAGTCATAATTGGCATTTAAGAGTTTCGAACTCAAAAATGACCGGATTCCGACTTAGAATGAAGAAACGAGCGTTGAACGTTCACGAACGTTTATCGTTTACGTTAAAAATGAACAAATAAGTGAATTTTTAGCAAACAAAGTCAAATAGATAAAATTCTAGAATGGTCATGTAGAGTACGTAATTTGTGAATCGTAGGCTTTTGAACGAGCCAATTCGGACTTATAACGAAGAAGTTATGCGTCCGGGAAGTTCACAAAATTTCAAAACTGAAATTGATATCTCGGTGCATGGAGTTGGTTGCATGGCCTGACCCCCAACCCAGGCAAAGACCCGTGCCACGGCGTGGAACGATGAATCGAGCCTATTGCAAGAGTTCATCGCAATATGAACCTTAGTTCAATAAGTGAAATACAGCATATTTTAACAAATGACAAAATCCTCTCGGGTGTGGCAAGCATATACATTAAGTAAGGACTCGCGCCAAGTCCGGGACAATGGCATTAAGAGCTCTGGCAGAAAAGCGATATGTAGAGTATAAAATTTGGCACTATTTCCAGTCTCAGAGCGAAGATAGTAATGAAATTTTCTAAGTACAAAGAAAAGAAATGGAAGTAAACACAACTTAAGGAAGGTAATGTAACATTGTTTAAACTTTGTTAAACCTTAAGGAATGTAATATAAAGGTTGAGATAACCTAGTCGAAGTATAATGCAAGCATAATGATAAACCAGAACCAATTGTAACTGAATCTAATACACAATTAGATTGAAATGAAGGGTATGATATAGTCATATACATACTTTATTATATGTGACCTAATGTAAGGCATTATGTGATCATGTATTGTAGAGACTTGAACGACTTGAACATAAAGTTAAAATACCGTAGCAGACGCTAAAGGCAAGTATTCTAACTCTTGTCTCAGTTCAATCTGAACAAGTTTTTGAGATTCATGTATTCTTTTGCATGAATTAAAGTATGATGAAGTTGAAGCCAATTCCTTTGGCTAGACTTGATGAATTGATCATCTATTCATGTATTATCAAATGTTGTTATCTTTTGTCAACTACTTGATATGGTTTTCAAAAGAAGACTGAAATGTTAAACAAATATTTTGTCAGTAAAACGATAGGCACGTGAGGTTGCCAAATGCTTAAACGTGTATACGTTTAATGGATGTAGTGTTGATCAACATAGAGTACAATAGGCTGATCACCTAGAAGTGCTCGTAAGTGATATCGGGCTTACGGACTTATTTTCGGGTTATCCTTTTCCAATAAAGAATGAATACTCGAGGTCTCTGACCGGAGTGAATGTTTTACTAACTACTGTTGTTATTGTAAAACATTTTGAAAGAAAAGATGAAGTGCTATCTTGAATTATCAATAGTACTTCATAACTATTGTTCAGTTATTGAAGATATACGGTTTGTATGTGTCAAGTATGTTGTTATTAAATTGTTATACTTGTTGAGCTAGTTATGCTCACTCTTGCTTGAACCATACGAATGCAGCTAAGACTGAACATCCCGAAGGATCGAAAAAGGATAAGGGAAAAGCTAAGGCAGATTACTAAGCTGTTTTGTAATAGTATAGGTCTATTTTTGTAATTTAACTGATATTATGACAAAGAACCTTTTGTAACGGGTTTAGAACTTCATAAATATAAATATTACTTTAAATATATAGAAGTTATGTTCGTTCTTTGAGACTTTTCAATTGAATGAATGTATGAATGTTGTACAGTATAGCACCATCTGTCGGGTTGGAAGATACCCGGATTTGGGGGCGCTACATCCCATGTATGGGTAGCCAAACTGTAAACGTGAGAGGTTCAATCCGTAGTGGGATGACCTAAGTCGTAGGAACGCAGAGAAGCCAGGCTGCTGGCTTGAAAAGTATGTTTTCCCTGAGGGGCAGAATGTAGAAGAGTTGTATGTGGTAAAGGGTAAAATAACTGGAATGACTGGTGATCTGATGATCCAATACCAGGATGTTTGCTTGATGGTCACTTCAGACATAGTATTGTTTCATGGCATCCGAGTTGATGAGTTGTGCAAATTCATCGACGTCCATTTCTTGCAATATGAGAGCGCCTCCTGTCAATACTTCCTTGACAACAAATGGGCCTTCCTAGTTAGGAGAAAATTTCCCCTTAGATTGATCTTGGTTGTCAATGATCTTCTTCAAAACCAAGTCATGTTGTTTAAACTGGCGTAGCCGGACTTTTTTGTTGTAGGATCTGGCGATCATTTGTTGATATAACTAACCATGGAAGATAGCCGCGGTTTACCTTTCGTCTATTAAAGACAATTGGTGATACTTGTCTTGTAACCATTGGTCTTCCTCCAGCTGAGCGTCCATTAACACTCTGAGGGATTCCATTTCAACTTCTATGGCGAGCACTTCATCCATCCCATAGGTTAATGCATAGGGAGTTGCCCCAGTAGAAGTACGCATTGAGGTTATGTAGGCTAACAGAGTAAGAGGCAATAGGTCAGGCCAATCTTTGTGTGGTTGGTGGACATCTTTTGCATAATTTTCTTGATGTTTTTGTTAGCCGCTTCAACAGCACCATTCATCTTTGGATGGTAGATGACAGAGTTAAGATGTTTGATTACTACATAATTCCTCCATCATCTTGTTCTTGAGTTTCTTAGCATTGTCTGACACAATCACCTCTGGTTGTCTATATCGACAAATGACATTGTTTCTGATGAAAGCAATGATGACTTCTTTGGTAACCCTGGGGAAGGAGGCTATTTCTACCCACTTGGTGAAGTTGTCGATCATGGTGAAGATAAATCGATGTCCATTACTGGCTTTAGGCTCAATGGGCCCGATAACATCCATTCCCTACATTGAAAAGGGCCAAGGCGAACTCATATTATGGAGTTCTCATGGAGGGGCATGGATAACATTCCCATGGATTTGGCACTGATAACATCTCTTGACATGGTCATTGCAGTCAGCTTTAAGAGAGAGCCAGTAATGTCCTGTCCTGAGGATCTTTTTGACAAGGAGGGGGCCAATCATGTGTGGGCCACAGACTCCACCATGGATTTCATCCATAAGCCTTTGAGCATGATCTTTGTCAAAACATCTGAGGAGACCTAGTTCGGCATCTCTTTTGTAGAGTGCATCTCCACTCAGGTAGAATTTCATAGCAAGTCGATAGATCCGCCTTTTCTTAGTCGGGCTCGCCTCAGCGGGTGTAAATCCATCTCGTAGATATTCCTTGATATGCTAATACCAAGGATGCTGGATGGGAGGTAACTCATCTGATACTTCTTTAACATAATTCCCATAGGTTAGGGCCTTGTGCAGGGAAATTGTGACGCTTGGCAAGTGTCCCTTGTCTGATATGCAAATCAAGGAGGCCAAAGTTGCTAACGCGTCCGCAAAGTCATTCCTATTACGAGGAATGTGTTGAAAGGAGATTTCTTCGAACTCCAAAACCATTTGTAAAACTTACCAATGGTAAGGTAGCAAATGTAGCTCTTTGGTTTAATAGATTCTGGTGGATTGTCTGATTACCAACTCTGAATCTCCAAAGACAGTTAACCGCCTGATGCCCATTGAACGGGCAAGTTTTAGCCCCATGAGACAGCCTTCATACTTAGTTGTGTTGTTGGTGCTGACAAACTGCAATTTGACGGCGATGGGATACTGCTCCCCCGTATCAGATACTAGAACTACTCCAGCTCCAGCACCTTCCATATTAACAGCTCCATCAAAATACATCTTCCATGCTTGGCATGTATCGTACTGATGGTGTTTCTAAACTGTCATTACCCCTTCATCAGGAAAATATGTTTCTAAGGGTTTGAAATCTCCTGAGGGTGCGGCGGCCTGTTGATTTGCAATTCCTTGACCTTTAATGGACTTTTGAGTCACATATACGATGTTAAATTGTTGTAGGATCAACTGCCATCTGGACAGCCGGCAATTTAACGTGGGTTTATTGCACACGTACTTGAGAGGATCCACGCGGGATATGAGATGGGTTGTGTGACCATGGAGGTAATGTTGTAACCTCATGAAAGCCCATGCTAAGGCACAACACGTCTTTTCGATCATAGTGTACTTGAGTTCACTGCTGCTGAATCTTTTGCTGAGGTAATAGATAGCTCATTCTTGGCCTCTATCGTCCTTCCGTCTCAAAGATGCAAATCTTGTGGCATTATCACTTATTGACAGGTACATGAACAGGGAACATCATCCTTGGGTGGTACCAAAACGGGAGCTTTGACTAGCTGTTCTTTAATTGTGAGGAAGGCACTCTGGCATTCATCATTCCATTTCATGGAGGAGTTCTTCCTTAATAGCTTGAAGATTGGCTCACAGGTTGCTGTTAGTTGAGAGATAAACCTGCTAATGAAGTTGATTCTTCCCAAAAATCCCCGTATTTCCTTTTCTGTCTGAGGAATGGGCATTTCAGTGATGGCCTGGATTTTGGTAGGGTCTAGCTCAATCCCTTTGTGGCTGACTATAAATCCTAGCTACTTGCCTGATTTAACGCCAAAGGCGCACCTGGCTGGATTCAACTTAAAGTTGTACTTACGCAACCTGTTGAAAAGTTTTTTGAGATGGTCTAAGTGGTCATCTTCCTTTCGGGACTTGACAATGATGTCATCCACATATATCTCTATCTCTTTGTTCATTAAGTCATGGAAGAGAGACATCATAGCTCACTGATAGGTGGCTCCAGCATTGATGTGGCTGAATGACAACCGTCTATAGCAAAATGTTCCCCAAGGCGTGATGAAAGTAGTTTTCTCACGATCTTCCTCAGCAACCATGATCTGATGGTACCCCGCAAATCAATCAGCAAAGGAGTACATGCATTATTGAGCAGTATTGTCAATGAGAATGTGGATAAATGGCACGGGAAAGCTATCTTTAAGGCAAGCTTTGTTCAAGTCCCGGTAATCCACGCAGACTTGCACCTTCCCTCCAGTTTTAGGCACAGGAACAATGTTGGATATCCACTCAGGATATGTGGACACCATGATGATGTCAGCTTGAAACTGTTTCACAATTTCTTCTTTCACCTTCAAACTCCACTCAGGTTTCAATCGCCTGAGCTTTTGCTTGACTGGCATAAATCCCTCTTTAATGGGAAGGCGATGAAGGACAATGTCAGTGGACAAACCCACCATGTCTTCGTGAGACCATGCAAACACATCCTTGAATTGGGTTAGTAGCATAACCATATCATTCCGCTGGTTTGGGGTAAGGTCTGAACCAATCTGGATTAACTTAGGGCTTTCTAAGGTTCCGAGATTAAAGGAAGTGGTTTGGTCAAGGTCTTCAATGTCCTCATGTACTTTCGTCAAGGCTGAATTCATCTCTACATCAAAGGTACAATCCTTGTGGAGAAGAGGCACTGTATCAGAAAGTACAGGCACATCTAAATTCAGGGTCCTGAAACAAAATATGCTTTCACTTAGTATATATGAAACGTTTTGATCATACACAGTGTTAGAAAATACTAGAAAAATAAATTGCTAATACTATACAGAAATGTAAGCAGTTATGATATCTACAGTATGAAAAGAGTTTACCGCTTTACCTCACTCGACCAATGCAAGGAGTGTTGCTCCAATTGGCAAGGGCAAAGTTCAGGTGGACTGCAGTGATGGAGGGGTTGTCATCATCCTCCTTCTCCTGAATGATAGCCATTACGTCTAGGTAATCATCGTCTGGGTATATCTGTTTGTATATTCATTATGAATGATGATGCGTATGCCCGACATCATTCGGATGACATCTTGCTTGATTCTTCGTTCCTCCTCTTCCATTGCGGGATCTGGAACAAAGACTTCTTTCTCCTTCACCGGTACCGGCTTGGGAAATAACATAGCCATGATACTGGTTGGCACCTTTACAAGAGGTTGTGCGTACTCAGAGTTTGAAGGCAAAGATAAACGCCGCGCGTTTGAAGCTGAAGGAATTTGCTGATGCTTATAAGGATTCCTATGACTAGAACTGGCAGAATAGCCTAGTCCAGCTATTCCAGTTTACCTAATTAATTGAATTGGGTACTTGATACCCTGGTGATCTTTACCCAGCCCTTGTCCCGGCTGATGACCCAATGGCATCATTTCTTGAGTAGCCGACATTACCTTGGCAGAAATCTTGGGTTCGGGAAATGGCATTCCAATAGCATGGTATTGGGTATGGCTTACTTCCAAGGCATGAAAACTGACCAGTTCAACATCTGCATTAGCATTAATGAATGGCATGTCCCCGTGTTGAGGACACTCTTGTTCAGCGTTGACCGTGACAAGGCTATTGTTGATAATGTATTTCAATTATTGATGAAGGGTGGAGGGGACTGCCCCAGCCATATGAATCCATGGTCATCCCAAGAGCAGGTTGTATCCCGAATCTATCTTGAGTATATGGAAAGAAACGTAGAATGTGTGGGGACTAATTTTGATTGGCAATTCAATTACTCTGACCAAATTTCGGTGGGCTCCATCAAAAGCTTTGATGACTGTATGGCTACTCCGAATTCGGTTGAGATTGATATTCATCTTCACCAAGGTAGCATATGGACAGATATTTAGAGATGAGCCTCCATCTATCAAGACTCCAGCTAGAATGTATCTGGAGGACAAGACCGCAATGTGCAATGGCTTGCAATAACCGGTCCCTTCGGGTGGTATGTCATCATCAGTGAAGGATATCACATTGTTGTTGAAAATGTGATCAACCAAGTGTTGAAATTTTTTTGTATCAACTGATGTCGGTAGATATGCTTCTTCTAAAACCTTCGGTAAGATCTTCTAGTGATCCTCGGAAGTTAGGACCAAGTCCAAAATTGATATTTGTTGTGGAGCTTCTTTTAAGCTTAAAACCACCTTGGCTTTGTTATGACCCATAGTGCGGAGGAAATTTTCAATCTTTTCCATGGGTATTTTCCCCTTTGGTATGATGGTAGGCTTCATCACCCGTTGGGGAAGATACAGTGGATTTTCCTTCGCCACTGTAGCAGTTGTATGTGAGGTGGATCCTTCACCTTCTCCATAATTCTACGGAACTTTGCGCAAGCTAACAATAGGATATTGTTCTCCGCATGGTAAGTTGATTGGCTCGAGAGCGGCCACTTTCAAAGGATTGTTGCTTCCCCTGAGTTGAATTGTTGGCGTTGTGAGTGATTGGTTAGCCCCTTCAGTCTTAGTGGATATGACTGCTACCAAACTCTTCCACTTAGTAGGACATGTATTCTCACTTGCACGTAACACAATATCATCGTTTGCTAGGTGCAGGACACCACTGTCAATTAGATTTTGGATAAGGTGGCGGAGTGCCCAGTATTCTTTTGTGTTGTGACCGCGAGAATGGGAGGGATATTGACATACTCCATCAGAATTGTACCATCCTGAACGGGGATTGATTGGAGGTAGAAGGGAAGTGATCCTTCCTTCATTGATTAGTATCTAAAGGATTTCCTCCATAGGTTGGCCCAGATATGTGAATTCCATTTTGTTGAAAAATCCCGACGGGCTTTGGCATTTGCTATCTTTATCACTTTGTTTTCTAGCATTTCATTTTCTGAAGGTGACGAGAGCATATTTGTGACGAGAGGGAGGAGACTAGCATGCTCCTGGCTGACTAACTAGCATGTCACTTGATGTTGATAGGTCACTAGTTTCACCAATTGCTCAATTTGCTAGAGCTTTCATCTTTCGTTCCATTGTGAACTGGAACCTGGCATAATCCCATTTGTCAACATCGTCATTGAGGATCTGGGAGGATTCACAGTTGAAATTGGAACTCTGTCTATTGCTCTAATTGATCATGTTGACCTCTTCTTCTTTGTGTTGAGGAAGAGGGTTGTCTTGAACGTGAGGCTGATCTAGTTTGGTGACCACGATCTCACCATTGTCTATCAGATCTTGGATCTTGTGTTTCAAGGTCCAACAATCCTGAGTATCATGTCCAGGTGCCCCGGCATGATAAGCACATTTCCGAGCAACATTGAAACCATGTTCATTAGTGTGACGCCCCCAAAATTAGGTATACATCACCCATCTTGAGTCGTCAGATACATGGTACAGAATTAAAATACAACATAATAATATAACTGTCGTGTACAATACGACAAAACATAAACTGTGAGTTTGAATACAAATATTTTCTACCAGAGATTATACAAACTCAAAAGGAGTCCTCATTACAATTATTATTACACTATTTCACAGAATAGTGAGGACTACTAATGCACCATCTAGGAACATCACTGCTTTCTCGACTAGTCCCGACCACGTTCTCATTTCAAAGAGAACAAAGTGAAAGAAAGGGTGAGCTCAAGTAGCCCAGTAAGAAATATTATGACTAAGATAATGCAGAATAATTTATCGTTAGCCTTCAACAGTGTTAAATTGATAAAATATAATAACTATCAAGTTTAAGTGCAGCGGAACAAGCAATCCATTAGAAGAATCAAGTAGAGAATAAAATCTACTATCTTCTATGATTTAAAAGGTTTTTTCATCACTTTTATCACTGGGACTCATCTTAATAAATAATCCACATCATCGAATCACCCCTGCACTACGGCCAAGGATATTCTTTAGTATCACGACCACAATTATCCATGCACTACGGGCCAAGAATATTTGTGTATTCAATAATGGTCATGATCATACCAACAACTGTCCATCAATGCACTACGAGCCAATGAGGACTTTTATCACATCATTTGTAACATTACGGTTATGATTATACCGAATAATCCATGGACATAATCATACCAAGTCCAGTAATGCACTACAGGCCACAGATGACTTTTAACATAATATAAGCATGAGGATGATGACAATGATATAAGAATTCAATAAAACAAGTTCAAGAATTAATTTATCTAGGAACTGATAACGTCCAAATTGTCAACATGATACTGCTTTGTAGAGTAAAATTCAAGAATGCTTAGAAGAATATTTCCATGAAAAGATACTGGATGAAGCGCAAATATCAAAGATATTCCACTAATTTCATGGGTATAGAAGTCAGAGTTTTAACCAACTGAGTATAATAAAGAATGGAATAACAAAAGAAATCACTATGCATGCGATAGACCGCACAAGCAGGTTATTCCAACAGAATAATAAAGGATGGAACCAGTCGGGGCGTAAACGCATGCAGACGTGATATTCCGGCGAATAATAAATAATGGAACCCGTGTCCAGCGTAACGAACGCATGACATACGATATTACGGCGAATAATAAAAAATGGAACCCGTGTCCGGCGTAACGCATACGCATGTGATATTCCGGCGAATAATAAAGAACGAAATATTAGAAGAATGTCACCATGTATAGGGTAGCCCGCGTATACAGGTTATTCCAATAGAATAATAAATAATAGAATAACAGAAGTTCTCTTCATGAGTACAATAAATAACATCCCTTACCGTAAAAGAAACTGAATATAAGAGTAGGGAAGTAGCAAAATACTTTTCTATAGGTTCTCTTGTAATTCTCTCTCTAGAGTTTCAGTGAATTCGTAAGAAATAATGAAGGAATGAGCTTCTATTTATAGGAAAATGGAATGAATAGTAACTAATTCATGAATGCTCCAGATTGATTTACTATTAAACGGACGGTCCATATTGGTTTACTATTAAAACTTAAAACAACGGTCCATACTGATTTACTATTAAAACTTTAAACCAGTGATCCATATTGATTTACTATTATAACTCCACCAACGGTCCATATTGACTTACTATTATATCTTCTACCAAAGGTCTGAAAAATTAGCACATCTCCTCATGGAATAATATTGTACCCAAATACCCGAATGCACAATACTAGAGTGAATAGTAACCGGGTGAATAGTAACTATTGAACAGTAACTTGTGAATAGTAACTCATGAATAGTAACTCGTGAGTAGTAACTCGTGAATAGTAACTCATGAATAGTAATTCATGAATAGTACTCCGACACGAAAAGTGTTTCGAATACCCGATTGAACAATATATCATATTATGCAGATGACACTGTAACAATAATAGAATCAATAATATGAGAGATATGATGCAAAGAATTCATCGTAGCAATAATTGAGTATAACGAGTGACTTCTCACGTAAGCATCAATAATCAATACTGGTATCATCTTTGTGCAACCACGCCAGACATCGCATTCTTTACTTTTAACACCGGGTGTTTCAATAGTTAACGGTAAAACTTTCGCCATTATTTTCATAAAGTATTTTTGTCGTTTTCTCTATCCGATAATAATTCAGTTGTGGGGTCCACCAATGATTGTACCGTCGTATGGATATTCTCCCACAAAAAGAATATTCCCCGACCAATCGAATATTATACAACCACTTGTTTACTTTGCAAAATTTGTAAATATTACCCACAACTATAACATTACATCAAATCAACACCATAATAAAAAAAAAATATTTTGAGAAAATTAAATCTTTATTCATAAAATCTGAGGTCTCACAATCTCCCCTCCTTATGAAATTTCGCCCTCGAAATTTACTTACGTACCTGGTATGCCGAAGAGGTGAGGATACCTTGACTTCATTTCTGATTCTAATTCTTGAGGTATAACCTTTGAGTGTTGAATACGATCCTTCTTAACCAAGATTTTAACACGTATCTCCTCATACGTTAAATCTTCTACTATCTCGTCTGGTTTTAAATGAATAATGTGGTTCGGGTCTTTAACTCAATCTCCATCATTTGTAAGTTATACGAAATGAGTCTTTGTGTTAACAACATCACACTAATAAACGCATACGATCTTCTACTCAACGCGTCAGCTACCACGTTCATTTTTCCTACGATGATATTGAATGGTACGATCTTAATCTTCAACAGCTTGAGCCAACGTCTTTGGCACATTACACGTTCGTTTTAGGTGAAGAAAATATTTGAGGGTTTTAGAAATGGGTTTTGTACTAGGGTTAATACAAAATTCGATTTCACGCTCTAGGGGTAGGCTAAGAAGTCTTTAAGAATACGTCAGGAAATTTATTAACAATAGAAATATCATTAAAAACTATGACTCTCATCCAAGACTTGGATAGCACGTCACATTGATACCTATCAACTTGTCACCGTCATTCACGACGTTGCCTACAGAAAGTCTGGTTTCGGTGCATTCCACACAAGAAAGTCAACAACGAAAGGATCGGGGCTCTTTATTTATGGCTTGATATAACAATGATTGACTTTAGTGGTTTGGTTACATTGAATTCGCATAACAGGTTGGTTAGGAGTATGAAAGCTAACAACCTTACAAAAAGCATGATGAGTAGTTAACCAATCGATTCTAAAAATCACATCAAAGGCAAGTATTTTCAAAGAGATAAGATCGATAGGTAACGTGAAAGTGTTGATTTGAACAAGATTTATATATAGTGGAGGTAACGAAGGTTTCTCCCAACTGAGTTTAAATAGATATGTCAAAATCTTACTTCTCCGGAGTTAACTTCAAACATTGAACACAACTAGGTGCAATAAAAGAGTGAGTAGAACCGGTATCTAACACGGTATAGACTTCACAAGAGTTTATGACTAACATACCCGTGATAATTTTATTTAGGTTCCTCGTCACGAAAAAAAAAACCCTCTCTCTTAAACTACTGGATTTGGCTTATTTGGGACATCCTTTGGTGCCTCCACCCTAGCTGAACTTTTCTTCGATGAACAAAAAAATCAAGCTAAATGACCTTCTCTTCCACAATTATAGCATGCTTTGACTGAAGATCGCTAGTTTGACCGATGTATCCCTCCCTCCGCATTTGAAGCATATGATAAAGGTCGTTTCTCCTTCCTTAACAACGAGTGATGGTGCTGACGTCTTTCCATCATTGTTGAATCTCCTCTTCTTGAAATGTCCATTCTTATTGTTTTGACCATGATTACTGTAAGACCCCGAAATTTTTAAATAAAAAGGAATTTCCTTTATTTATTATTTTGAAATAGTAAGGGTTGATTTGATTAATGTGGATAGTTAAGGGTTAAATATGCAAATATTTCAAATTAAGCAAGTGGTTATAAAATATTCATTATCGTCGGGGAATATTCGTTTGGTCGTGGAATATTAAATCGCTTCGGGAATATTCGCATGCGACGGCCAGTAATGCGACCATGTGTGGGCCCATAACGGAAAGTGATTGGATGAAGAAAACGACAAATATAAGTTGTTTTTTAAATAACGGCGTAGTTGTTACCAAGTTATCTTTGTTGGAATACCCGGTGGTTAAAAACACACTAATACGCTGTTGTTGAACAAGAAGACACCAGTATTGCACCAATTATTGATTCTTACGTGAAGGCACTACTCAATAATGGTTACGATGAATTACCGCTCAAAGATTTTATTGAGTTAATAATTCTTTGCGTTGATATTTTATATTCTTTGTTGTTTCAATAATTGTCATTACACAAGATTTTTCATTATCGAAGCAATAATTCATATTATCTGAATAATATTATTAGATAACATTATTGGCAATGTCTAGAAAGTTCTCATACAGGAGAGGTTTGGTCACCTAATTGCGCGCGCCAAAGAAGAAGAAATTCTTATTGAAAGCCCCTCTTTCCTGAACTATGCAGTTGTCAATATTGTGATTCTCAGAATATTATTTGTGAATAATTAATTATTGATTCATATGATGAGGAAAATATTGATTTTATGTGGATACAGATGGAGAAAAATTTTAAAATGACAATTGTTGAAAATTAATATTTTATCTTTTTCTGATAAAATAATTCATTTAAATATATTATTTTAATAATATATTAACGGTGATATTTTTACAACGAATGTGGGATATATGAGTATACGAGGAGGAAGAGTATTTTTGTTGCAATAAATGATTAACACATGTTTTGTGTGTCGGTGGACCCCATTTCTTGATTAAATTTGATTATAGCTTGTAAAAATCGCCCGTTTGAGGATTTCGGTCAATTTCTGTTTGGAATTTGGAAACACTTCCTTCTGCAAAGTTGTAGATAATGGAATTTCCTATAAAAAGTCGCGAAATTCGAATTTTCTGATAAAAGACCTATTTATTGTGAATTATTGAAGTTCCGAAGTTCCGAAATAATTGATTTTTGGAAGTTTAAAATATTTTAATTACAAAATCGTTTTTTTCCATTTTTGAAACTCATTTAACATGTGCATGGTGGCTGAATTCAGATTCAAGATGTGGGCGTATGAATTTTGTTTATATATAATATTATTATATTCAATTTTCTGCTTTGGTGTTCTAAGCAATTTCCTATAAATAGGGTGCTTAGGTTAGAATTGAAAATCACACCGTAAACCAAGTTTTCTCTCTCTATATTATCGAGCGTATTCTTGTGAGTATTTTGAGTATACTTTGAGTATTGCTATACTTGCAAGTTCAAGTCATAGTCTATATCCGGTGTTTCAACTAGAAGTACTGTCTTTCAAGGTAAGGAATATTATTTTTTTCGTAATGATATTATTTCTTCAATATCATTATACTGAAATGTTGATCTGAAGTTTTTATCAAATTTGGAACTTTTTCATGCTCTGGGTTACTATTCATGGGTTACTATTCATGAGTTACTATTCACGAGTTACTATTCATGAGTTACTATTCACGAGTTACTATTCACGAGTACTATTCATGAAGCGTGAAGATATTTTTGTGGAATTTCTATCTTTTGGCGTCGAGTTACTATTCACGATATCGGCACTATTCACGATATCTGGACTATTCACGATATCTGACACTATTCAATCAAAAATAAAATTTCTTCTTTTTGTCCAAAATATCTATTCGGATACTAACTCCGATCAGATTGTATCCATGTTTTGATCATTCTTGAATTTTACACCACTATGATTATTTTTTTGAGGTATTTTTGGGCGTGGATAAAACCAAGTACGAATCCTTAATCCTTAATCCTTGTCATTTTGTTTCAATTTGGATTCGTTTCTTTAAAAATATTTTTCATCATCCTCGATCTTAAATGATGATATTATTGAATATCTTTGGCACAGAGTGCAAAGATGAATGATTTCAAGAATATCTTTGGCACCAGTAGTGCAAAGATGAACAGTGTTGAGATGAACATGACCGATTGATGAATATCTTTGGCCTTTAGTGCAAAGATGAACAGGTGTTGAGATGAACATGACCGATTGATGAATATCTTTGGCCTCAGTAGTGCAAAGATGAATATTTGATTTGAGATGAATATTGATTGATGTTACGAGGATAAAATATTGATGATGGACCGTTAAATTCATAGATTATAGTAGATTTCATTCTCTACGTAACTCTTCTATGAATTATTATTTCACCTGCGAATATTGATCCGAAACTTGTTGTCTATTGTATTCTATCGATTTTTCCCTCGTTGAAGACTAATGATAATTTGTTGTATATTATCTTAATCATAATATTCTTTCTTGGGCTAGTTGAGCTCACCCTTTTCCTTGTTGTTCCATTTTTCTTCTCGTGAGGCGAGAATGTAGCGAGTACTAGTCGGGGTATGGAATGAAGGTTCTAGAGAGAGTTGTTTAGTAGTCCTCACCATTTTGTAAAATAATGAATCAATAATTATGATGGGGATTTATTTGCATGTGGATATTGTCTAGAAGACAATATTATATTTAAACTCACAAGATATATTGTCGTATTTCACACGACATTTGTATTATTGAAGTTGTAGTTTGCTTTTTGTACCATGTATTTGGCGACTCGAATGGGTGTTGTGTATACCTATTTTGGGGCGTCGCGATTTAATATCGAGCTTAGGGATATGATCTCTGGCGGAGATCGGGAATAGAACTAGGAGGGAGAGACGAGTAAATCCTTCGCTAGTGTGTCCTACCTAAGCTTATTTGTTAGTTGGTCAAGATATAGGGATATTAAGTGATATATTGATTTCCTTAATTAACCCTTGTTTTATGACATGATTTGAGAATGTCGATCGAGAATATTAATGATTGAGTAAATGAGACCGTGGAGATGCATGTACTTACCAACGAGGAGAACGTGCAACAGTCGGCAATGTTCCTCCCGTGAACAACACCAATTGAAAGCGATGATGAACGAAGGGATGTTTAGAAGCTTTTTGCGCTTCATGCAAAATCGACGAGGAGACTCGTGTTCAAAATACGGGAGGAAATGATAGCAATTCACGGGTGGTCACAACCCAAGCAGTTCAAAGAGTTGGGACCACCGAGTGCAGGGAAAGCCGGATCCGATTAAAGGCGAGAGCGTGGGTCAAACAAATTACCAAGATATTCGATGTCTTGGGATGCACGGAGGAACAGAAAGTTCCATTCGCCACCTTTATGTTCCGTGGCGAGGCAGACATCGGTGGGAATCATGGTGGCGTACCCATCCAAACTTTTCAAAGCATGTCATGGGAGACGTTTGAAATGATTCAATGACAAGTACTTCCACGAAAGTATTCGTCATATGAAGGAAGTGGAGTTTATTAGACTAGAGCGAGAATAACATGACGGTGTCCCAAAGACGAGGCGAAGTTCGCGGAGTTATCCAGTGTTCACCTCATTTGGTGGAGAATGAGGAACGTATGACGCAGATGTTTACGAGAGGTTTGAAACCCGACATACGTCGATATCTCATTTCTCATAAATTTTCTCTCTATTCGATGTTGTCAGCAATGGGCTCGGTTGTTAGAGCGAGATAATGAGTACGTTCAACCAAGGACCATAACCGTGGATCATATCAAGATATAGCATCATCGAATAACGATAACCAATGGAGAAAGAAGAATACTGAGACAAAGGTGGTAACCACTCTGTGGTAATCGTGGCCATGAAAATAGAAGAAGCGAGTCGGGAGGAGATTTTAAAAAGAGGAGATTCAACAACGACCATGTGAAGACGTCGGTACCAAGAGATGCAACTAGTTTTAAGGGAGGAGAACGACCACCGGTCATATGCTACAAATGCGGAAAAGAGGACATATCAGTCCAAACTGCCCACAACAGCTTCAAGGTATGCTATAATTGTGGAAAGGAAGGACATATCGCTCGAGATTGTGCGATGATGAAACCTAGTTCAATGGGGGACGGTGACTCAAAAGATCATCCCCGAAAAGTCAAAGTCAACGATTCCGGAAGAGCGTTTGTTGTGATCGGTCAAAATGCGAGGAACCCGAACGGTTAGCACGTTAGTTAGTTAATTATAAATTCTTGCTGAAGTATATACCTTACTAGATATTGGTTCTACCCATTCTTTTATCTCTCTTTACTTGCGCTCAACGTTTGAACTTGACTACGGAGAAATTAAACTTTGACCTATCTGTGGAGACTCCATTAGGAGAAACTTTCATTACATCCGTTGTTTAAAAATCTTGCTTGATTCAAGTTGGCACTATCACATTACCCGTTAACCTTATTTCTATAGAGATATTTGCTTTTGATGTGATTTTAAGGTTAACTACTCATCATGCCAAATTGATTGCTTTTGTAAGGTTGTTAGTTTTCATATTCCTAAGCAACTCATTATTCAATTCAAGCAATCAAACCATTGTAGTCAAACATTTTTATATCAAGCCATAAAGTCATTCGTTTATTACGGATGTCAAGTTTTCTTAGTCCATGTTATGGATTTGAATAAAGACACGCCGATTTGAATAATATTCCTGTTGTTATTGATTTTTCCCGACGTATTTCTGAAGAATTTCTTGGCTTACTCCCAAAGCTCGATATTAAATTTTGTATCGACTTTGAACCCGTACAAAACTCATTTCTAAAATCTCATATCGAATGGCTCTATTGAACTTCGTGAGTTAAAAATTCAACTATAGAATTTGGTACTGAGCCTTTATCTTGTGACTTCCTTTGTGGAATTCACCTAAGCCGAACTCTCTGTAGGGGGCGTCATATTCGATGCGATAGTAAATCGATAGGTGTCATTGTGACGTCTTATCCAAGATTGGGATATGAGTCACACTTGAGAGCAACCTAAGTCAGTTATTGAAAGACGTAGCTTTCTAGGCTTAGTTGGTTATTATCAGAGATTCGTTGAAGGATATTCTCGAATCGCTATTCCATTAACGCAGCTGACTCGTAGAGATACAAAATTCGAATGGAGCAAGGAATGTGGGAAGAGCTTGAAGAACTCAAGAGGAGACTCATTTCAAAGACATGTTACGACCCATGCCATCCTGGAAAAGCGAACGTGGTAGGTAGGCGACGTGTTGAGTAGAAGATCGATATAAAGTCTGAAGTACGATATTGTCAAAGACTAATTTCGTATAATTTACAAATAATGGAGATGGAGATGAAAACTCTAGGTACCCACGTGATGATATACGAGTATAATCGACTTTAATCGATAAAGTTAAGGTTGCTCAAGCCACCGAATCTTGAGTCGATGCGTATGAAGAAGAAGAAAGTATAAGAAGGAGCTATTCCTAAGCGAGAATTGATGAAGAAGGAATACTTCGAGTCCACTCTAGACTTTGTGTTCCTAACGACTCTGATTTGAAGTACAAGATTATGATGGAGGCACACAATACGCCATTTGCAATCCATCCTGGGAGTACCAAAATGTATTATGATCTTCAACATACATTTTGGTGGAGCAATATGAGGAGAGAGATCGCGTAGTTTATCTCGAGATGTTTAACTTGTCAACGTGTAAAGGCGGAGCATCTTGTACCTAAGGGTCCGTTGCAACCACTTGAGATTCCGGAATGGAAGTGGGAACACATTACTATGGATTTCGTTACGGGTCTTCCTACGGTTTCTCAAGGCATCAATGCTATTTGGGTTATTGTTGATAGATTAACCAAGTCTGCTCATTTCTTGCCGATACGGGAGACTTATTCCCTTGAACGTCTTGCTAGTATGTACGTGAATGAGATTGTGAGGTTGCATGGCATGCCTGTATCCATAGTTTCGGATCGTGACCCAAGATTCACTTCAAGATTTTGGGTTAGCTTGCAAAAAGCTATGGGCACGAATTTACGATTCAGTTTGGCATACCATCCTCAAACGGATGGGCAATCAGAAAGGACTACTCAAACTCTTGAAGATATATTAAAACTCTGTGTCCTAGATTTCAAAGGAAGTTGGGATAAGTACTTGCCATTGGTGGAATTCTCATACAACAATAGTTATTAAACAAATATAGGCATGGTTCCATTCGAAGCATTATATGGACGAAAATGTCGTTCTCCAATATGTTGGGATGAGGTGGGTGAAGCAACATTGTTGGGACCCGAGTTAGTACGTATGACTACCGAAAAGATCCAAATGATTCGACAACGTATACAAACGGCACAAGATCGACAAAAGAGTTATGCGGATCTTCATCGAAAGGACGTGGAATTTAATGTAGGGGATCATGTATTGTTGCGAGTTGCTCCATGGAAGGGAGTTACAAGATTTGGGAAGAGAGGAAAGCTCAATCCATGATTTATTGGTCCATTTCAAATTCTTGACCGAGTAGGAAATGTAGCCTATAGACTTGTGTTACCTCCGAGTATGTCTCGTGTTCATCATGTGTTTTCATATATCTCAGCTTCGTTAATATGTGAAAGACCCGAACCACGTTATAGAGTTAGAACCCAGAGACGAGATAGCCAAGACTTAACGTATGAGGAGGTACCATCAAAGATTTTGGATAGGAAGGAGCATGTCCCTACGCGCAAAGGTTATACCACAAGTTAAAGTTTTGTAGAAGAATCATGCTATAGAGAGAAATGACACGGGAGTTGGAAACGGAAAATGAAAGCGAGGTATCCTCACCTTTTCAAAACACACGGTACGTGACGTCAATTTCGAGGACGAAATTTCATAAGGAGGGAGGTTGTAAGACCTCAAATTTTTAAATAAAAAGGAATTTCCTTTATTTATTATTTTGAAATAGTAAGGGTTGATTTGATTAATGTGGATAGTTAAGGGTTAAATATGCAAATATTTCAAATTAAGCAAGTGGTTATAAAATATTCATTATCGTCGGGGAATATTCGTTTGGTCGTGGAATATTCGTACTGTCGGGGAATATTCGTACGACGGCGCAGCCATGTGTGGGCCCCATAACGAAAAGTGATTGGATGAAGAAAACGACAAATATAAGTTGTTTTTTTAAATAATCAGGCGTAGTTATTTACAGATTATCTTGTTGGAATTCCCTATGGTTAAAACACACTAATACGCGTTGTTGAACAAGATACACCAGATTGCACCAATTATTGATTCTTACGTGAAGAAGGCACTACTCAATAATGGTTACAGAATTATTGCTCAAAGATTTTATTGAGTTAATAATTCTTTGCGTTGATATTTTATATTCTTGTTGTTTCAATAATTGTCATTACACAATTATTTTTCATTATCGAAGCAATAATTCATATTATCCGAATAATATTATTAGATAACATTATTGGCAATGTCTAGAAAGTTACATCTAAGGAGAGGTTTGGTCACCTAATTGCGCCGCCAAGAAGAAGAAAAATTCTTATTGAAAGCCCCTCTTTCTGAACCGTCTGTTTGTCAATATTGTGATTCTCAGAATATTATTTGTGAATAATTAATTATTGATTCATATGATGAGGAAAATATTGATTTTATGTGGATATAGATGGAGAAAATTTTAAAATGACAATTGTTGAAAATTAATATTTTATCTTTTTCTGATAAAATAATTCATTTAAATATATTATTTTAATAATATATTAATGGTGATATTTTTACAACGAATGTGGGATATATGAGTATACGAGGAGGAAGAGTATTTTTGTTGCAATAAATGATTAACACATGTTTTGTGTGTCGGTGGACCCCATTTCTTGACTGAAATTTGATTATAGCCTGTAAAATCGCCCGTTTGAGGATTTCGGTCAATTTCTGTTTGGAATTTGGAAAAACTTCCTTCTGCAAAGTTGTAGATAATGGAATTTCCTATAAAAAGTCGCGAGATTCGAATTTTCTGATAAAAGACCTATTTATTGTGAATTATTGAAGTTCCGAAGTTCCGAAATAATTGATTTTTGGAAGTTTAAAATATTTTTAATTACAAAACATTTTTTTTCCATTTTTGAAACTCATTTAACATGTGCATGGTGGCTGAATTCAGATTCAAGATGTGGGCGTATGAATTTTGTTTATATATAATATTATTATATTCAATTTTCTGCTTTGGTGTTCTAAGCAATTTCCTATAAATAGGGTGCTTAGGTTAGAATTGAAAATCACACCAGAAACTGAAGTTTTCTCTCTCTATATTATCGAGCGTATTCTTGTGAGTATTTTGAGTATACTTTGAGTATTGCTATACGGTGCAAGTTCAAGTCATAGCCTATATCCGGTGTTTCAACTAGAAGTACTGTCTTTCGAGGTAAGGGATATTATTTTTTTTCGTAATGATATTATTTCTTCAATATCATTATGCTGAAATGTTGATCTGAAGTTTTTATCAAATTTGGAACTTTTTCATGTCGGGGTTACTATTCATGGGTTACTATTCATGAGTTACTATTCACGAGTTACTATTCATGAGTTACTATTCACGAGTTACTATTCACGAGTACTATTCATGAAGCGTGAAGATGTTTTTGTGGAATTTCTATCTTTTGGTGTCGGAGTTACTATTCACGTACTCAACTATTCACGATACTGGCACTATTCACGATACTCTGGCACTATTCAATTAAAAATAAAATTTCTTCTTTTGTCCAAAATATCTATTCGGATACTAACTCGATTGTATCCATGTTTTGATCATTTTTGAATTTTACACCACTATGATTTATTTTTGAGGTATTTTTGGACGTGGATAAAACCAAGTACTAATCCTTAATCCTTAATCCTTGTCATTTTGTTTCACTTTGGATTCGCTTTCTTTAAAATATTTTTCATCATCCTCGGTCTTAAATGATGATATTATTGAATATCTTTGGCCAGTAGTGCAAAGATGAATGATTTCAAGAATATCTTTGGCCTGTAGAGTGCAAAGATGAACAGTGTTGAGATGAACATGACCGATTGATTAATATCTTTGGCACAGTAGTGCAAAGATGAATGCAGATGTTTAAATGAACATGACCAATCGATGAATATCTTTGGCTCAGTAGTGCAAAGATGAATATTTGATTCGGATGTATATTGATTGATGTTACAGGGGATAAAATATTGATGATGGACCGTTAAATTCATAGATTATAGTAGATTTCATTCTCTACGTAACTCTTCTATGAATTATTATTTCATTATGAATATTGATCTCGAAACTTGTTGTCTATTGTATTCTATCGATTTTTCCTGTTGAAGACTAATGATAATTTGTTGTATATTATCTTAGTCATAATATTCTTTCTTCGGGCTAGTTGAGCTCACCCTTTTCCTTGTTGTTCCATTTTTCTTCTCGGAGGCGAGAATGTAGCGAGTACTAGTCGGGGTATGGAATGAAGGTTCTAGAGAGAGTTGTTTAGTAGTCCTCACCATTTTTGTAAAATAATGAATCAATAATTATGATGGGGATTTATTTGCATGTGGATATTGTCTAGAAGACAATATTATATTTAAACTCATTAATATATATTGTCGTATTTCACACGACATTTGTATTATTGAAGTTGTAGTTTGCTTTTTGTACCATGTATTTGGCGACTCAGAATGGGTGTTGTGTATACCTATTTTGGGGGCGTCACAATTACCACCGAAGTGGTTACCTTTTCTGGCATATTGATTTCCTCCATGCTTATTGTCACCGCTTTGATGATCATTATCACCCAGATTATCATTTTTCCTAATTTGCTCTTTTTTGGTTGCTTTGACTCGTTATCGCGCTCCACTAACTGAGCCCTATTTACAACATCTAAATACAAACACAGTTTATGAGAAATAAGATATTGATGTATCGCCGGCTTCAAACCTCTTAAAAACATCTGCGTCATTCTCTCTTCATTATCAACCAAGTGGGACGCAAATCGGGACAACTAGGAAAATGTGGCTTCGTACTACGACACGGTCATGTTGTTTTGCTCTAACTTGATAAATTCCACCTCCTTCATGTGACGAATGCTTTCGGGAAAGTACTTGTCATTGAACAGCTCTTGGAACTTCTCCCAATACATCTTGAGTGCGTCAGGTTGGGTACGTTTAACAGATTCCCACCAGTGATCTGCCTCTTCACACAACATAAAGGTGGCAAAGGGAACCTTTTGCTCCTTGGAGCATCCCAAGACATCAAATATCTTGGTGATATGCTTTAACCATGTCTTCGCCTTAAGGGGTTATGGCTTTCCCAGAAACTCTGGTGGTCCCAGCTCCTTGAATTGCTTAGCGGTGACCAACCGTGGGTTGCCATTGTTTCCTCCTGCATTATGAACACGAGCCGCCTTCGCCTGATGTTGCATGAATTCTAAAAAGCTCCTAAACGTACTGTCATTCGTTAATTGATCAGTGTTGTTGTTTACAGGAGGATTATCACCATCCTATTGCACATTATCCTGATTATTGATCTATGGAGAATCAACGGTCTCCTGTGCTCCATTGCTATTCTCAACATTCTCGGATGTCATTTTCAGATACTGCCACAAAACAAAGGTTAATTGACATGTAACATATTATCTCTATATTCTGACCGACCAATTAAATACCAAATAAACTTAGGTAGGTCATACTAGCGAATAAATTCCCCGTCTCTCCCCTCCTAGTTCTATTCTCACATCCTAGCCAGGAATCATATCCCTAAGCTTTGATACCAAATGTGACGCCCCCAAAATTAGGTATACATCACCCATCTTGAGTCGCCAGATACATGGTACAGAATTTAAATACAACTTAATAATATAACTGTCTTGTACAATACGACAAAACATAAACCGTGAGTTTGAATAAAAATATTGTCTACCAGAGATTATACAAACTGAAAAGGAGTCCTCATTACAATTATTATCACACTATTTCACAGAATAGTGAGGACTACTAATGCACCATCTAGGACCATCACTCTGTTCCCCGACTAGTCCCAGCTACGTTCTCATTTCCTGAAGAGAACAGTGAAAGAAAGGGTGAGCTCAACTAGCCCAGTAAGAAATATTATGACTAAGACAATGCAGAATAATTTATCGTTAGCCTTCAACAGTGTTAAATTGATAAAATATAATAACTATCAAGTTTAAGTGCAGCGGAACAAACAATCCACTAGAAGAGTCAAGTAGAGAATAAAATCTACTATCTTCTATGATTTAAAAGATTTTTTCATCACTTTTATCACTGGGACTCAGCTTAATAAATAATCCACATCATCGAACACACCCTACACTTTTCTGCCAAGGATATTCTTTAGTATCACGACCACAATTATCCATGCACTACGGGCCAAAAATATTTGTGTATTCATTAATGGTCATGATCATGACAACAACTATCCATCAATGCACTACGGGCCAATGAGGACTTTTATCACATCATTTGTAACATTACGGTTATGATTATACCGAATAATCCCTGGTTATAATCATACCAAGTCCAGTAATGCACAACAGGCCACAGATGACTTTCAACATAATATAAGCGTGAGGATGATGACAATGATATAAGAATTCAATAAAACAAGTTCAAGAATTAATTTATCTAAGAACTAATAACGTCCAAATTGTCAACATGATACTGCATTGTAGAGTAAAATTCAAGAATGCTCAGAAGAATATTTCCATGAAAAGATACTGGATGAAGCGCAAATATCAAAGATATTCCACTAATTTCATGGGTATAGAAGTCAAAGATTTAACCAACTGAGTATAATAAAGAATGGAATAACAAAAGAAATCACCATGCATGCGATAGACCGCCTTGCAAGCGGTGTTATTCAAAATGAGAATAATAAAGGATGGAACCGAGTCCGTGTAAGCGTATAGGCGAGGATATTACGGCGAAATAATAAATAATGGAACCGGTCCGGTAGAACGCATGCAGACGTGATATTCTACGGCGAATAATAAATAATGGAACTGAGTGCAGGCGTAAACGCACAAACATGATATTCCGACAGAATAATAAAGAATAGAATATTAGAAGAATGTCACCATTATAGGGTAGCCCGCGTATACAGGTTATTCCAACAGATTAATAAATAATGAAATAATAGAGGTTCTCTTCATTAGTACAATAAATAACATCCCTTACCGTAAAAGAAACTGAATATAAGAGTAGGGAAGTAGCAAAATACTTTTCTATAGGTTCTCTTGTAATTCTCTCTAGAGTTTCAAAGAATTAAGTAAGAAATAATGAAGGAATGAGCTTATTTATAGGAAAATGGAATGAATAGTAACTAATTCATGAACGGTCCAAATTGATTTACTATTAATCGGACGGTCCATATTAGTTTACTATTAAAACTTAAAACAACGGTCCATACTGATTTACTATTAAAACTTTAAACCAAATGATCCATATTGATTTACTATTATAACTCCACCAAATGTCCATATTGACTTACTATTATATCTTCAACCAACGATGCGAAAATTAGCACATCTCCTCATGGAATAATATTGTACCCAAATACCGAATGCACAATACTAGAGTGAATAGTAACTGGGTTAATAGTAACTTGTGAATAGTAACTCGTGAATAGTAACTCATGAATAGTAACTCTTGAATAGTAACTCGTGAATAGTAACTCATGAATAGTATCTCGTGAGTAGTAACTCGTGAATTGTAACTCATGAATAGTACTCCGACACGAAAAGTGTCCCGAATACCCGATTGAACAATATATCATATTATGCAGATGACACTGTAACAATAATTGAATAAAGATTTAATTTTCTCGAAATAATTTTTTTTATTATGGTGTTGATTTGATGTAATGTTATAGTTGTGGGTAATATTTACAAATTTTGCAAAGTAAGCAAGTGGTTGTATAATATTCGATTGGTCGGGGAATATTCTTTTTGTGGGAGAATATCCGTACGATGGTACAATCATTGGTGGACCCCACGTAATTATTGTTTGATAGAAAAACGACAAAAATACTTTATGAAAATAACGGCGGAAGTTTTACCGTTAATCGCTGAAACACCCTTGTTAAAAAAATCTTTATATGTCTGGCGTGGTTACACAGTAGCACACGGTATTGATTATTGATGCTTACGTGAGAAGTCACTCAGTTATTGCTACAGTAATTGTTACATCATATCTCTCATATTATTGATTCAATTATTGTTACAGTGTCATCTGCATAATATGATATATTGTTCAATCGGGTATTCGGGACACTTTTCGTGTCAAAGTACTATTCATGAGTTACTATTCACAAGTTACTATTCACGAGTTACTACTCACGAGTTACTATTTATGAATTACTATTCACGAGTTACTATTCACGAGTTACTATTCACGAGTTACTATTTACTCGGTTACTATTCACTCTAGTATTGTGCATTCGGGTATTTGGGTACAATATTATTCCATGAGGAGATGTGCTAATTTTTCAGACCGTTGGTTGAAGATATAATAGTAAATCAATATGGACCGCTGGTGGAGTTATAATAGTAAATCAATATGGATCGCTGGTTTAAAGTTTTAATAGTAAATCAGTATGGACCGTTGTTTTAAGTTTTAATAGTAAACCAATATGGACCGTCCGTTTAATAGTAAATCAATCTGGACCGTTCATGAATTAGTTATTATTCATTACATTTTCCTATAAATAAGCTCATTCCTTCATTATTTCTTACGAATTCAATTTGAAACTCTAGAGAGAAATTACAAGAGAACCTATAGAAAAGTATTCGCTACTTCCCACTCTTATATTCAGCTTTTTACTTAAGGGATGTTATTTGTTGTACTCATGAAGAGAACTTCGTTATTTCATTATTTATTATTCCGTTGAATAACTCAGATACGCTGGGCTACCCTATATATGGTGACATTCTTCTAATATTCCGTTTTTTATTATTCTCATTTAATATATCACATCATGCGTTCTGGCCGGACCGATTCCATTTTTTATTGTTCGTTTAATATCCATGCGTCTGTGTTTTACGCTTGACCGGTTCCATTATTTATTATTCGCTAATATCCTCATTGTATGCGTTTAATTATTTAATATTCTCATCTAAATATCCTCATAAGTGCGTTTCTACACGGACCGGTTCCATCCATTATTATTCGTTGAATAACTTGCAATGCGTCTATCGCATTTATGGTGATTTCTTTTGTTATTCCATTCTTTATTATACTCAGTTGGTTAAAACTTTGACTTCTATACCCATGAAATTAGTGGAATATCTTTGATATTTGCGCTTCATCCAGTATCTTTTCATGGAAATATTCTTCTGAGCATTCTTGAATTTTACTCTACAAAGCAGTATCATGTTGACAATTTGGATGTAATCAGTTCCTAGATAAATTAATTCTTGAACTTGTTTTATTGAATTCTTATATCATTGTCATCATCCTCATGCTTATATTATATTGAAAGTCCTCTGTGGCCTGTAGTGCATAGATGGACTTGTTATGATTATGACCAGGGATTATTCGGTATAATCATAACCGTAATGTTACAAATGATGTGATAAAAGTCGTCATTGGCCCGTAGTGCATTGACAGACAGTTGTTGGCATGATCATGACCATTAATGAATACACAAATATTCTTGGCCCGTAGTGCATGGATAATTGTGGTCGTGATACTAAAGAATATCTTTGGACGTAGTGCAGGGGTGATTCAATGATGTGGATTATTTATTAAGCTGAGTCCAAGCGATAAAAGTGATGAAAAAACCTTTTAAATCATAGAAGATAGTAGATTTTATTCTCTACTTGACTCTTCTAATAGATTGCTTGTTCCGCTGCAGTTAAACTTGATAGTTATTATATTTTATCAATTTAACACTGTTGAAGGCTAACGATAAATTATTCTGCATTATCTTAGTCATAATATTTCTTACTGGGCTAGTTGAGCTCACCCTTTCTTTCACTATTCTCTTCCGGAAATGAGAACGTAGCTGGGACTAGTCAGGGAACAGAGTGATGGTTCTAGATGGTGCATTAGTAGTCCCCACTATTCTGTGAAATAGTGTGATAATAATTGTAATGAGGACTCCTTTTGAGTTTGAATAATCTCTGGTAGACAATATTTGTATTCAAACTCACAGTTTATGTTTTGTCGTATTGTACACGATAGTTGTATTATTAAGTTGTATTTGAATTCTGTACCATGTATCTGGCGACTCAAGATGGGTGATGTATACCTAATTTTGGGGGCATCACAGTGGATCTTTGAATTGTCTAATCTGGTATACCATGAACGGGCTTCTCCAGTTAGACTCTTCTAGAACAGTTGCATTCTGTGCTTTTCGTCCTCTGCATAAGATCCAAGTTCTCCAATAAACACCTTTAAATGTGTGTAAGGATCTCCTAACCCGTCATATTTTTCAAAGTCAGAAGTCTTAAACTTTTCTGGATAATGAACACCAGGGAAAATGCAAAGATCAGCATATGAAACACTCCCGTGTGTTCCAATTCCTTTAATAGCACGAAGGGTCTCTTCCATTTGGAGGACTTTCTTTTTTATGTCACCGGTGTCTTGATCTCCTGTGAGATGGGCAGCATCATGAGTTTTGTTGGTCGTATCCAACTGCAGTTCAGGTATTGTAATGACCTGGGTTCCCCCTTGTGTGGAGGATTCAACATGTACGGGTATTTTTGGAACCTGAGTAGACTGGTGTAGTTCTTTGAGTAGAACAACCAAATCTGTAATTTGCTTGCTTAATTCGTCGAATTCTTTGCAAGAAACTAGATTAAGTTCAGTCTGGTCAGATGACGACATGATTGACTGTAAGCATGTAGCCTTTATGGATTTTGACCGGATAGTAGGTCCGATTGGTTCCCTGCGAAAGACTTGCATAGTTTAGTCTCTAGGAAATATGTGTATAATAACATTCTTTATGATGTGTCCGTTTTAGGAATTTTTGTGAGACCCCAGATTTTATGAATAAAGATTTAATTTTCTCAAAATAATTTTTTTTTATTATGGTGTTGATTTGATATAATGTTATAGTTGTGGGTAATATTTACAAATTTTGCAAAGTAAGCAAGTGGTTGTATAATATTCGATTGGTCGGGGAATATTCTTTTTGTGGGAGAATATCCGTACGATGGTACAATCTTTGGTGTACCCCATAATATAATTATTGTCGGATAGAGAAAATGAAAAAATACCTTATAAAATTAACGGCAAAAGTTTTACCGTTAACTGTTGAAACACCCGGTGTTAAAAGTACAGTAATACGCGTGGTTGCACAGTAGCACACGGTATTGATTATTGATGCTTACGTGAGAAGTAACTCAGTTATACTCAATTATTGCTACAGTAATTGTTGCATCATATCTCTCATATTATTGATTCAATTATTGTTACAGTGTCATCTGCATAATATGATATATTGTTCAATCGGGTATTCGTGACACTTTTCGTGTTAGAGTACTATTCATGAGTTACTATTCACGAGTTACTACTCACGAGTTACTATTCATGAGTTATTATTCACGATTTACTATTCACGAGTTACTATTCATGAGTTACTATTCACCTGGTTACTATTCACTCTAGTATTGTGCATTCGGGTATTTGGGTACAATATTATTCCATGAGAAGATGTGCTAATTTTTCAGACCGTTGGTTGAAGATATAATAGTAAGTCAATATGGACCGCTGGTGGAGTTATAATAGTAAATCAATATGGATCGCTGGTTTAAAGTTTTAATAGTAAATCAGTATGGACCGTTGTTTTAAGTTTTAATAGTAAACCAATATGGACCGTCTGTTTAATAGTAAATTAATCTGGATCGTTCATGAATTAGTTACTATTCATTCCATTTTCCTATAAATAGAAGCTCATTCCTTTATTATTTCTTACGAATTCACTGAAACTCTAAAGAGAGAATTATAAGAGAACCTATAGAAAAGTATTCTGCTACTTCCCTAATCTTATATTCAGTTTCTTTTACTGTAAGGGATGTTATTTGTTATACTCATGAAGAGAACTTCTGTTATTTCATTATTTATTATTCTGTTGGAATAACCTGTATACGCGGGCTACCCTATACATGGTGATATTCTTCTAATATTATGTTCTTTATTATTCGCCGGAATATCACATGCACGTGCGTTTATCTTGGGACTGGTTCCATTATTTATTGTTACAGCCGAATATATCATATGCATGCGTTTCGCGGACACTGTTCCATTATTTATTATTACGCCGGAATATCACATGCGTCAGTTCTGGCTTACGCCCGGTTCCATTATTTATTATTACGCCGAATATCATCCTGTTCGTGCATTTACGCCTGACACTGGTTCCATTATTTATTATTCTTTGAATATCCTCATGCATGCGTTCTATTTACGGACTGGTTCCATTCAGTATTATTCTGTTGGAATAACCTGCATGTGCGGTCTATCGCATGTATGGTGATTTCTTTTGTTATCCCATTCTTTATTATACTCAGTAGGTTAAAACTTTGACTTCTATACCCATGAAATTAGTGGAATATCTTTGATATTTGCGCTTCATCCAGTATCTTTTCATGGAAATATTCTTCTGAGCATTCTTGAATTTTACTCTACAAAGCAGTATCATGTTGACAATTTATTATTCTGTTGGAATAACCTGTATACGCGGGCTACCCTATACATGGTGACATTCTTCTAATATTATGTTCTTTATTATTTTGTGAATATCACATGCATGCGTTTCGGCTTACGCCGACCGGTTCCATTATTTATTATTCTGTCGGAATATCCTGTCTGTGCGTTTATGCCGGACCTGGTTCCATTATTTATTATTCTATCGGAATATCCTGTCTGTGTGTTTACGCCGAACCTGGTTCTATTATTTATTATTCTATCGGAATATCTTGTCTGTGCATTTACGCCGGACCTGGTTCCATTATTTATTATTCTATCGGAATATCCTGTCTGTGCGTTTAAGCCGAACCTGGTTCCATCCATTATTATTACATTGGAATAACTTTTGCATGGGATTACATCGCATGCGTGGTGATCTCTTCAGTTATTCCATTCTTTATTATACTCAGTAGGTTAAAACTTTGACTTCTATACCCATGAAATTAGTGGAATATCTTTGATATTTGCGCTTCATCCAGTATCTTTTCATGGAAATATTCTTCTGAGGATTCTTGAATTTTACTCTACAAAGCAGTATCATGTTGACAATTTGATCGTTATCAGTTCCTCGATAAATTAATTCTTGAACTTGTTTTATTGAATTCTTATATCATTGTCATCATCCTCATGCTTATATTATGTTGAAGGTCATATGTGGCCTGTAGTGTATAGATGGACTTGGTATGATTATGACCAGGGATTATTCGGTATAATCATAACCGTAATGTTACAAATGATGTGATAAAAGTCCTCCTTGGCCCGTAGTGCATTGATGGACAGTTGTTGGCATGATCATGACCATTAATGAATACACAAATATTCTTGGCCCGTAGTGCATGGATAATTGTGGTCGTGATACTAAAGAATATCCTTGGCCGTAGTGCAGGGGTGATTCGATGATGTGGATTATCTATTAAGCTGAGTCCCAGCGATAAAAGTGATGCAAAAAACCTTTTAAATCATGGAAGATAGTAGATTTTATTCTCTACTTGACTCTTCTAATGGATTGCTTGTTCCGCTGCAGTTAAACTTGATAGTTATTATATTTTATTAATTTAACACTGTTGAAGGCTAAAGATAAATTATTCTGCATTATCTTAGTCATAATATTTCTTACTGGGCTAGTTGAGCTCACCCTTCCTCTCACTGTTCTCTTCAGGAAATGAGAACGTAGTTGGGACTAGTCGGGGAACAGAGTGATGGTCCTAGATGGTGCATTAGTAGTCCTCACTATTTTGTGAAATAGTGTGATAATAATTGTAATGAGGACTCCTTTTGAGTTTGCATAATCTCTGGTAGACAATATTTGTATTCAAACTCACAGTTTATGTTTTGTCGTATTGTATACGACAGTTGTATTATTAAGTTGTATTTGAATTCTGTACCATGTATCTGGCGACTCAAGATGTGTGATGTATACCTAATTTTGGGGGCGTCACAATTTTATCCTGCAAAATGGATGTTAGCTGTTTGTAGCATGTTAATTTAAATATGTATGTGTACATATTTCTTTATATTTCTCATTACATGGAGATATATATGGAATGAAATTACAAGTAATTGTGTTTACAAGTAATTGAAATGAGAGAGTATGAAGAGTCCTCCGTTTTGGGTTTATCAGAGGTTCCCAAATCATCGCAATTTACTCAACGGGAATTTAATCTGGGTGGTGCCTTTCCTGAGCCTCGGGGAATTAGTCTTCCCACGAGTCGAGTAATCAAACACCGACGGGATAGCCTCCTGGTGGAGGGACCACATAACATATATTCACATACATTATGTCTCACCGTATGAAAATGATGACATGTGCGAAGCACTAATATCACAAGCAGATATGGTGCGAGGCACTAAGGGCAATAAGTAAATACATTCGTACACATTCATCATAAATGGAAATGCAACATCCACACACAAGTAGATAACAGTTTTGAAAAAATTGTAATAGCGGCTTAAGTCCTCTTACTGGTGTCCCCAGCAGAGTCGCCACCTGTCGACGTCGGGATTTTTTTAATTGTCCATTTTCGTTACTTGTTCTTTGGTGTTCTCATTTTAGGTTAGATTTGTTTGAAAAAACAAGTAAAAAAGGTCCGACATGTATAATGTCGACGATGGACTGTTAAGAGTCGCCAGTTTGTTTTTTAAATGGTTGTACCAACAGAACCGAGAAAAGGTTTGCATATTGACCCAGTGATGATGTGACATCATAAACGAATTCGGTGAAACCGAGATTCATTAGGGTCGAGTGGACTTAGTTATGCGGAGGGAAGGTGTTAGGCACCCACCGACATCCGTGTTACCACGGTGACCGCCTCTTTTCAAGAAACTATTATCTGAATGTGTGTGTGTGTGGGTCAATGTGTTGTTATTTGGAAGTAGTGTGAGGCCTCGTTCACACCTATATACACAGGGTTTGAATTTATGCAAAAATTCAATTTTTAGCAAGATATGGCAATGATGTTTTGTAAAAGTGATTTTTCAAACCCTGATGCTCAATAGTAATTGAGACCTTTTACACTTCCATTTTATTAAGTGTTCGGCTTGATTGATTTTATTTCTAAGATGCGAAGCATCTATAAGAAAATAATGTATAAAATAATGCCAACTTCCTCGTGGGTATAAAAACCATCTGAGGAAATTCAGACACCGCATACTAATTTACAAGCTGCTTACAGCTGAAAATGTCCATTACGGGAACCGAATCTAGATCCAATAGGTTGAATCTGTGATCACATGATTCCTACTGGCATACGATATCGCAATTGTATGAAAGCGATGGCGTGTATATATATAAAAGCTATAAATATATATATACAGACATGATCACCAACCACGAAGCACCTCCATGGGGGATCGAAAATATAAATAAAGCTGTAAAAGCTATCAACCACCACGGAGGAAACTCCAGGTGGGACAAAATGTAAATAAAGTTGTACAAAGCAATCAACTGCCACAAAGTGAACTCCAGGCAGGACGAAACGTAAAAAAAGCTGTAAAAGCGATCAACCACCACAAAGTAAACTCCATGTGGGATGAAATATATATATATATATATATATATATATATATATGTGTGTGTGTGTGTGTGTGTGTGTGTGTATAAAAGCAATAAACGCACCGGATGTAAAATCCAGGCTCATCAAACAGAGTTCGACACCAGTTCATATATATATATATATATATATATATATATATAAAAGCAAGTAAACGCATCGGATATAAAATCAAGGCTCATCGAACAGAGTTCGACACACAGTTAATATATATAAATTAAAGCACTAAACGCTCCAGACCGAAGTCTAAGCTCATCGGACAAAGTTCGAGACAAAGTTAATATATATAAGTATATATATATTAAAGCAAGTAAACGTTCCAGACCAAAGTCTAGGCTCAATCGAGGCATAACTCAATAATGTTAGTCCATATATATAAATATATATATATATATATGTATATACAAATTAAAATAAAACCACGGACCGAAGTCCGGGCAAACACACTCAACACGACTCTCAACGTGAAGAAGGGTGTGTGCAAAGATGAAGAGAAAGGCTTAAAAGTGTGTGAGAAGGCTTACAGTGGCCTGCCAAAGAAGACTTCTATATCTTTAAAGTGGATGAAAGTCGGCTCCCGCCAGTACAAAAGTAGCTATATGTGAGCTCACAAGTGTTTAAAATGGGAAAGCACTCAGTATATTGCAAGTACGGAGCAAATTTGACAGGGCTTCCTCGCTCTTTTTTCTTTTAAAAATGGCCACCCCAAGCCCTCTATTTATAGAGGGGGAGCCGCAGTGTACTGAGGTCGCACTGAAGTTTCTCTGCCGTCAGTCGTCTCATAGATGCGTGCGTAGGGCACTACTGATGTCCGCTCGAACATTCAAAATTGCAATCCGGGCATCCGACTGAGGTATATATGTAAGACCCCGAAATTTTTTTAAATAAAAAGGAATTTCCTTTATTTATTATTTTGAAATAGTAAGGGTGGATTTGATTAATGTGGATAGTTATGGGTAAAATACGCAAATATTTCGAATAAGCAAGTGGTTATAAAATATTCATTGTTGTCGGGGAATATTAGTTTGGTCGTGGAATATTAAATCTTTATCGGGGAATATTAGTATTTACGGTAGCGACCATGTGTGGGCCCCATAACGAAAGCGATTGGATGAAGAAAACGACAAAGTTTGGGTGGTTATAAATAACTAGCGTAGTTATTCTGAAGTTAAGATTTGTTGGAATACCCTATGGTTAAAATACGATGTCTGGCGTGGTTGCACAAGATGACACACAGATTGCACGATTGTTGAATTATTGATTCGTGCGTAAGAAGGCACTACTCAATAATTGTTACGGTGAGTTATTGTTCAATAGTTTATTTTATTGATTCAATAATTGCTTGCGTTGGTATTTTATATTATTGTTGTTTCAATAATTGTCACTTTGCACGATATTTCCCATTATCGGATCAATAATTCATATTATTTGAATAATATTATTAGATAACATTATTGGCAATGTCTAGAAAGTTACGCTCTAAGGAGAGGTTTAGTCACCTAATTGCGGCGCCCGAAGGAGAGATCCTTATTGAAAGCCCCTCTTTCCGGAACTACTGGTTGTTATAATTGTGAATCAGTAATATTATTTGTGAATAATTAATTATTGATTTATATGATAAGAAAATATTTATAAATGATGGATTTATTTGTTTTATGTGGTTATAATTGAATGATTTAATGTTGAGATGTTTTATCGATAATTTTGTCGGAATGGAGGTATTAAAAATCAAATCGGATTTTTTACGATATATTAAGTGAGTTATAATTTTTAATCGTAGTTGGATCGTTGCGATTTTTGGATATGTTATACATATATAAGTTGAGTATATGTCTACAAATTTTGAACCGTTAAAAATGAACGAATGATTTGTTATAAATTTTAAGAGGTGTCTGATTCAGAAATTAGGTTATAAATAATTTTGATGGAAAATTCTAGAATTGGTGGGCCCCACTTTTGGTTGGTGGAAATGTGCTCAATTGAATTTTCAAATGTGGTGGGTGGGAATAGTAGCAGGTAAAGCCATCAGTTGCGGAGTTAAGTCTGCTTGAGTGCTTAACATTTTCCTATAAATAGAGGGCTAAGTTAGAATTGAAAATCACACCGTAAACAAAGTTTTCTCTTTCTCTCTATATTATTGAGCGTATTTTGTGAGTATTTAGATACTTTGAGAGTTCTTTGTTGAAGACAAGTTTCATTCAAAGATCACTTGAGCCTTTCCTTCCGGTACTTGATTCTTTGAGGTAAGGGATATTATTTTTTTCGTAATGATATTATTTCTTCAATATCATTATCTTTGAAATGTTGATCTGAAGTTTTTATCAAATTTGGAACTTTTTCATGTCGGAGTTACTATTCATGAGTTACTATTCATGAGTTACTATTCACGAGTTACTATTCACGAGTACTATTCATGAAACGTGAAGATGTTTTTTTGTGGAATTTCTATCTTTTGGTGTGAGTTCTTATTCACGTGTATCGACACTTTATTCACGATATCTGACTTTATTCACGAATATTTAAGACTATTCAATAGAAAAATGAAAATTTTTCTTTTCGTCTAAAATATCTATTCTGGATACTAGCTTTGATTGTATCCATGTTTTGATCATTCTTGAATTTTACACCACTATGATTAATTTTGAGGTATTTTTGGACGTGGATAAAACCAAGTACGAATCCTTAATCCTTGTCATTTTGTTTCACTGGATTCGTTTCTTTAAAAATATTTTTCATCATCCTCAGTCTTAAATGATGATATTATTGAATATCTTTGGCCTGTAGTGCAAAGATGAATGATTTCTGAAGAATATCTTTGGCCTGTAGTGCAAAGATGAACAGGTGTTGAGATGAACATGACCGATTGATGAATATCTTTGGCCTTTAGTGCAAAGATGAACAGGTGTTGAGATGAACATGACCGATTGATGAATATCTTTGGCCTGTAGTGCAAAGATGAATATTTGATTTGAGATGAATATTGATTGATGTTACGAGGATAAAATATTGATGATGGATTTAAATTCATAGATTATAGTAGATTTCATTCTCTACGTAACTCTTCTATGAATTATTATTTCATTGCGAATATTGATCCGAAACTTGTTGTCTATTGTATTCTATCGATTTTTCCTGTTGAAGACTAACGATAATTTGTTCTATATTATCTTAGTCATAACATTCTTCTTTGGGCTAGTTGAGCTCACCCTTTTCTTTTTTGTTCCATTTTTCTCTCGGGAGGTGAGAATGTAGCGAGTACTAGTCGGGGTATGGAATGAAGGTTCTAGAGAGAGTTGTTTAGTAGTCCTCACCATTTTTGTAAAATAATGTATCAATAATTATGATGGGGATTTATTTGCGTGTGGATATTGTCTAGATGACAATATCTGTATTTAAACTCAGAGTTTATATGTTGTAATAATAAAGTTGTAGTTATTTCTGTACCATGTATTTGGCGACTCAGAATGGGTTGGATGGAATGGACCTATTTTGGGGTCGTCACAATATAGGACCTATTTCGGACCGCCGTTGTTGAGAGTTGTACAATGGCATGGGATTAGAGTTTGTACAAAGTCATTGAAGATGGGACGATGCCCTCCGGTCTTCAAGCTTTAAATTCTATCCGTTACCCCGCACAATAGTCACTCGGGATTGGTTTTCCTTGATTCTTGTGGGACATCGTTGTGTTGAGATGTGTGTATGAAATGTTAAGACGACGTGATGTAGCTTTAGAGTGCTGAGATGATACCTTGGCCCCTCACCAGAGTTATCACCGGTTTGGGCTGATAAAGCAGATGTTGCTCAGGGTTATTGATGAGATTGGACTGCTACAAATGTTGAAGGTCCTCAGTGACAACTCTGAGGTGTGCCTGTCCTCCCGGTGTTATTTTCGGGTTGATACTGGGTATCTCGTTGTGAGAGCCGAGATTGAAGCTGATTGCATTTAAAATAAGCATTTCCGGGGTTATCGCCAGAACTGCATTCCTTGGGGTGATCACCAAGGTTGGTAACTATTCCTATGATTGGGACTGAGACTGGATACCTCGGAGTTATCTCTGAGATTAATCAGTCTTCTCCGGTGAGTGTTCCGGTATTGGATATGCATGCCTTGGGGTTATCTTTGAGGTTGGAGTTGTTACTCCCAGTGTGTGTTATGGGGTTGATGTTGAACTTCCGGTAGTATCCGGAATGGATATGAACTATCTTCCAGGGTTCTCTCTTGAAAGACGAATATGTCCTCCTATAATATTAGTGATAGGTGTGTAGAAAATTTCGAATGTCTACAGTCTATATTATGCATAACATTTCTACCCCGTAATTTAACTTCTAACTCTGTTCTTGCCATCTCCGTTATTAACTCATTCTGAGTCGTTAACATTGATAGCTTTCACTACCCTTCCTACTTAACGCGTCGACTACTACGTTTAACTTCCCTGAATGATATAACATATCACAGTCCTCTCTCTACCGCATATTCAACTCCCTCTGTGTGAAGATATAATTCAGACTCTTAGAGTCCGTGTATATCTCACACTTCTCCCCGTATAAATACTATCTTCAGATTTTTAATTCAAAAACTACAACTGCCAATTCTATATCATAAGTAGGATAGACCTCCTCATAATCCCTTAACTGGCATGATGCATACGCAATGACCTTGCCATGCTATATGAGCACACAATCTCGTCATCCATGTGAAGCATCGAGATACATTATCCAATTCCTTGTATCATCTGATAAAGATAATATAGGTGCCTCACTTAACCTTCCTTTCAGTTCCTGTAAATTATTTTCTCCCTTCTTATTCCCAACGTACTTATTAATAACCAATCCGTCTATCTCTTAAGCTACAATTCACACGTAGTGAATTCCATATCCATTTCTCCCTCCGTAGTGTTTCTCACACTATTTTCAAATGCTCAACGTGATCTTCTGATGTCTTAAAGTAGACTAGAATATCACCAATGATCATTATGACATCTTTGTTCAAATATTATTTGAACACTCTGTGACCCTAATGGTACCTTCAACCATAGCACCTCACAAGAGAAACTATCTGTTTACCACCGACTTGCTCGGTGGCCCTTACGGAAAGTCTAACTTCCGCACATTAGTCAACCCAAATGACATAACCAGAACTTGTCATAACCATAACGAGTTCTGAACGTCATCATAGGTACCTCCTCCTACTTTACTTTCCACCGACTATACCCCCTACGCATATCTATCTTAGAAAAATTCTTTACCCCTTTCAACTGATCAAATAGATCATCGATCCTGGGCCATAGGTATTTATTCTCAACTGCTAACTTACTCCTATTACGATAGTTGATACGCAACAATAACGACTCATCCTTTTCCTCAACATCCTCCTAACTTGCGTCATGGTTAGACAACAAGAGCGTCGTGGTATTTTATTACTATAAATTACTACCTTTAATTTTCTTAGAAAACTGAAGATTCACACTTTTCTTATAACAATTTATTAAAGTTCTATGGTTACTTAACTCATTCTTACCGAAAGTTTCTTCAAATTCTCTCAACATTATCGGTACTTATCTACCGATACTTGCTTACTTCTATTATCCATGAAACCATTTCCACAAATATAATTAACGAAAGTTATTTCCTCCTCCTCTACCTTAATGTTTTAAAGGTACTTATACTCTCTTTGAGACAGACTCCTAGATGAGTCTTTCCACATGTCTTACATGTTTCGATCTTACACTTAGGATCCCCTTGTCCCACTCCAGTATTCCCAGAGTTCAAATTCTTTCTTTTTGGCATACTGCCACTGGCATTCTCTGCCTTGGTTCCTCCCTCTCCCTTGTTCTTATTCTTTCTCTCTTTGTGGTATTGAGTCTACGCCTCACTACCACCCTCTGCTATAATCACCTTCTCTAGAATGGTCTCATAGGAAACCCTCTGGAACACTACAATCCTACTATAGAGCCAGGGTTTTAGGCCCTGCTCAAACCTACGAGCCTTCATCTCCTCAGTGTCCACTTAGCGTGGAGCAAACCTTGCCAATTCATTAAATTTGGTCGCGTATTGGGGAACCGTCATGTCCCCTTGCTTAAGTTCTAGGAACTTAATCTCCATCCTCCCTTGCATGCTTGTAAGGAAATAATTCTCAATGAAAACCTTTTTGAATTGTTCCCACGTTACCACATCTGTTCTAGCCCCACCTTGGTGAGCCTCCCACCAAAAGTTGGCTTCTCTTTTCATCATGTAAGTTGCAAAAGAAGTCTTTTGCACCTCAGCTATGTTTGTAATAACAAACGCCTTCTATATCTCCTTTACCCATATCTTAACCTCTAATGGGTTCGTTGTTCCTTTGAGCTCCGGCGGACCTACGCTTTTATATTCTTTACAGGTAGTCGTTCTGTCTACCCTAGGTTCCGCGGGTACTCTACCCCCGGTTTGGTTAAAGGCAGCCGTTAATAAATTAACGAACTCTTGTATAGGGTTTTTCTGACCCCCTTGGTTAACATTACGTGATTCTGCTTCCTGATTACGTTGTATTCTCCTTAGCGGCATTTTCAGATTAAATTAATAGAATTTTATTATTATCTATTTACTTACTTCGTTATTATTGCCACCTACCAACTCATACCATAACAAAGCATATTAAATGAAAACTTCATTATATTCATAGGCTTCTTCATAGTTCAAAACTATTTACAATTTGTTTTCATAGCCAAAAGCTATTACATTTTCTATCCCGTAATTGAACTTCCCAGAAGTTTGGATTTACAAAAAGACTACCCTTTTATACAAAAGAGGGTTTTACGTCACTACACACATATTAATAACTCTAGACTTCTAATAATGCATAACAGCATCCTCGTGTTTCTCATTTGCAATCTTTGCTACAGTATCCCGACTAATCATATGACGGGTTTGACCTGACTCAACGGAATAACAAGCAACTTTAGCTTGAAATCCTTATGAGCTCTCTCATGGATCTAAGACATCCGTGCTATCTTCCGGTCCTTCTCCCCCAGTTCCCTACTAAGCCCATCAGCCTCTTCCTTATAGTCTCTAGCCTGCTCTGTCATAAGCACCTGCTTATTGTGCTCTGACTAAAAATCTACTTCTGCAGACACCTTAGCTTCATGGAGATAATTACTCTCTTCACTCTGATTCTGCACAACTGTATTCAGTTGCACATTCTTATCAAGCACTGCCAGATACAGTGCTCTCATTGCATCTGGAGGTGATGACTCTAGTGTATGTATCACCGTAGTAACCGATGTTACCTCCATTCCTTCCTCCACATCGGTCATCATACTCAGGTATGATGTCCAAGCTACATCTCCCTCGGAGTAGTCTTCCTCAGAAAAGTACTCCTCTATCTCCGACTCCTCTAGAATCACTATTAGTACCTCTGCCACTAGCATAGGTACAGGCTCTACTCTGTTCACAGTTTCTTCGATCACCGTGTGTATATCTCTATACATCAAACTATCGACCGACATCCTACAATAACACATAACATGTTGATTATTATATAACACACAATAGTATAATCACAAATCACAATTAATTTATTTAGGGTTACTTTCTATCTTATAAATCTTTTGGTACTGAATTTCCTCAATACCTTATTAACTCATTCAACTTAAGTAAATCTCGAGTTTACTTCCTTCGGACTTCTATTCCTTAACAAGGTTATTAGCCTAAGGTTCTTCCCCCCTTAAGTTTAATAACCTAATGCTTTGATACCAACCTGTGACACACCCAAATCCGGGTCTCTTCCAACCCGACATATGGTGCTCCACGATGCTACAGTTCACACAAATATTCAATTGAAATGCCTCAAAAGAACGAATATGTCTTATATATATTCCAAAACAATACTACCATTCCCCAAGTTCTTTATAACCATTACATTTGTTCTTGTCATAATATCAAATATTATCATTATAAACCTATACTATTACATAGATAATCTACAAGTTCGCTTTAGCCTTCCCTTTATCCTCGTCGAATCCTTCGGTCCATTCGGTTTAAGCTGCATTCATATGGTTCCAGCAAGAGTGAGCATAACAAGCTAACCAAGTAAAACAATTTCATTTTAAAAGCATGCTTGAAACATAGGAATCGTATATCTTCAGTAACTGGATAATAATTACGAAGTACTATCAATAACTTAAAATAGCATTCATTTTCCTTCAAAACGTTTTACCATAACAATATTCAGTAAAACACCAAATCTGGTCCAAGACCATGAGCGTTTCATAATTTCTTTGAAAAGGACAACCCGGCACGAAGTCCGTAAGTCCGGCATATCTTACGAGCACTTCTAGGTGATCAGCCTATAGTACCCTATGTTAATCAACACTACATCCATTAAACGTGTGTACGTTTAAGTTGTGGCAACCTCACGTGCCCATCGAATACTCGATGAAAATACATTTGTTTATTCATATACAGGCTTACCTTGAATCCGTACCAAATAATTGGCGTAGGATAGCGTTAGCAATTCTATATTGAAAGACTTGTAAATCAATCAATCTATCAAGGTTAGTCTAGCCGAATTAAAACTGGCTTCGACTCTTTCTTTAAAACCATATATGCATCTCATAACTTGAATCATTTGAAAACTTGGCTAACACAAAGGTTAGACAAGCGTTTAGAAAAACTTGCCTTCAGCGTCTGCTACAGTATAATTACGTTTCCTTTGAGTCTTTACAGTCTCTGCAACACATAATCACATAATATACCACATTAGGTCATGAATGAACATACTTGGTTCCTAAAGAATCTTACCCTTCTTCTCAATCTAATCATATATTAGATTTGTTATTATTGGTTCCGGCTTTCCATTACGTCATTCTTACGTTCACATGCAATTGACTTTCTTTAACTCTAAGTGATCATACTTGAGGTTTAATTATGACTTAATAATGTTTCATTAATTCTTTTAGTTAATTGCTAAACAATTTCTATTCATGCTCTACTAGTAACCATTCTTTACTACTTAAGTTTTAAGGTTGGCGATGCGGCGCCAGTGTTTCTTTGTTATGTCGCGCTGCGGCGTCACTTGTTAGGGCTTGGAGACAAGGCTCTCGGCTACTGCCATGAGTCCTTCGTTATGAGTCGTGGCTGCGCAACATGACTCTCCAATGGTCATAGCTTCAACCGATCATGATCGGCGTTGTGGCGTGACTTACTTTGCCTTGACTGGCGTCGCGGCGCCAGTGCTCAGCACCAGAAAAATTTGACAGTTAACTTTTTATGTGAGGTTCCCGGGCTCATAACTTCTTCGTTATAAGTCCGAATTGGCTCGTTCAAAAGCCTACGGTTTACAAATCACATACTCTTCATGCAAGAAATTTATCTATTCGACTTCTTTTGCTCAAATTTCATCTATTAGTCCATTTTTAACAAAAATGATAAACGTTCGTGAACGTTCAACGCTCGTTTCTTCGTTCTAAGTCAGAATCCAGCCATTTTCGAGTCCGCAACTCTATAATGCCAAATAAGACTTGTCTCCATTGAAAACTAATGTTTCCAAGCTCAATATCAAAATTTGACTTCCATTTCTGAGAATTTTACGAATTCGACGATTATCGTCCAATCGTGTGAATTCCGGCAAAACTTCGTTACTTAAGATTTGTTCTTCGTTTCAAACGGATTCATTCCATCATACTAACTTCTTAATATACATACTTCATTAAATTATTAACATGATAAGTTATTACTTGTTCTTTATGAGTTTATAACTTATAAAAGTACAAACTACTTATGTTTCCATTTCTAATGACTTAGGATAGTTTATGACTTCTAACCATTATATTTGCTTCATCTTATCATACCAATTCCATTAATGTAAACATGTTACATGTTCCTCTTAGTTCATAACTTATATAAGTATAAATGACTTATTCATGACTTATTACGGCTTAAGTCCATTTATTAATCATTCTTATCATGTCTTAGCATACATGTTCTACCACTACCCACTTCTCTAACAAATGAAGAGAAAGAGATTCATGGTTCAAGGTTGCTTAACCTTTGATGATCACTTATTAAACTTTAATCTTCTTCTTCCTTCTTGCTTATTTGAATAATGAAAGACTAACTTATTCTCTCTAGCAAATAAGTTGTAAAGATTTGGATGAAAAGAAAACAACCAACAAATGAGCTAGCTTCTCTTCTATTTATAGGAAATCCTAATTGAGGGCTTAATGGTCATTAAACCATCCACCTCCTTACTATGCATTACCTCCTAATTAAGTTAACTTGGCCACCACATCTACTTAGCCACCAAGTCACTTGCTCACCACTTATCTTAGCCATTAAGTTAACTTGTTTATCACAACTTCTATCCTTTGTTTGCCCATCACAACACTTAAGCATTAAGTTTACTTTGTCATTAAGTCTACTTGCTCATCACACTTGCTTAGGCTTTAAGTTTGCTTGCTCCCTACTTTGGATCATCCATGGTTTTCCCCCATGGGTTTAAACCAACCCATAACCCATTGGTTCTTACTTTGGGCTTTACATTTAATTAGCATACCTTAATCATTTGGGCTTGCATTAATTCTATTGGACTTAACCATTTCCATACTTGGGCTAACATAATCCTTAACAAATCTCACAAATCCATTACAATTGGCTTAAAGCCTTATAACGTATAATTTACGTATTAATCTCGTATTCTAACTCGTATACGTATTCAACATATATGACCTACCATCATTTATACATTCTCGTATAATACCATGTATTATACTCGTATTCATTACTTCGTATAATACCTATGTATTATACGATCATTTGTTTATTTCATTAATCACATTACATTTTCTTCTCGTAAATCATTTTCTCCTAACCGTTAGGTTTTTTTAAGTCCGCAGGTAAAATATTACGTTTTCCATAGCTGAAATATTATTGGATATTCCATCTCACCTTGATATTCTATCGTTACGTATTTCTCGGAAGTTCAAAAATAATTCCTGAGCAGAAATGCGTGAATAGTGTTTTTCAGAAAATTTCTCGCAAAGCTTTTATTTTCGTCTTGGAAATTCAAACACTTTAATTCTACCACATAGCCAAAATACAACGACATTCTGATATGTTTAGGTTATAGAACAACCTTCAATTATCTCGCTCCCATAAATAATCAATTAAATTCATTTTAATCAAATAAAAATTTAATTCTCAAAAATTTGATTTTCTGGGGCGTCACAGTATCTGTTCCAATGATGCTCCAACTCTTAACAAATCTTAGAATGTTATCACTAATATAGTGCGTGTGTGCTCCACAACAATGTTAACTAATATAAAATTAAATTTAACAAATAGAAAGTCTCTTCGAAGGCATCATACAGTGTAAACTCAAGAAATCCAAAAATAAGCTAGATCCAACTAAAATCAAACAATTACCAATATCGAGGGTCAACATGGGATACTTATGCGTTATTGTTCATCTACGGGGGCTTTTTGCTCTTATTTCCCATTTTATTCATTTTTTCTTTTGGTTTATATACACATAGCTATGCAATGTTTTATTCCCTTAGGCTTTTCAATGTTACCTTAACGAGCTTTCGACCAACGACTCCCAGACCATTAAGACCTTAGGGCTCTATGTGTAAAAACAATCTCCTCGGGCTTACTTACTCAAGTAACAAAGGCCACAAAACTAGACAAGCACGCCACGGTGTTTATTCATACTTTTTTTTCTTTTTCTTTTTTTTTCCTTTTTTATAGCTTATATACCCCAAATATTCCCCCAAACTTAGGTTATTGTCTAAATTTAGGCATCACTACTTATTCTTGTCATTCTTTCATTCAAACTAGCATTATCCTTTAGAATCTCATTATGTATCAATTTAAACTCAATCAATTAACAAGTTGCTTTTACTATGCTATCCTTATTATACCAATTTCAAACAAAAAAAGACTCAATTCATAACAAGAAATCACATCAAAGCTCTAATGGTCAGTACTATACTTGTCTACCCAATTCCAATCTCATCATTGGCCAAAATAAACTTAAACTATCAAACAGCTGGACTCATGCAAGATGAACATAGTAACTAACTATTATTTTTTATTATTTTTTTTTTGATTTTTTTAACAAGAAACTGAATATAATGTTATTCAAACTATACTACTATGCAACTACTTATGCAGTTGTACTACATAAATGCAAACATAATGAACCTAAACTAAATTAACAACATATGCAAAATAACATAACATAAATATGAAACTAAGCATGCAATAAAGAACTAAACTAAACTCCCCCAAACTTAACAATTACAATGTCCTCATTGTAAGAATATAGCGGTAAGTAGAAGAGAACTTCCCAGTAATCAGCTAAGCGTGAGGTGATGGTGGCGATGGCGGCGACGATCATTTTCCTACCCATTGAACCTCCAATACCTGCAATGAAGAGAGACAACATAGATTAGATTATAAGAGAACTTAATAAGCAAACTAATTCCTATCTACTAAATAAACTAGTAAAACATATAAATATAAAAATTCCTGGGTTGCCTCCCAGTTAGCGCTTGAATTACAGTCTTTCAGCCTGACTTTATCTAGTCAACGCTGTCCAATTCCTCTTCGAAAGTTAAGGAACCCTCCATCCATCGGAAATAATGTAGATTTTGGTAGGTTCACATTTGTGATAGTCATTGCATTAAAGTCACATAGCATGCTTTGTTTTGATAAGATAACATTCAACAACGTCCAACATCTAGGTGTTTTCTCCATTATGTCTATGAATAGATCCTGGCATTGAAGCTTGTCAGACACAACAATCTCTTCTTCTATCTTCTCCAGCTCATCGCACCATGGCTTTGAAGCTGTACTCGCTTTTATGTCACAAGGAGTATTGCCGACGACATAACTACCTAGCGAAAAAGGTTTTGCAAATTAGACTGGATCCTTGAACTTTGGTGGAGAAGGCACTTGAGGCATTAATAACATCGGCTTATCCTCGTTAGTACTCATAGTTAGTTCTTCACCGACCTTGTTTTCATTATCCCCACTTGTCTCCTCTTTTTCAACATCTCATGGCTCATCCAGTTGTAGATTTGGCTCGGGCACTTCATCAATCTCAGAATCCTCGTCATAACACCAATTGTTTTGAGGACAGTTGTTCAGGGCTTTGAGCATTTGATCCATCTAGTTCTACAAATTTTGAATTGATATCTCTTGAATCTGAATTGACCGCTCTTGATTAATCCTACTCTCCTCATTTGCTGCTATAAACTTGGACAACAATTCCTCCAAACTTGAATTATCTGTCTCAATTTTGGCATCCATGTATTGAGGACCATGGGTTGAAGTGGCGATGAGTTGTTCCATCTGGTGCTGAAAATTATGGCTCGATATTTCTTGACTCATCATATTCTCCTCTTGGTTTGATATGAGCTTTGACAGTAATTCCTCCAAATTTGACTTTTCTTCTTGTGGCAATGGAGGTTTACATGAAAATTTCGGTGTGTATGTTGGATTTGGAGCATAGTATTGGTCTTCATAAGTATAGCTCCATGACGAATCCGGGTGATACCCCCAAACTTGATGATAATTAGCATATGTATAATCGTTGAGGTATTCACCACCGTGTTGTCCCGGCCCAAAACTAACGGTGCATTGATGACTCGTATGATTTCCAGCACAATAATTGCAATTAACTGCTATCCTTCGATTACGTTGGGCTGCAACAATGTCCAATCTCCTCGAAAGTGTCTCAATCTGCGCTGATAATGCAAAAAATGCATTGAGACCATCAATCCACGCTCCCCTTGGTTGAGTCATATTCGAATAAGGCCATTGATAATTACATCCAACCACGGTACCTGAAAAGAGAGAAAATAGAAAGAGAATTAAATAAAAAGAAAAAAAATGTTTAAATTAAGACTAATTTGATTGAAGCTAATATTGGCAAAAAATTATATTAACTAATTCCCCGGCAAAGGCGCCAAAAACTTGTTGGGTAAAATCTAATTACGCACAATACGCAAGTATACGTGGTCAACAAGTAATAAAGTGAAAGTAGAGTATCGTTCTCGCGAGGAATTGTTTAATAAAAATCACCAAGTAGTAACCCGTAACCAACTCAATCTTATTTATATTAATGAATTTCAAATTATATAATTAAACTACTATTAAATTCTACTAGTTAAATTAAGATTACGGAGATTTAAGATCATAACTTCACTTATTGCTTCATTTAAGTTAACACACTTCTCATCAATTATTCTCTATCATGAATTGTTAATCAAGAACACTAAAGAAAATAAAACCACCTCTCGATGCATAATACCCATACTCACTTAAATCCACAGATGATAGAATTAAGAAAGACACCCTAATTAACTAATCCACTATATCTCTATGTGAATTACAATTAAAAAGGACTTAAAGCACAAGTTCTCTATACGATTACATATGGCGTAAAGGCATATCTCTATCCTAAACACGAATAATAAATTCCATCTATGCAGAAATCATAAACACATGCTATCATGATCAGATCTAAATGTAAACTTCATCTCTCGCGTTCATATAGATTATCATGGTAGTTGATAGCTAGGCAATTAAGCAATTAAGTCCAAATCACAATAGAACATAATATCTGATAGCGAAGCATATTAAAATAAACTACTTAATAAGATCCATTGTAATCTCAAACAAAGAATTAGTTCATTATTATTGAATTAAAACTATGAATCCACAATTGAATAATCATTAAAAGACAAAGATAGAATCTATTGTCTGCAGATTTGAAGCTCCATCCTTGCTCCTACTTTGAATCTTCAATTGTCTCCAAGTTACTTCAATCTCCAAATCTAATAAGAACTAGTATTTTCTCCTATTCTACTCTAATCTAATCTAATAGAATCCTCTCTCTAATCTATTCTCCCCTCTAATCCTTGTGATTCTCCTTCTTTTATATGCCTCTTTATATGTCTTTAAGTCCTCTTGGAAGTCCTTGAGTCATTCGGATCGAAACAATCCTTCTCGAACTCAAATTTGGCCAAAAAACGTCTTTTCTGCGCGTACCCCCTCCCCGACGGGGGTTTATACTTGTAAAGGGCCCGCCCCAACGGGGTCCATACTTTTTTCCAACTAGTATGCCCTCCCCGGTGGGGGTTTTGTGAAGGAAAAGCTCGCCCCGGCGGTGGTACCTTTTTATGCTCTGACGGTTTTTGGGAAAACGGTCATAACTTTTGATCCGAAAGGAGTTACGAGGCCTGCCACCTATCAAATCGAAGATATCGACGAGCTCTACAACTTTCATTATGTGAGAATTGAGAAATAAGGAACGTATGAAGATCGAAATTGGGCTTGAAGTGACTTCTATGCAAATGGCCACCCAAAATAGTGATGCTCGACGTCCTTTGGTACAAAGATCATAACTCTAGCTTCCGAACTCCGATTGGAATGATTCAAGATGTTCCTGAAAGCTAAGAAGAAGCTCTACAATATAATACAAGTTCCAAGTCAAAAATATGAAATAAACATGAAAGCCCAAATGAAGTCTGGATTGCTTTTCTTTGCGATTTCATACCAATTCTTTGCGATTTCAGCTCCCAAGCATACAATCTACAAAATGAACAAAAAATGCATGAAAAGTAACTAAGAAACATGAGATTAAGCAACTAATTCAAGTAACAGATACCAGATAAGTAGGTATAAAATCTATTTATCACGACCTCAGTGCATCAGAGAACTCCCAAGATCTTTCAATACTATCATTCGGATGTATAGTTCATATAGATACTATACCCTTTTCTATTTTCTTTAGAAAGATAAAACTATACAATTTATATAAAAAAACTAATAATATATTACACAACGTAAAATTTAATTATATAGATTCCAAATCTAGTTAAGTATTACATCAGAGTCTTCAAAAAGATAACCATGTCTTAATATAATAAAATTAAGCTTTCCTATCCACAAGTACTGGAACTACCGGGTATATCATTCTTGACTCCAAATCGAAAAAAAAATATTTGCAAGGATGAGCGACAAAAAGCTCAACAAGTTTTAAACAAGTTATACTTTATACTCGCACTGAATCTGATTTGAATGAACATATAGTTCAAAGTTTTTCCACAAACACACACACACACACACATATATTTATATATATATATATATATATATATTGAGGTTTGATCTGACAAACCCCACACATTACGGGTTTCTGTCAGTCATAAAGACTTACCCACCCGGGTTGATTTGTTCAACCAGATAACCTAGGTGTATGCATATCATCATATCTTAATAACACTTGGTCATTGCTACAAATGGCGGTCATAAATAACTCCCGGTCAATGTATAATTGTCAGTCATGTATAGTATCAATATATATATATATATATATACCAAAACATTATTGTTTTCATCACAGTTTATGCTTTGGTATCAAATCAAAACCAATTTACGCAAATAACCAATCATTTCATTTGACTATGCTTTAACAATATGCAATAACCTTCCAATAAGAGATATCACGAACATTGTATATAACAAGATCCTATATGATAAATAAAAGACTTGCATTTAATATACAACTTAAATGTAGTTAGAAAACTTGTCTAATTGATAAACAACTATTTAATGTTATTTAAAACTGTCTACGCGACCTAAATATGTTTACAACATTTGTTAAAATAAATAATAGCTAACATCTAGTCAAACTATTAGTGTCTGGGTTCATTTTCATGTCCATTCGGTGCTTTATTGCTTTATCGACTAATTATCGAGTTAATTTTTCAATAAACTTTATTTAAAAGCTTCAATTTGTTATTTAACATAATTTCTAGAAGCTAATAATAATTTTTAAATGATTAATATCATTTTTTAATGATTTATTAATATTCATAATAATTTTTTAATCATCAATATTATTGTATTATCATTAATAATGATTTTTAAAACATTAATACTATTTTAAATAATTACTTATCCTTTATAATGATTTTTAAATCATTAATTTTATTTTAAATAATTAATAATCATTCATAATTGTTTTTTAAACATTAATATTATTTTTAAATAATTAATTATCATTTATAATGATGTTTTAAATCATTAATATTATTTTTAAATACTTTATTTAATAAAATTATTAAATAATTTGGTTATCATTGATATTTAAATAAATAAAATATTAATGAAATTTATGTCAAAATATTTAAAAAGTATTCATTATAATTTAAAATGTATTTTCAAAGTTAATTATTAATTATTAATAATTATTTATTATTTATTTATTTCTATTTATTTTACTTATTTTTATTAGAAACCGTCGCTAAAGGCTTTGCGACAGACAGTGTCGCAATAAGTGTTCTTGAGCCATGAAGAACAGCTCTTAGATGTCATCTTTGGCCATCCTTAATTCTAAATCTGTCAAATTTCTGGGCTTGTAAGTGTATAGGAATTGTAGTACTGATGTAGTTCTACAAGTTAATGCAATTTTTAGGGCTTAACTATATCATAAATAAGAGATTTAAGTTAGTCAAGAAGCCTGTCAGACAACAAAACCTTTCCTGGGCTTTTCAGAAAATTACATGTAATCGGTCAATGGAATTTGACCCTAAATAACTTTCAACCTGTTCATTAGTTGGGTGATCAAATGCCATAGATTTGTAGTAGACATGACAAGAAATAAAAGTATTACACTCTAATATCCTAACACTATCAGAAATTGAAGATCTAAGTCGGTCAAACGGCTGTCAGATCCTGTTCATCCTAGTTTTTGGAATTTCCAGAAAACCGAATGACATTAAATAAATTACAAGTCTTCATCACTTGTTCATTTTTCCCTTTCCTTTGCTAGTAGTAGGTTCATCGACCTTCTCAACCTTAGCTGTAATAATTATATTTATGCATGAGCAAAACAAATGCTCACTAGAAATAGCAATGAATAACAATAGAATAATAATTGCAAATGAATAAGCTCATCAAAATTGAATAATACTCTGCGAATGATAACCAAAAACTAGAATCAAAATATGAAATATATCTGAGGGTCATAAGACCACGAACTATGTCCAAGGTTACAAGTAATTTTTCAACTTTAACCTAAACATTTATACTATAGGGACTTCACGTACTTAGGGTGATCAGCCCTTCGTACCATGTATTGTGCACAAACATCTAAACGCATTGCGTACCCCTATAATAGGGTTATTCTTCTCAGTTTTCGAGTACAAGTCCACACCAAAAAAAATTTGGTTTGGATAAGCTTTGAGGGTAATTTAGAGTTTAACGATCATCAACTAAAGGATTAGTTGAATCAACAAAGTTTGATAACACTACGGTTGATCAATAACAACATAATATAGAATGATTAAGAATCATAGGTGAACCAACTATACATTAAACTCATGCTTGAAAATAACTACAAAGCATAAGCATTGAAACAATAACCTCGCTTGAACAACAATAAGCTAAGGCTATGATTTTGTCAAATTAGAAATTGAATTACTAAACATGCATTTAACTGATAACAAGCTGGAAACAAAGCTTGTTTAACATGATAATAACTTGTGCAAAGTAAGTGAAATATGAAAGCTTAATATTAGAGATTAGAGTTAAAAAAATCGCATTCACTATAAAAGATTGAAACTAAAGAAACTTGTTTAACTATAAACAATTTAGAATAACTCAACAATGATTAGAATTCAAAACTTGCTCGAATAACATTAGGGTTAGATCTTGCTCAAATAAAGTTTAAGGTAAGGAACTTTCTCAATAAAAGAGGTAAGGTTTAAAAACTTGCCTCGTGCGTAAGCTATAAATTTACAACTCATGTTCACCTACACATAGTATTAGAATCACAATATCTATTAGATATACTAATATTTATTTTCCCAAAATAACACTCATTTCTAGTTAGACTTGTTATTTCAGTACAAGTTTTACTTTATACCATACGCATTTCAGAAATCACAAGTATTAACTTCAAAACACTTATTCACTATTCATGTGTACATTAAATCATAGCATATCACTTTCATAACTTACTAATCTTTTATAACTTTAGAATTACTAATCACATGATATGATTCTGTTTTAACCTCTTCATTACATGTTTGTCACATTAACATATCATTAGACTAAGTTACAATAGGTGTCCAAAGTCTCAAAAAGTAATGTGCATCATCTTTGCTTCTCTCGAGCGTAGTATGGTAAATTGAGCCATACTTAAGCCTTGACACTAGTGCAATCACTTATTTGGTCTTGTGAGCGAAACTACTGTGATTATAATAAATAATTTGTTTTAGCCCAACTATCACGAATTTCATCCACAAAACAGTAAATTAAGTACCCCCAATTAATATAGGACTCATACAAACATGATTTCTCACTTATATACTAACTTAAAATAATTAAACAACAATTTCTGAAAATTTAAATCCTTGAATTCCATGTTTTATACCAAAAACTATATGTTTAACCTCCTTGACGAAAATTAACACTGTAATCACAATTCTACACTAATTTAACTCATTCAAACTACGTTCTCTTTGTTTCTTACCAAATTAACATATTAAAGGCTCAATTTACAGATTAGTTTACAATTTGGCTAACAATTTTTGTACTTTCACAAGCCATATATATAAACATAGACTATAAACAATTTTCTTCCTTTTTAAACGTAATTAGCACACTAATTCTTGTTTAAATTCTAGTTCTAACATCCCAAATACATATAAATACAATAATTCAGTTTATAACAACCATTCAAGAAATATTGAATTCATAGAAAACATAAGACTCATGAATATAAAATATTCATATATATAATATTTAGGGTTATGGAATCATACCTTCTCTTGCTTGAACAATCCTTGCTAACCACAGAGAAATGCTTTGGAAATCTCAAGAATCCTCTCTGAACTCTCTCTCAAACTCTCTCAATATCTCTGTAAACTCTCCCTTTTCCGTTTGGCCAAACCTTTTTTCGTAACAGGATAAAGCCAACTCTCACTTAAGCGTAAACAAATAAACTGATAACCATTATACGTATACTTAATTATATCAGTTACAAAAACTTAACGTACATCAGTTATAAAATATATTTTATTTATTATTTTGATTTATTTTATTTATTATAATTAAAATTCAAAATTCAAAAGTTATAAGGCTTCGTTTGGCAAAAACACTTTTAAAATAAAGACTTAACGTCTTTAAGCCTTGTTTGGGTAAATCCATTTAAACTACTTTAATTTATTTTAATAAATCATTTATACTATAGTTTATAGTCACATATTATTTATTTAGATTTCCAAATCCAATCTTAGTTAAATAAACTAATTAAAACATATTAAATAAATTTTTCACTTAACCAATTATCACAAAATTATAATCTCATTATAATTTTATTTAATAAATTAACATATAATTTTTATTATTAAATTAAAATAGCAATATAACATTTCATGTTATCTTTAGCAACTCTGTAACTATTAAATTAAATTAGAGTATTATCTAATAAATTTAATTCACAAATATCTACAAACAACCACTACATCAATAAAATATTTATTTAATTTAAGAAATATTTTAAATTACAAATAAAATCTAGGATTGTTACATCCTTCCCTCTTTACAAGGATTCTGTCCCTAGAATCACAACTCAAACTACTCATTCGTCACATTCTTCCCTCCTTACAAAGATTCTGTCCCCAGAATCGAAGACACAGATTAAACAAATAACTCAAGGTAGTTCTTCATCATTTCATCTTCGAGTTCCCACGTAGCATCTTCGACATTGTGATTTCTCCATATCACCTTCACAGAAGGTATCACCTTATTTCTGAGCACTTGTTCTTTTCTGTCAACTATCTGGATAAGAACCTCTTCATAAGATAAATCTTTACTGAACTGCAATGGTTCATACTCGATCACATGTTTGTAATCGGGTTTATACGGTCGTAACACCGACACATGAAAAACGTTGTGAACATGCTCCAACTCTGGAGCTAAAGCTACCTCGTAAGCCACTTCTCCCACTCTTCGCAGTATCTCGAAGGGTCCAATAAATCTTGGACTTAATTTTCTTTCTTGCCAAAACGAATTTTTCCCTTCCAAGGAGAAACTTTCAGGAAAACAAAATTTCCTACGTCAAATTCGCGATCTTGTCTGTGTTGATCAGCATACTTCTTGAGCAGCTACCAGTCTTGTTCTGACGAGTTTAATAATTTCAGCGGTCTGTTGTACCATTTCTGGTCCTAACAGTTGATATTCACCAACCTCATCCCAGCATAGTGGAGTTCAGCATTTCCTGTCGTATAATGCCTCGTATGGCGGTATGCCAATGCTTGCGTGGTAACTATTGTTGTAGGAAAATTCTACCAACGAGAGATGATCATCCCAGTTTCCTTTGAAATCCATGATGCATGCTCTAAGCATGTCTTCTAATTTCTGGATTATTCGTTCTCTTTGACCATCGATTTGCGTATTGTATGTCATACTCAGCTTCAGTTGTGTTCCCATGCATTCTTGTAATCTCTTCTAGAAGTATGATGTGAATCTCGGATCTCTGTCTGATGCAATTGATATTGGAACTCCATGTCTTGAAACTATCTCCTTAACGTACAGTTTTGCCAGTTGATCAAGATTAAATCTAATCTTTATTGGCAAAAAGTGTGCTCATTTCGTTAATCTATCCACTATCACCCCAATCGCATCGTATCCTTTCTGAGTCGTTGGAAGACCTACCACAAAATCCATTGTGATATGCTCCCACTTCTATTTTGGTATTTGCAACAATTGAAGTAATCCATTTGGCCTTTGATGTTCTGCCTTTATTCTCTAACATGTCAAGCATTTCGCAACACATTCTGCAACGTCTCTTTTCATATTTGGCCACCAAAAGTGTCACCGCAAATCTTGATATATTTTCGTACTTCCCGGATGAATCAAATATCTTGAGTTATGAGCCTTTGTCAAGATTTCTTCTTTAATATCCGGTACTGCTGGAACCCAAATTTGTTCCTCAAATCTTACTACTCCTTCGGTATCAACCTTGTACTTCACCTCACTACCATCGACCATACTTTCCTTTATTTTTCTGCATTCTTTATCTTATAGTTGAGCATTCTTTACCTTGTCCACCAAAGTTGGACTAGCTTCTATCAGGAATAAACGTTCATCAGATTCTTTTGGAAATTTTATTTCCAGCTCTAATCTTTCCATTGCTGAAATAAGTTCCTCCTGGTTGGTTAGCAACATCAACTTCTCACAACCCTTCTTACACAAGGCATCTGCAACCATATTTACTTTTCCCGGATGATAAAAGATCTCATAATCATAATCTTTTATTAATTCCATCCATCTCCTTTGACGCATGTTCAAGTCCTTCTGTGTAAAAATATACTTCAGACTCTTATGGTCTATGTAAATCTCATATTTCTCTTCATAGAGATAGTGTCTCCATATCTTTAGAGCAAATACCACTGCAGCTAACTCTAAATTATGAGTCAGATACCCTTTCTCGTAGTCCTTCAATTGCCTTGATGCATATGCAATGACTTTACCGTTCTGTATAAGGACATAACCTAATCCTTTATGTGAGGCATCATTATACACCACAAAGTTTCCTGTATTATCAGGTAATGACAACACAGGTGCCACACTGAGCTTCCTCTTTAATTCCTAAAACTCTCCTCACACTTTTCCGTCCAAACAAATTTTATAGCTTTTCTAGTCAAATTTGTCAACGGAGTGGCAATCTTGGAAAAATCTTGAATAAACCGTCTGTAATAACCTGCCAATCCCAAAAAACTTCTTACGTCTGATGGAGTTCTTGGTTGTTTCCAATTTATCACAACTTCGAATTTTGATGGATCCACTGAAATCCCATCTTTGTCAATTACATGGCCGAGAAATTGTACACGTTCCATCCAAAATTCACATTTAGAGAATTTTACGTACAACTTTTCTTTTCTTAGCGTCTCAAGCGTCAAACGTAAATGTTCCACGTGTTCTTCTTGAGATTTGGAGTACACCAAAATATCATCGATAAATACCACCACAAACTTGTCTAAAAATGGTTTAAACACCCTGTTCATCAAATCCATGAATGCAGCAGGGGCGTTGGTCAAACCAAAAGACATTACTAGAAACTCGTAATGTCCATACCGAGTTCTGAATGTCGTCTTCGGTACATCCTCCTTCCTGACTTTCAATTGATGATACTCACTTCTCAAATCTATTTTTGAAAAATATCTAGCACCCTTCAACTGATCAAACAAGTCATCTATTCTTGACAACGGATATTTATTCTTAATAGTGAATTTGTTTAATTCTCTATAATCAATGCAAAGATGCATTGACCCATCTTTGTTCTTCACGAATGACACCGGCGCTCCCCACGGTGGTACGCTCGGCTGAATATACTTCTTATCTAATAGCTCTTGCAGTTGTACCATCAGTTCCTTCATCTCTACCAGAGCCTTTCTGTACAGGGCCTTCGATATTGGAGCACTTCCTAGCGCTAAGTCAATCACGAACTTGATCTCTCTATCAGGCGGAAGTCCTGGCAAATCCTCCAAAAACACGTCCACAAAATCCCTAACCATTGGTATCTCTTCCAGTTTCACACCCTTTTTCTTTTGAGTATCGACTATGTAAGCTATGTACCCTACACAGCCCTGACTCAACAACTTTTTGGCCTACAAAATCGTCAGACACCTCACTTGTCTAGGCAATTTGCTACCATAGAAAACTACCTTTGACAGAGTCATAATGTTTACACATTTCTTTTGGTAATCAATTATCGCTCCATAATTAAATAGCCAATCCATTCCCAATATAACATCAAACTCTCCAAGTTTTATTAGGATTAAATCTACTGTCATAATATTTCACTTAATACTCACCCTGCAATTCTTGTATACGAACTTAACAGGAATTACCTCCTCCCTATTCGCAATTTCTATGTGTAAAGGGAAATTTAATATTTCACTAGGTAATTCTAACCTCTTAGCAAATTCATCAGATACGAATGAACAAGTAGCACCCAAATCAAATAATACATATGCATCTATATCATTGTACAGCATCCTGCACCGTCATGTTGAAGGTTCTGGTTGTGGGTCTATTTGATGACGTTGGTCCAGCAATGGTCAATGTACCTCCACTGTTACCTCCCCTGCTTCATGTTGTCTCTCCAGCTTTCTTATTAGGGCACTCGCGAGAAAAATGATCCTTTGACCCACAGGTGTAGCAAGCATTCTTCTTTGGTTGATTGCAATTTGGGGTAATGTGACCCTCTTGGCCACAGTTAAAGCATACTCGTTTCCCCCTTAAGTACATGCTCATGTGAAACCTCCCGCATGTAGCACATGCTTCAAACTTCTTCTTCTGCTGGTTACCTTTCTGGTTTCCAACACCCACATTTGTACTCCACTTTCTCTTCAGGTTATTGTTACCATTTTCACCACTACCTCCACCATTCTTAACTTCACCCTCATTCTTCTTCTTTCTTTGTTCTTGATTATACTTCGTTACAGCCTCACCTCCACCCTCAGCGAGAATTTCCTTCTCCAGTACTGTTGTAAATGTCTTCAGCTGAAACATGGAGACCCTACTATACAACAAGGGTTAATCCGAAACCTAACTTTTATATAATTTTCTTTAAGTTTCTATGTTCAAAAACATAACATAATGAGAATAAGAAGTAAATGATGTTAGGAATTATTTCATATAGTTGAAATCATTGAGAAAAGAAGAAATAAGCATTTGAAGTTTAGTAAATAAATTTCTTAAGGAAGTGTAAGATTCGTAATGAATTAGAATGATCCGAGTGGATTATATGAATGATACGGTGAAATAAGTAAGGAATGGTATTTTATAACATCAAATTCCAAGAAAAAGTGAAATCGTAATCAAAATATCGATTAAAAATGAAGAACGAACGAAGAACACGAAGAAAACGCGAAGAACTCGAAGAACGTTGTTGATGGAAAAATTTAAAACCATCATAGGATAATTATTGTTGATGGACAAGTTTAAAACCATCGCCTATAATTTAGATGCGTATTTCTTGGTTAGGAACGGTATAAACGTTCATGAAGAACAGATTAAAACTTAGTTATAACGAATTTATGGTGAAATATTTTTAAAAGGCGAACGAGAATTAGAAAGTTAGTAATTGAACCCGAATGTGTAGGGTTTCATAAGAAAGTAGGAGAAAGTAGAAAACGTGAGTCATGGACACAAGAACGAACAAGGTCTGAGTTCGGATGACCAAATTACGGACGAACGAACGAACGAAGAGCGTTAAAAATGTAAAATAAACAAAGGGTGAAGATTAAGCCAATCGAATGGTACGTTAACGGATTCAGAACGAAGTTCTGTCTGAGGGGTATTGAAGTGCATAAGATAAGGAAGAGAATGGCTTTAGAATGATTGTGCTCCACGATGGGTATCTTCCAACCCAACAGATGGTGCTCCACGATACTACAATCCATACAATCATTCCATTGAGATAACAACAAAATGAGTGTAATTACTACCTTTGTTTTACATTTGTAATAAATCCTTTCCCAAGTTCATAAACTGGATACATTTGTTGTTCTTCATAAGTATATTACAACCAAATATACTAATCTATTACAGGACGATTAATTGTTCATCTTAGCCTTGCCTTTATCTCTTTTAGAACTCTCAGTTTGCTCGGCTTTAGCTGCAAACATATGGTTCAAGCAAGAATGAGCATGACTAGCTCAGCAAGTCTTAACAAAGAATCATATGAATATCACATCAATAATAACATCTTTATTTCCATAACTGAACAATTAACTACGAAGCACTATAAAACATTTGACTAGTACTTCTCATATCATAACAACAATTCCAAAGTATACATAATAGCTTAGGAATGATGAACCGATCAATAGACCATGAACATACACTTTTCGTTTTCATACTTGAAAAGGATATCCGGCACTAAGGCCATCCAACCGTCTGTACTTACGAGCACTTCTAGGTGATCAACCTATTGTACTCTATGTTGATCAACACTCTTACGTTAAACGTATTTACGCTTAACATTTGGCAACCACGCGTGCCCATCGAATAATCAATGAAAAATACTTTTGTTTGTGCATAGACAAACTTACCTTTACATCCGTACCAAATACTTGGCATAGGATAGCATTAATAGTTCTATATCGAAAGACTTGTAAACAAATCAATCAACTCTTCGGTATTAGTCTAGCAAAGTTAAATCCGAAATCGACTCTTTCTTTAAAACCATTCATGCATCTTATAACATAAATCACATAAAACTTGACTAACACGAAGGTTAGGCAAGCGTTAAGAAAGACTTACCTTCAAGCGTCTTCGAATAAATAATTCAACAATTCTCAGTCTTTACAGGATCTACATGATATATTCATATAGCACACTGTAATTAGTTATCAAGCAAACTAACTTTATTGTCTATAACCAACTTCTTTCTCTTCAATGTCTTATTTGAATTAAAATCGTTATTAAAGTCGATTCAACTTTCTATACTTTGTTACGGCTCGTAAACGTTCTTATATTACTAACCGTCATGCGATCATCTTTGGTGAATTACCAATGTTGAACCTTATTTACAGTTTACTTGTTACGTTCTCGCGTTCTTCGTTCAATTTCCATTATACCTTACTAAATCTTCTAACATTATCACCTTATATGTGATTTAAGTTCAGTCTTATTATGTACATTAAGTACCTTCAATGTCTTACCCTAGGTCTACATTCAAATAGAACAAAACTTAACTTGGTCAACATTTTTCTACTGCCAACGCTGCGGTGCGGCATCCGTTACATTATAGTGGTGCAGCGGCGCAAGTCTCCAAAGGTTTTGCCCAGACTCGGCGCTGCAGCACGACACAAATACACTAGGTTGGCACTGCGGCGCCGCCCCTGTGCACTAGTTGGCCAAAATAGTTAACTTTTTTAACGAAACTCCCGACTTCCTAATTTGTTCGTTTTACATCCGAATTGACCCATTGGAAAGCCCACAACTCACAAATTACATCCTTTACGTGTTCATATAAGAATTTCACATTTTCAAATTTGTTAACTCAGAATTCACCTTTGAGTCTCACGTGTTGACATTGGAAACCAACGTTTTCAAGTCACACGACAACTTTTGACCTTTAATCCGAGATTTTTACATTTTCGACGTTTAACGTCTATTTTCGCAAAATTCGCCATAACTTCGTTACTCGTGTTCTATAAGCCAAATAAAATGGAAAACTCCATTGATTCATCATAGTCATCCTATTTAAACAATAGGCACATTCCTTAGCTATAACGGTTTTCAAATCGTTCATTCATAACTAAGTTCACGTTCAAGACTTTCTACGGTTTTAACTCACGTAAACACTTACGATTTCTATATGGTCATGACCTATCAATGATTTGATCATTAATAGACATCCTTATATCTCTTCAATAAACATGCTCCACCAATCTATGATTCTTCTATGAGAAAAAAATCAAAAAATATGAAGATTACGGTTTATGAGAATTTACCTTTGAAGTAATTCACGTTCTTGATAAACGTCTAAAGGTTTGCTTGGAAGTATAGTGATTAAGTGTTTCTAGCTCTTTCTCTCTCTTAATATAGGTTGACCAAGATTTTCAAAACACTAAATAAACAACCTTAGCTTTGCATTTATAGGAAAACCAAATGGGGTAAAATGGTCCAAATGGCACCTCCTTACTATTCCACCTCCTTAATCAACTTAGCCACCAAGTAAAGTACTTGGTAATCAAGTTTGCTAACTTACTTGGCTACCAAGTGGCCGACCCACTCTCTCTTGGATCATCCCATGGGTTGCCCCATGGATTTTACCCATCCCATGGCCCATCGGTTCGACCCGCACTTTAATTTCTTGGATTGGACTTAACATTAATTTGTATTGGGCCTTGACTTGGGCTTGCTTATATAATTCATTGGGCTTACTATTGGTTTAAGTTCAATTAGATTATACCAAACCCTTAACTCATATTCCATTAATACTTCTCGTATTCTACGCGTATAACTCGTGTATTCTCTTCGTCTAATACTCATACGATATTCGTATTATACGTCGTACTATTCTTCATACCATACTCGTATCCATACCAGTATAATACTCGTATCTCATATGTATAATCATTGAAATGATTATACGCATTGCATTTCCCTTTCGAAAACCTCTTTCACAAACCCTTAGGTTTTAAGTCCATAGGCGAAAACTTTGTTTGCCATAACGAAAATATTATTGGATATTCCATAATATCTTCATATTCTATCATTATACGTTTCTCGAAATTTCAAACCCTAGCTCCGAATGAAATCAGATGAATAGTGTTTTTATGAAAAACTTCTCGGAAAACCTTCATTTTCGTCATGATAATTCACAACAATTAATCCTATCACAAAGCTAGAATACTAACCACATTCACACATTCTAGGTCATAAAACAACCTTCAATCATCTTACTCACATAATAAATCAATTAAATTCATTTAATTCATATAATCAAAGAAAAATGTAATTCATTCAAAATCCGAAATTCTCGGGCATTACATTCTTCCCTCCTTATAAGGATTCTGACCCCAGAATCTCGCTATTCTTACGTAAACAAATGAGGAAACTTTTCCTTCATTTTACTTTCGAGCTCCCACGTTGCTTCTTCAGCATCTTTGTTACTCCAAATTACCTTTACTAAAGGTATTACTTTATTTCTCAAGACTTGTTCCTTCCTATCAATAATTTGAATCGGAAGTTCCTCATACGTTAAGTCTTTTTTTACTTGAATAGACTCATATTCTATTAAGTGATTGTAGTCCAGTTTATAAGGATGCAACACAAACACGTGAAACACATTGTGTATTCTTTCCAATTCTAGAGGTAAAGCTACTTCATAAGCTATCTCTCCTACCCTTCTTAAAATCTCAAAAGGTCCTACAAACCTTGGACATAACTTCCCTTTCTTCCCAAAACGTATCTTCCCTTTCCAGGGCAACACTTTTAGAAAGACATATGAACCTACTTCAAACTCCCTCTTCTCTCAATAAGGATCTGCATACTTCCTTTGTCTATCTTGAGCCGCTACTAACCGAGCTCTTATCAGTACCATGTCTGCCGTTTGTTGTACCATCTCAGGTCCCAACATTCGACGTTCACCTACTTCATCCCAACAAAGTGGTGTTTTGCACTTCCTTCCATACAACGCTTCATAAGGCGGCATGCCTATACTAGCGTGAAAACTATTGTTGTAAGCGAATTCTACAAACGGTTGATGTTCATCCCAACTCCCCTTGAAATCCATAACGCAAGATCTTGATATATCTTCTAGCGTTTGAATTGTCCGTTCACTTTGTCCATCCGTCTGTGGATGATACGCCATACTCAATCTCAAATGCATTCCCTTTTGCTCTTGCAAACTCCTCCAAAAGTTCGACGTGAATCGTGGATCACGATCAGACACAATCGAAACAGGTACTCCATGTCTAGAAATAACTTCTTTGACATACAGCTTAGCTAACTGCTCTAAGTTATACCTAACTCCTATTAGTAGAAAATGAGTCAATTTAGTGAACCGATCCACTATTAACCAAATAGCATCGTATCCTTTTCTCGTCGTTGGAAGTCCCACCACAAAGTCCATGGTGATATGCTCTCATTTCCAATCCGGAATCTCCAGTGGATGCAACAACCCACTCAGTCTTTGGTGTTCAGCCTTAACTTTTTGATAAGTCAAGCACTTACTAACATATTCTGCAATCTCCCTCTTCATGTTCAGCCACCAAAAGTTCTGACGAAGGTCTTGATACATCTTAGTACTACCAGGATATATCGAGTACCTCGAACTATGAGCCTCACACATAATCTCTTCTTTCAACTCGGAATTATTTGGAACCCAAATTCTTCCTTCAAAACGAAGCAAAGCTTCTTTATCAAGGTTATACTTAGTCTTTACGTCATCCTTCATTATCGTTTTCATTCGCTCGCATTCTTCCGTACTTATCTGTACTTCCTTAACCCGTTTCACTATCGTTGGTCGAGTCTCTATTGAAAATAACATCTCTGTTGTTTCACTTGGCAACTTAATTCCTAACTCCATCCTAGTTATCTCTATTATTAACTCATTCTGAGTCATTAACATTGATAGATTTTTCCTACCCTTTCGACTTAGCGCGTCGGCTACTACATTCGCCTTCCCTGGATGATATAATATATCACAATCATAATCCTTTATCAACTCTAACCACCTTCTCTACCTCATATTCAACTTCTTCTGTGTGAAGATATATTTCAGACTTTTATGGTCCGTGTATATCTCACACTTCTCCCCGTATAAATAATGTCTCCATATTTTTAAGGCAAAAACTACAGCTGCCAATTCTAGGTCATGAGCAGGATTGACCTTCTCATAATCTTTTAACTGACATGATGCGTACGCAATGACTTTGCCATGCTGCATAAGCACACAACCAAGTCCTCTATGCGAAGCATCGCTATAAACTACAAAATTCCCCGTATCATCTGGTAAGGATAATACAGGTGCCTCACTCAACCTCCTTTTTAGTTCTCAAAAACTATTTTCACACTTTTCTGTCCACTCATACTTCACCGACTTCCTTGTTAGATTCGTCAACGGAGTAGCTAATTTAGAAAAGTCCTGAATGAACCTTCTATAGTATCCCGCTAACCCCAGAAAACTCCTAACCTCGGTTGGCATTTTTGGTTGCTCCCACTCATTCACCGCTTCCACCTTCGTTGGATGTAGATATGCCATCTTTGTCTATAACATGTCCTAGAAACTGCACTCGTTCAAGCCAAAATTCACACTTTGTGAATTTCTCATATAACTTCTCCCTCTGTAATGTTTCTAACACTATTCTTAAATGTTCAGCATGATCTTCTGGCGCCTTAGAATAGACTAAAATATCATTAATGAACACTACAACGAACTTGTCCAAATACTATTTAAACACTCTGTACATCATATCCATGAATGCGGCTGGCGCATTCGTTAACCTAAACGACATCACCAGAAACTCGTAATGCCCATAACGAGTTCTGAACGCTGTCTTAGGTACATCGTCCTTCCTCACTTTCAGTTGAGGATACCCCGTACAGAAATCTATCTTAGAAAAATACTTTTCCCCTTTCAACTAATTAAATAGATCATCAATCCTAGGCAACGTGTATTTATTCTTAATCGTTAACTTGTTCAACTCTCGATAGTCGATACAAAGTCGTAACGATCCGTCCTTCTTCTTTATAAACAATATCGGTGCTCCCCATAGAGACACACTCGATTGAATGTACTTTCTATCTAACAGTTCCTGTAACTGGACCATTAACTCCTTCATCTCAACTGGCGCCATCCTATATGGTGCCTTTGAAACTAGTGTCGTTCCCAGCAACAAATCAATCACGAATTCTACATCCCTATCTGGCGGAATACCGGGAAACTCTTCCGAAAATACATCCGCGAATTCTTGAACTACCGCTATCTGTTCCAATGATGTTCCCTCTCTTTGGGTATCCACCACATGACACAAATAACCCTTACACCCCTTCTTAAACATCTTTGTAGCTTGTGTCATGGTTTGACAACAAGAACGTCCCGGTGATTTATTACCAAAAAACACCACCTCGGGTTTCTCAGAAAGCCTTAGCTTCACACTCTTTCTATGACAATCTATTGTTGCTCTATGGTTAATTAACCAATCCATACCGAGAATCACATCGAATTCTCTTAACCTTATCGGTAAAAGATCTACCGATAACCTGTTACCCCTGATATCTACGAAACAATTCCTATGAATGTGTTCAATGGAAATTATCTCCTCATTTGCTACCTTAACGTCTAAAGGTATTTCTAACTTTTAAGGATTTAACCCCAGTTGCTTAGAAAATCCACAAGCTATAAAATAACAAGTAGCACCCAAGTCAAATAACACGTAAGCATTTATTTCGTTGACTGGAATGATACCTGCTACTACATCCGATGATGCAACTGCATCTTGGACAGTCATATTAAATGTTCAAGCTGAGGGTCTACCCAATGATGGTGTTGGTCCAGTAATGGCCAAATTACCACTACCAGAACCCTTACTACCCTCCGCCCCTTTCTTCGGGCAATTTCTTGCTATGTGGTCCACCGACCCACAAACAAAACAGCCCTGGCTTTTCTTAGGATTAGGACAGTTGGGAGATATGTGACCCTCCTGACCACAGTTATAACATCCTGTTTTCCCCTTCAGATAGACTCCCAGATGAGTCTTGACGCATGTCTTGCATGCCTCCATCCTACGTTTAGGATCCCCTTGTTTCACCCCAGTATTCCCAGGGTTAAAATTTTTCCTCTTAGGCACATTTCCACTACCGCTGGCAACCTCTACCTTATTCCCTTAGGTCAACGCCTCACTACCACCTTATGTTATTATTGCCTTTTCCAGAATGGTCCCATAGGAAGCACTCTGAAATTCCGATATCCTACTATAGAGCCAGGGTTTTAGGCCCTGCTCAAACCTACAAGCCTTCCTCTCCTCCTTGTCCACTTGGTGTGGAGCAAACCTTGCCAATTCATTGAATTTGGCAGCGTATTGGGGAACAGTCATATCCCCCTATTTAAGTTCGAGAACTTAATCTCCATTCTCCCCTTGCATGCTAGTAGGGAAGTAGTTCTCAAAGAATACATTCTTGAACTATTCCCATGTAACAGCACATGTTCCAGCCCCACCCTGGTGAGCTTCCCACCAGTAGTTGGCCTCCCCCTTCATCATATAGGTCACAAAAGAGGTCTTTTGCGCCTCAACTACATTTGTAATAAGAAACGCCTTCTCTATTTCCTTGACCCATGTCTGGGCCTCCATTGGGTCCGTTGTTCCCTTAAATTCGGGTGGACCTACACTCTTAAATTCTTTAAGAGGTAGTTGTTCGGGCTACCCTAGGTCCTGCGGGTTCTCTACCCCCAGCTTGGTTAAATGCAGCCGTTAATAAATTAACGAACTCTTGCATTGGGTTATTAGGACCCCCCCCCCCTCGTTATCATTATGTGATTTCTCCTCTTGGTTACGTTGTCTTCTCCTTGGTGGCATTTTTGATTAAATAAATAAAGTTTCATTATTACTTATTTGCTTACTTTGTTATTAGTCATCAAATAACTGAACAATAACTCATACACAATAAAGCAAATTAAAATAAAAACTTTCTTATATTAAAATGCTTCTTTATAGTTCAAAACTATTTACAAGTTGCTTTCCATAGCCCAAAAGCTATTACATATGTATCCCGCGATTAACTTTCATAAAAACTGGGATTTACAAAAAGACTACCCTTTAATTATACAAAAGAGGGTTTTACGTCACTACACAAAAGTATGTACCATACTAACTCCTATTAGTGCCTAACAGCATTCTCATGCTTCTCGTTCGCTAGAATCAACACAATATCTCGACTTATAGTATGTCGAGTCTGTTCCGACTCAATAGAATAACAAGTTATCTTAAGCTTGAAATCCTCGTGCACACTGTCATTTATATATGACATTCGTGTTATCTTCTGGTCTTTTTCAGTCAGTTTCTTACGAAGTTCTACGACCTCGTTCTTATATTCCCTAGCCTTGTCAGTCATGAGCATTTTCTCATCATGCTCTATCTCATAGTCTGACTCTGCAAACTCCTTTGCACCATAGAGATCACTGATCTCTTCCTTCTGGTTCTGCACCATATTGGGCAGTTGCAAGTTATGGTCAAGCACTGAGAGGTACATTGCCCTCATTGTCTCTGTAGGTGTTGACTCTAGGGCAGGCATCGCCGTATTAATCGATGTCACCTCCATATCATCCTCCACATCTATCATCATATTCAGATATGATGTTATTCCCATGGTCTCCTCAGAATAGTCCTCCTCCGAGTAATATTCCTTGGGCTCTGACTCTTCTAGAATCACTACAGGTATGTCTGCTATAGGCACAGGTACTATCTCAACTCTGTTCACGGACTCCTTGCTGACCACATGTTTATCCGTATACATCAAGCTATCGACTGACATCTACAATAACACATAACAAATTGATTAGTACATAATACATAATAATATAACCACAAATCACATTTAATCCATTTAGAGTTACTTTCCATCTTTTAAATCTTTTGGTACTGAGTTTCCTCAACACCTTATTAACTCATTTGACTCGAGTTAACTTTCTTCGAACTCTTCCTTTCCTAACGAGGTTATTAGCCTAAGGTTCTTCCCCCCTTAAGTTTTATAACCTAATGCTTTGATACCAACCTCATGCGCCCCAAATCCAGGTATCTTCCAACCCGACAGATGGTGCTCCACGATACTACAATCCATACAATCATTCCATTGAGATAACATCAAAATGAGTGTAATTACTATCTTTGTATTACATTTGTAATAAATCATTTCCCGGGTTCATAAACCGAATACATTTGTTGTTCTTCATAAGTATATTACAACCAAATATACTAATCCATTACAGGACGATTAATTGTCCATCTTAGCCTTGCCTTTATCTCTCTTAGAACTCTCAGTTCGCTCGGCTTTAGCTGCAAACATATGGTTCAAGCAAGAATGAGCATGACTAGCTCAGCAAGCCTTAACAAAGAATTATACGAATATCACATCAACAATTACATGCTTTATTTCCATAACTGAACAATTAACTACGAAGCACTATAAAACATTTGACTAGTACTTCTCATGTCATAACAATAATTCCAAAGTATACATAATAGCTTAGGAATGATGAACTGATCAATAGACCATGAACATACTCTTTCTGTTTTCATACTTGAAAAGGATATCCGGAACTAAGGCCATCCACCTGTCTTTACTTATGATCACTTCTAGGTGATCAGCCTATTGTACTCTATGTTGATCAACACTCTTACGTTAAATGTATTTACGCTTAACATTTTGGCAACCTCGCGTGCCCATCGAATAATCGATGAAAAATACTTTTGTCTGTGCATAGACAAAATTATTACATCCGTACCAAATACTTGGCATAGGATAGCGTTAACAGTTCTATATCGAAAGACTTGTAAACAAATCAATCAACTCTTCAGTATTAGTCTAGTCGAGTTAAATCCGACATCGACACTTTCTTTAAAACCATTCATGCATCTTATAACATGAATCACATAAAACTTGACTAACACGAAGGTTAGGCAAGCGTTAAGAAAGACTTGCCTTCAAGCGTCTTCGAATAAATAATTCAACAATTCTCAGTCTTTACAGGATCTATATGATATATTAACATAGCACACTGTAATTAGTTATCAAACAAACTAACTTTATTATCTATAACCAACTTCTTTCTCTTCAATGTCTTATTTGAATTAAATTTGTTTTTAAAGTCGATTCAACTTTCTATACTTTGTTACGGCTCGTTAACGTTCTTATATTACTAACCGTCATGCGATCATCTTTGTTGAATTACCAATGTTGAACCTTATTTATAGTTTACTTGTTACGTTCTCGCGTTCTTCGTTCAATTTCCATTATACCTTACTAAATCTTCTAACATTATCACCTTATTTGTGATTTAAGTTCAGTATTATTATGTACATTAAGTACCTTCAATGTCTTACCCTAAGTCTACATTCAATTAGAACAAAACCTAACTTGGTAAACATTTTTCTCTCGCCAATGCCGCGGTAGCATCCCTTACATTATAGTAGTAGCCATTGCAAGAAGTCTCCAGAGGTTTTGCCCAGACTTGGCGCCGCAAGAACACCTAATACATATACATTGGTAGGCCTGCAAGTACTACCGCAATGCACCAGTTGGCCAAAACAGTTAACTTTTCTAACGAAACTCCCGGCTTCCTAATTTGTTCATTTTACATCCGAATTGACCCATTCGAAAGCCCACAACTCACAAATTACATCCCTTACATGTTCATATAAGACTTTCATATTTTTGAATTCGTTAACTCATAATTCACCTTTGAGTTCATTTTGAGCGTTCGTTTAACGTTTTCGACCGTTCAATACTCGTTTTCTTCGTTATAAGTCGGAATGCGACGATTCTAGCGCCAACGACTCTTAATTACCTTATCTCACGTGTTGACATTGGAAACCAACATTTTCAAGTCACACGACAACTTTTGACCTTTAATCCGAGATTTTTACGTTTTCGACATTTAACGTCTATTTTCGCAAAATTCACCATAACTTCGTTACTCGTGTTCTATAAGCCAAATCAAATGGAAAACTACATTGATTCATCATAGTCATCCTAACCAAACAATATGCATATTCCTTAGCTATAACGGTTTTCAAATCGTTCATTCATAACTAAGTTCACATTCAAGACTTTCTACGGTTTTAACTCACGTAAACACTTACGATTTCTATTTGGTCATGACCTATCAATGATTTGATCATTAATAGACATCCTTATATGTAACAACCCGATATTTTTATATAATTAAATCAGAAATTTTGCATATAATTTTTTTTATTATTTTAAAGATGAGGATTTGTACAAGATAATGTGTGTATGTAATTATGTAATAAATAAAAATATATTTATTACATGATTGTTTACAAATAATTTTATTTTAAATTATTGCACATTATAAACTATATTCTTATAATAATTAATTTTATAGTAGAAATGTTTTTATTAATTATTTTCCATGAAAATATGATTATATATTATTTAAATAATATATGAAATGATTTTCTTTGAATAATTATAATAATTATTTTATTATATGAATTTTAGTACAGATTATTTAATTAATTATTTTACCTTAATTATTAAGGTTAAATATGGGAGAATAAATCAGATATGTAATCCAAACCCTAATTTTGGATTTTTATCAAGGAATGAGAATAATAATATAATATTAATTATATTTTGATTTTCAGTGTTATAAATATGTACTGTATATGTGTGGACTAATAATGGTTGTTCAATTATGTTGTATAATGACCAAACCCTAACATTAATTTGTTTCACCCTATTGTGAAATTCAAATGGGAAATTTGAGACTGTGTTATGTGGTATATGATTTATATTTTGTATTATATAATTAATTAGGTAAACCCTAATTAAAATTTAGAAATTCTAATTAATATTTAGAGAACCTAAGTTATTGTTAAACCCTAATTTGAAACTCAAATTAGAGTTCAAGATTTATTAGTAATGATATTAATGTGGTTTATGATTGGTGTTATAGATATTAACCCTAATTAGGGAGAACCCTAATTTTCAAAACCCTAATGTTTTTTTTACAATAAACCCTTATTATTATTTTTCTTCGAAATTATAAACATTAATTTGCTTATGGTAAACCCTAATCGCTAAATTGGGAAGTGTAATGCTAATTTGTGTCTCTTAAACCTAATTAGCAAAGTGCTAAGTAATTAAAGACCTAAACTAATTTAGTAAACCCTAATTACAATTTTTAGAAACTAAAATTTATTATTTTATACAAACACTAAACTAGAAATGCTTCAATTTTATGCTAAACCTTAGGGTTAAACCCTAAGGGTCAAACCCTAAGGGTTAGACCAATGACTAAAATGCCATTAAATTCATAGGGCTAATGACAATTTTACCCATTGTTGCATTATTGTACAAAACTTATAAATCTAGCTATAATGTGTTTGGTGACCAACCATTAACTTGCCATATGACTGATATCAGCCAGCACATCAGCTCTAGATCATCCATTCATTGCATCAAACTTCTTATAAATAGATTTGAAGAGAGAGAAATATCATTTACTAGCTCATTTTGTACCAACTCTCAATCTAAACTCTCTCAAGCTCATAGCTACGAAATATATTAGTTTTTCAGTCATAAAATCAGCCCCACAAAATCCACTAACAAATCAGAAGACAAGAAATCAGATTTGCTCATTTAAAGGTATAAACCCTAGTTGACAAATTTGATCTTGATCCTCTGTTAGATGTTGTGTTTTTGTGTTAGAATATGTTGTTTATAGTGTTATTAAGTGATCTGGGTTGATAGATGTTGGATCAATAACATCTATAAGCTCGAATCTAGTGTTTTTGTAAATCTGGAAATTTTATTTTATGAGTCTAACAACTGAATGTCAGACCATTTTGATCTTTGCCTGTTATGTATTTTTGTTGTTTGAAGGTTGCTATATGTAGTCTGATATGTGGTCTTTATTCTGAAACTTGAAGCAAGGTTGAGTGATGTCTAGATGTCATTTTATAAATGGTCAAAACTCGTTGACCGGGCATGACCAGTCAGATTCTGGGTAACCCATAAATGGGATTTCTGCTTCTGACAAGATCTTTGAAGGCCAATATCTGTCAGGTGATTTATGTTTTGATGTTGTTTTTCTAACTAGATTGTAGTATGTAAACTTGACTTTAGCATTTGGCCTTTAGATCCCTTAAATAATCAACTTATTGAACGTAGTGAGTGGTCAAACCAGGTCACTCGGTCACGATTGCATTTTCTGGAATTTCCAGAAACATGAAGAACACACTTTCTGACAGCCATTGACCGAGATGTATCTAGCGATTTTGATGTTGTTGGACTTATTTGTTGTTGTATGTATGTGGTGTGATATGTGTACTATATGTATGAATCCATAAATCAACTATATAATGACCAGAACTTTAAATTAATCGAGCTACTGAAGGTCGCTCGACCGCTGGGTTTTCGAAAACCTGTAATGTCTCGATGATGAGTTTTGATTGCCAGATTGTCTTCATATTTTGTTGTATGACCAAAATAAGTGTTATAACTTGTAGACTTACATAAATATTACAAGATAGATACACAAGATTTCCCAGAAACGCTTTACACTAAGAATCAAAGGCGGTCAAATAGGGCACCTTGAACACGGACTTGTCAGTGTTCTTGAGGCCAAGAACACCTAAGGCGACAGAAAGCGTCGCTATAGGCTATAGCGACGGATTATTTAATTTCTAATTTATGATTTTCTGAAAAATGATTAAAAATAGAAAATAAATTCTAAAAATTACAAAAATGGTTTTAAAAATTATTTTAAATTATGAAAAATAACTTTTAATTATTTGGGACATTTTTCATTAATATTTATAATTATTTGAATATTAATGATATTTAATTTATTTAATTAGTGTATTAAATAAATTAGAGAAAAATGATTTTAATGTTATAAAAATAATTTTAAATATGAATAAAGTGTTTAAGAATACTTTTGAGTTATAAATGTAACTTTTAATATTTTGTGATGAAACTTCATTAATAAATTAATATTAATGATAATTAAGTTATTTAAAAATGCATTAAATAAATTATGAAAAATAGAATTAATGGTTTAAAAATTATAGAAAAATGATTTAAAGATTATAAAGTATTTTAAGTTATAAAATATAACTTTTGATATTTTGTCATGAAAAATATTAATATTTTAATATTAATGATATTAGCTTTATTTAATAATTATATTAAATAAATTAGTTTAAAAATCATTTTAATATTAGAAAAATAATTTTAAATAAAATAAATAGTTTAAAAATATTTTAAGTTATAAAATATAACTTTCAATATTTAAAGGTAAATTTCATTAATTATTTACTATTAATGATATTAGAATTATTTAATAATTATATTAAATAAATTAGTTTAAAAATGATTTTAATATTATAAAAATTATTTAAAATAGAAATAAAGTGTTTAAAGATATTTTAAGTTATAAATTATAACTTTTGATATTTAAAGGAAAATTTCATTAATAATTTAATATTACATGATATTTAGATTTATTTAATGATTATATTAAATAAATAGTTTAAAAATGGTTTTATTTATTTAAAATCATTTAAAAAGGATATAAATGAATTAAAAATATTTTAAGTTATAATTTATTACTTTTAATATTTTGATAGATAATGTAGTAATATTTTAATATTAATAGTAATCATTCAAAAATGATTTTAAACGCTTTTAAAAATCATTTAAGGGTAATATTAATACTTTAAAAGTATTTTAAGTTATTATAAATAACATTGATATTTTTGCAATGGTTTTATTAATGGTTTAATATTAATTAAATATTAATGATAATAGAATTGTTTAATATTTAAATCATTTAATAATGATTTTGGTTTTTGAAAAATTCATGATAAATTATAATAAATGTTTAAAAATTATTATAAGTCATTTAAAAATAATATGACTGATACTTATAGATATTAAACTATAGTATAGAGTCTTAGACTCGATAATTACCCGATAAAGCCGTTGGTACACCGACATGTTTCAGAAATTGATCTGGACTTAGATAATTTGATTAGATATGTGTTTATTTATGATTCAATGGTTGTTGAACATGTTTGATAATGTGATTAGGTTATGTGTTGACTGCAATAAGCAGTGCTATGCGTAATAGTATGTTATTCTAATCGATCAAATGATCTTATTAATGATAGGTTTCGGTATAAAAGATAGAACTAAGTTACGAACTGTAAGCAGCGCATCAGGCAAGTATCTTACATTTGCATTTCCTTTACGCAATGGACATTAGTAAGAAGTTTCAGAATTATATTATTATTAAACTATATTATTAACCCTATTGTGATATATTCTATATCCGATCATTGTTTATCAACATGTTAGTATATGGTAATTCAGATATATATTACGCTCATTTAATTTCTAAATATGGTTACACAAGTGTCCCCACTTGGATAATCATTGTAGTTAAACACATGTTGATATATATATATATATATATATATATATATATATATAAAGCCGTCTAAGCTATTTGACCCACCTAGACACAGATTCAGAAATATCGTTGAATAAGTTAAAACCTTTTTGTATCCAATCAAATTGTTTTGGTTCAGATTCCAGTCTAAGTATGAACATCCCGATCACGGAAAAACCCTCAGATCGTAAAGAAGCAGATCTCCATGACTGAGCCAATATCAAAGCCAATAGCTGAAATAGAGGCTCACATTGAAAGCTACCTCAATGAGGTGGTTATTTTGGAAAGTGTAGTATCGGACCCAGAAATGATAGTATAACTGATAGTTAGAGTATAGTTACAGAATATAAGGTCAAGCTCGAGTTCTTAAACTCATATGTTTGTGATGAGTTCTTAAACTCATGATATGTAGTAAGTTTGACGAACTAAGTATAGTTAAGTGTAAATGGATTATTGAGGATGATAGGAATATATAGAATACTAAGTAATTGATCCTTAGCGAATGTGTAGAAGATAAGTAGTATTAGTATTACTTGAATAGGTATGATTCTATGTTGTGTATATGATAAGTATGTTTGTATAAGGTAATATTCACAATTTTCGTATAAGTTGTGGCAACGATTCCTAACTTGTGTGTCACAAAGGAATAACTGAGGTTTAAAGCGGTATGTTCTATGTTATGTCAAGTGCTAGTAATATAAGACTATGTGGGATTAATGAAATAAGTTGGTATAAAGATAATAATTATTTATCTTAACACTAGTTAATTCAGTAAACCAAGTTTTAAAAATCTAATATTCTGAGTACATGATTATTTGAGTAGAAAATTTTGCGTTATATGTTAAGCGTATACGATTAGGTTTAGAATAAAGAATAAATTGTGATAATACCGCCAAGGAGACGAAAACGAAATACACGGACAGAAGAACTGTGACGAACGAGATTTTGTAAATTTATTTTAATATTTATTGAATTAAATAAATATTTTTTGATGATTTAATTATTGAATTAAATAATTAATTGATGCAATTGTGGTAGATTAATTTAATTATGTGTTACATTTATTAAATTAATGTAGAGAATATTTATTATTCAAGTATGTCATTACGTGAGCTTATTGTATTAAATGAAATATTTAATAAGCATAATGTTATTTAATTAATTTAATTATTAATTAGAGAGTTAATAATTTGACATTATTTATTAATGAGAAACTTAAATATATGACTATGTGAATTTATAAGAAATTATTATATTTCATTTAAAGTAAATTTAAATAAGATATTGATTTATTTTATGAAGGAGTGTGACATTAATTAAACTATATGATAAAGCTTTATTAAATTAAATGGTTTCTAAATCTATTTTGCTAGCCAAACAAGGCCCTATGGGGAGTTGGAGCAGTTACCTATTATTGGGTTAACTGGCCACTCAGTGCATCAGTTCTCTTATTATATCGACGTCTTCTTTTTCTTTCTTATTATTCCTAAGTCTAGAAAACAAGCAGAGCATATTTTCTTAGAGTTCACAGAGAGAAAAGAATTTAGATTGAGAAAAGATTGTGAGTGTGCAATCAATCAAATACCTGTAAAAGGATCATCATTGATCATCTTCTAATTTATACTTTACAGGGTAATCTCCTCCTTCCCAATTTCTATTTTTACGTTGTTAACTTTCATGAATATGGGTTTCATAGTTTTTAGTTTAAACCTCTATAATTGGGTTATGAGTAATGATTATGGGTTGTGTATATGTTATGACATATCACATCGTATTTAATTATATATATTATGGAAACCATATCATCTATTTCATTAAAATACATGTCGTATATGTTTTTCAAAATTACAGAGTTTGGGTTTTGGCCATATGGCCTTATACGTGATATTTCATGTGTTGATCGTATATTATCCCTAAATTTTTCATTCGTATGTTGTTATGCATGTTGATACGAAGAGACCAAAGTTTAAATAAACGGATTCGGTGTTAGAACAAATCCGTAGTGACAATTTTCATATTTTATTTTCAAAACCTTCAAGAACATCAAAGTCAGAGAAATTATAGATTTTAACTTTGTGATTATATGTTTTAATGGGTTAAAACCATTCTATAAATGTTGGGTTATGTTTATGCATGAATTATAACATGTGTATATGATTAATTTCGTGTAGTAGTAATTTAATTAGAGTTTTTGGGTCAGGTTCGCGCAATTTTCGCAATTGCGAGCAGTTCTAATTCACTAGCACACCAGCCTTGCCAGGTCTCAAGCCTTATGTCATGCGCCATGATGCAGTGTCTCAAGTCATAATACCATGCCATGTAGCGCAAATAATAAGCTTAGTATTAAAAGTGGCGCCCATGAAATTTCACTCTCAAAAAAAAGTTCAGAAACGAAAATTTTAAAGTGTTAAAGTCCATGAATGTGATGTTAACTTAATGTAATGAACATAAAATTATGTTATAAGTATAATGAGATGTTAAAATAGATACTTAGCATTTAAATAACATAATTACATGTGGATTGAATTATTGATTACATAATTAAATTATTATTCATGAAGTGATATTATGTGACAGTAATTGTGATAATTTGACTAAGTATAGCTAATAATCAAAGTAGACAAAGAGAATGAGTTTTGATGATTAGTTAAGTTATAATTAACTGGTATCGTGAATGTGAATGGTATGTAGGATTAAATTCAAAGAACGTGCTTAGTTAAAGTGTAATCTACGCACGAGGCAAGTTTCCTAACCCTACTTGTCATTATTGTTCAAGTTTATTATTTACCTCGAGTAAATTATCATTACTATTATTCAAGTTCAAATGTTATATTAAAGATGGATTATCTTTTCAATGTATGATTCAGTTATACAATAATTGTCCTATTGTATACTTCTTGAGATTATTATTCAAATTGAATATCATTATTGTCGAACCTTATTAGACTAGTGAACTTTATTGATTCAACTAGTCCTTAGTTGATGAACGTTCTAAATTTCAAAACCCTTATTGAATTATCCAAACCAAACTTCCTTTGGTGCGGACTCGAATGTCAAACTGAGATGAACAACCCTGCAAAGGGATTTACTTATGCGTTAGCGTTAAGATATTGTGCGCATGATGGTACTAAATTTGATCCCCCTAAGTACGAGTAGAAAGGTCCATAGTCTTATGACTGTTAAAGGTTTCAAGTATAACCCTTGATAACCTAGGATATAGTTCAAGGTCTTATGACCCTTAGAAATTTTTTGATTCTTGTTATTCATTCTTGATTCAAAAGTTGAGCTTTTATTCAGATGTCTTTGAATTACTCGCATGTTATTATACTGTTATTTCATTGTTATACTTGTGGGCAATAGTGCTCACTCTTGCTTAATAATAACATTGCAGTTAAGAACGAAAGAACCGATGAACCTTCAACTAGTAAAGGCAAGGGCAAAGTTAGCAAATGATGAAGACTTGTTATTTTATTTGATGATGTATTTATTTTAGACTTGAGTTAATGATGTTGTTTAAGACTTATTATTTATATTTCCGCACTGATGTTTAAGGTTAATTTAACCTGCGATTATGTTTATGATTTAGATGTTGTAACCCTATAAAAGGAAGATTTTATTTCTATCTATTGCATGGTTTGCATTTATTATGGGTAGATAGATAGATGATATTTGTATAGTGAACACCAAATCCCGTGGAATCGAAGTACCCGGATTTGGGGGTGTCACAAGTTGGTATCAAAGTCATGGTTATGAACCTTAGGTGGGGGAACAACCTTAGGTAGTAGCCTTATAGAAAGAACATAGTGATGGAAAACTCTTATCGAGTTATAAGAAATGAATTTCTATAATTCATTGAAGATAATAAAAGACCTTATGTGTTTATGTGTTAAAGTATGCGTTAGATGATACGACTTAGTAACTAAAACTTAAAGTTTTGTTGTCAGGATGTCGATTGTTGGTGAAGCTAGTCCAGCTGGGGAGGAAGAACTCTGTGTAACTATAGTACCGACTGAGGAGGAGCCCCAAGACATTCATGTCGTTAGGGAGCAGCTGGTGCAGAGGGAATCATCTCCATTAATCACCGTTGTTGGTCAGGAGCATGAACCTGAGACTGATCCTGAGGAGGATCCTGAGGAGGAATTTGTTGAGGAAGAGGAAGAGGAAGAAGAGGAGTTACCACGGTACACCGTCAATGCTGAGATGTATGACACGTTATACGACCGTAACGTGGAGTTATGAGACGAGGTCCGGGATTTGACTGAGTGAGCGGTTATTCAGCATATTACTCTAAAGCAGAAGGAGAGGGAGATTTCGACTCTTCACTCACGACTGGGAAATGTAGAATGGGATTTGGTCCATGAGAAGTGTAGCGCCCCCAAATTCGGGTATCTTCCAACCCGACAGATGGTGTTATACTGTACAATATCCATACATTCATTCAATTAAAAAGTCTCAAAGAACGAACATAACTTCTATATATTTAAAGTAATATTTATATTTCCCAAGTTCTATACCCGTTACAAAGGTTCTTTGTCATAATATCAGTTGAATTACAACAATAGACCAATACTATATCAAGACAGCTTAGTAATCTGCCTTAGCTTTTCCTTTATCTTTTCCTGATCCTTCGGGACGTTCAGTCTTAGCTGCATTCATATGGTTCAAGCAAGAGTGAGCATAACTAGCTCAGCAAGTATAACAATTTAATAACAACATGCTTGACACATACAAATCGTATATCTTCGATAGTTGAACAATAGTTATGAAGTACTATTGATAATTCAAAATAGCACTTCATCTTTTCTTTCAAAATATTTTACAATAACAACAATATTTAGTAAAACATTCACTCCGGTCAGAGACCTCGAGTATTCATTCTTTATTGAAAAAGGACAACCCGGAAGCAAGTCCGTAAGCCCGATATCACTTACGAGCACTTCTAGGTGATCAACCTATTGTACTCTATGTTGATTAACACTACATCCATTAAACGTATGCACGTTAAGCGTTTGGCAACCTCACGTGCCTGTCGTTTTTACCGACAAAACATTAGTTTAACATTTCAGCCTTCTTTTGAAAACCATATCAAGTAGTTGACAAAAGATAGCAACATTTGATAATACATGAATAGATTATCAATTCATCAAGTCTAGCCAAAGGAATTGGCTTTAACTTCAACATACTTCAATTCATGCGAAAGAATACATGAATCAAAAAAACTTGTTCAGATTGAACTGAGACAAGAGTTAGAATACTTGCCTTTAGCGTTTGCTACGGTATTTTAACTTTATGTTCAAGTCGTTCAAGTCTCTACAATACATGATCACATAATGCCTTAGATTAGGTCACATATAATCAAGTATGTATATGACTATATCATACCCTTCATTTCAATCTAATGGTGTATTAGATTCAGTTACTATTCGTTCCGGTTTGTCATTATGCTTGCATCTATATTCGACTAGGTTATCTCAACCTTTATATCACATTCCTTAAGGTTTAACAAAGTTTAAACAATGTTACATTACCTTCATTAAGTTATGTTTACTTCCATTTCCTTTCTTTGTATTTAGAAACCTTCATTACTATCTTTGTTCTCGAGATCAATATGGCTGCCAGCTGACTTATACTCATCTCGCATCGCTTTTTGAGCTTAATGTATAACTGTCCCAGACTTGGCGCTACGGCGTGAGTCCTTACTTAATGGGTCGCGCTGCGGCCCCACACTCTAGAGGATTTTGTCACTGTTCATGGCGCTGCGGTGCCACTTATTGAACTAAGGTTCACGCTGCGCGAATCTCTTGCATGAGGCTCGATTCTTTATTCCACTTGCATGGTCTTTCTTTTTTTAGGGTTGGCACCGCGGCGCCAACTCTGTGCACCGGAAAACAATTTCAGTTTTGAAATTTTCTGAACTTCCCGGACGCATAACATCTTCGTTAGAAGTCTGAATTGGCTCGTTCAAAAGCCTAAGGTTAACAAATTACGTAATCTACATGACCATTCAAGAATTTTATATATTTGACTTCGTTTGCTAAAAATTCACCTATTGGTTCATTTTTAACGAAAACGATAAACGTTCGTGAACGTTCAATGCTCGTTTCTTCATTCTAAGTCGGAATTCGGTCATTTTCGAGTTCGCAACTCTTAAATGCGAATTATGACTTGTCTCTATTGGAAAACAATGGTCTCGTGATCAAACATAAAATTTGACTTCCATTCCGAGTATTTTACGTATTCGACGTTTATCGTCCAATCGTGCAAATTCTGGCAATTCTTCATTCTTATGATTTGATCAACATTACAAATGAACTTCTTTCATCATGTGAACATCTCAACATACTTAATACAACAACTTATATTCATTGTTGGATTTTGACTTATTCTTCATGAGCTTATAACTTGTCAAATTATAAACTACTTAAGATTTAATTATTCATGACTTATGACAATTAAGGTTTATTAATCATCATACTTTACATACTCTTCACATATAACTTTACTTAGGTATACATGATACATATGATCATATAAATTCTTTTACATTCATATCATTTCTCTTAATAAACTTCTTACAAGTTCATATTATTTTCACAAAAGTTTATAACTTATGCTAGCTTAAATGACTTATTACCAACTTAATTGGCTTAAGTTCATTAATTACTCATTCATGTTTCTTAATCAAACTTTTCTTATCATCCTATCATGGTAGAGATAGAAGATAATTGAGAAGAAGTCTTACTCTTTTGTAGTCTTGGTAAGTAGCTTGCTTCTTCTTCTTACTTATGGAATGACTTATGTGTAGCTTATTATCTCTAACACTTAAGCACTTTAGATGTGTTGGATTTAATTGATCAACCAACAAATGGCTAGCAAAGCTCTTCTATTTATAGACTTTCCAAGGTTAGGGTAGTTTGGTCTTTAAAACTTCCCACCTCCTTAAGCCACATCCTTACTATTCATTACTTGTCTAACACAACACTTATCCTACACTTGGTCATTACTTCAAAGTCTTGGTCAATACTCCTACTTGATCATCACACTTACTTGATCACCACATCACTTGGTCACCACACATTCAACCATATTAATATGGTTTGCCCCATGGGTCAACCAATTTATTGGACTTTAGCTTGGGCTTGGATTAAATAAATCCTTGGGCCTTATATTAACAAACATTAGTTGGTTCATTAATTAATAGTTGGGCTTCTCTCTTTAATTCACTTGGACTTGTATATAATTGTTAACCAATCATCCAAGTCCATTAACATTTCTTAATACACATTATTGATGTATTTTCGTATTCTAATTCTTATAGAATTTATATACGGTATTTCATCATTCATACAAACTCGTATAATACTTTGTACTATACGCGTTTTCATTACTTTGTACAATATCAACGTATCATACCATTATTACTCATTCATTACTATTTCAACTTCCTTAACGTTTAGGAATTAAGTCCACAAGCGAATTATTACATTTTTCATAACTAGATTTTTATTACATAATCCATCTTACCTTGTTATTCCATCATTGCGAATTTCTCGAAATCTTAAAATTATATCCCGAGCAAATACCGATGAATAGTATTTTTCGGAAAATTTCTCGAAAAACTTTTATTTTTGTCTTGGAAATCCAAACACTTTAATTCATCCACGTAGCCCAAATACTACGATATTCTAACATCAATAGGTTATACAATGACAACCATCTTGATAACACATGGAATATGATTTTATTATTATTTAATTTAATAAAATCATTTTACAATAAGATCCGAATTTCTCGGTCGTTACATTCTTCCCCCCTTATAAAGATTCTGTCCCCAGAATCTCGTCTTACTTTAATCAAATAGATGAGGAAAAAATTTCTTCATCTTTTCTTCTAGTTCCCACATTGCTTCTTCAGCGTTGTGGTTCTTCCATAATACTTTTACTGATGGTATTACCTTGTTCCTCAGAACTTGTTCCTTTCTATCAATGATCTGCATCGGCGACTCTTCATATGCTAAATCTTTCTCGATATGAATCGGCTCATACTCGATTTCATGCTTATAGTTCGGCTTATATGGACGTAATACAGATACGTGAAACATGTTATGTATTCGTTCTAGGTCTGGAGGTAATGCTATCATATACGCTACCTCTCCCACCCATTTTAATACTTCAAAAGGTCCTATAAACCTTGGACTTAACTTTCCCTTCTTTCCAAAGCGTATCTTTCCTTTCCAATGAGATACCTTTAGAAACACATACGAGCCCACCTCAAACTCTCGACTTAGTCTATGTGAGTTCGCATATTTCTTCCATGCATCTCCGAGTCATGACGAGACGCATTCGTATAAACTTTACCACATCCGTTGTCTGCTGCACCAATTCTGGTCCTAGCATCCGGCGTTCTCCCACCTCATCCCAACATAAAGGTGTTTTGCACTTCCTTCCATACAAAGCTTCAGATCTTTGTGGCATGCTTATGCTTGCATGATAACAATTGTTATTATATGAAACTCTACTAGTGGTAGGTGATCATCCCAACTACCCTTGAAATCCATGACGCAAGACCTCAACATGTCTTCTAACGTCTGAATTGTCCTTTCGCTCTGCCCATCAGTATGTGGATGATAAGTCGTGCTTAACCTCAGCCGTGTTCCCAACTGCTCTTGCAAACTCCTCCAAAAGTTCGATGTGAATCGTGGATCACGATCTGACACAATTGATACTGGTACTCCATGTCTGGAAATGATTTCCTTAACATAAAGTTTAGTTAACTGGTCTAAGTTATACTTGAACCTAATTGGCAAAAAGTGAGCCGACTTCGTCAACCGGTCCACTATTACCCAAATCGAATCGTACCCTTTTTGTGTCGTCGGAAGTCCCACCACGAAGTCCATCATGATATGCTCCCACTTCCATTCTGGAATCTTCGATGACTGTAATAAACCACTGGGTCGTTGATGTTCGGCCTTAACTTTTTGACAAGTTAAGCACCTACTCACATACTCTGCTATTTCTCTCTTCATGTTTGGCCACCAAAAATCTGTCGAAGGTCTTGATACATCTTAGTACTGCCAGGATGTATCGAGTACCTCGAACTATGAGCTTCTTATAATACTTTCTCCTTTAATTCCATCTCATTCGGAACCCAAATTCTTCCCTCAAATCTTAATAATCCCTCATTATCAAGACTATACTTAACATCTTCCTTCTCGGATAACCGCTTCTTCATTTGGTTACACTCATCCGTCTTAAGTTGTACCTCCTTGACTCTTTCTACGATGGTAGATTGCATCTCTATCGCAAAGAGTAATTGTCCCGAATCACTCGGCATCTTCACTTCTATTTCCATCCTAGCCATCTCTGTTATTAACTCATTTCGAGCTATTAACATAGACAAATTTTCCCGACCCTTCCTACTTAAGGTGTTGGCAACTACATTGGCCTTTCCAGGGTGATACAGGATTTCATAATCATAAATCCTTTATCAACTCCAGCCATCTTCTCTGTTTCATATTCAACTCCTTCTAAGTGAAGATATACTTTAGACTTTTATGGTCCGTATATATCTCACATTTTTCCCCATAAAGATAATGTCTCCATATCTTTAGGGCAAACACTACCGCGGCTAGCTCCAGATCATGAGTAGGGTAAACTTTCTCATAATCCTTCAACTGCCGAGATGCATACGCAATGACTTTTCCATGCTACATACGTCAACCCAAATGACATCACCAGAAACTCGTAATGACCATAACGAGTCCTGAATGCAGTCTTTGGTACATCTTCCTTCCTAACCTTTAACTGATGATACCCCATCCGCAAATCTATTTTAGAAAAATACGTTTCCCCTTTCAATTGATCAAAGAGATCATCGATCCTGGGCAATGGGTATTTATTCTTTATCGTTAACTTGTTCAGTTCCCGATAGTCGATACAAAGCCTTAACGATCCATCTTTCTTCTTGACAAACAACACCGGTGCTCCCCACGGTGAAACACTTGGTTGAATGTACTTCTTGTCCAATAGTTCATGTAGCTGAACCATTAGTTCTTTCATTTCCACAGACGCCATACGGTACGGTGCCCTTGAGACCGGTGCCATTCCTGGCACAGTGTCTATCACAAATTCGATCTCCCTATCCGGCGGTAAACCCGGTAATTCACTTGGAAATACATCCATGAATTCATTTACTATAGGTATTTGTTCTATGGTTGCTCCCACTCTCTAGGTATCAACAACATGGCATAGGTAACCTACACAACCCTTCCTTAAAAGTTTTCTAGTTTATGTCATCGTAAGGCAACACGGACGTCCCGACAATTTACTACCGTAAAATACTACAGGAGGTTGCTTCAACGACCTGATGCTCACACTTTTCCTTTGGCAATCAATAATTGCTCCATGGTTAATCAACCAATCCATTCCGAGAATTACGTCGAATTCTCCTAACTTTATCGGTATTAAATCTATCGATAACTTACAACCACGTACATCTACGCAACAACTCCTATGAATATCTTCAATAGGAATTATCTCTTCGTTTGCTACCTTAATGTTCAAAGGTATAGGCAATTTTTTGGGAAATAATTCTAGTCGTCTAGCAAAATCACATGCTATAAACGAACAAGTAGCACCCGAATCAAATAGCACATATGCATCTATATTGTCGATCAGAATAATACCTACAACTACATCCCCTGATGCCACCGCATCTTGGACCGTCATATTAAAATTGCGGGCCATTGATTTCCCTACCGAATGGACCACTAATAGCTAACTTCCGCTTATTAGGTCCCTTATTTCCTTCTATCCCCTTCTTCGGGCAGTTCTTTGCTATGTGGTCAGTTGATCCACATACAAAGCATCCGTGATTCTTCTTCGGATTGGGACAGTTAGGCGAAATGTGCCCTTCCTTTCCACAATTATAACATACCGCCTTACCTTTTAGACAGACTCCTAAGTGAGTCTTTCCACAGGTTTTACAGGCCTCCATCCTCCTCTTAGAGTCCCCTAGTTTTACTCCGGTATTCCCAGAGTTAAAGCCCTTCCTTTTCTGACCGTCGCCACTCCCACTGGCTCCCTCGGTCTTGGTTCCTCCATCAACCCTTCCTTTGCTCTTCTTATCTTTGTGGTACTGGCTAAGAGCCTCATTCCCACCTTCGGCAATTATTGCCTTTTCTAGTATGGTTCCAAAGGAAGTACTTTGGAACACGAGATTCGCCATATAGAGCCGGGTTTCAAGCCCTATTCAACCTTCTAGCCTTTCTCACTTCAAAGGTGTCCACTTGATGTGGAGCGAATCGTGCCACTCATTAAACTTGGCAACATCTTTGAGGAACCTGTCATATCCCTTGTCTCAATTCTAGAAACCTCATCTCCATCCTCCTTGCATACTCGTGGGAAAATAGTTCTCAAGAAAATCTCCTCGAACCTCTCCCACGTTAGGTTTCCTATATCGCCCCTAGCCTGGTTTGCCTCCCACCAGAAGTTGGCCTCTCCTTTCATCAAATAGGTTGCAAAGGCAACCTTTTGACCCTCCTCAACATTTGCTATTACAAATGCTTTCTCAATTTCTTTTACCCATGTCTGGGCTTCTATAGGGTCCATAGTTCCCTTGAACTCCGGCGGACCTACACTTTTAAAATCCTTAAAAGTAGTAGCTCGTACTACTCCAGGAATTATGGGTACATTAGCCCCCGTTCTATTAAATGCAGCCGTTAATAGATTAACGAACTCCTGCATTGGATTAACCGACCACCCTCCTCCGTTGGTTAACATTAAGCATCGATTTTTTGTTGTCTCCTTCTTGGCGGCATTTCGCTGTTAAGAAAACAACACATCATTATTACTTTATTCTTGTTGGTTTGTTATTGTTTGTAATAAAATAACAACTCATACTCATTACTCAACATATTCCATAAAAAGATTTATATTGATTCATAACTTGTAGTATAATACTACATTGTTTACATTACTCAGCCTTAGGTGATTACATTTCCATCCCGCAATTACTTTCCAAAAATTGGGATTTACAAAAGACTACCCTTTGTTAGGCAAAAGAGGGTTTTACGTCACTACTAGGTACATAATATTTACATATCTATTCTACTCTAGCTATTGCTAGATTACATCTTCCGTAAGGCATTCTCAAAATCTGCTCTGGCCAAACCGGCAATAACATCTCTACTGATGGTATGACAGGTCTGTCCTGCTTCTACCTGATATCCAGCTACCTGCTGCTGGAAATCTACATGAGAACTCCTATGAATATAGGACATCCTCTCCAACTTCCGCTTCTTAGTCTTTAGTTCCTGCTTGAGCTTAAAGACTTCACCTCTCAAATCTCGGACTTTGTCCATAGCTAGGACTCTATCATCGTGCTCCTCTTCCCACATTCCTTCCATACTAGCCTTGTCCTCACGGACAGCTTGGAGTTCTTCTTTCAACTCCTTAACTTCTTGGCAGTAATGGACATTCCTATCCAATACCGACATAAATAGTGCTTTCATTGATTCCCCGTAGACATTTCCTCTCGTAGGTGGAACTCGGTCCTCTGTAGGTGGAACTCGGTCAAAAGACATCACGCCCACCTCCTCTTCTAGCATGCCATCAAATATAGACATGTAGTCTAAATCATCCGAGTCTCCCACTTCGATGGTCACCAACTCGGTTCTACTGACTCACGGAGATTTGGTAGTATCTCTACCCGATTAATGAATCCTCGCTCACTATACATGTATATCTCATATACGTATCATTTTCTCCTAACATCTACAATAAAACAATATATTTTGATTAGTACACGTCAATAAATAATAAAAATACATAACATAATATAATGCATTTTTATAAGGTTACTTTCCTTCTTTTACTTCTTTATTCTTTCGTAAGGTTATGACTTAAGGTTATACTTTCCCCCTTAAGTTTTATAACCTAGGCTTTGATACCAACCTGTAGCGCCCCCAAATCCGGGTATCTTCCAACCCGACAGATGGTGCTATACTGTACAACATTCATACATTCATTCAATTGAAAAGTCTCAAAGAACGAACATAACTTCTATATATTTAAAGTAATATTTACATTTCACAAGTTCTATACCCGTTACAAAGGTTCTTTGTCATAATATCAGTTAAATTACAACAATAGACCTATACTATTACAAGACAGCTTAGTAATTTGCCTTAGCTTTTCCTTTATCTTTTCCTGATCCTTCGAGACGTTCAGTCTTAGCTGCATTCATATGGTTCAAGCAAGAGTGAGCATAACTAGCTCAGCAAGTATAACAATTTAATAACAACATGCTTGACACATACAAATCGTATATCTTCGATAACTGAACAATAGTTATGAAGTACTATTGATAATTCAAAATAGCACTTCATCTTTTCTTTCAAAATGTTTAACAATAACAACAATATTTAGTAAAACATTCACTCCGGTCAGAGACCTCGAGTGTTCATTCTTTATTGGAAAAGGACAACCCGGAAGCAAGTCCGTAAGCCCGATATCACTTACGAGCACTTCTAGGTGATCAGCATATTGTACTCTGTGTTGTTCAACACTACATCCATTAAACGTATGCACGTTTAAGCATTTGGCAACCTCACGTGCTTGTCGTTTTTACCGACAAAACATTAGTTTAACATTTCAGTCTTCTTTTGAAAACCATATCAAGTAGTTGACAAAAGATAGCAACATTTGATAATACATGTATAGATTATCAATTCATCAAGTCTAGCCAAAGGAATTGGCTTTAACTTCAACATACTTCAATTCATGCAAAAGAATACATGAATCAAAAAAACTTGTTCAGATTGAACTGAGACAAGAGTTAGAATACTTGCCTTTAGCGTTTGCTACGGTATTTTAACTTTATGTTCAAGTCGTTCAAGTCTCTACAATATATGATCACTTAATGCCTTAGATTAGGTCACATATAATCAAGTATGTATATGACTATATCATACCCTTCATTTCAATCTAATGGTGTATTAGATTCAGTTACTATTCGTTCCGGTTTGTCATTATGCTTGCATCTATATTCGACTAGGTTATCTCAACCTTTATATCACATTCCTTAAGGTTTAACAAATTTTAAACAATGTTACATTACCTTCCTTAAGTTATGTTTACTTCCATTTCTTTTCTTTGTATTTAGAAACCTTCATTACTATCTTTGTTCTGAGACTGGCAATGCGGCACCAGCTTTATACCTACATCTCGCGCTGCGGCGCGAGCTTAATGTATAATTGTCCCGGACTTGGCGCTACGGCGTGAGTCCTTACTTAATGGGCCGCGCTGCGGTGCCACACTCTAGAGGATTTTGTCACTGTTCATGGCGCTGCGGCGCCACTTATTGAACTAAGGTTCGCGCTGCGGCGAACTCTTGTGGTAGGCTCGGTTCTGTTCCTTGCTGCGACGCGGGTCTTTTTGCCTAAGGTTGGTGCCACGGCGCCAACTCTGTGCACCAGAAAACAATTTCAGTTTTGAAATTTTGTGAACTTCCCGGACGCATAACTTCTTCGTTATAAGTCCGAATTGGCTCGTTCAAAAGCCTACGGTTCAAAAATTACGTAATCTACATGACCATTCAAGAATTTTATCTATTTGACTTTGTTTGCTAAAAATTCACCTATTGGTTCATTTTTAATGAAAACGATAAATGTTCGTGAACGTTCAACGCTCATTTCTTCATTCTAAGTCGGAATCCGGTCATTTTCAAGTCCGCAACTCTTAAATGCCGATTATGACTTGTCTCTATTGGAAAACAATGGTCTCGTGATCAAACATAAAATTTGACTTCCATTCCGAGAATTTTACGTATTCGACGTTTATCGTCCAATCGTGCAAATTCCGGCAATTCTTCATTCTTATGATTTGATCAACATTACAAATGAACTTCATTCATCATGTGAACATCTCAACATACTTAATACAACAACTTATATTCATTGTTGGATTTTGACTTATTCTTCATGAGCTTATAACTTGTCAAATTATAAACTACTTAAGATTTAATTATTCATGACTTATGACAATTAAGGTTTATTAATCATCATACTTTACATACTCTTCATATATAACTTTACTTAGGTATACATGATACATATGATCATATAAATTCTTTTACATTCATATCATTTCTCTTAATAAACTTCTTACAAGTTCATATTATTTTCACATAAGTTTATAACTTATGCTAGCTTAAATGACTTATTACCAACTTAATTGGCTTAATTTCATTACTTACTCATTCATTTTTCTTAATCCAACTTTTCTTATCATCCTATCATGGTAGAGATAGAAGATAATTGAGAAGAAGTCTTACTCTTTTGTAGTCTTGGTAAGTAGCTTGCTTCTTCTTCTTACTTATGGAATGACTTATGTGTAGCTTATTCTCTCTAACACTTAAGCACTTTAGATGTGTTGGATTTAATTGATCAACCAACAAATGGCTAGCAAAGCTCTTCTATTTATAGACTTTCCAAGGTTAGGGTAGTTTGGTCTTTAAAACATCCCACCTCCTTAAGCCACCTCCTTATTATTCATTACTTGTCTAACACAACACTTATCCTACACTTGGTCATTACTTCAAAGTCTTGGTCAATACTCCTACTTGATCATCACACTTACTTGATCACCACATCACTTGGTCACCACACATTCAACCATATTAATATGGTTTGCCCCATGGGTCAACCAATTTATTGGACTTTAGCTTGGGCTTGGATTAAATAAAACCTTGGGCCTTATATTAACAAACACTAGTTGGTTCATTAATTAATAGTTGGGCTTCTCTCTTTAATTCACTTGGACTTGTATATAATTGTTAACCAATCATCCAAGTCCATTAACATTTCTTAATACACATTATTGATGTATTTTCGTATTCTAATTCTTATAGAATTTATATACAGTATTTCATCATTCATACAAACTCGTATAATACTTTGTACTATACGCGTTTTCATTACTTTGTACAATACCAACGTATCATACCATTATTACTCATTCATTACTATTTCAACTTCCTTAACGTTTAGGAATTAAGTCCATGTTTAATTATTACATTTTCCATAACTAGATTTTTATTACATAATCCATCTTACCTTGTTATTCCATCATTGCGTATTTCTCGGAATCTCAAAATTATATCCCGAGCAAATACCGATGAATAGTGTTTTTTGGAAAATTTCTCGAAAAACTTTTATTTTCGTCTTGAAAATCCAAACACTTTAATTCATCCACGTAGCACAAATACTACGATATTCTAACATCAATAGGTTATACAATGACAACCATCTTGATAACACATGGAATATGATTTTATTATTATTTAATTTACTAAAATCATTTTACAATAAGATCCGAATTTCTCGATCGTTACAAGAAGGGTCAAACTGAAGATAAGACCGAGGAGATAGAGAAGCTGAAGAAGGAAATGAAGGAAACCTCCGAAAGACTAAAAATAGCAGAGGAAGGCTGGGTAAGAGAATCACGTCGAGCTGATCGTGCAGAAGATGATGGTCGTGCAAAGAAGGCGAAGATTGGTGAGACATATTCTACACTTAATAAGGCAATGAATGAGACTCAAGATCGAGTTTTGAGGTACCCAATCCAGTTTGAAGGACTACTATTGTACATGATGGATCGCAGGACGATGCATCGAATCTTAGAAGAGGAGCGTAGCAAGGCTAATCAGTACCTTGACCGACAGTGATATGATCTGTTTAATTATGTGAAAGACTTAATTAGTTTTTAGATGTAAATTCTGACGTGTTTACGAACGAAAGAATATTTGAATGTTTTAAATCCTCTGGATTCTTTATTCCAGGAGAGTTGATGTAAATAGCAGTTATGCTATCGTTTAATGTTAAAACTTTTGATTTGACTGAAAATATATCAAGTTATTTGAGATGATGTGTTAAATGAGTATGTTAAATTGTTAAGTAATGCATTAACTATTTAGAGAAATAAATAAAGTTCTAATAAGCGTTTATTTAATAGAAAAATGCCGCCAAGGAGAAGACAACAACGTCAACCGGCTCAGGAAGAGTCAACCAATAATAATAATAATGCCAACGCTAATCCTGTTCAGCAGTTAGTGAATTTGCTGACTGGAGCCATGAATAATCAACCTCAAGCTCCACCAAACACAACGTTTAAAGACTTCAAGGCGGTGGGACCGCCAGAGTTCAGGTTCCATGAACCCAATCGAGGCTCAAACGTGGGTTATGGAAATGGAAAAGGTTTTCGACGTTGCTAGGGTTAGAGAAGACCAGAAGACCGCTTTTGCAACGTTTATACTGAAGTCTGAGTCTAGCTATTGGTGGAAAGCAAACAAAGTGCGAGGAGGTGAAGGTGTAATTACTTGGGAGAGATTTAAAGAAATGTTTTTCGAGATGTACTTCCCAACTAGCTCGCAGAACAAGATGGAGGTTCAATTTCTGGAACTGAAGCAGGGAAACATGAGTGTACCTGACTACGCGGCTAAGTTCAACGAGTTGGCAAGGTTAAGCCGTGCAAGTACACACCGACAAGAAAAGCGGAAAGATTGAACAAGGACTAAAGCCTTGGGTGTACAGCAAGGTATCAATGTTTCAGTTAAACAAATTTTCCAGAGTACTAGAAAAGGCCATCCTCGCTGAAGGAGGAAGCGATGCGGTGACCAAGTACAATCAAGATCAAAAGAAGAAGAAGAATAAAGGTGAAATTAATAACAAGGCCGGTGGAAGTGGCACGGGAGGTGGAAATTTCAATCAGAAGAAAAGGTGGAAAGACAGCTCATCATCGGGGAATCAGCAAGGTAGTCAGAAGAAAAGAATCGAAGCATGCCCGACTTGCGGGAAAGCCCATCTGGGAGTTTGTATGAAAGAAAAAAGAGTGTGCTACAATTGTGGTCAGGAAGACCACATAACACCAAACTGTCCAAACCCAAAGAAGGGTGCTTGTTTTACTTCTGGTTCGAAGGACCATCTGGCAAGAGATTGTCCCAAGATGGGATCGGGAGGGTCAGGATCAGGAGGAAACTGGGGAAATAATAGTGGAAATGCCTTAACCATCACCGGACCAACCGCAACAAACCGACCGACCGCCCGGACTTTCAACATGACGGTACAAGATGCGGTTCAATCCCATGATGTGATGTCAGGTATCATTCCGATCAATAAAATTAATGCTTATGTTTTATTTGATTCGGGTGCTACTTGTTCCTTTATATCCGATGATTTTACCAAGAATTTAGATTTGCCTAAGAATGAATTGGATTACCCCATGAACATAGAAATTACAAATAGAGAAATAATCCTCATTAAGTAATGTACATAAGAATTGTAGAGTGGATATTAATGGTAATATCATGAACGTAGATCTTATCCTATATTCGACTTAGGGAATTTGACGTTATTTTGGGAATGGACTGATTATTCAATTACGGGGCTGTAATTGATTGCCAAAAGAAGTGTATTAACCTTATGACTTCGTCAAAGGTTGTGTTTTATGGTAGCAAGTCGCCTAGACAAGCGAGTTGTCTGACGATGATGCAGGCCAGGAAGTTATTAAGACAAGGCTGTGTAAGATACTTAGATTACAAAGTCGACAGTCGAAAAGAGAATCCTAAGGTAGAAGAGATACCGATTGTGAGGGATTTCGTCGACGTATTTCCAGACGATTTGCTAGGACTTCCACCAGATAGAGAGGTAGATTTCGTGATCGATTTGGCGCCCGAAACCGCTCCAATATCGAAGGCACCATACAGAATGGCACTAGTAGAGATGAAGGAATTAATGGTACAACTACAAGAATTGTTGGACAAGAAGTACATTCAACCGAGCGTATCGCCGTGGGGAGCGCTGGTGTTGTTTGTGAAAAATAAGGATGGATTGATGCGACTTTGCATTGACTACAAAGAACTGAATAAGGTCACGATTAAGAACAAATATCCATTAACGAGGATCGATGATCTGTTTGATCAGTTGAAGGGAGCAAGATACTTTTCCATGATAGACTTGAGAAGCAGTTATCATCAACTGAAGGTGAGGCGGAGGATGTCTCAAGACAAATGTTGTAACAGCGATACGGTCACTATGAATTTTTTGGTAATGTCGTTTGGTCTAACGAATGCTCCTGCAACATTTATGGGACTAATGAATGGTGTATTCAAGCCATTTTTGGACAAATTCGTGGTGGTATTTATAGACGACATTTTGGTATATTCCAAAACCAAAGAAGAACACGAAGAACATTTGAGGTTAACGTTGGAAGTATTGAGAAGGGAGAAGTTGTACGCTAAATTTTTGAAATGCGAATTCTGGATTGAGCGAGTATAATTTCTTGGTCACGTGATCGATAAAAATGGAATTTCGGTAGATCCATCTAAAGTAGAAGCCGTGATTAACTGGGATCAGCCGAGAACGCCATCAGAAGTAAGAAGTTTTCTTGGATTAGCAGGATATTATAGAAGATTCATACAAGACTTTTCCAAGATCGCAACTCCGTTAACGAATTTAACTCGTAAAGCTGTGAAATTTGTTTGGACGGGTAAGTCTAAGGAATGTTTTCAAGAATTGAAGAAGAGGTTGAGTACGGCCCATGTGTTATCTCTTCCGAATGATACAGGATATTTTGTTGTTTATAGTGATGTGTCGCATAAAGGACTTGGTTGTGTGCTGATGCAAAACGGCAAAGTCATTGCGTATGCATCACGACAATTGAAGGATTACGAGAAGGGATATCCGACCCATGACTTAGAGTTAAATTGCGATTGTTTTTGCTTTGAAAATTTGGAGGCACTACCTGTACGGGGAAAAGTGTGAAATATATACGGACCATAAGAGTCTAAAATATATTTTCACGCAGAAGAATTTGAATATGCGTCAAAGAAGGTGGTTGGAGTTAATTAAGGACTACGACTGTGAGATTTTATACCATCTGGGTAAGGAAAATGTGGTTGCCGACGCCTTAAGTAGAAAAGGTCCGGAGAAATTGACGATGTTGACTGCTCAGGAGGAGCTAATTACAGAAATGGAGAAACTGGAGTTGGAAGTGAAGTATCCTATGGAGATCGATGAGAAGCTATTTCAGATGCAATCTGGTACAACTCTACTAGATAAAGTAAAGGAGGCTCAGCTTCAGGATGATGAGTGCAAAAAGGTGACAAAGAAGATATCTGAAGGAACCGAACCGAGATTTAAGATGGATAAGGAAGGAATACTGAGATTTGAGAGTAGAATTTGGGTACCGCCAGTACAAGAGATTATGGAAGAAATTTTGAGCGAGGCTCATAGTTCACGATATTCAATTCACCTTGGTAGTACCAAGATGTACCAAGATCTTCGACAACATTTTTGGTGGCCAAATTTAAAATGAGATGTTGCAGAATGTGTTGCCAAGTGTCTTACCTGTCAGAAAGTGAAAGCAGAACATCAAAGACCAAGTGGGTTGCTATAATTGTTAGAAATCCCATAATGGAAATGGGAACATATTACAATGGACTTCGTGGTTGGCCTTCCGACGACTCAGAAAGGCTACGACACAGTATGGGTTATCGTTGATCGACTGACGAAATCTGCACACTTCTTTCCGATCAAAATAAGATTCAACCTAGATCAGTTGGCGAGGCTATATGTAAAAGAGATTGTTTCGAGGCACGGAGTTCCGGTATCAATTGTTTCAGATAGGGATCCGCGCTTCACATCAAATTTCTAGAAACGTCTTTAGGAATGCATGGGTACGCAGTTGCGAATGTGTACAGCTTATCACCCTCAAACAGACGGACAGAGCGAACGAACAATTCAAACGTTAGAAGATATGCTAAGAGCCTGTGTGATGGACTTCAAAGAAAATTGGGATGATCACCTACCATTAGTAGAGTTCGGCTACAACAACAGTTACCACGCTAGTATTGGCATACCGCCTTACAAAGCGTTATACGGCAAGAAGTGCAGAACTCCGCTTTTACTGGGATGAAGTTGGTGAGAGACAATTGCTAGGCCCCGAAATTGGTACAATGAGATAGCGAAATAGTCAAAGTGATCCGAGCACGACTGGTAGCGGCTCAAGATCGACAGAAGAAATACGCTGATCCACATCGTAAAAATATCGAGTTTGAATCAGGTAGTTATGTTTTCTTGAAGGTCTCTCCCTGGAAGGGGAAAATCAGGTTTGGAATGAAAGGAAAATTGAGCCCAAGATTCATTGGACCCTTTGAAGTACTGAGAAGAATCGGAGAAGTTGTGTACGAGGTAGCCTTACCTCCAGCACTCGAGAATGTCCACAACATTTTCCACGTTTCTGTATTACGACCATACAAAGCCGATTACAAGCATGTAATTGAATACGAACCCCTGCATTTTGAGAAAGACTTATCTTACGAAGAAATTCCTGTCCAAATTGTCGACCGAAAAGAACAAGTTCTCAGAAATAAAGTAATACCTTCTGTTAAGGTAATTTGGAGGAACCACAACGCTGAAGAAGATACGTGGGAACTCGAAGAGAATATGATGAAGAACTACCCTCATTTATTTACTTAATTATGTGTAAGCGACTCTGGGGACAGAATCTTTGTAAGGGGGGGAGAATGTAACGGGTCAAAATTATTGAGTCGTGATTCTGGGGACAGAATCCTTTTAAGGGGGGAATGATGTGACGAACGAGATTTTATAAATTTATTGAATTAAATAAATATTTTTCGATGATTTAATTATTGAATTAAATAATTAATTGATGCAATTGTGGTAGATTAATTTAATTATGTGTTACATTTATTAAATTAATGTAGAGAATGTTTATTATTCAAGTATGTCATTATGTGAGCTTATTGTATTAAATGAAATATTTAATAAGCATAATGTTATTTAATTAATTTAATTATTAATTAGAGAGTTAATAATTTGACATTATTTATTAATGAGAAACTTAAATATATGACTATGTGAATTTATGAGAAATTATTATATTTCATTTAAAGTAAATTTAAATAAGATATTGATTTTTTTTATGAAGGAATGTGACATTAATTAAATTATATGATAAAGCTTTATTAAATTAAATGGTTTCTAAATCTATTTTGCTAGCCAAACAAGGCCCTATGGGGAGTTGGAGCAGTTACCCATTATTGGGTTAACTGGCCACTCAGTGCATCAGTTCTCTTATTATATCGACGTCTTCTTTTTCTTTCTTATTATTCCTAAGTCTAGAAAACAAGCAGAGCATATTTTCTTAGAGTTCACAGAGAGAAAAGAATTTAGATTGAGAAAAGATTGTGAGTGTGCAATCAATCAAATACCTGTAAAAGGATCATCATTGATCATCTTCTAATTTATACTTTACAGGGTAATCTCCTCCTTCCCAATTTCTATTTTTACGTTGTTAACTTTCATGAATATGGGTTTCATAGTTTTTGGTTTAAACCTCTATAATTGGGTTATGAGTAATGATTATGGGTTGTGTATGTGTTAAGACATATCACATCGTATTTTATTATATATATTATGCAAACCATATCATCTGTTTCATTAAAATACATGTCGTATATGTTTTTCAAAATTACAGAGTTTGGGTTTTGGCCATATGGCCTTATACGTGATATTTCATGTGTTGATCGTATATTATCCCTAAATTTTTCATTCGTATATTGTTATGCATGTTGATACGAAGAGACCAAAGTTTAAATAAACGGATTCGGTGTTATAACGAATCCGTAGTGACAATTTTCATGTTTTATTTTCAAAACCTTCAAGAACATCAAAGTCAAAGAAATTATATATTTTAACTTTGTGATTATATGTTTTAATGGGTTAAAACCATTCTATGAATGTTGGGTTATGTTTATGCATGAATTATAACATGTGTATATGATTAATTTCGTATAGTAGTAATTTAATTAGTGTTTTTGGGTTGTGTTCTGCAATTTTCGCGAATTGCAGAAACGATTTCTAATCATTGCGTCAAGGCATGGCCAAGATCTCAACCTTATGTCATGGCCATGGCTGCAGTCTTGTGACCTTGAGTCTCAATCATGGCGCTGTGCAATGCATTGTACGAAGCCTTAATACAAAAGTGGTACCTAAACACCACTCTCCAAAAAGTTCAAAAACGAAAATTTTAAAGTGTTAAAGTCCATGAATGTGATATTAACTTAATGTAATGAACATAAAATTATGTTATAAGTATAATGAGATGTTAAAATAGATACTTAGCATGTAAATAACATAATTACATATGGATTGAATTATTGATTACATAATTAAATTATTATTCATGAAGTGATATTATGTGACAGTAAATGTGATAATTTGACTAAGTATAGTTAATAATCAAAGTAGACAAAGAGAATGAGTTTTGATGATTAGTTAAGTTATAATTAACTGGTATCGTGAATGTGAATGGTATGTAGGATTAAATTCAAAGAACGTGTTTAGTTAAAGTGTAATCTACGCACGAGGCAAGTTTTCTAACCCTACTTGTCATTATTGTTCAAGTTTATTATTTACCTCGAGTAAATTATCATTACTATTATTCAAGTTCAAATGTTATATTAAAGATGGATTATCTTTTCAAAGTATGATTCAATTATACAATAATTGTCCTATTGTATACTTCTTGAGATTATTATTCAAATTGAATATCATTATTGTTGAACCTTATTAGAGTAGTGAACTTTATTGATTCAACTAGTCCTTAGTTGATGAACGTTCTAAATTTCAGAACCCTTATTGAATTATCCAAATCAAACTTCCTTTGGTGCAGACTCGAATGTCAAACTGAGATGAACAATCCTGCAAAGGGATTTACTTATGCGTTAGCGTTAAGATATTGTGCACAGTATGGTACTAAGGGTTGATCCCCCTAAGTACGAGTAGAAAGGTCCATAGTCTTATAACTGTTAAAGGTTTCAAGTATAACCCTTGATAACCTAGGATATAGTTCACGGTCTTATGACCCTCAGAAATCTTTTGATTCTTGTTATTCATTCTTGATTCAAAAGTTGAGCTTTTATTCAGATGTCTTTGAATTACTCGCATGTTATTATACTGTTATTTCATTGTTATACTTTTGGGCAATAGTGCTCACTCTTGCTTAATAATAACATTGCAGTTAAGAACGAAAGAACCGATGAACCTTCAACTAGTAAAGGCAAGGGCAAAGTTAGCAAATGATGAAGACTTGTTATTTTATTTGATGATGTATTTATGTTAGACTTGAGTTAATGATGTTGTTTAAGACTTATTATTTATATTTCCGCACAGATGTTTAAGGTTAGTTTAACCTGGGATTATGTTTATGATTCAGATGTTGTAACCCTATAAAGGGAAGATTTTATTTTTATCTATTGCATGGTTTGCATTTATTATGGGTAGATAGATAGATGATATTTGTACAGTGAACACCAAATCCTGTGGAATCAAAGTACCCGAATTTGGGGGTGTCACAAGAACCTGTCAACAAAGTTGGAAGACAACCAGACCCGATACAGAATTTTGAGAATATGGACAATCAAGCTATGTAGAACGGAATACCAGTCGCCGAAAGATCAGCCAGATAATCGATCAACGAACGTCAAAGACTTCAAGGCCATCGTACTGCTAGGATTCGGAAGATCAACTGACCCTGTTGACGCGTTTGTTATAGCTAGGGTAACGAAGGGGCAAAAGATAGTTTTGTCACCTATACGATAAAAGGAAAGGAGATAAAGGGCTAGTCTGCGTGATTTAAGAGTGAATCAATGGTGTATAAGATAGAAGACTATCCAAGAAGGAGATGGGAGGCAAGGAATGCAAATATAGGAAAAGGCAGTAGGACATTGGCGATAACAGGATCAACATCAACAAACAAACCAACGAAATCAACCTCAAGCGTCTTCAACATGACCGTTCAAGATATCGTGGCAGTCGGGGATGCAAATCCAGGTATTATTCTAATCAATATTATTTTCTTATATATAGATAAATTATTTTATAAATTATTTTGAAGGATGAATTTGAGTTCTTTTAGAAATCAAATTTCCGTTTAATCAGATAGACAAGCTTTATGTGAATAGTTAAAGATCAGTTCTATCAAATTATGATCGAGATCTACTGGTAATGATTGTGTATTCTATGTACCCTTGTATGTATAGGTTTAAAACGGTGATTCCGGGGACGGAATCTTTATAAGGGAGGGTGAATGTAACAACCCAATATTTTTATATAATTAAATCAGAAATTTTGCACATAATTTTTTTTATTATTTTAAAGATGAGGATTTGTACAAGATAATGTGTGTATGTAATTATGTAATAAATAAAAATATATTTATTACATGAATGTTTACAAATAATTTTATTTTAAATTATTGCACATTATAAACTATATTCTTATAATAATTAATTTTATAGTAGAAATGTTTTTATTAATTATTTTCCATGAAAATATGATTATATATTATTTAAATAATATATGAAATGATTTTCTTTGAATAATTATAATAATTATTTTATTATATGAATTTTAGTACAAATTATTAAATTAATTATTTTACCTTAATTATTAAGGTTAAATATGGGAGAATAAATCAGATATGGAATCCAAACCCTAATTTTGGATTTTTATCAAGGAATGAGAATACTAATATAATATTAATTATATTTTGATTTTCAGTATTATAAATATGTACTGTATATGTGTGGACTGATAATGGTTGTTCAATTATGTTGTATCATGACCAAACCCTAACATTAATTTGTTTCACCCTATTGTGAAATTCAAATGGGAAATTTGAGACTGTGTTATATGTTATATGATTTATATTGCGTATTATATAATTAATTAGGTAAACCCTAATTAAAATTTAGAAACCCTAATTAATATTTAGAAAACCTAAGTTATTGTTAAACCCTAATTTAAAACTCAAATTAGAGTTCAAGATTTATTGGTAATGATGTTAATATGATTTATGATTGGTGTTATAGTTATTAACCCTAATTAGGGAGAACCCTAATTTTTAAAACCCTAATGATTTTTTTAGAATAAACCCTTATTATTATTTTTCTTCTAAATTATAAACCTTAATTTGCCTATGCTAAACCCTAATCGCTAAATTGGGAAGTGTAATGCTAATTAGTGTCTCTTAAACCTAATTAGCAAAGTGCTAAGTAATTAAAGACCTAATCTAATTTAGTAAACCCTAATTACAATTTTTAGAAACTAAAATTTATTAATTTATACAAACCCTAAACTAAAAATGCTTTAATTTTATGCTAAACCTTAGGGTTAAACCCTAAGGGTCAAACCCTAAGGGTTAGACCAATGACTAAAATACCATTAAATTCATAGGGCTAATGACAATTTTACCCCTTATTGCATTATTGTACAAAACTTGTAAATCTAGCTATAATGTGGTTGGTGACCAACCATTGACTTGCTATATGACTGATATCAGCCAGCACATCAGCTCTAGATCATCCATTCATTGCATCTAACTTCTATAAATAGATTTGAACAGAGAGAAAAATCAATTGCTAGCTCATTTTGTACCAACTCTCAATCTAAACTCTCTCAAGCTCATAGCTATGAAATATATTAGTTTTTCAGTCACAAAATCAGCCCCACGAAATCCACTAACAAATCAGAAGACAAGAAATCAGATTTGCTCATTTAAAGGTATAAACCCTAGTTGACAAATTTGATCTTGATCCTCTGTTAGATGTTGTGTTTTTGTGTTAAAATATGTTGTTTATAGTGTTATTAAGTGATCTGGGTTGATAGATGTTGGACCAATAACATCTATAAGCTCGGATCTAGTGTGTTTGCAAATCTGGAAATTTTATTTTATTAGTCTGACAAATGAATGTCAGACCACTTTGATCTTTACCTGTTATGTATTTTTGTTGTTTGAAGGTTTCTATATGTAGTCTGATATGTGGTCTTTTGTGACGCCCCCAAAATAGGTATACATCACCCATTCTGAGTCGCCAAATACATGGTACAAAAATAAATACAACTTCAGTAATATAATTGTCGTGCAGAATACGACAACGCCTATACTGTAAGTTTGAATACAAATATTGTATACTACAGAGTATACAAACTCAAAAGGAGTCCTCATTACAATTATTCAAACACTATTTTACAGAAATAGTGAGGACTACTAAAACATCTTTCTAGAACCATCACTCCGTACCCCGACAAGTTCCTGCTATGTTCTCACCTCCTAAGAAAAATGGAACAAAAAGGAAAAGGGTGAGCTCAACTAGCCCAGTAAAGAATATTATGACTAAGATAATATACAACAAATTATCGTTAGTCTTCAACAGGAAAAAATTTGATAAAATATAATAGACAACAAGTTTTAGATCAACAATTGTAGCGGAACAGCAATCCATTAGAAGAGTCAAGTAGAGAAAGAATTCTACTATCTTCTAAGATTTAAAAGTCCATCATCAATATTTTATCCCTGTAACATCAATCAATATACATCTTGAATCAAATATTCATCTTTGCACTACAGGCCAAAGATATTCATTTGTATCACCAGTTGGTCATTTTCATCTCAACACATGTTCATCTTTGCACTACGGGCCAAAGATATTCATCGATTAATCATTCATCTTTTGCACTACGGGCCAAAGATATTCATAATATCATCATTTAGGACCGAGGATGATGAAAATATTTTAAAGAAAAGCGAATCCAAAGAGACAAAATAACTAATATTAGAGATTCGTATTACAGTTTATCCAAGTTCAGTAATATTCCGAAATAACCAATTTTGAAGCAGAATTCAAAAATAATGATCAAAACATGGATACAATCAAAGATAGTAACCATAATAGACAACTTGGACAAAAAGAAGAAAATTTCATTTTTCTATTGAATAGTGTCGATGATTCGTGAATAGTGTCGTATCGTGAATAATACCAAGTATCGTGAATAGTAACCCCACACAAAAAGTTCCAAATTTGATAAAAAGTTCATACCAACATTTCGGTATAATGATATTGAAGAAAATATCATTTTAAGAAGAATATAACACCCTTACCTCAAAATATCGATTTCTTACGATCGTAATATCGGTATAAAGGTTTGAAGGAAACTTTTGCACCGATGAATAGAAACTCACAAAGTATCTAAATACTCACAAAATACACTCAATAATCTAGAGAGAAAGAGGAAAACTTGTTGTTTGGTGTGATTTTCAATTCTAACTTAGCCTCTATTTATAGGAAAATGTTAGCACGGCAAGCGGACTTAACCCTGCAACTTTGATGGCTTTACTTGCTACTATTCCCACCCACCACATTTGAATAAAAATCTTAGCACTTTTCACCAACCAAAAGTGGGGCCCACCAATTCTAGAATTTTCCACCAAAATCATTTATAACCTAATTTCCTAATCAGTCACCTCTTAAAATTCATAACAAATCATACGTTCATTTTTAACGGTTCAAAATTTGTGGACATATACTCAACTTATATATGTATAACATATCCAAAAATCACAACGATCCAACTATTTGGATTAAAAATTATAACTCTGCAATATATCTCAAAAACCACCGGTTTGATTTTAATACCTCAATCCGACAAAATCTTGATAAAACACCTCAACATTAATTCCTTCATTTATAACCACATAAATAAATCCATCATTTATATCCACATAAAATAAATATTTCCTTATCATATAAATCAATAATTAATTATTCAAAAATAATATTACAGAATCACAATAATGACAACCAGGCAGTTCCCAGGAAAGAGGGGGCTTTCTGATAAGGATTTCTCCTTACTAGCGCTCAATTAGGTGACCAAACCTCTCCTTGACAGAACTTTCTAGACATTGCCAATAATGCTATCTAATAATATTATTCCAAATAATATAAATTATTGATCTGATAATGGAGATGATGTGCAGTGACAATTATTGAAACAACAATAATATAAATATCAACATAGCAATTATTGAATCAATAAAATAAAATATTGAACAGTAACTACTGTGACAATTATTGAGTAGTGTTTTCTTACTTAAGGATCAATAATTCAATAATACTGTGCAATACCGTATTGCTCTTGTGCAACGCAGCGTATTCATCGTATATTTTAACCACCGGGTATTCCAACAGTGTTAACGGTAACAACTACGCCGTTATTCAATTTTGTCATTTTCTTCATCCGACAGTTATCCGTTATGGGGCCCACAAATAGCTGTGTCGTCGTACGAATATTCCCCGACAAAAAGAGTATTCCACGACCAAACGAATATTCCCCGACAACAATGAATATTATATAACCACTTGCTTATTTTGAAAATTTACACATTTCACCCATAACCAAAGTATTATATCAAATTAATACCTTATTATTCACAAAAATAAATAAAGGAAATTTGATTTTATTCATTAAAAAGTTGGGGTCTTACATCTTTATTCTGAAACTTGAAGCAAGGCTGAATGATGTCTAGATGTCATTTTATAAACGGTCAAAACCCGTTGACCGGGCATGACCGGTCAGATTCTGGGTAACCCAGAAATGGGATTTCAGCTTCTGACAAGATCTTTGAAGGCCAATATATGTCAGGTGATTTACGTTTTGATGTTGTTTTTCTAACTAGATTGTAGTATATAAACTTGACTTTAGCATTTGGCCTTTAGATCCCTTAAATAATCAACTTATTGAACGTAGTGAGTGGTCAAACCAGGTCACTCGGTCACAATTGCATTTTCTGGAATTTCCAGAAACATGAAGAACACACTTTCTGACAGCCATTGACCGAGATGTATCTGGCGATTTTGATGTTGTTGGACTTATTTGTTGTTGTATTTATGTGCTGTGATATGTGTACTATATGTATGAATCCATAAATCAACTATATAATGACCAGAACATTAAATTTATCGAGCTACAAGAAGGCTGCTCGGACTGCCTGGGTTTCTGGAAAACCTAGGTAACGTCTGACAGTGAGCTTTGATTGCCAGATTGTCTTGATATTTTGTTGTATGACCAAAACAAGTGTTGTAACTTGTAGACTTACATAAATACTACAAGATGGATACACAAGATTTCCCAGAAACGCTTTACACTGAGAATCAAAGGCGGTCAAACAGGGCACCTTGAACACTGACTTGTCAGTGTTCTTGAGGCCAAGAACACCTAAGGTGACAGAAAGCGTCGCTATAGGCTATAGCGACGGATTATTTAATTTCTAATTTATGATTTTCCGAAAAATGATTAAAAATAGAAAATAAATTCTAAAATTACAAAATAGTTTTAAAAATTATTTTAAATTATGAAAATAACTTTTAATTATTTGGGACATTTTCATTAATATTTATAATTATTTGAATATTAATGATATTTAATTTATTTAATTAGTGTATTAAATAAATTAGAGAAAAATGATTTTAATGTTATAAAAATAATTTTAAATAAGAATAAAGTGTTTAAGAATATTTTTGAGTTATAAATATAACTTTTAATATTTTGTGATGAAATTTCATTAATAAATTAATATTAATGATAATTAAGTTATTTAATAAATGCATTAAATAAATTATGAAAAATAGAATTAATGGTTTAAAAATTATAGCAAAATGATTTAAAGATTATAAAAGTATTTTAAGTTATAAAATATAACTTTTGATATTTTGTCATGAAAAATATTAATATTTTAATATTAATGATATTAGCTTTATTTAATAATTATATTAAATAAATTAGTTTTAAAATGATTTTAATATTAGAAAAATCATTTTAAATGAAAATAAATTGTTCAAAATTATTTTAAGTTATAAAATATAACTTTCAATATTTAAAGGTAAATTTCATTAATTATTTACTATTAATGATATTAGAATTATTTATTAATTATATTAAATAAATTAGTTTAAAAATGATTTTAATATTATAAAAATCATTTAAAATGGAAATAAACTGTTAAAGATATTTTAAGTTATAAATTATAACTTTTGATATTTAAAGGAAAATTTCATTAATAATTTAATATTAAATGATATTAGATTTATTTAATGATTATATTAAATAAATAGTTTAAAATGGTTTTATTTATTTTAAAATGATATAAATGAATTAAAAATATGTTAAGTTATAATTAATGACTTTTAATATTTTGATAGATAATGTAGTAATATTTTAATATTAATAGTAATCATTTAAAAATGGTTTTAAACGTTTTAAAAAATCATTGAAGGGTAATATTAATACTTTAATAAAGATTTTAAGTTATTATAAATAACATTGATATTTTTGCAATGGTTTCATTAATGGTTTAATATTAATTAAATATTAATGATAATAGAATTATTTAATATTTAAATCATTTAATAATGATTCCAGTGTTTGAAAAATTCATGATAAATTATAATAAATGTTTAAAAATTATTATAAGTCATTTGAAAATAATATGACTGATACTTACAGATATTGAACTACAGGATAGAGTCTTAGACTCAATAATTACTCGATAAAGTCGTCGGTACACCGACATATTTCAGAAATTGATCTGGACTTAGATAATTTGATTAGATATGTGTTTATTTGTGATTCAATGGTTGTTGAACATGTGTGATAATGTGATTAGGTTATGTGCTGACTGCAATAAGAAGTGTTATGTGTTATAGTATGTTATTCTAATCGATCAAATGATCTTATTAATGATAGATTTCGGTATAAAAGATAGAACTAAGTTACGTATAGCAAGCGTCATCGAAGCAATATCTTACATTTGCATTTCCTTTATCTGATGGACATGAGTAAGAAGTTTCAGAATTATATTATTATTATACTGTATTATTAACCCTATTGTGATATATTCTATATCCAATCATTGTTTATCAACATGTTAGTATATGGTAATTCAGATATATATTCTGTTCGTTAATTTCTAAATATGGTTACACAAGTGTCCCCACTTGGATAATCATTGTAGTTAAACACATGTTGATATATATATATATAAAGCCGTCTAAGCTATTTGACCCAACTAGACATAGATTCAAAAATATTGTTGAATAAGTTAAAACCTTTTTGTATCCAATCAAATTGTTTTGGTTCGGATTCCAGTCTAAGTATGAACATCCCGATCACGGGAAAACATTTATGCGCCCAAGGCGGACAGAGTGAACGATAACATTGTTCTTGTAATGTAGTATTGATCAATACAGGGTCCATGGGATGTAAACCCTCGTGCCCGTAAGCTATGACGGTTTGCAAATGAAGTTCTGTCTAACCTTATCAAAAATTTAAAACAATGTTCATAGTATGTCGATTACCATATATATATAGTCAATGCGTAGTTTCAAAATTTTGAGATAGAATTGTTATGTTATTATTATCGGTTCAGTTTACTTCACAACTATAAATTCGTTGTACAAGTGATGTACAAAGAAAACATTTATTTCTTTTAGCTAATTATATTTCTAATTGTTATTACTTACTGGGCACCCAAATTCTCATTCTTGCTTTAAATTAAATGTTTTCAGCCAGGCATGATAAACCCAAAGGTTCAGACAAGAACAAGTGAAAAGGAAAGCAAACAGTATATGTTTAATGGTATCTTTTGTAATAGTTAGACTATATTAAGATAATGATATATATTATATATCATGTAAAGAATGTAGTAAAGGTTGCGTACTTGGGATTAGACTCTGATAAATGTAAGATAAGTTTGATATTCATAATATTGTTATTATTATTAGTATTATTCCGCTCATAGAAATGGTATCGTGAAGCAGCGAGTTCGGGTTTCAAGTACCCAGATTTGGGGGTGTCACATTATATCTCCTCAATAAACATGCTCCACTAATCTTCGATTCTTCTACGAGAAAGAAATCGAAAAAGTTGAAGATTACGGTTTATGAGAATTTACCTTTGAAGTAATTCACGTTCTTGATAAACGTCTAAAGGTTTGCTTGGAAGTATAGTGATTAAGTGTTTCTACCTCTTTCTCTCTCTTAATATAGGTTGAACTAGGTTGAACAAGATTTTCGAAACACTAAATGAACAACCTTAACTTTGCATTTATAGGAAAACCAAATGGGGCAAAATGGTCCAAATGGCACCTCCTTACTATTCCACCTCCTTAATCAACTTAGCCACCAAGTAAAGTACTTGGTGATCAAGTTTTCTACCTTGCATGGCCACCAAGTGGCCGTCCCACTCTCTCTTGGATCATCCCATGGGTTGCCCCATGGGTTTTACCCATCCCATGGCCCACCGATTCGACCCGCGGTTTAATTTCTTGGATTGGGCTTGACATTAATTTGTATTGGGCCTTGACTTGGGCTTGCTTATATAATTCATTGGGCTTACTATTAGTTTAAGTTCAATTAGATTATACCAAACCATTAACTCATATTCCATTAATACTTCTTGTATTCTACGCGTATAACTCCCGTATTCTCTTCGTCTAATACTCATACAATATTCGTATTATACGTCGTACTATTCTTCATACCATACTCGTATTCATAGTAGTATAATACTCGTATCTCATATGTATAATCATTGAAATGACTATACGCATTGCATTTCCCTTTCGGAAACCTCTTTCACAAACCCTTAGGTTTTAAGTCCGCAGGCGAAACCTTCATTTTCCATAACTGAAATATTATTGGATATTCCATAATATCTTCATATTCTATCATTACACGTTTCTCAAAATTTCAAACCCTAGCTCCGAACGAAATTGGATGAATAGTGTTTTTACGAAAAACTTCTCAGAAAACCTTCGTTTTCGTCTTGATAATTCACAACAATTAATCCTAGCATAAAGCCAGAATACTAACCACATTCACACATTCTATGTCATAAAACGACCTTCAATCATCTTACTCACATAATAAATCAATTAAATTCACATAATCAAATAAAAATTTAATTCATTCAAAATCCGAAATTCTCAGGCGAGTAATAATTTTCAAGACGAAAATAAAATTTTCTGGGGAAAAAGACGAAATAGGCACTATTCACCCGATAAAACCTTAGAGGTTAGGGTTTAAATAACCTAAGCCTTTCCAAGAGTTTGGTATGTCGAAATGACATTCCGTCGAAAAATTTGACGATAATATATCGTGAAAAGTTAAGTAAGCCGATAAAAGTTTTTCTCGAAAAACGTGTAAAAATCAGACGAAATAAAAATGACGAAAAGTACTGTTATGTACTTTTCATTCGTTTAACTACGTTAAGGAAAAATGTGAAGGAAAACACTTAACGCCAAAAAAGTGTTTTTTAGTTTTTTGGATTTCCGAAGAATACGTAAAAGTTAATCGGTAAAGGAAAGATGAAATATCCAAAAATATTTGGATTCCGAGAATTGCAGTTTTCAAACTGTCGGACAAATTCCGCAAGACAGAAGCACGAAGGTTCCAAGGGAAGCTACATGAATAGTAAGGAGGTGGAATAGTAAGGAGGTATGAATAGTGATTTCGGGGGCGAAATGACTATTTTCCCCTAGCCTTGGTTTTCTATAAATAAGAAGCTTCATTCATTTATTTAGGATTTTGAAAATCCTACAACTTGAGAGAGAGAGAGAGGGTTCGGATGGGAGGAAGAAGAGGAAAGGAAGAGGAAAAGTTAGCTCGTGAGAAAACTTTGTTCGACTGAAGAAGATTAAAGAAGGAAGGTAATCCGAAACCTAACTTTTATATAATTTTCTTTAAGTTTCTATGTTCAAAAACATAACTTAATGAGAATAAGAAGTAAATGATGTTAGGAATGATTTCATATGGTCGAAATCATTGAGAAAAGAAGAAATAAGCATTTAAAGTTTAGTAAATAAATTTCTTAAGGAAGTGTAAGATTCGTAATGAATTAGAACGATCCGAGTGGATTATATGAATGATACGATGAAATAAGTAAGGAATGGTGTTTTATAACATCAAATTCCAAGAAAAAGTGAAATCATAATCAAAATATCGATTAAAAATAAAGAACGAACGAAGAACACGAAGAACACGCGAAGAACATGAAGAACGCTGTTGATGGATAAATTTAAAACCATCATAGGATAATTGTTGTTGATGGACAAGTTTAAACCATCGCGTATAAGTTAGATGCGTATTGCTTGGTTAGGAACGGTAGAAACGTTCATGAAGAACGGATTAAAACTGAGCTATAATGAAGTTATGGCAAAAATTTTGTAAAAGACGAACGAGAATTAGAAAGTTAGTCATTGAACCCGAATGTGTAGGTTTTCATAAGAAAATTAGAGAATGTAGAAAACGTGAGTCATGGACTCAAGAATGAACGAGTTCCGAGTTCGGATGACCAAATTACGGATGAACGAACGAAAAGCGTTAAAAATGTAAAATGAAGGAAGGGTGAAGATTAAGCCAATCGAATGGTACAGTAACGGATTTAGAATGAAGTTCTATCCAAGGGGTATTTAAGTACGTAACATAAGGAAGAGAATGGATTTAGAATGACATCGTTCTGAGTTATAACGAAGGAGTTAAGAGATCGGGAAGTAAGCGTCTCATATTGGATTTAATACTTAGCACTACAGCGCCGGACCAGAGGGCCAGACACTGAAGTCTCGCGCCACGGCGTGAGAGATAGAGAAGGTAGTGGCGCCGTAGCGCCGATGTGAAGAAAAAGCCAGAGAAGATCTTTTAACGGCTCAAAAACTTGGGAAAAGTGTAACGAAAGTTAATGAACATATAGTTCATCGAAGGTAACACTTAAATAAGTAATTTAAACCTTAAGTGCAGGTTTAACGGAATGATTGAAATAGATTAAAAGAACAAGAAAGTAATGAATGTAAACGTAACGCAGTTGCGATCAGTCTTAACATACAACGAACGGTATGGCTTCGACATTAAGAAAGAGTAATGAACATGGGGTTCATGTAATGAATAACGCAAGTATTATGTAAGATATGAATGATATCCAGAAAGCCATAACAAACGGTAATAAGAGTAATGGAAGCCGATAGTGATTCAGATAGAGAATGTTAAAATGAAATGTAAGCGTTAAACACTTTAACCGACATGAAGGTTTAGTGTATGCAAATACTAAATGAATAGAACCTACACCCCGTGTATGGTTTAACCGTAATATAATGAAGATCAATGATTAAACCATGAATGGTAAAGAATTGAATTAAAGAAAATGAAATTAAAGTAATGAATTCGAGTTAATGATTAACTTGAATGATCGCTCTGAGTATATAAAAGACTGTATGACATGAACGATAAAGAATGAATCCTGAGGTATGACATTTAGTTGCCAGAAAGTCATAAGGAATAAGAAATTATTTTAACGAACGTTAAAGTTTAATGGTTCGAATAAGTTAGGATAAGTTAGATTGTGGTACAATCGTAACCTTTGATGGTTGACATATGGGAGCTGGGTTAAACAATTCCTTCAGAGAGCGAAGGTATATACGAAACTGGCAACCGATCTAACTCACTGTGATAGCAGTGTAGATGAGACGGGAACTTGTTTGTTGGTTGTTTGTGGGAAACCACTCAGAGTACCATATGGACTACTAGCAGAGAAGAAATGTGTTCTGAGTCCTATAGAAGTTATAAGAAGAAGATAAGAATGTAAATCATCAAAGATGATGAACGTATTGAGTAAGACATCTCCGTATGTCATGAAGCCATAAACTGGTAATAAAAGTTAGGTTCGTAAATTTATATTGCAAGAACGCGAACCCTAAGAAGTAAAGTTAAGTAAACCAATGCATAAGTCAAATATACATGACTAATTGATGTATGTGTTATTTTCCTGATGTGCTACATAGGAATTGGAATGAGCAGTTCGGCGTAAGATGTAGTTGTGTGTACGGCAAGTTTCCTAACTTCATTCATATTTTAAATGAATGCTAGTTTCTTAAACTTCTCAGATGTTGAAGTTGAGAAGTTTTGTCTATGTGCGATATTTGTACAAGGTGGAAGAACGTATGAGGCCTTGTGCCACAATTTGAACACTTTGGTGTTTCTATGAGATGAACTGTTCGGTGATTAAACTGTTCAATAAGAGAATGCTCTGTTTATACATGATCCGTTATTGTTAAGTCTGTGCTAATGATTCTAGCCAGATAGAATGTGTATGAAAAAGGTAGCAGAATGAAGGTATTTCAAAGTGAAAGTGAATATTGTTTTAAAATGATAGGAATCGAGATTATTCATATTATTCAAGCTGCTTTATAACCTTTGTTCGATTATCGAAGTTCTAAAGAAATGTTTGAATTCTTAAAGTTGTTTGTTCAGCTGTTATGACTTACTGGGCAATTGAATGCTCACACTTACTTTAAATGAAAAACATTTTCAGCGAACGATGTTAGAAGAACTTAAGGATCCCGTAAAGATAAAGTTGATGGTATCCAGATGAAGTGCCATTCAGAATGTAAATGAGCGAGAAGATCAAGTGAAGACTTGTAATATATAAAGATGAAATTGAACTATAGACTAGTTTAATGAATTGTTATGTATCCTTGGTGGCGGATAAAAGTCACTCTTGTAAGATGAAATGAATAATGTATTTATCTTTATTTGTAATGAAAGAGGTTATAAGGTTTTTAGAACCTGGGATTTGAGAATGTATGTTGTTATATTTCAGTATATAATGATGTGTGTTTGATTAATGATGTACTCGTAATGTACGGAATTCAGGTGTGATGATAGACCGAATTTCGGGGCGTGACAGTTTCAATCCCTACTCAAACCTCTTAGCTTTGCGCTCATTTATGTTGACTTAATATAGCGCAAACCTCGCCAATTCGTTGAATTTCACTGCATACTTTGATACCATCATTAAGCCCTGCTTCAGCTCTAAAAATTGCACCTCCATCTGATTCTTCAAACTCTCTGGGAAAAAGGTCTCGAAAAATATCTTCTTAAACCTATCCTAAGTCATCGCCCCTTGACCTCCTCGAGTTTTATTGGCTTGCCACCAATAACTAGCCTCTGCTTTCAACATAAATGTTGCAAAAGCAGTTTTCTGATTCTCTCCTACTCTAGAAACATCAAAAACTTTCTCTATTTCCATGATCCAGGTTTGTGCCTCAACTTGATTCATGGACCCACGGAATTCTGGTGGCCCAACCGCCTTGAAGTCCTTAAATGTCGCAGCTTGATTCTGCAGTTGATTATGTAATGCACCCGTCAGTAACGTCACTAACTACTGAACTGGGTTAGCCTCAACATTGTTGTTATTAGTAGATCCCTCAGTGGATTCTTTGTCGTGGTTGACGTCTTGGAGGCATTTTCTATTAAAATATATTCATTAGATTATTATTCAATCTTCTAGGTATTATATATTTAACTTGCACATTACAAATTACCACATAACACACAATATCTTGAATAAATACTAACTTTTATTCATTCATAATATTTTAAAACATTATAATGATAGCATTCTTGTTATCTACATCACTTTCCTGAACTACAAAAGTTTCAGAATAACTTCATCATCATCATATCCCATTGGTTATATAATACCCGGGATTTACATCTTATTTACTCATTAATCACATAGTAATTACATTTATGATGACCTACTAAAATGTTGTGTAGCCTTATGACGCTCCTCTTCCATAATATAGAACATTGTTCGGCGATCTAACATGTACAATGGCAGCGTCTCAAACTGAATCGGATAACACATGACCCGATCTTGAGCTCGATTGATCACAGTGTTAAAAACACTATTCATCTCTTCCATCTTGATCTTCTTCACTTATACATCTCTCTCTGCTACCCCGGCTAGTTTAGAAGCTTCCTCGTACGCATCTTCGGCTCTTACCCTCATAGTAGACTCTTCTTTTAGCTTGTTCTTCAGTTCCGCGATCTCCTCTGTCATTTGCTCATTCGCTCCTTCAGTGTGGATCAGCTTCCCTTCGACATTACTCAGACGTTCATCTAGATCCTGGATTTCGTTGTCCTTCTGCGCCATTGAGGTCTGTTGTTCAGCTACTATCTCTTCCAACTCCTCAGCTCTATCCTAAAGTTCCATATTGCGGTCGTATACTTCGTCGTACATATGGGCAGCGATCGAGTTTAGTGAAAACTCTTCTTCTTCTTCCTTCTCATCCTCATTTGATTGTGGCAGCTCAACGGGGTCCTCCTCATCCGTCTCTACCTCATCATCCTCATCAAGTAAACCCTCCTGCTCAACCACTGTGACCAACAGAGATGATTCACGTGGCAGTAGTTGTTCCCAAACCACCTGAATATCTCGAGGCTCCTCCTCTCTAGGCATCTGGGATCCTTCCTCTCTAGCCTGACTGGATTCTCCTACATTAGCCATCCTGATAACAAAATTTTAAGTTTTAATTACTAACCATTACTACTCAACACTCACGAGCACATAAGTTGCAACCACATAAGCACATAGAGTGTTTTATTATTTCTTTCTTAAAACTAAGTTCATCACCACTATCTTTTTATAAGGTTACTTCCTAAGGCTTTTTCCCCACCTATAGTTCATAACCTAAAGCTTTGATACCAACCTGTGACACCCCTAAATCTGGGTACTTCATTCCCACGAGACTTGGTGTTCACTTTCCATACATTCAAAACCAACTACCCAAGTATAATAAAATTTAAATCATAAATCCTCCCATTAAAAAGGATTACATCATTAAATCAAAAAGTCTCCCAGGTTATCTAACCTTTAACATAAACCAAGTGCGAAAATAAAATAATTACATAACATCATTAAATATGAAGTCTATTATCATAACATTAAATAAATTACAAGTCTTCATCACTTGCTCATTTTTCCATTTCCTTTGCTAGTAGTAGGTTCATCGACCTTCTCAACCTTAGCTGCAATAATTATATTTATGCAAGAGTGAGCAAAACAAATGCTCACTAAAAATAGCAATGAATAACAATAGAATAATAATTGCCAATGAATAAGCTCATCAGAATTGAATAATACTCTGCCAATGATAACCAAAAACAGGAATCAAAATATGAAATATATCTGAGGGTCATAAGACCACAAACTATGTCCAAGGTTACAAGTAATCTTTCAACTTTAACCTAAACAGTTATACTGTAGGGACTTCACGTATTTAGGGTGATCAGCCCTTCGTACCATGCATTGTGCACAAACATCTAAACACATTATGTACCCCTATAATAGGGTTGTTCTTCTCAGTTTTAGAGTACAAGTTCGCACCAAAGAAAGTTTGGTTTGGATAAGCTTCAAGGGTAATTTAGAGTTTAACGATCATCAACTAAAGGATTAGTTGAATCAACAAAGTTTGATAACACTACAGTTGATCAATAACAACATAATATGGAATGATTAAGAATCATAGGTGAACCAACTATACATTAAACACATGCTTGAAAATAACTAAAAATCATAAGCATTGAAACAATAACCTCATTTGAACAACAATAATATAAGGCTATGAATTTGTCAAATTAGAAATTGAATTACTAAACATGCATTCAACTGATAACAAGCTGGAAACAAAGCTTGCTCAACATGATAATAACTTGTGCAAAGTAAGTGAAATATGAAAGCTCAGTATTAGAGATTAGAGTTTAAGAAATCGCATTCACTATAAAAGTTTGAAACTAAAGAAACTTGCTTAACTATAAACAAGTTAGAATAACTCAACAATGATTAGAATTCAAAACTTGCTCAAATAACATTAGGGTTAGAGCTTGCTCAAATAAAGTTTAAGGTAAGGAACTTGCTCAATAAAAGGGTTAAGGTTTAGAAACTTGCCTCATGCGTAAGCTATAAATTTATAACTCGCGTTCACCTACACATAGTATTAGAATCACAATATCTATTAGATATACTAACATCCATTTTCCTAAAATAACACTCACTTCTAGTTAAACTTGTTATTTTAGTACAAGTTTTACTTTATACCATATGCATTTCATAAATCACAAGTATTAACTTCAAAACACTTATTCATTATTCATGTGTACATTAAATCATAGCATATCACTTTCATAACTTACTAATCTTTTACAACTTTAGAATTACTAATCACATGATACGATTCTGTTTTAACCTCTTCATTACATGTTTGTCACATTAACATATCATTAGACTAAGTTATAATAGGTGTCCAAAGTCTGCAGAAGTAACATGCATCACTACCTTTGAACAGGGTTTTGTATAATTTCTTGGCTTTCTAACCTTGACACGGTAGCAATAATACACTTAAACTCTGTGATCGAAACTACTGCGCAGACGATGTAAAAAAGTACTGCTTTTAGCCCAACTATTACAAATTTCATCCATAAAACAGTAAATTAAGCACCCCCAATTGATATAGGACTCATACAAACATAATTTCTCACATATATACTAACTTAGAACAATTAAAAAATAATTTCAGAAAATTTAAATCCTTGAATTCCATGTTTTATACCAAAAACTCCATTTTTAACCTCCTTGACAAAAATAAACACTGTGATCACAATTCTACACCAATTTAACTCATTCAAACTGCGTTCTCTTCGTTTCTTAACGAATTAACATATTCAAGGCTCAATTTATAGATTAATTTACAATTTGGCTACCAATTTTTGTACTTTCACAAGCCATATATATAAACATACACTATAAACAATTTTCTTCCTTTTTAAACGTAATTAGCACACTAATTCTTGTCTAAATGCTAGTTCTAACATCCCAAATACATATAAATACAATAATTCAGTTTATAACAACAATTCAAGAAAAATTAAATTCATAGAAAACATAAGACTCGTGAATACAAAATATTCATATATATAATATTTAGGGTTATGGAATCATACCTTCTCTTACTTGAACAATCCTTACTAACCACAGAGAATTCCTTTGGAAATCTCAAGAATCCTCTCTCAACTCTCTCAATATCTCTATAAACTCTCTCTTTTCCCTTTGGCCAAGCCTTTTTACGTAACATAGGATAAAGCCAACTCTCACTTAAGCGTAAAACAAATAAACTGATAACCATTATACGTATACTTAATTATATCATTTACAAAAACTTAACGTACATCAGTTATAAAATATATTTTATTTATTATTTTGATTTATTTTATTTATATTATTTATTATAATTAAAATTCAAAAGCCATAAGGCTTCGTTTGGCCAAAACACTTTCAAAATAAAGACTTAATGACTTTAAGCCTTGTTTGGGTAAATCCATTTAAACTACTTTAATTTATTTTAATAAATCATTTATACTATAGTTTATAGTCCCATATTATTTATTTAGATTTCTAAATCCAATCTTAGTTAAATAAACTAATTACAATATATTAAATAAATTTCCCATTTAAATAATTATCAAAAAATTATAATCTCATTATAATTTTATTTAATAAATTAACATATCACTTTTATTATTAAATTAAAACAACAATATAGCATTTCATGTTATCTTTAACAACTCTCTAACTATTAAATTAAATTAGAGTATTATCTAATCAATTTAATTCACAAATATCTACAAACAACCACTACATCAATAAAATATTTATTTAATTTAAGAAATATTTTAAATTACAAATAAAATCTTGGATTGTTACATCTATACTCCATGAAATTAGTAGAATATCCTTGAAATTTGCGCTTCATCCAGTATTTTTTTCATGGAAAAATTATTCTGAGCATTTTTGATAAGTTTTAACTTTTTCATGCTGGAGTACTATTCCTAGGGTACTATTTACCAGGGGTATTATTCATGACAAAAAATGATTTCTTTTCGGTCCAAATCATTTTTGATACAATATTATTCTTGAATTTTACTCTACAAAGCAATATCATGTTGACAATTTGGACATTATTGAATTCTGGATAAATTAAGTTATAAATCTTTAAAAATTTATCATTTGATTTCATTTAATTGAATTCTTATATCATTGTCATCATCCTAATGCTTATATTGTGATGAAAGTTCTCATTGGCCCGTAGTGCATTGATGAACTGTTGATTGGTATGATTATGACCAGGGATTATTTGGTATAATCATGACCTGTAATGTTACAAATGATGTGGTAAAGTCCTCATTGGCCTGTAATGCATTGATGGACAGTTGTTGGCATGATCATGACCATTGATGATTACACGAATATCATTGGCACGTAGTGCATGGATAATTCGTGGACGTGATACTAATGAATATCCTTGGCCCGTAGTGCAGGGAGGATTCGATGATGTAGATTATTTATTAAGCTGAGTCTCAGCGATAAAATTGATGATAAACTTTTTAAATCATAGAAGATAATAGATATCATGCTCTATTTGACTCTTCTAATGGATTACTTGTTCTTCTACTGTTAAACTTGATGTTTATTATATTTTATTAGTTTAACACTGTTGAAGGCTAATGATAATTTATTCTGCATTATCTTAGTCATAATATTTCTTACTGGGCTAGTTAAGCTCACCCTTTTGCTTTCATTGTTCTCTTCAGGAAATGAGAACGTAGCCGAGACTAGTTGGGGAATGGATTGATGGTCTGAGATAGTTGTTTTAGTAGTCCTCACTATTTAGTGTGATAATAAATGAAATGAGGATTGAATTTGAGTTTAGATATTGTCTATAAGACAATATTCGTGTAAAAACTCTGAGCACATGTTGTATAATTAAGTTTGTATTTGTATTCAATACCATGTATTTATCGACTCAAGATGGGTGATGTATACCTATTTTGGGGGTGTCACAGTTGGTATCAGAGCTTAGGGATATGATCACTGGCTGAGATGTGAGACTAGAACTAGGAGGGGAGAGACGGATAATCCTTCGCTAGTATGACCTACCTAAGCTTATTTGTTATTTAATGGGATAATATATTTTTTGGTCACTGTACTAGGGACCGATTTTCATTATAGTTACCGAAACTTTTTTTATTACAATCGAATAACTGTACTCTCAAAAATTATAAAATGGTCATTATTTTTAATTTCCGTCTGAAAAAACAGACGAAATGCTGACTGTGTATAATTATCAAATGGAAGTTAATGACATGGCTTTGATAGGTGGCATAATAATGCTTATCTGTTAAAAAATTATTTTATAATTATTTAAATTATTTTAATGAGTTAAGAGGGCTTAAATATAATAAAACATTAAATTTTAAAATTTAAAGATCATATGTCCTCCTCCTAAATGATCAGAAGCCCTCTACAAATTCTCTCGCCTGCAACTTTCCTTCCAAAAATGATGCACCACCATTATCACCGCCTTCAGTTCTTCACTTCTTCATCCCATGATTTTCTCCTGTATTCTCTCTCCTCCAAAATGGGCTCACACCTATACAACGACATCAAAAATCCTATCCTTCCTCATCACCTCGCCGAATCGGAATCGGAGTTCTCCCACCACGACCCTACTGGTGTCTCAGATCAACGATAGCTTGGCTCTCGCCCGACTTAGTACTCGAGCATGCAACAACATCACCATCACTCCAATTCCTCCGTGAACTTGACCCCATGCACTCTCATACTTCAAAACCCCATTTCATTTCTCTCTCCAATTTCAAAAACCTTTTATTTCTCTATCCAAAATCGAAACCCAGTTTGAATCTATATCTATTTGTAGTATATAGATCTGAGATGGAGAAAATCTTTAGCCACTTGATAGATAGACAAATAGATCCACTTGATAGATAGACATATCTGAGATGAATCCACTTGATAGATATACATATTATAATAATAATTACTTAGCTTGCACAAATAGATTTTTTTTTTTGTGGAGATTTCACCCCACGGACGAAGCCACCATTGACGACAGAGAATGGGAAAAAATAGGTGTAATTTGTATAGAAACAAACACGAGTAGCAGAAAGAAATAAATTATTATTTTTATTATTATTTAAAAATTATTATTATTATTATTTTGAAATTATTATTATTATGAAATTATTATTATTATTATTATTATTTAAAATTTGTAAGTATTATTATTATTTCAAAATTATTATTATTATTATTATTATTATTATTATTATTTTGAAATTATTAATATTATTATTTTGAAATTATTAATATTATTATTTTATAATTATAATAATTTTTACAAATGTATTTATATAAACTTAATCAATTTATATTATTATTTAAAATTATTATTATTACTATTATTATTTTAAATAATAATAATAATAATAATAATAATTTCAAAATAATAACAATAATTTTTAAATAATAATAATAAAAATATTAAAAATAATAATAATTTCAAAATACTATAATAATAATAATAATAATAATAATAATAATAATAAGTAACCTATTTTTGAACCTGAACCGAAATTCGGTATTGGTGAGTGGGGAAAAACTGATTGTGACAGCTGTGCTCATTTAAGAAAATTTTAAAAATTATTATTGTTATTATTATTATTATTTTGAAGTTATTATTATTATTTTGAAATAATAATTATTATTATTCTTAGTATTATTATTATTACTACTATTATTATTATTTTGAAATTATTAATATTATAATTATTATTTAAAAATTATTATTATTATTACTATTTAAAAATTATTATTAGTATTATTAGTATTTTATTATTATTACTACTATTATTATTATTATTTTGAAATTATTATTATTATTATTATTATTATTATTATTATTAGTTTAGGAATTATGGTTATTATTATTACACATACATGATGCCACTTAATTGCCTCCTTGCATTTATGCCCTCCACGTCAGCAAAAATAACGGGCCAATATTCATAGTCAGCACTTCCGTCAAATTTTTGGACGGAAATCGAACGGAATGACCATTTTGTAATTTTTGATAGTACATTTATTCGATTGTAACAAAAAAGTTTCGGTAACCACAATGAAAATCGGGCCCTAGTACAGTGACTAAAAAGTCTATTATCCCGATATTTAATTGGTCGGTCAGGATATAAGGATAATATGTGGTAAGTCAATTAACCCTTGTTTTGTGACAGTGTTTGAAAATGGCATCCGAGAATGTTGAGATAAGCAATGGAGCACATGAGACCGTTGAGTCACCAACGATCAATACCCAGGATAATATGCATCAGGAAGGCAATAATCCTTAGGTATACAACAACACCGACTAAATGATGAACGAAAGAATGTTCAGAGGCTTTCTGCAATTCATGCAACATCAGACAAGAGAGACTCATGTGCAAAATGCAGGTGGAAACACTGGCAACTCTCAGATGGTCACCGCTAAGAAGTTTAAGGAGCTGGGACCACCGGAGTTTTTGGAAAAGCCGAACCACTTAAGGCAGAGACATGGATAAAGCAGATCACCAAGATATTTGACGTCTTGGGATGCTCCGACGAGCAAAAGGTTCCCTTCGCCACCTTCATGTTGTAAGGAACGGAAGATTACTATTGGGAATCTGTAAAGCGTACTCAGCCTGCCACACTAAAGATGACTTGGGAGAAGTTCCAAGAACTGTTCAACGACAACTACTTTCCAGAAAGTATCTGTCGCATTAAGGAGGTAGAATTCTTCAAGATGGAGAAAAACAATATGACTGTATCGCAATACAAGGCAAAGTTTGCCGAGTGATCCCAGGTTGCATCCCATTTGGTTGATAATGAGGAGCGTATGACGCGGATGTTTCTAAGAGGTTTGAGACCTGAAATACGTCAATAACTCATTTCTCACAAACTTTGTTTGTATTCAGATGTTGTAAATAGGGCTCAGTTATTGGAGCGCGATAATGAGTCAACCCAACCAAGAGAAAGTAGTCGGCAAAATGATAATACCAGTGGTAGCAGTCATCGAAGCGGTGACAACAAACGTGGATGGAATCAACATGCCAGAAATCGTAACCACTTCGGTGGTAATCATGGTCAAGACAATAGGAGTGAAAATTTCAAGAAGAGGAGATTCAATAATGATGAAAATGTTAGGTTTGTAATATTTATGAACGCAATCAAATTGCACAAAATTAGCAGAAACGTGTAAAAATCAGAGTTTAAAAATTTTATAAACCATATACCCAGATCACCCTTTATGCACAATTATTAATTAAACGAAAAGATATGAAGAACAAACATACCCTTGAAGATCTGAGCTTCCTCAAGTACAAGTTCACCTCCAATCCTTTTCGCGTTCAACTTGAATCCACCGGGTTTGGTTCCTTCCTTTGATCAACGTTAGCCACCCAAATGTTTGGCCTCTAAAGGTGATCCACCAAGGAAAAATAAAGATTCAAGAAGATGGGTATTTGGCTCAAACCCTAGTTTTCTATCTCTATAGAAAAGGCGTACTCTCCCAACTATTGGAATTATTACGTATGTTGTAAAAGTCAACAACCACCTCACCCATAATAAGACTCCTCTTATTTATAGATGTGGGCAACCCACCTTAACAATTAAGGAATTGGGATTTATTTAATTAATTAAATTCTTTTAATTAATTAAGCTCCCTAATCTTATTAGGGATAATTAATTAAACTCCTTTAACTAATTTTCCTTCCTAATCCAATTAGGAATAACTGAGAGTACTTATATTAAATTAATTCCTAAATTCTTTTAGAAATTAAAATAATAATAATTATAATAATATTAATAAGACTCCTCTTATTAATTTATATTTAATATTTCTAAAATATTAAATAATAAATATTAAGCTATTTAATTTATTCTATCACCATAGATTAAATTAAATATACATAACATATTATTACGATTATGCCATTAACTTCTTAAATAATTATTCTTCCTTTTATGGTGTGACCCTTTAGGTTCTCCATATTAAACCTATTGTGAATAAATCAATTGAACAATTCTAATCTTATTTAAATAAATAAATTAAACAATTAATTTATTTAAATAAATAATATTTATTCTACAATAGGATAAGCCTCCTAATGATCAACGACTTTCCGGATAATATAGATTTCAACATTAATCATAAAAGAACCTTTGAGTAAATAGTTACCGTATAATTCAATCCTTCCACCATACAATGTCCCAATTAAATATAAGACATGGAATTACTCACAAGTCTTATTTTATTTAATTATATGTATTTCGATACTTAAATGCACAACTCCAAATAATGCAAATTAGAAACTCCTTTCTAATTTCATTCTGCCTTGGCCAAGGACTACTGGGTTGTCATTTATCGAATCACATAAAACATTTCTCTTCTTTTATTAGAAGTGGTAGATTCTTTATTGATCCTACATTATCTCCATGTACAACTTATTATACCCAAGCATACCCTTTGATATACCCTAAGGGTCTTAAGGAATAAGTCAAAGTATAACTCATCATACACAAGATACTATGATGATCTCAAGTCCAAGGATCACTTGTACTACTATCACTACAGGAATTCCTATTGACAGGCAAGTAAAACTCCATTAGGCATTCCTTAGCGAGCCACGTTCAGTGAACTTATTCTCTAACAAGCACCTACATACTTGCTTTAGTGTCTCCACACAAATGATCATGAGATCAATCATCTTCATCCAATGACCAAGCAACGTATGTACCAATCTATCCGGATTCACTAATCCCCAATTTAGTAATCCAATGATTGGGAACTATTTTAGTTTTAAGCTTTCTAAGAATTTAGATCTCATTAGAATTATCATCATCATTATTCTAAAAGCATTGCTTAAAACTATGGGTTTATCACATATTATAAAACAGCATCATGTAGATAATTAAAAGCCTTTAATAAATTAATACTTTTTATTAATAAATGAATAAGATTGTTACAAAGTATATGCTTTATCATCAAACATGATTGGATTATGTGCATATAACTTTCAATCTCCCACTTGCACTAAAGCCAATCGCCATTGTATCTTATACTTTTCTTCTCTAAGTGACGATTATCCTGCTGTTGGATAAGCTTTAGTTAATGGATATGTAATGTTGTTCTTGAGAGTCCACCATCTCTATAGTGATTTCCCATCTTTCAATGATTCTTATAATCAAATGAAAGTGATATAACACATGTTTAGATCCAAGATGAGACTTAGGAACTATTCCTAGTTCTGTAATGAAATTTTAATCCAAACAATCAACTTGCAGCTTCATTTATAGCTATATACTTTGTCTTTATCACTAAACAAGCAACTCTTTGCTGTTTGGAACCTTTTCAATTCACTGCACCACTGTTCAAGATAACGCTTTACCTTAAAGTGGATTTTTCTCATCATCTTGGTGCGTCTCGAAAAACTTGAGTCTCATTAAGCCCTCTAGTTTTATTTTAGACCCACCATGAATATGATCACATCCTTAGTGCCGGTCAAGCACTTTAAGATGTTTTTCACTGACTCATAGTGAACTTCTCCATAATATGACTGATCAACATCAGGTCTCGCACATTTCATTGCATACATGATTGTCACTCATGCGACCTCTCTTTTCGAGTCTCGTGGGGACTATTAAGAGAGATACACTCCATAGCTCATCGACATGAGACATCTCTTGAATTTGCCATGCTAAACGACTTTAGCATCAAATGAATATACGTTCCTTGGGTTAAGTCGAGCATCTTGTTGTATCTATCTATATAGATTTTATCCCCAATTAAGATACTCTTCCCAAAACCATTCATGGAGGAATGTTTGAGACAACTTTATCATTATTGATTGTAGCATTAGTATGTCATTCCTTATCCGTAGTATATCAACATATAATATTAGGAATGTCACTTGCCTCCCCACCGTCCTTTTGTACACACTAGAACTCTTACCTCATCGTATGTAACTAGATCATCATCTTCTATGATGTGTACCTCATCATCATCATCTATGATGAATCCATACCTCCTAGGTATCTTCTTGTACTATTCCGCATTTACGATTCGGTTGTGGTACAATAGGTCTATCTATAGGTTCCTCTTATTTGACTTATAGTGTTTTGTGGTTCTTGAACTCTTCAAGATCTATTATCCTCCCACTAGCCCCTTCAATAATAAACACATTTATCTTAGAAGGCAGCGTGTTTCGCAACAAACACCTTTTGCTAAGTAGGATTATAGAACATATACCCTAAACTTACTTTAGGATGTCCCACAAATTGTACTTATCAAATCTTGTCCCAAGCTTATCCTTTGAAACCTTTTCACATAAGTTGGACAACCCCTTATCTTAACATACTTAAGATTAGGAATCCTCCCTGTCCATAACTTTTATGGAGTCTTAGGGCCGGATTTTGAGGTTACCATTTTCGTAGATATGCAGCCATTTCTAGGACATTATCCCAGAAAGATACTGGAATGTCGGTAAAATCATTTTGGACCGCACCATGTCCAACAAGGTACGATTTTTCCATTCAAATACATCAATCATTTATTGCGTATCAGGAGGTGTCCATTATGAGAAAACCATTTATGATGATCTAGAAACTTATTGCACAAGTATTTATTCCTTGATCTAATCAAAGAATCTTAATACATTGCCAATTTGTTTCAGTTCTGAACTCTTTGAACCTTTCAAATAATTCACACTTGTATTTTAGCAAATACACACATTCAACTCTTTGAATGATCATCTCCTTTTCTTATACTAATTTGTTCAATATGCAAAATTATTTTCATGTAAGTCAAGTATACAAAATTATTAAGTAATATTCCAGTTCTATACAAAACATTATTATTATAAATAGAACAACAATTGTTCTTAATTATAATACCAAAAAATTTTATTGTCCAACAACAAAATAGAAATAATATTTCTAACAAGAACTGAAATACAATAACAACTTATTGACTTAATAGATTTTCCCATAGGCATTGCTAAACTATAAGTTTCTATGGCTAATGTAGCAACCTTTGCTTCATTTTCCACACATAGGATTACTTATCTTTGTTTAACTTTCTACTTCTGTTTGGTCCCTTCATAAATCTATATTTATGATAACCAAAGTCGGTATCCAATACCCAAGTAGAACCTTGACTTAAAGAAAATTTTATTTTAAATCATGAACAAATTTGTATTTATAACTTAAAACTTCACTAAGCTTCTTTGGTTAGCCTCTCAAAGATACTTCTCGCAGCTTTCTTTCGGTCCAGGCTTATTGTAGTGGAAGCAAACTCCTTTGCTATCCGTATCAGTTTTGTTCTTATTATCCTTTATTTACTCCTTTCTGTTTACCTTCTTTGAATCGTTCTTCTTTTCAGAAGATCCTTTGGCCCCCTACTAGTAAGACATGGTCTTTCTTGGTTGGAAAGTGATTCTCAACATTTTTCAACATGTTAAGCAAATCAGCAAATCTGATATCTAGCTTGTTTATATGAAAAATTCACAACAATTGTGAAAGGAGTCCGGGAGTGAGTGCAAGATCAAATCTTGGCTCAACTCTCCATCCATGACAAAACCAGTTGTCCTAATTGATCAATCAAATTGATTATGTTAAGAACTTTTTATGCATCTTATAGTGCCATTGGCCATTCTAGATCGGAAGAGCTCCTTAGATATCCGATATCTATCAGTCCCACTTTCCTCACCATCAACTACTTGATGTGCAGGAATATAGTAAGAGCATCCATAGTTTCATGCTGACGCTGAAACTCGTTACTCATGGATTCGAGCATGATGCATTGAGCCAACTGTGCATCATTTTGCCACTTTCTAAAAGTAGTAATCTCTTCCTCAGAGGCATTGTCTGCAACCATTGCAGGGATAGACGTATTAAGGACATAAGATAGCTTTTCAGCCATGAGAACTATTCTCAAATTCCTTAACCAATCCGTTTAATTCAGTCTGGTTAATTTAGCATCTAATATGCTATGCAGTGATAGTAATTTAGACATTATAAAATTCTGTAAATGAATTTGTAATTAACAACATTTTAACATACATTCTTTTATTAATTACCAAAATAAATTAGGTCTTGTTTTAAATTGGTATCTCCCACTATTTTCTTCAAACTATATTACCCTCACTATATATAGTTCGGCAAAATCTAATTAAAGATTTGCTAGTGAGAATAAGGATCCCATTTCAAATGTATATAGCCTTGTGGTGACACAACAAACTATATATAAATAAATAGGTAGACAACTTTTGTCAATTACATCAACTATGCAACTCCTTTGCTTTTGCCTCTTAGATTATTTTGATCAAGTGGTGGCACATCCGAATCAAAATTATCCAAGTTAAGTCCAACATAGCACTCCATATATTCAAAAAAGAAAAATATCATCCTTGTGGTGACATAACAAAACAATATTGTTCAATTTTCTTTATAAGCATCAAATGTGATAAATTAACATCTTAAATACTTAATACTTGCCTTGTGGTGACACAACAAACTCATATTAAATATTTAATACTCTATTAATTTTATCATGCTAGAAAGGCGACGCTCGATATTCCAAATATCTTTGAACGCTTAGGACTTAATATAAAAATTTGAGGGGTTTGTTATTAATTTGTCTCATCTTGTTTTTTGCATGCACGCATATATATATAAAAATACGTCATATTAATTAACATACGAAGCATGTTTGCATAATATATAATATATATAGTATAAGCATGCACATATAGAATACTATATTCTACCCGGATTGATTATGGACTTTTATTCTAGTTTGGTTCACTAGAGCCACCAAGTGAACCAAAAGGTCAAACCCTAGGGGTGCAAGAAATAATATTTAAATATAACTATTACATTTAAACCCTGCTCCATTACAAACGGGTCTTCAAGCGCCTCCTTGCTCCTTGATCTCCAATTTTTCAAAATTAATACTAACTATTCCTATTACAAAACAATTTAAAATAAATAGAAACTTTGATCGCTGATCGAGGGAAGTACATAGGAGGAGATAGAATTTACATTAAGAAAAATTAGAGAAGACGAGGTATGCAGAGACCCATTTAATAAAACCCATACATTCATGCATCCAACTAAAATAAAATCCAATCACATTTAATCAATAGTCCATAATCAATCCCATTTATTTTCATACACATCATCATATGCATCAATAAATAACATTCATCTTATGAATAATAAACATTTAATATATATATATTGATATCATTTAATGGGCAAATTTAGTTAGTATAAAATCTAATTTTGAATCAAAATAAACTCCTTTATTTTAATCCAAATTTAAATTAAAATAAAACTATTTTATTTTAATTTATCCAATTTTGAATAAAATAAACTATTTTATTTTAATCAAAACTTTTAATCAAAATAAACTCCTTTATTTTAATTAATTATGGAATCCAATTCCATGTAAAAAAAAAATTATTAAAGGAAACACGGATTATCTTTCCTATTCACAAATAAACTCCTTTATTTTGAATAATATGAAATCTTATTTCATATCTAAATAAACTCCTTTATTTTAATCCAAATTTAAATTAAAATAAAACTATTTTATTTTAATTTATCCTATTTTTGAATAAAATAAACTATTTTATTTTAATCAAAACTTTTAATCAAAATAAACTCTTTTATTTTAATTAATTATGGAATCCAATTCCATGTATAAAAAAATTATTAAAGGAAACACGGATTATCTTTCCTATTCACAAATAAACTCCTTTATTTTGAATAATATGAAATCTTATTTCATATCTAAATAAACTCCTTTATTTAAGGAAAGACGATTCTTTTTCCTATTCACAAATAAACCTTTTTATTTTTGAATAATATGAAATCTAATTTCATATCAAAATAAACTCCTTTATTTAAGGAAAAATAGAATCAAATTTCAACTCCAATTAGTTTTCATAAAATCCAATTCCAACTCTAATTAGTTAGCATGAAATTTAATTTTAAAATTAAAATAAACATTTTATTTTAAAATTAAAATAAACATTTTTATTTTAAAATTAAAATAAACATTTTTATTTTAAAATTAAAATAAACTTTTATTTTAATTATAAAATTATTAATATATATATATATAAATCCAGAACTACAAAAATATATATATATATTTATTAAGATCAAAACATTATATATATATATATATATATATATAATGGCTTTTGTTAGATGTGACATGATTTTCAAAACAGTTTACCGTGATTTCCTGTTGTATCTTTGAACCAATTCATGCCAATCCGTGCAAGAGAAGAAAAAAAAAATTGGTACGTGGCCACGCGGTTTTGGGAAAAACATCGGCTCCTTTTTTTTTTTTTTTTTAAATTTCATACAATAAAATTATGCCCAATTAAATTGTTCTAAACACATATTAATATACATATCAAATTATAACAATTAATAATTCGCATAAAGGTTTGGCTCTGATACCACTGTTAGGTTTGTAATATTTATGAACGCAATCAAATTGCACAAAATTAGCGGAAACGTGTAAAAATCAGAGTTTAAAAATTTTACAAACCATATACCCGGATCACCCTTTATGCACAATTATTAATTAAACGAAAAGATATGAAGAACAAACATACCCTTGAAGATCTGAGCTTCCTCAGGTACAAGTTCACCTCCAATCCTTTTCGCGTTCAACTTGAATCCACCGGGTTTGGTTCCTTCCTTTGATCAACGTTAGCCACCCAAATGTTTGGCCTCTAAAGGTGATCCACCAAGGAAAAATAAAGATTCAAGAAGATGGGTATTTGGCTCAAACCCTAGTTTTCTATCTCTATAGAAAAGGCATACTCTCCCAATTGTTGGAATTATTACGTATGTTGTAAAAGTCAACAACCACCTCACCCATAATAAGACTCCTCTTATTTATAGATGTGGGCAACCCACCTTAACAATTAAGGAATTGAGATTTATTTAATTAATTAAATTCTTTTAATTAATTAAGCTCCCTAATCTTATTAGGGATAATTAATTAAACTCCTTTAACTAATTTTCCTTCCTAATCCAATTAGGAATAAATGAGAGTACTTATATTAAATTAATTCCTAAATTCTTTTAGAAATTAAAATAATAATAAATGTAATAATATTAATAAGACTCCTCTTATTAATTTATATTTAATATTTCTAAAATATTAAATAATAAATATTAAGCTATTTAATTTATTCTATCACCATAGATTAAATTAAATATACATAACATATTATTACGATTATGTCATTAACTTCTTAAATAATTATTCTTCCTTTTATGGTGTGAACCTTTAGGTTCTCCATATTAAACCTAGGTTGTGAATAAATCAATTAGAACAATTCTAATCTTATTTAAATAAATAAATTAAACAATTAATTTATTTAAATAAATAATATTTATTCTACAATAGGATAAGCCTCCCTAGCGATCAACGACTTTCCGTATAATATAGATTTCAACATTAATCATAAAAGAACCTTTGAGTAAATAGTTACCGCATAATTCAATCCTTCCACCATACAATGTCCCAATTAAATATAAGACATGGAATTACTATCAAGTCTTATTTTATTTAATTATATGTATTTCGGTCCTTAAATGCACAACTCCAAATAATGCAAATTAGAAACTCCTTTCTAATTTCATTCTGCCTTGGCCAAGGACTACTGGGTTGTCATTTATCGAATCACATAGGACATTTCTCTTCTTTTATTTGAAGTGGTAGATTCTTTATTGATCATACATTATCTCCATGTACAACTTATTATACCCAAGCATACCCTTTGATATACCCTTAGGGTCTTAAGGAATAAGTCAAAGTATAACTCATCATACACAAGATACTATGTTGATCTCAAGTCCAAGGATCACTTGTACTACTATCACTACAGGAATTCCTATTGACAAGCAAGTAAAACTCCATTAGGCATTCCTTAGCGAGCCATGTTCAGTGAACTTATTCTCTAACAAGCACCTACATACTTGTTTTAGTGTCTCCACACAAATGATCATGAGATCAATCATCCTCATCCAATGAGCAAGCAACGTATGTACCAATCTATCCGGATTCACTAATCCCCAATTTAGTAATCCAATGATTGGGAACTATTTTAGTTTTAAGCTTTCTAAGAATTTATATCTCATTAGAATGATCATCATCATTATTCTAAAAGCATTGCTTAAAACTATGGGTTTATCACATATTATAAAACAGCATCATGTAGATAATTAAAAGCCTTTAATAAATTAATACTTTTTATTAATAAATGAATTAGATTGTTACAAAGTATATGATTTATCATCAAATATGATTGGCTTGTGTGCATATAACTTTCAGAAAAGACGTCAGCACCAACAACCGTTGTTAAAGAAGGAGAACGACCACCGATCGTATGCTACAAATGCAGAGGGGAGGGACACATCAGTCCAAATTGTACGTTAGTCCAAAGAGAAAGTCACCTAGCTCGATTTTGTCGTGCAGTGAAGTCAAGTCCAGCTAGGACAGAGGAACCAAAGGCCGTTCCAGAGAAGTCAAAGCCGGTAGTTCAAGGGAGAGCGTTTGTCATAACCTCCAAAAAAGTGAGGAACCCGGACGAAGTTATCACGGGTAAGCTAATCATAAACTCTAGCGAAGTTTATACCTTATTTGATACCGGTTCTACCCATTCTTTTATTTCTCCTATTTACGCTCAATGTTTAAATTTACATCCACTGTTTATAAGTCTTGTTTGATTCAAATCGGCAACCGCACATTACCTGTCCATCTTATTTCTTTGAAAATACTTGCATTCGATGTTATTTTAGGAATTGATTGGTTAACTAATCATCATGCTAAAATTGATTAATTTCATAAGGTTGTTAGATTTCATATTCCTAACCAACCTATTATGAGAATTCAAGCAACCAAACCACTAAATTCAATCACTATCATATCAAGCCATAAAGCTATTCATTTATTGAAAAATGGATGTCAAGTATTCTTAGCTCATGTCACATATTTAAATAAAAATACGTCAGATTTGAATGATATTTCTATTGGTAATAAATTTCTGGACGTATTCCCCGAAGAACTTACTGGCCTACCCCCAGAGCATGAAATCGAGTTTGGTATTGACCTTGAACTAGGTACAAAACTAATTTATAAAGCCCCATATCGAATAACTCCTATTGAACTTCAGGAGTTAAATACCCAACTACAGGAATTGTTAGACATCGATTTCATTCGTCCTAGTACGTCTCCTTGGGGTGCTCATGTTCTATTCGTAAAGAAGAAAGATGGGAGTATGCGACTTTGTATTGATTATCGAGAGTTGAATCTTGTCACCATTAAGAATAGGTATCCGTTACCTCGCATTGATGACCTGTTTGACCAGTTGCAAGGCACCAAATTCTTTTTAAAGATCAATATTCATTCCAGATATCATCGGTTAAAGATTAAAACTGGTGACATTCTAAAGACTGCTTTCAGATCTTGGTACGAGCATTACGAATTCCTAGTCATGTCTTTTGGATTGACTAATGCTCCTGCTGCCTTCATGGATATGATGAACCGGGTATTCAAGGAATATTTGGATCATTTTGTGGTCATCTTTATTGATGACATCCTAATTTACTCCAAAAGTTGTGAAGATCATGAGCAAAACTTGAGGTTGATACTCTAAAAGCTTCGTGAAAATAAGCTTTATGCCAAGTTGAAGAAATACGAGTTCTGGCTTGAGGAAGTAGCATTCCTTGGGCACGTGATATCAAATCATGGAATATCTGTTCACCCAGCAAAGATTGAAGCAATTCAAAGCTCGGAGCAACCTAAGTTAGTGACCAAAGTACGAAGCTTTCTGGGATTAGCTAGTTATTATCGGAGATTCGTGGAAGGATTTTCTCGAATCGCTACTCCATTAACTCAGCTGACTCGAAAAGATACAAAATTCGGTTGGAGTGAGGAATGTGAGAAGAGTTTTCAAGAACTCAAGATGATACTCATTTCAGTACCGGTTCTGACAATACCATCTGGTTCGGAGGGATTTGTCATCTACAGCAATGCTTCAGGCAAAGGGTTAGGATGTGTTCTCATGCAATATGGGAAAGTCATAGCCTATGCCTCACGAAAACTCAAGGAATATGAGAGAAATTATCCTAATAATGATCTAGAGTTGGCAGCCGTCGTTTTTGCGCTTAAAATCTGGAGGCATTACATGCATGGGGAGAAGGTGGAGATGTAAACAGATCATAAAAGCCTCAAATATTTCTTCACCCAAAAGGAACTCAACATGCGACAACGACGTTGGCTCGAGCTATTGAAAGATTACGATTATACCATTCAATACCATCCTAGAAAAGCTAACGTGGTAGCTGACGCATTGAGCAGAAGATCATATGCGGGTACGAGTGAAATATTGTCAACGCAAAGACCAATTTTGTATGACTTACAAAGGATGGAGATAGAGTTAAAGACTCCAGGGACCCACGTGATGATGGCAAATATACGAGTAAAACCGACTTTAATCGATAAAGTTAAAACTGCTCAAACCACGGACCTGGAGCTTATACGTATAAAGAAGAAAGTGCAAGAAGGTGCTATTCTGGAAGCAAGAATCGATGAAGAAGGAATACTTCGATTTAACTCCAGACTTTGTGTTCCTAACGACTCTGGTTTGAAGTACAAAATCATGATAGAGGCGCATAACACACCGTTTATAATCAATCCTGGGAGTACCAAAATGTATCGTGATCTTCGACATACATTTTAGTGGAGCAATATGAAGAGAGAGATCGCGGAGTTTATCTTAAGGTGTTTAACTTGTCAACGAGTCAAGGCGGAGCATCAAGTGCCAAAAGGTCCATTTCAACCACTTAAAATTCCTAAATAGAAGTGGGAGCACATTACCATGGATTTTATTACTGGTATTCCCAAGGTTTCTCAAAGCATAGATGCAATTTGGGTCATTGTTGATAGATTAACCAAGTCTGCTAATTTTTTACCTATACGAGAAACTTATTCACTTGGACGTCTTGCTCGTATATATATAAATGAGATTGTAAGACTGCATGGTATGCCAGTATCCATAGTTTCTGATCGAGACCCAAGATTCACTTCACGATTTTGGGTTAGTTTATAAAAGCTATAGGCACGGATTTACGATTCAGTTCGGCATATCATCCTCAAACGGACGAGCAGTCGGAGAGGACTATTCAAACTCTTGAAGATCTATTAAGACTCTGTGTCCTTGACTTCAAGGGAAGTTGGGACAAGTTATTTCCATTAGTGGAATTCTCCTACAACAACAGTTATTAATCAAGTATTGGCATGGCTCCATTCGAGACATTGTATGGATGCAAGTGTCGTTCTCCAGTATGCTGGGATGAGGTGGTTGAAGTAACGTTGTTGGGACCAGAATTGGTACTTATGACTACGGAGAAGATTCAAATAATCCGATAATGTATAAAAATCTCACAAGATCGACAAAAGAGTTATGATGATCTTCATCGAAAGGACATGGAATTCAATGTTGGTGATCATGTGTTGTTACGTTTTGCTCCATGGAAATAAGTTACGAGATTTGGAAAGAGAGGAAAGCTCAAGCCTCGATTCATTGGCCCATTTAAAATCCTCGATCGAGTAGGAACGGTGGCTTATAGACTCGCCTTACCGCCAAGTATGTCTTGTGTTCATAATATTTTTTACATATCCATGTTACGTAAATATGTGGAAGACCTGAACCATATTATTGAGTTAGAACCGGACGAGATAGCGGAAGATTTAACGTATGAAGAGGTACCTGTTAAAATCTTGGATAAGAAGGAACATATTCTACGCTCCAAGGTTATATCTCAAGTCAAAGTTTTATGGAGAAACCACGATGTTGAGAAAATGATGTGGGAGTTAGAATCTGAAATGAAATCAAGGTATCCTCACTTCTTCGACATACCAGGTACGTACCTTAATTTCAAGAACAAAATTTTATATGAAGGGGAGGTTGTAAGACCCCAATTTTCATAAATAAAGATTATTTTTTCTCGATATATATTTTGAATATTAAGGTGTGAATTTGATATAATATTATAGTTATGGGTAATATTTATAAATTTTGCAAAGTATGCAAGTTGTTATAAATTATTCGATTAGTCGGGGAATATTCGTTTAACAGGAAATATTCGTACGACGACACAATCATTGGTGGACTCCATAACGGAATTATTGTCGGAGTCAGAAAACGACAGAAATATATTTTTCTAAAAATAACGGCAAAAGTTTTACTGTTAACTGGTGAAATACCCGATGATGAAAAGTATAGTAATACGTGTGGTTGCATAGTAGCTCACGGTATTGATTATTGATGCTTACGTGAGAAGTCACTCAGTTATACTTAATTATTCCTATATTAATTGCTACATAGTATCTCACGTTATTTGATTCAATTATTGTCAATATTTTATATATTGTTAAATCAATAATTGAGATGACAAGTTATTCATATTATTTTTTGCATAATTAATAATGTCTAGAAAGTTCTGTCGAGGAAATGAGTTTGATCACCTAATTGCACGCCAATAGGGAAAAATCCTTATCGGAAAGCTCCCTCTTTCCTGGGAACGTTCTGGTTATTAATATTGCTAGTTATAATAATGATGAATAAATATTGTTAAAAATATTGAGGGCATTTTTATGAAGTATTTGTTGTAAATTTTGATAATTATTTGGACCCCTATTTACCCAATTTTCAAAATAATCGGTAGAAATTTATTTTGTATATATAATATGGTGGGGCCAACGAGTGACAGTGACATGTGGGTTGTGACGCCCCCAAAATAGGTATACATCGCCCATCTTGAGTCGTCAAATACATGGTACAAAATTCAAATACAACTTAATAATACAACTGTCGTGTAAAATACGACAAAACATAAACTGAGAGTTTTAATACGAATATTGTCTTCTAGATAGTATTCAACTCAAATGGAGTCCTCAATACATTTATTATCATACTGTTTCATAGAATAGTGAGGACTACTAATGCTATCATCTGGACCGTCACTCCGTTCCCCGACTAGTCCCGGCTACGTTCTCATTTCCTGAAGAGGACAATGAAAGTAAAAGGGTGAGCACAACTAGCCCAATAAGAAATATTATGACTAAGCTAATGCAGAATAATTTATCGTTAGCCTTCAACAGTGTTAAACTTATAAAATATAACAAACATCAAGTTTAACTCCAGTAGAACAAGCAATCCATTAGAAGAGTCAAGTAGAGCATACAATCTACTATCTTCTATGATTTAAAAGGTTTTTCATCACTTTTATCGCTGAGACTCAGCTTAATAAATAAATCACATCATCGAATCACCCCTGCACTACGGCCAAGGATATTCTTTAGTATCACGACCACAAATTATCCATGCACTACGGGCCAAGGATATTTGTGTAAGACCCCAACTTTTTATAAATAAAGATTTAATTTTCTCTAATTATTATTTTGAAATAGTAAGGGGTTGATTTGATTAATGTGGTTAGTTATGGGTAAAATGCGCAAATATTTTTAAATAAGCAATTGGTTATAAAATATTCATTGTTGTCGGGGAATATTCGTTTGCTCGTGGAATATTCTTCCCGTCGTGAATATTCGCATGACTACAAGCAGCCTTTTGTGGGCCCCATAACGGAAAGTGATTGGATGAAGAAAACGACAAGTATAAGTTGTTTATAAATAATCTGCAGTGTAGTTATTACTGCAGATAATCTTTATTGGAATATCTAGTGGTTAAAACACAATAATGCACGTTATTGCATGACAAGAAGACACTCAGTATTGCACCAATTATTAATTCTTACGTGAAGAAGGCACTACTCAATAATTGTTACAGAATTACCGCTCAAAGATTTTATTTTACCGATTCAATAATTGCTACGTTGATATTTTATATTATTTGTTGTTTTAATAATTGTCACTACATAGTATTTTCCATTATCTGAGCAATAATTCATATTATCTCTAATAATATTATTAGATAACATTATTGGCAATGTCTAGAAAGTTCGCTTAAGGAGAGGTTTGGTCACCTAATTACTTGCGTCAATAAGGAAAAATTCTTATTGAAAGCCCCTCTTTCCGGGAACGACTGTCATTGTCAATATTGTGATTTTGTAATATTATTTGTGAATAATTAATTATTAATTTATATGATAAGGAAAATATTCATTTTATGTGGATATAGATGGAGAAAATTTTTAATGTGACGATTGTTGAAAATTTATATTTTATCTTTTCTGATAAAATAATTGATTTAAATATATTATTATATTTTAATAATATAATAATGATGATATTTTTTACAATGAATGTGGGATATATGAGTATATGAGGAGGAAGAGTATTTTTGTTGCAAAAGTTGTTTAAAACATGTTAAACATGTTTATGGACCCATTTCTTGACTGAAATTTGATTATAGCCTGTAAAATCGCCCGTTTATGGATTTTGGTCAATTTATGTTTGGAATTTGGAAAACCTTTCTTCTGCAAGGTTGTAGATAATGGAATTTCCTATGGAAAAGACATAAGGTTCGAATTTTTCTGACAAAAGGGCTATTTATTATGAATTATTGAATTTCCGGATTAATTAATTATTATTTTTTTGGAGTTTTAAATAACTTTTATATGAAAAACGTTTTTGGCAAGTTTGGCACATGTGTGGCTGATATTTTGGATCAATGAAGGTGTGCGTAAGAATTTATAATATATATATATATATATATATATATATATATATTAAATTTTCTGATTTAGTGGTCTAAGCATTTTCCTATAAAAAGGGTGGTTAGGTTAGAATTGAAAATCACACCAGAATCTGAAGTTTTCTCTCTCTATATTATCAAGCATATTTTTGTGAGTGTTTAGATACTTTGAGTGTTGCTATACGGTGCACGTTCCTTCAGCACTATATCTAGTATTCCAGTCAGAAGTACTGTCTTTTTGAGGTAAGGGGTGTTATTTTCTTCGTAAATGATTTTATTTCTTTCAATATCATTATGCCGAAATATTGATCTGAACTTTTTATCAAATTTGGAACTTTTCATGTCAGGGTTACTATTCACGAGTTACTATTCATGAGTTACTATTCACGAGTACTATTCACGAAGCATGATGATTTTTCTTATGGAATTTCTACCTTTTAGTATCAGAGTTACTATTCACGTATACGGCACTATTCACGTATACGACACTATTCACGAATACGACACTATTCACAAAAAATTAAATTTTCTTTTTTGTGTCCAAGATTATCTGTTTTGGTTTCTATCTTTGATTAGATCTATGTTTTGATCTTTATTTTTGAATTCTGCTCCACAATAGTTTATTATGGAGTATTTTTGAACATGGATAAATCGAAGTACGAATCCTTACTATTTGTTCTTTTATCTCACTGGATTCGTTTTCTTTAAAATATTTTTCATCATCCTCAGTCCTAAATGATGATATTACTGAATATCTTTAGCATGTAGTGCAAAGATGAATGATTTCTTGATGAATATCTTATGCCCGTAGTGCAAAGATGAACAGGTGTTGAGATAAACATGACCGACTGATGAATATCTTTGGCTTGTAGTGCAAAGATGACTATTTGATTCAAGATGTATATTGATTGATGTTACAGGGATAAAATATCGATGATGGACTTTTAAATTCATATATTATAGTAGATTTCATTCTCTACTTAACTCTTCTAATGAATTGTTGTTTCCACTGCAGTTGTTGATGTAAAACTTGTTGTCTATTGTATTCTATCAGATTTTTCCCTGTTGAAGACTAAGGATAATTTGTTGTACATTATCTTAGTCATAATATATTTTACTGGGCTAGTTGAGCTCACCCTTTTCCTTTTTGTTCCATGTTTCTTCTCAGGAGACAAGAATATAGCGGGAACTAGTCGGGGTGTGGAGTAATGGTTCAAGACAGTTGTTTTAGTAGTCCTCACTATTTTGTAAAATAGTGTATCAATAATTTTAATGAGGACTCCTTTTGAGTTTGTATACTCTTTATTAGACAGTATTTGTATTTAAACTCACAGTTTATGTGTTGTCGTATTTTGCATGACAATTGTAGTAATGAAGTTGTAGTTGTTTCTGTACCATGTATTTGGCGACTCATAATAGTTTGGGTTGATTGGACCTATTTTGGGGGCGTCACAGTTGGTATCAGAGCTTAGGGATATGGTCTCTGAAGGAGATCGGGGAATTGAACTAGGAGGGGAGACACGAGTAAATCCTTCGCTAGTGTGTCCTACCTAAGCTTATTTGTTATTTAATTGGTCGGTCAGAATATAGGGATAATATGTTGCATGTCAATTAACCATTGTTTTATGGCAGTAAAATGGCATTTGAAGATGTTGAGATAAGTAATGGAGCACATGAGACCGTTGAGTCACCACTGATCAATATCCAGGATAAGGAAGGCAATAACCCTCCTATAAATAATAACACTGACCAAATGACGAACGATGGTATATTTAGGAACTTTCTAGAATTCATGCAAAACCAAACGAGAAAGACTACTGTTCAAAATGCATGTGGAAACACTGGCAACTCACAGATGGTCACCTCTAAGCAGTTCAAGGAGTTAGGACGGCCGGAGTTTTTGGGAAAGCCAGAATCACTTACGGCAGAGACATGGATAAAGCAAATCACTAAGATATTTGATGTCTTGGGATGCTCATAGGAGCAAAAGGTTCCTTTCGCCACCTTCATGTTGCGAGAAGAGGCAGATTATTGGTGGGAATCCATAAAGCGTACTCAGCCTGTCACACTGAAGATGTCTTGGGAGAAGTTCCAAGAATTGTTCAACGACAAGTACTTTCCCGAAAGTATTCGTCACATGAAGGAGGTAAAGTTCATCAAGCTGGTGCAAAACAATATTAACGTGTCGCAGTACGAAGCTAAGTTTGCTGAGTTGTCTCGATTTGCATCACATTTGACTGATAATGAAGAGAGAATGACGCGAATGTTTCTGCGAGGTTTGAAACCCAAAATACGTCAATACCTCATTTCTCACAAACTTTGTTTATATTCAGATGTTGTGAATAGGGCTCAGTTATTGGAGCGCGATAATGAGTCGGCTCAACTGAAGAATAATGACCAACAACTCGATGATAATCGTTCCGGTGACAACAGTCATCGAAACAATGATAACCATCGTGGAGGAAATTATCATGCCAGAAATGGTAACCACTTCGGTGGTAATCATGGCCAAGATAATAGGAAAGGTGAGTCAAGTGGAAATTTCAAAAAGAGAAGATTCAACAATGACAGGAAGACGTCGGCACCAACACCAGCAACGAATTCTAGGGGAGGAGAAAGACCGCTAGTTAGATGCTACAGATGCGGAGAAGAGGGACACATAAGTCCAAACTGTTCACAACCTTCCAAGGTATGTTTTTGTTGTGGTAAAGACGGTCATATAGCTCGAGATTGTCCTGTAGAGAAACCAAGTTCAGCAGGGATGGTGACTCCAAAGGCTGTCCCGGACAAGTCAAAGTCAGCGGTTCTTGGAAGAGCATTTTTTTGTGACTTCTCAAAAAGCGAGTAACCCTAACGAAGTTAGCACGGGTTAGTTAATCATAAATTCTTGCGAAGTTTATACCTTATTAGATATCGGTTCTACCCATTCTTTTATCTCTCCTACTTGTTCTCAATGTTTAAACTTGACTCCGGAGAAAATTAGACTTTGACTTATCTGTTGAAAATTCGTTAGGAGAAACTTTCGTTACATCCACTGTTTATAAATCTTGTTTGATCCAAGTTGGCACCATCACATTACCTGTTGACCTTATTTCTTTAAAGATACTTGCTTTTGATGTGATTTTAAGGATTGATTGATTAACTACTCATCATGCTAAAATTGATTATTTTTGTAAGGTTGTTAGTTTTCATATTCCTAAGCAACCTGTTATTCAAATTCAAGCAACCAAACCATTAAAGTCAAACACTTTCATATCAAGCCATAAAGTCATTCATTTATTGAAAAACGGATGTCAAGCTTTCTTACCCATGTCATGGACTTGAATACGTCATATTTGAATAATATTTTGTTGTTAGTGAATTTCATGATGTATTTCCTGAAGAACTTCCTGGCCTATCCCAGAGCGTGATATTGAATTTTGTATCGACTTTGAACTCGGTACAAAACCCATTTCTAAAATCTCATATCGAATGGCTCCTATTGAACTTCAGGAGTTAAAAACCTAACTACAGGAGTTGGTACCTTAGCCTCTATCTGGTGACTTCCTTTATGGAATGCACTGAAACCAGACTCTCTGTAGGGGACGTCATATTCGTGCAGTGGTAAACTGATAAGTGCCATTATGACGTGCTATCTAAGATTGGGATATGAGTCACAGTTGAGAGCAACCTAAGTCAGTAATCGAAATAAGTAGCTTTCTAGTCTTAGCTGGTTACTATCGAAGATTCATGGAAGGATTTTCTCGAATCGATACTCTATTAACTCAGCTGACTTGAAAAGATACAAAATTCGAATGGAGCGAGGAATGTGAGAAGAGCTTCTAAGAACTCAACATGCGGCAGTATCTTCCAACCCGATGATGGTGCTATATCAGACAACATTCATACATTCATTCAATTGAAAAGTCTCAAAGAACGAATATAACCTCTATATATTTAAAGTAATATTTACATTTCCCAAGTTCTAAACCCATTACAAAGGTTCTTTGTCATAATATCGCTTACATTACAACAATAGACCTATACTATTACAAAACAAATTTAGAAATCACTTTAGCTTTTCCTTTATCTTTTCCTCGATCCTTCTGACGCTCAAATTTTAGTCATTTCATATGGTTCAAGCAAGAGTGAGCATAACTAGCTCAAAGAAGTATAACAATTTAATAACAACATGCTTGACACATACAAATCGATATCTTCGATAATCGAATAATAGTTATGAAGTACTATTGATAATTCAAAATAGCACTTCATCTTTTCTTTCAAAATGTTTTACAATAACAACAAGATAGTAAAACATTCACTCCTGGCCCGAGACCTCGAGTATTCATTCTTTATTGAAAAGGACAACCCTAAAAGCAAATTCAGAAGTCTCGATATTACTTACGAGCACTTCTAGGTGATCAAATTTATTGTACTTTATGTTGATCAACACTACATCCGTTAAACGATGTACGCGCTAAGCATTTGGCAACCTCACGCGCTCGCTCGCTTTTACCGACCAAACATTTGTTTAACATTTCAGTCTTCTTTGAAAACCATATCAAGTAGTTGACAAAAGATAACAACCATTGATAATACATGATTAGATTATCAATATTTCAAGTCTAGCCAAAGGAATTGGCTTTAACTTCAACATATCTCAATTCATGTGAAAGAATACATGAACATCAAAAAAACTTGTTCGTATTGAATCAAACAAGAGTTAGAATACTTGCTTTTTAAGCGCTCTACTACTATTTTAACTTTATATTCAAGTCGCTTCAAGTCGCTCAAGTCTCTACAATACATGATCACATAATGCCTTACATTAGGTCACATATAATCAAGTATGTATACGACTATATCATACTTTTTATTTCAATCTAATTGTGTACTAGATTCAATTACTATTCGCTCCGGCTTTGTCATTTACCATCGCATTTATATTCGACTAGGCTATCTTAACCTTTTACATTACATTCCTTAAGGTTTAATAAAGTTTAACAATGTTACATTACCTCCTTAAGTTATGTTTACTTCCATTTCTTTTCTTTGCACTTAGAAAATTTCCTTACTATCTTTGTTTTTGAGACCAGATACATGCACCAGATTTATATTTTCACATCTCACATATGCACATGAGCCTTATCAGATCTCTCGACTCCTTGACTTGATATCATGCATGCGCCCACTTATCGAACTAAGGTTCACATGCCATGAACTCTCAGCAGAGATGCTTTACATCGCTCCGCACCACACGCACGTGTTCTTTTTTTTTAGGGTTAGCCACCACCACCCAACTCGCTGCACACCGATAATAATTTCGCTTTTTGAATTTTGTGAACTTCCTGACGCATAACTTCTTCGTTATAAGTCCGAATTGGCTCGCTCAAAAGCCTACGGTTCACAAATTTACGACTTCTACATGACCATTCAAGAATTTTATCTATTTGACTTTGTTTGCTAAAATTCACCTATTGGTTCATTTTTAACGTAAACGATAAACGCTCGTGAACGCTCAACGCCGCTTTCTTCGCTCTAAGTCGAATCCGGCCATTTTCGAGTCCGCAACTCTTAAATGCCAATTATGACTTGTCTCTATTGGAAAACAAAGGTTTCGTGATCCAACACAAAATTTGACTTTCATTCCGAGAATTTTACGATTCGACGCTTATCGTCCAATCGCAAATTCCTAAATTCTTCATTCTTATGATTTGTTCAACATTACAAATGACTTCCATTCATCATGTGAACATTTTAACATCCTTAATACAACAACTTATATTCATGGTTGATTTTTGGACTTATTCTTCAAGAGCTCATAACTCACAAATTATAAACTACTTAAGATTTGATTATTCATGACTTATTTATGACAATTAAAGTTTCTTAACCATCATTTCTCATATGTTCTCAACATATAACTTAACTTAGGTATACATGATACATATAATCATATAAGTTCTTTTACATTCATTTCATTTCTCTTAATAAACTTCTTACAAGTTCATATTATTTTCACATAAGTTTATAACTCATGCTAGCTTAAATGACTTATTACCAACTTAATCGCTGGCTTAAGTTCATTACTTACTCATTCATGTTTCTTAATCCCACTTTTCTTATCATCCTATCATGATAGAGATAGAAGATATTTGAGAAGAAGTCTTACTTTAGAAAGTCTTTGATAAGTAGCTTCTTCTTTTCGCTTATGGAAGTGAATTATTTGCAACTTAATCTCTCTAACACTTAAGCACTTTGTGATGTCTAGATTATTTGAGCAACCAACAAATGGCTTGCAAGCTTCTTCTATTTATAGAATTTCCAAGGTTAGGTAGTAGTTTAGTCTTTAAAACATCCCACCTCCTTAAACCACCTCCTTACTATTCATTACTTGCAAGGCACAACTTAAATCCTACACTTGGTCATTACTCTTTAGTCTTGGTCAATACTCCTACTTGATCATCACACTTACTTGATCACCACATCACTTGGTCACCACACATTCAACTATATTAATATGGTTTGCCCCACGGGTCAACCAATTTATCGACTTTAGTTTTGGGCTCGATTAATAAATCCTTTGGGCTTTGCATTAATAAACACTTATCGTTCATTAATAATAGTTGGGCCTCTCCTTTAATTCATTTGGACTTGTCCCTAATTATTAATCAATCATCCAAGTCCATTAACATTTCTTAATACATATTGTTGATGTATTTTTGTATTCTAATTTTATAGAATTTATATACTAGATTTCATCATTCATATCAACTCGTATAATACTTCAGATTATACTGCTTTTCATTACTTTGTACAATACCAACGTATCATACCATTATTACTTATTTCTTAACACTTCGCTTTTACTTAACATTTATAAATTAAGTCCATGTTTATTTATTACATTTTCCATAACTAGATTTTTATTACATAATCCATCTTACCTTATTCCATCATTACGTATTTCTGGAAACTTAAAATTATATCCCGAGCAAATACCGATGAATAGTGTTTTTTCAAAAATTTCTCGAAAACTTTTTTTTCGCTCTTGGAAATTCAAACACTTTAATTCATCCACGTAGCCCAAATACTATATATATTCTAACATCAATAGGTTATACAATGACAACCATCTTGATAATATATGGAATATGATTTTATTATTATTTAACTTAATAAAATCATTTTACAATAAGATCCGAATTTCTCTCGGCCGTTACATTCTTCCCCCTTATAAAGATTCTCGTCCCTGTAATCTCGCCTTACTTTTTTAATCAAATAGATGAGGAAAATTTTTCTTCATCTTTTCTTCTAGTTCCCACGCCGCTTCTTCAAATACGTGGTTCTTCCATATTACCTTTATCGATGGTATTACCTTGTTCCTCGTAACTTGTTCCTTTCTATCAATGATCTCGTGACGCATGACTTTCATAGGTTAAGTCTTTCTCGATATGAATCGGTTCATACTGATTACATGCTTATAGTCCGCTTTATATGGACGTAATACGATACGCGAAAATACGTTATGTATTCGTTTCTAGGTCCGGAGGTAATGCTACCATATAAGCTACCTCTCCCACCCGCTTTAATACTTCAAAAGGTCCTATAAACCTTGACTTAACTTTCCTTTCTTTCCAAAGCGATCTTTCCTTTCCAGGAGATACCTTTAGAAACACATACGAGCCCACCTCAAACTCTCGATTTAATCTATGTGAGTCAAAGATACTTTTTCTCATTCATTCCCGAAATGCGATTTAGACGATTCAATTAACTTTACCACATCCGCACGCTTGTCGCACCAATTCGGTCCTAGCATCCTGCTGCTTCTCCCACCTCATCCCAACACAAAGGTGTTCTCGATTTTCTCCCATACAGAGCTTCATACTACGCAAGATACCTATGCTTGCATGATAACCGTTGTTATATGCAAACTCTACTAGTGGTAGGTGATCATCCCAACTACCCTTGAAATCCATGACACAAGACCTCAACATGTCTTCTAACGTCCGAATTGTTCTTTCGCTCTCGCCCATCGGGCCAGGGATGATAAGTCGCGGCTTAACCTCACCGTGTTCCCAACCGCTTCTTGCAAACTCCTCCAAAAGTTCGATGTGAATCGTGGATCACGATCCGACACAATCGATATTTGCAGACTCCATGTCCGAAAATGATTTCTCGACATAAAGTTTAGCTAATCGGTCTAAGTTATACTTGACCCTAATTGGCAAAAGTGAGCCGACTTCACAACCTATCCACTATTACCCAAATCGAATCGCACTTTTTTGCGCCGCTCTAAGTCCCACCACGAAGTCCATCGTGATATGCTCCCACTTCCACTCTGAATCTCCAATGACCGTAATAAACCACTCGGTCGTTGATGTTCTACTTTAACTTTTTTTTGACAAGTTAAGCACCTACCACATACTCGCTATTTCTCTCTTCATGTTTGGCCACCAAAAACTCGTCAAGGTCTTGATACATCTTAGTGCTACTGTGATGTATCGAGTACCTCAAACTATGAGCTTCTTGTAACACTTGCTCCTTTAATTCCGCCTCATTCTAATCCAAATTCTTCCCTCAAATCTTAATAATCCCTCATTATCAAGACTATACTTAACCTCTTCCTTCTCTGATAACCGCTTTTTCATTTGGTTACACTCATCCGCTTCGAAGTCAGACTCTCCTCGATCCTTTCTACGATGGTAGATCGCATCTCCGTCAAGAAAGAGTAATTGCCCCAATCACTCGGCATCTTCACTTCTATTTCCATCCTAGCCATCTCTCGTTATTAACTCCTTTCGAGCCGTTAACATAGACAACTTTTCCCCACCCTTCCTACTTAAGGCGCTTAAGAACTACATCGGCTTTTCCAGGTGATACAGTGATTTCACAATCATAATCCTTTATCAACTCCAAATGCATCTTCTCTGTCTCATATTCAACTCCTTCTGAGTGAAGATATACTTTAGACTTTTATGGTCCGTATATATCTCACATTTTTCCCCATAAAGATAATGCCTCCATATCTTTAGGGCAAACACTACCGCTGCCAGTTCTAGATCATGAGTAGGATAAACTTTCTCATAATCCTTCAACTGCCGAGATGCATACGCAATGACTTTGCCATGCTGCATAAGCACACAACCAAGTCCTCTATGCGAAGCATCACTATACACTACAAAATTTCCCGTGTCATCTGGTAATGACAAAACAGGAGCTTCACTTAATCTTTTCTTCAGTTCTTGAAAACTGTCTTCACATTTATCCGTCCATACGTATTTCACCGTCTTCCTTGTTAAATTAGTCAACGAGGTAGCTATCTTCAAAAAATCTTGGATAAATCTTCGATAAGACCCTTACTAACCCTAGGAAACTCCGCACCTCAATCATGCTGCTTTTTGTTGTTCCCAATTCATTATCGCTTCCACCTTCACCGGATCCACCGAATCCCTCTCGTCAATGACACGACCTAAAAATCAGATTTTTTCCAAATTAAAATTCACATTTGGTGAATTTCAGATATAACTTCTCCTTCCTTAGTGTCTCCAACACTAATCTTAAGTGTTCGATGATGATCTTCTCGCGCCTTAGAATAGACTAGAATATCATCGATAAACACCACGACGAACTTGTCCAAATATAATTTGAACACTGCTCATCATGTCCATAAATGCAAAGCAGTGCATTCACAACCCAAATGACATCACCGTAAACTCGTAGAATGACCATAACGAGTCCTCGATGCGCCTTTTGTACATCTTCCTTCCTAACCTTCAACCGATGATACCCCGTCTCAAATCTATTTTAGAAAAATACTTTGCCCCTTTAATTGATCAAAGAGATCATCGATCCCGGGCAATGGGTATTTATTCTTTATCGTTAACTTGTTCAACTCTCGATAGTCGATACAAAGCCTTAACGATCCATCTTTCTTTTTTTAAACAACACCGGTGTTCCCTACTACGAAACACTTGTCGAATGTACTTCTTGTCCAATAGTTCCCAGTAGTCAACCATTAGTTCTTTCATTTCCACAGCGCCATACGATACGGTGTGCTTCGAGACCGCCAAGTGTCGCTTCCCCGCACAAAGTCTCATCACAAATTCGATCTCCCTATCCGGCGCAGAAACCCAGAACTCACTTGGAAATACATCCATGAATTCGCTTATTATAGTATTTGTTCCATGGTTGCTCCCACTCTCTGGGTATCAACAACACGGCATAGGTAACCTACACAACCCTTTCTTAAAAGTTTTCTAGTTTGTGTCATCGTAAGGCAACACGGACGTCCCAACAATTTACTACCGTAAAATACTACAGAGGTCGCTTCAACGTCCCGACACTCACACATTTCTTTTTTTGGCAATCTATAATTGCTCCATGGTTAATCAACTAATCCATTCCGAGAATTACGTCAAATTCTCCTAACTTTATTTCCAGATTAAATCTACCGATAACTTACAACCACGCACATCTACGCAACAACTCCTATGAATATCTTCAACAGAATTATCTCTTCGCTTTGCTACCTTAATGTTTAAAGGTATAGTAATTTTTTCGGGAAATAATTCTAGTCGCCTAGCAAAATCACATGCTATAAACGAACAAGTAGCACCTTAATCAAATAAAGACGATGCATTCATATTGTTGATCGGAATAATACCGCAACTACATCCCCGATGCCACCGTGATCTTGGACCGTCATATTAAAGGTGCGGGCCATTGATTTCCTACCGAAATGGACCACTAATAGCTAACTTCCCGCTATTAGGTCCCTTATTTCCTTCTATCCCTTCTTCTTCGGCAGCTTTTTGCATGTGGTCACTTGATCCACATACAAAGCATCCGTGATTCTTCTTCTGATTGGGACAAGTAGCGAAAATGTGCCCTTCCCCGCCCACAATTATAACATACCGCTTTACTTTGAGATGACTCTAAGTGAGTCTTCCGCAGTTTTTTTACAGCCTCCATCCTCCTCTTGAGTCCCCTTGTTTCGCCTCCCAGATTCCCAGAGTTAAAGCCCTTTCTTCTTCCGACTGCCGCCACTTCCACTGCTCCCTGGCCTTGGTTCCTCCATCAACCCCGCTTTTGGTCTTCTTATCTTTGTGGTAATCGCTAAGAGCCTCATTCCCACCTTCTAAATTATTGCCTTTTTCTAGTATGGTTCCAAAGGAAGTACTTTGGAACACAGAGATGCGGCTATAGAGCTGTGGTTTCAAGCCCCGCCAACCTTCTAGCCTTTCTCACTTCAAAGGTCCACTGATGTGGAGCGAATCGTGCTAGCTTCATTAAACTTGGCAAAGATACTCGGGAACCGCTCATATCCCTCGTCTCTCAATTCTAGAAACCTCATCTCCATCCTCCTCAGATACTGTGGGAAAATAGTTCTCAAGAAAATCTCCTCAACCTCTCCCACGTTAGGTTTCCTATATCGACCCTAGCCTCGGCTTTGCCTCCCACCGTGGTTGGCCTCTCCTTCATCAAATAGGTTGCAAAGGCAACCTTTTGACCTCCTCAACATTTGCTATTACAAATGCTTTCTCGATTTCTTTTACCCATGTCCTGGGCTTTATAGGGTCCGTAGTTCCTCAAACTCCCATGACCTACACTTTTTTGAAATCCTTAAAAGTAGTAGCTCAGATTACTCCAAGAATTACGTACATTAGCCCTCGTTCTATTAAATGCACCATAAAAAGATTAACGAACTCCCGCATTGATTAACCCTGACCACCCTCCTATTGGGTTAACATTAGCGCCTCGATTTCGCTGTTCTCCTTTCATGATTTTGTCATTAAGAAAACAACACATCATTATTACTTTATTCTTGTTGGTTTGTTATTGTTTGTAATAAAACAACAACTCATACTCATTACTCAACATATTCCATAAAAAGATTTATATTGATTCATAACTCAGAGTATAACACTACATTGTTTACATTACTCAAATTTTAGCCGATTACATTACCATCCCGCAATTACTTTCCAAAAATTGGGATTTACAAAAGACTACCCTTTGTTATACAAAAGAGGGTTTTACGTCACTACTAGATACATAATATTTACATATCTATTCTACTCTAGCTATCATAGATTACATCTCGCCAGAAGGCATTCTCAAAATCACCCCGCCAAACCGAAGAATAACATCTCTATCGATGGTACGACGGTCTGTCTCTGCTTCTACCCGATATATCCAAATACCCGTCATTGAAATCTACATGAGAACTCCTATGAATATAGGACATCCTCTCCAACTTCCGCTTTTAGTCTTTAGCTCCTCGCTTGAGCTCAAAGACTTCTCCTCTCAAATCTCTGACTTTTGTCCATAGCTAGACTCTATCATCGTGTCCTCTTCCCACATTCCTTCCATACTAGTCTTGTCCTCACTTGACACAACCCTCGTGTTCCTCTTTCAACTCCTTAACCTCTCGCAAAGAATGGACATTCCTATCCAATACCGACATAAATAAAGGCCTTCATTGATTCCCCCGTAGACATTTCCTCCGTAGGTGGAACTCGGGTCTCTAGAGGTGGAACTCCGTCAAAGGACATCACGCCCACCTCCTCCTCTAGCATGCCATCAAATATAGACATGTAGTCTAAGTCGCCCCGAGTCTCCCGACTGATGGTCACCAACTCGGGTTCTACTTACCACGGATTTGGTAGTATTCTACCCGATTAACTCAATCTCGCTTACTACATGTATATCTCTATACATATCATTTTCTCCCGACATCTACAATAAAACAATATAGTTTGATTAGTACACGCCAAGAAAATAATAGAAATACATAACATAATATAATGCATTTTTATAAGGTTACTTTCCATCTTTTACTTTTTATTCTTTCATAAGGTTACTTAAGGTTCTACTTTCCCCTTAAGTTTTATAACCTAGGCTTTGATACTAACTTGTAGCGCCCCAAATCCGGGTATCTTCCAACCCGATGATGATGGTGCTATATCAGATAACATTCATACATTCATTCAATTGAAAAGTCTCAAAGAACTAATATAACCTCTATATATTTAAAGTAATATTTACATTTCCCAAGTTCTAAACCCATTACAAAGGTTCTTTGTCATAATATCGCTTATATTACAACAATAGACCTATACTATTACAAAACAAATTTTAGAAATCATTTTTTTTTCTTTTCCTTTATCTTTTCCCCGATCCTTCTGGACGTCACCTTTTAGTCAGATTCATATGGTTCAAGCAAGAGTGAGCATAACTAGCTCAAAGAAGTATAACAATTTAATAACAACATGCTTGACATATACAAATCAGATATCTTCGATAATCGAATAATAGTTATGAAGTACTATTGATAATTCAAAATAGCACTTCATCTTTTTCTTTCAAAATGTTTTACAATAACAACAAGATTAGTAAAACATTCACTCCTACGAGAGACCTCGAGTATTCATTCTTTATTGAAAAGGACAACCCTAAGCAAATCCAGTAAGTCTCGATATTACTTACGAGCACTTCTAGGTGATCACCTATTGTACTTTATGTCGATCAACACTACATCCATTAAACGTATGTACGCTTAAGCATTTGGCAACCTCACGCGTTCCTGCTGCTTTTACCGACAAAACATTTGTTTAACATTTCATTTTTCTTTGAAAACCATAACAAGTAGTTGACAAAAGATAACAACCATTTGATAATACATGATTAGATTATCAATATTTCAAGTCTAGCCAAAGGAACTGGCTTTAACTTCAACATATCTCAATTCATGTGAAAGAATACATGAACATCAAAAAACTTGTTCGATTGAATCAAACAAGAGTTAGAATACTTGCCTTTTAGCGTCTGCTACTTGTTTTTTTAACTTTATATTCAAGTCGCTCAAGTCTCTACAATACATGATCACATAATGCCTTACATTAGGTCACATATAATCAAGTATGTATATATATACTATATCATACTTTTATTTCAATCTAATTGTGTACTAGATTCAATTACTATTCGCTTCGGGTTTGTCATTTACCATTGCATTTATATTTGACTAGGCTATCTTAACCTTTACATTACATTCCTTAAGGTTTAACAAAGTTTAACAATGTTACATTACCTCCCTTAAGTTATGTTTACTTCCATTTCTTTTCTTTCAGCACTTAGAAAATTTCCTTACTATCTTTGTTTCGAGATCTGAGTCATGCACGCCAGATTTATATTTATACATCTCATGTCATGCACATGCCTTATCAGATCTCTAACTCTCGGACTTATCATCATGCCACCACTTTATCGAACTAAGGTTCATGTCATGCATTTAACTCTCGCAGAGATGCTTTCACATCGTTCGCTCATCATGCCACATGGGTCTTTTTTGTTTAGGGTTGAGCCACACCAACGCCAACTCTCAGGCACCAGATAATAATTTCAGCTTTAAATTTTGAACTTCCTGACGATAACTTCTTCAAGTATAAGTCCGAATTGGCTCGCTCAAAAGCCTACGGTTCACAAATTACGACTTTCTACATGACCATTCAAGAATTTTATCTATTTGACTTTGTTTGCTAAAAATTCACCTATTGGTTCATTTTTAACGTAAACGATAAACGTCTCGTGAACGCTCAACGCCGCTTTCTTCGCTCTAAGTTTAATCCGGGCCATTTTCGAGTCCGCAACTCTTAAATGCCAATTATGACTTGTCTCTATTGGAAAACAAAGGTTTCGTGATCCAACACAAAATTTGACTTTCATTCCGAGAATTTTACGATTCGACGCTTATCGTCCAATCGCAAATTCCTAAGAATTCTTCATTCTTATGATTTGTTCAACATTACAAATGACTTCCATTCATCATGTGAACATTTTAACATCCTTAATACAACAACTTATATTCATGGTTGATTTTTGACTTATTCTTCAAGAGCTCATAACTCACAAATTATAAACTACTTAAGATTTGATTATTCATGACTTATGACAATTAAAGTTTCTTAACCATCATTTCTCATATGTTCTCAACATATAACTTAACTTAGGTATACATGATACATATAATCATATAAGTTCTTTTACATTCATTTCATTTCTCTTAATAAACTTCTTACAAGTTCATATTATTTTCACATAAGTTTATAACTCATGCTAGCTTAAATGACTTATTACCAACTTAATCGGCTTAAGTTCATTACTTACTCATTCATGTTTCTTAATCCCACTTTTTTATCATCCTATCATGATAGAGATAGAAGATATTTGAGAAGAAGTCTTACTTTAGAAGTCTTTGATAAGTAGCTTCTTCTTTTCTCGCTTATGGAAGTGACTTATTTGCAACTTAATCTCTAACACTTAAGCACTTTGTGATGTCTAGATTATTTGAGCAACCAACAAATGGCTTGCAAGCTTCTTCTATTTATAGAATTTCCAAGGTTAGGTAGTTTAGTCTTTAAAACATCCCACCTCCTTAAACCACCTCCTTACTATTCATTACTTGCAAGGCACAACTTAAATCCTACACTTGGTCATTACTCTTTAGTCTTGGTCAATACTCCTACTTGATCATCACACTTACTTGATCACCACATCACTTGGTCACCACACATTCAACCATATTAATATGGTTTGCCCCACGGGTCAACCAATTTATCGGACTTTAGTTTTGGGCTTGATTAATAAATCCTTTGGGCTTTGCATTAATAAACACTTATCGTTCATTAATAATAGTCAGGCTCTCCTTTAATTCATTTGGACTTGTCCCTAATTATTAATCAATCATCCAAGTCCATTAACATTTCTTAATACATATTGTTAATGTATTTTCATTCTATTCTAATTTTATAGAATTTATATACGGTATTTCATCATTCATATCAACTCGTATAATACTTCAGATTATACTCGCTTTCATTACTTTGTACAATACCAACGTATCATACCATTATTACTTATTTCTTAACACTTCGCTTTTACTTAACATTTATAAATTAAGTCCATGTTTATTTATTACATTTTCCATAACTAGATTTTTATTACATAATCCATCTTACCTTGTTATTCCATCATTACGTATTTCTGAAACTTAAAATTATATCCCGAGCAAATACCGATGAATAGTGTTTTTTCTAAAACTTTTAATTTCTCTTGAAAAAACACTTTAATTCATCGCCGTAGCCCAAAAATTCAAATACTTTAATTCATCCACGACAACCATCTTGAAATACTTATATTTTATTCAATAATCATTATACAATAAGATCCATTTTTTCTCGGTGTTAACCATTCGTAACGTTTTCGCGTGACGATGTTACGTAAATATATGGACGACCCAACCACATTATTAAGTTAGAACCGCATTTTATAGCAAAAGATTTAATGTACGAAGGTAAAATCATTTTGGATAAAGGAGCAGATCCCAATTTGCCAATTTCGAGAGACGAAATTTCATAAGGAGGGAGGTTGTAAGACCCCAACTTTTTATAAATAAAGATTTAATTTTCTCTAATTATTATTTTGAAATAGTAAGGGGTTGATTTGATTAATGTGGTTAGTTATGGGTAAAATGCGCAAATATTTTTAAATAAGCAAGTGGTTATAAAATATTCATTGTTGTCGAGGAATATTCGTTTGGTCGTGGAATATTCTTCCTATCGGGGAATATTCGCATTTGACGTATGCATCTTTTTGGGCCCCATAACGGAAAGCGATTGGATGAAGAAAACGACAAGTATAAGTTGTTTATAAATAACGGCGTAGTTGTTACCGTTAATAATGTTGGAATATCCGGTGGTTAAAACACGTGTCTGCTGTTATTGCACAAGAACACACGGTATTGCACTTAATTATTGATTCTTACATAAGAAGGCACTACTCAATAATTGTTACGGTAATTACTGTTCAGTATTTTATTTTATTGATTCAATAATTGCTACGTTGATATTTTATATTATTGTTGTTTTAATAATTGTCACTACACAGTATTTTTCATTATCGAGCAATAATTCATATTATCCTAATAATATTATTAGATAACATTATTGGCAATGTCTAGAAAGTTCTCGCCTAAGGAGAGGTTTGGTCACCTAATTGCGGCGCTACCAAGAAGGAGAGAAATTCTTATTGGAAAGCCCCTCTTTCCTGAAGAAATTCTCGTCATTCGATATTGTGATTCTGTAATATTATTTATAAATAATTAATTATTGATTTATATGATAAGGAAAATATTCATTTTATGTGGATATAGATGGAGAAAATTTTTAATGTGACAATTGTTGAAAATTTATATTTTATCTTTTCTGATAAAATAATTGATTTAAATATATTATTATATTTTAATAATATAATAATAAGGTTATTTTTTACAATGAATGTGGGATATATGAGTATATGAGGAGGAAGAGTATTTTTGTTGCAAAAGTTATTTAAAACATGTTAAACATGTCTGTGGGCCCATTTCTTGACTGAAATTTGATCATAGCCTGTAAAATCGCCCGTTTATGGATTTCGGTCAATTTATGTTTGAAATTTGGAAAAACATTCTTCTGCAAAGTTGTAGATAATGGAATTTCCTATGGACAAGACATAAGGTCCGAATTTTTCTGACAAAAGGGCTATTTATTATGAATTATTGAAGTTCCGGATTAATTAATTATTATTTTTTTTGGAGTTTTAAATAACTTTTATATGAAAAACGTTTTTGGCAAGTTTGGCACATGTGTGGCTGATATTTTGGATCAATGAAGGTGTGCGTAAGAATTTATAATATATATTTATATTATTATATTAAATTTTCTACTTTGGTGTTCTAAGCATTTTCCTATAAATAGGGTGCTTAGTTTAGAATTGAAAATCACACCAGAATCTGAAGTTTTCTCTCTCTATATTATCGAGCGTATTTTTGTGAGTGTTTAGATACTTTGAGTTTTGCTATACGGTGCACGTTCCTTCAGCACTATATCTAGTATTCTAGTCAGAAGTACTGTCTTTTTGAGGTAAGGGGTGTAATTTTCTTCGTAAATGATATTATTTCTTTCAATATCATTATGCCAAAATATTGATCTGAACTTTTTATCAAATTTGGAACTTTTCATGTCGGGGTTACTATTCACGAGTTACTATTCATGAGTAACTATTCACGAGTTACTATTCACGAGTTACTATTCATGAGTACTATTCATGAAGCATGATGATTTTTCTTGTGTAATTTCTACCTTTTACTGTCGGAGTTACTATTCACGTATACGACACTATTCACGTATACGACACTATTCACAGAAAAATTAAATTTTCTTTTTTGTGTCCAAGATTATCTGTTATGGTTTCTATCTTTGATTGGATCTATGTTTTGATCTTTATTTTTGAATTCTGCTCCACAATAGTTTATTATGGAGTATTTTTGAATATGGATAAACCGAAGTACGAATCCTTACTATTTGTTCTTTTGTCTCACTGGATTCGTTTTCTTTAAAATATTTTTCATCATCCTCAGTCCTAAATGATGATATTACTGAATATCTTTGGCTCAGTGCAGAAAGATGAATGATTTCTTGATGAATATCTTTGGCCCGTAGTGCAAAGATGAACAGGTGTTGAGATGAATTTGACCGACTGATGAATATCTTTGGCCTGTAGTGCAAAGATGACTATTTGATTCAAGATGTATATTGATTGATGTTACCGGGATAAAATATCGATGATGGACTTTTAAATTCATAGATGATAGTAGATTTCATTCTCTACTTAACTCTTCTAATGAATTGTTGTTTTCGCTGCAGTTGTTGATCTAAAACTTGTTGTCTATTGTATTCTATTAGATTTTTCCATGTTGAAGACTAAGGATAATTTGTTGTACATTATCTTAGTCATAATATTCTTTACTGGGCTAGTTGAGCTCACCCTTTTCCTTTTTGTTCCATGTTTCTTCTCAAGAGACGAGAATATAGCGAGAACTAGTCGGGGTGTGGAGTAATGGTTCAAGACAGTTGTTTTAGTAGTCCTCACTATTTTGTAAAATAGTGTATCAATAATTTTAATGAGGACTCCTTTTGAGTTTGTATACTCTCTATTAGACAGTATTTGTATTTAAACTCACAGTGTATGTGTTGTCGTATTTTGCACGACAATTGTATTAATATAGTTGTAGTTGTTTCTGTACCATGTATTTGGCGACTCATAATAGGTTGGGTTGATTGGACCTATTTTGGGGGCGTCACATTTGTGTATTCATCAATAGTCATGATCATGCCAACAACTGTCCATCAATGCACTACGAGCCAATGAGGACTTTTACCACATCATTTGTAACATTACGGTCATGATTATACCGAATAATCCATGGTCATAATCATACCAAGTCCATCTATGCACTACATGCCACAGATGACTTTCAACATATTATAAACATGAGGATGATGACAATGATATAAGAATTCAATAAAACAAGTTTAAAGATAAAATTTTAAAGATTTATAATTTGATTTATCCAGAAATCAATAACGTCCAAATTGTCAACATGATACTGCTTTATGGAGTAAAATTCAAGAATAATTGTGAGACCCCAGATTTTATCAATAAAGATTTAAATTTTGTTGAAATAATTTTTTTAATATTATGGTGTGAATTTAAGATAATATTATAGTTGTGGGTAGTATTTATAAATTTTGCAAAGTATGCAAGTGGTTATATTATATTCGATTGGTCGGGGAATATTCTTGCTTAGCGGGGAATATTCGTCTAACTACTCAATCATTGGTGGACCCTACAATGTAATTATTGTTTTGATTGAGAAAACGACAAAAATATTTTATTGAAATAACGGCGGAAGTTTTACCGTGTATTCTTGTTGAACTACTCTCGGTAGTAAAAAATACGATGTCACGTGTGGGTTGCATAGTAAAGCACACCAGTATTGATTATTGATGCTTATGTGAGAAGTCACTCGGTTTGATTCCATTATTGTTTATTAATAATATGAATTATTATAACGATAATGACGCTTTGTTTTATTCGTATTATTAACGTAATAAAATGAAACATCTTTTATATAAAATAGAATACTTTATTAAAGTTATTCTATAAATAGAATATATTATATTTTATTATGCATAGTGTTGCATAGTGTTTTTGCATAGTGTTTTGCATAGTATTGCATAGTGTTTGCATAGTAAAATGTTTTTATATAAATAGAATATATTATATTTTATTTAAAAGATTTTTCTTTAAATATGGACCGTCGATTAAAGTAAATCAATCTGGACCGTTCATGGATTAGTTACTATGCATTCCATTTTCCTATAAATAGAAGCTCATTCCTTCATTATTTTCTTACTTAATTCATTGAAACTCTAGAGAGAAATTATAGAGAGAAGCTATATAGAGAAAATTATAGAAAGAAGAAGAGTATTCTCGCTACTTCACTATTTCTATATTCAGTTCTTTTTACGGTAAGGGGTGTTATTCTTTCTTCTTGAAGAGAACTTCATTATTCCATTCATTATTATTACATTGGAATAACTTTTGTAAAAGTGGCATACCCTATACATAACCTCAGATACGCATATACCCTATACTTGGTGAAATCCTTATGTTATTCCATTGCTTATTATTCTGTTGGAATAACTTTTGTATACGCCACCCTATACTTGGTGACATTCTTCTATTATTACATTGGAACATCACATGCATGTGTTTTACACACCTGACCGGTTCCGCTTTTATTATTATGTTGGAACATCCTCATGCATGTGTTTTACACCTGGACTGGTTCCGTCTTTATCATTCTGTTGGAATATCCTATCTCGTGTGTTTTACACCGGATCCGGTTCCATCTTTATTATTCTCGTTGGAACATCCTCGCTTGGTGTGAATTTCACCGACTGGTTCCGTTATTATTATTCTCGTTGGAATAACTTTGTCTGTCAGTAATCGCATGCATGGTGATTTCTTTTGTTATTCCATTCTTTATTATACCCAAATTGGTTAAAACTTTGACTTCTATACTCCATGAAATTAGTAGAATATCCTTGATATTTGCGTTTCATCCAGTATCTTTTCATGGAAATATTCTTCTGATCATTATTGAATTTTACTCTACGAAACAGTATCATGTTGACAATTTGGACGTTAATAATTCATGGATTAAATAATTCTTGAACTTGTTTTATTGAATTACTATGTCATTGTCATCATCCTCATGTTATATTATGTTATCTTTGGGCTTACGTGCATAGATGAACTTAGTATGATTATGACCAGGGATCATTCGGTATAATCATGACTTGATATAAATGATGTGACAAAAGTCCTCGGTGGCTTTTGTAATGCGTGATGGATAGTTTTTGGTATGATTATGACCGTGGGTGATTACGTATAGTCATGACCATTGATAATTTGATGAAAATCCTTGACCGTGTAATGCGGGGATGATTAAATGTGGTGGTTTATTTATTAAAATTTGAGTCTCAATGATAAAATTGATGAAAACCTTTTAAAACCTAAAAGATAGTAGACTTTATTCTCTACTTGACTCTTTTAATGGATTGCTTATTCCACTTGCGCTTAAACCGGTTGTCTATTGTATTTTATCGCTTTAACATCATTGAAGGCTAATGATAATTTATTCGCATTATCTTAGTCATAATATTTCTTCTTGGGCTAGTTGAGCTCACCTTTTCTTTCACCGTTCTCTTCAGAAATGAGAACATAGTTTGGACGAAGCCGGGGAACGAAGTAATGGTCCGAGGATAGCATTAGTAGTCCTCACTATTACGTGAAATAGTGTGATAATAGTTGTAATGAGGACTCCTTTTGAGTTTGTATAATATCTAGTAGACAATATTTGTATTCAAACTCACGTTTATGTCGTATTGTACACCTACGCTTAGGTTAGTAAGTTGTATTTGAATTTATGTACCATGTAAGTGGCGACCCAAGATGGGTGGCGTATACCTAATTTTAGGGGCGTCCACGGTTGGTATCGAGCCATAAGTGTGAAGAGCCCCGAGCCTCACCGGGTGACTTCTGTTGATGGGGATGCACCGCCGGACTCTCCGTAGGGGCCGCCGCTCATGCAAGTGGCAAACCGATAGGTATCAATGTGAGGTCTTGACACAAGTTGGTGTCCAGTCACACAGTTGGGATCGAGCTTAGGGATATGATCCTCAAGCTAAGAGGTGAGAATAGTACTAGGAGGGAGAGACGGGGAATTCCTTCGCTAGTATGACCTACCTAAATTTATTTGGTATTTAATTAGTCTCGAGAATATAGGGATAATTTGTTACATGTCAATTAACCATTGTTTTGTGACAAGTGTTTGAGAATGGCATCCTGAAAATGCTTTGAGTTAAGCAATGAAGCGGATGAGAGTGTTGATTCAAATTTCAAACAAAAAGGTAACGACCAACAACACGATAATAATCATCTTTGGTGGCAACGGCTATCGAACAATGATAACCATCGTGGAAATTATCATGCTAAGAATGGTAACCACTTGATTGGTAATCATGACAAAGATAATAGAAGTGGAAATTTCAAGAAGAGAGGTCATTTAGCTCGATTTTGTCGATATAGTGAAGTCAAGTCTAGCTTTGGGATAGTGGCACCAAAGGCGGATGGGGACAAAACAAAGTCGGTGGTTTTAGGAAGAGCGTTTTTCGTGACTTCTCAAAAAGTGGGTAACCCGAACGAAGTTAGCACGGGTTAGTTAATTATAAATTCTTGCGAAGTCTATACCTTATTAGATATCGGTTCTACCCATTCTTTTATCTCTCTTGCTTGCGTTCAACGTTTAAATTTGACTTCGGAGAAATTAGAATTTGATTTATCTATTGAAACTTCGTTGGGAGAAACCTTCGTTACCTCCACCGCTTATTAATCTTGTTGTTTCAAATAAACACTTTCACGCGTACTGTCGATATTATCTCTTTGAAAATACTTGCCTTTGAGGTAATTTTTGAAAACGATTGATTAATTACTCATTATTCTTTTTGTAAGGTTGTTAGCTTTCATATTCCTAACCAACTTTGTTATCTGAATTCAAAGTAACCAAACCCTAAAGTTAATCACCGTTATATCAAGCCATAAGTAAAGAGCCCCAAACCTTTCGTTGTTGACTTCCTTGTGTGGAATGCACCGCCGGACTTTTCTCAGAAGGCGGCGTCGCCATGAATGAAGATGGCAAGTTTATAGGTATCATTGTGAGGTGCTATCCAAAGTTAAGGGATAGAAGTCACGATTGGTATTAATGTGACGTACTATCCAAGTCTTGGACGAGAGTCACAGCTTTTGAATGATATTTCTATTATTAATAAATTTCTGGCGTATTCTTGAAGACTTCTTTGCCTACTTAGAGCGTGAAATCGAATTTCGTATTGACCTCTATAAAACCCATTTCTTAAACCTCAAATATTTCTTCAACTAAAATGAATAGCTTTACGTGGTTTATGATGAAAGTCATAATAAAAGCATAGGACTGATGAAAATCATGGGTATATGAAGTATTAGTAAGTTTTATGATGAGTTATGTTGGTTAGTATGTGAAAACATGAAAGTTTCTTAGAAATCACAAAGAGTTGAAAATCGATTTTTGTGAAAAAACGTAACATGAAATTCAATTGACCATATCTCTTATTATATTTTGAATTTTTGAATGTGGTCAAGTCCTAGAGTTAGATCTATGAGTTACCTAACTAATCCAAGTGGAATTACTGGAAAAGGTGTTGTAGATTTTTGTGTGGACTGATTTTTTGCAAATGAGGCCAAAGCTGTAAATTTCGAAAATGCTACTGCCCAGAAACTTTAAGGGACTGTTTCGGCCACTTAAATTATGAGAAAAATTCTGGCCTTTTGGGACATGAAAGTATATGGTATAAAGTACCTCCTGTCCAAAATGAGCTCATTCTCGACTTAAAATGAGCAAGTTATGACTATTTCAATATTTAGGTTTTTCCAACGAAAAACGCTATAACCGGAGTTCTATAACTCAGATGACCATGAAATTTAAACTGGAAGCTCATGTTAACATGTGTAAGGTCCTGCCAAGATTTGGGAATTTTGGAGTTAAACTTGAGGTAGCTAATTTCTTAAGGAATTAATTAGAAATTGATTTTTGAAAATAGTAAATGAATTTTAAAAATTCTTAGAAAAATATATTTTCATTATGAGACTATATTATGCTAAATCCCAGAAAAGAAATATTTTTGGGACTGATATGGTATTTTCATGAAAATAGTTTAGTTACTGAACATATGAGTTAAATATGTTATGTGAAGTAACAAAGTTGAAAATAGGATTTTATGGCTAAAGAATCCTATATAGAGTATATGCATATTTTTTGATGAGGATTTGATAATTGGTGATGATATTTTATGAGTATGGCATTTTGAATGATTAAATGCATTATATGGTAAAGCGTAAACAATTAAGATAAATTGTTTATAAATTTAAGAAGTGATTAAAATATTGTTATAATATTAATGATATTAGATTATGAGATTATTAAGTGATTGATAACATGGGGATATTCTTGAATCTGGATAAATTATATTATAAATATTTAATATTTATCCTTTATCTCATTTGATTGATTCTTTATATCATTATCCTCATGCTTATATTATGTTGAAAGTCATCTCGTGGCACATGGTGCATAGATGGACTTGGTATGATTATGACTGAGGATTGTTCGGTATAATCATAACTCAGTAATTGAAAACACAATTATCTTTGGTAGTGAGTGCATGGATAATTTGTGGTCGTGATACTAATGAATACACAATTATCTTTGGTAGTAGTGCATGGATAATTTGTGGTCGTGATACTAATGAATACACGATTATCTTTGGTAGTAGTGCATGGATAATTTGTGGTCGTGATACTAATGAATACACGATTATCTTTGGTAGTAGTGCATGGATAATTTGTGGTCGTGATACTAATGAATACACGATTATCTTTGGCCATAGTGCATGGATAATTAAGTGGTCGTGATACTTAATGAATATCCTTGGCTCGTAGTGCGGGGATGATTCGATGATATGGATTAATTATTGAAATTTGAGTCTCAAAGAATGAAATATTAATTCATGGATGTGGTAAAAGTCATCTTTGGTCAGTAGTGCATTGATAGACTTGGTATGATTATGACCACGGATTATTCGGTATAATCATGATCAGAATTGAAAACACGAATATCCTTAGCCGAGAGTGCATGGATAATTCATGGTTGTGATACTATTAAGTCGAGTCTCAAAGATTATTGGTTTTACTGATTATATATCTTTGGCCCGTAGTGCAAAGATGAATTTTAATAAATATCTTTGGCACAGAGTAGTGCAGATGAATTGTTAATGAATAGCTTTGGCAGATTTCAAAGATGAATTTAATATTTTTAAACGATAAAGGTATTCAAGGTATCCTCATCTCTTTATCATATCAGGTACGTACCCTAATTTCGAGGGCGAAATTCCATAAGGAGGGGAGATTGTGAGACCCCAGATTTTATCAATAAAGATTTAAATTTTGTTGAAATAATTTTTTAATATTATGGTGTGAATTTAAGATAATATTATAGTTGTGGGTAGTATTTATAAATTTTGCAAAGTATGCAAGTGGTTATATTATATTCGATTGGTTCAGGAATATTCGGTTTAGCGGGAATATTCGTGATAACGGCTCAATCATTGGTGGACCCCACAACAGAATTATTGTCGGATTGAGAAAACGACAAAAATATTTTATTGAAATAACGGCGGAAGTTTTACCGTGGTTACTGTTGAACTACTCGGTAGTAAAAGTACAGTAATACGTGTGGTTGCATAGTAGCACACGGTATTGATTATTGATGCTTATGTGAGAAGTCACTTAGTTTGATTCCATTATTATCGATTAATAATATGAATTATTATAACGATAATGACGCTTTGTTTTATTCAGTATTATTAACGTAATAAAACGTAAACATCTTTTATATAAAATAGAATACTTTATTAAAGTTATTCTATAAATAGAATATATTATATTTTATTATGCATAGTGTTGCATAGTGTTTTGCATAGTGTTTTGCATAGTATTGCATAGTGTTTGCATAGTAAAATGTTTTTATATAAATAGAATATATTATATTTTATTTAAAAGATTTTTCTTTAAATATGGACCGTCAGATTAAAGTAAATCAATCTGGACCGTTCATGGATTAGTTACTATGCATTCCATTTTCATATAAATAGAAGCTCATTCCTTCATTATTTTCTTACGAATTCATTGAAACTCTAGAGAGAGAAATTATAGAGAGAAGCTATAAAGAGAAAATTATAGAAAGAAGAAGAGTATTCTGCTACTTCACTATTTCTATATTCAGTTCTTTTACGGTAAGGGGTGTTATTCTTTCTTCTTGAAGAGAACTTCTGTTATTCCATTCATTATTATTCATTGAATAACTTTGTAAAAGTGGCATACCCTATACATAACCTGTATACGCGGCATACCCTATACTTGGTGAAATCCTTATGTTATTCCATTGCTTATTATTCTGTTGGAATAACCTGTATACGCGGTTTACCCTATACTTGGTGACATTCTTCTATTATTCTGTTGGAACATCCTGTCTGTGTGTTTTACACCTACCGGTTCGCTTTTATTATTATGTTGGAACATCCTCATGCATGTGTTTTACACCGACCGGTTCCGCCTTTATCATTCCGCTGGAATATCCTATCATGTGTTTTACACGGGATCCGTTCCATCTTTATTATTCATTGGAACATCCATCGCTTGCAAATGAATTTCACCGACACGGTTCCGTTATTATTATTACATTGGAATAACCTGCCTATGTGAAGTAATCGCATGCATGGTGATTTCTTTTGTTATTCCATTCTTTATTATACCCAAATTGGTTAAAACTTTGACTTCTATACTCCATGAAATTAGTAGAATATCCTTGATATTTGCGTTTCATCCAAAGATATCTTTTCATGGAAATATTCTTCCGATCATTATTGAATTTTACTCACGAAACAAAGATCATGTTGACAATTTGGACGTTAATAATTCATGGATTAAATAATTCTTGAACTTGTTTTATTGAATTACTATGTCATTGTCATCATCCTCATGTTATATTATGTTATCTTTGGGCTTACGTGCATAGATGAACTTAGTATGATTATGACCGAGGATCATTCTAGGTATAATCATGACTTGATATAAATGATGTGACAAAAGTCCTCGATGGCTTTGTAATGCAATGATGGATAGTTTTTGGTATGATTATGACCAGGGGTGATTCGGTATAGTCATGACCATTGATAATTTGATGAAAATCCTTGACCGTGGTAATGTGAGGATGATTAAATGTGGTGGTTTATTTATTAAGTCGAGTCTCAAATGATAAAAATTGATGAAAACCTTTTAAAACCTAAAAGATAGTAGACTTTATTCTCTACTTGACTCTTTTAATGGATTGCTTATTCACGCAATTAAACCGGGTTGTCTATTGTATTTTATCGGTTTAACACTATGAAGGCTAATGATAATTTATTCTCATTATTATCTTAGTCATAATATTTCTTCTCTGGGCTAGTTGAGCTCACCTTTTCTTTCACCTTTGTTCTCTTGTGAAATGAGAACATAGCCGGGACGAGTCTGTGGAACGAAGTAATGGTCCGAGAGGATAGCATTAGTAGTCCTCACTATTCTGTGAAATAGTGTGATAATAGTTGTAATGAGGACTCCTTTTGAGTTTGTATAATATCTAGTAGACAATATTTGTATTCAAACTCACGATTTATGTCGTATTATACCACGGCAGCTTAGGTTAAGTAAGTTGTATTTGAATTTATATACCATGTAAGTGGCGACCCAAGATGGGTGACGTATACCTAATTTTGGGGGCGTCACAATAATATTATACCAAAAATAATTTGGACCGAAAATGAATCAATTTTTATCACCACTACACCAAAAATGGCCTCTAGTGAAGAACAAATCCTTCACTAGAGGCCCTATATCACTCACAAGTGATTTATTGCGAAGAAATATTTCCTTCACACGAGTGCTCGCATTAGACCTCCTTGCAATTGGGTATCCTTCGCTAAGTAATAACTAAATGTTTTTTGTGAAGGATATATTGTGAATAACTTTTTTATTCACAAATTGTATTTAGTAATGGAATATTGTTATTTAGTGAAAGATTGGTTTCCTTCACAAATAATATTTTAAGAATGACTATTTGAAATTAGTGAATAACTTTATTCCCTCACAAATAATATATTGTGAAGAACAAATTTATTTAACGAGAGAAAATTTTCCTTCACTAATTATAAATTGAGAATGTAACTTCAAATTAGTGAGGGAAATAATCATTCATTGATGACTAACTAATTAACTACAAAAGATTTAGTGAGGAAAATAATCCTTCATTAATGTCAATTTCTCATGTAAAATCATTCACAAATTAAAAATTTATAAATAAAAATTAATTGATAAATAATCAAAATTCATTACAAATTATAATTAATTTTCAAATCAATGATTTCATATTTATTACAATCAACAGAAGAAAGTCAATACATTTCTAAAATTAACAATACATAATAAAATCAAAACCTTAACATGATTAAAATTAGCAAACATCATGCACCTTTTGCCAAAGATACAAAGAATATCAAAAACTCGAAACCTTCAGTAGTCAAGACTCAAAGATACACTAGGCATCACAAAGAGAAGGTAGAATGCACTAGGCAACACAACTCCAAACTTGGTCCAAATCCCAAAGATTCCACAAACCAAAGCCACCCCTTGAAGACATAAGTGTGCCGATTTCTTCAAATTTCTGAACCGGGTAACCATCTATGTACCAAAATTGCTAGAGGACAAACAAAAGAAAAAGAGCAAGAAATAAAAAACATAATAAATAACAACAAAGAACATGAAAAATCTGCAAATAAAAATTACCATACAAAACAAAGAACCATCAATACAAAGTATAACAATATTTAGGAGTTGTTGTTTCAACTAGTGATGCATAGTGATCTTTCAAGATTATAGGACTCATTTACATTTTCTATGAGAGGAGACCCTACTGAACTAACAATTTTAATTAACATTTTTCCTATTAATGAGGTTTAACCTTCAAACTAAATTCAGTCAAAAGAATTGCTAGACACGAAACTAGATCATAAGTATTACATCACTTGAAGAGTGTTTGCTGTGGATTTCACAATCATCTTGGGAATAAAGAATAAACATGTTAACCATGCCCACAAAAGAAGCTTCCTGAAGCCAAGGCAATAAGCTGTCAGACGAGGAGCAAGGAATAGGGTTATAATACAGTACTAACTGATGCCAAATAATCAAAAGAATCTAAAGTACCACTCTAAATCATGCCATACAGCAACGAATGTGAAGATGACCCATATGTTGAGCAGTTTCTTTGAGAGCCACCAAGAGGAATGTACATGTACCGAAAATTGTAGTCAAGTATACGCTTTCATTGTCAATAAAGAAATGCTAGAGATATGCAGGATAAAATTTATAAGTGCACCTAACAAGCCATTTGTTGAAGGAAGCATGCCAATATTTCCAAAAGGTTTCCAAGTTATGGCAATTATTTATACATCTTGGCATGTTCTCAGGTGTCTCGATGCCATTTATCTACAACATATAAAGACATCCAAGTCCAACAATTAATGTCCTATATACAAAAAGAAAAAATGGAAGATGATCTCAAGTGTAGAATTCCAACAAGTCTATCAGTGACCAGAACTGAAAGAAGCGCCAAATGAGAAGAAACTTGAGCCACATGAAGATTAAGACCTGTCCAGTATAAAGAACGAAGATTACAGCAGAATTTAAGCAGCAAGCCTTGCATTAAATTAATTTCACTGATAGACTGTACAGACGAGAAACCGTCTAAAACATGGCATACAACCATATATCACATGTAACAAGATCACTAGGTTAGTAAATCACATGTACCCAAAGGGTAATTTTCCTTTTTTTTTTACAAGTAAAGGAGTAAGATTATTAAGATAGAGAGATGTTAAAAACTCAAATACAAGGACTAAATCCACGGGTGACAGCACTTAAGCTTGAGGATTGAACATATCATATTCTCTATTTTTTGTCAAACCCCAAGGAAGAAGTTTTGAATAGGGGGCAAAAAGGTGTGAGAAGAATGTAGTTACTATGAGTGATCTAGTCAAAAAGTAAAATCATCATAATAGTTTTTTATAATGTTCATTTAATTTTCTAGAAAACATAGATAGTTGTGAGAATGATAAAGTCAGAAGACTCATTACTGAGGGAGCACCACTAATCTTGTTCGAATTCAAGAATAGCTTTCCTAAAAATCTTTTGGAAGAAAAATTCCAGTGAGAAGACAACTTGCAGTTTGTATTTCCTACTTCCTTGGACCAATTAAACATTTTACCTAGTTCGCCAATACTTACTTGGACTAATCATTTTCTACATCCTTGGATTGCCTAATATCTCAACACTTACTAGGATTAATCACTGCCTTCAAAATTTTTGTGTGCATATTTCCACCGTTATCCAGCTCGCCATTATAAAAGCACTTACATCCAGTGAACAACAGTTTTCAGCTGTTCTCTCAAAACTTTCTCTTTTGAGAAGTTGTAACGAATGAGTGGTTTGAGTTGTGATCTTGAGGACAGAATCCTTATAAGGAGGGAATGATGTAACAATCCAGATTTTTAATTATAATATTTAAATATTTATTGAATTATATAAATATTTAATAGATGTGTTTATCGTTGAATAAGTATTTGTTTAATTGATTTGATGTGATTTGATTATTTATTTGTTTAATAAATAATTAATGAGTTAAGGAAAGTAATTATTTTAAAATAGTAATCTAATTTAATAATTAAGTTAGAGAGTTTATAATGATTAAATAAATTACTATATTATGCAATGAATTGTTATTAGAATTAATAAATTAAGTATGAAAACTTAATTAAATGAAAGTGTGACAAATAACTATATTATAGTGGTTATTAAAATAAATTAAAGTGATTTTAATTTAGTTTGCCAAAGCAAGGCTTAAGTTTATTAAGTCTCTAAGTTTTAAATTGTTTTGCCAAACAAAGCCCTATGGTTTTTGGTTTATAAATTTTGAATTAATAATAAATCAAATATAATTATATGTTATATTAGTAACTGATAACTTATTAGCATTATTTAATATAGCGTCAGTTTTTACGTTTGAAAAGCGGGCGTTGGGTTGTCTTATTTTTAGTTTACATATAATGTATTTGGATTATACTGATAACTAAGAAAAGAAAGGAAAAAGAGAAGTTACAGAGAAAAGAAAACAAAGAAAGGTTTGAGAGAGTTTTGAGAGAGAATTGAGAGTTGTGGATTTCAAGTATTCTAGCAAGGATTTTTAAGCAACAAAAGGTATGTGGCTATAACTTTAATATATGTAAGTATATATGTTTTACGTCATTATGCCTAAGTCTCTGTGTTCTTCGCTTATGTATAAAGTTTTTACAAAATTCTTAGTAAACCATGTTTTTATAATTGGTTATGATATTACATGTATTTGTAATTTAAACTAGCATATATATATAGTTATGTATGTATGTATGTATGTATGCATGCATGCTAATTACGCATTAAAGGAAGGGAATTGGTTTTTACAGTGAACATATGTGTTGCAGTGACTTGTAGGAGTACCGTAATTAGTAATTAATTTGTATGCTAATTATGAATTTGAATTGTGATTGTATGTTAATTGGGTAGGAACTGCAGAGAAACATAGTTTAAATAAATTAATTTGGTTTATAATGGGTATTACAGTGTTCACTGTGTTTAACAAATGTCAAACATGGAGTTTTAATTTTAAAACATTGTTTTTACAGATTTAGCCTTTCAAAATTTGTTGTTCAGTAGTTTTAAGTTAATATATGTATGATCGGTGAGGTTATGTGTAAATTACATCAATTATATGTATGTAATTAGTTGCTAGAATTTCTTAAACATACCAAAAATGGTCTTCGTACTCGGTTCTGTTAGTTTTTGGCGCCCCAGCGCCAAATTTGCCTTGGCAACTTGCTGGAAGTTCGTGCCTCAAAGATCAAATTCGCGCCCCAAAGCACCAATCTCATCTTCTTACAAGGCGCCACTTTATGACTTAGTTCTCGCGCCGCGGCGCCGGAACAAAAGTCTGAGTCGGACAGTTTTGGCCTCCTGTAGTACAACGGTCATAACTTTCTCATACGAACTCCGATTAAGGTGATTCAAGATGATCCGGAACGAGGACGAATAGACCTACAACTTTCATGCTTTAAGTTTTTTAATTTGAGGTCTTCAACAGTAGTCAAAATGGTCATCTTTAGGACTGTTGTGTTTTTGGGGGCAATCGGAGTGCGTCGGGCATGCCCATATGCGTGTGTAGTGCTCCTGACGATAAAAGATGATGTCCTAAGTTATAAAACATGTATGTTAGTAAATATAATGATGCTTAAAATTAATAAATAATGTATTAGATAAGTTATAGAAGCATAGTAAGCATACACAAGAGAGACAAATCGAGCGTGTGACGAATGAACGTCGAAACGCCGTGCCAAGTGTTAATGAACTTAAAAAGTATTTCAATTCAATTGAAATGAATATTATAAGATATGGAATGGATTTAATATAAAACCAATAAGTAGTCCTAGCAAGACTTAAGCACTTGAATGAACTTCGAGTTTGACTAAGAAGAAATATAGTGAGTCATAAGTCGAAAAGTTATCACAATCTAATTGAACATTATGTGCTAATTAATAGGAAAGATTATGAGATGAGGAGTAGAGTTTACATTACAATTACTATGTGTTGTTATGTGACTAATAGTTGATGTGTATGGTTATATAATTGTGTAGGGCACGTGAAGTGCAGATAACTGTAAGCTGTTAAACTGTTATTGGTAAACAACAATCAAGGCAAGTCTTTCGGTTCCTATTTGTTACGTGGACTTGATGAACTGTTTTAAATTGCATGATATGTTATACATGTTGAAATCATGAAATGTTAAAGTCAATTTATGACTGCATTGTTTTGGTTAAGTAATGATGATTGAGTAAGGAACTCAATCTTTATATTTGCTATGTGAATTAAAAGCATGTATGCCATGTTACTTTAATGAGATGTATATCGAGCATGTTATTATGTGCTATATGATGCATGAAAACTGTTAGACTTTGTTGGGCTGTCGAGCTCACTCTTGCAAATAACCACTTTTGCAGGTCAAGATTTTAAGGTAAAGATATGTGCTAAGTGAGCTATAAAGATCTATATTCATGAAGATTACTTATGTTTTATGAGAAATGTATTTCATATTTTGAACGTAACATGTTGTTGAATTGTAAGTTGAGCTATCCAATGTATATGGATATTTAGTTATGATGTAAGACTTTGTATAGTCATTTTTTTGTAACGATTCATGATATAAGATTGAATCAAAGAGATGTAATGTAAAGGTTGTGATTCAGGGCACGAAAGAAGGAAATGTATAAACGTTTTAAATATTCCGCAATTTTAGTGTTTTTAATATCAAATAATGATGTAAAATTTGAGAATTAATGTATGGTTAAAGACCGAAGTTGAGATTTAAATTGTATGGATTTTGGGGTCGTTACAAGTTGGTATCAAAGCTGTAGGTTATAAACCTTAGGTAGGAGTACCATAGGCTATAACCTTAGAGAAGGAAGGTGAAGATAATGAACGAATAAGCTGAAATAGAGTTTGAACAATAAGGGATTAAAACTTTCATGAAAAGATTCAAAGAAGAATCTCGCAGAGTTATAAGGATTATGAATGTGGGGTTACCCAACTCCAATAATAAGGATGTAAAGTGATAATGAATAGACAATGTCTATAAAAAGAGAGTGATAAAAAAGTTAAGAATAGAGAGTTATATTTAAGTATGGTGTAATTGTACTCTTTAGTAGTTGATGTATGGTATCTGGGCTAAACGATTCCTTCATAGAGCGGAGGTATATACGAACTAGTAACTCGGAACCTAGTTTGTTGGTTATTTGTGGAAAACCACTCAGTGTACCATATTGAAACTGTTAGAGACTCGATGTGTACCAAGTATAGAAATGGATACGTATGATGAAAGTGTAGAACTCGAATGAAATTTTGAGCGATGTAAATGAAGTTAGAAATTCTTAAAGGAAGAATTTTTTTTATAAACAAGAAGATTCAAAGAAGAATCTAAGAGATATAAAGATAAGAAATGGGAGTTTCCTAACTCCAAAAGCCAAGATAACGAATAATGTCGTAAATGATGAAAAAGAGAAAGAATGAGGATCGTAAAACAAAATGATCACGAGTTAAGAAAAGAATGTTAAGGGAGATGATTATAGAATAAGATCACGACGTGATCTGTTTAAGTTATAAAAGAAAGATGGTATGTAATGTTTGAATGATTATAGCTTGATGCTATGAAGATATTGTACTATGATATAGTACGAGATAAACTCGCGAGGAGTTATAAATGATGAGATACGAGGAATTCTTATCAAGCAAATAGCAAGTTAAGAGCAAGATAGAGTTAGGAGGGATTTCAATTGAGGACTCCTGTGATGGCTGAGTTGTACAAATCTTTGTATGGGCGAGGGTTTTGTGCTTGCACTCAGTTTATCACATTGATAATCATTGGAATGTTTATGTCGCACTATTTGCTATATGTCTGTTGAGAAGGTGATTCTTTTCTCATGTGTATAACAGATAGGTAGAGTATAGTTAGAGAATATTATAAGGTTAAGTGCGAGTTCTTAAAACTCATACTTATGGTAGGTTCGTGACTCATAATTATATGATATGTTTTAAACCCTCAAATGAATGGACGCCATGGACTGACTAGGATAAGTTCTTAAACTCATATGATTGTGGCAAGTTCCTGAACTTATAACGTGTGGTAAGTTTGACGAACTGGGTATAGATAAATGTAAATGGAGTATTGAGGATGATAGGAATAGATAGACCTATTAAGCAATGGATCATTATAGAAAGTGGAGTTGATCATGGTGGAAGCATAGGTATTCTAAATCTACTAGCTATGCTAGACTTTCGAAATTTATTGACTTCGTGCTGATGTTTACACTTTAATTTTCTTGAAAAACATTGGATCAAATGATGGAACCAATGAGTTTTAACAACAATATTGTTATTCGTATGTGTATGCTAATTGTTTCGGCTAGATAAAAATGATTTACAATATATCAAAATGTATTTTATATCATTAATGCATCATGTAACCTGGTGCAAAGATGATAAAAAAAATGGAGTCATCAATGCAATATTACCTAGTGTTGGATGTGATCTAAGGATCGTCAGCCCACTATGGTATGATGTAGTATGATAAAATCACCAAATGATGGAATCCTCAACGTACTGTAAATATAGTGCGGTATCATGACATCATAAAAAGATTTTTGAGATTTTTTTAAGATATGAGAATACATATGTATGTATATGTATATTTTGGTTGATGTCCGAATTGTTGTAGAGGTCTATGTTATTTGATTCAGCTAGACAAATATTGAAAGATGTTTATGAAATTCAAGAGTTTCTTGAGAAGTTATGCCAAACCAAATTGTTTTGGTGCGGATTCAGATGTTGAAAAGCTGAGATGAACAGACCTATTATTTAGGGGTTGCACCTAGTTTTATTCTTTGTGCTGAAATGTTTGTGCATAATACATGTACGAAGGATTGATCCCCTAAGTACCTTGAAGTCATTATAGTCGTATGACTATAAAAGTTAGAGTTGAAAGATTACTTATAACTGTGGACAAGGTTCGTGGTCATTAGACCCTCAGTTGAATGCTTGCACTCTAAATTCTGAGATGAACAACTCTTTTATTAGAGGTTACGCTTAGTTTATACTTTGCGCTGAAATGTTTGTGCACAATACATGTACAATAGGTTGATCACCTAGAGTACTTGCGGAGGGTGTTTTCAGTCTTTGTGATTGATAAACATTCTTCCAAAGAGGGTTTAAAGTGTGAAGAACCCGGGGGGGGTGAAGCACTATTAAAACTAGAGAATAGAGTTCAAGGTCTTGTGACCCTCAGCATGATTTGGAATCTTTTAAATTCCTAAGTTATTCATACTACTTCCCAATTATTGAACAATTGTGGAAGATTCTTGTTATTCTGCAAGATGGAAGTGAAAAAGGAAAATATTCCTTAGAAAGAAGTAAGTCGTAGAATACGACACTGAATGATGAATGTGTTGATTAAATGAGAAAAGAGATTTTGAAGTGAGAAGTAGATGAGTTATTAAAGAATAACGTGAAACTTTTAATAGAAAAGTTAATAATTGTAGAAAGATCTTTGTGAAAAGAAAGTGGTTATAGAAACCAATGAATGAATGAAGTAGTGACGTAAAATCTATTTTGATAGATAGAATATTAATTGATAAAATTTTGAGGACGAAATTCTTAGAAGAAATGGTGAATGTAATATCCCGAGTGTTGATGATAACGATCCTTAGAAAAGGAATTGAGTTCAAGTGAAAGTTATGAAATGAAACCTAGAATTTGTTGAAGTAATGAATGTAGTAGGAAATATAAAATCTATATTTAGATAAAATGATGAAAGATTACACTGAGTTATTTGTTTAATTTGTCTTCAATTCTGGGGACAGAATCTTTGTAAGTAGGGAAGATTGTAACGAATGAGTGGTTTGAGTTGTGATTCTGAGGACAGAAACCTTATAAGGAGGAAATGATGTAACAATCCAGATTTTTAATTATAATATTTAAATATTTATTAAATTATATAACTATTTAATGGATGTGTTTATCGTTGAATAAGTATTTGTTTAATTGATTTGATGTGATTTGATTATTTATTTGTTTAATAAATAATTAATGAGTTAAGGAAAGTAATTATTTTGAAATAAGTAATCTAATTTAATTTAATAATTAAGTTAGAGAGTTTATAATGATTAAATAAATTACTATATTATGCAATGAATTATTATTAGAATTAATAAATTAAGTATGAAAACTTAATTAAATGAAAGTGTGACAAATAACTATATTATTGTGGTTATTAAAATAAATTAAAGTGATTTTAATTTAGTTTGCCAAAGCAAGGCTTAAGTTTATTAAGTCTCTAAGTTTTAAATTGTTTTGCCAAACAAAGCCCTATGGCTTTTGGTTTATAAATTTTGAATTAATAATAAATCAAATATAATTATACGTTATATTAGTAACTGATAACTTATTAGCATTATTTAATATAGCGTCAGTTTTTACGTTTGAAAAGTGGGCGTTGGGTTGTCTAATTTTTAGTTTACGTATAATGTATTTGGTTTTACTGATAACAAAGAAAAGAAAGGAAAAAGAGAAGTTATAGAGAAAAGAAAACAAAGAAAGGTTTGAGAGAGTTTTGAGAGAGAATTGAGAGTTGTGGATTTCAAGTATTCTAGCAAGGATTTTTAAGCAACAAAAGGTATGTGGCTATAACTTTAATATATGTAAATATATATGTTTTATGTGACGCCCCCAAAATTAGGTATACATCACCCATCTTGAGTCGCCAGATACATGGTAAAGAATTCAAATACAACTTAATAATACAACTGTCGTGTACAATACGACAAAACATAAACTGTGAGTTTGAATACAAATATTGTCTACCAGAGATTATACAAACTCAAAAGGAGTCCTCATTACAATTATTATCACACTATTTCACAGAATATTGAGGACTACTAATGCACCATCTAGGACCATCACTCTGTTCCCCGACTAGTCCAAGCTACGTTCTCATTTCCTGAAGAGAATAGTGAAAGAAAGGGTGAGCTCAACTAGCCCAGTAAGAAATATTATGACTAAGATAATGCAGAATAATTTATCGTTAGCCTTCAACAGTGTTAAATTGATAAAATAGAATAACTATCAGGTTTAACTGCAGCGGAACAAGCAATCCATTAGAAGAGTCAAGTGGAGAATAAAATCTAATATCTTCTATGATTTAAAAGGTTTTTTCATCACTTTTATCGCTGGGACTCAGCTTAATAAATAATCAACATCATCTAATCACCCCTGCACTACGGCCAAGGATATTCTTTAGTATCACGACCACAATTATCCATGCACTACGGGCCAAGAATATTTGTGTATTCATTAATGGTCATGATCATGCCAACAACTGTCCATCAATGCACTACGGGCCAATGAGGACTTTTATCACATTATTTGTAACATTACGGTTATGATTATACCGAATAATACCTGGTCATAATCATACCAAGTCCATCTATGCACTACAGGCCACAGATGACTTTCAACATAATATAAGCATGAGGATGATGACAATGATATAAGAATTCAATAAAACAAGTTCAAGAATTAATTTATCTAGGAATGATAACATCCAAATTGTCAACATGATACTGCTTTGTAGAGTAAAATTCAAGAATGCTCAGAAGAATATTTCCATGAAAAGATACTTGATGAAGCGCAAATATCAAAGATATTCCACTAATTTCATGGGTATAGAAGTCAAAGTTTTAACCAATTGAGTATAATAAAGAATGGAATAACAAAAGAAATCATCATGCATGCGATAGACCACACAGGCAGGTTATTCCAATAGAATAATAAAGGATGGAACCGGTCCCACGAACGCACGCATGTGGATATTAAAGCAGAATAATAAATAATGGAACCAGGTCCGGCGTAAACGCACAAACAGGATATTCCGACAGAATAATAAAGAACGGAATATTATAAGAATGTCACCATGTATAGGGTAGCCTGCGTATACAGGTTATTCCAATAAAATAATAAATAATGAAATAACAGAAGCTCTCTTCATGAGTACAACAAATAACATCCCTTACCGTAAAAGACACTGAATATAAGAGTAGGGAAGTAGCAGAATACTTTTCTATAAGTTCTCTTATAATTGGTTTACTATTAAAACTTAAAACAACGGTCCATACTGATTTACTATTAAAACTTTAAACCAGCGATCCATATTGATTTACTATTATAACTCCACCAAATGGTCCATATTGACTTACTATTATATCTTCAACCAACTATTCCTAAAATTTAGCACATCTCCTCATGGAATAATAATGTACCCAAATACCTGAATGCACAATACTAGAGTGAATAGTAACTCGTGAATAGTAACTCATGAATAGTAACTCGTGAATAGTAACTCATGAATAGTAATTCATGAATAGTAACTCGTGAATAGTAACTCGTGAATAGTAACTCGTGAATAGTACTCCGACACGAAAAGTGTCCCGAATACCCAATTGAATAATTTATCCTCCAGATATCAATTATACTAACACAAATAAGTCTAACATAATGGAACTATAAAATTTATCTTTAATCAACACGAACTTATTCATCATTAATATTATAATTCACAATATTTAACAACGAAAAGTCGCTCCCGTGAAAGAGGGGGCTTTTCGATAAGGATTTCTCCTTATCAAGCGCCGCAATTAGGTGACCAAACCTCTCCTCGATGTAACTTCTGACATTGTCAATATTGCAAATAATAATATGAATAACTTTGTCGCCTCAATTATTGATTTAATAATATATCATATAATGCGATGATGATCTTTGTAACAATAATTGAATCAATAATATGAGAAATATGATGCAAGAATTATCGTAGCAATAATTGAGCATAACTCGAGTGACTTCTCACGTAAGCATCAATAATCAATACCGTGTGCTACTGTGCAACCACGCATATTACTGTACTTTTAACACCGGGTATTTCAACAGTTAACGGTAAAACTTCAGCCGTTATTTTCATAAAGTATTTTTGTCATTTTCTCTATTTGACAAAAATCATGTTGTGGGGTCCACCAATGATTGTGCCATCGTATGGATATTCTCCCACAAAAAGAATATTCCCCGACCAATCGAATATTATACAACCACTTACTTACTTTGCAAAATTTGTAAATATTACCCACAACTATAACATTACATCAAATCAACACCATAATAAAAAAAAATTATTTCTAGAAAATTAAATCTTTATTCATAAAATCTGGGGTCTCACATTTTACGTCATTATGCCTAAGTCTCTGTGTTCTTCACTTATGTATAAAGTTTTTACAAAATTCTTAGTAAACCATGTTTTTATAATTGGTTATGATATTACATGTATTTGTAATTTAAACTAGCATATATATATAGTTATGTATGTATGTATGTATGTATGTATGTATGTATGTATGTATGTATGTATGTATGTATATATGTATGTATGTATGTATGTATATATGTATGTATGTATGTATGTATGCTAATTACGCATTAAAGGAAGGGAATTGGTTTTTACAGTGAACACATGTGTTGCAGTGACTTGTAGGAGTACCATAATTAGTAATTGATTTGTATGCTAATTATGAAATTGAATTAAGATTGTATGTTAATTGGGTAGGAACTGCAGAGAAACGTAGTTTAAATAAATCAATTTGGTTTATAATTGGTATTAAAGTGTTCACTGTGTTTAACAAATGTCAAACATGGAGTTTTAATTTTAAAACATTGTTTTTATCGATTTAGTCTTTCTAAATTTGTTGTTAAGTAGTTTTAAGTTAATATATGTATGCTTGGTGAGGTTATGTGTAAATTACATCAATTATATGTATGTAATTAGTTGCTAGAATTTCTTAAACATACCAAAAATGGTCTTCGTGCTTTCGGTTACATTAGTTTTGGCGCCTCAAATAAAAAATGGAGCCCCAAATACTGTAAAGTTTGCATCCCAAAGCCAATCTCATGTTGGCTATGGCCATCATATGACTTAGTTCTCGTGCTTGTACGCTGAACAAAAATCTCCGAGTCGGACGCTTTTGGCCTCCAGTAGTAAAATGGCCATAACTTTCTCATACGAACTCCGATTAAGGTGATTCAAGATGATCCGGAACGAGGACGAATAGACCTACAACTTTTATGCTTTAAGTTTTTTAATTTGAGGTCTGAAACAGTAGTCAAAACGGTCATCTTTAGGACTATTGTGTTTTTGGGGGCAATCAGAGGGCGTCGGGCATGCACATATATGCATGTGTAGTGCTCCTGACGATAAAAGATGATGTCCTAAGTTATAAAACATGTATGTTAGTAAATATAATGATGCTTAACATTAATAAATAATGTATTAGATAAGTTATAGAAGCATAGTAAGCATACACAAGAGAGACAAATCGAAATGTAGATGAATGAACGCCGAAACGCCGCGCACAAGTGTTAATGAACTTAAAAAGTGTTTCAATTCAATTGAAATGAATATTATAAGATATGGAATGGATTTAATATAAAACTAATAAGTAGTCCTAGCAAGACTTAAGCACTTGAATGAACTTCGAGTTTGACTAAGAAGAAATATAGTGAGTCATAAGTCGAAAAGTTAACACAATCTAATTAAACATAGTGTGCTAATTAATAGGAAATATTATGAGATGAGGAGTATAGTTTACATTACAATTACTATGTGTTGTTATGTGACTAATAGTTGATGTGTATGGTTATATAATTGTGTAGGGCATGTTAAGTGCAGATAACTGTAAGCTGTTAAACTGTTATTGGTAAACAACGATCAAGGCAAGTCTTTCGGTTTCTATTTGTTACGTGGACTTGATGAACTGTTTTAAATTGCATGATATGTTATACATGTTGAAATCATGAAATGTTAAAGTCAATTTATGACTGCATTGTTTTGGTTAAGTAATGATGATTGAGTAAGGAACTCAATCTTTATAATTGTTATGTGAATTATAAAGCATGTATGCCATGTTACTTTAATGAGATGTATATCGATAATGTTATTATGTGCTATGTGATGCATGAAAACTCATTAGACTTTCTTTGGGTCATCGAGCTCACTCTTGCAAATAACCACTTTTGTAGGTCAAGATTTTAAGGTAAAGATATGTGCTAAGTGAGTTATAGAGATCTATATTCACGAAGATTACTTATGTTTTATGAGAAATGTATTTCATATTTTGAACGTAACATGTTGTTGAATTGTAAGTTGAGCTATCCAATGTATATGGATATTTAGTTATGATGTAAGACTTTGTATAGTCATTTTGTTGTAATGATTCATGATATAAGATTGAATCAAAGAGATGTAATGTAAAGGTTGCGATTCAAGGCAAGAAAGAAGGAAATGTATAAACGTTTTAAATATTCCGCAATTTTAGTGTTTTTAATATCAAATAATGATGTAAAATTTGAGATTTAATGTATGGTTAACGACCAAAGTTGAGATTTAAATTGTATGGATTTTGGAGTCGTTACAGAAGTACTGAACTGGCATTTTGAGCCTCATAATAGTAATCAGCACACAAACCACAATTCAATGATAAGCATATCCAAATCGCATAACAAAATCGATAATACTCAAATTAAAGACTAACCTTTAATTAGAAGTAATGTAAGACCCCAATGGAGGAGAAGATGGACAAATCAATCGCCGCCATCGCCGAAAAATAATGCCACCTTCGAAAATTAGGGCTTTTATTTCAAAATTAGGGATAAAGTGAGAGAAGATATAGAGGGGAAAGAAAGATGAGAGGGATGAGGAGGAAGAGGGGTATGAGGGAGAGGAGAAGGGAGGAAGATGAGAAGGAGAGGGATGGAGTGAGGGCTCGAAGGAGAGGTAGATGAGATGAAGAGAGCAATGGAGTTCTGCTTTAGTTTTATTTTTCTTTGCTTAGTTGCTTCTCTGCTCTTGAGTAATTAAAAACTTACTTTTAATTGACGGAATTTTAATTTTACGTAGGAAATAACTTAATTTCCATGGAATCAGAAATAATTCATTCGGAAATACCCGATTTTCTTGTATTGATTTAGGCTCGACTGAATATATTTTAAGGGAGTGATAGGACTCATCTGTTCCAAAAATAAAATTTAGATAACATTTTTTTTAAAAAGCAACTCTTTTATAAGTAATATTGTAAGTTATAATTATTATAAATAAATTTAATACTATAAAAAATTTAATGTATTTATATTCACCACAATTAATTCAAAAATAATTATTTAGAACAAGATAGCGACCAATTTTATCCCTCGCAAAAAACTTCTGAATAATGAGTAATAATTCCTTCACTAAATAGATTTTTTCCTCGCAAATTTTCATCATAATTTGGCTCCAAAAATCTTTCTATCGCCCTAATTTTGCGAGGAAAAAAATATAAATTGTGAAGGATGTTTCTTTCGCTAATAACTATATTGTCACTATACTTTTTTTTCTTCATTATTCCTTCGCTAAACAACTCCTCGTGTGAAGAAATAAATTCTTTCACAAAATTTTCTTCGCTAGAGGCCATTTTTGGTGTAGTGCACGAATAGTACCCCGGGTGAATAGTACTCGAGTGAATAGTAGCCCGTGAAAAGTACTTCAAAAATAGTAACCCCGTGAATAGTACTCCGGCATGAAAAATTTAAAACTTATCAAGAATGCTCAGAATAATATTTCCATTAAAAGATATTGGATGAAGCGCAAATATCAAGGATATTCTACTAATTTCATGGAGTATAGAAGCCAAAATTTTAACAAACGAGTATAGAATTCGAAATCAGAAACGAAATAATATTACTTACATACTACAGAGTATGGAAGAAAATATTATTTCAAACGAATATTGAACAAAAATAACATCCCTTACCTTGAAAAGAAGAGTATTCCAACTAGTATAGTAGGGATATTCTTGAAGAAAACTTTCACTATTTTCTACACTCAAAGCTTTCTAAAATTCGAAAGAAATATGCTCAAGATTATAGAATAAGAATTCTCTGATTCTGGTGTGATTTTCAATTCTAACTTAAGCGCCTATTTATAGGAAAATACTAGAACGCCATAGGAGACTAAAATAATATAATAATATTAATTCTTTTCTTTTCCTATGCACATGTATTAGACCAATTCAAGCACTCCATTCTTGAACCAAAAATTCAGCACATTTGTTCACCAAAACAAAAGTGGATCCCACCCATAATTTTAATAAAAACATTATAATTTCCGAAACTTCAACAATTCATAATAAATAGCCCTTTTATCAGAAAAATACGAATTTTATGTCCATTCCACACAAAAACAAATTCTCTACAACTTTGCAGAAGAAAGGTTTTCTAAATTCCAAACAGAAAATATCTGAAATCCACATACGGACGTTTTTCAACACCTCTTAAAATTATAACAAATCATACGTTAATTTTTAACTGTACAAAATTTGTGGATATATACTCAACTTATATATGTATAATATATCCAAAAATCACAACGATCCAACGGTCGGATCAAAATTATAACTCACGCAATAGAGCTTTAAGAACACCGATTTGATTTTTTAATACCTCCAATTCGACAAAATACTGATAAAACACCTCAACATTAATTCCTTCATTTATAACCACATAAAATAAATATTTTCCTATCCATCATTTATGTTCACATAAAATAAATATTTCCTTATCATATAAATCAATAATTAATTATTCACAAATAATATTACAGAATCACAATAATGACAACCAGGCCGTTCCCAGGAAAGAGGGGGCTTTTTGATAAGGATTTCTCCTTACTAGCGCGTAATTAGGTGACCAAACCTCTCCTTGATAGAACTTTCTAGACATTGCCAATAATGCTATCTAATAATATTATTCAAATAATATGAATTATTGATCTAATAATGGAAAATACTGTGCAGTGACAATTATTTAAACAATAATTATATAAAATATCAATGCATCAATTATTGAACCAATAAAATAAAATATTGAACAGTAATTACTGTAACAATTATTGAGTAGTGCCTTCTTACGTAAGAATCAATAATTCAAAATATCATGTAATACCGTATTACTATCTGACAACGCCAGACATCGATTTTAACCACCAGGTATTCCAATAGTGTTAACGGTAAAACTTTCGCAGTGATTTTATAAAAAAGATATTTTTGTCGTTTTCTCAATCCGACAATAATTCTTTTATGGGGTCCACCAATGATTGTGCCATCACACGAATATTTCCTATTAAAACGAATATTCCCCGACCAATCGAATATTATATAACAACTTGCGTACTTTGCAAAATTTATAAATATTACCCACAACTATAATTTTATATCAAATTCACTCCATAATATTCAAAAATGATGGTTATAAAAATTCATCTTTATTCATAAAAGTTGGGGTCTTACAACCTCCTCTTCTTATGAAATTTCGCCCTCGAAATTAGGGTACGTACCTGGTATATCGAAGAGGTAAGGATACCTTGATTTCATTTCAAATTCTAACTCCCAGGTCATTTCCTCAACATCGTGGTTTCTCCACAAAACTTTGACTTGAGGTATAACCTTGGAACGTAAAATATGCTCCTTATTATACAAGATTTTAACAGGAACCTCTTCATATGTTAAATCTTCCGCTATTTCGTCCGGTTCTAACTCAATAATGTAGTTCGGGTCTTTCACATATATACGTAACATAGATATGTGAAAAACGTTATGAACACAAGACATACTTGGCGGTAAGGCGAGTCTATAGGTCATAGTTCCTACTTGTTCGAGGATTAAAAATGGGCCAATGAATCGAGGATTGAGCTTTCCTCTCTTTCCAAATCTCGTAACTCCTTTCCATGGAGCAACACGTAACAACACATGTTCTCCAATATTGAATTCCACGTCCTTTCCATGAAGATCTGCATAACTCTTTTGTCGATCTTGTGAGGTTTTTATACGTTGTCGGATCGTTTGAATCTTTTTCGTAGTCATACGTACCAACTCCGGTCCCAACAACATTGCTTCACCGACCTCATCCCAGCATACTAGAGAACGACACTTTCTTCCATACAACGCCTCGAATGGAGCCATGCCAATACTTGCTTGATACCTGTTGTTGTAGGAAAACTCCACTAATGGTAAGAACTTGTCCAAACTTCCTTTGAAGTCAAGGACACATAGTCTTAATAGATCTTCAAGAGTTTGAATAGTCCTCTCTAACTGCCCGTCCGTTTGAGGATGATAAGCCGAACTAAATCGAAAGTCTATGCCCATAGCTTTTTGCAAACTAACCCAAAATCTTAAAGTGAATCTTGGGTCTCGATCAGAAACTATGGATACTGGCATACCATGCAATCTTAAAATCTCGTTTATGTACATACGAGCAAGACGTTCAAATGTATAAGTTTCTCGTATAGGTAAGAAATGAGCCGACTTGGTCAATCTATCAATAATGACCCAAATCGCATATATGCCTTGAGAAACCTTGGGAAGACCGGTAACGAAATCCATGGTAATGTGCTCCCACTTCCATTCTGGAATTTCAAGTGGTTGCAATGGACCTTTTGGTACTTGATGCTCTGCCTTGACTCGTTGACAAGTTAGACACCTTGAGATAAACTCTGCGATCTCTCTCTTCATATTTGTAATAACCCAGTATTTTCAATATAATTAAATAATAATTTTTTGCATTTAAATATTTTTTATATATAAAGGTGGGATTATGTGCAAAGAAAAGTATATGTATTTATGTGATAAATAAAACTTATTTATTACATGAATAATTATAAATAAATTCTTTTAAGAATTATTGATCATTATAGATTATATTCATATTATAAATTAATTTTGTAATAAAAATATTTATTATTTTCCATGAAAATATGATTATTTTATATATGATATGATTATAAGGATTATTATGATATGTATTTTATTATATTAGTTAAGTTAATTATTTTAACTTAATTAATAATGGTTTATATAAAGGTTGTGTCAGATATGAATTCAAAACCCTAAGTCTAGATTTTGAATAAGGAATGAGAATAAGGGTATAATATTATTTACATTTCAATGCTATAAACAAGCATGATATGTGTGGAATGTTAATGTGTGGAACAGTTATAGTAACACAGTGCAAAACCCTAGCATTATGGATAAACTATAGTACATGAATCAATTATGACTATAAGATTTGTTAAGTTACGGTGTATTGTAATTTATGGAAATTATTATATTTAATATTAATTAGGTAAACCCTAATTACGAAATTAGAATCCTAATTTCTAAGTTGTAAACCCTAATTATTATTTTAGCAAGCTTAATAGTAATTAGTATTTTATAAAGCCTATTTTACAAGTCTAAAGTGATTAGGAAACCTAATTCAATTAGAGAACCCTAATTCACATTTCTAGAAACTAAGATTCTCATTTTGCCCTTATTACACAAATCTAGATTATGAGTTTAGGAAACCTTAGGATTAAATCCTAAGGGTTAAACCCTAAGGGTAAGAAAGGAATTGACAACCTTGCCGCTAAAAGTAAAAACCAAATGACCAAATTGCCCTTTTTAATATTTTATTAAGGTGGAGTGTAGATCTAGACCTAGTGGGTGGTTGGTGACCAACTCTAGCTAGCCATGTGGTCTAGTAATAGCCTTTAATCAATAAAAATCTGGTCACATGACCAACCATGAGCATTACACCATATTATATATAGATTGAGAGAGAGAAAGGTTACTAACTTGATCATTTTTTCACCAACAGTCAACTCAGTTCTCTCTCAACTCAAACCTCCGAAAATACCTTGCTAGACCAGTCCCTAATCAAGCCCCACTAACACTTGTAGCATATCAGAAGTCAAATTCAATAATTAGTTCAAGAAAGGTAAACCCTAAGCCAAGAAAAGTCAATCTTGTATGATATGTTAGATGTTATGTTTAAATGTTTAAATATGTTATATAAGTTGTGAATCAGTGATCTGGGTTTCTAAATAGTGTGACGCCCCCAAAATAGGTTTACAACACCCATTCTGAGTCGCCAAATACATGGTACAGAAACAACTACAACTTTTTTAATACAATTGTCGTGCAAAATACGACAACACTTAAACTGTGAGTTTAAATACAAATATTGTCATCTAGACAATATCCACACTCAAATATCATTAAAATTATTGATATACTATTTTACAAAATAATGAGGACTACTAAAACAACTTCTAGAACCATCATTCCATACCCCAACTAGTACTCGCTACATTCTCGCCTCATGAGAAGAAAAATGAAACAAAAAGAAAAAGGGTGAGCTCAACTACCCCAGTAAAGAATATTATAACTAAGATAATATAGAACAGATTATCATTAGTCCTCAACAGGGAAAAATCTAATAGAGTACAATAGACAACAAGTTTTAAATCAATATTCGCAGCGAAAATAATAATTCATTAGAAGAGTTAAGTAGAGAATGAAATCTACTATCTTCTATATATAAATTTAAAAGTTCATCGTCAATATTTTATCCCTGTAACATCAATCAATATATATATCTGGAATCAAATATTCATCTTTGCACTACAGGCCAAAGATATTCATCAGTTGGTAATGTACATCTAAACACCTGTTCATCTTTACACTACGGGCCAAAGATATTCATCAGAAAATCATTCATCTTTTCACTACATGCCAAAGATATTCAGTTATATCATCATTTAGGACTGACGATGATGAAAATTATTTTAAAGAAAACGAATCCAGTGAAACCAAAGAACAAATATTAAGGATTCGTATTTTAAACAATCCAAGTTCAAAAATACTTCATAAATAACCATAGTGAAGCATAATTCAAAATAAAGATCAAAACATGGATACAATCAAAGATACTAACCATAATAGACATCTTGGACAAAAAAGAAAAAAAATTCATTTTTCGGTTAATAGTGTCGTATTCGTGAAGAGTTTCGTATACGTGAATAGTGCCGTATACGTGAATAGTAACCCCGACACAAAAAGGTAGAAATTCCACAATAAAATTCATGTCAATATTTCGGCATAATGATATTGAAGAAAATAATATCATTTACGAAGAAAATAACATCCCTTACCTCAAAAGGATAGTACTTCTGACTGGAATACTGGATATAGTGCTGAAAGGAACTTGCGCCGTATAGCAACACTCAAAGTATCAAAATACTCACAAGAATACGCTCGATAATATAGAAAGAGAAGATTTCAGTTTCTGGTGTGATTTTCAATTCTAACCTAAACACCCTTATTTATAGGAAAATGCTTAGAACACCAAAGCAGAAAATTTAATAAAATATTAATATATTATAAAAAAATTCACGCCCACCTCTTGACATCTGAAATCAGCATGTTTACAACACTTGTGGGGCCCACCAAAATAATAAAAACGTTTTTCTTTAAAAAAATAACTAAAACTTCAAAAATCAATTATTCTGGAACTTCAATAATTCATAATAAATAGTCATTTAAACAGAAAAATTTGAATCTTATGTCCATTCTATAGGAAATTTAATTCTCTACAACTTTATAAGTTTAAGTTTTTCCAAATTCTAAACAGAAATTGACCGAATTTCACATACGGACGATTTTACAGGCTATAATCAAATTTCAGTCAAGAAATGGGGTCCACAAACATGAAAAATATGTTTTAAATATTTTTAGTAACAAAAATACTCTTCCTTCTCATTTATTCATTTATCACACATTCATTGTAAAAATATCACCATTATTATATTATTATAATATAATAATATATTTAAATGAATTATTTTATCAGAAAAGATAAAATATTAATTTTCAACAATTGTCACATTAAAAATTTTCTCCATCTATATCCACATAAAATGAATATTTTCCTTATCATACAAATCAATAACTAATTATTCACAAATAATATTACAGAATCATAATCTCGACAACCGTAGTTCTCCCAAGAAAGAGGGGGGCTTTCCAATAAGGATTTCTCCTTAATGGTGCGCAATTAGGTGACCAAACCTCTCCTTAGACAGAACTTTCTAGACATTGCCAATAATGTTATCTAATAATATTATTCAAATAATATGAATTATTGATTTCATAATGGAAAATACTGTGTAGTGACAATTATTGAAACAACAATAATATAAAATATCAACGTAGTAATTATTGAATCAATAAAATAAAATATTGAACAGTAATTACTGTTACTATTATTGAGTAGTGCCTTCTTACGTAAGAATCAATAATTAGTGCAATATAGTGTGCTACTGTGCAACAACGCGTATTACTGTGTTTTAACCACCGGGTATTCCAACAGTATTAACGGTAATAACTACGCCGTTATTTATAAACAACTTATATTTGTCGTTTTCTTCATCCAATCGCTTTTTCCGTTATGGGGCCCACACAAGGTACGCTACCGTTTAATATTCCCAAGCGGTAAGAATATTTCACGACCAAACGAATATTCTCCGACAATAATGAATATTTTATAACCACTTGCTTATTTGAAATATTTGCGCATTTTACCCATTACTAACCACATTAATCAATTCAACCCTTACTATTTCAAAATAATAAATAGAGAAATTCAATTTCATTTATAATAAGTTGGGGTCTAAGCTGACAACCTCCCTCCTTATGAAATTTTTTCCTCGAAATTGATGTACGTACCTGGTGTTTCGAAAAGGTGAGGATACCTCGCTTTCATTTCCGTTTCCAACTCCCAGGTCATTTCTTCAATAGCATGGTTCCTCTACAAAACTTTGACTTGTGGTATGACCTTTGTGCGTAGGACATGCTCCTATCTATCCAAGATCTTGACAGGTACCTCCTCATACGTTAAGTCTTCGGCTATCTCGTCTGGTTCTAATTCAATAATATGGTTCGATTCTTTCGCATATTTACGAAACACATATATGTGAAAAATATTATGAACACGAGACATACTGGGAGGTAATGCGAGTCTATAGGCCACATTTCCTACTCGGTCAAGAATCTGAAATGGACCAATAAATCATGGATTGAGCTTTCCTCTCTTCCTAAATCTTGTAACTCCCTTCCATGGAGCAACTCGCAATAATACATGATCCCCAATACTAAATTCCATGTCCTTTCGATGAAGATCCGCATAACTCTTTTGTTGATCTTGTGCCGTTTGTATACGTTGTCGAATCATTTGGATCTTTTCTGTCGTCATACGTACCAACTTTGGTCCCAACAATGTTGCTTCACCCACCTCATCCCAACATATTGGAGAGCGACACTTTCGTCCATATAATGCTTCGAATGGAGCCACACCTATACTTGCCTGATAACTGTTGTTGTAGGAGAATTCCACCAATGATAAATACTTATCCTAACTCCCTTTAAAGTCTAAGACACAGAGTCTTAATAGATCTTCAAGAGTTTGAATAGTCCTCTCTGATTGTCCGTCCGTTTGAGGATGGTATGCCGAACTGAATCGTAAATCCGTGCTCATAGCTTTTTGCAAGCTAACCCAAAATCGTGAATTAAATCTTGGGTCACGATCCGAAACTATGGATATTAGCATGCCATGAAATCTCACAATCTCATTTATGTACATACGAGCAAGACGTTCAAGGGAATAAGTCTCCCGTATCGGCAAGAAATGAGCAAACTTAGTTAATCTATCAACAATAACCCAAATCGCATATATGCCTTGAGAAACCGTGGGAAGTCCCATAACGAAATCCATGGTAATGTGTTCCCACTTCCATTTTAGAATCTCAAGTGGTTGCAATGGACCCTTCTAAGACTTGATGCTCGCCTTTTACACGTTGACAAGTTAAACACCTCGAGATAAACTTCGTGATCTCTCTCTTCATATTGTTCCACCAAAATGTATGTCAAAGATCATGATACATTTTGGTACTAGCAGGATGGATTGCAAATGGTGTGTTGTGTGCCTCCATCATGATTCTATGCTTTAAGTTAGAATCGTTAGGAACACAAAGTCTGGAGTTGACTCGAAGTATTCCTTCTTTATCGATTCTTGCTTCTGGAATAGCACCTTCTTGCACTTTCTTCTTCATACGCATCAGCTCCATGTCCGTAGCTTGAGCAACTTTAACTTTATCGATTAAAGTCGGTTCTACTCGTATGCTTGATATCATCATGTGGGTACTTGGAGCCTTTACCTCTATCTCCATCCTTTGCAATGTCATATAAAATGGGCCTTTGTGTTACCAACATTGCACTCGTACCCGCATATAATCTCCTACTCAATGCGTCAGCTACCACGTTTATTTTTCCAGGATGGTATTGAATGGTATGGTCGTAGTCTTTCAACAGCTCAAGCCATAGTCGTTGCCGCATGTTGAGTTCCTTTTGGGTGAAGAAATATTTGAGGCTTTTATGATCCGTATAAATCTCCACTTTCTCCCCATACAGGTAGTGTCTCCAGAACTTCAACGTGAAAACGACTGCTGCCAACTCCAGATCATGAGTAGGATAATTCCTCTCATATTCTTTGAGCTGTCGCGAGGCATAGGCTATGACTTTCCCATGTTGCATGAGAACACATCCTAACCCTTTGCCTGAAGCATCGCTGTAGATAACAAATCCATCCGAACCAGATGGTATTGTCAGAACAGGTGCCGAAATGAGTATCCTCTTGAGATCTTGGAAACTCTTCTCGTATTCCTCGCTCCATACGAATTTTGTATCTTTACGAGTCAGCTGAGTTAACGGAGTAGCGATTCGAGAAAATCCTTCCACGAATCTTCGATAATAACCAGCTAAGCCTAGAAAGCTACGTACTTCGGTCACTGACTTCGGTTGCTCCCAACTTTGTATTGCTTCAATCTTCGTCGGGTCGCCGGGTCAACAGATACTCAATGTTTTGACACCACATGCCCAAGGAATGTTACTTCCTCAAGCCAGAACTTGCATTTCTTCAGCTTGGCATATAGCTTGTTATCACGAAGCCTTTGAAGTACCAGCTTCAAATGGCACTCATGATCTTCACGGCTTTTGGAATAGATGAGGATGTCATCAATAAAGACGACAACAAACTGATCTAAATATTCTTTGAACACACGGTTCATCATATCCATGAAAGCAGCAGGAGCATTAGTCAATCTAAAAGACATGACTAAGAATTCATAATGCCCGTCTCGAGTTTACGAAGCGCTTTTGGAATATCCTCGCCTCTAATCTTCACCGATGATATCTAGAACGAAGATCGATCTTTGAAAAGAATTGTGCTCCTTGTAACTGGTCAAACAGGTCATCAATGTGAGGTAACGGATACCTATTCTTGATGGTGACATGGTTCAATTCTCGATAGTCAATACAAAGTTGCATACTCCCGTCTTTCTTCTTTACAAATAAAGTAGGAGCACCCCAAGGAGATGTACTAGGGCAAATGAAACCGATGTCCAATAACTCCTATAGATGGACCTTTTAACTCCTGAAGTTCAATAGGAGCCATTCGATATGGGGTTTTAGAAATGGGCTTTGTACCAGGTTCAAGGTCAATAAAGAATTCAACTTCACGTTCTGGAGGTAGACCGGAAAGTTCTTCAGGAAATACATTAGGAAATTCACTAACAACAGAAATTTTATTCAATTCTGACGTGTTTTTGTTCAAGTCCGTGACATGGGCTAAGAAAGCTTGACATCTGTTTTTCAATAAACAAATAGCTTTATGGCTTGATATGACAGTGATTGACTTTAGTGGTTTGGTTGTTTGAATTTGCATAACAGGTTGGTTAGGAATATGAAAACTAATAACCTTGCGAAAATAATCAATTTTAGCATGATGAGTGGTTAACCAATCAATCCCTAAAATCACATCAAATGCAAGTATTTTCAACCAAATAAGATCGGCAGGTAATATGATGGTTCCAACTTGAATAAAACAAGATTTATAAATAGTAGATGTAATGAAAGTTTCTCCTAACGGAGTCTCAATAGATAAGTCAAGGTCTAATTTCTCCGGGGTCAAGTTTAAACGTTGAGCACAAGCAGGAGAGATAAAAGAATGGGTAGAACCGGTATCTAATAAGGTATAAACTTCGCAAGAGTTTATGATTAGCTTACCCATGATCACCTCATTTGGGTTCCTCACATTTTGACCAGTCACGACAAACGCTCTTCCAGGAATCGTTGACTTTGACTTTTCTGGGACAGCCTTTTGAGTCACCATCCCCACTGGACTTGGTTTCACTACAGTCAAATCTCGAGTGATATGTCCTTCATTTCCACAATTATAACATACCTTGAACTGTTGTGGACAGTTTGGGCTGATGTGTCCCTCTTTTCCACATTTATAGCATACGATCGGTGGTCGTTCTTCGCCCTTAGAACCAGTTGCTGCTAGTGTTGACGTCTTCAAATTGTCATTGTTGAATCTCCTCTTTTTAAAATCTCCCCCCAACTCGCTTCTTCTATTTTCATGGCCACGATTACCACCAGAGTGGTTACCGCTTTTGTTCGAATGTTTTCCTCCCCCCTATTTTTTATTGCTCGATGATCGCAATGCAACCCAGATACCTTGGTTGTGGTCCTTCGGTTGAACATACTCATTATCTCGTTCTAATAATTGAGCCCTGTTTACAACATCTGAATATAAAAAAAAAATTATGAGAGATAAGATATTGCCGAATCTCGGGTTTTAGACCTCTCAAAAACATCCGCATCATTCGTTCCTCATTCTCTACCAAATAAGGTGCAAACCTGGATAACTCTGCGAACTTCGCCTCGTACTGGGACACCGTCATGTTGTTTTGTTCCAGTCTAATAAACTCTACCTCCTTCATATGGCGAATACTTTCAGGAAAGTACTTGTTATTGAAAAGTTTTTGAAACGTTTCCCAAGACATGCTGAGTGCGGCAGGCTGGGTACACTTCACAGACTCCCACCAGTAGTTTGCCTCGCCACGAAACATAAAGGTGGCGAATGAAACCTTCTATTCCTCCGTGCATCCCAAGACATCAAATATCTTGGTAATTTGGTTGACCCACATTTCCACCTTGATCGGATCCGTCTTTCCCACAACTTCTGGTGGTCCCAACTCTTTGAACTGCTAGGCTGTAACAAGACGCACATTACTATCATTTCCACCAGTATTTTGTACACGAGTCTCCCTCGTCTGATTTTGCATGAACTGCAAAAAGCTTCTAAACATCTCATCATTCATCATTTGTTCGGTAGTGTTGTTGCACAGGAGGAATATTGCCTTCTGTTGCATCGCCCCCTGGTGGTGATTAAAGGTGTCTCCACGGTCTCATTCATTCCATCATGTTAATATTCTCACCGCCATTCTCAACATCGCCATAAAACAAGGGTTAATTAAAGAAATTAACATGCCACATAATATCCTTATATTATGACCGACCAACAAATAAGCTTAGGTAGGACACACTAGCGAATGATTTACTCATCTCTCCCTTCCTAGTTCTATTCTCCGATCTCCGCCAGAGATCATATCCCTAAGCTCTAATACCAACTGTGACGCCCCCAAAATAGGTTTACAACACCCATTCTGAGTCGCCAAATACATGGTACAGAAACAACTACAACTTTATTAATACAATTGTCGTGCAAAATACGACAACACTTAAATTGTGAGTTTAAATACAAATATTGTCAACTAGACAATATCCACACTCAAATAAGTCCTCATTAAAATTATTGATACACTATTTTACAAAATAGTGAGGACTACTAAAACAACTTCTAGAACCATCATTCCACACCCCGACTAGTACTCGCTACATTCTCGCCTCTTGAGAAGAAAAATAGAACAAAAAGGAAAAGGGTGAGCTTAACTAGCCCAGTAAAGAATATTATGACTAAGATAATATAGAACAGATTATCGTTAGTCCTCAACAGGGAAAAATCTAATAGAGTATAATAGATAACAAGTTTTAAATCAATATTACTAATGAAATAATAATTCATTAGAAGAGTTAAGTAGAGAATGAAATCTACTATCTTCTATATATGAATTTAAAAGTTCATCGTCAATATTTTATCCTCGTAACATCAATCAATATATATATCTCGAATCAAATATTCATCTTTTGCACTACAGCCAAAGATATTCATCGATTAATCATGTTCATCTAAACACCTGTTCATCTTTGCACTACGGGCCAAAGATATTCATCAGAAAATCATTCATCTTTGCACTACATGCCAAAGATATTCAGTTATATCATCATTTAGGACTGAGGATGATGAAAAATATTTTAAAGAAAACGAATCCAGTGAAACAAAAGAATAAATATTAAGGATTCGTACTTTAAACAATCCAAGTTCAAAAATACTTCATAAATAACCATAGTGAAGCATAATTCAAAATAAAGATCAAAACATGGATACAATCAAAGATAGTAACCTTAATGGACATCTTGAACAAAAAAGAAGAAAATTTCATTTTTCGGTGAATAGTGCTGTATTCGTGAATAGTGCCGTATACGTGAATACTAACCCCAACACAAAAAGGTAGAAAATTCCACAATAAAATTCATATCAATATTTTGGCATAATGACATTGAAGAAAATAATATCATTTACGAAGAAAATAACATCCCTTACCTCAAAAGGATAGTACTTCTGACTGGAATACTGGATATAGTACTGAAAGGAACTTGCACCGTATAGCAACACTCAAAGTATCAAAATACTCACAAGAATACGCTCGATTATATAGAGAGAGAAGATTTCAGTTTCTAGTGTGATTTTCAATTCTAACCTAAGCACCCTATTTATAGGAAAATGCTTAGAACACCAAAGTAGAAAATTTAATAAAATATTAATATATTATAAAAAAATTCATGCCCACCTCTTGACATCTGAAATCAGCATGTTTACAACACTTGTGGGGCCCACCAAAACAATAAAAATGTTTTTCTTAAAAAAATAACTAAAACTTCAAAAATTAATTATTCTGGAACTTCAATAATTCATAATAAATAGCCATTTTATCAGAAAAATTCGAATCTTATGTCCATTCCATAGGAAATTCAATTCTCTACAACTTTGTAAGTTTAAGTTTTTCCAAATTCTAAACAGAAATTTACCGAAATTCACATACGGACGATTTACAAGCTATAATCAAATTTCAATTAAGAAATGGGGTCCACAAACATGAAAAACATGTTTTAAATATTTTTAGTAACAAAAATACTCTTCCTTCTCATTTATTCATATATCACACATTCATTGTAAAAATATCACCATTATTATATTATTATAATATAATAATATATTTAAATGAATTATTTTAACAGAAAAGATAAAATATCAATTTTCAACAATTGTCACATTAAAAGTTTTCTCCATCTATATCCACATAAAATAAATATTTTCCTTATCATACGAATCAATAATTAATTATTCACAAATAATATTACAGAATCACAATACTGACAACCAGGCCGTTCCCAAGAAAGAGGGGGCTTTCCAATAAATATTTCTCCTTACTGGCGCGTAATTAGGTGACCAAACCTCTCCTTAGACAGAACTTTCTAGACATTGCCAATAATGTTATCTAATAATATTATTCAAATAATATGAATTATTGATTTGATAATAGAAAATACTGTGTAGTGATAATTATTGAAACAACAATAATATAAAATATCAACGTAGCAATTATTGAATTAATAAAATAAAATATTGAACAGTAATTACTGTAACTATTATTGAGTAGTGCCTTCTTAAGTAAGTATCAATAATTGGTGCAATACCGTAATACAAGTCAACAACAACTTTTATTATTGTGTTTTAACCACCCGGTATTCCAACAAGATTAATCTTGAATAACTACGCCCATTATTTATAAACAACTTATACTTGTCGTTTTCTTCATCCAATCGCTTTCAGTTATGGGGCCCACACAAGGTTGTCAGTCATTATGAATATTCTCGACAAAGAAGAATATTCCACGACCAAACGAATATTCCCCAATAATAATGAATATTTTATAACCACTTGCTTATTTGAAATATTTAAGCATTTTACCCATTACTAACCACATTAATCAATTCAACCCTTACTATTTCAAAATAATAAATAGAGAAATTCAATTTCATTTATAATAAGTTGGGGTCTTACAACCTCCCTCCTTATGAAATTTTTCCTCGAAATTGACGTGACGTCACAGTGTTTCAAAAGGTGAAGATACCTCGCTTTCATTTCCGTTTTCAACTCCCAGGTCATTTCTTCAATAGCATGGTTCCTCCACAAAACTTTGACTTGTGGTATGACCTTTGTGCGTAGGACATGCTCCTATCTATCCAAGATCTTGACAGGTACCTCCTCATACGTTAAGTCTTCGGCTATCTCGTCTGGTTCTAATTCAATAATATGGTTCGATTCTTTCACATATTTACGAAACACATATATGTGAAAAACATTATGAACACGAGACATACTGGGAGGTAATGCGAGTCTATAGGCCACATTTCCTACTCGATCAAGAATCTGAAATGGACCAATAAATCATGGATTGAGCTTTCCTCTCTTCTCAAATCTTGTAACTCCCTTCCATGGAGCAACTCGCAACAATACATGATCCCCAATACTAAATTCCACGTCCTTTCGATGAAGATCCGCATAACTCTTTTGTCGATCTTGTGCCGTTTGTATACGTTGTCGAATCATTTGGATCTTTTCTGTAGTCATACGTACCAACTCTGGTCCCAACAATGTTGCTTCAACCACCTCATCCCAACATATTGGAGAGCGACACTTTCGTCCATATAATGCTTCGAATGGAGCCACACCTATACTTGCCTGATAACTGTTGTTGTAGGAGAATTCCACCAATGGTAAATACTTATCCTAACTCCCTTTGAAGTCTAAGACACAGTGTCTTAATAGATCTTCAAGAGTTTGAATAGTCCTCTCTGATTGTCCGTCCGTTTGAGGATGGTATGCCGAACATTTATGTGACGACCCCAAAATAGGTCCATTCCATCCAACCCATTCTGAGTCGCCAATACATGGTACAGAAACAACTACAACTTTATTATTACAACATAGAAACTCTGAGTTTAAATACAGATATTGTCATCTAGACAATATCCACACGCAAATAAATCCCCATCATAATTATTGATACATTATTTCACAAAAATGGTGAGGACTACTAAACAACTCTCTCTAGAACCTTCATTCCATACCCCACTAGTACTACTCGCTACATTCTCGCCTCCTGAGAAGAAAAATGGAACAACAAGAAAAAGGGTGAGCTCAACTAGCCCGAAGAAAGAATGTTATAACTAAGATAATATAGAACAAATTATCGTTAGTCTTCAACAGGAAAAAATCGATAGAATACAATAGACAACAAGTTTCGATCAATATTCGCATGAAATAATAATTCATAGAAGAGTTACGTGAGAATGAAATCTACTATAATCTATGAATTTAACGATCCATCATCAATATTTTATCCTGTAACATCAATCAATATTCATCTCAAATCAAATATTCATCTTTGCACTTCAGGCCAAAGATATTCATCGATCGGTCATGTTCATCTCAACACTGCTCATCTTTGCACTAAAGGCCAAAGATATTCATCGATCGATCATGTTCATTTAAACACTGTTCATCTTTTTAAAAGCACTACATGTGCCAAAGATATTCTTCAGAAATCATTCATCTTTTCTTTGACTTCTGAGGCCAAAGATATTCAATAATATCATCATTTAAGACCGAGGATGATGAAAAATATTTTTAAAAGCGAATCCAAAGAAACAAAATGACAAGGATTAAGGATTAGTACTTGGTTTTATCCACGTCCAAAAATACCTCAAAAATAATCATAGTGGTGTAAAATTCAAGAATGATCAAAACATGGATACAATCAAAGCTAGTATCCGAATAGATATTTTAGACGAAAAAGAAAAATTTTCATTTTTGGTGAATGAATAGTCTTAGTCATTCGTGAATAGTCTTGAGTATCACGTGAATAAGTAACTCACACCAAAAGATAGAAATTCCACAAAAAAAACATCTTCACGCTTCATGAATAGTACTCGTGAATAGTAACTCGTGAATAGTAACTCATGAATAGTAACTCGTGAATAGTAACTCATGAATAGTAACCCAGAGCATGAAAAAGTTCCAAATTTGATAAAAAGTTCCAACCAATATTTCAAAGATAATGATATTGAAGAAATAATATCATTTGAGAAGAAAATAACATCCTTACCTCGAAAGACAAGATTTCTAGTTGAAACAGGATATAGTCTTTGAAGGGAACTTGCACCGTCTAACAATACTCAAAGTATACTCAAAATACTCACAAGAATACGCTCGATAATATAGAGAGAAAGAGAAAACTTGTTTACGGTGTGATTTTCAATTCTAACTTAGCCTCTATTTATAGGAAAATTTTAGCAGACTTGACTGGAACACGATGGCTTTTACGCTTTACTATTCCCACCCACCACATTTGAAATAAAATTCAGCACATTTCTTCTCCAACCACAAGTGGGGCCCACTCAATTCTAGAATTTTCCACCAAAATCATTTATAACCTAATTTACGAATCACCACCTCTTAAAATTCATAACAAATTATACGTTCATTTTTAACGGTTCAAAATTTGTGAACATATACTCAACTTATATATGTATAACATATCCAAAAATCCCAACGATCTAACGGCCAGATTAAAAATTATAACTCACATAATAAAGCTGTAAGAACACTGATTTGATCTTTTAATACCTCCAATCCGACAAAATACTGATAAAATACCTCAACATTAATTCCTTCATTTATAACCACATAAATAAATCCATCATTTATATCCACATCAAATAAATATTTCATTGTCATATAAATCAATAATTAATTATTCATAAATAATATTATAGAATCACAATAATGACAACCAGGCAGTTCCCAGGAAAGAGGGGGCTTTCCAATAAGAATTTCTCCTTACTGGCGCGCAATTAGGTGACCAAACCTCTCCTTGACAGAACTTTCTAGACATTGCCAATAATGTTATCTAATAATATTATTCAAATAATATGAATTATTGATCTGATAATGGAGATACTGTGCAGTGACAATTATTGAACAACAATAATATAAAATATCAACGCATCAATTATTGAATCAATAAAATAAAATATTGAGCGATAATTACATGTAACAATTATTGAGTAGTAGTGCCTTCTTACGTAAGAATCAATAATTCAAAATCTTCGTGTAATCTGGTAATGTCTTCTTTAACAACGCGCGTATTACTTTATTTTACCAACCGGGTATTCCAACAATGTTAATTCAGAACGATTACGTCGTTATTTATAAAAACTTAATTTTGTCGCTTTTCTTCATCCGAGCGGTTATTACATTATGGGGCCCACAAATAGGCTGCGCATCGTAAATGCATTTAATATTCCCAAACGTAAAGAATATTCCACGACCAAACGAATATTCCCAAACAATAATGAATACTTTATACCCTTGCGTATTTTGAAAAAAAATTTCATATATCACCCTTAACTTTAACTTTTATCAATTTAACCATTTCTTGAATAGAAAAATTGAATACTTTTATTTCATAAAATTCGGGGTCTTACAATCTCCCTCCTTATGGAATTTCGTCCCCCAAAATTTACGTTACACAGTATTTCAAAGAGTTGAGAATACCTTGTTTTCATTTCGATTCTATCTCCCCATCATCATGATTTCTCCATTTCTTTCATCTCACGTATTTTAGATATCATTCTAGAATACGACTTCAAAACAAAGGTTAATTGAGCAAATTAACATATCACATAATATCTCGATATTATGATGACCAACAAATAAGCTTAGGTAGGACACACTAGCGAAGGATTTACTCATCTCTCCCTCCTAGTTCTATTCCCCGATCTCAGCGATCAGATCCTATCCTAGCTACGATACCGTGATGGCGACCCCAAAATAGGTCCATTCCATCCAACCCATTCTCGAGTCGCCAATACATGGTGCGAAACAACTACAACTTTATTATTACAACATAGAAACTCGAAGTTTAAATACGAGATATTGTCATCTGAACAATATCCACACGCAAATAAATCCCCATCATAATTATTGATACATTATTTTACAAAAAATGGTGAGGACTACTAAACAACTCTCTCTAGAACCTTCATTCCATACCCCAGAGCTAGTACTCGCTACATTCTCGCCTCCGAGAAGAAAAAATGGAACAACAAGGAAAAGGGTGAGCTCAACTAGCCCGATAAAGAAATGTTATGACTAAGATAATATAGAACAAATTATCGTTAGTCTTGACGAGGAAAAATCGATAGAATACAATAGACAACAAGTTTCGGATCAATATTAGCGGTGGAAATAATAATTCATAGAAGAGTTACGTAGAAATGAAATCTACTATAATCTATGAATTTAACGGTCCATCATCAATATTTTATCCTGTAACATCAATCAATATTCATCTCAAATCAAATATTCATCTTTTTGCCTTCTGACAGCCAAAGATATTCATCGATCGGTCATGTTCATCTCAACACACTGTTCATCTCTTTGCACTAAAAAGGCCAAAGATATTCATCGATCGATCGTATTCATTTAAACATTTAAACACGTTTCATCTTTTCTCATTTAACAAAGATATTCTTGAGAAATCATTCATCTTTGCACTACTACTGGGCCGAAGATATTCAATAATATCATCATTTAAGGTAGAGGATGATGAAAAATATTTTAAAAGCGAATCCAAAGGAAACAAAATGACAAGGATTAAGGATTCGTACTTGGTTTTATCCACGTCCAAAAATACCTCAAAAATAATCATAGTGGTGTAAAATTCAAGAATGATCAAAACATGGATACAATCAAAGCTAGTATCCGAATAGATATTTTAGGCGAAAAAAGAAAAATTTTCATTTTTCTATGAATAGTCTTGATAAATGAATAGTCGATTATCGTGAATAGTCTTGAGTATCGTGAATAAATAACTCAGACACCAAAAAGATAGAAATTCCATAAAAAAACATCTTCACGCTTCATGAATAGTACTTTCGTGAATAGTAACTCGTGAATAGTAACTCATGAATAGTAACTTCGTGAATAGTAACTCATGAATAAGTAACCCCGACATGAAAAAGTTCCAAATTTGATAAAAAGTTCCAACTAATATTTCAAAGATAATGATATTGAAGAAATAATATCATTTGAGAAGAAAATAACATCCCTTACCTCGAAAGACAAGTTACTTCTAGTTGAAACAGGATATAGTCTTTGAAGGGAACTTGCACCGCCTCTAACAATACTCAAAGTATACTCAAAATACTCACAAGAATAAACTTCGATAATATAGAGAGAGAAGAGAAAACTTGTTTACGGTGTGATTTTCAATTCTAACTTAGCCCTCTATTTATAGGAAAATTTTAGCGAGACTTGACACGAACACGATGGCTTTACCTTTACTATTCCCACCCACCACATTTGAAATAAAATTGAGCACATTTCTTCTCCAACCACAAGTGGGGCCCACTCAATTCTAGAATTTTCCACCAAAATCATTTATAACCTAATTTACAATCAATCACCTCTTAAAATTCATAACAAATTATATCGTTCATTTTAACGGTTCAAAATTTGTGAACATATACTCAACTTATATATGTATAACATATCCAAAAATCCCAACGATCCAACGGTCCAGATTAAAAATTATAACTCACATAATAAAGTTTTGTAAGAACAACGATTTGATCTTTTAATACCTCCAATCAAATAAAATCTTGATAAAATACCTCAACATTAATTCCTTCATTTATAACCACATAAATAAATCCATCATTTATATCCACATCAAATAAATATTTCATTGTCATATAAATCAATAATTAATTATTCATAAATAATATTATAGAATCACAATAATAATGACCAGGCGGTTCCCGGGAAAGAGGGGCTTTCGAATAAGAATTTCTCCTTCTTGGCGGCGCAATTAGGTGACCAAACCTCTCCTTGTGAGAACTTTCTAGACATTGCCAATAATGTTATCTAATAATATTATTCAAATAATATGAATTATTGATCGATAATGGAGATCTTTAATGCGGTGACAATTATTGAACAACAATAATATAAAATATCAACGCATCAATTATTGAATCAATAAAATAAAATATTGAGCGATAATTACTGTAACAATTATTGAGTAGTGCCTTCTTACGTAAGAATCAATAATTCAAAAATCTTGTGTAATACTGGTATATTCTCTTGTGCAACAACGCGTATTACTTTATTTTACTGACCGGGTATTCCAACGATGTTAGCAGATAACGATTACGTCGTTATTTATAAAAACTTAATTTTGTCGTTTTTCTTCATCCGATGGTTATTACATTATGGGGCCCACAAATAGGCTGCTTGCGCCGTCGTTTAATATTCCCAAGCGGAAAGAATATTCCACGACCAAACGAATATTCCCAGAATGATAATGAATACTTTATACCCCTTGCGTATTTTGAAAAAAAATTCATATATCACCCTTAACTTTAACTTTTATCAATTTAACCATTTCTTGAATAGAAAAATTGAATACTTTTATTTCATAAAATTCGGTCTCTTACAATCTCCCCTCCTTATGGAATTTCGTCCCCAAAATTTACGTGCACAGTATTTCAAAGAGTTGAGAATACCTTGTTTTCATTTCATTCTTCTATCTCCCCGTCATCATGATTTCTCCATTGCTCATCTCCTCGTATTTGAGATATCATTCTAGAATACGACTTCAAAACAAAGGTTAATTGAGCAAATTAACATATCACATAATATCTCGATATTATGGTGACCAAACAATAAGCTTAGGTAGGACACACTAGCGAAGGATTTACTCATCTCTCCCTCCTAGTTCTATTCCCCATCTCCGCCGAGATCATATCCTAAGCTCGATACCAAATCCGCGTGGCGACCCCAAAATAGGTCCATTCCATCCAACCCATTCACGATCGCATGATACATGAGTACGAAACAACTACAACTTTATTATTACAACATAGAAACTACGAGTTTAAATACGAGATATTGTCATCTAGACAATATCCACACGCAAATAAATCCCCATCATAATTATTGATACATTATTTTACAAAAATGGTGAGGACTACTAAACAACTCTCTCTAGAACCTTCATTCCATACCCCAGGCTAGTACTAAATACATTCTCGCCTCCGAGAAGAAAAATGGAACAACAAGGAAAAGGGTGAGCTCAACTAGCCCGATAAAGAATGTTATGACTAAGATAATATAGAACAAATTATCGTTAGTCTTGAACGAGGAAAAATCGATAGAATACAATAGACAACAAGTTTGAGATCAATATTCGCGGTGAAATAATAATTCATAGAAGAGTTACGTAGAGAATGAAATCTACTATAATCTATGAATTTAACGATCCATCATCAATATTTTATCCTGTAACATCAATCAATATTCATCTCAAATCAAATATTCATCTTTGCTACTACAGCCAAAGATATTCATCGATCGGTCATGTTCATCTCAACACTGTTCATCTTTGCACTAAAGGCCAAAGATATTCATCGATCGATCATGTTCATTTAAACACTGTTCATCTTTTTCTCTGAGGCCAAAGAAGATATTCTTGAAATCATTCATCTTTTTGCTACAGGCCAAAGATATTCAATAATATCATCATTTAAGGCGAGGATGATGAAAATATTTTTAAAAAACGAATCCATTGAAACAAAATGACAAGGATTAAGGATTAGTACTTGGTTTTATCCACGTCCAAAAATACCTCAAAAATAATCATAGTGGTGTAAAATTCAAGAATGATCAAAACATGGATACAATCAAAGCTAGTATCCGAATAGATATTTTAGACGAAAAAGAAAAATTTTCATTTTTCTATTGAATAGTCTTCAGATTAAGTGAATAGTCTCTTGATATCGTGAATAGTAACTCCGAATAGTAACTCAAAAGATAGAAAAATTCCACAAAAAAACATCTTCACGCTTCATGAATAGTACTCGTGAATAGTAACTCGTGAATAGTAACTCATGAATAGTAACTTCGTGAATAGTAACTCATGAATAATAACCCCGAAGCATGAAAAAGTTCCAAATTTGATAAAAAGTTCCAACCAATATTTGACGATAATGATATTGAAGAAATAATATCATTTGAGAAGAAAATAACATCCCTTACCTCGAAAGACAAGATGCTTCTAGTTGAAACACCGGATATAGTCTTTGAAGGAACTTGCAATCTAACAATACTCAAAGTATACTCAAAATACTCACAAGAATAAACTCGATAATATAGAGAGAAAGAGAGAAAACTTGTTTACGGTGTGATTTTCAATTCTAACTTAGCCCTCTATTTATAGGAAAATTTTAGCGCAGACTTGACACTTAACACCTGACGATGGCTTTACCTGCTACTATTCCCACCCACCACATTTGAAATAAAATTCAGCACATTTCTTCTCCAACCACAAGTGGGGCCCACTCAATTCTAGAATTTTCCACCAAAATCATTTATAACCTAATTTCTGAATCAGTCACCTCTTAAAATTCATAACAAATTATACGTTCATTTTTAACGGTTCAAAATTTGTGAACATATACTCAACTTATATATGTATAACATATCCAAAAATCCCAACGATCCAACGGCCAGATTAAAAATTATAACTCACATAATAAAGCTGTAAGAACACTGATTTGATCTTTTAATACCTCGATCCAAACAAAATCTTGATAAAATACCTCAACATTAATTCCTTCATTTATAACCACATAAATAAATCCATCATTTATATCCACATCAAATAAATATTTCATTGTCATATAAATCAATAATTAATTATTCATAAATAATATTATAGAATCACAATAATGACAACGGTAGTTCCTCAGAAAGAGGGGCTTTCGATAAATTTTCTCTCTTCTTGGCGCGCAATTAGGTGACCAAACCTCTCCTTGATGAGAACTTTCTAGACATTGCCAATAATGTTATCTAATAATATTATTCAAATAATATGAATTATTGATCCGATAATGGAATCTTTGTGCGCGATGACAATTATTGAACAACAATAATATAAAATATCAACGCATCAATTATTGAATCAATAAAATAAAATATTGAGCAGTAATTCTTGTGTAACAATTATTGAGTAGTGCCTTCTTACGTAAGAATCAATAATTCAAAAATCGTATGTAATCTGGTATACTTCTTTGTGCAACAACGCGTATTACTTTATTTTACCAACCGGGTATTCCAACGATGTTAGCAGTAGCGATTATTACGTCGTTATTTATAAAACTTAATTTTGTCGTTTTCTTCATCCGCGAGTTATTACATTATGGGGCCCACAAATAGGCTGCTTGTGCGTAAATGCGAATATTCCCAAGCGAAAAAGAATATTCCACGACCAAACGAATATTCCCAAACAATAATGAATACTTTATACCCCACTTGCGTATTTTGAAAAAAAATTTCATATATCACCCTTAACTTTAACTTTTATCAATTTAACCATTTCTTGAATAGAAAAATTGAATACTTTTATTTCATAAAATTAGGGGTCTTACAATCTCCCTCCTTATGAAATTTAAGTCCCCAAAATTTACGTGCACAGTATTTCAAAGAGTTGAGAATACCTTGTTTTCATTTCGATTCTATCTCCCCATCATCATGATTTCTCCATTGCTTTCATCTCACGTATTTGGATATCATTCTAGAATACGACTTCAAAACAAAGGTTAATTGAAAGCAAATTAACATATCACATAATATCTCGATATTATGGTGACCAACAAATAAGCTTAGGTAGGACACACTAGCCGAAGGATTTACTCATCTCTCCCTCCTAGTTCTATTCCCCGATCTCCGCCAGAGATCATATCCTAAGCTCGATACCAACCCATTGTGGCGCCCCCAAATAGGTCCATTCCATCCAACCCATTACGAGTCGCCAATACATGATGCGAAACAACTTCTGACTTTATTATTACAACATAGAAACTACGAGTTTAAATACGAGATATTGTCATCTGAAACAATATCCACACGCAAATAAATCCCCATCATAATTATTGATACATTATTTTACAAAAATGGTGAGGACTACTAAACAACTCTCTCTAGAACCTTCATTCCATACCCCCACTAGTACTTTCGCTACATTCTCGCCTCCCGAAGAAAAATGGAACAACAAGGAAAAGGGTGAGCTCAACTAGCCCGGTAAAGAATGTTATGACTAAGATAATATAGAACAAATTATCGTTAGTCTTCAACGAGGAAAAAATCGATAGAATACAATAGGCAACAAGTTTCGGATCAATATTCGCGTGAAATAATAATTCATAGAAGAGTTACGTAGAATGAAATCTACTATAATCTATGAATTTAACGATCCATCATCAATATTTTATCCTGTAACAACATCAATCAATATTCATCTCAAATCAAATATTCATCTTTGCACTTTGCACAGAACCGAAGATATTCATCGATCGGTCGTGTTCATCTCAACACTGCTTCATCTTTGCACTAAAGGCCAAAGATATTCATCGATCGATCGTATTCATTTAAACACTGTTCATCTTTGCACTTCTGAGGCAAAGATATTCTTGAAAATCATTCATCTTTTTCTACGGGCCAAAGATATTCAATAATATCATCATTTAAGGCGAGGATGATGAAAATATTTTTAAAGAAACGAATCCGGTGAAACAAAATGACAAGGATTAAGGATTAGTACTTGGTTTTATCCACGTCCAAAATACCTCAAAAATAATCATAGTGGTGTAAAATTCAAGAATGATCAAAACATGGATACAATCAAAGCTAGTATCCGAATAGATATTTTAGAGCGAAAAGAAAAATTTTCATTTTTCGGTGAATAGTCTTAATAGTCTGATAGTCGTGTGAATAGTCTTGATATCGTGAATAATAACTCAGACACCAAAAGATAGAAATTCCACAAAAAACATCTTCACGCTTCATGAATAGTACTAAATGAATAGTAACTCGTGAATAGTAACTCATGAATAGTAACTTCGTGAATAGTAACTCATGAATAGTAACCCCAAGCATGAAAAAGTTCCAAATTTGATAAAAAGTTCCAACGATATTTCAAAGATAATGATATTGAAGAAATAATATCATTTGAGAAGAAAATAACATCCACTTACCTCGAAAGACGGTATTTCTTAGTTGAAACACCGGATATAGTGCTGAAGGGAACTTGCACCGTCTAACAATACTCAAAGTATACTCAAAATACTCACAAGAATACGCTCGATAATATAGAGAGAGAAAGAGAGAAAACTTGTTTCTGGTGTGATTTTCAATTCTAACTTAGCCCTCTCTATTTATAGGAAAATTTTAGCAGACTTGACAACGGAACACGATGGCTTTACTGCTACTTATTCCCACCCACCACATTTGAAATAAAATTCAATTGACATTTCTTCTCAACAACCACAAGTGGGGCCCACTCAATTCTAGAATTTTCCACCAAAATCATTTATAACCTAATTTCTGAATCAGTCACCTCTTAAAATTCATAACAAATTATACGTTCATTTTTAACGGTTCAAAATTTGTGAACATATACTCAACTTATATATGTATAACATATCCAAAAATCCCAACGATCCAACGGTCAGATTAAAAATTATAACTCACATAATAAAGCTGTAAGAACACTGATTTGATCTTTTAATACCTCCAATCCGACAAAATACTGATAAAATACCTCAACATTAATTCCTTCATTTATAACCACATAAATAAATCCATCATTTATATCCACATCAAATAAATATTTCATTGTCATATAAATCAATAATTAATTATTCATAAATAATATTATAGAATCACAATAATGACAACCAGGCAGTTCCCAGGAAAGAGGGGCTTTCCAATAAGAATTTCTCCTTCTTGGCGCCTATGATTAGGTGACCAAACCTCTCCTTGTGAAACTTTCTAGACATTGCCAATAATGTTATCTAATAATATTATTCAAATAATATGAATTATTGATCGATAATGGAATCTTTGTGCGGTGACAATTATTGAACAACAATAATATAAAATATCAACGCATCAATTATTGAATCAATAAAATAAAATATTGAGCGATGAATTACTTGTAACAATTATTGAGTAGTGCCTTCTTACGTAAGAATCAATAATTCAAAATCTTTGTAATCTGGTATTGCTCTTTGTGCAACAATAGCGTATTACTTTATTTTACTGACCGGGTATTCCAGCGGTGTTAGCAGTAGCGATTACGTCGTTATTTATAAAAACTTAATTTTGTCGTTTTCTTCATCCGATGATTATTACATTATGGGGCCCACAAATAGGCTGCGCCGTCGTCTGAATATTCCCAACGGAAAGAATATTCCACACCAAACGAATATTCCCAAACGATAATGAATACTTTATACCCCACTTGCGTATTTTGAAAAAAAATTTCATATATCACCCTTAACTTTAACTTTTATCAATTTAACCATTTCTTGAATAGAAAAATTGAATACTTTTATTTCATAAAATTAGGGGTCTTACAATCTCCCTCCTTATGGAATTTAGTCCCCAAAATTTACGTACACAGTATTTCAAAGAGTTGAGAATACCTTGTTTTCATTTCGATTATATCTCCCTGTCATCATGATTTCTCCATTGCTTTCATCTCACGTATTTGGATATCATTCTAGAATCGACTTCAAAACAAAGGTTAATTGAGCAAATTAACATATCACATAATATCTCGATATTATGATGACCCAACAAATAAGCTTAGGTAGGACACACTTGCGAAGGATTTACTCATCTCTCCCTCCTAGTTCTATTCCCAGATCTCCGCCAGAGATCATATCCTAAGCTACGATACCAACCGCCCATGGCGACCCCAAAATAGGTCCATTCCATCCAACCCATTACGAGTCGCCAATACATGGTGCGAAACAACTACAACTTTATTATTACAACATAGAAACTACGAGTTTAAATCTGAGATATTGTCATCTGACAAATATCCACACTGTAAATAAATCCCCATCATAATTATTGATACATTATTTTACAAAAATGGTGAGGACTACTAAACAACTCTCTCTAGAACCTTCATTCCATACCCCAGCTAGTACTTTCGCTACATTCTAGCCTCCACGAGAAGAAAAATGGAACAACAAGGAAAAGGGTGAGCTCAACTAGCCCAATAAAGAATGTTATGACTAAGATAATATAGAACAAATTATCGTTAGTCTTCAACGAGGAAAAATCGATAGAATACAATAGGCAACAAGTTTCGGATCAATATTCGCAGTGAAATAATAATTCATAGAAGAGTTACGTAGAGAATGAAATCTACTATAATCTATGAATTTAACGATCCATCATCAATATTTTATCCACAGTAACATCAATCAATATTCATCTCAAATCAAATATTCATCTTTGCTTTCTACTGAGCCAAAGATATTCATCGATCGATCGTATTATGTTCATCTCAACACTGTTCATCTTTGCACTAAAGGCCAAAGATATTCATCGATCGATCGTATTTCATTTAAACACAGTTCATCTTTCATTTAAACTACTGAGCCAAAGATATTCTTGAAATCATTCATCTTTGCTACTGGGCCAAAGATATTCAATAATATCATCATTTAAGGCGAGGATGATGAAAAATATTTTAAAGAAACGAATCCAAATTGAAACAAAATGACAAGGATTAAGGATTAGTACTTGGTTTTATCCACGTCCAAAAATACCTCAAAAATAATCATAGTGGTGTAAAATTCAAGAATGATCAAAACATGGATACAATCAAAGCTAGTATCCGAATAGATATTTTAGACGAAAAGAAAAATTTTCATTTTTCTATGAATAGTCTTAGTATTAAGTGAATAGTCTTGAGTATAGTCGTGAATAAGAATCAGACACCAAAAGATAGAAATTCCACAAAAAACATCTTCACGCTTACTGAATAGTACTCGTGAATAGTAACTCGTGAATAGTAACTCATGAATAGTAACTTTCGTGAATAGTAACTCATGAATAGTAACCCCAGAGCATGAAAAAGTTCCAAATTTGATAAAAAGTTCCACCAATATTTCGAAGATAATGATATTGAAGAAATAATATCATTTGAGAAGAAAATAACATCCCTTACCTCGAAAGACAGTACTTCTAGTTGAAACACCGGATATAGTGCTGAAGGGAACTTGCACCGTCTAACAATACTCAAAGTATACTCAAAATACTCACAAGAATACGCTCGATAATATAGAGAGAGAAAGAGAGAAAACTTGTTTCTGGTGTGATTTTCAATTCTAACTTAGCCCTCTATTTATAGGAAAATTTTAGCAGACTTGACCTGGAACCTGATGGCTTTACCTGCTACTATTCCCACCCACCACATTTGAAATAAAATTCAGCACATTTCTTCTCCAACCACAAGTGGGGCCCACTCAATTCTAGAATTTTCCACCAAAATCATTTATAACCTAATTTCTAAATCAGTCACCTCTTAAAATTCATAACAAATTATACGTTCATTTTTAACGGTTCAAAATTTGTGAACATATACTCAACTTATATATGTATAACATATCCAAAAATCCCAACGATCCAACTACTGAGGATTAAAAATTATAACTCACATAATAAAGTTTGTAAGAACAACGATTTGATCTTTTAATACCTCCATCAGGCAAAATCTTGATAAAATACCTCAACATTAATTCCTTCATTTATAACCACATAAATAAATCCATCATTTATATCCACATCAAATAAATATTTCATTGTCATATAAATCAATAATTAATTATTCATAAATAATATTATAGAATCACAATAATGACAACCAGAGGCGGTTCCCGGAAGAGGGGGCTTTCCAATAAAATTTCTCCTTCTTGGCGCGCAATTAGGTGACCAAACCTCTCGATGTAACTTTCTAGACATTGCCAATAATGTTATCTAATAATATTATTCAAATAATATGAATTATTGATCGATAATGGAATCTTTGTGCGGTGACAATTATTGAACAACAATAATATAAAATATCAGCGCATCAATTATTGAATCAATAAAATAAAATATTGAGCAATAATTACCGTAACAATTATTGAGTAGTGCCTTCTTACGTAAGAATCAATAATTCAAAATCTTGTGTAATCTGGTAATACTTCTTTACGTGCAACAACGCGTATTACTTTATTTTACTAACCGGGTATTCAAACGATTGTTAGCAGTAACGATTACGTCGTTATTTATAAAAACTTAATTTTGTCGTTTTCTTCATCCGAAGCGCTTATTACATTATGGGGCCCACAAATAGGCTGCTGCCGTAAATGCGAATATTCCCAAGCGGAAAGAATATTCCACGACCAAACGAATATTCCCCGACAATAATGAATACTTTATACCCCTTGCGTATTTTGAAAAAAAATTTCATATATCACCCTTAACTTTAACTTTTATCAATTTAACCATTTACTGAATAGAAAAATTGAATACTTTTATTTCATAAAATTCGGGGTCTTACAATTTATATGCTCGAATCTAAGTTTTTACAAAATTTGGAAATTTTTATTTTTGTTGTTTGACAGTGAATGTCTGGCCTTGTAGATCTGTGCTCGTTTATTATTTTGGTGATTTAAAGGTTTGAAGTTGTAGTCTGTAATGTTGTTAGTAATCTACAAGTCGGTTCATGATCATTGCATGTGTAGATCAAAAGTTATTCACGGTCAAAGTTCGTTGACCAAACACAAACTAAGTTTTCTGGGTAACCTAGAAAACTGAAGAACGTGTTCTGGCCGTGACTTTGACCGACCTTGATTTTATTTCTAGAACGTTGTTAGGATGAATATTGGTATCTAGATTATAGTATGTCATGAGTACTACAAGTTTAAAGCACGTTCGAACCTTATAAAGCCTCAGATCGATCGTAGTAATTGGTCAAACCTCGTTGACCGTTAAGCTTAACTTTCTGGGTAACCCAAAAAGTTTAGGTATTGGTCTGACAAGTTCTTTATTGACTTAGATCTTGCATCTAAATTATGTTTAGACATTATAAAGGCTCACCACTTGTACTCTAATGGTTTGTCTACAAAGCCCGACGTCTAGATCACTTATGTAACCAACAGACTGAAAGTAATGTACAGTCAAACTAGCATACTTGCACATGAACTCGATTTTCTGGGAAACCCAAAAAACGCAAGAACATCCTTTCTGACATGGTTTGACCGAATGCTAGTTAGTTATCCTGATGTAGTTTAACTGATGTTAGGGATATTATATGTACTCTGTCATGTGTACTGCAACCCTGACCCATTCGAACACTTTAGCAATTAACAGAATCCGAAGATAATTAAGCCTCAAAGTGTACCCTCGAAGCTAACTGGGTTTCTGGGTAACCTAGAAAACCCAGGAATCTCTAACAGGGAGTTTGATGACCCAGATCTTCATATTACGATGTGTTATGACCTAGAGTATGATTGTTGATGGTAGTATGACATACCTACTGCACAATCAATGTTTAAACAAGCCAGAAACACAGTAGGAATGGAATTAAAGACGGTCAAAGGGAGCCCCTTGAACACTGCCTTGTCAATGTTCTTGAACTCAAGAACACCAACAGTGACAGAAAGTGTCGCTATAGCCTATAGCGACGGTTTCTATTATTTTTATTTTCTAATTTCTGGAAAATGATTTAAATATAAAAATAAATTCTAAAAATCATTTAAAAATAGTAAATAAATTCCAAAAATTATAAAATCAGTTTTAAAAATTATTTTAAGTCATAAAAATTAATTTTTAATAATTTGTCATATTTTCCATAAATATTAGTAATTATTTGAATATTATTTATTTAATAAATGCATAAAATAAATTAACTAAAAATGATTTTATTATATTAAAAATCATTTTAAATGATAATAACGTATTTAATAATATTTTAAGTTATAAAATTTAACTTTCAATATTTTAAAGTAAATTTCATTAATTATTTAATATTAATGATATTAGATTTATTTAATAATTATATTAAATAAATAGATTAAAAATGATTTTATTGATTTAAAATCATTTAAAAAGGATATAAATGGTTTAAAAATATTTTAAGTAATTATAAATGACTTTTAATATTTTAGTGAATAATACCTTAATATTTCAATATTAATGGTAATTGTTTAAAATGATTTTAATGTTTTAAAAATTATTTAAGGGTAATATTAATACTTTAAAAATATTTTGAGTTATAAAATATAACTTTCAATATTTTAAAGGAAAATTTATTAATTATTTAATATTAATGATATTAGATTTATTTAATAATTATATTAAATAAATAGATTAAAAATGATTTTATTAATTTAAAAATCATTTAAAAGGAAATAAATGAATTAAAAATATTTTAAGTTACAATTAATGACTTTTAATATTTTGATAAATAATTCCTAATATTTAAATATTAATGGTAATTGTTTAGAAATAATATTTAATGTTTTAAAAATTATTTAAGGGTAATATTAATACTTTAAAATACTTTAAGTTATTATAACTAAATTTAATATTTTGGCAAGGGTTGCATAAATATTTTAATATTATTTAAATATTAATGATAATAAAATTATCTAATATTTAAATCATTTAATAATGATTCTAGAGTTTGAAAAATCAAGATAAATTATAATAATTATTTCAAAATTATTATAAGTCATGGAAAAATAATATGATTGATATTTAAATTATCCAGAATAATATTTGAGATACAGATTAAAGTTTTAAACTCGATAATTACCCGATAAAGCCGTCGGTACACCGAAATGTTACCAAAATTGATCCGAACCTGTATAGTTTTACTGTATAAGTATTTGTTTGTGTCTTAATGACTAATATAACTACATGACGATGTGATTAGGTTACGTATTGACTGTAAATAATAGTACTATGTGTTATGATATGTTATTTTAATCAATAGAACATTCTTATTAATGATAGGTCATTGAATTAAAGATAGAACTAAGTTGTGTAAGCAGCAGACCAGGCAAGTATCCTAAACTCTTGTTTTACTTTATTCAACGGACATCGTAAACAAGTATCCTACATTTGTATTTCCTTTATGCAATGGACACGAGTAAGAATGTTTCAGAATTATATTATTATTGTACTAGATTATTAAACCTATTGTTATATATGTTATATCCAATCATTGATTATCAACATGTTACTATACTATAATTCAGATATATTTATTATGTTCGTTGATTTCTAAATATAGTTATCCAAGTGTCCCCACTTCGATAATAATTGTATGTAAACACATGTTGATATATATATATATATATATATATATATATATATATATATATACCTCTAAGCTATTTGACCCGACTAGACCGATTTAGAAATATCGTGGAATATGATAAAACCTTTTTGTATCCAATCAAATTATTTTGGTTGGATTCGGACTAAGTATGAACATCCCAAACATGGGAAAACTTTTTATGCTTTTAAGTGCGACCAGAGTGAACGATACCATCGTTCTTGCATGTAGTATTGATCAATACATGGCATAATCTGGTGATCACCCCGTGCGTCGTAAGTTATGACGGATTTCTGGATGAAGTTCTACTAAACCTATTCGAAAATTGAGAACAATGTTCATAGTATGTCACCTTAACCTATTTATAGTCGATGACGTAGTTTTAAAAATTTGATAGAGAGTTGTTATGTTATTATTATCGGTTGATTACTTCACAACCATTGATTTGTTGTAGAAGAGTAGTACAAAGAAAACATTTAATCCTTTCAGCTAATATTTATAATTGTTATTACTTTTTGGGCACTCAAATGCTCATCCTTTCTTAAATTAAATGTTTTCAGTTAAGTATGACCAACCAGAGGGCTCTGCCAGGAATAATGGGAAAGAAAAGCTATCAGAATAAGTTGTGTTATCTTATGTAATAGTTAGACTTAAATAAGATGATGATATTATTATCTATCATGTAATAAAATGTTTTAAGGTTGCGTACCTGGGATTTAGATAACTCTGATATGTAAATTAAGTTTGATATTTATAACATTATTATTATTATTTCGCTTAAAGAAATGGTATCGTGAAGCACTGAATTCGGGTTTCAAGTACCTAAATTTGGGGGCGTCGCAATATTGCTCCACCAAAATGTATGTCGAAGATCATGATACATTTTGGTACTCCCAGGATGGATTGAAAACGGTGTGTTATGCGCCTCTATCATGATTTTATACTTTAAATCAGGGTCATTAGGAACACAAAGTCTGGAGTTGACTCGTAATATTCCTTCTTCATCGATTCTTGCTTCCGACATAGCACCTTCTTGCACTTTTTTCCTCGTACGCATCAGCTCCAAGTCTGTAGCTTGAGCAGTTTTCACTTTATCTATTAAAGTCAATTCTACTCGTATATTCGATATCATCACATGGGTCCCTGGAGTCTTTAACTTTATCTCCATCCTTTGCAAGTTATATAAAATGGGCCTTTGCGTTGACAATATCGCTTTTCGTACTGCATCGCATTGATCTTCTACTCGATCGTCGTCACTACTACATTCGATTTACCAAGATGGTATTGAATGGTATGATTATAATCTTTCAACGAGTTCAGGTAACGCAGCAGATTTCTTGCGCGTGTTGAGTTCCTTTTGGGTGAAGAAATATTTGAGGCTTTTATGATCTCAGAAAGATCTCCACTTTCTCCCATACAAGTAATGCCTCCAAATTTTAAGTCTGAAGACAACATTTGCCAACTCTAGATTATGAGTAGGATAATTCATCTCATATTCTTTGAGTTCTTAGAGAGCATAAAGCTATGACTTTCCCATGTTGCGTGAGAACACATCCTAACCCTTTGCTCAAGCATCATTTGTAGATGACAAATCCTCCGAGTCGATGGTATTGTCGAAATAGGTCTTTGAAATGAGTCTCCTCTTGAGTTCTTGAAAACTCTTCTCACATTTCATGCTCCAATAGAATTTTATATCGTTCTGAGTCAGCTGAGTTAATGGAGTAGCGATTCAAGAAAACCCTTCTACGAATCTCCGATAATAACCAGCTAAGCCGAGAAAGCTATGTACTTCGGTCACTGATTTAGGTTACTCCCAGCTTTAAATAGCTTCAATCTTTTTCGGGTCAACAGATATTCCATGCCCAAGGAATGCTACTTCCTCAAGCTAGAACTTGCATTTCTTCAACTTGGCATAAAGCTTGTTTTCACGAAGCTTTTGGAGTATCAGCCTCAAGTGTTGCTCATGATCTTCACGGCTTTTGGAATATATGAGGATATCATCAATAAAGACGACCACAAAGTGATCCAAATATTCCTTGAATACTCGGTTCATTATATCCATGAAGGAAGCAGGAGCATTAGTCAATCCTAAAGACATGACTAGGAATTCTTAATCCCCGTACCGAGTTCTGAAAGCCGTCTTTGGAATGTCATCGGTTCTAATCTTTAACTGATGATATCCGGAACGTAGATCGATCTTTTTAAAGAATTTGGCGCCTTGCAACTGGTCAAATAGGTCATCAATACGTGGCAATGGGTACCTATTCTTGATGGTGACATGATTCAACTCCCGATAATTAATACAAAGTCACATACTCCCATCTTTCTTCTTCACGAATAGAACAGGAGCACCCCAAGGAGACGTACTAGGACGAATAAAACCGATGTCTAACAACTCTTACAGCTGGGTCTTTAACTCCTGAAGTTCAATAGGAGCCATTCGATATGGGGGTTTGGAAAGGGGTTTTGTACCAGGTTTAAGGTCGATACAAAATTCAATTTCACGCTCTGGGGGTAGGCCAGGAAGTTCTTCAGGGAATACGTCAGGAAATTTATTAACAATAGAAATATCATTTAAATCTAACGTATTTTTGTTTAAATCTGTGACATGAGCTAAGAAAGTTTGACATCCATTTTTCAATAAACGAATAGCTTTATGGCTTGAGATTACAATGATTAATTTTAATGGTTTGGTTGCTTGAATTCGCATAATAGGTTGGTTAGGAATATGAAAGCTAATAACCTTACGAAAATAATCAATTTTTACATGATGAGTGGTTAACCAATCAATCCCTAGAATCACGTTAAATGCAAGTATTTTTCATGAAATAAGATTGACAGGTAATGTGAGGGTACCAATTTGAACTAAACAAGACTTATAAACAGTGGATGTAATAAAGGTTTCTCCCAACGGAGTTTCCACAGATAAGTCAAAGTTTAATTTCTCCGGAGTCAAATTTAAACTTTGAGCGCAAGTAGGAGAAATAAAAGAATGGGTAGAACCGGTATCAAATAAGGTATAGACTTCGCTAGAGTTTATGATAAGCTTACCCGTGATGACCTCGTTCGGGTTCCTTGCTTTCTGGGAGGTCACAACAAACGCTCTCCCTTGAACTACTAGTTTTGACTTGTCTGGGACGGCATTTTATGTCACCGTTCCAACTGGACATGGCTTCCCAGTACGACAAAATCTAGCTAGGTGACCTTCTCTTTCATAATTGTAACACGTTTCGGACTTCCGCGCACAGTTTAGACTGATGTATCCCTCCCCTCCGCATTTGAAGCATATGATAGGTGGTCGTTCTCCTTCCTTAACAACGGGTGCTGATGCTGACGTCTTTCCATCATTGTTGAATCTTTTCTTCTTGAAATGTCTATTCTTATTATCTTAGCCATGATTACCACCGGAGTGGTTACATTTTCTGGCATGTTGATTCCCTCCACATTTGTTATCACCGCTTCGATGACTGTTACCACTGGTATTATCATTTTGTCGGCTGCTTTCTCTTGGTTGGGTTGACTCATTATCGCACTCCAATAACTGAGCTCTATTTACAACATCTGGATACAAACACAGTTTATGAGAAATTAGATATTGACGTATCTCGGGTCTCAAACCTCTTAGACACATCCACGTCATTCTCTCCTCATTATCAACAAAGTAAGGCGCAAACCGGGACAACTAGGCAAACTTAGCTTCATACTGCGACACGGTCATATTGTTCTGCTCCAAGTTGAAGAACTCTACTTCTTTCATGTGACGAATACTTTCAGGAAAGTACTTGTCGTTGAATAGTTCTTGGAACTTCTCCCAAGACATTTTGAGTGTGGCAGGTTGAGTACGCTTTACCAATTCCCACCAGTAATCTGTCTCTCCTCGCAACATAAAGGTGGCAAAGGGAACCTTTTGCTCCTCGGAGCATCTCAAGACATCAAATATCTTGGTGATCTATTTTATCCACGTCTCCGCCTTAAGTGGTTTTGGCTCTCCAATAAACTTTGGTGATCCCAACTCCTTGAACTGCTTAGCGATAACCGTTCGAGAGTTGCCAGTGTTTCCACCTGCATTTTGGACATGAGTCTCTCTCGCCTGATGTTGCATGAATTGCAGAAAACCCCTAAACATTCCGTCGTTCATCATTTGGTCGATGTTATTGTTTGCATGAGGATTGTTGCCTTCCTTATGCACATTATCATGGGTATTGATCTGTGGTGACTCAACGGTCTCCTGTGCTCCATTGCTATTCTCAACATTCTCGGATGTCATTTTCAAATACTACCACAAATCAAGGGTTAATTGACATACCACATATTATCCCTATACTCTGACCGACCAATTAAATACCAATTAAACTTAGGTAGGTCATACTAGCGAAGGAATTTCCCGTCTCTCCCCTCCTAGTTCTTGTCTCACATCTCAGCCAGAGATCATATCCCTAAGCTTTGATACCAATTGTGACGCCCCCAAAATAGGTATACATCACCCATCTTGAGTCGCCAAATACATGGTACAAAATTCAAATACAACTTAATAATACAACTGTCGTGTAAAATACGACAAAACATAAACTGAGAGTTTTAATACGAATATTGTTTTCTAGAGCGATATTCAACTCGAATGGAGTCCTCAATACATTTATTATCACACTATTTCATAGAATAGCGAGGACTACTAATGCTATCATCACGACCGATCACTCGCTTCCCCGACTAGTCCGGCCTTACGCGTTCTCATTTCTGAAGAGGACAATGAAAGCAAAAGGGTGAGCTCAACTAGCCCGATAAGAAATATTATGACTAAGATAATGCGAGAATAATTTATCGTTTGCCTTCAACGATGTTAAGCGATAAAATATAACAAACATCAAGTTTAATCTGCGGTAGAACAAACAATCTATTAGAAGAGTCGAGTAGAGCGTAAAATCTACTATCTTCTATGATTTAAAAGGTTTTTCATCATTTTTATCGCTGAGACTCAACTTAATAAATAAACCACATAATCGAATCACCCCTGCACTACGGCCAATGATATTCTTTAGTATCACGACCACAAATTATCCATGAACTACGGGCGAGGATATTCGTGTATTCATCGATAGGTCGTGATCATGCCAACAATTATCCATCCCGATGCGCTACTGAATTGAATGAGAACTTTTACCACATCATTTGTAACATTACGTTCATGATTATCTTAGAATAATCCATGGTCATAATCATACCAAGTCCATCTATGCACTACATTACCACGAGATGACTTTCAACATATTATAAACATGAGGATGATGACAATGATATAAGAATTGATAAAAACAAGTTCAAGGATAAATTTTTAAAGATTTATAATTTGATTTATCCGAAAATCAATAACGTCCAAATTATCGACGATAATCTTTGCTTGTGGAGTAAAATTCAAGAATAATATTGTACCAAAAATAATTTGGACCGAAAACGAATTAATTTTTATCACGAATAGTAGCCCGAGTGAATAGTACTTGAGTGAATAGTATCCCGTGAATAGTACTTTAGGAATAGTAACCCCGTGAATAGTACTCCAGCATGAAAAAGTTAAAACTTATCAAGAATGCTCAGAATAATATTTCCATTAAAAGATCTTTGGAAGAAGCCTTGAATATCGAGGATATTTTACTAATTTCATGGAGTATAGAAGCGAAAATTTTAACAAACGAGTATAGAATTGAAATCGAAATGAAATAATATTACCTACATACTACTACAGTATGGAAGAAAATATTATTTCAATGAATATTGAATAAAAATAACATCCCTTACCTTGAAAAGAGAGAGTATTCCAACCGGTATAGCGGGGATATTCTTGAAGAAAACTTTCACTATTTTCTACGCTCAAAGCTTTCTAAAACTTGGAAGAAATAAACTCGAGATTATAGAAGAAGAATTCTCGATTACGGTGTGATTTTCAATTCTAACTTAAGCGCTTTATTTATAGGAAAATCTTAGAAACGCCATGAAAGGAGACTAAAATAATATAATAATATTAATTCTTTTCTTTTCCTACGCACATGTATTAGACCAATTCAAGCACTCCATTCTTGAACAAAAAATTCAGCACATTTGTCCACCAAAACAAAAGTGGGTCCCACCCATAATTTTAATAAAAATATTTTAATTTCCGAAACTTCAACAATTCATAATAAATAGCCCTTTTAGAATGAAGCTCACATGGCTGCTGATCTTTATATGAATGCATGCAATTCAACCTAAGATGAAAAGGGTCTTATATGCTCAATCATGCAAAGCATGTCATATGAGAAGAATCCTCAAAGAAGTTCACATCAGAGGATCATCGAGCATTAATGATGAGGAACTCAATACGGAAGCAGAACTCCACAAGTACATACTGACAATAAAGACTACGTTCGTGGTGCTGTCAAATGAACGTAAAGTGATCAGTCCTGAAGATATCCATGTCTATAATATAAGGAGATCTGATTGATGGTGATAATTCCAGTCAGAAGAAGATATGCACGACTGCCTTCTAATGCACATGAAGAAAAAGAAATCACACCTCACTAAGAAAAAAGTATCAACTATGGGGGAGCAGTGATTTGCTAAAGAACATCAACATGCACTAGTACAAAATCATAAAAAGACAACATTTAAAATATGACGTTTTTACAAAAAATATTGTGGTATTTTTTTTTATAATATTTTTTAATAAAATATTATAGATACATATGAAAAAACGTTATGTATTTATAAGAGTAATTTTTGATTTTAAATAGATAACGTTTAAAAAAAAACTTTATCTATGTAAAAAAACACGAATCAAAAACGCGGAAGTGAATTTAAAATTAAATACTTTCTACTCTCTCCTATCTCTACTTTCTCTCTCTATTCTGGCGACCCTCGGAGACAAAGGCCGTAGCTATTACACAGTTGTGTGCGAACGAACGCCTCATCGGCGACACATATAGAGCTGATGCAGATGAGTTCCTCTCTCCTTTTCCCTTCCATTTCTCCTCAAAATCTAGTCATTTTTGAAGCTTCAGAATCTTTGAGGAGCTTTAATTCGATTTGTTTCACGGGTTTCAAGCATGGAATTTTAGGTTCTGGTTTGAGAAATTTGGATAAATGTAGGGCTTTTATGAACGTCTCTGTTGGATCTCAAACTGCTGCTAATGATGCCTTTTTCTCGGATAAATCTAGGGCTTTTACGGTGTTGGCTGGCGATCTCCGGTCAGTGTTAGGGCTACTGCGACTCCTGTGCTCGAACGTTTCCATCGAAAGATCGCGACTATGGGTATAGTCAGCTCTTTTGTATTCAATTGTTGTATATTTCGTGTTTTTTTTTTGTGAAAACGGATAACATTTTTTTTATTTGCTCCGGTGATATATGATGGGATTTTCTATCTGATTCGATCCATTAGATCTGAATTTATATTTATAGATCATGCTATTTGATAATTTTTTGAAGATGGATTTTTCTTTTGTCCTTGATCTGTGTTTTTGGCTTAGTATAGGCTTAGTATTAACTATTGTTTGTTTGTTTGTTTTTGTTTGTTTTTCTTCTTTTTGATTGTGATAATTTTAGATAGTGTGAATCTCTGTTTCTGAGAAGTAAATTGCCCCATGGAAACTTGTACTTGATCATATGAAGGTTTGTATATGATATCATGTCTGGTTGACTTTTACTTTTTTGCAGATGCTCATAGAAAATATGGTGGTATCGGAATAATCCTAGTAATCAAGGTTAGTAATATTTTGTGGAGGCTGTCCGCTTAGGCAATTTTCTGGCCGAGTCATTATTGCCTTCTAGATATAGTTGTTTTTCCACTACTTAGATTTCCATTATACTTTCTTTGTGTAGGTTTCCCCTTCAGCCAATCAGTTTGGGGAACTGGTGGCTGATCCTACCACCAATGAATTGTTGCGCACTTTACAGAGAAGCCTGAAACTTTTGTACGTACAAGACCAGAGATTCAACAATTTTTTAGCATTTGGTATTGCTTAATGATGTGTTGCAATCACGTTTCTTTACTCTTGTGTCTACTTAAGTCTAATATTCAATGTTGCAGGTGAGTGATCGAATAAATTGTGGTGTTTATGTATTTACATTGGATATATTTACTGCCATTCAAGGTGTTTCTTCGCAGAGAAAGGACAAAGGTCAATCATCTGAGACTCAATTGATTTAATGTTACGGTCATAACCTAGACATTTCTTTAGTGCATATTTCAACTCAACACAGTTAACATTTATTTCAAAAGCTTTGGAACTTGAAATGTGCTGTTTTCAGTGAATTTCTATTAATAACATTCTTCCTTTTAACATGATTTGTGAAGGTATACATTGAATTAGATGATACTTGATCTCCTTTGTCTTCTACCACCAAATTATTTAGGTGGTAAATTTTCTGGTTAAAGTATCAGCTGCCTTAATTTGTGTGTGTTTGTTTATATATATATATTTAACTTGATTTAGCATTTGCCATCTGTCTTAGCAGCTTTGACACCAAGATTGCTTGCGAATAACTAACAAACAGGTGCGCTCATATCTCTCACCAAGTAGTCTTTCCTTTTTGTTTCAATGCTTAAAAGTTTTGTTGAATTTATGGCAAGTGGTGATGATGATGATGATGATGATGATAATGCTTGTGAACCCAATTGCAGTAGAGAGTCTGTGTTTTCCCCATCAGGCTGATACATTCGAAGGATAGGATTCAGACCTAACCTTTTCTATTTCACATAAAGTGGTTGTACTCGTACTGAAACTTGCATACTATGCTCAAATGCCTGAGCTGTAAGCCCTGACCTTTAATCATTGCAATGGACCTTTATTAAACGCATACCTTCACTATTGAGACTCAGTTGGACTTGGGGCTTGATCTCTAGTATTTGGAAACTAATGTTTCCCTTCTGGTAACAACTCCATATCTAACACTCTCCAGAACACATGCATGTGGATTTATATTACAGCTTCTAATTTGATTAAGAAAATTTCTTTCAACTTCCTGCCCTGATACAAGTTCATTTACAGGAACCTTCCTACGGATTTTGTGAGATTAGATCAAGATATCCTGTCACCTCTTGCAGGCAAAAAGCAGTTATATACATATGAAACATTAGACTTCTAGGAATAGATTAAAACTCCTGGGTACGCTTAACCTCCAATGCATAAGGTTTATTGCATTCACTTTCGCTTATCTTACAAATGATGGATTGATATTAACTAGTTTAAAATTCTCAGTAATTCAAAAATTGCAAACAATAATTTTTCAAAAAGATAACTAGTCGCAACTTGCCCTCTTCGCTTATATATGGGGCGGAAAATAATTGTTCATGTGAACTCTTACTAATGTAAAATTGGAGCATTTGTGCGTTCTAGGGGTCTGTTAATATTCAAGGTTTTACACCCGTTGTAATACTTGTTGTCGTAATAGGCATTTAATATGCATATTTTGTGCTTGCAGCTCTAAATGACACACTGAGGGAAGAAGTGAATCGGCTTAAGATAGAAATGGGACAAGTACCAGCTGCCTATGGGAACAGCTTCAGCAGAGCTTTGCCGCCTCAGTTTCCCACCCATCCAACATTATTCCATCACGTTGCTAACCACCAGACCCATCAGCAGCAACAGCTTCACATGCCTCAGTCAACTAGTAATGATAGCCAGACTCTAAGCGGGCAACTGCAACCTAGCTTCACAGACTTCAATCAGAGGGTTTAATGGCATTGCATATTCCATAAACTGTAATTAAACGACTGAGAAGGTATAACTGATTCAAGGTATCATCTTGTACATGTGTTTGTATTTGTATATGCAAAAATTATGAATATCTTATTGCCCTGCTACCTTTGTTGTGGGTGGTTCTGTCATGCTATTTAGGAGGGCTGCTGTGAATGCATATGCTGCTGGGTTTATGGGTATTTTTGGGTCCCTATAAATGCATTTGGTTACTGGTGTAGTCTGTTATGCTGCTGTTGTGCTCCCAATTTTTTTTGTGCTGTGGATCTCTTGTTGTAACAAAGTGCATAATACTGCAATTTCTACTACTACATATGCTTTGTTCTGGCCTTTTATTTCACCTACTACTGTAAATTTGCTTTAGTCTGCATATGGTTTGGGTTGTTGTGGCAAATGGATGTTGTTGCTGCAGCTGCTGGCCATAAAACTGAGTTCCTGCTGCTGCAATGGTCTGATTTCTAGCTTTGAGTGCCTCTGCTATTGGACTGCATAGTGGGTTTGGCTGCTGGAGTATAGCTAATGCAGATGCTGCTGTTTAACTGTTGCTACTGCTTTCTGCTGCTGCTATGATGTTGGGCCCTTCTGTTACTGCTGCTGCTGCTTGGCAGTCAGTGGGGCATGTGGTAGGTTTTTATTTTTGACATCTTAGCATATAAAATATTCTGTTGTTAAGCTTCTGTTTGATTTCCTGATTGACTTGATGTACAAGTAGATATATTTTAGACAAACAGGTGGATTGCTTGTGGTATCTATAATCTCCAGCTACGCTTGGATCCACTGTTTTTTTTTTCAAGTATGGGAACACTTTAATTGTTTAATTAATTAATTTTGTCAATTTTACATTACGCCTTCTTTTGTTTAATAGGTAAAATTAACGCCTTCTTTAATGGTTAATATATTTGTCGTCTTCGGTTTCTTGTGCTGTTTTAGTTGTCCTTATTGGGAGTATTGTTTTTAGGGAGTTCCTGTTGACGTGAACCATGGGTTTAGCGTTGATTTTTTTTGGAAGAGCACAAGTTTTGATAGGATGTAGGGAGCGATGAAAACTTGGCACCTGGCAGGCCAACAGCTCCATCCCAGGAAGACCCTCGTGGCCACATGGAGCCAACCCCGTCAAGTCACACTACAATTTTATGCATGCTTAGGTAGTAGCTTAATTTTATGGATAGTTTGGTTTATTTTGTGGATATAATCAAATTCACAATTCAATATAGTAGTACTAATTTATATTGAAAAGTGAATTTGAGATGCGTATATGGATAGTTTGGTATATATTTTGTAGATGTAGTAATTTGAAACTGTAAACGAATAGTATTATTGGGGTGTATTTTGAATGGTTGATACATTTTGACTTTAAATTTAAATGAGAATTTAGACCTTTTAGCTATATATCATGGCATTAGTATATTGCAGGTGTATTGGTAATATTGGTGAATTACACCTTTTTTTTTTCTTTTTTTTTATCTACAACATTTTAAAAATGTTGTATATTTGTACAACATAATGTGTAGTAGTCAATGTTTCAGTGTTTTCTACAACATTTTTAGTCAGAAAACGTTGTAGAATCATACATTCTACAACGTTTTCAAGCATATGTTAATTTATGAAAAATAAATTTACAACGTTTTTTTCTTAAAAAACGTTTTATAATGTGTTTAACTACAACGTTTTAAAAACGTTGTGTAAGGGTGTCAAATAGATGACACCTTTAACCACGACGTTTTTCTAATTGAAACTACAACATTTTTTTCGCGTTATCTATTTACTGTTTTGTAATAGTGCACTGAATGTATCAGAAATACACTGCGAAGCAATATACCAATTACAGTCTCAAAACTTTGTGGCTGATGAACCAAATGAAGATCCATGGTCAGTAGGAAGGTCTCAAAACGTACTACTAATAACCTTGTAAATCACCCAACTCAAAATCGTGGAGCGCCTACGATAAGTATTTATTTGTATGTATGCATTTTCATCTTTCAGGCTGAAGGATACTTGACTCTTTGTTGTTGATGTCTCTTGGGTTATCTCGTCTGATCTTCAGACGACAAGATTGACTGCAGGCAGGGATTGGACTTGTTGATATAATACTTGAGAGCATGGACCAATCTGAGTAGCTTCAAGTTTATATACATATTTACCTGTACACAATATTTTCAACGTGTGAGCTCATCTGCATATAACAAGTAACTTACTACTAAACTAAGTTTAGAAAAATGTTTGTGCCTGTGATCAGATTTCAAAGCGATTAACTTTTGAATATAGCATGAGAACACGCTTCGATACCATTGTTAGTTCTAGTAGGTCTGATAGATTTAGAAGGGGGGGAGGGGTTGAATAGATCATTTTAATTTTAAATACTTTTACGGTTTATTTTGTATTGCTAATGTTTTAGCATATGACAAACATAAGAATCTTTTCATGCACAGCGGAATAAGTAAAAGATCTCTTTCATTGATATATTCATAATCGTACATACATTGTTCATAGAGTTAGTTCAATGGTAAGCAGTTAAAACATACATAGCAGTTATGGCAATTAATGTACATAATGTAAATGACATAAAGTAAAAGACACAAGGGGTTTTAAGTGTGACGCCCCAAAATCCGGCCCACTTTCAGACCTGGACTCCGTGTATCACTATTCCATTTTCTTCCAAACACACTTCATTATATAGCTAAATATAATGACATACATTCTCAAATCCCAGGTTCTCGAAACCTTAGAACCTCTTTCATTACAGATAATGATAATTACATTATTCTTTACATCTTACACGATTGACTTTCATCCGCCACCAAGAATTCATAACTGTTCATTAAACTAGTCTATAGTTTAATTCTATCATTATATATTACAAGTCTTCACTTGTTCTTCACGCACATTCATATACTGAATGACACTTCGTCTGGATACTGATCAGCTTAATCTTTACGGGATCCTTAAGTTCTTTCAAATATCGTTCGCTGAAAATGTTTTTCATTTAAAGCAAGTGTGAGCATTCAATTGCCCAGCAAGTCATAACAATTGAACAAACAACTTCAAGAGTTTAAACATTTTTCAGAACTTTGATAACCGAACAAAGGTTATGAAGCAGCTTGAATAATAGGAATAGTCTCGATTTCTATCATCTTAAAACATCCATGACATACTCTTTACACTACTTTCATTCTTCTACCTTTTTCCATATATATATCATGTCGCTAGAATCATTAGCACAGACTTAACAATAACAGTTCATGTATAAGCCGAAAGCATACTTGTATTGAGCATTCGATCATAGAATACAGTTCATCTCGAAGAAACAAAAGTGTTCAAATTGTAGCACAAGACCTCATACGTTCTACCACCTTGTACAAATATCGCACGTTCGCACGTAAAGCGAACTTCTCGAGTTGACATCGAGAAGTTTAAGAAACTAGCATTCATATAACATGAATGAAGTTAGAAAACTTGCCTTACGCATGCAACTACGACTTACGATTTACGCTAAAGCGCTCATTCCAAATCCACATATAACACGTAAGAAATAACACGTACACCCGATTAATTACATACTTGACTTACGCATTGGTTTACTTAACTTTACTTCTTAGGGTTCGCGTTTGTAGACACTCGAAATTTTACGTACTCATTCGCTACTAACATTGCGGAGGGCGATTAAATCTTTAAGAGGAACCACGAAAGACAATCCATATCCATACCGAGATACTACAGAAAATTGGCGTTAACCTGGATCACATTACAGGAGTAACAATTCCAACCTCGGAGATAACCCCGAGGCATGCGAGATCAATCTGGAACACACAGGAGAAGACCAGATTAATCTGGAGATAACCCCGAGAGTATCCGATCTCGATCCCCAACTATGGAATAGCCAACCTTGGTGATAGCCCCGAATGAAGTTTTCGGTGATAACCGAAAATGCTTGTTTAAATGCGACCGACTTCAATCTCGGCGCTCCACAACGAGATACTGTTGTACCAACTTCGGCGATAACATCGGGAAGGCGAGGCACACCTCAAAGATGAAAATGAGGACCTTGACAAATTCTGACGATTCGATCTCGTGAAGCTGAGCAACGTTGCTTTATCATTGATCCGTGATAACACCGGTGAGGCAACATCGCGTCATCTCGCCAACGCGATGCCACGCCACATCGTCTCAACATCTCTACGCAACGATGTCCCACAAGACTAACCAATCCTGAGTGACTATTGTGCGGGGTAGCGGATGAAAGTTGAAGCTTGAAGACCGGAGGACATCGTCCCATCTTCAATGACTTCATACAAACTCTAATCCCATGCCATCGTACAACTCTCGACAATGGCGGTCTGAAATAGGTCCTATATACCTCAAACAGATGCCCGAATTGTACTTCTTAAAGTTCGAGTGGACATTACAGTGCTCGAGTGCACGTACTTCGAGACGACCCGACCCAAAAAACTCGGGCCCACCCGGGTTACCTCTGGTACACCTGCGGCTAAATCGTCTATAAATAGAGGGCTTGGGTTGCCCATTTTGCAAGAGAAAATGGCGAGGAAGCCCTGCCCAATTTGCTTTGCACTCACCCCATGTAGTGTACTTTCTCATTTTAAACACCCGTGAGCTCATATATAGCCTCTTTTGTACCTACAAAAGCTAGTGTTTACCCACTCTAAAGATATAGAAGTCTTCTTTGGCAGTCAACTATAAGCCTTCTCACACACTTTAGAGTCTTACTCTTCATCTCTGCATACACCCTTCTTCACGTTGAGAGTCGTGTTGCGCACATTTGTTCGGACTTTGGTCCGCGGTTTTGTTTCAGCTTGTGTATATATATATATATATATATATATATATTGACTAACATTATCGAGTTATGCCTCGCTTGAGCCTGAACTTGATGCAGGAGGCGTTTATTTGCTTTAATATATATATATATATATATATATATATATATATATATATATATATATATATTTATATATATTAGCTGTGTGTGAACTTTGTTCGATGAGCCTGAACTTGATGCAGGCGTTTATTTGCTTTAATATATATATATATATATATATATATATATATATATACACACATTTATATATATTAAGCGTATGTGTTAACTTTGTTCGATGAGCCTGAACTTGATGCAGAGCGTTTATCGCTTATATATATATATATATATATATATATATATGAGCGTAATTCGGACTCTATTCGATGAGCCTGGATTTTACATCCGGTGCGTTTACTCTGCTTATATATATATATATATATATATATATATATTTTCGTCTTGCCTGGAGTTTCCTTCGTGGAAGTTGATCGCTTTTACAGCATTATTTACATTTCGTCCAACCTGGAGTTTCCTACATGGTGGTTGACCGTATTTAAAGCTTTATTTACGTTTTGTCCCGCCTGGAGTTTCCTACATGGTGGTTGACCGTATTTAAAGCTTTATTTATGTTTTGTCCCGTCTGGAGTTTCCTCCGTATGGCGGTTGATAACTTTAACGACTTTATTTACATTTTGATCCCCATGGAGGTGCTTCGTGGTTGGTGATCATGTCTGTATATATATATTTACAGCTTTTATATATATACCTGCTTACTTCTTTCATACAAATTGCAGTATCTTGTGCTCCTAGGAATCATGTGATCACAGATTCAACCTATTGGATCTAGATTCGATTCCCGTGATGGACATTTTCAGCTGTAAGCAGCTTGTAAATTATTCTGCGATGTCTGAATTTCCTCAGATGGTTTCCATACCCACGAGAAAGTCGGCATTATTTTGTACATTATTTTTATACGGATGCCTCGTATCTGTAAAATAAAATCTATCAAGCCGAACACTTAATAAAATGGGAGTGTAAAATGTCTCAATTACTATTGAGCATCAGGGTTTGAAAAACCTCTTTCATAAAACATCACTGCCATATCTTGCTTAAAACTGAATTTTTTACATAAATTCAAATCCTGTGTATATAGGTGCGAACGAGGCCTCGCACTACTTCCAAATAACAGCACATTGACCCACACACACACAATTCAGATAATAGTTTCTTGAAAAGAGGCGGTCACCATGGTAACACGGATGTCGGGGAGTGCCTAACACCTTCCCTCCGAATAACCAAGTCCTTGAACCCTAATGAATCTCGGTTTCACCGACCCGTTTAGCAGTGTCACATCACTGGGTCAATGTGTAAACCTTTTCTCGGTTGTGTTGGTACAACCATTTAAAAAACCAACTGGCGACTCTTAACTGTGACGCCCCCAAAATTAGGTATACATCACCCATCTTGAGTCGCTTGAATCGTAGTGCAAAATTCAAATACAACTTAATAATACAATTGTTGTGTACAATACGACAAAACATAAAGCTGTGAGTTTGAATACAAATATTGTCTACTAGAGATTATACAAACTCAAAAGGAGTCCTCATTACAATTATCATCACACTATTTCACGAATAGTGAGGACTACTAATGCATCTAGGACCATCATTTTGTTCCCCGACTAGTCCCAACTCGTTCTCATTTCACGAAGAGAACGGTGAAAGAAAGGGTGAGCTCAACTAGCCCGATAAAAATATTATGACTAAGATAATGCGAGAATAATTTATCGTTAGCCTTGACGGTGTTAAGCGATAAAATATAATAACTATCAAGTTTAAGCTGCGGTGAACAAGCGATCCATTAGAAGAGTCAGTAGGGAATAAAATCTACTATCTTCTATGATTTAAAGGTTTTTCATCACTTTTATCGGCGGGACTCGACAATAAATAATCCACATCATCGAATCACCCTACTTTTCTGACGAGGATATTCTTTAGTATCACGACCACAAATTATCCATGCACTACGGGCGAGGACATTCGTGTATTCATTAATGGTCATGATCATGCCAACAATTTCCATCGATGCACTACTGACGATGAGGACTTTTACCACATCATTTGTAACATTACGGTTAAATGATTACACCAAGAATAATCCACGATCATAATCATACCAAGTCCATCTATACACTACGAATACGGATGACTTTCAAAAAAATATAAGCATGATGATGATGACAATGATATAAGAATTGATAAAACAAGTTCAAGAATTAATTTATCTAGGAAATGATAACGTCAAATTGTCGACATTATCTTTGCTTTGTAGAGTAAAATTCAAGAATGCTCGAGAAGAATATTTTCATGAAAAGATCTTTGGATGAAGCCTTGAAATATCGAGGATATTCCACTAATTTCTTGGAATATAGAAGTCAAAGTTTTAACCAACCGAGTATAATAAAGATTGGAATAATAAAAGAAATCACCATAATGCGATGATAGCCGCATACGTAGGGTTTTCAACGAATAATAAAGGATGGAACCGAATCCCAAAAGCGTAAGCATTGCAGACGAATATTAAACGAGAATAATAAATAATGGAACCGGGGCCGTGCGTAAGCATTGCGAGACATGATATTTCGACGAATAATAAAGACGCGAATATTAGAAGAATGTCACCATGTATAGGGTAGCCCACATATCTGAGTTATTCCAATGAATAATAAATAATGGAATAACGAAGTTCTCTTCATGAGTACAACAAATAACATCCCTTACAAGTAAAAGCTGAATATAAGAGTAGGGAAGTAGCGAATACTTTTCTATAGGTTCTCTTGTAATTCTCTCTCTAGAGTTTCGATGAATTAAGTAAGAAATAATGAAGGAATGAGCTTATTTATAGAAGAATGGACTACATAGTAACTAACTTATGAATGGTCCAGATTGATTTACTTTAAACGGACGATCTAGATTGGTTTACTATTAAAACTTAAAACAACGGTCCATACTGATTTAGTATTAAAACTTTAAACCAGCGATCCATATTGATTTACTATTAAACTTCCACCAGTGATCCATAATGATTTACTATTATATCTTGACCCAACTATTACGAAAAATTAACATCTCCTCATGGAATAATATTGTACAAAAAAAATGATTTGAATGAAAAGAATTTATCTTACGGGTGAATAGTACCCGTGAATAGTAACTTCGTGAATAGTAACTTCGTGAATAGTAACTCATAAATAGTAACTTTCGTTAATAGTACTCAGAGCATGAAAAGTGTCCGAATACCCAATTGAGCAATATATCCTCCGGACATCAATTATACTAACCTGAATAAGTCGACCTGATAGAACTATAAAATTCATCTTTAATCAACACGAACTTATTCATCATTAATATTATAATTCAAAATATTTAACAACCGTCGTTCCCGGAAGAAAGAGGGCTTTACGATAAGGATTTCTCCTTATTGGCGCGCGATTAGGTGACCAAACCTCTCCTTAATGTGAACTTCTAGACATTGTCGATATTGCGAATAATAATATGAATAACTTTCTTGCCTCTCAATTATTGATTTAATAATATATCATATAATGCGAGATGATCTTTGTAACAATAATTGAATCGATAATATGAGAAATATGATGCAACAATTACTATAGCAATAATTGAGTATAGCTAAGTGACTTCTCACGTAAGCATCGATAATCAATATCGTGTCTTCTTTGTGCGACTCGTGTATTCTTGTACTTTTAATCTGGGGTAGTTCAGCGGTTTTAGCAGTAACACCTCTGCTAGTTATTTTCATAAAGTATTTTTGTCATTTTCTCGATCAAAATGATAATTCCGTTGTAGGGTCCACCAATGATTGTCTTGGTTATGCGAATATTCCTGTTAAAGCGAATATTCCCAGACCAATCGAATATTATATAACAACTTGCGTACTTTGCAAAATTTATAAATATTACCCACAACTATAACATAATATCAAATCAATACCATAATATTTAAAAATATAATCCGAAAAAATTATTCTTTATTCATAAAAGTTGGGGTCTTACAACCTCCCCTTCTTATGAAATTTCATCCTCGAAATTAGGGTACATACCTGGTATGTCGAAGAGATGAGGATACCTTGACTTCATCTCAGATTCTAACTCCCAAGTCATTTCCTCCACATCGTGGTTTCTCCACAAAACTTTGACTTGAGGTATAACCTTGGAGCGTAGAACATGATCCTTCTTATCCAAGATTTTAACAGGTAACTCTTCATACGTTAAATCTTCCTCTATCTTGTCTGGTTCTAACTCAATAATGTGGTTTGGGTCTTTCACATATTTACGTAACATAGATATGTGAAAAACATTATGAACACGAGACATACTTGGCGGTAAGGCGAGTCTATAGGCCACAGTTCCCACTCGCTCAAGAATTAAAAATGGGCCAATGAACCAAGGATTGAGCTTTCCTCTCTTTCCAAATCTCGTAACTCCTTTTCATGGAGCAACTCGTAATAACACATGATCTCCTATATCAAATTCCATGTCCTTTCGATGAAGATCAGCATAACTCTTTTGTCGATCTTGTGAGGTTTTTATACGTTGTCGGATCGTTTGAATATTTTCTGTAGTCATACGTACCAACTCCGGTCCCAACAACGTTGCTTCACCCACCTCATCCCAAATCTTTGGAGAGCGACACTTTCTCCCATCTGGCGCTTGAATGGAGCCATGCCAATATTGCTTGATAAGCTGTTGTTGTAGGAAAACTCCACCGATGGTAAAAACTTGTCCCAACTTCCCTTGAAATCAAGGACACAGAGTCTTAATAGATCTTCAAGAGTTTGAATAGTCCTCTCTGGCTGTCCATTCGTCTGAGGATGATATGCCAAACTAAATCGTAAATCCGTGCCCATAGCTTTTTGCAAACTAACCTAAAAACGTGAAGTGAATCTTGGGTCTCGATCAGAAACTATGGATACTAGAATACCATGCAGTCTTACAATCTCATTTATGTACATACGAGCAAGACGTTCAAGTGTATAAGTTTCTCGTATAGGTAAGAAGTGAGCAGACTTGGTCAATCTATTAACAATGACCCAAATTGCATCTATGCCTTGAGAAACCTTGGGAAGACCCGATGAACGAAATCCATGGTAATGTGCTCCCACTTCCATTCGGAATTTCAAGTGGTTGCAATGGACCTTTTGGTACTTGATGCTCGCCTTGACTTCGTTGACAAGTTAAACACCTTGAGATAAACTCCACTATCTCTCTCTTCATATTGCTCCACCAAAATGTATGTCAAGATCATGATACATTTGGTACTCCCGAGATGGATTACAAACGATGTGTTGTGTGTCTCCATCATGATTTTATACTTTAAATCAGGGTCGTTAGGAACACAAAGTCTGGAGTTGACTCGAAGTATTCTTTCTTCATCGATTCTTTCTTCCGGCATAGCACCTTCTTGCACTTTCTTCCTCACACGCATCAGCTCCGGATCTGTAGCTTGAGCAGCTTTAACTTTATCAATTAAAGTCGGTTCTATTCGTATATTTGCCATCATCACATGGGTCATTGGAGTTTTTAACTCTATCTCCATCCTTTGTAAGTCACACAAAATGCATATGATCTTCTACTCAATGCGTCAGCTACCACGTTCGCTTTTCCAGGATGGTATTGGATGGTATGATAATAATCTTTCAACAGTTTAAGCCAACGTCGTTGTCGCATGTTGAGTTCCTTTTGAGTGAAGAAATATTTGAGGCTTTTATGATCCATAAAGATCTCTACTTTCTCCCCATACAAGTAATGCCTCCAAATTTTATGTGCGAAGACAACAGCTGCTAACTCTAGATCATGAGTATGATAATTCCTCTCATATTCTTTGAGTTGTCTTGAGGCATAGGCTATGACTTTCCCATGTTGCATGAGAACACATCCCAACCCTTTGCTTCAAAGCATCATTTGTAGATGACAAATCCCTCCGAGCAGGATGGTATTGTCGAGCAGTCTTTGAAATGAGTCTCCTCTTGAGTTCTTGAAAACTCTTCTCACATTCTTCGCTCCAACCGAACTTTGTATCTTTTTCGAGTCAATGAGTTAATGGAGTAGCGGTTCGAGAAAATCCTTCCATGAATCTCGATAATAACCAAGAAACCGAGAAAGCTACGTGCTTTTGGTCATTGATTTAGGTTGCTCCCGACTTTGAATAGCTTTAATCTTTCTTGGGAATCAACATATATTCCATGACTTGATACTACGTGCCCACGAATCTACTACTTCCTCGCCGTAACTCACATTTCTTCAACTTGGCATAAAGCTTGTATTCACGAAGCTTTTGGAGTGTCAGCCTCAAGTGTTGCTCATGATCTTCATGACTTTTGGAATAAATAAGGATGTCTTCAATAAAGACGACCACAAAGTGATCCAAATATTCCTTGAATACTCGATTCATCATATCCATGAAGGCGGCGATGAGCATTAGTCGATCGAAAAGGACATGACTAGGAATTCATAATGCCCGTCATAGGAGTTACGAAAGTCGTCTTTGGAATGTCATCGGTTCTAATCTTCAATTGGTGATATCCGGAACGAAGATCAATCTTTGAAAAAATTTGGCTCCTTGCAACTGGTCAAACAGGTCATCAATACGTGGCAATGGGTACTTATTTTTAATGGTGACATGATTCAACTCTCGATAATCAATACAAAGTCGCATACTCCCATCTTTCTTCTTCACGAATAGAAAGGAGCACCCCAGGAGACGTCTTGGGGCGAATGAAACCAATGTCTAACAATTCCTGCAATTGGGTCTTTAACTCCTGAAGTTCAATAAGAGCCATTTGATATGGGGCTTTGGAAATGGGTTTTGTGTGAGACCTCAGATTTTATGAATAAAGATTTAATTTTCTTGAAATAATTTTTTTTTTATTATGGTGTTGATTTGATGTAATGTTATAGTTGTGGGTAATATTTACAAATTTTGCAAAGTAAGCAAGTGGTTGTATAATATTCGATTGGTCGGGGAATATTCTTTTTGTGGGAGAATATCATGCGGCGACGTACAATCATTAGTGGATCCTGACGAATTATTGTCGGATCGAGAAAACGACAAAAATACTTTATGAAAATATCGGCGGAGGTGTTACCGTTAAAACTGTTGAACTACCCGGTAATAAAAGTACAGTAATACGCGTAGTTGCACAATAGCACAAGGTATTGATTATTGATGCTTACGTGAGAAGTCACTCAGTTATACTCAATTATTGCTTTCGATAAATCTTTGCATCATATTTCTCGTATTATTGATTCAATTATTGTTACAAGATTATCATCGCATTATATGATATATTATTAAATCAATAATTTAGGCGACAAAAAGTTATTCATATTATTATTTGCAATATTGACAATGTCTAGAAGTTACATCGAGGAGGTTTGGTCACCTAATTGCGGCGCCAATAAGGAGAAATCCTTATTGAAAGCCCCTCTTTCTGGAATGACACGGTTGTTAAATATTGTGAATTATAATATTAATGATGAATAAGTTCGTGTTGATTAAAGATAAATTTTATAGTTCCATTGTATTGGACTTATTTGTGTTAGTATAATTGATGTCTGGAGGATATATTATTCAACTGGGTATTCGGGACACTTTTCGTGTCGGAGTACTATTCACGAGTTACTATCCACGAGTTACTATTTACGAGTTACTATTCACGAGTTACTATTCACGAGTTACTATTCATGAGTTACTATTCTTGAGTTACTATTCACGAGTTGCTATTCACCCGGTTACTATTCACTCTAGTATTGTGCATTCGAATTTTGGTACAATATTATTCCATGAGGAGATGTGCTAATTTTTCGAATAGTTGGTTGAAGATATAATAATAGTAAGTCAATATGGACCACCGTGGAGTTATAATAGTAAATCAATATGGATCATTGGTTTTAAAGTTTTAATAGTAAATCAAGTATGAACCGTTGTTTTAAGTTTTAATAGTAAACCAATATGGATAGTCCGCTTTAATAGTAAATCAATCTGGACCGTTCATGAATTAGTTACTATTCATTCCATTTTCCTATAAATAAAGCTCATTCCTTCATTATTTCTTACGAATTCAATGAAACTCTAGAGAGAAATTACAAGAGAACTATAGAAAAGTATTCTGCTACTTCCTACTCTTATATTCGGTTTCTTTTATGGTAAGGGATGTTATTTGTTGTACTCATAAAGAGAACTTCATTATTTCATTATTTATTATTACATTGGAATAACTCAGATATCGAGCTACCCTATACATGGTGACATTCTTCTAATATTACATTCTTTATTATTACATTAGAATATCACATGCATGCGTTTACACGGACACTGGTTCCATTATTTATTGTTACGTCGAATATCACATGCGTGCGTTTTCTGCCGGACTCGGTTCCATTATTTATTGCATCCGGAATATCCTTTACGTGCGTTTACGCCTTGGACTGGTTCCATTATTTATTATTCTATCATAATATATCACATGCGTGCGTTCTGTGGGACCTGATTCCATTATTTATTATTCAGCCGAATATCACATGCAATGCGTTTACTGCGGACTGGTTCCATTATTTATTATTCTGCCGAATATCACATGCATGCGTTCTGTGGGACACAGTTCCATCCATTAATATTACATTGGAATAACTTTTTTGTCTGCGATTATCGCATGCATGGTGATTTCTTTTGTTATTCCATTCTTTATTATACTCAGTAGGTTAAAACTTTGACTTCTATACCCATGAAATTAGTGGAATATCTTTGATATTTGCGCTTCATCCAGTATCTTTTCATGGAAATATTCTTTTGAGCATTCTTGAATTTTACTCTACAAAGCAGTATCATGTTGACAATTTGAACGTTATCAGTTCCTGGATAAATTAATTCTTGAACTTGTTTTATTGAATTCTTATATCATTGTCATCATCCTCATGTTTATATTATGTTAAAAGTCATCTGTAGCCTGTAGTGCATAGATGAACTTGGTATAATTATGACCAGGGATTATTCGGTATAATCATAACCGTAATGTTACAAATGATGTGATAAAAGTCCTTATTGGCCTGTAGTGCATTGATGGACAGTTGTTGGCATGATCATGACCATTAATGAATACACAAATATTCTTGGCCCGTAGTGCATGGATAATTATGGTCGTGATACTAAAGAATATCCTTGGCCGTAGTGCAGGGGTGATTCGATGATGTGGATTATTTAATAAGCTAAGTCCCAGCGATAAAAGTGATGAAAAAATCTTTTAAATCATAGAAGATAGTAGATTTTATTCTCTACTTGACTCTTCTAATGGATTGATTGTTCCGCTGCAGTTAAACTTGATAGTTATTATATTTTATCAATTTAACACTGTTGAAGGCTAATGATAAATTATTCTGCATTATCTTAGTCATAATATTACTTACTGGGCTAGTTAAGCTCACCCTTTCTTTCGCTGTTCTCTTCAGGAAATGAGAACGTAGCTGGGACTAGTCGGGGAATAGAGTGATGGTCCTAGATTGTGCATTAGTAGTCCTCACTATGCTGTGAAATAGTGTGATAATAATTGTAATGAGGACTCCTTTTGAGTTTGTATAATCTCTGGTAGATAATATTTGTATTCAAACTCACAGTTTATGTTTTGTCGTATTGTACACGACAGTTGTATTATTAAGTTGTATTTGAATTCTGTACCATGTATCTGGCGACTCAAGATGGGTGATGTATACCTAATTTTGGGGGCGTCACAGTTGGTATCAAAGCTTAGGGTTATGATCCCTGGCTAAGATGTGAGAATAGAACTAGGAGGGGAGAGACGGGGAATTCCTTCGCTAGTATGACCTACCTAAGTTTTTTTTTGTGGTATTTAATTGGTTGGTCAGAATAAAGGGATAATATGTTACATGTCAATTAACCTTTTATTTTGTGGCAGTATCTGAAAATGACATCTGAGAATGTTGAGAATAGCAATGGAGCACAGGTGACCGTTGATTCACCACATATCAATAATCAGGTTAATGTGCATCAGGAAGGCTACAATCCTCATGAAAACAACAACACTAACCAAATGATGAATGATGGAATGTTCAGAGGCTTTATGCAATTCATGAAACAGCAGGCGAGAGCGGCTCCTGTCCAAAATATAGGTGGAAACACTGGAAACTCTTGGACGGTCACCGCTAAATAGTTCAAGGAGCTGGGACCACCGGAGTTTATTGGAGAGCCAAAACCACTTAAGGCGGAAGCATGGATAAAGCAGATCACCAAGATATTTGATGTCTTGGGATGCTCCGAGGAGCAAAAGGTTTCCTTTGCCGCCTTTATGTTGCGAGGAGAGGCAGATTACTGGAGGGAATCGATAAAGCTTACTCAACCTGCCGCACTGAAGATGTCTTGGGAAAAGTTCCAAGAACTATTTAATGACAAGTACTTTCCCAAAAGTATTCACCATATAAAAGAGGTAGAATTCTTCAAGTTGGAGCAAAATAATATGACCGTGTCGAAGTATGAGGCTAAATTTGCAGAGTTGTCCCGGTTTGCATCCCATTTGGTGGATAATGAGGAGCGAATGATGCAAATGTTTTTGCGAGATTTGAAACCTGAGATACGTCAACATCTTATTTCTCATAAACTATGTTTGTATTCAGATGTTGTAAATAGGGCTCAGTTAGTGGAGCGCGATAACGAGTCAACACAACCAAATGAGAGCAGTCATCGAAGCGGTGACAACAAGCATGGAGGGAATCAACATGCCAGAAATGGTAACCACTTCAGTGGTAATCATGGTCAAAATAATAAGAATGGACATTTCAAGAAGAGGAGATTCAACAATGATGGAAAGACATCAAGACCAAAGACTCGCGTTGTTAGGAAGGAGAACGACCACCTATCATATGCTTCAAATGCAGTGGGGAGGGACACATCAGTCCAAACTGCGCGATGTCGTCCAAAGCATGCTATAATTATGGAAGAGAAGGTCATTTAGCCCGATTTTTTCGTTCACCGAAGACAAGTTCAGCTAGGATAGAGGCACCAAAGGATGTCCCAAACAAGCCAAAGCTAGTAGTTTAAGAGAGAGCGTTTTTTTTTTCGTGACGAGGAATCTGAATAAAATTATCACGGGTATGTTAGTCATAAACTCTTGCGAAGTCTATACCGTGTTAGATACCAGTTCTACTAACTCTTTTATTGCACCTAGTTGTGTTCAATGTTTGAAGTTAACTCCGGAGAAGTTAGACTTTGATATATCTGTTTAAACTCAGTTGGGAGAAACCTTCGTTACCTCCACTATTTATAAATCTTGTTCAAATCAACACTTTCACGTTACCTGTCGATCTTATCTCTTTAAAAATACTTGCCTTTGATGTGATTTTTGGAAACGATTGGTTAACTACTCATTATGCTTTTTGTAAGGTTGTTAGCTTTAATACTCCTAACCAACCTGTTATGCGAATTCAAAGCAACCAAACCACTAAAGTCAATCATTGTTATATCAAGCCATAAATAAAGAGCCCCGATCCTTTCGTTGTTGACTTTCTTGTATGGAATGCACCGAAGCCAGACTTTACAGTAAAGCGGCGTCGTGAATGACGGTGGCAAGTTGATAGGTATCAATGTGACGTGCTATCCAAGTCTTGGATGAGAGTCACAGTTTTTAATGATATTTCTATTGTTAATAAATTTTCTAACGTATTCTTGAAGACTTCTTAGCCTACCCCTAGAGCGTGAAATCGAATTTTGTATTAACCCTAGTACAAAACCCATTTCTAAAACCCTCAAATATTTTCTTCACCTAAAACGAACGTGTAATGTGCCAAAGACGTTGGCTCGAGTTGTTGAAGATTACGATCTTACCATTTAATATCATCGTGGGAAAAATGAACGTGGTAGTTGACGCGTTGAGTAGAAGATCGTATGCGTTTACGAGTGTGATGTTGTTAACACAAAGACTCATTTCGTATAACTTACAAATGATGGAGATAGAGTTAAAGACTCTTGGGACCCACGTGAAGATAACGAATATACGATTAGAATAGACTTGAATCGATAAAGTTAAAGCTGCTCAAGCTACATACTCAGAGTTGATGAATGTGAAGAAGATGGTTCAAGAGGGCGTTATTCTAGAAGTAAGAATCGATGAAGAGATGAAATCTCAACCCTCGATTTTATTGGCCCATTTCAAATCCTTGATCGAATAGGAACTGTGGCTTATAGACTCGTTTTACCACCAAGTATGTCGCGTGTTCATAACGTTTTTAACGTATCGATGTTACGTAAATATGCGGATGACCCGAACCACATTATTAATTTAGAACCGGACGAGATAGCAGAAGATTTAACGTATGAGGAGATACGTGTTAAAATATTGGATAAGAAGGATCGTATTCAACACTCAAAGTGTGACACCCCCAAATCCGGGTTACCTGACCCCCGAGTTTGGTGTTCACAATCCACAATATAATACTAACTATCTACCCACTCATATAGAAATAGTAATACATATCACATTAACATATGTTGTTAATACATTAGTCCCAGGTCCGCTAACCTTAACATTACAAACATACCCCTTAGATATATAAAAAGGGTTTACAAACATAACATAATAATAAGTTTATTATAACTACTCCAAAGATTTTGCCTTTTGTTCTTCATCGCACTTTCTCGCAACTTCATCCCTAGTGAAAAGTTTTATTTAGCAAGGGTGAGCAACTAGTTTGCCCTGCAAGTTAAAACATATAATAAATGTATACGAATCAATAAGAACAGACTATCTATTTTGATAGAATGAAACCAAAGTTCGGGGAACTTTGAAATAGTTGAACAAATCGTTAATCAATAACAAGTCTTCTCGAATTCTAGGCAATGCAACAATCTGATAATGAAAGAGTACAACGCTTTCAAAGTTTCTACGATATTTAATTGAATAAACAAGAATCAATTCTACATAATAACAAAGTGGAATATTTTCCAGATTTATGCTGAGTGATCTCACCAGATCTTTGAACTTATTTTCTCGGGTATCTATCAAAGATTTACTTTGATACATACTGCAGCGATGTCGAGATAACCATAAAGATTAAATCATACCCCTCTGCAAGTATAACAAGTGATCAGCTTTATTATACCCGATATCATGCATAATACTTAACAGTGCGCAATGGTCTAATATACGACCTAAAATGTTCCCTTTATATAAAAGGTTGTTCTTCTCAGTCTTTGAATCAAGATTTTGATTTAACAAAGAAATACTGTGATTTCAAATTCTATTTACTTATCGATCTAGCCGAAATAATTGGCATCGATCTATCAATAACAATTGAATTCTCTTTTCGAATTTATCAAATTCTAACAAATATGCGTCTAGCCAGAATAATTAGCTAAGACATTTCTTAACATAATTTGACAATAAACAGGAATTATCTCTACTGTCAATTCTATCTTCTACGAATATGAATATCCAACAACAATTATTCTACAATGGTATATTCTCCGAATCAGTAATTCAATTTGAATTATTAAACATGCACTAACTGCGAATAATCAACAATAAATTCCCTGGACATGGTATAATTAGCAATAATTAACCATAATAATTGAATGAATATAACTCAAGGTTGAGTTAGGAAACTTGCCTTCCGCGTTGATTACAGCTACACAATAAACTTATCTGCGTTCGTAAGACCTATAACCAATAATATCGGTCTCACAATTAGCACAAATAATTATAACATGTAACACTTTGTATTTTACACCAAACTTCTCTGACACATTACCACATAGCCACATTAGTGTTTATAACCTATATAAACACTTATGAAGTCTAACTAGTTCTATGCAGTTGGACTTCGGTCCATTCTCGATGTTCTGGTCACCCTATCCGATAATTAACACATTGATTGTCAATTAAACTTGGTCTCTAAGCTTCAATATTAATTTAGATAAGTCAATTATCATTAACAATATTTCTCGGAAGCTTTTAATAATTTATAAACAATTATTATAATTTATAATAATTTTTCAAACACTTAAATCATTTTAAATGATTTAATTATCAAATAATCTTATTATCATTAATATTTAATAATATAAAAATATTAATGTTATACTTGTCAAAATATTAAAGTTATTATTAATAACTTAAAATATTTTAAATCATTAATATTCTACTTAAATGATTTTTAAAGTAATTAAAATCATTTTAAATCATCACCATTAATATTCAAATATTAATGAAATTATTATTAAAATATTAAAAGTCATTAATTATAACTTAAAATATTTTTAAAACATTTTTCTCATTGTTAAATGATTTTTAAATCAATAAAATCATTTTTAATTCATTTATTTAATATAATAATTAAATAAATCTAATATCATTAATATTAATTTATTAATGAGAATTCTCCAAAAATATTGAAATATATATTTTATAATTCAAAATATTTTCTAACACTTTATTCTTATTTAAAATGATTTTTAAATTAATAAAATCATTTTATCTTATTTATTTAATTTACTAATTAAATAAATCTAATATCATTAATATTAAATTATTAATGAAAATTCTCTAAAAATATTAAAAGTTAGATTTTATAACTCAAAATATTTTTAAATACATTATTCTTATTTAAAATGATTTTTCATAATATTAAATCATTTTCTTCTAATTTATTTAATACACTAAGTAAAAAAATTAAATACCTTTAATATTAAATAATTATAAATATTAAAGAAAAATATTCTAATTGGTCAAAATTATTTTTCATAATTTAAAATAATTTTAAAAACCATTTTAATAATTTTAATAATTTATTTCTAATTTTAATTATTTTTCTAAAAAAGCGAAAATAGAAAATAAATAAACCGTCATCATTTGTAGGTCTTTAGCGACGAAAAGCGTCATGATTTGTGTTCTTGAGCTCAAGAACACTGATGCTTTCGTTATCAGTCGCCTATTTAACCAACTTAAATCCTTACTTTAAAATCGTTTTCGGGCGATTAAGGTTCAAACTCAGAGTACACATGTAATACTACCAAGAATAATCATCAATACGGTTAAATCACAACGTAACATGAAGCTCTCGGGCAAATAAACTCATTTGTCGGACGTCACTTTGGTTTTGTAAGAAACCCAGCGATTCGAAAGTGGCTTCCTCGAGCCAAATGTTCTAATCGTTCTAGTCATGATTATTGTAATATAATTGTTTTAGGTTGTAGTCTTTCTGTCAAGGAACAACACCAAAGCAACAAATCTGTCCAACAACAAGTCAATCACAATCTACAAAGCTGTCAAACCATGTTAGAACATGTGTTCATCCGTTTCTGGGTTTTTCCCAGAAACACAAACCGTGGCCAGGTGGCCTCTTTTGACCGTCCATTGTGCTCGATTTAAGGATGTTTTGGAGGGTCTAAATACATGGATCTAAATCCCATATTACAAATTACCAAATGGTTACAACAAAAACACCAAAAACTAAAACTACTGACAGATCAAGAGGCTTAAAAAGGTTGTCAGACGATGAATTCAATTTCTGGGCTTGCCCAGATTTTGTCCGGTCAACATCGGTCAACGGTGTTTAACCTTAAAAAACTATACTTCCAGACATAAAATAGCTATTCTACCACTTGCAAATTAAAGACCATATACCAGGCTACAAATTAAAACTTGAAAACAACAAAAATCATATACGAGCAAGGATTGGTAGCCACTGACATTTGGTTGTCAGACCACTTTTCAAGCTCAAGAGCAGATTTTTAAAACTTGCATTTTTACTCACTTTGATGCTATGGATCCATCATGGATCAACATATAACAACTAAAAACATATTATAACATAAGATTAAACACTAAAACACAAAAATTTTCTAAGCAACAAAGATCAAAATTTAAAATTTGATTTATACCTTTAGCTTTCAATTCTTGATCTAAACTCTCCAATATGTTATTGATTGATCAAGGGGCTGAAATTAGGACTGATCTAACTTAGAATTTCGGAGCTTTGGTGAGAGAGAGAGAGTTGGTGAGAGCAAAGTTGTAAAATAGCTAGCTTTTATGAACTTTCTCTCTCTAATTCTCTTATATACTCTGTAGATGCAATGTATGATATGTTATAACTGTCAATTGGGTATTAAATGGCTGAGATTGAAGTCACAAATGTCAAAATAGTTGGTGACCAACTAAAGTTAAGCCAATTTTTACAAGTTAGCCCTCTAAAATAAACAAAAGGGCATTTTTGTCATTTTTAAAATAATTTTAATGGCATTCTTGTCCAATGCACAAACCCTTAGGGTTTAGGGTTTGAACCCTTTAGGGTTTAGGGTTTAAACACTTTAGGTTTGCAATTTAATTTCCAAGATTTTTGAATTTCGGTTTTCAAAATAGAAAATTAATATTCCAAAATTATAATTAGGATTCAATAATTATATTAATATTTCCTAATCATAAAATTAAATCTTGCTAATTAGGATTAATATTCCTAATTCAAATTTCTTAATTTAGCAATTAGGGTCAAAATGGTCATTAGGGTTTATAACCCACGAATTAGGGTTTTAATTAGAAAAATAAATTTTCTAAATTACAATTAGGGTTTGTAAAATAAAAATTAAAATAACTAAAATATAATTATGGTTTTTAATCATATTAAAGTTTAATACACACATTAGGCTTCCCAATTAGGATTAGGGTTTCCTAATTAGGGTTTTAGGATTTTCGAATTTTAAATTAGGGTTTCCCGTCATACTATTAGGATTTCTAACGGTACGTTAGGGTTTCTAATCCTGAGATTAGGATTTCTAATCTCTTATTAGGGTTTATTAATTTTAAACCTTATCCGATCAATCATTGATTATTATCAACATACAGTACAAACACGTACATTTTAATATAATTATTTTAATTATATTTTCTATCGAATTCCTATTCGTAACTAGGGTTAGGGTTTCTATTCTCCGTTAAGCCCAACTCTTCTCTAAATTTATTAGTCAATACACAAATTGACTTTCTCAAGACTCGTATCACAGATACTTGTCACAAAATTGATAATTAATATTAATATTAATAATAAAAAAAAATTATTCGCAAATTTTGAATTATTCGAAATCCCGGGTTATCACACAAAGGTTATACCTCAAGAATTAGAATCTGAAATGAAGTCAAGGTATCCTCACCTCTTGACATACTAGGTATGTCACGTAAATTTCGAGGCTTAAATTTCATAAGGAAGGAGATTGTGAGACCCAGTTTTTATGAATAAAGATTTAATTTTCTTGAAATAATTTTTTTATTATGGTGTTGATTTGATGTAATGTTATAATTGTGGGTAATATTTACAAATTTTGCAAAAAGTAAGCAAGTGGTTGTATAATATTCGATTGGTGTACGGAAATATTCTTTTATGGGAGAATATCCGTATGCAACGGTACAATCATTAGTGGACCCCACAATGTAATTATTGTCGGATAGAAAATGACAAAAATACTTTATGAAAATAACGGTTGAAGTTTTACCATTAACTTGTTGAAACACACGGTGTTAAAAAAATGCAAGATGTCTGGCGTGGTTGCACAAAGAGTAACACCGGTATTGATTATTGATGCTTACGTGAGAAGTCACTCAATTATACTCAATTATTACTACACGATAATTCGCATCATATTTCTCGTATTATTGATTCAATTATTGTTACACGATCATCATCGCATTATATGATATATTATTAAATCAATAACCGAGATGACAAAGTTATTCATATTATTTTTTGCAATATTGATGATGTCTAGAAGTTCTGTCGAGGAGGTTTGGTCATCTAATTGCAAGCGCCAATAAGGAGAAATCCTTATCGGAAAGCCCCTCTTTCACGGAGCGACACGGTTGTTAAATATTATGAATTATAATATTAATGATGAATAAGTTCGTGTTGATTAAAGATAAATTTTATAGTTCCATTGTGTTGGACTTATTTGTATTAGTATAATTGATATCTGGAGGATATATTATTCAATTGGGTATTCAGGACACTTTTTTGTGTCTGAGTACTATTCACGAGTTACTATTCACGAGTTACTATTCATGAGTTACTATTCACGAGTTATTATTCATGAGTTACTATTCACGAGTTACTATTCACCTGGTTACTATTCACTCTAGTATTGTGCATTCGAATTATTTGGGTACAATATTATTCCATGAGGAGATGTGCTAATTTTTTCGTTGGTTGAAGATATAATAGTAAGTCAATATGGACCGCTGGTGGAGTTATAATAGTAAATCAATATGGATCGCTGGTTTAAAGTTTTAATAGTAAATCAGTATGGACCGTTGTTTTAAGTTTTAATAGTAAACCAATATGGACCGTCCATTTAATAGTAAATCAATCTGGACCGTTCATGAATTAGTTACTATTCATTCCATTTTCCTATAAATAGAAGCTCATTCCTTCATTATTTCTTACGAATTCACTGAAACTCTAGAGAGAGAATTACAAGAGAACCTATAGAAAAGTATTCTGCTACTTCCCTACTCTTATATTCAGTTTCTTTTACGGTAAAGGATGTTATTTGTTGTACTCATGAAGAGAACTTCATTATTTCATTATTTATTATTCTATTGGAATAACTTGTATACGCGGCTACCCTATACATGGTGACATTCTTCTAATATTCATTTTTTATTATTACGTGAATATCCTCGTCATGCGTTTACATGGGACCTAGTTCCATTATTTATTATTTTGTCGGAATATCACATGCGTGCGTTCTGTGGGACTGAGTTCCATTATTTATTATTCTCGCCGGAATATCACACATGCGTGCGTTTACGTGGGACCGGTTCCATTATTTATTATTCGTCGGAATATCACATCTGCGTGCGTTCTGTGGGACACAGTTCCATCCATTATTATTCTGGTTGGAATAACTTTTGCTGTCTGATCTATCGCATGCGTGGTGATTTCTTTTGTTATTCCATTCTTTATTATACTCGATGAGGTTATAACTTTGACTTCTATACCCATGAAATTAGTGGAATATCTTCGATATTTGCGCTTCATCCAGTATCTTTTCATGGAAATATTCTTTTGAGCATTCTTGAATTTTTCTCTACAAAGCAGTATCATGTTGACAATTTGAACGTTATCAGTTCCTAGATAAATTAATTCTTGAACTTGTTTTACTGAATTCTTATATCATTGTCATCATCCTCATGTTTATATTATGTTGAAAGTTATCTGTGGCCTGTAGTGCATAGATGGACTTGGTATGATTATGACCAGGGATTATTCGGTATAATCATAACCGTAATGTTACAAATGATGTGATAAAAGTCCTCATTGGCCCGTAGTGCATTGATGGACAGTTGTTGGCATGATCATGACCATTAATGAATACAAAAATATTCTTGGCCCTGTAGTGCATGGATAATTGTGGTCGTGATACTAAAGAATATCATTGGCCGTAGTGCATGGGTGATTCGATGATGTGGATTATTTATTAAGCTGAGTCCCATCGATAAAAGTGATGAAAAAATCTTTTAAATCATAGAAGATAGTAGATTTTATTCTCTACTTGACTCTTCTAATGGATTGCTTGTTCCGCTGTAATTAAACTTGATAGTTATTATATTTTATCAATTTAACACTGTTGAAGGCTAACGATAAATTATTCTGCATTATCTTAGTCATAATATTTCTTACTGGGCTAGTTGAGCTCACCCTTTCTTTCACTTTTTCTCTTCAGAAATGAGAGCGTGAATTTGGGACTAGTCGGGAAGCAGTGATGGTCCTAGATGGTGCATTAGTAGTCCTCACTATTCTTTGAAATAGTGTGATAATAATTGTAATGAGGACTCCTTTTGAGTTTGTATAATCTCTGGTAGACAATATTTGTATTCAAACTCACAGTTTATGTTTTGTCATATTGTACACGACAGTTGTATTTGAATTCTATACCATTTATATGGCGACTCAAGATGGGTGATGTATACCTAATTTTGGGGGCGTCACATTTTGTACCAGGTTCAAGGTCGATACAAAATTCAATTTCAAGCTCTGGGGGTAGGCCATGAAGTTCTTCAGGGAATACGTCAGGAAATTTATTAACAATAGAAATATCGTTCAAAACTGACGTATTTTTGTTTAAATCTGTGATATGAGCTAAGAAAGCATGGCATCCGTTTTTCAATAAACGAATAACTTTATGGCTTGAAATGACCGTGATTGATTTTAATGGTTTGGTCGCTTGAATTCGTATAATAGGTGGATTAGGAATATGAAAACTAACAACCTTACGAAAATAATCAATTTTTGCATGATGAGTATTTAACCAATCAATCCTAGAATTACGTCAAACGCAAGTATTTTTAAAGAAATAAGATGGACAGACGGGTAATGTGCGATTCTGATTTGAACCAAACAAGACTTATAAACAATGGATGTAATGAAGGTTTCTCCCAACGGAGTTTCCACAGATAAGTCAAAGTCTAATTTCTCCTGAGTCAAATTTAATCGTTGAGCGCAAGTAGGAGAAATAAAAGAATGGGTAGAACCCAGATCAAATAAAGTATAGACTTCGCTAGAGTTTATGATAAGCTTACCCGTGATGACCTCATTCGGGTTCCTTGCTTTCTAGGAGGTCACAAAAAACGCTCTCCCTTGCACTATCGGCTTTAACTTTTCTGGGACGGCCTTTGGTGCCTCCATCCTAGCTGAACTTGTCTTCAGTGAACGACAAAATCGGGCTAAGTGACTTTCTCTTCCATAATTATAACATGCTTTGGACGGCTTCGTGCAGTTTGGACTGATGTGTCCCTCCCCTCCGTATTTGAAGTATATGATAGGTGGTTGTTCTCCTTCCTTAACAACGGGTGCTGGTGCTGACGTCCTTCCCTCATTGTTGAATCTCCTCTTCTTGAAATGTCCATTCTTATTGTTTTGGCCCTGATTACCACCGAAGTGGTTACCATTTCTCGCCTGTTGATTCCCTCCACGCTTGTTGTCACCGCTTCGATGACTGCTCTCCTTTGGTTGCGTTGACTCGTTATTGCGCTCCACTAATTGAGCTCTATTTACAACATCTGAAAACAAACACAGTTTATGAGAAATAAGATGTTGGCGTATCTCCGGCTTCAAACCTCTTAAAAACATCCGTGTCATTCTCTCTTCATTATCCACCAAGTGGGATGCAAACCGATAACTCGGAAAACTGGGCTTCGTACTGCGACACTTGTCATTGAATAGTTCTTAGAACTTCTCTCAAGACAGCTTTGGTCGGCGAGTTGAATCACGCTTCTGGATTCCCACCAATGTCGCCTCTCCTCGCAACATAAAGGCGTGAAGGGAACCTTTTGCTCTCAAAGCATCCCAAGACATCAAATATCTTGGTGATCTACTTTTTCCATGCTTCCGCTTTAAGTGGTTTTGGCTCTCCAATAAACTCCGGTGGTCCCAGCTCCTTGAACTGTTTAGCGGTGACCGTCCAAGAATTTCCACTGTTTTCACCTACATTTTGGACAGGAGCCGCTCTCGCCTGCTGTTGCATGAATTGTATAAAGCCTCTGAACATTCCATCATTCATCATTTGGTCAGTGTTGTTGTTTGCATGAGGATTGTCGCCTTCCTGATGCACATTATCCTGATTATTGATATGTGGTGAATCAACGGTCGCATGTGCTCCATTGCTATTCTCAACATTCTCGGATGTCATTTTCAGATACTGCCACAAAACAAAAGGTTAATTGATATGTAACATATTATCCCTATATTCGTAATTCCACCAATTAAATACCAAATAAACTTAGGTAGGTTATACTAGCGAAGGAATTCCCGTCTCTCCCTCCTAGTTCTAGTCTCACATCTTAGCCAGGATCATATCCCTAAGCTCGATACCAACCGCGACGCCCCAAAATTAGGTATACATCACCCATCTTAAGTCGCCAGATACATGGTACAGAATTCAAATACAACTTAATAATACAACTGTTGTGTACAATACGACAAAACATAAACTGTGAGTTTGAATACAAATATTGTCTACTAGAGTTTATACAAACTCAAAAGGAGTCCTCATTACAATTATTATCACACTATTTCACAGAATAGTGAGGACTACTAATGCACCATCTAGGACCATCATTCGTTCCCCGACTAGTCCCAAATATGTTCTCATTTCATTTCAAGAGAACAAAGAAAGAAAGGGTGAGCTCAACTAGCCCAAAGAAAAAATATTATGACTAAGATAATGCGAATAATTTATCGTTAGCCTTCAACAAAGTGTTAAACCGATAAAATATAATAACTATCAAGTTTAATGCATAAGAACAAGCAATCCATTAGAAGAGTCAAGTAGGGAATAAAATCTACTATCTTCTATGATTTAAAAGGTTTTTCATCACTTTTATCGCTGGGACTTAGCTTAATAAATAATCCACATCATCGAATCACCCCTGCACTACGACCAAGGATATTCTTTAGTATCACGACCACAAATTATCCATGCACTACGGGCCAAGGACATTCGTGTATTCATTAATGGTCATGATCATGCCAATAATTGTCCATCAATGCACTACGGCCAATGAGGACTTTTACCACATCATTTGTAACATTATGGTCATGATTACACCGAATAATCCCTGGTCATAATCAAACCAAGTCCATCTATGCACTACAGGCCACAGATGACTTTCAAAAAAAATATAAGCATGAGGATGATGACAATGATATAAGAATTCAATAAAACAAGTTCAAGAATTAATTTATCTAGGAAATGATAACGTCCAAATTGTCAACATGATACTGCTTTGTAGAGTAAAATTCAAGATTGCTCAGAAGAATATTTCCATGAAAAGATACTGGATGAAGCGCAAATATCAAGGATATTCCACTAATTTCATGGAGTATAGAAGTCAAAGTTTTAACCAACTGAGTATAATAAAGAATGGAATAACAAAAGAAATCACCATGCATGCGATAGACCGCACAGCAAAGTTATTCCAATGTAATAATAAAGGATGGAACCAGTCCCACGTAAACGCACGCATGTGATATTTCGACGTAATAATAAATAATTGAACGGTCAGTCCCACAGAACAAGATATGATGGATATTCCGACGTAATAATAAAGAACGGAATATTAGAAGAATGTCACCATGTATAGGGTAGCAGCGTGATACAAAGTTATTCCAATGTAATAATAAATAATGGAATAATGAAGTTATCTTCATGAGTACAACAAATAACATCCCTTACCGTAGTAAAAGAAACCTAATATAAGAGTAGGGAAGTAGCGAATACTTTTCTATAGGTTCTCTTATAATTCTCTCTCTAGAGTTTCAAAGTGAATTAAAGAAATAATGAAGGAATGAGCTTCTATTTATAGAAGAATGGATCGCATAGTAACTAACTTATGAACGGTCCAGATTGATTTACTTTAAACGGACGATCCAGATTGGTTTACTATTAAAACTTAAAACAACGGTCCATACTGATTTACTATTAAAACTTTAAACCAGTGATCCATATTGATTTACTATTAAACTTCCACCAGCGGTCCATATTGATTTACTATTAAACTTCCACTAGCGGTCCATATTGATTTACTATTATATCTTCAACCAACGGTCTGAAAAATTAATACATCTCCTCATGGAATAATATTGTACAAAAAAATGATTTGGACCAAAAAGAATATATCTTACGGGTGAATAGTACCCCGTGAATAGTAACTCATAAATAGTAACTCGTGAATAGTAACTCGTGAATAGTAACTCATGAATAGTAACTCGTGAATAGTACTCCGACACGAAAAGTGTCCTGAATACCCAATTGAACAATATATCCTCCAGACATCAATTACACTAACACAAATAAGTCTAACACAATAGAACTATAAAATTCATCTTTAATCAACACGAACTTATTCATCATTAATATTATAATTCATAATATTTAACAACCGTGTCGCTTCAGAAAGAGGGGCTTTTCCGATAAGGATTTCTCCTTATCGCGCAAGCAATTAGGTGACCAAACCTCTCCTCGATGTAACTTCTGACATTGTCAATATTGCAAATAATAATATGAATAACTTTATTGTCTCAATTATTGATTTAATAATATATCATATAATGCGGATGATACCAGAACAATAATTGAATCAATAATATGAGAAATATGATGCAACAATTCATCAGAAGCAATAATTGAGTATAGCCGAGTGACTTCTCACGTAAGCATCAATAATCAATATCGTGTGCTACTCGCAAGTAACTACGCCAGACATCGTATTCTTTACTTTTTACTAGGGTAGTTCAACAGCTTTTAACGGTAACACCTCCGTAGTTATTTTCATAAAGTATTTTTGTCGCTTTCTCAATCCGACAATAATTACATTGTGGGTCCACCAATGATTGTCTTGCATTTAAATATTCCCTGTTAAAACGAATATTCCCTGACCAATCGAATATTATATAACAACTTGCGTACTTTAAAAAATTTATAAATATTACCCACAACTATAACATTATATCAAATCAATACCATAATATTCAAAAATATAATTCGAAAAAATTATTCTTTATTCATAAAAGTTGGGGTCTTACATTAACAATCCATCGTCGACATTATACATGTTAGACCTTTTTCACTTGTTTTTTCAAACAAATCTCAACTAAAATGAGAACACCAAAGAACAAGTAACGGAAAGGGACATCTAAAAATCCCGACGTCAACAGGTGGCGACTCTGCTGGGTACTCCAGTAAGAAGACTTAAGCCGCTATTACAATCTTTTCAAAACTATTATCTGCTTGTGTGTGGATGTTGCATTTACATTTTATGATGAATGTTCACGAATGCATTTCCTTATTGCACTTAGTGCTTCGCACCATAACTGCTTGTGATATTAGTGCTTCGTACCATAACTGCTTGTGATATTAGTACTTCGCACCATATCTGCTTGTGATATTAGTGCTTCGCACATGTCATCATTTTCATACGGTGAGACGCGATGTATGTGAATGTACGTTGTGTGGTCCCTCCACCAGGAGGCTATCCCATCGGTGTTTGATTACTAGACTCATAAGAAGACTAATTCTCCGAGGCTCAGGAAAGGCACCACCCAAATTTGCTCCAATTGAAAGATCGGATTAACTTCCCGTCAAGTAGATTGTGATGATTTGGGAACCTTCATGCCAAAAAGCCGCGAGAGTAACCTAAGATAGGCCAGCCTCTGATAAACCCAAAACGGTGGAAAGTCTCTTCATGCTCTCATTTCAAATTACTTGTAAACACAATTACTTGTAATTTCATTCCATATCTATCTCCATGTAATGAGAAATATGAAGAAATGTATACACATACACATTAACATGCTACGAACAGCTGACATCCGTTTTGCAGGATAAAATTCCTAAAAGGGACACATCACATAGCATGTTATTATACACATTCCCTAAAGACTAAACTATGCAAGTCTTTCGCAGGGAACCAATCAGACCTACTACCCGTTCAAAGTCCAAAAAGGCAACAGGCCTACAGTCAATCATGTCGTCATCCGACCAGACTGAACTTAATCTAGTTTCTCGCAAAGAATTCAACGGATTAAGCAAACAAATTAGGCTGTTCTACTCAAAGAATTACACCAGTCTACTCAGGGTCAGAAAATACCCGTACATGCTGAATCCTCAACACAAGGAGGAACCCAGGTCATTGCAATACCTGAACTTTAGTTGGATCCAACCAATAAGACTCATGATGCTGCCCATCATCCCACTGGAGATCCAAACACTGGTGACATCAACAAGAAAGTCCTCCAAATGGAAGAGACCCTTCGCGCTATCAAAGGAGTTGGAACACACGGGAGTGTTTCATATGCTAATCTGTGTATTTTTCCCGGTGTTCATTATCCAGAAAAATTTAAAACTCCTAAATTTGAAAAATATGACGGGTTAGGAGATCCTTACACACATTTAAAGGTGTTTATTGGAGAACTTGGATCTTATGCAGAGGATGAAAAGCTTAGAATGCAATTATTCCAAAAGAGTCTAACTGGAGAAGTCGTGGTACACAAGATTAGACAATTTAAAGATCCATAGCTGGGAAGAGCTAGCACATGCTTTCCTCACTCAATACAGCTTTCAAACTCAGATGGCTCCTGATCGGTATCAAATTACCAAGATCAAGAAATAGTCTAACGAGTCTTTCAGAGAGTATGCTCAAAGGTGGAGACGCCTGACTGCCCAAGTTAGTCCTGCCATGACAGAATTAGAGATGGTCATGACTTTCATAGACATACAAGAAGCGCCGTTCTATGAGAGAGTTTTAGCCGGCATCGACAAACCATTTTCGGAAATGGTTAAACACGGGAGATGGTGAGATGGGATTGAAGTCCTGGAAGATTCAAGACCTAGTTTTACTCAAAGTCATTCTTTGATCACATCCAATCCGGAAATTATGGAAACAACCCTTGAGGGTCCATAAAAAGAAAGAGGAAGATGTTTCCCGATACTACAGGGTAAAAGGTAATCGTAACATGCCTATTCAAAGGAGAAACTACACTCCCTTTCAAGCACGGTCGTAAACCCTCCAATACCAAAAGGTGGAGAAGTCAAACGCCCTCGAGTGTTTACACCCTTAGGGGATACCCTCGAGAACATTCTCAATCTTCTGACAACACAGAAGAAAATTACGCATCTTCTTCCACCAAATGAATTTCTAATGGACGTGGGTTTCAATATCGCTCTCGAAAATGTGCTTATCATGCCGGGGCACCTGGACATGATACTCAGGATTGTTGGGCCTTGATACACAAGATCCATGACCTGATAGACAATGGAGAGATCGTTGTCACCAAACCAGATCAGCCTCACGTTCAAGACAACCCTCTTCCTCAACACAAAGAAAAAGAGGTTAACATGATAAATTGGAGTAATGGACAGAATTTCAATTTCAACTGTGAATCCTCCCAGACCCTCAAAGACGGTGATGACAAATGGGATTATGCCAAGTTCTAGTTCACAATGGAACGAAAGATGAAAGCTCTATGCAAGCAAATTGAGCAATTGGCAGAACTGGTGAGTTATCAGCATCAAGTGACACGTCAGTTAATCAGCCAGGAGCATGTCAGTTTCCTACCTCTCTTCATGAATATTCCCTCGTCACTTTTAGAAAATGAAATGCTGGAAGACAAAGTGACAAAGAGAGCAAATGCCAAGGCCCGTCGGGATTTTGCCAACAAAAGGGAATTCACCTATTTGGGCCAACCTATGGAGGAAATCCTTCATATGTTAATCAATGAAGGAAGGATCAATTCCCTTCTACCTCCAATCAACCCCCGTTCAGGACAGTACAACTCCGATGGAGTATGTCAATATCACTCCCAGTCCTCATGATGTCACAAGATAGAAGAATCTTTGGGCACTCACCCACCTTATTCAAAATCTAATTGACAAAGTGGTGTCCCGCAATTAGCGAATCGCACGATCTTGTGTTACGTGCAAGTGAGAATACAGGTCCTACTAAGTGGAAGAGTGTGGTAGCAGTCATATCCACTGAAGCTGATAGGATTAATCAATCGCTCATAATGCCAATAATTCAACTCAGGGGAAGAAATAATCCTTTGAAAGTGGCCGCTCCTGAGCCAATCAACTTGCCGTACAGAGCACAATATCCTATTGTTAACTTGTGCAAAGGTCCGTGGAATTATGGAGAAGGTGAAGGATCCACCTCACATACAACTACTACAGTGTCAAAGGAAAATCCACTGTATCTTCCCCAACGGGTGATGAAGCCTACCATTAAATGAAAGGGGAAAATACCCATGGAGAAAATTGAAAAATTCCTCCGCACTATGGGTCATAACGAAGCCACGGTGGTTTTAAGCTTAAAGGAAGCTCCACAACAAATATCAATTTTGGACTTGGTCCTAACTTTCGAGAATCATCGGAGGGTCTTGTTGAAGGTTTTAAAAGAAGCCTATCTGCTGACATCAGTTGATACGGAAAAATTTCAACATCTGGTTGATCACATTTTCAACAACAATGTGATATCCTTCACTGATGATGATATACCGCCCGAGGGGACCGATCATTGCAAACCGTTGAACATTGCGGTCTTGTCCTCCGGATACATGATAGCTGGAGTATTGATAGATGGAGGTTCCTCTCTAAATATCTGTCCATATGCTACCTTGGTGAAGATGAATATCAATCTCAACAGAATTCATAGTAGCCATACTATCATCAAAGCTTTTGATGGAGCCCGCCGTAATTCGGTCGAAGTAATTGAGCTGCCAATCGAAATTGGTCCTCACACATTCTGCGTATCCTTCCATGTGCTCAAAATAGATTCAGGATACAACCTGCTCTTGGGACGACCATGGATTCACATGACAGGGGCAGTCCCCTCCACTCTTCACCAACAGTTGAAATACATTATCAACAATAGCTTGGTCACGGTCAACACTAAACCAGTGATTCCTCAGCACGGAGACATACCATTCATCAATGCCAATGTAGATGTGGAACCAGTCAGTTTTCATGCTTTGGAAATAAGCAATACCCAATACCATGCTATTGGAATGCCATTGCCCGAACCCAAGATTTCTGCTGAGGTAATGTCGGCTACCCAAGAAATGATGTCATTGGGTCATAAACCGGGACAAGGGCTGGGTAAAGATTGTCAGGGTATCAAATACCCAATTCGATTAACCAAGCAAACTAGAACAGCTAGACTAGGCTATTCTGCCAGTTCTAGTCATAGGAATCCTCATAAGCATCAGCAGATTCCTTCAACTACAACCATGCGGCGTTTATCTTCGCCTTCAAACTCTGAGTCTGCACAACCTCCTGTAAAGGTGCCAGCCAATGTAATGGCTATGTTATTTCCCAAGCCGGTGCCAGTAAAGGAGAAAGAAGTCTTTGTTCCAAATCCCGCAGTGGAAGAAGAGGAACGAAGAATCAAGCAAGACGTCATCCGAATGATGTCAGGCATACACATCATCGTTCATGATGAACATACTAATAGATACACCCCAGATGATGGTTGCCCAGACGTAATGGCCATCATTCGGGACAGGGAGGATGATGACAATCCCTCCATCACTGCGGTCCACCTGGACTTTACCCTTACCAATTGGAGCAGTATTCCTTGCATTGGTCGACAGTAGTAAAAAGCAGGCGAAACTCTTTACGCCTGTAGATATAATAATTGCTTACTTTTCTATACAGTACTAGCAGTTTATTTTGCTAGTATATGCTAACACTGTGTATGATCAACACATTTCATATATACTAAATTAAAGCATATTTTGTTTCAGGACTCTAAATTTAGATGTGCCTTTACTTGCTGATACGGTGCCTCTTCTCCACAAGGATTGTACCTTTGATGTACAGATAAATTCAGCCTTGATGGATATATAGAATGACATTGAGGTGCCTCCAGAAATTCAAGAATGGGTCAAAGACAAACCTAAACCCAACCTTGACCAAACCACTTCTTTCAATCTCGGAACCTTTGAAAGCCCTAAGTTAATCCAGATTGGTTCAGACCTTACCCCAGACCAACGGAATGACATGGTTACGCTACTAACCCAATTCCGGGATGTGTTTGCATGGTCTCATGAAGACATGGTGGGTTTGTCCACTGACATTGTCCTTCATCGCCTTCCTATTAAAGAGGGATTTAAGCGGTCAACAAAAGCTCAAAGCGATTGAAACTCGAGTGGAGTTTAAAGGTGAAAGAAGAAATTGTGAAACAATTTCAAGTCGGCATCATCATGGTGTCTACATATCCCGAGTGGATATCCAACATTGTGCCCGTGCCTAAACACGGAGGGAAGGTGCCGGTTATGTGGATTACCGGACTTGAACAAAGCTTGCTTAAAAGATAGCTTTCCGTGCCATTTATCCACATTCTCATTGATAATATCGCCTTGATATACATACATACTCCTTTCTTTGATTGCTTTAATGGGTATCATCGATCATGGTTCTTTGAGGAAGATCGTGAGAAGACTGCTTTCATCACGCCTTGGGGAACCTTTTGCTATAGAAGGTTGTCATTCGACCTTATCAATGTCGGAGCCACCTATCAGCGAGCTATGATGGCTCTTTTCCATGACTTAATGCACAAAGAGATAGAGATCTACGTGGATGACATTATTGTCAAGTCCCGAAAGGAGGATGACCATATAGACCATCTCAGAAAGTTGTTCAACAGGTTGCGTAAGTACAACTTGAAGTTGAATCCAGCTAAATGTGCCTTTGGTGTTAAATCAGGCAAGTTGCTAGGATTTCTAGTCAGCCACAAGGGGATTGAGCTGGATCCTGCCAAAATCCAAGCCATCACAGAAATGCCCATTCCTCAAACAGAGAAGGAAATACTAGGATTTTTGGGAAGAATTAACTTCATTAGCAGGTTTATCTCCTAACTCACAGCAACCTATGAGCCAATCTTCAAGCTATTAAGGAAGAACTCCTCCATGAAATGGAATGACTAGTTTCAAAATGTCTTCCTCACAATCAAGAAACAGCTAGTCAAAGCTCCCATTTTGGTACCACCCAGGGATGATGTTCCCCTGTTTATGTACCTGTCCATAAGTGATAATGCCATGGGCTGCATGCTGGGACAGAAAATCCGATAGAGGCCAAGAACGAGCTATCTATTACCTCAGCAAAAGGTTCTGCAACAGTGAACACAAGTACACTCTGATCGAAAAGACGTGTTGTGCTTTAGCATGGGCTTCCATGAGGGTACATCATTACCTACATGGTCACACAGCCCATCTCATATCCCACATGGATCCCCTCAAGTACGTGTTCAACAAACCCATATTAAATTATCGGCTATCCAGATGGCAGTTGATCTTAGAATAATTTGACATCATATATGTGACTCAAAAGTCCCTCAAAGGTCAAGGAATTGCGGATCAACTGGCCGCTGCACCTTCAGGGGATTTCAAACCCTTGGAAACATATTTCCCCGATGAAGGAGTAATGACAGTGCAGCAACACCATCAGTACGATACGTGCCAATCATGGAAGATGTATTTTGATGGAGCGGTTAATATAGAAGGTTCTGAAGCTGGAGCAGTTCTAGTATCTGGTACGGGGGAGCAGTATCCCGTCGTCGTCAAATTATAGTTTGTCAGCACCAACAATACGGCTGAGTATGAAGGCTATCTCATAGGGCTAAAACTTTCCCGTTCCATGGGCATCAGGCGGCTAACTGTCTTTGGAGATTCAGAGTTGGTAATCAGACAATCCATCGAAATCTATCAAACCAAAGAGCTACATTTGCTGCCTTACCATCGACAGGTTTTGAAGATGGTTTTGGAGTTCAAAGAAATCACATTTCTACACATTCCTCGTAATAGGAATGACTTTGCGGACGTGTTAGCAACTTTGGCCTCCTTTATTCAAATATCAGATAAGGAACACTTGCCAAGCGTCATAATTTCCCTGCACAAGGTCCCAACCTATGGGAATTACATTGGAGAAGTATCGGACGAGCTACCTCCCATCGAACATCCTTGGTATCAGCATATCAAGGAATATCTGCAATATGGATCTACACCCACGGAAGCGAGCCTGACTGAGAAAAGGCGGATCCATCGACATGCTATGAAATTCTACCTGAGTGGAGATGCGCTCTACAAAAGAGATGCAGGAATAGGTCTCCTCAGATGTTTAGAAAAAGATCAAGCCCAAAGGCTTATGGATGAAATCCATGGTGGAGTCTCAGTGGCCACATGAGTGGCCCTTCCTTGTCAAGAAAGTCCTCGGATTCGATGCAATATTGGCTATCTCTCAAAGCTGATTGCGATGACCACGTCAGGAGATACTATCAGTGCCAGATTCATGGGAATGCTATACATGCCCCTCCAAAGGAACTTCACAATATGAGTTCACCTTGGCCTTTCTCAATGTGGGGAATGGACGTTATCGGGCCCATTAAGCCTAAAGCCAGTAATGGTCATCGATTTATCTTCACCATGATCGACTACTTCACCAAGTGGGTAGAAGCAGCCTCCTTCCCCAGGGTTACTAAAGAAGTCATCATTGCTTTCATCACAAATAATATCGTTTGTCGATACGGACAACCAGAGGTGATTGTGTCAGACAATGCCAAGAACCTCAACAACAAAATGATGGAGGAATTATGCAGTAAATTCCACATCAAACATCTTAACTCTGTCATCTATCGTCCGAAGATGAACGGTGCTGTTGAAACGGCTAACAAAAATATCAAGAAGATTATGCAAAAGATGTCTGCCATCCACAAAGATTGGCCTGACCTATTGCCTCTGACTTTGTTAGCCTACAGAACCTCAATGCGCACTTCCACTGGGGCAACTCCCTACGCATTAACCTATGGGATGGAAGCAGTACTCCCCATAGAAGTTAAAATGGAATCCCTCAGAGTGTTGATAGACGCTCAGCTGGATGAAGACCAATGGGTCCAAGACATGTATCACTAATTGTCTCAGATAGACAAAAGGCGAACCGCGGCTATCTTCCATGGTCAGTTATATCAACAAAGGATCGCCAGATCCTACAACAAAAAAGTCTGGCTACGACAGTTTAAACAACATGACTTGGTTTTGAAGAAAATCCTTGACAACCAAGATCAATCTAAGGAAAATTCGCTCCTAACTGGAAAGGCCCATTTATTGTCAAGGAAGTATTGACAGGAGGTGCTCTTAGATTATAAGAAATGGACGGCGATGAATTTTCATAACTCATCAACTCGGACACTATGAAACGGTACTATATTTGAAGTAATTTTCAAACACCCTGGTGTGGAACCATCAAGTCACCAGTCGTTCCGGGTTTTCTTTAACCCTTTACCACATACAACTCTTCTACACTTTCCCCTCAAGGAAACATACTTTTCGAAGCCAGCAGCCTGGCTCTCTCTCTTGTGTTCCTACGACTTAGGTCATCCCACCGCTGATCGAACCTCCTGCGTTCGCAGTTTGGCTACCCATACATGGGATCAAACTTCTCCTACCTGCAGTTTATCCTGAACCTAGGATTAAACTTTTTCCTCCCCGCACTCTGACCTACAATGGGATTACGCTTTTCATCTCGCCCTGAGGGGCGAACTATGTCGACCTGATCTCCTCTTCAATAGGAGTATGTAGGCAACCATTTCATATGGCCAGGTCGCAATAAAACAAAAACAACAAAAACATTTCTACCCTTACAAAAACAAAAACAACAAAAACATTCCTACACCATTTCTACCATATACAGCGTTGAACCTCTTACACCAGGTTCGAACTACGCAGACCTGATCTCCTCTTCAATAGGAGTACGTAGGCAGCCATTCATGGTTCGGTCTCACCCCTACTAAAACACAAACCCTTGTCAGTTAATATTGGGATCAAACATCAATCCATTACATTTCATTGGCTTTAGACCAAAGGGATGGAATTACCTGAACTCCTCCCAAATAGGAGATTCGACGACCATCTAAGTGCATGCATCATACCTTGAAGAGAAACACCAATCTATAAGAGATGGAATTAACTAGGCTTCTCTAAATAGAAATCTTCGACCACCACCAGTGCGGTCAATCTCGAGAGAGAAAGCCACACTCCTCTCCACATTTCCATACGAAACCAAATCCCAAGACACCAAAGATGGTAGGGATACATACGGATCGATGATCCATTCGAACTATCCGTAGATAACTCAATGTCCATCCACCCAGAGGAATTCGAATGCATCAAGATCACAAGCCACAAGCGACATGCAAAATATCAAGTAAGTAAAGAAGGCATATCTAAAAGGGAAGTGATCCAAAATATATTTCCTGTCATATATATAATGTTGTTTGATATATACAATATAAATCAGACATGAAAAATGGCTAAGCTAGTCTGTTCAGGTAAATACAAGCTTATCTACAAGTCAGGGTATATGCGAGCTAACAAGCCCAACATGGCGTCCCTCTCAGAGGATGGAGGTGAAGTTGTGGTCTCCTGTACGAGAATATCCACACGACCCATCAGATCTGCATCCATCTGTATGGTGACCATATGCTCGTCAATATATGCGCTCATCTTTGTGATCATGCCAGTGGTAAGGGACCTCACGACAGTACTATCTGTGACGACTACATCCCGGGCAGATATAGCACTATCCCACTCAACTATCACTTCATCTCTGGCTGATATGGACTCATCCCGCTCAACAACAGCGGCATCTCTGTGAACTAATGCCTCGTCTCTCTTTAATAGAGATGCGTCTCTCCCATCAAAGGCAGTCAACATCAAAGATCGGGCATGATCTCTCTTAAAGGTCATCAGGTGAAGACTCTGCTCTAGGTACTGTGCCGAGTGCTGAATCACAATAGTAATGGTACTGGGAGAATCTGGAGGAAATGCTGGTAACCCAGCAACGGGCTCCTCCTCAATGTATGAATCCGGAGGAAATGCTCTAGGTACTGTGCCGAGTGCTGAATCTCTATCTCCATCCATGTGGAATACTCTGTAGAACGACCTGGATGACTGACAGAAAAAGAAGTTATCTCACGCTGATCCCAACAAGTATACACACGGGATCGGTCCTCTGCTGAGAGATATCGAGAAGCTGAACGCTGACCTATCGCCCCCTCGAAAGGATGAAAATCCTGGAACTGGTCAAACTGTGACATCACGGCTAGTGGGTGATAAGTAGTCACACCCCTCAAACCAGCCAGAGGAAGGTAGTCCATGCCCGGAGCATGAGTAATGAAGCTGTATGGTGAGCTAAGCCCCGAACACGACAATATACTAAAAGGATCTCTGATTAAGTGCTCGGCTTGATTAATTTTATTTTATAGATGCGAGGCATCCGTATGAAAATAATGTACAAAATAATGCCGACTTCCTCATGGGTATGGAAACCATCTGAGAAAATTCAGACACCGCAGAATAATTTACAAGTCGCCATAACCGAAAATGTCCATCACGGAATGAATCTAGATCCAATGGGTTTGAATCATGTGATCACATGATTCCTAGGCACACATAATACCGCAATTTGTATGAAAGCAATAGCGATATATATATATATATATATATATATATATATAAAAGCTATAAATATATATATACAAACATGATCACCAACCACAAAGCACCTCCATGGGGGATCAAAAATGTAAATAAAGCTGTAAAAGCTATCAACCGCCATGGAGGAAACTCCAAAGTGACGAAATGTAAATAAAGTCAGAATACGGTTGACCGCCAGAAGGAAACTCGAAAGCTAGACAAAATGTAAAGAAAGCTGTACAAAGCGATCAACTACCACGAAGTAAGCTCCAGGCGAGACGAAACATAAAGAAAGTCAGAAAAAAATCAACCACCACGAAGTAAACTCTGTGTGGGACGACTATATATATATATATATATATATATATATATATATATATATATATATATATAGCGATAAACGCATAGAATGTAAAATTTAGGCTCATCGAATGTAGTCCGACTACGCTTCATATATATAAGTATATATATATATGTATAAAAACAAGTAAATGCTTCTTGATATAAAATCCGTGCTCATCGACTTAATCGACCACGCTTCGTATATATTTATATATATATATATATATATATATATATATATATATATAAAAAAGTAAACGCCTCGGATATAAAATCCGTGCTCATCAAATAGAGTCCGACACACGCTAATATATATAAGTATATATATATTAAAGCAATAAACGCTCCAGACCAAAGTTTAGGCTCATCGAACAAAGTTCGACACACAGTTCATATATATACATATATATATATAAACAAATAAATGCTCCAGACTGAAGTCTAGGCTCAATCGAGGCATAACTCGATAATGTTAGTCAATATATATATATATATATATATATATATATATATATATATATATATATATATGAAATGAAACCACTGAATAGAAATCGAGGCAAAAACAAGCAACACGACTCTCAACGTGAAGAAGGGTGTGTGCAGAGATGAAGAGAAAGACTCTAAAGTGTGTGAGAAGGCTTACAGTTGACTGCCAAAGAAGACTTCTATATCTTTAAAGTGGGTAAACACTGGCTTTTGTAGGTACAAAAGTGGCTATATATGAGCTCACAGGTGTTTAAAATGAGAAAATACACTACATAGGGTGAGTGCAGAGCAAATTAGGCAGGGCTTCCTCGCTATTTTCTCTTGCAAAATGGGCACCCCAAGCCCTCTATTTATAGACAAAGTAGCCGCAGGTGTACCTGCGGCTGAGCCGCATGTGTACCAGAGGCAACCCGGGTGGGCCCGGGTTTTTCGGGTCAGGTCGTCTCGTAGTACGTGCACTTGGGCACTGCAATGTCCACTCAAACTTTCAAAAGTGCAATTCGGGCATCCGTTTGAGGTATACTGGACCTATTTCGGACCGCCGTTGTCGAGAGTTGTACGATGGCATGGGATTAGAGTTTGTACGAAGTCATTGAAGATGGGACGATGCCCTCCGGTCTTCAAGCTTCAACTTCTATCCGTTACCCCGCATAATAGTCACTCGGGATTGGTTAGTCTTGTGGGACATCGTTGTGTAGAGATGTTGAGACGACGTGGCGTGGCATCGTGTTGGAGAGATGACGATGTTGCCCCTCACCGGTGTTATCGCCGGATTGGGTTGGTAAAGCAGACGTTGCTCAGGCTTCGCTGAGATTGGACTGCTGCAATTGTTGAAGGTCCCCATTGTCATCATTGAGGTGTGCCTGCCCTCCCGACATTATCTCTAGGCTGGTACAGTGTATCTCGTTGTGAGTGCCGAGATTGAAGTTGGTCGCATTTGAAATAAGCATTTCTGGGGTTATCACCGAAACTGCATTCCTTGGGGTTATCACCAAGGTTGGTGGCTATTCCCATGATTAGGACTGAGACTGGATACCTCAGGGTTATCTCCGAGATTAATCGGTCTTCTCCGGTGTGTGTGTTCCTAGATTGGATCTGCGCCTCGGGGGTTATCTCAGAGGTTGGAATTATTACTCCCAATGTGTGTTCGGGGTTGATCTTGAACTTCCGTAGTATCCTAGATGGATATGGATTGTCTTTCGTGGTTCCCTCTTAAAAGACGAATCATCCTCCCCGCAATGTTAGTGATGATGTAGTACGTAAAAATTTCGAGTGTCTACAGGTACTATACTGTAATTAGTTTTTTCACATGATTATACTATTGAGTCACATGATTTTACTATTAATTCATATGATTTACTATTAGGGGAGGTGGTGCAAGTTTGTTAATACTTGAAGGACTAAATTAAAAATAGAGAAAAAGAGGAAGGTATTATACTGTAATATTTCGAGCCCCATAATGTGCAATTATTGAAACTATATTTTCCTATAAATAGAAGCTCATTCCTTCATTATTTTTCACCAATTCACTAAAGCTATAGAGAAATTATTATAGAGAGAAATTATAGAGATAAAGGAGAAGAGAAGTATGCTACCTCACTATTCCAATTTTCTTCTAAGATAAGGGGTATTATTTCTTTCGTATTCATGAAGAGAGCTTCTGTTATTCCATTCTTTATTATTATGTTGGAATAACCTGTCTATGCGAAGTATCGCATACATGGTAAAATTCTTCTGTTATTCCATTCTTTATTATTATGTTGAAATAACCTGTCTATGCGAAGTACCGCATACATGGTGAAATTCTCTTGTTATTCCATTCTTTATTATTACATTGGAATATCCCGCATGCAAGCGGATTACACATGACTCGGTTCCGTTCTTTATTATTCTCATTGGAATATCATGTATGTCATGCGGATTCTGCGCATGACCTGTTCCCTTCTTTATTATTACATTGGATATCCTCACTTTTGTCGGATTACATATGACTTGGTTCCATTCTTTATTATTCTTTGGAATAACACGTGCTGCGCGGTCTATCGCATGCCCAGTGAATGATCCTTTGTATTCATTCCTTATTAAATTGTGGAAATGATCATTTCACGTGGATTACCGCATGGAGGGTGAAAATCCATTTGCAGTTTCGTATATTCTATTATACTCGTTTGAGATATCATTTCTTTTGTACTCGTCATGAAATATCATTTTGTTTGGTATTTTATTTACGAGTTACTATTCACGGGTTACTCTTCACCCTAAGCATTATTCACTCTAGTATTATTCACTCGGGTATTCGGGGCACTTTTCGTGTCAGAGTACTATTCACGAGTTACTATTCACCCGAATGTTATTCACTCGGGTATTTGGGGTACTTTTTATGTCGAGGTTGTGACGCCCCCAAAATAGGTATACATCACCCATTCTGAGTCGCCAAATACATGGTACATAAACAACTACAACTTCATTAATACAATTGTCGTGCAAAATACGACAACACATAAACTGTGAGTTTAAATAAAAATATTGTCATCAAGATAATATCCACACTCAAATAAGTCCTTATTACAATTATTGATACACTATTTTACAAAATAGTGAGGACTACTAAAACAACTGTCTTGAACCATTACTCCACACCCCGACTAGTTCCCGCTATATTCTCGTCTCCTGAGAAGAATAATGGAACAAAAAGGAAAAAGGGTGAGCTCAACTAGCCCAGTAAAGAATATTATGACTAAGATAATGTACAACAAATTATCCTTAATCTTCAATAGGGAAAAATCTGATAGAATACAATAGACAACAAGTTTTAGATCAACAACTGCAGTGGAAACAACAATTCATTAGAAGAGTTAAGTAGAGAATGAAATCTACTATCATCTATGAATTTAAAAGTCCATCATCGATATTTTATCCCTGTAACATCAATCAATATACATCATAAATCAAATATTCATCTTTTACACTACTGAGCCAAAGATATTCACCAATTAATTCATGTTCATCTAAACACTGTTCATCTTTGCACTACGGGCCAAAGATATTCATCATAAAATCATTCATCTTTGCACTACAGGCCAAAGATATTCAATTATATCATCATTTAGGACTGAAGATGATAAAAAATATTTTAAAGAAAACGAATCCAGTGAAACAAAAGAACAAATATTATGGATTCGTACTTTAAACAATCCAAGTTCAAAAATACTTCATAAATAACCAGAGTGGAGTAAAATTTAAGAATGAAGACCAAAACATAGATCCAATCAAAGATAGGAATCATAACAGACAATCTTGGACACAGAAAAGAAAATTTAATTTTTCTGTGAATAGTGTCGTATTCGTGAATAGTGTCGTATACGTGAATAGTCTGTATACGTGAATAGTAACTCCGACACTAAAAGATAGAAATTTCACAAAAAATATCATCATGCTTCGTGAATAGTACTCGTGAATAGTAACTCGTGAATAGTAACTCATGAATAGTAACTCGTGAATAGTAACTCATGAATAGTAACCCCGACATGAAAAGTTCCAAATTTGATAAAAATTCAGACCAATATTTTGGCATAATGATATTGAAAAAATAATATCATTTACGAAGAAAATAACATCCCTTACCTCGCAAAAATAGTACTTCTGACTGGAATACTGGATATAGTGCTGAAGGAACTTGCACCGTATAGCAACACTCAAAGTACCAAAATACTCACAAGAATATGCTCGATAATATAGAGAGAGAAAGAGAGAGAAAACTTTAGTTTCTGGTGTGATTTTCAATTCTAACCTAAGCACCCTATTTATAGGAAATTGCTTAGAACACCAAAGCAGAAAATTTAATAAAATATTAATATATATATTATAAATTCTTACGCACACCTTCATTGATCCAAAATATCAATACACACATGTGCCAAAACTTGCAAAAACGTTTTTCATATAAAAGTTATTTAAAACTCCAAAAAAAAATAATAATCAATTAATCCGGAACTTCAATAATTCATAAAAAATAGCCTTTTTATCAGAAAATTCGAATCTCACGTCTTTTTATAGGAAATTCAATTCTCCACAACTTTGCAGAAGAAAGTTTTTCCAAATTCCAAACAGAAATTGACCGAAATCCACACACGGACGATTTTACAGGCTATAATCAAATTTCAGTCAAGAAATGGGGTCCACCGACACACAAAACATGTGTTAATCATTTAATGGAACAAAAATACTCTTCCTCCACATATACTCATATATCCCAGATTTATTGTAAAAATATTACCATTAATATATTATTAAAATAATATATTCAAATGATTTATTTTATCAGAAAAAGATAAAATATTAATTTTTAACAATTGTCACATTTAAAAATTTTCTCCATCTATATCCATATAAAATTAATATTTTTCTCATCATATAAATCAATAATTAATTATTCACAATAATATTACAGAATCACAATACTGACAACCAGGCCGTTCCCAGGAAAGAGGGAGCTTTCCAATAAGGATTTCTCCTTCTTCGGGCGCCGCATTAGGTGGTGTAAAACCTCTCCTTAAATGTAACTTTCTAGACATTTCCAATAATGTTATCTAATAATATTATTCAGATAATATGAATTATTGCTTCGATAATGGAAAATACTGTGTAGTGACAATTATTGAAACAACAGTAATATAAAATATCAACGCAGCAATTATTGAATCAATAAAATAAAATATATTGAATAATAATTCTTCGTAACAATTATTGAGTAGTGCCTTCTTACGTAAGAATCAATAATTAGTGCAATACCGTGCTGTCTTCTTGTGCAACAACGCCAGACATTGTGTTTTTTAACCACCGGTATTCCAACAAGATAATAATGGTGATAACAACTACGCTATTATTTGTAAACAACTTATACTTGTCATTTTCTTCATCCAATCGCTTTTAGTTATGGGGCCCACACAAGGCTGCGCCGTCGTACGAATATTCCCCAACAGTAAGAATATTCCACGACCAAACGAATATTTTCCGAGAACAATGAATATTTTATAACCACTTGCTTATTTAAAATATTTGCGCATTTTACCCATAACTAACCACATTAATCAAATCAACCCCTTACTATTTCAAAATAATAATTAGAGAAATTAAATCTTTATTTATAAAAAGTTGGGGTATTACAACCTCCCCTCCTTATGAAATTTCGTCCTCAAAATTGACGTGCGTAGGACATGCTCCTTCCTATCCAAGATATTGACTGGTACCTCCTCGCACGTTAAATCTTTTGCTATCTCGTCTGGTTCTAACTCAATAATGTGGTTCGGGTTGCCCACATATTTACGTAACATCGAAAAGATTATGAATACGCGTCATACTTGGCGGTAAAATGTGTCTATAGGCCATAGTTCCTACTTGATCGAGAATCTCAAATTGACTAATAAATCAAAGGTTTGAGCTTTCCTCACATCGTCGATTCTCGCTTTTGGAATAACGACTTCTTGCATCTTCCTCTTCATATTTATCAACTCCAGGTCTGTAGCTTGAGCATCTTTAAATTTATCGATTAAAGTTGATTCTAATCATATATTCGTTATCTTCACGCAGATTCATAGAATCTTTAACTCTATCTCCATCTTTTGTAAGTCATACAAAATGGGTCTTTGTGTTAACAATATCGCACTCATAAACGCATACGATCTTTTACTCAACGCGTCAGCTACCATGTCCATTTTTTTTCCAGGATGGTATTGAATGGTATGGTCGTAATCTTTTAACAACTCGAGCCAACGTCGTTGCCGCATGTTGAGTTCTTAGAAGCTCTTCTCACATTCCTCGCTCCATTCGAATTTTGTATCTTTTTGAGTCAGCTGAGTTAATATAGTATCGATTCGATAAAATCCTTCCACGAATCTCCAATAGTAACCAGCTAAGCCTAAAAAGCTACGTATTTCGATTACCGACTTAGGTTGCTCTCAACTGTGACTCATATCCCAACCTTGGATAGCACGTCACAATGACACCTATCAGTTTACTATCGCACGAATATGGCGTCCCCTACGGAGAGTCTGGCTTCGGGGTATTCCACAAAAGAAGTCACTAGGTAGAGGCTAAGGTACCAACTCCTGTAGTTAGGTTTTTAACTCCTGAAGTTCAATAGGAGCCATTCTATATGAGATTTTAGAAATGGGTTTTGTACCGGGTTCAAAGTCGATACAAAATTCAATATCACGCTCTGGGAGTAGGCCAGGAAATTTTTCAGGAAATACGTCAGGAAATTTACTAACAACAGAAATATCATTCAAATCTGACGTATTTTTGTTCAAGTCCATAACATGGCTAAGAAAGTTTGACATCCATTTTTCAATAAACAAATGACTTTACGGCTTGATATAAAAGAGTTTGACTTCAATGGTTTGGTTGCTTAAATTCGAATAACAAGTTGCTTAGGAATATGAAAACTAACAACCTTACAAAAGCAATCAATTTTAGCATGATGAGTGGTTGACCAATCAATCCCTAAGGTCACATCAAATGCAAGAATTTTTAGAGAAATAAGGTCAACAGGTAATGTGATGGTGCCAACTTGGATCAAACAAGATTTATAAACAGCGGATGTAACGAAAGTTTCTCCTAATGGAGTTTCAACAAATAAGTTAAAGTCTAATTTTCTCCAAAGTCAAGTTTAAACGTTGAGTATAAGTAGGAGAGATAAATGAATGGGTAGAACTGGTATCTAATAAGGTATAACTTCACAAAAATTTATAATAAACTAACACGTGCTAACTTCATTCGGGTTACTCGGTTTTTGAGAAATCACGAAAAACGCTCTTCCAAGAACCGATGACTTTGACATGTCCGGGACAGCCTTTGGAGTCACCATCCCCGCTGGACTTGGTTTCGCTACAGGACAATCGCGAGCTATATGACCATCCTTTCCACAACTAAAACATACCCTAGAAGTTTGTGAACAGTTTGGACTTATGTGTCCCTCTTCTCCGCATCTGTAGCATCTAACTGGCGGTCTTTCTCCTCCCCTAGAATTTGTTGCTAGTGTTGGTGTCGACGTCTTCCCGTCATTGTTGAATCTTCTCTTTTTGAAATTTCCACTTGACTCACCTTTCCTATTATCTTGACCATGATTACCACCGAAGTGGTTACCATTTCTGGCATGATAATTTTCTCCACGATGGTTATCATTGTTCCAATGACCGTTGCCACCGGTACGATTATCATCGAGTTGTTGGTCATTATTCTTCAGTTGAGCCGACTCATTATCGCACTCCAATAACTGAGCCCTATTTACGATATCTGAATATAAACAAAGTTTGTGAGAAATGAGGTATTGACGTATTTTGGGTTTCAAACCTCGCAGAAACATTCGTGTCATTCTCTCCTCATTATCAACCAAATGAGATGAAAATTGAGATAACTCGGCAAACTTAGCTTCGTACTGCGACACGTTCATATTATTTTGCTCCAGCTTGATGAACTCTACCTCCTTCATGTGACGAATACTTTCGGGAAAGTACTTGTCGTTGAACAATTCTTGGAACTTCTCCCAAGACATCTTCAGTGTGATAGGCTGAGTACGCTTTACGGATTCCCACCAATAATCTGCCTCTCCTCGCAACATAAAAGTGGCGAAAGGAACCTTTTGCTCCTCTGAGCATCCCAAGACATCAAATATCTTAGTGATCTGCTTTATCCACGTCTCTGCCGTAAGTGGTTCTGGCTTTCCCAAAAACTTCGACGGTCCTAACTCCTTGAACTGCTTAGCGGTGACCATTCGTGAGTTGCCAGTGTTTCCACCTGCATTTTGAACAGTAGTCTTTCTCGTTTGGTTTTTCATGAATTCTAAAAAGTTCCTAAATATACCATCATTCATCATCTGCTCAGTGGTGTTGTTCACAAGAGGAACATTGCCAGCCTGTTGCACGTTCTCCTCATTGGTGAACAAAGGTGTCTCCATGGTCTCATTTACTCCACTGTTAACATTCTCAGTCGACATTCTCAAATACTGCCATAAAACAAGGGTTAATTTAACAAATTAACAAATCACATAATACCCTATATTATACGATGAGCCAACAAATAAGCTTAGGTAGGACACACTAGCGAAGGATTTACTCGTCTCTCCCCTCCTAGTTCTATTCCCCGATCTCCGCCAGAGATCATATCCCTAAGCTCTGATACCAACTGTGACGCCCCCAAAATAGGTATACATCACCCATTCTGAGTCGCCAAATACATGGTACAAAAACAACTACAACTTCATTAATACAATTGTCGTGTAAAATACGACAACACATAAACTGTGAGTTTAAATACAAATATTATCTTCTAGACAATATCCACACTCAAATAAGTCCTCATTACAATTATTGATACACTATTTTACAAAATAGTGAGGACTACTAAAACAACTGTCTTGAACCATTACTCCACACCCCGACTAGTTCCCGCTATATTCTCGTCTCCTGAGAAAAAAATGGAACAAAAAGGAAAAGGGTGATCTCAACTAGCCCAGTAAAGAATATTATGACTAAGATAATGTACAACAAATTATCCTTAGTCTTCAACAGGGAAAAATCTGATAGAATACAATAGACAACAAGTTTTAGATCAACAACTACAATGAAACAACAATTCATTAGAAGAGTTAAGTAGAGAATGAAATCTACTATCATCTATGAATTTAAAAGTCCATCATCGATATTTTATCCTCAGTAACATCAATCAATAAATATACATCATAAATCAAATATTCATCTTTGCACTATGTGCCAAAGATATTCACCAAGATAATCATCATGTTCATGTTCATCTAAACACTGCTCATCTTTTGACTACGGGCCAAAGATATTCATCATAAAATCATTCATCTTTTTGCTCTACGAAGCCAAAGATATTCAATTATATCATCATTTAGGATCGAGGATGATGAAAAATATTTTAAAGAAAACGAAACTAGTGAAACAAAAGAACAAATATTAAGGATTCGTACTTTAAACAATCCAAGTTCAAAAATATTTCATAAATAACCAGAGTGGAGTAAAATTCAAGCATGAAGACCAAAACATAGATCCAATCAAAGATAGGAATCATAACAGACAATCTTGGACACAGAAAAGAAAATTTAATTTTTCTATGAATAATGTCGTATTCGTGAATAGTGTCGTATACGTGAATAGTGCCGTATACGTGAATATTAACTCTGACACTAAAAGATAGAAATTTCACAAAAAAATATCATCATGCTTCGTGAATAGTACTCATGAATAGTAACTCGTGAATAGTAACTCATGAATAGTAACTCGTGAATTGTAACTCATGAATAGTAACTCATGAATAGTAACCCCGACATGAAAAGTTCCAAATTTGATAAAAATTCAGACCAATAATTTGGCATAATGATATTGAAGAAATAATATCATTTACGAAGAAAATAACATCCCTTACCTCAAAAAAAAATAAGATTTCGATTGGAATAACGGATATAGTCTTTGAAGGAACTTGCACCGTATAACAACACTCAAAGTACCAAAATACTAACAAGAATACGCTCGATAATATAGAGAAAGAAAGAGAGAGAAAATTTTAGTTTCTGGTGTGATTTTCAATTCTAACCTAAGCACCCTATTTATAGGAAATTGCTTAGAACACCAAAGTAGAAAATTTAATAAAATATTAATATATATTATAAATTCTTACGCACACCTTCATTGATCCAAAATATCAGCCACACATGTGCCAAACTTTCCAAAAACGTTTTTCATATAAAAGTTATTTAAAACTCCAAAAAAATAATAATCAATTAATCCGGAACTTCAATAATTCATAAAAAATAACCCTTTTATCAGAAAATTTGAATCTCGCGACTTTTTATAGAAAATTCAATTCTCTACAACTTTACAGAAGAAAGTTTTTCCAAATTCCAAACAAAATTTGACCGAAATCCACATACGAACGATTTTACAGGCTATAATCAAATTTCAGTCAAGAAATGGAGTCCACCGACACACAAAACATGTGTTAATCATTTAATGCAATAAAAAAACTTTTCCTCCTCATATACTCATATATCTCACATTCATTGTAAAAATATTACCATTAATATATTATTAAAATAATATATTCAAATGAATTATTTTATCAAAAAAAGATAAAATATTAATTTTCAACAATTGTCACATTTAAAAATTTTCTCCATCTATATCCACATAAAATTAATATTTTCCTCATCATATAAATCAATAATTAATTATTCACAAATAATATTACATAATCACAATATTGACAACCGTGCAGCTTCCCGTAAAAAGGGGGCTTTCCAATAAGAATTTCTCCTTCTCTGGCATGATTAGGTGACCAAACCTCTCCTTAGACAGAACTTTCTAGACATTTCCAATAATGCTATCTAATAATATTATTCAAATAATATGAATTATTGATTTGATAATGGAAAATACTGTGCAGTGACAATTATTAAAATAACAATAATATAAAATATCAACGCAACAATTATTGAATCAAAAAATAAAATATTGAATAAGAATTATCGTAATAATTATTGAGTAGTGCCTTCACGTACGTAGAATCAATAATTGGTGCAATACCGCAATGCTTCTTGTGCAACAACGCCAGATTCTTGTGTTTTAACCACCGGGTATTCCAACAGTATTAACGATAACAACTACGCCATTATTTGTAAACAACTTATACTTGTCATTTTCTTCATCCAATCGCTTTCCGTTTTGGGGCCCACACAAGGCTGCGCCGTCGTACGAATATTCCTCGACAGTAAGAATATTCCACGACCAAACGAATATTCCCCGACAACAATGAATATTTTATAACCACTTGCTTAATTAAAATATTTGCTTATTTTACCCATAACTAACCACATTAATCAAATCAACCCCTTACTATTTCAAAATAATAATTAGAGAAATTAAATCTTTATTTATAAAAAGTTGGGGTCTTACAGAGGTAGTATTCACGAGGTACTATTCATGGGGTACTATTTACCCAAAAAATATATTTCTTTTCTGTCCAAATTATTTTTGGTACATGAATATTATTCTTGAATTTTACTCTACAAAGAAGTATCATGTTGACAATTTGGACGTTATTGATTTCTGGATAAATTAAATTATAAATCTTTAAAATTTATCCTTGAACTTGTTTTATTGAATTATTATGTCATTGTTATCATCCTCATGCTTATATTGTGATGAAAGTCATCTTTGGCTTACGTGCAGAGATGGACTTGGTATGATTATAACCAGGGATTATTCGGTATAAACATGACCGTAATGTGCTGAATGATGTGGTGAAAGTCTTCATTGGCCTGTAGTTCATTGATGGACAGTTGTTGGTATGATTATGACAAGAGATTATTCGGTATAATCATGACCATTGATGATTACATGAATATCCTTAGCCGTGGTGCAGGGATGATTTGATTTTATTTATTAAGCCGAGTCTCAGTGATAAAGTTGATGAAAAACTTTTTAAATAATAGAAGATAGTAGATTTTATGCTCTACTTGACTCTTCTAATGGATTGCTTATTCCGCTGCAGTTGTTGATCTAAAACTTGTTGTCTATTGTATTCTATCGGTTGTTATCTTTGTTGAAGGCTAAGGATAATTTATTCGCATTATCTTAGTCATAATATTTCTTCTTTGGGCTAGTTGAGCTCACCCTTTCTTTCACTTTTCTCTTTAGGAAATGAGAATATAAGCCGGATTTTAGCCGGGGAATGGATTGACGGTCCAGATGGTTGTTTTAGTAGTCCTCACTATTCTATAAAATAGTGTGACAATGAATGTAATGAGGACTCCATTGAGTATGGATATTGTCTAGATGATAATATTCTTATTAAAACTCTTAGATTATGGTTTGTCGTATTTTACCCGACTGTTGCATAAAAGAAGTTGTAATTAAATTTATGTACTATGAATCTGGCGACTCAAGATGGGTTATGTATACCTGTTTTGGAGGCGTCACAGTGTTTGCCTCCAAGCACTAAGAGAACCCAACCTTCTTTACAAGCTCAAGTATGTCCTTGAATTTTGTTTCTGATTCTTTGAACTTTTTCAAGCCGAGTTGGATTCCTGTTATAACTCGCCATTCAGCCATTTGAAGAGTTCAAGGTATACGAGTATTTGATTCAGAGGAGCTATAAGATATGGCTGTGATTTGGGTAGGGCTTTGGAGAGTTAACTGATTTTAGCTCTTGAGAGGATTCTAGGGTTTGAAAATGGGAGGGAGAAAGGTTCGATGTTTTCTGATAACTGGTTGTAGATTTTGAATTTGTCTTAATGGCATTTCCTTCTACCTCTGCAAAATCAGTGATGTGTCAACCAACCATTGGTTGCACGATGTCCAGTAATGAGCTGTAACTCCCCATAACTTCTCAGTTAGATATTTCTTTCAGAAGAGTAGACGTTTAATTGACGTGGATTGACCGTTGACCTCTTTGGTTCATAGAGTAGCATGGTAAGGCCGCTATGGACTCTACGTTTTCCTTTGTTGACTCAACGATCAACTTTTGAGAGATGTTGTAGTGGATGGTTTTGTCATTAATCCTTAGCTTAATGCAGCATAGCTTGATCACTAATATACCCCAAGCCAGCTTTGGGCACGTTAGACCTGATGTGTGTTTGCACAGTATCTTTCCAACCTGTATTTGAACATCTCTACTCTTCATCTAAAAGGTTGAGTAATTGTTCAGTTCTTCAGAGCTCCTTATGAGCTGGATTATCCTCTGGTAGGACTGCGATCGTCGAGTCTGCTTCTTCAATCGTTGAGGTTGCACTACGATCGTGGAGTTCTCTTTAACTTCAATTCTACGATCGTTGACTGACTTGGTCCTTGAGATGAACTTTACTTAGCATTCCTTCTGGGTCAAGGTAGCTCAGGAAGGGCCAACCTCTTAGAGTGAGCTAAGGGTCAGGCTTGTCCCTGAGGCGCTTTCCAGATGAAATACTTTAGAAGTGATTTGCAATGATATCTCATTTGACCTTTTCTGGTGGGGAGGTCCTCTACCAACTTTGGACAATTGCATTTACTGTAATCGTGGTGTCCTCCTGCTCTTACAATACGATCAGATGTTTGATCGTGAGCACTCCACGATTTTGAGTTGGGTGGCTGATTGGTTATCAGTAGTACGTTTTGAGACGTTCCTACTGACTATGGATCTTCATTTGGTTCATCGGCCACAAAGTTTTGAGACTCTGTAGTTGGTACATTGCTTCATAGTATATTTCAGTGTTGTTGTTTCTCAATAGATCACTTCTCCCCCGTGGTTGATGTTGTCTTCTCAGTTAGACATGATTCCCTTTTCTTTAGGTTCATTTGAAGGCAGCCTTCATATCTTCTTCTGACTGGAATCACTATTATCACTTAGATCTCCTTGTATCGTAGTCATGGATATTTTTTGGACTAATCACTCTACGATCATTTGACAGCACTACGAACGTAGTCTTCTTTGACAGTCTTGTGCGTGTGATGTTCTACTTCCGTAATGAGTTCCTCTTGACTGGTGCTCGATGATCCTCTGATGTGAGCTTCCTTGAGGATTCTTCTCATATAACATGTTTTGTTTGATTTGAGCATATAAGACCCTTTTCATCTTTGCTTGCATGGCCTGCTTCAATATACAGATTAGCAGCCATGTGAGCTTCATTCAGGTTAGCTCAGCGGGTCTTCAAGGGCAGGCTTGGACATATAGGAACTTTATCCAAATCATTTCTGAACAGTCCTTAGCCTTCTGCTGGTTGAGTCTTCTTGACTGAAGTCTTCTGCTTCAGAATTCCTTAGTGAGGTCAGACAGACCAAGTACCTGCAGGTTAGATACATTTCTATTTTTGGTACCCACAATTAAATGGGTCCTGCTAGGTTTGTTTTCTAAACCCCTATTCCTCATATTTGGATAATCATCACATTTATCATCAACAATCATATTCATGCATGCAACTAATTTTAGATAATACATTTTTGAGATGCATAATGGTGAGTGTGTATAAGATTCGTTATTTTAAAAACACACTCTTTTTCTTTGATGGTTTCATCATTTGCATGGTTATGTTCACAAGGTTTAAGTGTTCACAGAGTGAGAATCAACTCTACTATTTAGGTGTATCTAGTTGATTCATGAATGTGATCAATTTCTACAAATCATCAATATACTCTTGTAGAACTGATCATACTCTGTGTGTTGTCAAACACTTAGATCATAGGTTTGTACATACATACTAACCCACCAGCAAAGATTACTTCACATAGAATTAATTTGTCCTGTGATGCTCTTATGACCCATTTGAACTTTCTTTCCAGATGTCATCTTCAGCCTAAAACTTGGATGGAGAGAAGGTTTATAGACAATTGAGTTTCTGCCCTCAGGGTACCTTCTCTATTCACCTTTTTAGGTAGATTATGACTCCTTGACAGAATACTGTTATAGTTCATAAGGAGGTGCATTCATGATGTACACATTTATAATAGTGAGGAACCGTACCTTTTTACTGTCAGTTTCTTAACAGTCATTCATCTTTAATATACTGAGTTTAGGCATTGATGTGTATAGCTTCACATTTACTCCTGAAAGCTTGTTGCTTTTGTTGGCCTTTAATCAATCAGTCGTGGTCATAAAGATGCAGGCTAGGAGAATCTCAGCATCTTTAGTTCTTTGACATCTATCAGTTTACAAAGTTTGCACCCAGCTGCTGGTTGGCCAGACATGTTTGAGAAGATCTTCTTTCTTCTCTCGATAAGCATTTCTTAGCATGTATGGCCTTTTCATCTTTCAGGCTGGAGGATGCTTGACTCTTTGTTGTTGATGTCTCTTGGGGTATCTCGTCTGATCTTCAGACTACAAGATTGATTGGAGACAGATATTGGTCTTGTTGATATAATACTTGAGAGCATGGACCAATCTGAGCAGCTTCAGGTTTATATACACATTTACATGTACACAATATTTCCAACGTGTGAACTCATCTGCATATAACAAGTGACTTACTACTAAACTAAGTTTAGAACAATGTTTGTGCCTGGGATCAGACTCAAAGCGATTAGCTTTTGAATATAGCATGAGAACCTGCTCTGATACCAATTGTTAGTTCCTAGTAGGCACAAAAGATTTAGAAGGGGGGTTGAATAGATCATTTTTAATTTCAGATACTTTTCTTGTTTATTTTGTATTGCTAATGTTTTAGCATATGACAAACATAAGAATCTTTTCATGCACAACGGAATAAGTAAAAGATCCCATTCATTGATATATTCATAATCGTACATACATTGTTCGTAGAGTTAGTTCAATGGTAAACAGTTAAAACATACATAGCAGTTATGGTAGTTAATGTACATAATGTAAATGACATAAAGTAAAAGACACAAGGGGTTTTAAGTGGTTCAGAGACTCAAGCTCCTAATCCACTCTTCTGCTTTCAACTGGCAGAATTTCCACTAAAGAAGGGAAGCACCCTGGATCACTATGATTCCTTCAAGGCCAGCAGCCTTGGGGCTTCAGTTCACTAAGAACTCTTCAAGGCCAGCAGCCTTGGAACTTCTCTAGTTCCCTAGGAACTCTTCAAGCCCAGCAGGCTTAGAACTTCATTTAGTCCCTCCGGACAAGGACCCCTCAGGCCCTGGCTTCTTGTTGAGTTGATTGTTTGTTTGTTGGAGTTGGTACTGAGCTGCTAAGATGTCTTCATGCTCTGAACATCTTCTGTACTTAGCAGCTTGGCATGATAATCCTTGAAATGCAGTTGACTATTGCATGATGCTCAGCTTCTTCAGTTACTCAACCTCTTCTGATGATCCCTTGATGAACTACCTTGAAGATCATTCCTCTTGATACGTGATGGTTGCACATGATGGGTTTCTAAGATGACTGTAAGCTCTTCTGCTAGGTACTTAAAAACTTTCTCATGCTTGCCACCATGATGGCGTTTGTGATCTCCCTTCTTGATACTTGATGCCTTCTCATGATGGACTTGCTAAGATGACTGTAAGCTCTTCTCTATGGTACTTAGAGTCTTCCCATGATGGACATCAAGATGATATGTCGCTCTTCTTTCTATCGGCAGTTCAGAACACTCTTTATGTAGTAGAACTCTCACTTCTACATTGTAGAACTCTCATTTCTAATTCTTTCCTTATATGTCTCTAAGTTTTCTTGGTGGATCATATAGTGAGTCTTCAGACCTTCATTGGTCACTCACTATTTACGATGGTTAGATCAGTCCACCATCTCTCCAAACTCAGCAACTCCAGCAACCCTCGATCTTTGAAGCTCTTGCTGATTTATACTCCTTCCCAATCCTTTCGTTGGAAAGTATCCGTTGAAGGCTATTCAAATATCTTCACAGATCTCGAGTTGACAGAGGTAGATTGCTGATGTGAGAAGTCATATTTTCTCTGACACTGCAATCTACTGTTACACCTACCCCATCAGAGATGTCACTTTAATGTCTTGGGCAGGTCGAAGACTTTATTTCCTCCTTCTGATTTCTCGATCAGAGGTTGTCCTTTTGTATCGATGCTCTCAATAAGATCTTGTCTGAATATTCCCCTTTAGATTTAACCGTTGCCAATGCTTCAGTCTTCAGCTATTCGAACTCTACGATCCTGATGCATGTCTTCACGAACCTGATCGTAGTGTCTTGTTGACTTGTAGAGACAACACTATGATCTTAAAGAGTGTTGGCTGAATCTTCAATGTAGAAAACCTCTTCCTTCTTTTATGCAGTGCTTCAACACTTCTGTTTCTCTCAACAGCTCTCAGATACTGATGCCTTGACTTCTTTGTTCTGGCCCCTTCTGAATAGCAAGACACTTCAGATTTGTGGCGTGTCCAGCTCGCTTTCTCCTTGTGATCTCCCGTTTACTTATCATCAATGGACTGACCCAATGCTTAATCACTTTAGCCTTGTTCTTCAGAAGCTGTCCAGTATTTCTGTATGCACTCCATCAGTTCTTTCTTTGTTTGGCAAACGCTACGATCCTGGTAGCTTCCAAGATCGTTGTCTTCTGTCTTCTTGACAACTACTGCACTTGCTGACTTTCCTTAATTAGTTACTGAAGTCTTCTTCTGATTTCCTTATGGAAGACTTCATCTCAAATGGCTTCACAACTCAATCTTGATGCTGATTGGGTTGGTGCTTAGATCTTTTGTTAGCTTGCATGCCATTTGTTGAGTGTTCTCTAGTTTCCTTTAGATGGGATGTATCTTTGCAGTGCCAACCAGAGGCTTCATTCCTTTGGATATTCTGGGAGTGTTCATTCATTGAGAATCGTACTTGCTCTACAATTTTTCCTTGGCATTGTGAGCACATCTGTTGAGGTCTTAGTTCTGCACTCTACGATTCAACTTTGGTTGTGCAGACACTACGACTCCGAGATCAGATCTTGACACTCTACGATTTCTGCCTTGTGCTTGTTGTCTTCATCTGATCTTGCTCGACTACGATCTCTGCCTCTTGTATGATCAAGAGACTTCTTTACGACTACGAGTGTAGTCTATGATTCTTGACTTGGCTTCCGAGAGACTACTCTCGGCTCCATAAAGCAGTCGTCTCTACGATTCTCAACACGACTTCCTCAATGATCACGACCATGAGGAAGTTCTTCTCGACACACCTACGATCCTTCTTCTTCTTCTCAAGCGCCCTATGAACTCCGAGATCTACTATCTTGCAGACTACGATTCTGCCTTGATAGCTCTCAAGTTTTCTTTGACTCTCTTGGCAGACTACGATTTCTGGTGCAGTGCTCGATGATCAGACAAGCCTATTTATTACATCATTAGATCAACCTAACATGTTTGATCTTTCTATATTTATAATCCTTGTACATCATTTCTTTTTAAGGACTTTACAAAGTTGTTTTGCTAATGTAGGATCAACCTAACACATTTGATCAATTCATTCTAAGTCCTTGTACACATGTTTCTATTATCTATCAAAGGACTTTACAGCTTTTCTTAATGCAAGCATACTTGCATATTCATTCATATATATATATATATATATATATATATATATCATAATCAAATCATATTTAAATAGGAATATCATTCACATGCTTATTCCTGACAGAGTCCATAGCTATCTCACCAAGCTACTCTACGAACCAAAAAGGTCAACGGTCAATCCACGTCATTGACGCCTATTTCCTTAAAAGAAATATCAAACTGAAAAGTTTATGGGGAGTTGCAGTTTATTACTAGGCATCGTGCAACCAATGACTGGTTGACACATCACAGCTTATGCAGAGTCAGAAGGAACTGCCATAAAGACATTCAAAATATGCAAACAATTATCAAAGGCAGTCGAACCACTCTCCCTCTCTTTTTCAAAGCCTAGAATCCTCTTCACAACCTAAATCAATTAAACGTCCAGAGCCTTGCCCAAATCACATTCAACTATCTCTCATAAAACTTCCTAAATCAAATACCCATATTCTTTGAACTCTTCAAATGGCAGATTGGCGAGTAATCACTGGCATTCAGCTCGTAACCAAGACGTTTGAGAAATTCGAAAAGAAGTTCAGAGATATTCTTAAATTAGTGAAGAAGGCTGGATTCTCAGAATGTCTTGAGACAAACACTCGAATATATGCTCAACTTGTTAAAGAGTTTTACTTAAACGCATCCATAAATTCCAAAACCCTTTCTACCAAGGTCAAAGGTCAGATTCTAAAGCTAAAATCATCTGACATCAATCAATGCTTAGGCCTTCCTGACCTAGGACTGAAAAGCCTTGATGAGATCGACACTGAACAATCAAAGAAGATTATGGTATACAAAAGAAACCCTAGTCTGAAGAACATGAAGAAAAATGAGTTTCCTTAAGAATTTAAGTTCCTTGCTGAGATAGTGGGCAAATGTATACTATGCAAGGATACTGCACATGACACTGTGATTGATCAACAACTAAAGATTATGTCTGCAATAGTTCTGAAGAATCGAATAAACTTTGGAGTTATCTTGCTCGATCAAATTTCCAAATGGCTGGAAAAGGCTGAAATGAAGAAGTCTATAGATAAACCCCTTACAAAGGTTTTTCATGGAAGACTCTTGAGCATTGTGCTGAAGAAGAAATTGGGAAGTAAGATCAAAGATGATGAGGGAGAACCACTAAACGTCCATAAAATCATGTCTTCACAGCTGTTTGTAAACTGGAAGAAAAATCCCAAGGAAAATAGGAGGCTAATAATGTAAGACCCCAAATTTTATGAATAAAGATTTAAATTTCTTGAAATATTTTTTTAATATTATGGTGTTGATTTGATATAATGTTATAGTTGTGGGTAATATTTATAAATGTTGCAAAGTATTCAAGTTGTTGTATAATATTCGATTGGTCAGGGAATATTCTTTTTGTCGGGAAATATTCGTTTTAACAGGGAATATTGTACGACGGCACAATCATTGGTGGACCCCACAAAGGAAGTATTGTCGTAGTTAGAAAACGACAAAATTATCTTTCTATAAAAATAACGGCGGAGGTGTTATCGTTAAAACTGTTAAACTACCCTTAGTAAAAGTAATGAATGTCTGGCGGTAGTTAAGTAGTACTTACGGTATTGATTATTGATGCTTACGTGAGAAGTCACTCAGTTATACTCAATTATTGCTACAATAATTGCTGCATCATATCTCTCATATTATTGATTCAATTATTGTTACAGTATCATCTGCATAAGACGGCAAAGTTATTCATATTATTATTTGCAATATTGACAATATCTAGAAGTTCTGTCAAGGAGAGGTTTGGTCACCTAATTACGCGCCAATAAGGAGAAATCCTTATCGGAAAGCCCCCTCTTTCCTGGGAACGACCTGGTTGTTAAATATTGTGAATTATAATATTAATGATGAATAAGTTCGTATTGATTAAAGATGAATTTTATAGTTCCATTGTGTTAGAATTATTTGTGTTAGTAGAAATTGACATTTGTTTTGATAATAATTGATGTCTGGAGGTTATATTGTTCAATCGGGTATTCGGGGCACTTTTCGTGTCGGAGTACTATTCACGAGTTACTATTCATGGTGTACTATTCACCCGTAAGATATATTTCTTTTCGGTCTAAATCATTTTTGGGTACAATATTATTCCATGAGGAGAAGTGATAATTCTTCAGACCGTTGGTTGAAGATATAATAGTAAGTCAATATGGACCGCTGGTGGAAAGTTATAATAGTAAATCAATATGGATCGCTGGTTTAAAGTTTTAATAGTAAATCAATATGGACTGTTGCTTTAAGTTTTAATAGTAAATCAATATGGATCGTTCGTTTAAAAGTAAATCAATCTGGACCGTTCATGAATTAGTTACTATTCAGTCCATTCTCCTATAAATAGAAGCTCATTCCTTCATTATTTCTTGCGAATTCACTGAAACTCTCTAGAGAGAAACTACAGAGAAAGAAGAAAAGTATTCTGCTACTTCACTACTCTAATATCCAGTTTCTTCTAAGGTAGGGGATATTATTTGTTGTACTTGAATAAGGGGTATTCTTTCTTTCTTATTTGTGAAGAGAACTTCATTATTCCATTCTTTATTATTATGTTGAATAACCTGTATATGCGAAGTACCACATACATGGTGAAATTCTTCTGTTATTCCATTCTTATTATTCTGTTGGAATAACCTGTCTATACAAAGTACTGCATACATGGTGAAATTCTTATAATATTCCGTTCTTTATTATTCTGTCGGAATATCCTGTCTGTGAGTTTACGCCGGATCTGGTTCCATTATTTATTATTACAGCCGGAATATCCTCATGCATGCATTTACGCCGGACCGGTTCCATTATTTATTATTCTGCCGAATATCACATGCATAAGGTTTATCTTAGAACTCGGTTCCATTATTTATTATTCTATTGGGAATAACTTGCATCTCGCAATCTATCGCACGCATGGTGAATCCTTCATTATTCCATTCTTTATTATTACGTTGAATAACCTATCTATGTGGATTACCACATACATGGTGAATGATCCTTTGTATTCATTCCTTATTAAATTGTGGATATGATTCAGATATCGTGGATTACTGCATGGCGGTGAAAATCCATTTGCGGCTTTATATATTCTATTATACTCAGTTGGTTAAAATTTTGGCTTCTATACTCCATGAAATTAGTGGAATATCCTTGATATTTGCTCTTCATCCAGTATCTTTTCATGGAAATATTCTTCTGAGCATTCTTGAATTTTACTGCACAAAGCAGTATCATGTTGACAATTTGGACGTTATTGAGTTCAGGATAAATTAACTTATAAAACTTTAAAATTTATTCTTGAACTTGGTTTATTAAACTGTCATCATCCTCATGCTTATATTATATTGAAAGTCATCTTTGGCTTACGTGCATAGATGGACTTGGTATGATTATGACCAGGGATTATTCGGTATAATTATGACCGTAATGTGACGAATGATGTGGTAAAAGTCCTCATTGGCCTGTAGTTCATTAGTGGATAGTTGTTGGTATGATTATGACCAGGGATTATTCGGTATAGCCATGACCATTGATGATTACATGAATATCCTTGGCCTTGGAGCAGGGATGATTCGATTTTATTTATTGTCGAGTCTCAAATGATAAAGTTGATGAAAAACTTTTAAATCATAGAAGATAGTAGATTTTATACCTTACTTGACTCTTCTAATGGATTTCTTGATCCACTGCTGATTAAACTTGTTGTTGCATTATATTCTATCGGTTTAACATTATTGAAGGCTAATGATAATTTATTACGCATTTTCTTAGTCATAATATTTCTTCTTTGGGCTAGTTGAGCTCACCTTTCTTTCACCGCTCTCTTGAAAATGAGAACGTAGCTGGGACTAGTCGGGGGAACAGAGTGATGGTCCTAGATGGTGCATTAGTAGTCCTCATTATTCTGTGAAATAGTGTGATAATAAATGTAATGAGGACTCCATTGAGTATGGATATTGTCTAGATGACAATATTTGTTTTCAAACTCACAGCATATTTTTTATCGTATTTTACACGACTATTGTATAATTAAGTTGTATTTGTATTCAGTACCTTGTATCTGGCGACTCAAGATAGGTGATGTATACCTGTTTTGGGGGCATCACAAATAACAACTGGGAGAAGCAACAAGGTCTCTGCAAAGAAAAGGAAGGCAAAGGAGGTGGAAAGCTCTCAATCTGATGACTTTGTACCAGTAGCGGTCACACCAGCAAAGAAGAAGTCCAAGGGTGTGAAGAAAACAGAGGCTCCACCAAGAAGTCTGTCCACTGACAATCTGGAAGCAGGAGAAGAAAAGGTCTCAACTGCAGAAACCCCAAAGAGAAGAGGGAGTAACAGATTACTCCAAGAGCCAGCCAAAAAGAGAATAAAGGTGATAAAGAAGTCAGCCCTAGTTCCCCAAGAAAGTCTATCTTCCAAGGATGAGAGCAAAGCGTCAGAAGATGAGAATGGAACTGAAAGTCTCAAGATTGAGTCCCCAAAGAGAAAGTCTGGAAATGTAGAAGAATGTAAAAGCCCTATGGCTAACTCTCAGAGCATCTGCTCTGATGATGAAGAAAGGTTGCAAGTTAACACAATTGCATCCCCTACTGATAATGCTCCAACAAGTTCACATGATGGCTCAAAAGATGTTGAGCCCGAAGAAGAAGAACATGCCCCTACTATTGATAAACATCAAGGAAGTTATTTTGATGATACAGAAGCTTCGGATTATGAAGAAAAAGAAAAGTCTGAATCTCCTATAGCTGAACCTCCAAGGAGAAGAAAGAGCAACATATTGCTTGCTAAATCTATCCCAAAGAAGTAAGGAGAACCCTCTACTGCAATCATTGAAGTGAGTGATGATGAAGTTGAATCCAAGGGAGAAGATGCTGAAGAAGGTATTGATAATGAAAATCAGCAAGAAGGATTCACTGATGAATCAGATTAAAGGAGTCAGCATGATTCAAGCTCAGAAGGTGAAGAAATGGAGAAAGATTTTATCTCTAAAAATAAGGAATCAGAGGGAAGTCTACAAAGGTCTCATTCCAGTTCAGAATAGAGAGAAGGTGGAAGAGACTCCATGTCTGAAGAAGAAGAACCAGAAGATTTTCACATTTCCCACCCTGTTCTTCACAAGAGAAGAATTGTAGTGGAAGTTGATGAAGAACCATTAGAGGTGCTTCCTGGCAGATGGATTCATCATGGAGATGGAAGGTTAAATGTTGTAATGATGACCTCAGAAAACTTGCTCAACAATCGTAGAGCCATGAAGCTAGACACTTCAACTATGATATATGAGCCTGAAGCTAAGAATCATGCCATAAGATGGTTTTTGTGACAACCCGAGAATTTAGAAAATTTTTAAAATTTTAATTAATTGATTTAAGGTTCAATATTAGAACCTAGACAGAAAATAAGTGTATGCGTTTGATATTTTTAAGAAGGAATTTTGAGGATTTTAAAATTCTGTTAAGGATTTAAGTGAATTATTAAGGATTAAGGGAATAAGTGAATATGTTCTGTGTATATGGTTGTATATATATACAGTATGTGGTTAAGGGTCAAGGGTTGACCAGATAAACGATATCCGTAACAAACCCTAGGTATATATTAAGAACGTCAACGTTCGGTTAGAAAATTCTTATGAATTATAAGAAACTCTAGAAACCGGTTCTAGAAACCCTAATTTCAATTCTGGGAATCCGTAACCCTAATTCAGAAATTTAAAACCCTAATCTGGGAACTTAAAGGATAATTATAATGTTCTAGTGCTATTAATTATAATATTAATTAGGGTAATGCTTAATTATTTAGTAAACCCTAATTTCAAAATTTTAAACCCTAATTTCTGGATTAGAAACCCTAATTTATAATTAGGAAAAACCTAATTGTTAATTAAATAGTTTTAATGTTAATTACGAAATTATTAATCCTAATTTTCAAGTTATAAGTAATTAAAAACCCTAATCTAATTACGAAATCTAATTTCCAAATTAGAAAATTATTTTCTATTAGAAACCTATTTTTTGGGTTATAAACCCTAAAGACCAAATTTGATCCTAATTGCTAAATTAGCAATTTTAATTAGGAAATAATAATTCTAATTAGCAAGATTTCAATTATGATTTAAGAAATTTTAATATAATTAGAAAATTCTAATTATAATTTAGAAATATTAAATTTTGATTTTGAAAACCTAATTTAGAAATTCTAGAATTTAAAATTTTAAAACCCTAGGGTTCAAACCCTAAACCCTAAGGGTTTGGCCAATTGACAAAAATGCCATTAAATAAAAAATCAAAATGACATTTTTACCCTTTGTGCATTATTTAGTAAGTTGAGTGCAATCTTGCCAAAATGAGAGTTGTTGAACCACTCTACCAACTCCATGTGCAATATATCATATATCTCAGTCGAAATTATCAGCTCCTAGCATTTGCATCAAGTCATTTTATAGATTAAAGAGAGAGAATGCTAAATTATTTCTCATTCTTGTCCAACCCTTTCTCTCTCTAGAATTTCGAGATTAGAGAGAGAGAGAAGCTAAGCCTTAATCAGTTCATAGCAAGACAACATCAGAATCAAAAATCAAGCACGAATAAGGTATAAACCCTATTTTTTTATAAATTATGTGATTTTATGTTAATGAGTGGTTAGAGTTGTGTTATAAGGTGTCATTTAGAGATCTGGGTTGTTGGATCATGGATCCATAACATCTAGATGTTCGAATCTAAAGATTTCAAAAATATGGAAATGTTAAAAATGATGGCCTGACAGCCATATGTCAAGGCTTGTAGATCCGTGTGTATTAAGTGTTAGGTGTGTTTTATGTTATAGATTTGTAGTATGCCATGCAATCTTTAATTTGCAACTTGAATCATGGTTAGATCGGGTCTAGATTGCACGTTATTAGTGGTCAAAGGTTGTTGACCGACCATGACCGAACGAATCTAGGTAACCCAGATTACCCAGAAATGTCTGACAACCATTTTGAAGACTCTGATCTTGCATGTGTATAGTTTTTTTTGGCTAATTTGTTGTTTGGATCTCGTAGCTTGACATGAGGACTACACATCTATGGTTTTATATTACTCAGATCATGACTAGGCTGAAAGATATGCATGGTCAAACGTGGGATGATCAACTGCTCAAGAACATTTCTGGGTAACCCAGAAATGTGCAAGAACAGTTTTTCTGGGCTACTTTGACCGGCCCAGATCTTGAATAGGAGATGTGTTTATGATGATATGATGAAATAGAAATGTACACTGACATGGGTTATACAAGATAGAATCAATAAAACACCCTAACAAGGCCGGGGACGTGGAGATTAAAAGGACCAAAGTAGCACCTACGTCTGTTCTTCATTTTCTGGAAAACCCAGAAATGAAGAACAGCGTTGTCAGATGTTTTAAAGGCTCAGATCTTCTAAGTGTAAAGTTGTATGGCCATGAAAGTTGATTAAGGATGTAGTGTGTCATTAATACTACAACATTAGTGGAAAATTAAGCCCAGAAATCATTAACAACACTGTTTTAATTAAGGTCAAACAAGCCACCCGAGAACTGGCCATGCGTTTCTGGGTTGATGAAGAACATGCTCAAGAACACCTATAGCGATGGGTCTGTCGCTATAGGCCCCTTTAGCGATGGTTAGTTTTAGAAATTAATTATTTTATTAAATAAATTGAATTAAATAGATTTTAATTATTAAAAATACAAAATAAATTCTGAAAAATAATTTTAAAGTCCGAAAAATAGTTTTTAATTATTTTGAGTATATTTCATAAATATTTAATATTTTTGGAATATAAATGTTATTTAACTTATTTAATTATAATATTAAATAAATTATTTCAAAATGATTTTAATACTAGTATTAAAATACTTTGATATATTATAAATATATTATAATATTATGACCGGTATTTCCTTTATATTTGATAATAATAAATATTAATGATAAAAGAATTATGTGGTATTTAATTCATTTAAATACGATATTAATGATTGAAAATTCATGATAAATAGTACTACCTCCGTCCCATAATAAGTGCTTTTTTAGCTTAAATCACACAAACCAATACACAAGCTAAAATGACAAAAATACCCTTAATATATTTTTTTTTGAAGTTGAAGAGTTAATGAGTGTCATTTAATTGTAGTGATGGTAAGATGCAATAAATACCATTGAATGCATAAGGGCATATATGAGAAAATATTACAAAAATTGTATTGGAGTTCTAACACATCACTTATTTTGGAAAAAAAATATTAAGTCTAAAAAAGCACTTATTGTGGGACGGAGGTAGTAATAATTTTTTAAAAATTATTACGAGCTATTGATAAATGTTTTGACTAATATTAAAATTATCTTAGATAATTGTTAAGTGTTTATACAGAGTTTAATTGAACTTAAACTCAAAATTTTGTCAGACTAGACCGTTGGGATGTTAGAATTTTGTCGGGTTCAACTCAGACTTCAATAGTTTGACTTGATACCAAGTCCTATGTGTGTTGTAGACTGATAGGGTTATGTGTTATGTGTTTAGGTTATTCTATGTATATATCTATATATAATAGTATTATATTGTGATGATATTATTCTAATATTGGAGATCTATATTACTAATATTAGGTCTTCGGATAAAGTGTTATAAATTGCGCAGTAATAATCAACGTTTCAGGAAAGTTTTTACTTAACTCTACTAAGATTTGTTTCATTCAAATATGCTTATGGATAATTGTTGCTGATTGCCATTGTAGAATTGTACTCTGTACATATTTCTTGTATAAGTCAGGTATGAAAGGCTGATCACCTTCATTACCATTCAGTTCAGATATATTTGTTCATATTCAATACTTGTTTAGTCCAAAGTTTATTCCTGCTAGTTCACAATTATATTGTTGAATTATAGTCAGCTTATTATTCAGATTCTTTTAATCATGATATATCGTTAAATTAGAGTACTTAAACTTGCTGGGAAATCTTATGCTCACCCTTGATATATCATGATAAACATTGCAGATTAAGACGAATACATCGGATACAAGAAAATGTCAAAGATAGTTCCAGCTTTAGTTTACGTGTGCAGTTAGATTTGTAACAGTATTGTATCTTAATGTTATTGTAAGTCAAATAAGTTATGAATTGTGTATTAAGTTAAGGTTACTCGACCTTGGGGAATAGTGTGTAAAGTTTATTGTATAAACAATTTATGTTTATATCTTCCACAAATAGTAATAGTTATAGAATGATCGAACCGGATCCGTGGTGATTCGGGACCTCAGATTCGGGGCCCTCACAGTTGGTATCAAAGCTGTAGGTTATGAACATTGGGTAGGAATACCTGAGACCAATAACCGCAGTGATTAGGATAAGTACTAACTCAAATAGAGTTAGTGTAACGGTAAGATTCAAAGACGAATCTCGGCGAGTTATAAGATACAGAGTTCCCTAACTCTGATAATAAAGTTGAATAGTAGTGATGAATAGATAGAGTCTAAAAGACTAAAAGTACAGTGATAGGAGATCGTAAAACAAAACGATCACAGTATAGAAATAAATCGTAATATATACGATGGGATCACCTCGTGATCTGATAAGGTGATAGCAGGGAGAAGAATCAATCTAATGATTGAAAAGTTTACAATAAGATTGCTGAGTGTCAGTTGTACTATGAATTGGTACAGATGCAAGAAAGGATTATGAATACGGATTAAATGAAATTCGTATGGAGAAGGGAGTTAGAATTAAGTGGGGATTTCAATTGAGGATTCTGGTCGGCAGGTAAGTTGTATGATTCTTAGTATGGGAGCTGAATTGTACTTGGTGTAAAAACCACTTAGTTTCTGGCAATGATAATCATTGAAATGTTTGTGTCGTGCTATTTTCTATATGCATGTTAAGAGGGTGATTCATTTCTCATGTGTATAACAGATAGATAGGTTATAAGTAGAGAATATAAGGTTAAGTACGAGTTCTTAAAACTCATACTTATGTGGCATTCTTGATTCATAGTTATATGAAATGTTTATGAACCCCTCAGCGAATGGAAGCCAAAGGTCTGACTAGGACAAGTTCTTAAACTCATATGATTGTGGAAAGTTAATGAACTCATAAGTGTGGTTTGATGAACTGGGTATAGTTGTGTGTAAACGGAATATTGAGGATAATAGGAACAGATAGATTGTTAAGCAAATGATTATTAGTGAAGACATAAGTTTTCCAAAACTCCTAGCTATGCTAGACTTCAAAATTTTGACATCAAGCTAAATACGCACTATGTGCTTTTAAAATATATATATATATATGTATGTAGACACATAATCATTTTTGAAACGGTTTAAAGTATAGTCTAAGCTACTTGTTTCAGCTAGACGAAGATGATTTGAAATATCTAAATATCTTTTATTTATCACTCATGTACCATGTAACCTGGTACAGAGATGATAAAAGTTGATAGAGTTATAAATACAGGAATACTTAGTGTGAATCCGATCTAAAAACCATTGTTCCACTATTGTATGATGTGTTATGACAAAGTCATGTAATGACGACATCATCAAACGGACTGTCCTTTTTGTAATAGCGGCTTAAGCCCTCTTACTGGAGTCCCCAGCAGAGTCGCCACCTATCGACGTCGGGATTTTTGAGTGTCCCTTTTCGTTACTTGTTCTTTGGTGTTCTCATGTTAATGTTAGATTTATTTGAAAAAACAAGTGAAAAAGGTCTGACATGTATAATGTCAACGATTTGACTTTAAGAGTCGCCAGTTGGTGTATTTAACTGGTTGCACCAACGCAACCGAAAAGGTTTGCACATTGACCTAGTGTTTTGACACTGCTAAACGAGTCTGTGAAACCGAGATTCATTTTGGGTTCGGGGGCTTGATCATGCGGAGGGAAGGTGTTAGGCACCCCCCGACATCCGTGTTACCACGGTGACCGCCACTTCTCAAAGAAATTGTTATATGAATGTGTGTGTTTGTGTGTATGTGGATCAATGTACAATTATTTGAAAGTAGTGCGAGGCCTCGTTCGCACCTATATACACAAGGTTTGAATCTTCAGTTTTTCAAAAAACCCAAGGTAGTAATTTATGTTAATAAATCACCAGAACATTATTGTTGTCTAATCGTGACACCAGGTAGGAGGATTTTAAGGAAGACGATGAGCCGTTATGGTTGCGTATCAACTATCGTAATAGGAGTAAGTTATCAATTAAGAGTAAATACCCATGGCCCAGGATCGATGATCTATTGGATCAGTTGAAAGGGGCAAAGAATTTTTCTAAGATAGATTTGCGTACGGGGTATAGTCGGTGGAAAGTAAGGAAGACGGAGGAGGTACCTAAGATGACGTTCAGAACTCGTTATAGTTATGACAAGTTCTGGTTATGTCATTTAGGTGGACTAATGTGCGGAAGTTAGACTTTCTGTAAAGGGCGCTGAGCAAGTCGGTGACAAACAGATAGGTTCCCATGTGAGGTGCTATGGTTGAAAGTACCATTAGCGTCACAGAGTGTTTAAATAATATTTGGACGAGTGTGTTGTAATGATCATTGGTGATATTCTAGTCTATTGTAAGACGTCAGAATATCATGTTGAACATTTGAAGATAGTGTGAGAAGCACTACGGAGAAAGAAGTGGGATACGGAATTCACTATTCGTGAATTTGAGCTTAAAATATATACATAATTGTAATTAATAGGTATGTTAGGAATGAGAAGTAATAAACATAGTTTTCAGGAACTAAAAAGGGAGGTTAATTGAGACACCTATATTATCTTCATCAGATGATACGGGGAATTTTGTAGTGTATCTCGATGTTTCGCATAGATGACATGATTGCATGCTCTTATAGCATGGCAATGTCATTGTGTATACATCACACCAGTTAAAGGATTATGAGAAGGTCTATCCTACTTATGATCTAGAATTGGCAGTTGTAGTTTTTAAAAAATAAAATAAAATCTGAAGATAGTATTTATACGGGGAGAAGTGTGAGATATACACGGACTTTAAGAGTCTGAAATATATCTCCACACAAAAGGAGTTGAATATGCGGTAGAGAGAGGACTGTGATATCTTATATCATTCAGGGAAGGTAAACGTAGAAGCCGCTGCGTTAAGTAGGAAGGGAAGGAAAAGCTATCGATATTAACGACTCAGATTGAGTTAATAACGGAAATGGCAAGAAAGGAGTTAGAAGTTAAATTACGGAATGAAGGGGTAGAAATGTTATTCATAACGTAGACTGAATCCATGATAATGGAACGAGTTAATTAAATACGACTAGGTAACAAGGAGTACAAGTAAATGAAGAAGAAGACGCAGGATAAATAGAAGACTAAGTATAGTCTTGTTTTGAAAGAGGAATTTGAGTTCCAAATAACTATAAAAGAAGAAATAATAAAAGGAAGATAGCGTAATATATGGGTAAGTGTTTAACTTCCAACTCAAATTGTTGATAGGAAGTGATAAGTCATGTGAGATAAGATAATACCTTCAGTAAAGGTGAAAGTAATAACTACAATGTCGAAGAAGCATTGTGGGAACTCAAAATTAAAATGAAGAATTTTTTTCCTCATTTGTGTAGTTAAGTATAGCGAGATTCTGGGGACAGAATCCTTATAAGGAAGGAAGAATGTAACACCCGAGAAAATCGAATTTTTAGAAGAATTAAAATTTTATTTAATTATAATGATTAAATGAATTTAATTGATTATTTATGGGAGCAAGCTAATTGAAGGTCGTTCTATGACCTAAACATATCAGAACGTCGTAGGATTTTGGCTACGTGGTAGAATTAAAGTGTTTGAATTTCTAAGACAAAAATTAAAGCTTTCTGAGAAATTTTCTGAAAAACACTATTCATGCATTTCTGCTCAGGAATTATTTTTGAACTGTCGAGAAATACATAACGATAGAATATAAAGGTAAGATGGAATATCCAATAATATTTCAGTTATGGAAAACGTAATATTTCGCATGTGGACTTAAAACCTAATGTTTAGGGAAAGTGTCTTTTGAGAAGGAAATGTAATGTGATTAATGAATTAAACGATTATCGTATAATACGTAGGTATTATACGAGGTAATGAATATGAGTATGATACGAAGTATTATACGAGTATGTATGAATGATTATATATCGTATATGATGAATAAGTATACGAGTTAGAATATGAGAATTATGCGTAGAGTATATGTTATAAGGCTTTAAGCCAAAAGAAAGGAATTTGTAAGATTTGTTAAGTATTATGTTATCCCAAGTATGGAAATGGTTAAGTCCAATGTGAGTTTATAAACAAGCCCATTGTTTGTTTAATTACAAACCCAAAGTAAATTAATATAAAGCCCAAAGCTTAAGTTAAACAAATTAAGCTAAAGCCCAAAGTAAGAACCAATAGGTTAAGGGTTGGTTTAAACCCATGGATGATCCAAAGTAGGGAGCAAGCAAACTTAAAGGCTAAGTAAGTGTGATGAGCAAGTAGACTTAATGCTTAAGTGTTGTAATGGACAAGCAAAGGATATATGTTGTGGAGGCCAAGTAATTTATTTGAGGTGCAAGTTTACTTGATGGCTAAGAGATAAATAGTAAGGAGGTGGGATGGTTTAATGACCAAACTAACCTAAACTAGCAAGTCCTATAAATAGAGAGCTTAAGAGTTCAATTGTTGGTTATTTCATTTCCTCCAACACCTTATACATTATAAGTTGAGAGCTTATTTACTTGAGAGAATAAGCACAAATGAGTTAGACTTCCTTTGTTAGATTTTCAAGAAGCAAGAAGAAGTTTAAGGTGTAGCAAGTGAACATCAAAGAGTAAGTATTCATAAACCATGATTCTCTCTCTCTTCCATTGTTAGAGAAGGGGGTATTGGTAGAACTAGTATGCTAAGGAATGATAAATTAAAGGGCTTAAGTCTTAATAAGCCGTATAAGTCATGAATAAGCTATTCGTAATTATATAAGTTAAGAACTTGTGAAGAACAATAATGAACGTATAATAACTTGTGAGAACTTGTAACATGTTTACATTAATAAAGTTAGTATGATAATAAGAAGTAAGAATAATGGTTAAAAGTCATTAACCATAATGAGTCAGATGAAAAGAAGACATAAGTCATGAGAAATGGAAATATAAGTATTTTTATACTTTAATAAGTTACAAACTCATCAATAATAAGTAATAACTTATCATGATTATAAGTTAATGAAGTATGTATGTCAAGATATTAGTATGATGGATTGCATCCGATTGAAATAGTTTAAAAATCTCAAGTAACGAAGTTTTACCGGAATTCACACGATTGGACGATAATCGTCGAATTCGTGAAATTCTCAGAATAGAAGTCGAATTTTGATATTGAGCTTGGAAACATTGGTTTTCAATGGAGGCAAGTCTTATTTGGCATTATGGAGTTACGGACTCGGAAAATGGTCGGATTCCGACTTAGAATGAAGAAACGAGCGTTGAACGTTCACGAACGTTTATCGTTTTCATTAAAAATGGACTAATAGGTGAAATTTTAGCAAACGAAGTCGAATAGATAAAATTCTTACATGAACACGTAGAATATGTAATTTGTGAACCGTAGGCTCTTGAACGAGCCAATTCAGACTCATAACGAAGAAGTTAGGAGCTCGAGAATCTCATCAAAAGAAAAATCTATCAAATTTATTTCTGGCACAGAGTCCGCACCGCGGCGCAACTCCAAGCCTAAATGACCTAAGGTGCAAATACCAAAGTGGCTTGTGTCCTCGTGAACTCGCATCATCAAATACGACAAATAACTATGAGACTTACGCCGCAGCGCTTAGTCCGGTTTTCAAGCCCTAATGGTGACGCCGCAGCGCGGCATAACAAAGTAACACTGGTGCCGCAACGCCAGCCTTAAAAGCTAGACAGAAAAGTATGGTTTCAAGTAGAGGATGAAGGGAAATTGTTTAGAAATGAACTAAAGGACTTAATAAAACATTGTTAAGTCATAACTAAACCTCAAGTATGATCACTTAGAGTTAAAGAAAGTTGATTGAATGTGAACGCAAATGGTATGCAATAAGCGTACATAACCATTGACGATCGACTTTCGATTAATAACGTAAGGACGTTAGTAAGCCGTAAGAAAAAATGATTAAATCAAAACGAGTTGTATTAATGAAATAATTTCAATTAAACAATTAAAGAGAACAAAGTTAGTAAGAATGATGTAAAAGAACGATGGTAAGCCGGAACCAATAATAACAAATCTAATACATGATTAGATTGAGAAGAAGGGTAAGATTGTTTAGGAACTAAGTATGTTCATTCATGACCTAATGTGGTATGTTATGTGATTATGTGTTGTAGAGACCATAAAGACTCAAAGGGAAACGTAATTATACTGTAGCAGACGTTGAAGGCTAGTTTTTCTTAAACCCTTATCTAACCTTCGTGTTAGCCAAGTTTTCAAATGATTCAAGTTATGAGATGCATGTATGGTTTTAAAGAAAGAGTCTAGGCCAGTTTTAACTCGGCTAGACTAATCTTGATAAGTTGATTGAATTGTTTACAAGTCTTTCAATATAGAATTGCTAACGCTATCCTACGCTAATTGTTGGTACGGATTTAAGGTAAGCTTGAATATGAATAAACAAATGTATTTTTCATTGAGTATTTGATGGGCACGTGAGGTTGCCACAACTTAAACGTATACACGTTTAATGGATGTAGTGTTGATCAACATAGAGTACTATAGGCTGATCACCTAGAAGTGCTCGTAAGATATGCCGGACTTACGGACTTCGTGCCGGGTTGTCCTTTTCAAAGAAATTGTGAAACGCTCATGGTCTTGGACCATAATTATTGTTTTACTGAATATTGTTATTGTAAAATGTTTTGAAGGAAAATGAATGCTATTTTGATTTATTGATAGTACTTCATAACTACTATCCAGTTATTTAAGATATACGATTCCTATGTTTCAAGCATGCTTTTAAAATGAAATTATTATACTTGTTGAGCTTGTTATGCTCACTCTTGCTTGAACCATATGAATGCAGCATAGACCGAATGGACCGAAGGATTCATCAAGGATAAAGTGAAGATTAAAGCGAACTTGTAGATTACCTATGTAATAGTATAGGTTTGTAATGATAATATTTGATATTATGACAAGAACAAATGTAACGGTTATAAAGAACCTGGGGAATTGTAGTATTGTTTTGGAATATATATAAGACATATTTGTTCTTTTGAGGCATTTCAATTGAATGTTTGTGTGAACTGTAGCACCGTGGAGCACCTTATATCGGGTTGGAAGAGACCCGGATTTGGGGGCGTCACAGGTTGGTATCAAAACCTTAGGTTATAAAACTTAAGGGGGGAAGAACCTTAGGCTAATAACCTCGTTAAGGAAGAGAAGTCCGAAGGAAGTAAAACTCGAGCTTTACTTAAGTCAAATGAGTTAATAAGGTATTGAGGAAACTCAGTATCGAAAGATTTAAAAGATAGAAAGTAACCCTAAATAAATTAAATGTGATTCGTGCTTATACTTTTATGTGTTATGTACTAATCAACATTTTATGTGTTATTGTAGGATGTCGATCGATAGCTTGATGTATAAAGATATACATGCGGTGAGCGAAGAGCTGGTGAACCGAGTAGAGCCTATACCCATGTCAGTGGCGGAGGTACCAATAGTGAGTCTAGAGGAGTCGGAGCCAGAGGAGTACTTTTCTAAGGAAGACTACTCCGAGGGAGAGATGGATATAGCATCATACCTTAGTATGATGAATGATGTGGAGGAAGGAATGGAGGTAACATCGGTTGAAATGGTGGTACCTGCACTAGAGTCATCACCTTCAGATGTAATGAGATCATTATATCTGGAAGAGCTTGACAAAAACGTGCAACTGAGTGCAGTTGTGCAGAATCAGAATGAAGAGATTAGTGCTCTTTATGTAGCAAAGGAGCCTGCAGAAGCAGATTTTGAGTCAGAGCATGATGAGAAGGTGCTCATGATAAATAAGGCTAGGGATTTTAAGAAGGAGGTCGACGAGCTTCATAAAGAACTGGGGGAGAAGGACCGAAAGATAGTACGAATGTCTTACATCCATGAAAGTGCTCATAAGGATTTCAAGCTGAAAGTTGCTTGTTATTCCAATGAGTCAGGACAAACCCGTCATATAATTAGTCGGGATACGGTAGTGACGATTGCGAATGAGAAACACGAGGATGCTGTTATGTATTATTAGAAGTCTAGAGTTATAAATATGTGTGTGGTGACGTAAAATCCTCTTTTGTATAAAAGGGTATTCTTTTTGTAAATCCCAACTTTTGTGGAGTTCAATTGCGGGATAGAATTATACTAGCTTTTGGCTATGAAAACAAGTTGTAAATAGTTTCAAACTATGAAGAAGCATATGAATATAATGACGTTTTCATTTAACATGCTTTGTTGTGGTACGAGTTGTTGTTTGAAAAGCGATAACTAAGTAAGTAGATAATAATGAAATTTTAGCGAAGACGAAAACAGCGTAATCCGGAAGCAAAATCACATAATGATAATTAAAGGGGTCAGAACAACCCTATGCAAGAGTTTGTTAATTATTAACGACTGCATTTAACCAAACCTGGGGTAGAATACCCACGGAACCTAGGGTAGACAGAACGACAATCTTTAAAAAGCTTAAAAGCGTAGGTTCGCCGGAGTTCAAAGGAACGACAGACCCAATAGAGGCCCATACATGGGTAAAAGAAATAGAGAAGGCGTTTGTTATTACAAACGTAGCTGAGGCGCAAAAGATTTCTTTTGAGACTTACACGATGAAAAGAGAAGCCAACTTTTGGTGGGAGGCTCACCTGGGTGGGGCTAGAACAGATGCGGTAGCATGGGAACGATTCAAGAAGGTTTTCTTCGAGAATTATTTCCCTACAAGCATGCAAGGGGGGATGGAGATTAAGTTCTTAGAACTTAAATTTGGGGACATAACATTTCCCAGTACACGGCCAAATTCAATGAATTGGCATGGTTTGCTCCACGCTAAGTTGACACTGAGGAGATGATGGCTCGTAGGTTTGAGCAGGGCCTGAAACCCTGGCTCTATAGTAGGATTTTGGTGTTCTAGAGTGTTTCCTATGGGACCATTCTGGAGAAGGTGATTATAGCAGAAGGTGGTAGTGAGGCATTGACTAAATGGCACAAAGAGGGAAAGAATCAGAGCAAGGGAGATGAAGGAACCAAGGCAAGGAATACCAGTAGCAGTATACCAAAAAGAAAGAATATTTAACTCCGGGAATACTGGAGTGAGACAAAGGGATCCTAAGCGTAGGATTGGAGCTTATAAAACATGTGGAAAGACTCATCTAGGAGTCTGCCTGAAAGAGAGTATAAGTACCTTTAAACATTAAGGTAAAGAATGAGGAAAAAACTTTCGATAATTATATTCGTGAAAATTGTTTCATGGATAATAAAGGTAACTAAGTGTGGGTAAATAAGTAATGTTAATGTTGACAGAATTGAAGAAATTCTCGATATGAAGGGGTTGATTAACCATAAAGCTATAATAAATTGTTATAAGAAAAGTGTGAATCTTCAGTTTTTCAAAAAACCCAAGGTAGTAATTTATGTTAATAAATCACCAGAACATCATTGTTGTCTAATCGTGACACCAGGTAGGATGATTTTAAGGAAGAGGATGAGTCGTTATGGTTGCGTATCTACTATTGTAATAGGAGTAAGTTAGCAATTAAGAGTAAATACCCATGGCCCAGGATCGATGATCTATTGGATCAGTTGAAAGGGGCAAAGAATTTTCTATGATAGATTTGCATACGGGGTATAGTCGGTGGAAAGTAAGGAAGACGGAGGAGGTACCTAAGATGACGTTCAGAACTCGTTATAGTTATGACAAGTTCTGGTTATGTCGTTTAGGTGGACTAATGTGCGGAAGTTAGACTTTCTGTAAGGGGCGCCGAGCAAGTCGGTGACAAACAGATAGGTTCCCATGTGAGGTGCTATGGTTGAAAGTACCATTAGCGTCACAGAGTGTTTAAATAATATTTGGACGAGTGGGTTGTAATGATCATTGGTGATATTCTAGTCTATTGTAAGACGTCATAATATCATGTTGAACATTTGAAGATAGTGTGTGAAGCACTACGGAGGGAGAAGTGGGATACGGAATTCACTATGCGTGAATTTGAGCTTAAAATATATACATAATTGTAATTAATAGGTATGTTGGGAATGAGAAGTAATAAACATAGTTTTCAGGAACTAAAAAGGGAGGTTAATTGAGACACCTGTATTATCTTTATCAGATGATACGGGGAATTTTGTAGTGTATATCAATGTTTCGCATAGATGACATGATTGCGTGCTCTTATAGCATGGCAATGTCATTGTGTATGCATCACTCCAGTTAAAGGATTATGAGAAGGTCTATCCTACTTATGATCTAGAATTGGCAGTTGTAGTTTTTAAAAAATAAAATAAAATCTGAAGATAGTATTTATACGGGGAGAAGTGTGAGATATACACGGACTTTAAGAGTCCGAAATATATCTCCACACAAAAGGAGTTGAATATGCGGTAGGGAGAGGACTGTGATATCTTATATCATTCAGGGAAGGTAAACGTAGAAGTCGACGCGTTAAGTAAGAAGGGAAGGAAAAGCTATCGATATTAACGACTCAGATTGAGTTAATAACGGAAATGGCGAGAAAGGAGTTAGAAGTTAAATTACGGAATGAAGGGGTAGAAATGTTATTCATAACGTAGACTCAATCCATGATAATGGAACGAGTTAATTAAATACGACTAGGTAACAAGGAGTACCAGTAAATGAAGAAGAAGACGCATGATAAATAGAAGACTAAGTATAGTCTTGTTTTGAAAGAGGAATTTGAGTTCCAAATAACTATAAAAGAAGAACTAATAAAAGGAAGATAGCGTAATATATGGGTAAGTGTTTAACTTCTAACTCAAATTGTTGATAGGAAGTGATAAGTCATGTGAGATAAGATAATACCTTCGGTAAAGGTGAAAGTAAGAACTACAATGTCGAAGAAGCATTGTGGGAACTAAGAATTAAAATGAAGAATTTTTTTTTCCTCATTTGTGTAGTTAAGTATAGCGAGATTCTGCTGAGTATAGCGAGATTCTGAATATAAACATAGTGATAACTGAGCCCTATTTATATTCAGATGTTGTAAATAGGGCTCAGTTAGTGGAGCATGATAACGAGTCAACGCAACTAAAAGAGAGCAGCCGGCAAAATGATAATACCAGCGAGAGCAGTCATCGATGCATAGCAGGGACTCGTGAATAGTAATTCATACACTAAAAGGTAGAAATTCCACAAGAAAAATCATCATGCATCGTGAATAGTACTCGTGAATAGTAACTCATGAATATGAACTCGTGAATAGTAATTCATGAATAGTAACCCCGACATAAAAAGATAAGAATTTCACAAGAAAAATCTTACCAATATTTTGACATAATGATATTAAAAGAAATAATATCATTTTTTTAAAAAAATAACATCCCTTACCTCAAAAGAATAGTACTTCTGGCTGGAATATCAGATATAACGTTGAAGGAAACTTGCACCGTATAGCAACACTCAAGATATCTAAATACTCACAAAAATACGCTCGATAATATTTATCAGAAAACTTCAGTTTCTGGTGTGATTTTCAATTCTAACCTAAGCACCCTATTTATAGGAAAATGCTTAGAACACCAAAGTAGAAAATTGAATATATTAATAATATTTATAAAAATATTATACGCACTCTTTGAAATCTGAATTTCAGCAATTCACATATGCTAGTGGGGCCCGCCAACATGAAAAACATGTTTTAAACAATTTTGTAACAAAATCAATTCAGACCCAATATTCTGGAACTTCAATAATTCATAATAAATAGCCCTTTTATCAGAAAAATTTGAATCTTATCTTCATTATCCACCAAGTGGGACGCAAACCGGGATAACTCCGCAAATTTAGCCTCGTATTGCGACACGGTCATATTATTTTGTTCCAACTTGATAAACTCCACCTCCTTCATGTGACGAATACTTTTGGGAAAGTATTTGTCGTTGAACAGCTCTTGGAACTTCTCCCAAGACATCTTCAATACAGCAGGTTGAGTATGTTTTACCGATTCCCACCAGTAATCTGCCTCTCCGCGCAACATAAAGGCGGCAAAGGGAACCTTTTAATCCTCGGAGCATCCCAAAACTTCAAATATCTTGGTGATCTGCTTTATCCATGCTTCCGCCATAAGTGGTTTTGGCTCTCCCTTAAACTCCGGTGGTCCCAGCTCCTTGAATCATTTAAGCGGTGACCTTGAGAGTTTCTAGTGTTTCCACCGCATTTTGGATGAGAGCTCCTCGCATCTTTGTTGCATGACTTGCATAAAGCCCCTGAACATTTGATCATTCATCATTTGGTCAGTGTTGTTGTTTGCATAAGGATTGTCGCCTTCCTGATGCATATTATCCTGATTATTGATATGTGGTGAATCAACGGTCGCCTATGCTCCATTGCTATTCTCAACATTCTCGGATGTCATTTTCAGATACTGCCACAAAACAAAGGTTAATTGACATGTAACATATTATCCCTAAATTCTAACCGACCAATTAAATACCACATAAACTTAGGTAGGTCATGCTAGCGAAGGAATTCCCCGTCTCTCCCCTCCTAGTACTATTCTCACATCTTAGCCAGAGATCATATCCTAAGCTCGATATTAATCGTGACGCCCCAAAATTAGGTATACATCACCCATTTTGGGTCGTCGATACATGGTACAAAATTCAAATACAACTTACTAATACAACTGTCGTGTACAATACGACAAAACATAACTGTGAGTTTGAATACAATTATTGTCTATTAGAGATTATACAAACTCAAAAGGAGTCCTCATTATAATTATTAACACACTATTTCACATAATAGTGAGGACTACTAATGCTATCCTCTCGGACAATCCACTCCGCTCCCCGACTAGTCCCTCATTATGTTCTCATTTCAAGAGAACAAAGAAAGAAAGGGTGAGCTCAACTAGCCCAGTAAGAAATATTATGACTAAGATAATGCAAAATAAATTATCGTTAGCCTTCAACAGTGTTAAACTGATAAACTATAACAACATCAAGTTTAACTGCAGTGGAACAAGGTTTCCATTAAAAGAGTCAAGTAGAGAATAAATTCTACTATCTTTATGATTTAAAAGGTTTTTCATGACTTTTATCGGCCGGGACTCGACTTTAAAAATAATCCACATCATCGAATCACCCCGCACTACTACCGAGGATATTCTTTATTATCACGACCACAAATTATCCATGACTACTACTGACGAGGACATTCATGTATTCATTAATGGTCATGATCATGCCAACAATCGTCCATCAATGCACTACGTGCAATGATAACTTTTACCACATCATTTGTAACATTACGGTCATGATTACAATCGAATAATCCTCGGTCATAATCATACCAAGTCCATCTATACACTACAGAAGCCATGTATGACTTTCAACATAATATAAACATGAGGGTGATGACAATGATATAAGAATTCAATAAAACAAGTTCAAGAATTAATTTATCAAAGAACTAATAATGTCCAAATTGTCAACATGATCTCGCTTTGTAGAGTAAAATTCAAGAATGATCGGAAGAATATTTCCATGAAAAGATCTCGGATGAAGCGCAAATATCAAGGATATTCTACTAATTTCATGGAGTATAGAAGTCAAAACTTTAACCAACCGAGTATAATAAAGAATGGAATAACAAAAGAAATCACCATGCATGAAGTACTTTAAGATGTATGCATTATTCCAACGAAATAATAATAATGAAACCATGTCGTGCAAAATTTGCAAGCGGTGATGTTCCAACATAATAATAAAGATTTTAACCAGTCCTGTAAAACACACGCACAAGATGTTCCAACAGAATAATAATAAAAGATTTTAACCAGTCCCGTGCCAGTAAAATGCATGACATGTGATATTCCAATGTAATAATAATAAAGAACCGAATTAGTGTCCCGTAAAACACACGCATGTGATGTTCCAACAGTATAATAGAAGAATGTCACCAAGTATAGGGTAAACTGCGTATCAAAGTTATTCCAATGTAATAATAAGCAATGAAATAACAATTCTTCTTCATGAATAAGAAAGAATAACACCCCTTACATTAGTAGTAGATTGAATCTGCGCGAGAGTGTAGTAACAGAATACTCTTCTTTCTCTCTTATTCTCTCTATACTTTCTCTCTCTATAGCTTGAATGAATTCGTGAAAAATAATGAAGCACTAGGCCTCTATTTATAGAAGATTTCTAGCTTAGCACTTGAAATGTGAAAAGGCAAGTGGCTTGACAACTGGTGATGTGAAAAGAAAAGTGGTTTGACGCCTGTAATGTGAAACGACAATTGGTTCGATGCCTGTAATATGAAATGGCAAGTGGTTTGACGTCTGGTAAAGGTAGTTACTATTGACGAAGGTAATTACTATTGATGAAGGTAATTACTATTGATGAAGGTAATTACTATTGACGAAGAGACTCTTAGATGATGACATATGGGCCCCCCATAAAATAACCAAACTTACCACAAATGTCTCATAATAGACTCTTTATATACATCAAGGATTGAATAAATATTACCACAAATCATTTTATTTTTAATCAACACATATTTAATCTTTCAACAATTATTAATCATTTATAACTTGTCGTCTCGTCTCAATTATTGATTTAATAATATAACATATTATACAGATGATACTGTGACTTCTCACGTAAGCATCAATAATCAATACCGTGTGCTACTATGCAACCACACGTATGTACTTTTACTACCGGGTAGTTCAACAGTTTTAATGGTAACACCTCCGCCGTTATTTCCATAAAGTATTTTTGACGCTTTCTCGATCCGATAATAATTCCGCTGTGGGGTCCACCAATGATTGTGCTGCCGCATTTAATATTCCCCACAAAAAAAGAATATTCCCCGACCAAACGAATATTTTATAACAACTTGCTTACTTTGAAAAAATTATAAATATTACCCACAACTATAATATTCAAAAATAATATTTATAGAAAATTCATCTTTATTTATAAAAGTTGGGGTCTTACAAGTTAGACTTCCTTTGTTAGATTTTCAAGAAGCAAGAAGAAGTTTAACGTGTAGTAAGTGAACATCAAAGAGTAAGTATTCATAAACCATGATTCTCTTTCTCTTCCGTTGTTAGAGAAAGGGGTATTGGTAGAACTAGTATGCTAAGGAATGATAAATTAAAGGGCTTAAGTCTTAATAAGCCGTATAAGTCATGAATAAGCTATTCGTAATCATATAAGTTAAGAACTTGTAAAGAACAATAATGAACGTATAATAACTAGTGAGAACTTGTAACATGTTTACATTAATAAAGTTAGTATGATAATAAGAAGTAAGAATAATGGTTAAAAGTCATTAACCATAATGAGTCATATGAAAAGAAGACATAAGTCATGAGAAATGGAAATATAAGTATTTTTATACTTTAATAAGTTACAAACTCATCAATAATAAGTAATAACTTATCATGATTATAAGTTAATGAAGTATGTATGTCAAGATATTAGTATGATGGATTGCATCCGATTGCAATGGTTTAAAAATCTCAAGTAACGAAGTTTTACCGGAATTCACACGATTGGACGATAATCGTCGAATTCGTGAAATTCTCAGAATAGAAGTCGAATTTTTATATTGAGCTTGGAAACATTGGTTTTCAATGGAGACATGTCTTATTTGGCATTATAGAGTTGCGAACTCAAAAATGGCCGGATTCCGACTTAGAACGAAGAAACGAGCGTTGAACGTTCACGAACGTTCATCGTTTTCGTTAAAAATGGACTAATAGGTGAAATTTTAGCAAACAAAGTCGAATAGATAAAATTCTTGCATTAATACGTAGAATATGTAATTTGTGAACCGTAGGCTCTTAAACGAGAAAATTCGGACTTATAACGAAAAAGTTAGGAGCTCGAGAATCTCATCAAAAGAAAAATCTGTCAAATTTATTTACACGCACGTCACCGCATGACATGACTCCAAGCTTTAATGACCGGCCATGAATACCAAAGTGGCTTGTGTCCTCAGAAAACTCATGACTACAGTACGACAAAGTAACAAAGAGACTCACGCCGCAACGCCGAGTCCCAAGATAAAAAGTAATGGTGATGCTGCATACAAGATAGCAAAGTAACACTGCACATAACGCCAAATTTAAAAGCTAGACATAAAAGTATGGTTTCAAGTAGAAGATGAAGGGAAATTATTTAGAAATGAACTAAAGGACTTAATAAAACATTGTTAAGTCATAACTAAACCTCAAGCATGATCACTTAGAGTTAAAGAAAGTTGATTGAATGTGAACGCAAACGGTATGCAATAAGCGTACATAACCATTGACGATCGAGTTTCGATTAATAACGTAAGGACGTTAGTAAGCCGTAAGAAAAGATGATTAACTCGAAACGAGTTGTATTAATGAAATAATTTTAATTAAACTATTGAAGAGAACAAAGTTAGTAAGAATGATGTAAAAGAATGACGGTAAGCCGGAACCAATAATAACAAATCTAATACATGATTAGATTGAGAAGAAGGGTAAGATTGTTTAGGAACTAAACATGTTCATTCATGACCTAATGTGGTATGTTATGTGATTATGTGTTGTAGAGACCATAAAGACTCAAAGGGAAACGTAATTATACTGTAGCAGACGTTGAAGGCAAGTTTTTCTTAAACCCTTGTCTAACCTTCGTGTTAGCCAAGTTTTCAAATGATTCAAGTTATGAGATGCATGTATGGTTTTAAAGAAAGAGTCTAGGCCAGTTTTAACTCGGCTAGACTAATCTTGATAAGTTGATTGAATTGTTTACAAGTCTTTCAATATAGAATTGCTAACGCTATCCTACGCCAATTGTTGGTACGGATTTAAGGTAAGCTTGAATATGAATAAACAAATGTATTTTTCATTGAGTATTTGATGGGCACGTGAGGTTGCCACAACTTAAACGTATACACGTTTAATGGATGTAGTTTTGATCAACATAGAGTACTATAAGCTGATCACCTAGAAGTGCTCGTAAGATATCTTGGGACTTACTTTACGGACTTCGTCTTAGAGTTGTCCTTTTCAAAGAAATTGTGAAACGCTCATGGTCTTGGACCAAAATTGTTGTTTTACTGAATATTGTTATTGTAAAATGTTTTGAAGGAAAATGAATGCTATTTTGAGTTATTGATAGTACTTCGTAACTACTATCCAGTTATTGAAGATATATGATTCCTATGTTTCAAGCATGCTTTTAAAATAAAATTGTTGTACTTGCTGAGCTTGTTATGCTCGCTCTTGCTTGAACCATATGAATGCAGCTTAGACCGAATGGACCGAAAGATCCGTCAAGGATAAAGTGAAGATTAAAGCGAACTTGCATATTACCTATGTAATAGTATAGGTTTGTAATGATAATATTTGATATTATGACAAGAACAAATGTAACGGTTATAAAGAACCTGGGGAATGGTAGTATTGTTTTGGAATATATATAAGACATATTCGTTCTTTTGAGGCATTTCAATTGAATGTTTGTGTGAACTGTAGCACCGTGGAGCACCATATGTCGGGTTGGAAGAGACTCGGATTTGGTGGCGTCACAAGACCAATGTTTATGAAAACTATAAGAGTTCTTTGAAAACTTCCCCGAACCAAATTGTTTTGGTACGGAATCCAATAAGACTGAGGTAAAAGTTTATGCGCCCAAGACGGATACGAAAAATGATAAAACCATTCTTGAGGGATCCAAGGCATCTTGGGCTAATCACCCTCTGTGTCTTCAGGGTAAGACGGTTTGCGGATGAATTTCCATATAACCTTTGCAAAAATGACAGAGAATAGTCTGCATAACCCCTCAACACAATTTCAAAATTTTTATTCTTGTGAAGAATGTATTGAGTAGCAAGTGATGATGAGAATGAATGGTGTATGGTGTAATGTGTAAGGTAAATTTCGGGGACGAAATTTTTAGAAGAAGGGGTGAATGTGACAACCCGAGAATGTAGAAAAATTTTAAAATTTTAATTAATTGATTTAAGATTCAATATTAGAACCTAGACAAAAAATAAGTGTATGCGTTTAATATTTTTAAGAAGGAATTTTGAGGATTTCAAAATTTTGTTAAGGATTTAAGTGAATTATTCAGGATTAAGGGAATAAGTGAATATTTTCTGTGTATATTGTTGTATATGTGTACAGTATGTGGTTAAGGGTCAAGGGTTGACCAGATAAACGATATCTGTAACAAAACCTAGGTATATATTAAGAACATCAACGTTCGGTTAGAAAATTCTTACGAATTATAAGAAACCCTAGCAACCGGTTCTGGAAACCCTTATTTTAGTTCCGGGAATCCAAAACCCTAATTCAGAAATTTAAAACCCTAATCTGAGAACTTAAAGGATAATTATAACGTTCTAGTGCTATTAATTATTATATTAATTAGGGTAAAGCTTAATTATTTAGCAAACCCTAATTTCAAATTTTTAAACCCTAATTTCTGGATTAGAAAACCTAATTTATAATTAGGGAAAACCTAATTGTTAATTAAATACTTTTAATGTTAATTAGGAAATTATTAATCCTAATTTTCAAGTTATAAGTAATTAGAAAACCCTAATCTAATTACGAAATCTAATTTCTAAATTAGAAAATTATTTTTCTATTAGAAACCCTAATTTTTGGTTTATAAACCCTAAAGACCAAATTTGATCCTAATTGCTACATTAGCAATTTTAATTAGGAAATACTAATTCTAATTAGCAAGATTTAAATTATGATTTAAGAACTTTTAATATAATTAGAAAATTCTAAATTTAATTAAGAAATATTAATTTTAGATTTTGAAAACCTAATTTGGAAATTCTAGAATTTAAAATTTTAAAACCTAAGGATTAAAACCCTAAACCCTAAGGGTTCAAACCCTAAACCCAAAGGGTTTGGCTAATTGACAAAAATGCCATTAAATAAAAAATCAAAATGACATTTTTACCCTTTGTGCATTATTTAGTAAGTTGAGTGCAATCTTGCCAAAAATGAGAGTTGTTGAACCTATCTACCAACTCCATGTGCAATATATCATATATCTCAGCCGAAATTATCAGCTCCTAGCATTTGCATCAAGTCATTTTATAGATTAAAGAGAGAGAGAATGCTTAATTATTTCTCATTCTTGTTCAACCCTTTCTCTCTCTAGATATTCGAGATTTAGAGAGAGAGAGAGGGAGAGAGAGAAGCTAAGCCTTAATCAGTTCATAGCAAGACAACATCAGAATCAAAAGTCAGAAATCAAAAATCAAGCATGAATAAGGTATAAACCCTATTTTTTGTAAATCATGTGATTTTATGTTAATGATTGGTTAGAGTTGTGTTATAAGGTGTCATTTAGGGATCTGGGTTGTTGGATCATTGATCCAAAACATCTAGATGCTAGAATATAAAGAATTTAAAAATCTGAAAATGTTGAAAATGATGGCCTGACAGCCATATATCAAGGCTTGTAGATCCGTGTGTATTAAGTGTTAGGTGTGTTTTATGTTATAGATTTGTAGAATGCCATGTAATCTTTAATATGCAACTTGAATCATGGTCAGATCGGGTCTAGATTGCAAGTTATTAGTGGTCAAAGATCGTTGACCGACCATGACCGAACGAATCTGGGTAACCTAGATCACCTAGAAATGTCTGATAACCATTTTAAAGACTCTGATCTTGCATGTGTATAGTTTTTTTGGCTAATTTGTTGTTTGGATCTCGTAGCCTGACATGAGGATTACACATCTATGGTTTTATATTACTCAAATCATGACTAGGCTGGAAGATATGTATGGTCAAACGTGTGATGATCAACTGTTCAAGAACATTTCTAGGTAACCCAGAAATGTTCAAGAACAGTTTTTCTGGGCTACTTTGACCGGCCCAGATCTTGTATAGGAGATGTGTTTATGATGACATGATGAAATAGAAATGTACACTGACATGGGTTATACAAGATAGAATCAATAAAACACCCTAACCAAGCCGGGGACGTGGAGATTAAAAGGATCAAAGTAGCACCTACGTCTGTTCTTCATTTTCAAGAAAACCCAGAAATGAAGAACAACGTTGTTATATGTTTTAGAGGCTCAGATCTTCTAAGTGTAAAGTTGTATGGCCATGAAAGTTGATTAAGGATGTAGTGTGTCATTAATACTAAAACATTAGTGGAAAATCAAGCCCATAAATCATTAACAACACTGTTTTAATTAAGGTCAAACAAGCCACCTGAGAACTGGCCATGCGTTTCTGGGTTGATGAAGAACAGGCTCAAGAACACCTATAGCGACGGGTTTGTCGCTATAGGCCCCTTTAGCAACAGTTAGTTTTAGAAATTAATTATTTTATTAAATAAATCGAATTAAATAGATTTTAATTATTAAAAATACAAAATAAATTCCAAAAAATAATTTTAAAGTCCAAAAAATAGTTTTTAATTATTATGAGTATATTTCATAAATATTTAATATTTTGGAATATAAATGGTATTTAATTTATTTAATTATAATATTAAATAAATTATTTAAAATAATTTGAATACATGAAAAATCATAAAAATAATATTATGGTATAATAAAATATTTTAGTTATTTTAGTGACTTTTAATATTTTGGGAGGAATTTCATTAATTAATTAATATTAATGATAATTAATTTATTTAATAACTATATTAAATAAATTGTGAAAAAATAGAATTAATATTTTATAAATCATATAAAATGATTTAAGTGTTACAAAAATATTTTAAGTTATAAAAGATAACTTTTGATATTTTGTCATAAAAATATTAATATTTTAATATTAATAGCAATTATCGGATAATGAATTTAATTGTTTAAAATCATATAAATATGATTTTAAGGTATTAAAAATACTTTGATATATTATAAATATATTATAATATTATGACATGTATTTCCTTTATATTTGATAGTAAATAAATATTAATGATAAAAGAATTATGTGGTATTTAATTCATTTAAATACGATATTAATGATTGAAAATTCATGATAAATAGTAATAATTATTTAAAAATTATTACGAGCTATTGATAAATGTTTTGACTAATATTAAAATTATCTTAGATAATTGTTAAGTGTTTATACAGAGTTTAATTGAACTTAAACTCGAAATTTTGTCCGATTAGACCGTCGGGATGTTAGAATTTTGTCGGGTTCAACTCAGACTTCAATAGTTTGACTTAATATCGAGTCCTATGTGTGTTGTAGACTGATAGGGTTATGTGTTATGTGTTATGTGTTATGTGTTTAGGTTATTATATGTATATCTATATATATAATAGTATTATATTGTGATGATAATATTTTAATATTAGAGATCTATATTACTAATATTAGGTCTTCAGATAAAGCGTTATAAATTGCGTAGCAATAATCAACGTTTCAGGAAAGTTTTTGCTTAACTCTACTAAAATTTGTTTCATTCAAATATGGTTATGGATAATCGTTGTTGATTGCCATTGTAGAATTGTACTCTGTACATATTGCATGTATAAGTCAGGTATGAAAGGCTGATCACCTTCATTACCATTCAGTTCAAATATATTTGTTCATGTTCAATACTTGTTCTGTCCAAAATTTATTCCTGCTAGTTCACAATTATATTGTTGAATTATAACCAGCTTATTATTCAGGGGCAAAGGGTCAAAAAAGCCGCTGATGTTTACTGCAATGTCCCACTTGCACCCTAAACTAAATTTTTTTTCAAAAGTACTCTTAACGCTACATTTTTGGGTCATCTGTGCCCCTGCCGTTAACAAAAGGCAAACGGAGTTAAAATATGATGACGTGGCAGGCTTAAATATAAAATATATTTTAAATAAAACAATATATATTATTTAATCAAGACAAAAAAAAACTAAAATTCAAAATAAAAAAAAGCATAACAATTTACATCATTTATTCAAAATAATAAAATTCAAATTATTTTGTTAACTAATCAAAACAACTAATTAAATAAAATAAGTTGTATAACATATTTACATCATTTAATCAAAATACTAAAATTTAAAATATAACATATTTACATCAAATACTAATTTAAAAAAATACTAAAATACTAATTTAAAAAAATACTAAAATACTAAAAAAATCAAATTAAAAAATACTAAATACTAATTGATATAAAAATTTTAAATTACTAAAATCATAATACTAAATAATATTTTTAAACTATATAAAATTTGATGATGTAATAATCTATACATAATCTATATATGTTATAAATAATATAAATAATTTGATGATGTAATAATATTTTAAAAATGTATTATAAAATTCAAATTACATCATAATATTTTTAAATTGATATGATTTTAAAATTTAATATTAAAATTACTAAAATAATCATAATACTCCAGTTTTGAATTTTAAAAATATTATTTAGTATTATGATTTTAGTAATTTAAGTATTTTGATTAAATGATGTAAATATGTTGTACAACTTATTTTATTTAATTAGTTGTTTTAATTAGTTAACAAAATAATTTGAATTTTATTATTTTGATTAAAAGATGTAAATATGTTATGCTTTTTTATTTTTTATTTTAGTATTTTTTGTTTTGATTAAATGATATATATTGTTTTATTTGGAATATATTTTATATTTAAGCCTGCCACGTTATCACATTTTAACCCCGTTTGTCTTTTGTTAACGGCAGGGGCACGGATGACCCAAAAATATAACATTAAGGGTACTTTTGGAAAAAAAATAGTTTAGGGTGCAAGTGGGATATTGCGGTAAACATCAGGGGCTTTTTTGACCCTTTTCCCTATTATTCAAATTCTTTCAATCATGATATATCGTTAAATTATTGAACTTAAACTTGCTGGGCAATCTTATGCTCACCCTTGCTATATCATGATAAACATTGCAGATTAAGACGAATACGTTGGATACAAGGAAAGTTCAAAGACGCCCACTTTTTAGTTTACGTTAATGCGATTAGATTTGTAACAAAGATTGTATCTTAATGTTATTGTAAGTCAAATAAGTTATGAATTGTGTATTAAGTTAAGGTTACTCGACCTTGGGGAATAGTGTGTAAAGTTTATTGTATAAACAATTTATGTTTATATCTTCCGCAAATAGTAATAGGTATAGAATGATCGAACCGGATCCGCGGTGATTCGGGACCTCGGATTCGGGGCCCTCACAGTTGGTATCAAAGCTGTAGGTTATGAACCTTAGGTAGGAATACCTGAGACCAATAACCGCAGTGATTAGGATAAGTACTAACTCAAATAGAGTTAGTGTAACGGTAAGATTCAAAGACGAATCTCGACGAGTTATAAGATACAGAGTTCCCTAACTCTGATAATAAAGTTGAATAGTAGTGATTAATAGATAGAGTCTACAAGACTAAAAGTACAGTGATAGGAGATCGTAAAACAAAACGATCATAGTATAGAAATAAATTATAATATATACGATAGGATCACCTCGTGATCTGATAAGGTGATAGCAGGGAGAAGAATCAATCTAATGATTGAACAGTTTACAGCAAGATTGTTGAGTGTCAGTTGTACTATGAATTGGTACAGATGCAAGAAAGGATTATGAATACGGATTAAATGAAATTCATATGGAGAAGGGAGTTAGAATTAAGTGGGCATTTCAATTGAGGATTCAGGTCGGCAGCTAAGTTGTATGATTCTTCGTATGGGAGTTGAATTGTACTTGGTGTAAAAACCACTTAGTTTCTGGAAATGATAATCATTGAAATGTTTGTGTCGCGCTATTTGCTATATGCATGTTAAGAGGGTGATTCCTTTCTCATGTGTATAACAGATAGATAGGTTATAAGTAGAGAATATAAGGTTAAGTATGAGTTCTTAAAACTCATACTTATGTGACATTCTTGATTCATAGTTATATGAAATGTTTACGAACCCCTCAGCGAATGGACGCCAAAGGTCTGACTAGGACAAGTTCTTAAACTCATATGATTGTGGCAAGTTAATGAACTCATAAGTGTGGTTTGACGAACTTGGTATAGTTGTGTGTAAACGGAATATTGAGGATAATAGGAACAAATAGATTGTTAAGCAAATGATTATTAGTGAAGACATAAGTTTTCCGAAACTCCTAGCTATGCTAAACTTCAAAATTTTGACATCAAGCTAAATACGCACTATGTGCTTTTAAATATATATATATATATATATATATATATATATATATATGTAGACTCATAATCATTTTTGAAACGGTTTAAAGTATAGTCTAAGCTACTTGTTTCAGCTAGACAAAGATGATTTGAAATATCAAAATATCTTTTATTTATCACTCATGTACCATGTAACCTGGTGCAGAGATGATAAAAGTTGATAGATTTATAAATGTAGGAATACTTAGTGTGAATCCGATCTAAAAATCATTGTTCCACTATTGTATGATGTGTTATGACAAAGTCATACAATGACGGCATCATCAAACGGACTGTTAATACAGTACGACATCATGACGTCATTCTCAAAAATATTTTCAATAAATTTTAATTTGCCAACGGGGTTTGGCTACACCTAAATAATTCGATTGAATTAAATTATTGACATGAGTCTATGCTATTTGATTCAGCTAGACCAATGTTTATGAAAACTATAAGAGTTCTTTGAAAACTTTCCCGAACCAAATTGTTTTGGTGCGAAATCCAATAAGACTGAGGTAAAAGTTTATGCGCCCAAGGTGGATACGAGAAATAGATAAAACCAGTATTATTGGGCCAGTCTTGGGCATACTGGGCTAATCACCCTCTGTGTCTTCAGGGTAAGATGGTTTGTGGATGAATTTCCATATAACCTTTGTGAAAATGACAGATAATAGTCTGTAAAACCCCTCAGCACAATTTCAAAATTTTTATTCTTGTCAAGAATGTATTAAGTTGCACGTGATGATGAGAATGAATGGTGTATGGTGTAAGGTAAATTTTTGGGACGAAATTTTTAGAAGGGGTGAATGTGACAACCGGAGAATTTAGAAAATTTTTAAAATTTTAATTAATTGATTTAAGGTTCAATATTAGAACCTAGACAGAAAATAAGTGTATGTGTTTGATATTTTTAAGAAGGAATTTTGAGGATTTCAAAATTCTGTTAAGGATTTAAGTGAATTATTCAGGATTAAGGGAATAAGTGAATATGTTCTGTGTATATGGTTGTATATATGTACAGTATATGGTTAAGGGTCAAGGGTTGACCAGATAAACGATATCCGTAAGAAACCCTAGGTATATATTAAGAACGTCAACGTTCGGTTAGAAAATTCTTAAGAATTATAAGAAACCCTAGAAACCGGTTCTAGAAACCCTAATTTCAATTCTGGGAATCCGAAACCCTAATTCAAAAATTTAAAACCCTAATCTAGGAACTTAAAGGATAATTGTAATGTTCTAGTGCTATTAATTATTATATTAATTAGGGTAAAGCTTAATTATTTAGCAAACCCTAATTTCAAATTTTTAAACCCTGATTTCTGGATTAGAAACCCTAATTTATAATTAGGGAAAACCTAATTGTTAATTAAATAGTTTTAATGTTAATTAGAAAATTATTAATCATAATTTTCAAGTTATAAGTAATTAGAAAACCTAATCTAATTACTTAAATCTAATTTCTAAATTAGAAAAGTATTTTTCTATTAGAAACCCTAATTTTTGGGTTATAAACCCTAAAGACCAAATTTGACCCTAATTGCTAAATTAGCGATTTTAATTAGGAAATACTAATTCTAATTATCAAGATTTAAATTATGATTTAAGAAATTTTAATATAATTAGAAAATTCTAAATTTAATTTAGAAATATTAATTTTAGATTTTGAAAACCTAATTTGGAAATTCTAGAATTTAAAATTTTAAAACCTATGGGTTCAAACCCTATACCTTAAGGGTTCAAACCCTAAACCCTAAGGGTTTGGCTAATTGGCAAAAATGCCATTAAATAAAAAATCAAAATGACATTTTTATCTTTTGTGCATTATTTTGTAAGTTGAGTGCAATCTTGCCAAAATGAGAGTTGTTGAACCACTCTACCAACTCCATGTGCAATATATCATATATCTCAGTCGAAATTATCAGCTCCTAGCATTTGCATCAAGTCATTTTATAGATTAAAGAGAGAGAGAATGCTCGATTATTTCTCATTCTTGTCCAACCCTTTCTCTCTCTAGAATTTCGAGATTTAGAGAGAGAGTTAGAGAGAGAGAGAAGCTAAGCCTTAATCAGTTCATAGCAAGACAACATTAGAATCAAAAGTCAGAAATCAAAAATCAGGCATGAATGAGGTATAAACCCTAATTTTTGTAAATCATGTGATTTTATGTTAATGATTGGTTAGAGTTGTGTTATAAGGTGTCATTTAGATATCTGGGTTGGTGAATCATGGATCCATAACATCTAGATGCTCGAATCTAAAGATTTCAAAAATCTAGAAATGTTGAAAATGATGGCCTGACAACCATATGTCAGGGCTTGTAGATCCGTGTGTATTAAGTGTTAGGTGTGTTTTATGTTATAGATTTGTAGTATGCCATGTAATCATTAATCTGTAACTTGAATCATGGTCAGATCGGGTCTAGATTGCAAGTTATTAGTGGTCAAAGATCGTTTACCGACCATGACCGAACGAATCTGGGTAACCCAGATTACCCAGAAATGTTTGACAACCATTTTGAAGACTTTGATCTTGCATGTGTATAGTTTTTTGGCTAATTTGTTGTTTGGGTCTCGTAGCCTAACATGAGGATTACACATCTATGGTTTTATATTACTCAGATCATGACTAGGCTGAAAGATATGAATGGTCAAACGTGGGATGATCAACTGCTCAAGAACATTTCTGGGTAACCCAGAAATGTTCAAGAACAGTTTTTCTGGGCTACTTTGACCGGCCCAGATCTTGCATAAGAGATGTGTTTATGATGATATGATGAAATAGAAATGTACACTGACATGGGTTATACAAGATAGAATCAATAAAACACCCTAACCAAGCCGGGGACGTGGAGATTAAAAGGACCAAAGTAGCACCTACGTCTGTTCTTCATTTTCTGGAAAACCCAAAAATGAAGAACAGTGTTGTCAGATGTTTTAGAGGCTCAGATCTTCTAAGTGTAAAGTTGTATGGCCATGAAAGTTGATTAAGGATGTAGTGTGTCATTAATACTACAACATTAGTGGAAAATCAAGCCCATAAATCATTAACAACACTGTTTTAATTAAGGTCAAACAAGCCACCCGTGAACTGGCCATGCGTTTCTGGGTTGATGAAGAACAGGCTCAAGAACACCTATAGCGACGGGTCTGTCGCTATAGGCCCCTTTAGCGACAGTTAGTTTTAGAAATTAATTATTTTATTAAATAAATCAAATTAAATAGATTTTAATTATTAAAATTACAAAATAAATTCCAAAAAATAATTTTAAAGTCTGAAAAATAGTTTTTAATTATTTTGAGTATATTTCATAAATATTTAATATTTTTAAAATATAAATGGTATTTAATTTATTTAATTATAATATTAAATAAATTATTTAAAAATAATTTTAATACATGAAAAATAATATTATAGTATAATAAAATATTTTAAGTTATTTTCAATGACTTTTAATATTTGTGGTGGAATTTTTAATTAATTAATATTAATGATAATTAATTTATTTATTTAATAACTATATTAAATAAATTATGGAAAAATATAATTAATGTTTTATAAATCATATAAAAATGATTTAAGTGTTACAAAAATATTTTAAGTTATAAAAGATAACTTTTGATATTTTGTCATAAAAATATTAATATTTTAATATTAATAGCAATTATCGGATAATGAATTTAATTGTTTAAAAATCATATAAATATGATTTTATGGTATTAAAAATACTTTGATATATTATAAATATATTATAATATTATGACATGTATTTCCTTTATATTTGATAATAAATAAATATTAATGATAAAAGAATTATGTGGTATTTAATTCATTTAAATAAGATATTAATGATTGAAAATTCATGATAAATAGTAATAATTATTTAAAAATTATTATGAGCTATTGATAAATGTTTTGAGTAATATTAAAATTATCTTAGATAATTGTTAAGTGTTTATATAGAGTTTAATTTAACTTAAACTCGAAATTTTGTCCGACTAGACCGTCGGGATGTTAGAATTTTGTCGGGTTCAACTCAGACTTCAATAGTTTGACTTGATACCGAGTCCTATGTGTGCTGTAGACTGATAGGGTTATGTGTTATGTGTTATGTGTTTAGGTTATTCTATGTATATCTATATATATAATAGTATTATTGTGATGATATTATTCTAATATTGGAGATCTATATTACTAATATTAGGTCTTCGGATAAAGCGTTATAAATTATGTAGTAATAATCAACGTTTCAGGCAAGTTTTTACTTAACTCTACTAAGATTTATTTCATTCAAATATGCTTATGGATAATCGTTGTTGATTGCCATTGTAGAATTCTACTCTGTACATATTGCATGTATAAGTCAGGTATGAAAGGCTGATCACCTTCATTACCATTCAGTTCAGATATATTTGTTCATGTTCAATACTTGTTCAATCCAAAGTTTTTTCCTGCTAGTTCATAATTATATTGTTGAATTATAGCCAGCTTATTATTCAGATTCTTTCAATCATGATATATCGTTAAATTATTGAACTTAAACTTGTTGGGCAATCTTATGCGCACCCTTGCTATATCATGATAAACATTGCAGATTAAGACAAATACGTCAGATACAAGGAAAGGTCAAAGACAGTTCCGGCTTTAGTTTATGTGTGCAGTTAGATTTGTAACAGTATTGTATCTTAATGTAATTGTAAGTCAAATAAGTTATCAATTGTGTATTTAGTTAAGGTTACTCAACCTTTGGGAATAGTGTGTAAAGTTTATTGTATAAATAATTTATGTTTATATCTTCCGCAAATAGTAATAGTTATAGAATGATCGAACCGGATCCACGGTGATTCGGGACCTCGGATTCGGGGCCCTCACAGTTTTACTCTCATATGTCATGGGTAAGGGCATCCGTAACTAAAGATAACCGCTATATAAAATGGGTCTTCTCTCACCTTCCCATCATAAAACTGGTGGCATAGAACTTCCCAAGAGTAAAGAAGTTTGCTACAATGATGATCAAAGATCAGCCTCACTACAAAGTTTACTGATATACTGGAAATCACTACATTCCTTATGATCGTAGAGTGGGTTCTGATGGCAGAAGGATCAAGACCAAGGACACAATCGTAGAGTCCCTTCACTCTATCACTGAAAATGATCAAGTTCAGTTTGAGAAGATTCCCTCTGCCCAAGCATAATTGACTGATATTCCTTCATCCTCCACCAATGATTGGCACTCAACGATTTTTTAGATTATCATTATTTTTGAAAATCTGTCTAAAAATAAAAATCGTAGAGTTCAATCTAGTGTTCAATAAGAGCCTGCCCAACCATATGACCAAATTCCTACGGAGTAGGAGTTACTGGAGAATTCTGATGAGTTGGCTGAGAAGATGTCTCTCATCACTAAAAAGTCAAAGATGTTGACAGAAGCAGGAGACAATGCAGCTCAAGACAGACTTCAAGCCACTATATTTGACATATCTCTCAAAATCAAAGAAAGAGATCAAATCTATCTGAAGGCTATGAATGATCAGATCACAGAAGCTCTACGAGCACATAAGACTAATGAAGAGAAAATCCAAGCCCTCTCTGACAGGATTGACAATCTGAATCCAAGCCCTCTCTGACAGGATTGACAATCTGAATCAGTCTTTCTCTCTACAACTTGAGCTAAGCCAACAAGAACTCAAGATTGAGGTTGGAAACTCATCTTACCTGATGGAGCAACTTATGTCCAACATGGAGCAGCTTTCACAAGTGATTAATGACAAAAAGGGGGAGAAAAAGAGACATAGGAAGAAGCAATCAAGGAGGAGCAAGGAGAAAAGAAGCAAAGCAGACAAGATGGCAAAGAAGAAGGCAAAGAATAAGACATCAGTAGCAGAATCATCATCTGAGGGGGAGCCAAAGGATGATGATCCGATGAATGCAGAGTTTGAGGGGGAGCCAGAAAAAGACAAAGAGCATGAATCTGAGGGGGAGCAGAGAAAAGAAATGAATTCATCATCCCAGGGGGAGCAGGAGCAAAAAGATCAAGCAGATAAGTAACCAATCAATAGACATCCTAGAAAGAGGCATAGAGCCAAAGAGGTACATCTCTAACTAATTAGGTATATTCTAGATCCAGGATATAAAGTGTCATAGCTTATGAAATTCCATATTATTATCAATGACATTCATGATTATCTGTTTTAGAAATACAGCTGCTCACTGTATATAAGATTCATTCATATCATGCATATGTACTTATTATTTTTGTCATAATCAAATAGGGGGAGATTGTCATGAATAAGCATGTGAATGATATTCCTATTTATATATGATTTGATTATGATATATATGAATGAATATGCAAGTATGCTTGCATCAAGAAAAGCTGTAAAGTCCCTTGATAGATAATAGGAAAATATGTACAAGGACTTAGAATGAATTGATCAAATGTGTTAGGTTGATCCTATATAAGCAAAACAACTTTGTAAAGTCCTTAAAAAATGATGTACAAGGACTATAAATATAGAAAGATCATGTTTTTTAGGTTGGTCTTATAATGTAATAGATAGGCTTGTCTGATCATCGAGCACTGCACCAGAAATGGTAGTCCGCCAGGAGAGTCAAAGAAAACTCGAGAGCTATTAAGGCAGAATCGTAGTCTGCAAGATAGTAGATCTCAGAGTTCGAAGACTATCAGAAGAAACGAGGAAGGATCGTAGTGTGTTGAGAAGAACTTCCTCGAAGCCGTAGTCTGCTGAGGAAGTCATGTTTAGAATCGTAGAGACAGCCTGTCTACGAACTGACCGAGCATCTGCCGAAGCCAAGTCAAGAATCATAGACTACACTCTGAGTCGTAGAGTCTACTGATCATATCAGAGGCAGAGATCGTAGTCGAGCAAGATCAGATGAAGAAAACAAGCATAACGATAGAAATTGTAGAGTGTCAAGATCTGATCTCGGAGTCGTAGTGTCTGCACATCTGAAGCTAAATCGTAGAGTGCAAAACTAAGGCCTCAACAGATGTGATCACAACGCCAAGGCAGAATCGTAGAGCAAACACGATTCTTAACAAATGAGCACTCCTAGAATAGCAAAAGTGTGAAGCCTCTGGTCTAAGCTGCAGAGATACATCCCACCTAAAGGAAACCAGAGAGCACTCAACGAATGGTATGTAAACTAACAGAAGATCTAAGCGCCAACCCAATCAACATCCAGATTGAGTTGTGAAGCCATTCAAGATGAATTCTTCCAAAAGTAGATCAGAAGAAGACTTCAGTAACTGACTAAAGAAAGTCAGCAAATGCAGTAGATGTCAAGTGAATAGAAGACAACGATCTTGGGATTAACCAGGATCGTAGTGTTTGCCAAATAAAGAAGGAACTAATGGAGTGTACACAGAGATACTGGTCAGCTTATGAAGAACAAGGCTAAAGTTATTAAGCATCGGGTCAGTCTATTGATGATAAGTGAATGGGAGATCACAAGGCGAAAGTGAGTTGGGCATGTCACAAATCTGAAGTGTCTTGCTATTCAGAAGGGGCCAAAACAAGGAGTCAATGTAAGACCCCAACTTTTTAATAAAGATGATTTTTTTCTATAAATATCATTTTTGAATATTATGGAATAAATTTGATATAATGTTATAGTTGTGGGTAATATTTATAAATTTTGCAAAATCATGCAAATTATTATATAATATTCGATTGGTGAAATAATATTAGTTTTAACGAGAAATATTAAATATAACGGCACAATCATTGGTGGACCCCATAATGAAATTATTGTCGGATTTAGAAAACGACAAAAATACTTTATAAAAATAACGGCGGAAGTTTTACCATTAACTGTTGAAACAACCGGTGTTAAAAGTACAGTAATACGCGTGGTTTCATAGTAGCACACTGTATTGATTATTGATGCTAACGTGAGAAGTCACTCAGTTTTGTTCAATTATTGCTACAGTAATTACTGCATAATATCTCACGTTATTTGATTAAATTATTGTCAATATTTTATATATTATTAAATCAATAATTGAGATGACAAAGTTATTAATATTATCATTTGCAATATTAACGATGTCTAGAAGTTCTGTCAAGGAGAGGTTAAGTCACCTAATTGCGCGCCAATGGGGAGAAATCCTTATTGGAAAGCCCCTTCTTTCCTGGGAATGACATGGTCGATTAATATTGTGAATTATAATAAAGGTGATAAATGTTGTTAAAATTATTAAGGTGATTTTTATGAAGTGTTGCTTATTATTTGAACCCCCACTTACCCATTTTTCAAAATAGTCGGGAGAAGTTATCTCAGTTTTGTGTTATATATATATATATATATATAAGTATTATATATATATATATATATATATGTTATTATGTTATGGGTGGGATTATGCAGGAAAGGGGGGAACACGTGGATACTAGTTGTATTATTATATATATATATATTATATATATAGGTTATATGATTATAAATGAATGAACAGAAATTTGGTTCACGGGGATGTAATCACGGGTTACTTATATATATATATATATTTTATTTAAAGTTTTATTTTATTAGAATATTTTATTGCATAGTATCCTTTCCATTCTCCTATAAATAGAAGCTCATTCCTTCATTATTTCTTACGAATTCACTGAAACTCTAGAGAGAAATTATAGAGAACTATAGAAAAGTATTCTGCTACCTCCCTACTCTTATATCCAGTTTCTTTTACGGTAAGGGGTATTATTTCTTTTGTATTCATGAAGAGAACTTTTGTTATTCCATTATTTATTATTACATTGGAATAACCTATATCTGTGAAATTCTTCATACCCTATACTTGGTGAAATTCTTACATTATTCCATTCTTTAGTATTACATTGGAATATCCTCGTCACATGCATTTTATCACGGGACACAGGTTCCATTCTTTATTATTATGTTGGAATATCCTGTCTACATGCGTTTCTGTGGGACTGCTTCCGTCTGTATTATTACATTAGAATATCACATCTGCATGCGTTTCTGCCGGGACCTAGTTCCGTTATTTATTATTATTACATTGGAATAACTTTTGCTGTCTTGATCTATCGCATGCCTGGCGATTTCTTTTGTTATTCCATTCTTTATTATACTCAGTTGGTTAAAGTTTTGACTTCTATACTCCATGAAATTAGTGGAATATCCTTGATATTTGCGCTTTATCCAGTATCTTTTCATGAAAATATTCTTCTGAGCATTCTTGAATTTTACTCCACAAAGAAGTATCATGTTGACAATTTGGAAGTTAATAGTTCCTGGATAAATTAATTCTTGAACTTGTTTTTATTGAATTCTTATATCATTGTCATCATCCTCATGTTTATATTTTGTTGAAAGTCATCTGTGGCATGTAGTGCATAGATGGACTTGGTATGATTATGACCAAGGATTATTCGGTGTAATCATGACCATAATGTTACAAATGATGTGGTAAAAGTCCTCATTGACCCGTAGTGCATTGATGGACAGTTGTTGGCATGATCATGACCATTGATGAATACATACGAATATCATTGGCCCGTAGTGCATGAATAATTTGTGGTCGTGATGATACTAATGAATATCCTTGGCCGTAGTCTGCGAGGATGATGTGGATTATTTATTAAGTTTGAGTCTCGTGATAAAAAAGTCATGAAAAACCTTTTAAATCATAGAAGATAGTAGATTTTATTCCTACTTTGACACTTCTAATGGATTGCTTGTTCAATACTGCTTGAGTTAAACTTGATGTTTGTTATATTTTATCGGTTTAACATCTTGTTGAAGGCTAATGATAATTTATTACGCATTATCTTAGTCATAATATTTCTTCTTGGGCTAGTTGAGCTCACCCTTTTTTTCTTTCATTGTTCTCTTGAGGAATGAGAACGTAGCGAGGACTAGTCGGGGAACGAGTAGGGTCGTCCCGAGAGGATAGCATTAGTAGTCCTCACTATTATGTGAAATAGTGTGTTAATAAATGTATTGAGGACTTATTTTGAGTTTTAATGCTGTCTAGAAGACAATGTTTGTATTAAAACTCACAGCTCATGTTGTATATTTAAGATTGTATTTGTATTTTGTACCATATATTTGGCGACTCAGAATAGGTGATGTATACCTATTTTTGGGGGGGCGTCACAATTGGTATCAAAGCTTAGGGATATGATCCCTAGCTAAGATGTGAGACTAGAACTAGGAGGGGAGAGACGATGAATTCCTTCGCTAGTATGACCTACCTAAGTTTATTTGGTATTTAATTGGTCGGTCAGAGTATAAGGATAATATGTTATATGTTAATTAACCCTTGTTTTGTGGCAGTATCTGAAAATGACATCTGAGAATGTTGAGAATAGTAATGGAGCACAGGAGATCGTTGAGTCTCCACAGATCAATAATCAGGATAATGTGCATCATGAAGGAGACAATCCTCAGGTAAACAACAACACTGACCAGACGACGAATGATGGAATGTTCAGAGGCTTTATACAATTCATGCAACATCAGGAAAGAGCGGCTCCTGTCCAAAATGAAGGTGGAAGCACTGGAAACTCTTGGACGGTCACCGCTAAACAGTTCAAGGAACTGGAACCACTGGAGTTTATTGGAGAGCCAAAACCACTTAAGGCGGAAGTATGGATAAAGTAGATCACCAAGATATTTGATGTCCTGGGATGCTTCGAGGAGCAAAAGGTGCCATTTGCCACCTTTATGTAACGAGGAGTGGTAGATTACTGGTGGGAATCGGCAAAACGTACTCAACCTGCCACACTAAAGATGTCTTGGGAGAAGTTCCAAGAACTATTCAACGATAAGTACTTTCCTGAAAGTATTCGTCACATGAAAGAGGTAGAGTTCATTAAGCTGGAGCAGAATAACATGACCGTGTCACAGTACGAAGCCAAGTTTGCCGAGTTGTCGGTTTATGTCCCACTTAGTTGATAATGAAGAGAATGATGCGCGAGATGTTTTAAGAGGTTTGAAGCGGGAGATACGTCAATATCTTATTTCTTATAAACCGTGTTTGTATTTCAGGATATGTTGTAAATAGGGCTTAGTTGGTGGAAGCGCGATAACGAGTCAACGTAAACCAAAAAGAGAGTAGCCGTAAAATAATAATACCAATGAGAGCGATCATCGAGCGGTGGACAACAAGCGTGGAGGAATCAACATGCTAGAAATGGTAACCACTTGATATGGTAATCGTGGCCAAAACAATAAGAATGGACATTTCAAGAAGAGGAGATTCAACAATGATGGAAAGACGTCAGCACCAACACCCGTTGTTAAAGAAGGAGAACGACCACCTATCATATGCTTCAAATACGGAGGTGAGGGACACATCAGTCCAAACTGCGCGATGCCGTCCAAAGCATGTTATAATTGTGGAAGAGAAGGTCACTTAGCTCGATTTTGTCGTTCACCGAAGATAAGTTCAGCAAGGATGGAGGCACCAAAGGCCGTCCCAGAAAAGTCAAAGCCGATAGTGCAAGGGAGAGCGTTTGTTGTGACCTCCCAGAAAGCAAGGAACCCGAACGAGGTCATCATGGGTAAGCTTATCATAAACTCTAGCAAAGTCTATACCTTATTTGATACCGGTTCTACCCATTTTTTTATTTCTCCTACTTGTGCTCAACGATTAAACTTGACTCCGGAGAAATTAGACTTTGACTTATCTATGGAAACTCCATTGGGAGAAACCTTCATTACATCCACTGTTTATAAGTCTTGTTTGGTTCAAATCGGTGCGCTCACATTACCTGTTGATCTTATTTCATTGAAAATACTTGCATTTGATGTGATTCTAGGGATTGATTGGTTAACTACTCATCATGCTAAAATTGATTGTTTTCGTAAGGTTGTTAGCTTTCATATTCTTAATCAACCTATTATGCGAATTCAAGTGACCAAACCATTAAAATCAATCATGGTCATCTCAAGCCATAAAGCTATTCGTTTATTGAAAAATGGATGTCAAGCTTTCTTAGCTCATGTCACAGATCTAAACAAAAATACATCAGTTTTAAATGATATTTCTATTGTTAATAAATTCCCTGACGTATTCCCTGAAGAACTTCCTAGCCTACCCCCAGAGCGTAAAATTGAATTTTGTATCGACCTTGAACCCGGTACAAAACCCATTTCCAAAGCCCCATATTGAATGGCTCCTGTTGAACTTCAGGAGTTAAAAACCCAATTGCAGGAATTGTTAGACATCGGTTTTATTCATCCTAGTCTGTCTCCTTGGGGTGCTCCTGTTCTATTCGTGAAGAAGAAAGATGGGAGTATGCGACTTTGTATGGATTATCGGGAGTTGAATCATGTCACCATCAAAAATAGGTACCCATTGCCACGTATTGATGACCTGTTTGACCAGTTACAAGGAGCCAAATTCTTTTCAAAGATTGATCTTCGTTTCGGATATCACCAATTAAAGATTAGAACCGATGACATTCCAAAGACGGCTTTCAGAACTCGGTAAGGGCATTATGAATTCCTAGTCATGTCCTTTGGATTGACTAATGCTCCTACTGCCTTCATGGATATGATGAACCAAGTATTCAAGGAATATTTGGATCACTTTGTGGTCGCTCTTCTTGATGACATCCTTATTTATTCCAAAAGCCGTGAAGATCATGAGCAACACTTGAGGCTGATACTCCAAAAGCTTCGTGAATACAAGCTTTATGCCAAGTTGAAGAAATGCGAGTTCTGGCTTGAAGAAGTTGCATTCCTTGGGCACGTAGTATCAAGTCATGGAATATCTGTTGACTCGATAAAAATTGAAGCAATTCAAAGCTGGGAGCAACCTAAATCAGTGACCGAAGTACGTAGCTTTCTCAGTTTAGCGGGTTATTATCGGAGATTCGTGGAAGGATTTTCTCAAATTGCTACTCCATTACCTAAGCTAACTCGGAAAGATACAAAGTTTGGTTGGAGCGAAAAATGTGAGAAGAGTTTTCAAGAACTCAAGAGGAGACTCATTTCAAACCCGGCGACGATAATACCATCCGCTCCTTGAGGGATTTGTCATCTACAGTGATGCTTCGGGCAAGGGGTTGGGATGTGCTCTCATGCAACATGGGAAAGTCATAGCCTATGCCTCAAGAAATCTCAAAGAATATGAGAGGAATTATCCTACTCATGATCTAGAGTTAGCAGCTGTTGTCTTCGCACTTAAAATTTGGAGGCATTACTTGTATGGGGAGAAAATGGAGATCATTACGGATCATAAAAGCCTCAAATATTTCTTCACTCAAAAGGAACTCAACATGCGACAACGACGTTGGCTTGAACTGTTGAAAGATTATGACCATACCATCCAATACCATCAAAAGGAAAGTGAAGTGGTACGGTAGCGCATTGAGTAGAAGATCATGTCAAGTCTGAGTGCGATATTGTCAACGCAAAGGCCCATTTTGTGTGACTTGCAAAGGATGGAGATATAGTTAAAGACTCCATGGACCCATGTGATGATGGCGAATATACGAGTAGAACCGACGTTAATTAATAAAGTTAAAGCTTCTCAAGCTACAGACCTGGAGCTGGTGCGTATGAGGAAAAAAGTGCAAGAAGGTGCTATGCCGGAAGCAAGAATCGATGAAGAAGGAATACTTCGAGTCAACTCCAGACTTTATGTTCCTAACGACCCTGATTTAAAGTATAAAATCATGATGGAGGCGCACAACACACCGTTTGTAATCCATCCTGGGAGTACCAAAATGTATCATGATCTTCGACATACATTTTGGTGGGGCAATATGAAGAGAGAGATAACGCTGTTTATCTCAAGGTGTCTAACGTGTCAACGAGTCAAGGCGGAGCATCAAGTACCAAAAGGTCCATTGCAACCACTTGAAATTATTGAATGGAAGTGGGAGCACATTACCATGGATTTCGTTACTGGTCTTCCCAAGGTTTCTCAAGGCATAGATGCGATTTGGGTCATTGTTAATAGATTGACCAAGTCTGCTCATTTCTTACCGATACGAGAAACTTATACACTTGAACATCTTGTTCGTATGTACATAAACGAGATTGTAAGACTGCATGGTATGCCACTATCCATAGTCTCTGATCGAGACCCAAGACTCACTTCATGATTTTGGGTTAGTTTGCAAAAAGCTATGGGCATGGATTTACGATTTAGCTCAGCATATCATCCTCAAACGGACGGACAGTCGGAGAGGACAATTCAAACTCTTGAAGATTTATTAAGACTCTGTGTCCTTGACTTCAAGGGAAGTTGGGATAAGTTCTTACCATTGGTGGAGTTTTCCTACAACAACAGTTATCAAGCAAGTATTGGCATGGCTCCATTTGAGGCGTTGTATGGAAGAAAGTGCCGTTCTCCAGTATGCTTTGGAATGAGGTGGGTGAAGCAACGTTGTTGGGACCGAAATTGGTACGTATGACTACGGAAAAGATTCAAACAATCCGACAACGTATAAAAACCTCACAAGATCGACAAAAGAGTTATGCTGATCTTCATCGAAAGAACGTGGAATTTGATATAGGAGATCATGTGTTGTTACGTGTTGCTCCATGGAAAGGAGTTACGAGATTTGGAAAGAGAGGAAAACTCAATCCTCGATTCATCGTACCCATTTTAATCCTCGATCGAGTAGGAACTGTGGCCTATAGACTCGCTTTACCGCCAAGTATGTCTCGTGTTCATAACGTTTTTCACATATCCATGTTACGTAAATATGTGGAAGACCCGAACCACATTATTGAGTTAGAACCAGACGAAATAGAGGAAGATTTGACGTATGAAGAGGTTCCTGTTCAAATCTTGGATAAGAAGGAACATATTCTACGCTCCAAGGTTATACCTCAAGTCAAAGTTTTGTGGAGAAACTACGATGTTGAGGAAATGACCTGGGAGATAGAATCTAAAATGAAATCAAGGTATCCTTACCTCTTCGACATACCAGGTACGTACCCTAATTTCGAGGGAGAAATTTCATAAGAAGGGGAGGTTGTAAGACCCCAACTTTTTAATAAAGATGATTTTCTTCTATAAATATCATTTTTGAATATTATGGAATAAATTTGATATAATGTTATAGTTGTGGGTAATATTTATAAATTTTGCAAAGTACATGAGTTGTTATATAATATTCAATTGGTGGGGGAATATTCGTTTTAACAGAAATATTCGTATAACCAAGCACAATCATTGGTGGACCTCATATAACGGATTATTATTTGGATTGAGAAAACGACAAAAATACTTTATAAAAATAACGACGGAAGTTTTACCATTAACTGTTGAAACAACCTTTGTTAAAAGTACAGTAATACGCGTGGTTGCATAGTTGCACACGGTATTGATTATTGATGTTTACGTGAGAAGTCACTCAGTTTTGTTCAATTATTGCTACAGTAATTGCTGCATAGTATCTCGCGTTATTTGATTCAATTATTGTCAATATTTTATATATTATTAAATCAATAATTGAGTTGACAAAGTTATTAATATTATCATTTACAATATTAACGATGACTAGAAGTTCTGTCAAGGAGAGGTTTGGTCACCTAATTTCCCGCCAATGGGGAGAAATCCTTATTGGAAAGCCCCATCTTTCCTGGGAACGACATGGTCGATTAATATTGTGAATTATAATAAAGGTGATAAATGTTGTTAAAATTATTAAGGTGATTTTTATGAAGTGTTGCTTATTATTTGAACCCCCACTTACCCATTTATCAAAATAGTCGGGAGAAGTTATCTCAGTTTTGTGTTATATATATGTTAAATTATGTTTTGGGTGGGATTGTCTGGGAAGGGGGGGGGGGGGACACGGGGATACTAGTTGTATTATTATTATATTATATATGTATTATATATGTGTTATATATATAGGTTATATGATTATCGTGAATGAACAGGCTGGTTCACGGGATGTAATCACGGGTTACTTATATATATAATATATATATTTTATTTAATGTTTTTATTTTATTAGAATATTTTATTGCATAGTATCCTTTCCATTCTCCTATAAATAGAAGCTCATTCCTTCATTATTTCTTACGAATTCACTGAAACTCTAGAGAGATAAATTATAGAGAAACTATAGAAAAGTATTCTACTACTTCCCTACTCTTATATCCAGTTTCTTTTACGGTAAGGGGTATTATTTCTTTTGTATTCATGAAGAGAACTTCTGTTATTCCATTATTTATTATTCTGTTGGAATAACCTATATACGCGGGCTACCATATACTTGGTGAAATTCTTCTGTTATTACATTCTTTAGTATTCTGACGGAATATCCCATGCATGTGTTTTTGGCAGGACTGGTTCCATTCTTTATTATTACATTGGAATATCCTCGTGCATGCGTTTTCGCCGAACTCGTTTTTCGTCTTTATTATTACATTGAAAAATCATGTATGCATGCGTTTACGTCAAACCCGGTTCCGTTATTTATTATTCTCATTGGAATATCCCATCTGTGTGCGTTTTACTGGCGGGACTGACCGGTTCTCGTTATTTATTATTCTCTTGGAATAACTTTTGCATGGCGATCTATTGTATGCCCGGTGATTTCTTTTGTTATTCCATTCTTTATTATACTCAAATTGGTTAAAGTTTTGACTTCTATACTCCATGAAATTAGTGGAATATCCTTGATATTTGCGCTTCATCCAGAATCTTTTCATGAAAATATTCTTCTGAGCATTCTTTAATTTTACTCCACAAAAAAGTATCATGTTGACAATTTGGACGTTAATAGTTCCTGGATAAATTAATTCTTGAACTTGTTTTATTGAATTCTTATATCATTGTCATCATCCTCATGTTTATATTTTGTTGAAAGACATCTATGGCTTGTAGTGCATAGATGGACTTGGTATGATTATGACCAGGGATTATTCGATTGTAATCATGGTAGTAATGTTACAAATGATGTGGTGAAAGTCCTCATTGGCCCGTAGTGCATTGATGGATGAGTTGTTGGCATGATCATGACCATTGATGAATACACGAGTATCCTTGGCCCGTAGTGCATGGATAATTTGTGGTCGTGATACTAATGAATATCCTTGGCCGTAGTGCGAGGGATGATGTGGATTATTTATTGTCGAGTCTCAAATGATAAAAAGTCATGAAAAACCTTTTAAATCATAGAAGATAGTAGATTTTATTCCTACTTGACACTTCTAATGGATTGCTTGTTCATTGCAGATTAAACTTGATGTTTGTTATATTTTATCGGTTTAACATTTATTGAAGGCTAATGATAATTTATTCTGCATTATCTTAGTCATAATATTTCTTACTGGGCTAGTTGAGCTCACCCTTTTTGCTTTCATTGTTCTCTTCAGGAAATGAGAACGTAGCAGGGACTAGTCGGGGAACGGAGTGACGGTCCAGAGGATAGCATTAGTAGTCCTCATTATTCTGTGAAATAGTGTGTTAATAAATGTATTGAGGACTTATTTTGAGTTTTAATGCTGTCTAGAAGACAATGTTTGTATTAAAACTCACAGCTCATGTTGTATATTTAAGATTGTATTTGTATTTTGTACCATATATTTGGCGACTCAGAATAGGTGATGTATACCTATTTTTGGGGGCGTCACAGTCAAGCCATCAGTATCTGAGAGCAGTAAAAGAAAATAGAAGTGTTGAAGCACTGCACATGAGAAGGAAGAGGTGTTCTACATTGAAGATCATATGAACACTCTTCAGGATCGTAGTGTTGTCTCAACCTGTCAAGGAGCAACATTCAACAAGACACTACGATCATGTTCAAGAAGATATGCATCAGAATCATAGAGTTCGATCAACTTAAGATTGAAGCATTGGCAACGGTTCAATCTGAAGATTGATATTCGAACAGAGCTTATTGAGAGCATCGATACAAAAAGACAACCTCTGATTGAGAAATCATAAGGAGGAAATAAAGTCGAGTACCTGCCCAAGACATCAAAGTGACATCTCTGACAGGGTAGGTGAAACAATAGACTGCAGTGCCAGAAAGTCATAAAAGAGATGTCATGTCATATCTGCAGTCTACCTCAAATAACTCGAGATCTGCGAAGTAATTCAAATAGCTTTCAACGGCTATATACCAACGGGAAGATTGGGAAGGAGCAGAGTCGTTGAGTTATTGGAATGCTAATGTTGACTCTACGAGCTCCAACGGAGCTTAACAGAACAAGTCTCGGTGATAGTGAGACTACGAAGGTGGAAGTGAAGCAGCTTTGAAGAAGGACTTGAATAGACTAAAGCTTCACTCAACAAAGATGAGAATGCCACTGAAGATGGCAGCTAATCTAAGAGCTGAGAAGGACAACAAGATAGCATTCAGAAGAGTGGCAGAGCACAAAGAAGATCCGGAGAGCCACTCTATGAATCACCATGAATCGAAAGCTGAAACAGAACAAGTGTAGAACCATGTCTGCAAACCAGTCAAGAAGGGTTTAGGGAATGGTGATGGTGCACAGCTGACATCGTATGAAGATGAGCAGAACATAATAAAGATCAGCTGCACCAAAGAAGATGTGGTCCAGACTCAAAGTAGAACGCAAAGAGGACCACACCCAGCTGCTAAGTACAAAAGATGTTCAAAGCTTAAAGACATCTTAGCAGCTCAGCACCAACAACAATGACAACAACAATAAGAAGCCAAGGCCTGAAGGACTAAATGAAGTTCCAAGCCCGCTAGGCTTGAAGAGTTCCTAGGGAACTAAGTAAGTTTCAAGGCTGTTGGCCTTGAAGAGTTCTTAGTGAACTGAAGTTCCAAGGCTGCCGGCCTTGAAGGAATCTTAGTGATTCAAGGTGTTGCCCTTCCTTAGTGGAAATCCTGCTAGTTGAAAGCAAAAGAGTGGATTATGAGCTTGAGTCTCTGAACCACTTAAAATCCCTTATGTCTTTTACTTTATGTCATTTACATTATGTACATAACTGCTATAACTGTTATGCATGTATTAACTGCTTACAACTTAACTAACTCTAAGAACAATGTATGTTTGATTATGAATATATCAATAAAGGAGATCTTTTACTTATTCCATTGTGCTTGAAAAGATTCTTATATTTGTCATATGCTAAATCATTAGCAATACAAAATAAACGAGAAAATTATTTGAAATAAAAAGGATCTATTCAACCCCCCCCCCCCTTCTAGATCTATTGTGTGCCTACTGGGAACTAACAATAAAACTATATAATATATATATATAACTAATAATATATTACACAACTTAACATTTAATTAAATAGATCCCAAATCTAGTTAATTATTACATCATAGTCTTCAAAAAGATAACCATGTCTTAATATAATTAAATTAAGCTTTCATATCCACAAGTACCGGAACTGGCAGGTGCATCATTCTTGACTGCAAATCAAAAAAAAATATTTGAAAGGATGAGCTACAGAAAGCTCAGCAAGTTTTAAAAAAGTTATACTTTATACTCACACTGAATCTGAATTGAATGAACATATAGTTCAGATGTGACGCCCCCAAAATAGGTATACATCACCCATCTTGGGTCGCCAAATACATGGTACAAAATTCAAATACAACTTAATTATACAACTATCGTGTAACATACAACAAAACATAAGCTGAGAGTTTTAAAACGAATATTGTCTTCTAGACAATATCAATACTCAATGGAGTCCTCATTACAATTATTATCACACTATTTCACAGAATAATGAGGACTACTAATTCACTATCTCGGACCATTACTCTGTTCCCCGACTAGTCCCGGCTATGTTCTCATTTCCTGAAGAGAATAATGAGAGCAAAAGAGTGAGCTCAACTAGCCCGGTAAGAAATATTATGACTAAGATAATGAAGAATAAGTTATCGTTAGCCTTCAACAATGTTAAACTGATAGAATATAATAGACAACAAGTTTAACTGCAGCGGAACAAATAATCCATTATAAGAGACAAGTAGAGCATGATATCTACTATCTTCTATGATTTAAAATGTGACGCCCCCAAAATAGGTATACATCACCTATTCTGAGTTGTCAATACATGGTACAGAAACAACTACAACTTTATTATTACAACAGTAAAACTGTGAGTTTGAATACAAATATTATCTTCTAGACAATATCTATACTCAAATAAATCCTCATCACATTTATTGATACATTATTTTACAAAAATGGTGAGGACTACTAAACAATCCTTTCTAAAACCTTCATTCCATACCTCGACTCGTACTTGCTATATTCTCGCCTCCCGAGAAAATGGAACAAAAGGAAAAGGGTGAGCTCAACTAGCTCATTAAAGAATATTATGACTAAGATAATATACAACAAATTATCGTTAGTCTTCAACAGGAAAAATATAATAGAATACAATAGACAACAAATTTTAAATCAATATTCGCAATGAAATAATAATTCATTAGAAGAGTTAAGTAGAGAATGCAAACTACTATCTTCTATGTATGAATTTAAAAGTTCATCGCTCATCTTTTATCCCCAGTAACATCAATCAATATACATCTCGAATCAAATATTCATCTTTGCACTACAGCCAAAGATATTCATCACCGGGTCATGTTCATTTAAACACTGCTCATCTTTGCACTACGGCCCAAAGATATTCTTCAAATCATTCATCTTTGCACTACAGCCAAAGATATTCTTAAGAAATCATTCATCTTTGCACTACAGTGCCAAAGATATTCCATAATATCATCATTTAAGACCGAGAATGATGAAAATATTTTTTTTAAAGAAACGAATCCAAAGAAACAAAATGACAAGGATTAAGGATTAAGGATTCGTACTTGGTTTTATCCACGCCCAAAATACCTCAAAATAATCATAGTGGTGTAAAATTCAAGAATGATCAAAACATGGATACAATCGAAGTTAGTATCCGCATTAGATGTTTTGACGAAAAAGAAGAAATTTTATTTTTCTGAATGAATAGATACAATAAAGTAGATATGTGAATAGTGCCGTATACGTGAATAGTAACTCCGACACCAAAAGATAGAAATTCCACAAAAACATCTTCACGCTTCATGAATAGTACTAGTGAATAAGAACTCGTGAATAAGAACTCATGAATAGTAACTCGTGAATAGTAACTCATGAATAGTAACCCATGAATAGTAACCCCGACATGAAAAAAAGTTCCAAATTTGATAAAAACTTCAGATCAACATTTCAAAGATAAATTGAAGAAATAATATCATTACGAAAAAAATAATATCCCTTACCTCAAAAGATCAAGATTTCAGCTAGAATAACGTGTATAAGGTCAAGGAACTTGCACCATCTAGCAATACTCAAAGTATACTCAAAATACTCACAAGAATACGCCGATAATATAGAGAGAGAAAACTTCAGCTTTAAAGTGTGATTTTCAATTCTAACCTAAGCACCCTATTTATAGAAATCGCTTAGAACACCAAAGCAGTAAAATTTAATAAATTAATATATATATATATCAAATTCATACGCCAACCTTAGAATTCAGATCCTAGCATTTCCCACATGCCACCTTCTAGAAAAGTAAGAAAAAACGTTTTTCATAAAATAAATAATTAAAACTTTCAAAAATCAATTATTTCTGAGCTTGAAACTTCAATAATTCATAATAAATAGCCCTTTCATCAAAAAAAAATTCGAATCTCGCGAGTTTTTATAGGAAATTCAATTCTCTACAACTTTGCAGAAGAAAGTTTTTCCAAATTCCAAATGGAAATTGACCGAAAAATCCATAAACGGTCGATTTTACACAGCTATAATCAAATTTCACCAATAAATGGGGTCCACCGACATGTTTAATATGTTTTAAACATTTATTGCAACAAAAATACTCTTCCTCCTCAGATACTCATATATCCCACATTCGTTGTAAAATATCACCGTTAATATATTATTAAAATAATATATTTAAACGAATTATTTTATCGTAAAAAGATAAAATTTCAATATTCAACAATTGTCACTATAAAAATTTTCTCCATCTATATCCACATAAAATCAATATTTTTCTCATCATATGAATCAATAATTAATTATTCATAAATAATATTATGTAATCACAATATCGACAACCGTGCAGCTTCCTGTGAGAGGGGCTTTCCAATAAGAATTTCTTCTTCTTGGGCGCAATTAGGTGACCAAACCTCTCCTTAGATGTAACTTTCTAGACATTGCCAATAATGTTATCTAATAATATTATTCGATAATATGAATTATTGCTTCGATAATGAAAAATACCGTGTAATGACAATTATTGAAACAACAAAGAATATAAAATATCAACACAAAAATTATTAACTCAATAAAATAATCGAATGCGAATTATCGTAACCATTATCGAGTAGTGCCTTCTTACGTAAGAATCAATAATTGGTGCAATACCGCAGCAATCGCTCAACAACGCCAGTATTAGTGTGTTTTAACCAATTTGTATTCCAACAAGATAATTAGCAAATAACTACGCCGCTATTTAAAAACAACTTATATTTGTCATTTTCTTCATCCAATCGCTTTCACATGGGGCCCACACACGGTCGCTACGTCGTCGCATTTAATATTCCCTGACAAAGACGTTAATATTCCACGACCAAACGAATATTCCCCATCGATAATGAATTTTTATAACCACTGCTTATTTTGAAATATTTGTGTATTTAACCCTTAACTATCCACATTAATCAAATCAACCCTTACTATTTCAAAATAATAAATAAAGGAAATTCCTTTTATTTAAAAAATTTTGGGGTCTTACAACCTCCCTCCTTATGAAATTTTGTCCTCGAAATTGACGTCACGTACTGGTGTTTTCAAAAGGTGAGGATACCTCGCTTTCATTTCCGCTTCCAATTCCCTGTGTCATTTCCTCTATAGCATGATTCCTCCACAAAACTTTAACTTGTGGTATGACCTTTGCACGTAGGACATGCTCCTTCCTATCCAAGATCTTGACAGTACCTCCTCATACGTTAAGTCTTCTATTATCTCGTCCTGCTTCTAACTCAATAACGTGGTTCGGGTCTTTCACATATTTACGGCACGGATATGTGAAACACATTATGAATACGAGAGACATACTCGAGAGGTAACGCAAGTCTATAGGCTACATTTCCTACTCGGTCAAGAATTTGAAATGGACCAATAAATCGTGGATCGAGCTTTCCTCTCTTCCCAAATCTTGTAACTCCTTCCATGGAGCAACTCATGAACAATACATGATCCCCACATTAAATTCCACGCCCTTTCGATGAAGATCCGCATAACTCTTTTGTCGATCTTGTGCCGCTTTGTATACGCTTGTCGAATCATTTGGATCTTTTCTAGGTGAGTCATACATACTAACTCGGGTCCCAACAATGTTGCTTCACCCACCTCATCCCAACATATTGAGAACGACACTTTCGTCCATATAATGCTTCAAATGGAGCCACACCTATACTTGCTTGATAACCGTTGTTGTAGGAGAATTCCACCAATGGTAAATACTTATCCCAACCGCCTTGAAGTCTAGGACACGTGATTCTTAATAAATCTTCAAGAGTTTGAATAGTCCTCTCGATTGTCCGTCCGCTTTGGGGATGGTATGTCAACTAAATCGTAAATCTGCGCTCCATAGCTTTTTGCAAGCTAACCCAAAATCTTGAAGTGAATCTTGGGTCACGATCCAAACTATGGATACAGCATGCCATGCAACCTCACAATCTCATTCACGCATATACTAGCAAGATGTTCAAGGGAATAAGTCTCCGTGATAGGCAAGAAATGAGCGGACTTGGTTAATCTATCAACAATAACCCAAATAGCATTGATGCCTTGAGAAACCGTAGGAAGACCCGTAATCTAAATCCATAGTAATGTGTTCCCACTTCCATTCCTAAATCTCAAGTGGTTGCAACGGACCCTTAGGTACAAGATGCTCCGCCTTTACACGCTGACAAGTTAAACACATCGAGATAAACTTTGCAATCTCTCTCTCATATTGTTCCACCAAAATGTATGTCAAGATCACGATACATTTTAGTACTTCCAGATGGATTGCAAATGGCGATTGTGTGTCTCCATCATAATCTTGTACTTCAAATCGTAGTCGTTAGAACACAAAGTCTAGAGTGGACTCAAGTATTCCTTCTTCATCAATTCTCGCCCTAATAGCTCTTTCTTGTACTTTCTTCTTCATACGATCATCCGGCCTGCGGGTCGGGCTTGAGCAACCTTAACTTTTCTATTAAAGTTGGCTCTGTCGTGATACTTGACATCATCGCACTTGCTCCTCGCATATGATCTTCTACTCAATGCGCCACCACCACGCTCGCTTTTACTGTGATGGTATCAATAGTGTGGTCGTAGTCTTTCAATAGCTCGAGCCAACGTCACGCCAAGCATGTTGAGTTCTTTTGAGTGAAGAAATATTTAAGGCTTTTATGGTCCGAATATATCTCCACTTTCTCCCCATATAGATAGTGCCTCCATATTTTTAGCGCTGAAACGATCGCCGCCAACTCTAGATCATTAGTAGGATAATTCCTCTCATACTCTTTAAGTTGTCATGAGGCATAGGCTATGACTTTCCCACGCTGCATGAGAACACATCCTAACCCTTTGCCCGAAGCATCATCAGAGATAACAAATCCATCCAAACCAGGATGGTATTGTTAGAACAGTCTTAAATAAGTCTCCTCTTAAGCTCTTGGAAACTTTTCTCGCATTCTTTTTGCTCCAAACGAATTTCAGATCCTTCCAAGTTAGCCGAAGTTAATGGAGTAGCGATTCGAGAAAACCCTTCCACAAATCTCCGATAATAACCAAATAAGCCCAAAAGCTACGTGATTTCACCACCGACTTCGGTTGTTCTAACTTTGTATTGCTTCAATCTTCACGGATCAACAAATACTCCATGTTTCGACACCACGCGCCCAAGGAATGCTACTTCCTCAAGCCGAACTCGTATTTCTTCAATTTGGCATATAGTTGGTTTTCACGAAGCCTTTGAGTACCAAAGATCAAATGGTGCTCATGATCTTCACGGCTTTTGGAATATATGAGGATGTCATCAATAAAGACAACAAACGAATTGATCCAAATATTCCTTGAATACTCGGCTCATCATATCCATGAAAGCCATAGGAGCATTAGTCAATCCGAAAGACATGACTAAGAATTCATAATGCCCATACCGAAGTTCTCAAGGCGCTTTGAATATCCTCGCCTAATCTTCACCGATGATATCCGTAATCTAAAATCGATTTTTGAAAAGAATTGTGCCCTCAGAATCGGTCAAACAAGTCATCAATACGAGGTAGAGGATACCTATTCTTGATGGTGACATGGTTCAATTCTGACAATCAATACAAAGTCGCATACTCCCGCTCTTTCTTTTTTACAAATAAAACAGAGCACCCCAAGGAGATGTACTAGATTTAATGAAACCGATGTCCAACAATTCCTCGTAGTTGGACCTTTAACTCCCCAAGTTCAATAGAGCCATTCGATATGGGGTTTTAGAAATGGGCTTTGTACCAGTTCAAGATCAATAAAGAATTCAACTTCACGCTCGGGGTAGACCGGAAGTTCTTCTGAAATACGTCGTGAAAGTCAATAACAACAGGAATATTATTCAAATTTGACGTGTCTTTATTCAAATCCATAACATGGGCTAAGAAAGCTTGACATCCGCTTTTTAATAAACAAATAGCTTTATGATTAGATATGACAAAGTGATCGATTTTAATGGTTTAGTTGCTTGAATTGCATAAACAAAGTTGGTTAGGAATATGAAAACTAACAACCTTACGAAAACAATCAATTTTGGCATGATGAGTAGTTAACCAATCAATCCCTAAAATCACATCAAAAGCAAGTATCTTTAAAGAGATAAGGTCAATGTGTAAGGTAATGGTGCCAACTTGAATCAAACAAGATTTATAAACAAAGGATGTGATGAAAGTTTCTCCTAACTGAGTTTCCACAGATAGGTCAAAGTCAAATTTCTCCTGAGTCAAGTTTAAACGTTGAGCACATGCAGAGAGATAAATGAATGGGTAGCCCAGATCAAGTAAGGTATAAACTTCGCAAGAATTTATAAATAGCTTACCCGTGATCACCTCGTTGGGTTCCTCACATTATGACCAAATACAACAAACGCTCTTCCCTAATCGCTGACTTTGACTTTTCTAGGGCGACGCTCTTTTGAGTCACCGTCCTCATTGAACTAGGTTTCGCCATCGCATAATCTCGAGCGATATGTCCTTCCTTTCCACAATTATAGCATACCTTGAACTGCTAGGCGCGCTTGGACCGATATGTCCCTCTTTTCCGCATTTGTAGCATACGACCGGTGGTCGCTTCTCCTCCCTTAGAACCAACTTGTCGCTTGAGACCGCTCATCTTCATACGGTCGTTGTTAAATCTCCTCTTTTAAAATCTCCTCCTAACTCGCTTCTTCTATTTTCATGGCCATGATTACCACCAGAGTGGTTACCATTTCGTCCCGTCTGCTTTTTTCTCCGCAGTTATCATTATTCTCGCTGATCGCTATCTCTACGATACGATCCTCGGTCAGGTCCTCAACACTCCGTACTTTCGTTATCTCGCCTAATAATTGAGCCCTGCTTACAACATCCTCGAATAAAGAGAAAATTAATGAGAAATGAGATATCGACGATGCCGGTTTCAAACCTCTAAGAAACATCCGCGTCATACGCTCCTCATTCTCCACCAAATGAGGTGCAAACCGATAACTCTGTAAACTTTGCCTCGCATCGAGACACCGCCATGTTGTTTTGTTCCAATCGATGAACTCCACTTCTTTCATATGACTTAACACTTTCGTGAAAGTATTTGTCATTAAATAGCTTCAAACGCCTCCCAAGACATACCGAAAAGTACCGGATGGGTACGCTTCACGCACTCCCACCAAGAGTCCGCCTTCGCCACTTAACATAAAGGTGGCGAATGGAACCTTCTGTTCCTCTGCATCCCAAGACATCGAATATCTTGGTAATTTGTTTGACCCATGTTTCCGCCATGATCGGATCCGCTTTCCCTTAAATTCGTGGTCCCAACTCTTTGAATCGCTTGCTTCATGACAACCCGTGAATTGCTATCATTTCCTCCTCATTTTTTGAACACGAGTTTTCCGTCTCGATTTTGCATGAACCGCAAAAAAAACTTCTAAACATCCCCTCGCTCATCATCTCGCTTCAATGGTGTTGTTCACAGAGGAACATTGCCACTGTTGCACGCTTCTCCTCGTTGGTGAGTACAGTATCTCCACTGGCCTCATTTCCATTGTTAATATTCTCAATCGACATTCTCAAATCTTTATAAAAAAAACAAGGTTAATTAAGGAAATCAATATATCACATAATATCCCTATATAATCGACCAACTAACAAATAAGCTTAGGTAGGACACACTAGCGAAGGATTTACTCGCTCTCCCTCCTACTTCTATTTCCCGATCTCCGCCAGAGATCATATCCCTAAGCTCGATACCAACTGTGACGCCCCCAAAATAGGTATACATCACCTATTCGAGTTGTCAATACATGGTACGTAAACAACTACAACTTTATTATTACAACAAGAAACTGTGAGTTTGAATACAAATATTATCTTCTGCATAATATCTATACTCAAATAAATCCTCATCACATTTATTGATACATTATTTTACAAAATAGTGAGGACTACTAAACAATCCTTTCTAAAACCTTCATTCCATACCCGACTCGTACTTCGCTATATTCTCGCCTCCCGAGAAAAATGGAACAAAAGGAAAAGGGTGAGCTCAACTAGCTCAAGAAAGAATATTATGACTAAGATAATATACAACAAATTATCGTTAGTCTTCAACAGGAAAAATATAATAGAATACAATAGACAACAAATTTTAAATCAATATTCGCAATGAAATAATAATTCATTAGAAGAGTTAAGTAGAGAATGCAAACTACTATCTTCTATGTATGAATTTAAAAGTTCATCGCTCATCTTTTATCCCCAGAACATCAATCAATATACATCTCGAATCAAATATTCATCTTTGCACTACAAAGCCAAAGATATTCATCACTTGGTCATGTTCATTTAAACACTGCTCATCTTTGCACTACGAGCCAAAGATATTCTTCAGAAATCATTCATCTTTGCACTACAAAGCCAAAGATATTCTTAAGAAATCATTCATCTTTGCACTACAGTGCCAAAGATATTCCATAATATCATCATTTAAGACCGAGAATGATGAAAATATTTTTTTAAGAAACGAATCCAAAGTGAAACAAAATGACAAGGATTAAGGATTAAGGATTCGTACTTGGTTTTATCCACGCCCAAAATACCTCAAAAATAATCATAGTGGTGTAAAATTCAAAATGATCAAAACATGGATACAATCGTAGTTAGTATCCGTAATAGATGTTTTGGACTTAAAGAAGAAATTTTATTTTTCTATGAATAGCGATCAGATATACGTGAATAGTGCCGTGATACGTGAATAGTAACTCCAAACACCAAAAGATAGAAATTCCAAAAAAACATCTTCACGCTTTCATGAATAGTACCCGTGAATAAGAATTTCGTGAATAAGAACTCATGAATAATAACTTCGTGAATAGTAACTCATGAATATAGTAACCCATGAATAAGAACCCCGACATGAAAAAGTTCCAAATTTGATAAAAACTTCAGATCAACATTTCAGTATAAATTGAAGAAATAATATCATTACGAAAAAAATAATATCCCTTACCTCAAAAGATCAGTACTTCTAGCTAGAATACCGTATAAGTCTCAAGGAACTTTCAGACCGCTAGCAATACTCAAAGTATACTCAAAATACTCACAAGAATACGCCGATAATATAGAGAGAAAAACTTCAGCTTCGTGTGATTTTCAATTCTAACCTAAGCACCCTATTTATAGAAATTGCTTAAACACCAAAGCAGTAAAATTTAATAAATTAATATATATATATATATATCAAATTCATACGCCAACCTTAGAATTCAGATCCTAGCATTTCCCACATGCCACCTTCTAGAAAAGTAAGAAAAAAACGTTTTCATAAAATAAATAATTAAAACTTTCAAAAAATCAATTATTTGAGAGCTTCAAACTTCAATAATTCATAATAAATAGCCTTTCATCAGAAAATTCGAATCTCGCGAGTTTTTATAGGAAATTCAATTCTCTACAACTTTGCAGAAGAAAGTTTTTCCAAATTCCAAATGGAAATTGACCGAAATCTATAAACTACCGATTTTACAAAAGCTATAATCAAATTTCAAATAATAAATGGGGTCCAATTTACATGTTTAACATGTTTTAAACATTTATTGCAACAAAAATACTCTTCCTCCTCAGTATACTCATATATCCCACATTCGTTGTAAAAATATCACCGTTAATATATTATTAAAATAATATATTTAAATGAATTATTTTATCGTAAAAAGATAAAATTTCAATATTCAACAATTGTCACTATAAAAATTTTCTCCATCTATATCCACATAAAATCAATATTTTTCTCATCATATGAATCAATAATTAATTATTCATAAATAATATTACGTAATCACAATATTGAAACGTGCGCTTCCAGAAAGAGGGGCTTTCCAATAAGAATTTCTTCTTCATGGCGCCGCAATTAGGTGACCAAACCTCTCCTTAGATGTAACTTTCTAGACATTGCCAATAATGTTATCTAATAATATTATTCGAGATAATATGAATTATTGCTTCGATAATGAAAAATACCGTAATGACAATTATCAAAACAACAAAGAATATAAAATATCAACACGTTAATTATTAACTCAATAAAATATCGAATGAGAATTATCAGTAACCATTATTGAGTAGTGCCTTCTTCACGTAAGAATCAATAATTGGTGCAATACCGCAGCAACCGCTTCAACAACGCGTAGATAGTGTGTTTTAACCACCGGTTATTCCAACAAGATAATCTGCAACAACTACGCCGTTATTTAAAAACAACTTATATTTGTCGCTTTCTTCATCCAATCGCTCTTTACATATGGGCTCCACACATGGTCATCGCGCCATCGCATTTAATATTCCCGACAAAGATTTAATATTCCACGACCAAACGAATATTCCCTGACGATAATGAATATTTTATAACCACTTGCTTATTTTGAAATATTTGTGTATTTAACCCTTAACTATCCACATTAATCAAATCAACCCTTACTATTTCAAAATAATAAATAAAGGAAATTCCTTTTTATTTAAAAATTTTGGGGTCTTACATAAAAAGTGTGTCATCAACTTTATCACTGAGACTCAGCTTAATAAATAAACCACATCATTGAATCATCCCTGCACTATGGGCCAAGGATATTCATGTAATCACCAATGTTCATGATTATACCGAATAATCCCTGGTTATAATCATACCAACAACTGTCCATCAATGCACTACAAGCCAATGAGGACTTTTACCACATCATTTATAACATTACGGGTCATGATTATACCGAATGATCCCTGGTCAAAATCATATCAATCAACAGTCCATCTATGCACGTAAGCCAAAGATGACTTTCATCACAATATAAGCATGAGGATGATAACAATGATATAAGAATTCAATTAAAAGAAAGCAAATGATAAATTTTAAAGATTTATAATTTAATTTATCCATAATTCAATAATGTCCAAATTGCCAACACGATACTACTTTGTGGAGTAAAATTCAAGAATAATATCCATGTATCAAAATTAATTTGGATAGAAAAGAAATAAATTTTTCGGTGAATAGTACCTCGTGAATAGTACCCTGTGAATAGTACTTTGGGAATAGTACCACATGAATAGTACCCCGGCATAAAAAGTATCCCGAATACCCGAGTGAATAATATTTGAGAGAATAGTAACCAGGTGAATATTAACCCGTGAATAGTAACTTGTGAATAGTACCCTAGCATGAAAAGTGCCCCGAGTACCCGAGTGAATAATATTCAAATGAATAGTAACCGGGTGAATAGTAACCTGTGAATAGTATCCCGGGTGAAAATATTGATATTTAATAAGAAAGTTCATATCAATATTCCAATGAAACGATACTGGATGACGCGCAAAACTTCAAGGATATCCCACTAATTTCAGGGATTAAAGAAGCAATACTTACCGTAGTAAGTTTAGATTTAAGAATATAAAAAGAAATAACATAAAAAACTGCAAATGGATTTTCACCTGTCATGAGGTACGTAATCCGCGTAGACAGGTTATTTCGACATATAAAAGGTTGAATACAAAAAATAATATTCCTTATGAATACGAAAGAAATAATACCCCTTAAGAATACAAAAGAAATAACACCCCTTACCTTAGTAGAAGACTGGATAGTGCAATAGTGAATTGCAGAATACTCTTCTTCTTGCTCTCTATAGTTTCTCTCTCTATAGTGTCTCTTTTGAATCTTAGTGAATTGGTGAGAATGAAAGAAGAATTAAGCTTCTATTTATAGGAGAAATGACTAAATAGTAACTAATTCACAAACGGTCCAGATTGATTTACTATTAGAACGAACGGTCCAGATTGATTAATATTAAAACCACAACCGACGGTCCAGATTGATTTACTTTTAAAACCACCACTGACGGTCTAGATTGATTTACTTTTTAAAACCACCACCGACGGTCCAAATTGATTTACTATTAAAACCACCACCGACGGTCCATATTTATTTACTATTAAAACCACCATCGATGGTCCAAATTGATTTACTATTAGAACCACCATCGACGGTCCAGATTGATTTACTATTAAATCCACCACCAATGGTCCAGATTGATTTAACTTATTACACTTTAGTACCCCTAAAGTTTTCTAAGTTTGCATTATACCTCTCTAACTTTTGTAATTCACATATCTTTAATATACACATTCTTAATACTTTAACAATTATATATCATTAATATTATAACTCACAATATTTAACAACCAGATTATTCCCAGGAAAGAGGGGGCTTTCTGATAAGGATTTCTCCCTATTGACGAGTAATTAGGTGACTAAAACTCTCATCGACAGAACTTTTTAGACATCGTCAATATTGCAAATAATAATATGAATAACTTTGTTGTCTCAATTATTGATTTAATAATATAAAATATTATGCAGATGATACTGGGACAATAATTGAATCAAATAACGTGAGATACTATGCAACAATTACTGTAGCAATAATTAAGAAAATTGAGTGGCTTCTTACGTAAGCATGAATAATCAATATCGTGTGCTACTATGCAACTACGCGTATTATAGTACTTTTACCACCGGGTAGTTCAACAGTTTAACGATAAAACTTTCGCCGTTATTTTTATAAAAAGATATTTTTGTCGTTTTCTAACTCCAACAGTTATTCCGTTGTGGGCTCCACCAATGATGATGTCGTCGTATGGATATTCCCTAACAAAAAGAATATTCCCCGATCAATCAAATATTTTATATCACTTTGCTTACTTTGCAAAAAAATTCATATATCACCCTTAACTTTAACCTTTTATCAATTAAACCATTTATTAAATAGAATAATAATTATAAGAAAATTGAATACTTTCATTTCATAAAATTCGGGGTCTTACAATTTCCCCTCCATATGAAATTTTTCCCTCGAAATTTACGTACGTACCTGGTATGCCGAAGAGATGAGGATACCTCGTCAGATTCTAACTCTTGAGGTATAACCTTTGAGCGTAGAATATGTTCCTTTTTATCCAAGATTTTAACAGGTACTTCTTCATATGCTAAATCTTCTGCTATCTCATCTAGTTTTCATTCAATAATGTGGTTCGAGTCGTCCACATATTTACGTAACATAGATATGTGAAAAACATTATGAACACGAGATATACTTGGCAGTAAAGCGAGTCTATACGCCACAGTTCCTACTCGATCGAGGATTTTAAATATACCAATAAAATCGAGGGTTGAGATTTCCACTCTTCGTCATTCTTTCTTCTAGAATAACGCCCTCATGAACCTTCTTCTTCACATTCATCAGCTCTGAGTCTGTAGCTTGATCGACTTTAACTTTATCGATTAAAGTCGGTTTAAATCATATATTCGCTATTATCACATGGGTCCCTGGAGTCTTTAACTCTATCTCCATCCTTTGCAAGTCATACGAAATGGGTTTTTGTGTTAACAATATCACACTCTTATACGTATACGATCTTCTACTCAACGCGTCAGCTACCACATTCACTTTTCTAAGATGGTATTGAATGGTATTATCGTAATCTTCAACAACTCGAGCCAACGTCTTTGGCGCATGTTACATTTGTTTTAGATGAAGAAGTATTTGAGGGTTTTGTACCGGATTTAAGGTCGATACAAAATTCAATTTCATGCTCTGGGGTAGGCCAGGAAGTTCTTCGAGGAATACGTCAGGAAATTTTTTAACAATGGAATTATCATTTAAATCTGACGTATTTTTGTTTAAATCTATGATATGGGCTAAGAAATCTTTACATTCATTTTTCAATAAACGAATAGCTTTATAGCTTAAGATGACAGTGATTAACTTTAGTGGTTTGGTTGTTTGAATTCGCATAATAGGTTGGTTAGGAATATGAAAGCTAACAACCTTACGAAAACAATCAATTTTAGCATGATGAGTAGTTAATCAACCAATTCCTAAAATTACATCGAATGCAAGTATTTTCAAAGAGATAAGATCGACAGGTAATGTGAAAGTGTCGATTTGAATCAAACAAAATTTATAAATAGTGGAGGTAACGAAGGTTTCTCCTAACAAAGTTTCAACCAATAAGTCAAAGTCTAATTTCTCCGGAGTCAAATTTAAACGGTGAGCGCAAGTAGGAGAAATAAAAGAATGGGTAGAACCGGTATCTAATAAGGTATATACTTCGCAAGAATTTATAATTAACTAACCCGTGCTAACTTTGTTCGGGTTACTTACTTTTTGAGAAGTCACAAAAAATGCTCTTCCTGAAATCGCCGACTTTGTTTTATCCGTATCCGCCTTTGGTGTTACCATCCCAGCTGGACTTGATTTTGCTACAGGACAAAATTGAGCTATATGACCATCTTTTCCACAACTAAAACATACCTTGGAAGGCTGTAGACAGTTTGAACTTATATGTCCCTCATCTCCGCATCTGTAGCATCTAATTGGCGGTCGTTCCCCTCCCCTTGAATTTGTTGCTGGTGCCGACGTCTTCCCATCAACGTTAAATCTTCTCTTCTTAAAATTTCCACTTGAATCATTTCTTCTATTATCTTGGCCATGATTACCACCGAAGTGGTTACTATTTCTGGCATATTGATTCCCTCCACGTTTGTTGTCACCACTTCGATGACTGCTACCATTGGTATTATCGACTTGCCGACTACTCTCTCTTGGTTGGGTTGACTCATTATCACGCTCCAATAACTGAGCCCTATTTACAACATCTGAATACAAACACAGTTTGTGAGATATTAGGTATTGACATACTTCGGATCTCAAACCTCGCAGAAACATTCGCGTCAATCTCTCCTCATTATCAACCAAATGGGATGCGAACCGGGACAACTCGACAAACTTAGCCTCGTACTGCGACACGGTCATATTATTTTGTTCCAACTTGATAAACTCCACCTCCTTCATGTGACGAATACTTTCGGGAAAGTACTTATCATTGAACAGTTCTTGGAACTTTTCCCAAGACATTTTGAGTGTGGCAGGCTGAGTACGCTTTACTGAGTCCCACCAGTAATCTGTCTCTCCTCTCAACATGAAGGTGGCAAAGGGAACCTTTTGCTCCTCAGAGCATCCCAAGACTTCAAATATCTTGGTGATCAGCTTTATCCATGTCTCCACCTTAAGTGGTTCTGGCTTTCCCCAAAACTCCAATGGTCCCAACTCCTTGAATTGCTTAGCGGTGACCATCTGTGAGTTGCCATTGTTTCCACCTGCATTTTGAACACGAGCCGCTCTCGCATGATGTTGCATGAATTGCATAAAGCCTCTAAACATCCCATCGTTCATCATTTGATCAGTGTTTTTGTTTAACTAAGGATTATTGTCTTCCTATTACACATTATCCTGGGTATTGATCGTTGGTGACTCAACGGTTTCATGTGCCTCATTGCCAATCTCAACATTTTCAAATGCCATTTTCAAACACTGCCACAAAACAAGGGTTAATTAACATGTCACATATTATCACTATACTATGACTGACCAATTAAATACCAAATAAACTTAGGTAGGTCATACTAGCGAAGGAATTCGTCGTCTCTACCCTCCTAGTTCTTGTCTCACAACTCAGCCATGGATCATATCCCTAAGCTTTGATACCAACTGTGAGTCCCCCAAAATAGGTATACATCACCCATCTTGGGTCGCCAAATACATGGTACAAAATTCACATACAACTTAATTATACAAATGTCATGTAACATACGACAAAACATAAGCTGAGAGTTTTAAAACGAATATTGTCTTCTGGACAATATCCACACTCAATGGAGTCCTCATTACAATTATTATCATACTATTTCACAAAATAGTGAGGACTACTAATGCACTATCTTGGACCATCACTCTGTTCCCCGACTAGTCCCGGCTATGTTCTCATTTCCTGAAGAGAATAATGAGAGCAAAAGGGTGAGCTCAACTAGCCCAGTAAGAAATATTATGACTAAGATAATGTAGAATAAGTTATCGTTAGCCTTCAATAATGTTAAACTGATAGAAAATATTAGACAACAAGTTTAACTGCAGCGGAACAAACAATCCATTAGAAGAGTCAAGTAGAGCATGATATCTACTATCTTCTATGATTTAAAAAGTGTTTCATCAACTTTATCGCTGAGACTCAGCTTAATAAATAAACCACATCATCGAATCATCCCTGCACTACGTGCCAAGGATATTCATGTAATAATCAATGTTCATGATTATATCGAATAATCCCTGGTTATAATCATACCAACAACTTTCCATCAATTCACTACAGGCCAATGAAGACTTTTACCACATCATTTGTAGCATTACGGGTCATGATTATACCGAATGATCCCTGGTCATAATCATACCAACCAACAGTCCATCTATGCATGTAAACTAAAGATGACTTTCATCACAATATAAGCATGAGGATGATGACAATGATATAATAACTCAATTAAAAGAAAGCAAATGATAAATTTTAAAGATTTATAATTTAATTTATCGAGAATTCAATAATGTCCAAATTGTCAACACGATACTGCTTTGTGGAGTAAAATTCAAGAATAATATCCATATATTAAAAATAATTTGGATAAAAAAGAAATAAATTTTTCGGTGAATAGTACCCCCTGTGAATAGTACCCCGGCATGAAAAGTGCTCCGAATACCCGAGTGAATAATATTTGAGTGAATAGTAACTGGGTGAATAGTAACTCATGAATAGTACCCCTGGCATGAAAAGTGCCCCGAATACCCGAGTGAATAATATTCTAGTGAATAGTAACCAGGTGAATAGTAACCCGTGAATAGTACCCTAGGTGAAAATATTTGTATTTAATAAGAAAGTTCATATCAATATTCCAATGAAACGATACTGGATGAAGTGCAAAACTTAAAGGATATCCCACTAATTTCAGGGATTATAGAAGCAATACTTACCATAGTAAGTTTAGATTTAAGAATATGAAAATAAATAACATACTAAACTGCAAATGGATTTTCACCTATAATGTGGTACGTAATCCGCGTAGACAGGTTATTCCGACATATTAAAGGATGAATATGAAAAATAGTATTCCTTATGAATACGAAAGAAATAATACCTCTTAAGAATACAAAAGAAATAACACCCCTTACCTTAGTAGAAGACTGGATACTGCAATAGTGAAGTAGCAGAATACTCTTCTTCTTGCTCTCTATTATTTCTCTCTCTATAGTGTCTCTTGTGAATCTCAGTGAATTGGTGAGAATGAAATAAGAACTAAGCTTCTATTTATAGGAGAAATGACTAAATAGTAACTAATTCACAAACGGTCCAGATTGATTAACTATTAAAATGGACGATCCAGATTAATTACTATTAAAACCACAATCGACGGTCCAGATTGATTTACTTTTAAAACTACCACCGACGGTCCAGATTGATTTACTATTAAAACCACCACCGACTGTCCAAATTGATTTACTATTCAAAACACCATCAACGGTACAGATTGATTTACTATTAGAACCACCATCGACGATCCAGATTGATTTACTATTAAAACCACCACCAATGATCCAAATTGATTTAACTTATTACACTTTAGTACCCCTAAAGTTTTCCAAGTTTGAATTATTCCCCTTTAACTTTTGTAATTCACTTATCTTCAATATATACATTCTTAATACTTCAATACATCATTAATATTATAACTCACAATATTTAACAACCAGATCATTCCCAGGAAAGAGGGGGCTTTCCGATAAGGATTTCTCCTTATTGGCGCGCAATTAGCTGACCAAACCTCTCCTCGACAGAACTTTGTAGACATCGTCAATATTGCAAACAATAATATGAATAACTTTGTTGTCTCAATTATTGATTTAATAATATAAAATATTATGCAGATGATACTGTGACAATAATTAAATCAAATAACGTGAGATATTACGCAATAATTACTGTAGCAATAATTGAGAAAACTGAGTGGCTTCTTACGTAATCATCAATAATCAATACCGTGTGCTATTATGCAACCACGCGTATTATTGTACTTTTACCACCGGGTAGTTCAACAGTTTAACGATAAAACTTTCGCCGTTATTTTTATAAAAAGATATTTCTGTCATTTTCTAACTCCGACAGTTATTCCGTTGTGGGATCCACCAATGATGATGTCGTCGTACGGATATTCCCTGACAAAAAGAATATTCCCCGACCAATAGAATATTTTATATCAACTTGCTTACTTTGCAAAAAATTTCACATATCACCCTTAACTTTAACCTTTTATCAATTAAACCATTTATTAAATAGAATAATAATTATAAGAATATTGAATAATTTCATTTCATAAAATTTGGGGTCTTACATCGAGATTTTCCCATATATATATATATATATATATATATATATATATATATATATATATATATATGAGAGGTTTGATCTGTCAATCCCCACACATTACGGGTTTCTGTCAGTCATAAAGACTTAGCCACCCATGTTGATTTGTTCAACCAGACACCCTAGGAGTATGCATATCATCCTATCTTAATAACCCCCGATCATTGCTACAAATGTCGGTCATAAATAACCCCCAGTCAATGTATAATTGTTGGTCGTGTATAGTATCAGTATATATATCTATACCAAAACAGTATTGTTTTCATCACAGTTTATGCTTTGATATCAAATCAAAACCAATTTATGCAAATAACCGTTTATTTCATTTTGCTATGCTTAAACAATAAGTAATAACCTTCCAACCAGAGATATCACAAATAATGTATATAACAAGATCATATATGATAAATAGAAGACCTGCATTTAATATACAAATTAAATGAAGTTAGAAAACTTGTCTGATCGACGAACAACTATTTAATGTTATTTGAAACTGTCTATGCAACCTAAATATGTTTATAACAGTCGCTAGAATAAATAATAGCTAACATCTAGTCAAACTATGAATGTCTGTGTTGATTTTGATGTTCATTCGGTGCTTTATTACTTTATCAACTAATTATCTAGTTAGTTTTTCAGTAAACTTTATTTAAAAGCTTCAATTTGTTATTTAACATAATTTCCAGAAGTTCATAATAATTTTTAAATGATTAATATCATTTTCAAATGATTTATTATTATTCATAATGATTTTTAAATCGTCGATATTATTTTTATTATCATTAATAATGATTTTTAAATCATTAATAATATTTTAAATAATTACTTATCATTTATAATGATTTTTAAATCATTAATTTTATTTCTAAATAATTAATAATCATTTGTAATGATTTTTAAAACATTAATATCATTTTTAAATAATTAATTATCATTTATAATGATTTTAAATCATTAATATCATTTTAAATAATTTGGCTATCATTAATATTTAAATAAATTAAATATTAATGAAATTTATGTCAAAAATATTAAAAATTCTTTATTATTAATTAAAATGTATTTTCAAAGTCAATCATTAATTATTAATAATTATTTATTTCTATTTATTTTAATTATTTTTATTAGAAACCGTCGCTAAAGATTTTGGCGACAGAAAGTGTTGCAATAAGTGTTCTTGAGCTATAAAGAACAACTCTTAGATGCCTACTTTGACTATCCTTAATTCCTAATTACCTATGATCGTTCAATGGAATTTGACCCTAAATAACTTTCAACCTGTTCATTAGTTGGTTGATCTACTGTCATAGATTTGTAGTAGACATGATAAGAAATAAAAGTATTACACTCTAATATCTTAACACTATCAAAAATTGAAGATCTAAGCCATTCAAACGGCTGTCAGATCCTGTTCATCCTACTTTCTGCTAGAATTTCTAGTAAACCAAATTCGTGTCTGGTCAACGACTTTTGACCATTTGTATATAGCAACATGTTGATGTATTAAGTGATCTAATGTCATGGTTTTGTAATATATGTTACAAGGTACAATAGTGATACACTTATATGACCTATACACATAGCAGAGTGAAGATCAAAGTCATTCAAAATCTTGTCAGAGGCCTGATGATGTTTCTGGGTTTTCCAGAAACTGAAACCATGATCGGTCAACGGGTTTTGATCATCAATATCTTGCAATCTATGCATCTTATGGTCATGATTCCACTTCTAGATTAATAACCTCGTGACATACTACAACTAGGATACATTAAATAGCTCAAACGACTAAAGGATCCAGATCTACAAGCCCTGGAATTTGACTGTCAGGCCTAGTTTTTAGGGTTTTTGACAGTTTGTGTAAATCTTCATTTTGAAGCATTTAAATGTTATGGATTCAAGTTTAACCAACCCAGATCACTAAATAACATACTAATGAACATATTTAAACATTCAAACATATAATCTATTGAAGCTTAAATGATCTAGCATAGATTAGGGTTTCTTACCTTTTTAAGCAATCTTTTGATTATCACTTTCTGATTCTGATCTTGTGTTGCTAAGAACTGATTATGGATCATAAGGTAATGTATTTAAAGTGTAAAATTCATTGATCTAATGGTTTGAAGCTTAGCTAGGTATAAATAAATAAAGTAGGGGCTAAATGGTCTTTTAATCCATTTTTATTTGACAACTAGTTTGATTCATTGAATGATCTGATGACATGTGTCAAGTAGAGGCTGGTGAAGTTGTTTTAGATCACATGGCATATCTTAACTACTATATGTAAGACCCCAACTTTTTGAATGAAGATTAAATTTTCTCGAAATATATTTTTGAATATTATGGTGTGGATTTGATATAATGTTATAGTTGTGAGTAATATTTACAAATTTTGCAAAGTATGCAAGTTGTTATATAATATTCGATTGGTGGGGAATATTCGCTTTTAACAGGAAAATTCGCATAACCAAGACAATCATTGGTGGACCCCACAATGTAATTATTGTTTGATTGAGAAAACGACAAAAATACTTAATGAAAATAACGGCGGAAGTTTTACCGTTAACTCGTTGAAACACCCGGTGTTAAAAGTACAATGTACGCTGGCGTGGTTGCATAGTAGCACACACCAGATTGATTATTGATGCTTACGTGAGAAGTCACTCGCTTATACTCAATTATTGCTACAATGAATTGCTTTGCATCATATCTATCATATTATTGATTCAATTATTGTCACAAGATCATTTACAAAATGTTTTTTATTAAATCAATACTTGAGACGACAAAGTTATTCATATTATAAATTACAATATTTACAATGTCTAGAAGTTCACATCGAGGAGAGGTTTGGTCACCTAATCAAGGCGCCATGATAGGGAGAAATCCTTATTGAAAGCCCCATCTTTCCTAGGAACGACTTTGGTTGTTAAATATTGTGAGTTATAATATTAATAATGAATGTTGTTCTGAGTTGAATTTGGAGACGCGATGTGATATTTGAGTCCTAACGATGAAATTAGTAAAAATAGTCTATAAACACAAAAATTTTCGGGATTCACTATTTGGTCAAAAAGTCAACAGTTGACTTTTTTGGGAAAAGTCAAACTTTGAAATTTCAAATTTTATATTTTTGATAAAAATGGTTTCATTGTGTTGGAATTATTTGTGTTAGTGAAAATCGACAATTATTTCGATAATAATTGATGTCTGGAGGTTATATTGACCAATCGGGTATTTAACCGGATAAATGAGCAATTGATTGCTATTATTTCACATGATTATAACTATTTGTTCACATGTGTATACTATTGTGTCACATTCTTGTTACTATTAGGGGAGTTGGTTTAAAATTGATAATACTTACATGACTAAATTAAAAATGGAGGTATAGATGGAGGTACTATACTGAAATTCGTATTTTTCACATGATTATACTATTGATTCGCATGATTGAACTATTGATTCACATTATTTACTATTAGGGGAGTTGGTGCAAGAATGATAATACTTGCAGGACTAAATTATAAATGAAAGAAAAGTTGGAGGTATTGTACTGTAATTTTCGAGCCCCAAAATGTGCAATTATCGAAACTATATTTTCCTATAAATAGAATCTCATTGTTCCTTCATTTCTCACTAATTCACAAAAGCTTTAGGGCGATTATTATAGAGAGAAATTATAGAAAGAAGAATAGAAGTCTACTACCTCACTATTCCAGTATCCAGTTTTTCTAAAGGTAGGGAGTATTATTTCTTTCTTATCCATGAAGAGAACTTCTGTTATTCCATTCTTTATTATTCTCGTTGAATAACTCAGATACGCTGCCAATACCCTATACTTGGTGAAATTCTTTTGTTGTTCCATTCTTTATCATTCTCATTGGAACATCACATGCATACGTTCTACACCTACACCACCGGTTCCATTCTTTTATTATTCATTTGAATATCCATGTCATGCGTTTTACACTCGGACTGATTCCATCTTTATTATTCTGTTGGAATATCCTGTCTCATGCGTTCTCACGCCGACCTAATTTCGCCTTTTTTATTATTCTCATTGAAATATCATCGTATCAGACGCTTTTTACGACTGATTCCGCCTTTTTATTATTCTCCGCTGGAATATCATATGCATGTGAGTTTTATTAGGACTGATTCCGTTATTTATTATTCTCGTTGGAATAACTCGCTGTGTGTGGTCTATCGCATGCCTGGTGATTTTTTTTGTTATTCAATTCCTTTTTATACTCAGTTGGTTAAAGTTTTGACTTCTATACTCCATGAAATTAGTGGAATATCCTTGATATTTGCGCTTCATCCAGTATCTTTTCATGGAAATATTCTTCTGAGCATTCTTGAATTTTACTCTACAAAGAAGTATCATGTTGACAATTTGGACGTTATTAGATCCTAGATAAAATAATTCTTGAACTTGTTTTTATGAATTCTTATATCATTGTCATCATCCTCATGTTTATATTTTGTTGAAAGTCATATGTGGCCTATAGTGCATAGATGGACTTGGTATGATTATGACCAGGGATTATTCGGTGTAATCATGACCGTAATGTTACAAATGATGTGGTAAAAGTCCTCATTGGCCCGTAGTGCATTGATGGGCAGTTGTTGGCATGATCATGACTATTATTGAATACACAAATATTCTTGGCCTGTAGTGCATGGATAATTGTGGTCGTGATACTAAAGAATATCCTTGGTAGTAGTGCGAGGGTGATTCGATTATGTGGATTATTTATTGTCGAGTCCCAAATGATAAAAGTGATGAAAAACATTTTAAATCATAAAAGATATTAGATTTTATTCTCTACTTGACTCTTTTAATGGATTGTTTATTCCGCTGCAGTTAAACTTGATGGTTGTTATATTGTATCAGTTTAACACTGTTGAAGGCTAACGATAATATATTCTGCATTATCTTAGTCATAATATTTCCCATCTGGGCTAGTTGAGCTCACCCTTTTACTTTTATTGTTCTCTTCGTGAAATGAGAACGTAGCGAGGACTAGTCGGGGAACGGGAGTGACGGACGGATGATAGCATTAGTAGTCCTCACTATTCTGTGAAATAGTGTAATAATAATTGTATTAAGGACTCCTTTTGAGTTTGTATAATCTCTAGTAGACAATATTTGTATTCAAACTCACAGGTTATGTTTTGTCGTATTGTACCACATAATTGTATTATTAAGTTGTATTTGAATTTATGTACCATGTAAGTGGCGACCCAAGATGGGTGACGTATACCTAATTTTGGGGGCATCGCAGTTGGTATCAAAGCTTAAGGATATGATCCCTGGCTAAGATGTGAGGCTAGAACTAGGAGGGGAGAGACGGGGAATTCCTTCGCTAGTATGACCTACCTAAGTTTATTTGGTATTTGATTGGTCGGTCAGAGTATAGTGATAATATGTTGCATGTCAATTAACCCTTGTTTTGTGGTAGTGTTTTAAAATGGCATCCGAGAATGTTGAGAACATCAATGGAGCACAGGAGACCGTTGAGTCTCCACAGATCAATAACCAGGACAACGTGCATCAGGAAGGCGGCAATCCTCATACAAACAACAACAGTAACCAAATGATGAACGATGGAATGTTCCGAGGCTTCATGCAATTCATGCAACATCAGACGAGAGCGGCTCCTGTTCAAAATACAGGTGTAAACACAGGAAACTCTCGGATGGTCACCACTAAACAGTTCAAGGAGCTGGGACCACCAGAGTTTATTGGAGAGCTAAAATCACTAAGGCAGAAGCATGGATAAAGCAAATCACCAAGATATTTGATGTCTTGGGATGCTCCGAGGAGCAAAAGGTTCCATTCGCCACCTTTATGTTGCGTGAAGAAGCAGACATCGGTGGGAATCAGAAAAGCGTACCCAACTGACACGACTTCAAGATGTCTTGGAAGAAGTTCCAAGAGCTGTTCAAAGATAAGTACTTTCCCAAAAGTATTCGTCAGATGAAGGAGGTGGAGTTTATCAAGTTGGAACAAAACAATATGACCGTGTCGCAATACGAGGCTAAATTTGCGGAGTTATCCCGGTTTGCATCCCATTTGGTCGTTAATGAGGAGCGAATGACACGAATGTTTTTAAGAGGTTTGAAACCGGAGATACGTCAATATCTTATTTCTCATAAATTGTGTTTGTATTCAAATGTTGTAAATAGGGCTCAGTTGTTGGAGCGCGATAACGAGTCAACGCAACCAAGAGAAAGCAGCCGGCATAATGAAAATACAAGTGATAACAGTCATCGAAGCGGTGACAACAAACGTGGAGGGAATCAACATGCCAGAAATGGTAACCACTTCGATGGTAATCATAGCCAAGACAGTAAAAATGGACATTTTAAGAAAAGGAGATTCAACAATGATGGAAAGACGTCAGCACTAGCAACCGTGGTTAAGGAAGGAGAACGGCCACCTATCATATGCTTCAAATGCGGAGGGGAGGGACACATCAGTCCAAACTGCGCGATGCCGTCCAAAGCATGTTATAATTGTGGAAGAGAAGGTCACTTAGCTCGATTTTGTCATTCACCGAAGACAAATTCAGCTAGGATGGAGGCACCAAAGGTCGTCCCAGAAAAGTCAAAGTCGGTAGTGCAAGGGAGAGCGTTTGTTGTGACCTCCCAGAAAGCAAGGAACCCAAACGAGGTTATCACGGGTAAGCTTATCATAAACTCTAGTGAAGTCTATACCTTATTTGATACCGGTTCTACCCAATCTTTTATTTCTCCTACTTGCGCTCAACGTTTAAATTTGACTCCAGAGAAATTAGACTTTGACTTATCTGTTGAAACTCCATTAGGAGAAACCTTCATTACATCCACTGTTTATAAGTCTTGTTTGATTCAAATCGGTAACCGCACATTACCTGTCGATCTTATCTCCTTAAAAATACTTGCATTTGACGTCATTCTAGGGATTGATTGGTTAACTACTCATCATGCTAAAATTGATTGTTTTCGTAAGGTTGTTAGCTTTCATATTCCTAATAAACCTATTATGTGAATTCAAGCGACCAAACCATTAAAATCAATCACGGTCATCTCAAGCCACAAAGCTATTCATTTATTGAAAAACGGATGTCAAGCTTTCTTAGCTCATGTCACGGATTTAAACAAAAATACGTCAGATTTGAAGGATATTTCTATTGTTAATAAATTTCCTAACGTATTCCCTGAAGAACTTCCTGGCCTACCCCCAGAGCGTGAAGTTGAATTTTGTATCAACCTTGAACCCGGTATAAAACCCATTTCCAAAGTCCCATATCGAATGGCTCCTATTGAACTTCAGGAGTTAAAGACCCAATTGCAAGAATTGTTAGACATTGGTTTCATTCGTCCTAGTACGTCTCATTGGGGTGCTCCTGTTCTATTCGTGAAGAAGAAAGATGGGAGTATGCGACTTTGTATTGATTATCGGGAGTTGAATCATGTTACCATCAAAAATAGGTACCCATTGCCACGTATTGATGACCAGTTTGATCAGTTACAAGGAGCATAATTTTTTTCAAAGATCGATCTTCATTCTGGATATCATCAGCTGAAGGTTAAAACTGAGGATATTCCAAAGACTGCCTTCAAAACTCGGTACGGGCATTATGAATTCTTAGTCATGTCTTTTGGATTGACTAATGCTCCTGCTGCCTTCATGGATATGATGAACCGAGTATTCAAGGAATATTTGGATCACTTTGTGGTCGTCTTTATTGATGACATCCATATTTATTCCAAAAGCCATGAAGATCATGTGCAACACTTGAGGCTGATAATCCAAAAGCTTCGTGAATATAAGCTTTATGCCAAGTTAAAGAAATGTGAGTTCTAGCTTGAAGAAGTAGCATTCCTTGGGCACGTAGTATCAAGTCATGGAATATCCGTTGACCCGACAAAGATTGAAGCTATTCAAAGCTGGGAGCAACCCAAATCATTGACCGAAGTACTTAGCTTTCTCGGTTTAGTTGGTTATTATCGGAGATTCATGGAAGGATTTTTTCTAATCGCTACTCCATTAACTCAGCTGACTCGGAAAGATACAAAGTTTGGTTGGAGCGAGGAATGTGAGAAGAGTTGTCAAGAACTCAAAAGGAGACTCATTTCAGCACCTGTTCTGACAATACCATCTGGTTCGGAGGATTCACATCATCATCTGATGATGCTTCGGACAAAGGGTTAGGATGTGTTCTCATGCAACATGGGAAAGTCATAGCCTATGCCTCAAGACAACTCAAAGAATATGAGAGGAATTATCCTACTCATTATTTAGAGTTGGCAACTATTTTTTTCGCAATTAAAATTTGGAGGCATTACTTGTATGGAGAGAAAATGGAGATCTTTACGGATCATAAAAGCCTCAAATATTTTTTCACTCAAAAAGAAACTCAACATGCAACAATGACGTTGGCTTGAACTGTTGAAAGATTATGATCATACCATCCAATACCATCTTGGAAAAATGAACGTGGTAGCTGACGCATTGAGTAGAAGATCATATGCGGGTACGAGTGCAATATTCACAACACAAAAGCCCATTTTGTGTGACTTGCAAAGGATGGAGATAGAGTTAAAGACTCCAGGGACCCATGTGATGATTGCGAATATACGAGTAAAACTGACTTTAATTGATAAAGTTAAAGTTGCTCAAGTTATAGATCCGGAGCTAATGCGTATGAGGAAGAAAGTGCAAGAAGGTGCTATGCCGGAAGCAAGAATCGATGAAGAAGGAATACTTCGAGTCAACTCCAGACTTTGTGTTCCTAACGACCCTGATTTAAAGTATAAAATCATGATGGAGGCGCACAACACACCGTTTGCAATCCATCCTGGGAGTACCAAAATGTATCGTGATCTTCGTCATACATTTTGGTGGAGCAATATGAAGAGAGAGATAGCACTATTTATCTTAAGGTGTCTAATTTGTCAACGAGTTAAAGCGGAGCATCAAGTACCAAATGGTCCATTGCAACCACTTGAAATTCCAGAATGGAAGTGGGAGCACATTACCATGGATTTCGTTACCGGTCTTCCCAAAGTTTCTCAAGGCATAGATGCGATTTGGGTCATTGTTGATAGATAGACCAAGTCTGCTCATTTCTTACCGATACGAGAAACTTAAACACTTGAACATCTTGCTCGTATGTATATAAACGAGGTTGTAAGATTGCATGGTATGCCAGTATCCATAGTTTCTTATCAAGACCCAAGATTCACTTCAAGATTTTGGGTTAGTTTGCAAAAAGCTATGGGCACGGATTTACGATTTAGCTCCGCATATCATCCTCAGACGGACGAGCAGTCGGAGAGGACGATTCAAACTCTTGAAGATCTATTAAGACTCTATGTCCTTGACTTCAAGGGAAGTTGGGACAAGTTCTTACCATTGGTGGAGTTTTCCTACAACAATAGTTATCAAGCAAGTATTGGCATGGCTCCATTCGAGGCGTTGTATGGAAGAAAGTGTCATTCTCCAGTATGCTGGGATGAGGTGGGTGAAGCAACGTTGTTGGGACCAGAGTTGGTACGTATGACTACGGAAAAGATTCAAATAATCCGAAAATGTATAAAAACCTCACAAGATCGACAAAAGAGTTATGCTGATCTTCATCGAAAGGACATATAATTCGATATAGGAGATCATGTGTTATTACGTGTTGCTCCATGGAAAGGAGTTACAAGATTTGGAAAGAGAGGAAAGATCAATCCTCGATTCATCGGCCCATTTTAATCCTCGATCGAGTAGGAACTGTGGCTTTATAGACTTGCAAGCACGCTTAAGTATGTCTCGTGTTCATAACATTTTTCACATATCCATGTTACGTAAATATGTGAAAGACCGAACCACATTATTGAGTTAGAACCGAAGACGAAATAGAGGAAGATTTAATGTATGAAGAGGTTCTGTTAAAATCTTGGATAAGAAGGAACATATTCTACGCTCCAAGGTTATACCTCAAGTCAAAGTTTTGTGGAGAAACCACGATGTTGAGGAAATGAATTTGGGAGTTAGAATCAAAATGAAATCAAAGTATTCTCACCTCTTCGACATATCAGTATTTAATTCCTAATTTCGACGACGAAAATTTCATAAGAAGGGAGGTTGTAAGACCCCAACTTTTTGAATGAAGATTAAATTTTCTCGAAATATATTTTTGAATATTATGGTGTGGATTTGATATAATGTTATAGTTGTGGGTAATATTTACAAATTTTACAAAGTACGCAAGTTGTTATATAATATTCGATTGGTCGGGGAATATTCGTTTTAACAGGAAAATTCAGATAATTCAAGACAATCATTGGTGGACCCCATTAATGAAATTATTGTCGGATTGAGAAAACGAAAAAATACAAAAATACTTTTATGAAAATAACGGCGGAAGTTGTACCGTTAACTGTTGAAACACCCGATGTAAGAGCCCAACTTATTATTAATGAAATTTAATTTTCTCTATTTATTATTTTGAAATAGTAAGGGTTGATTTGATTAATGTGGATAGTTAAGGGTTAAATACGCAAATATTTCAAAATAAGCAAGTGGTTATAAAATATTCATTTTTGTTCGGGAATATTCGTTTGGTTGTGGAATATTAAATCTGCTTCGGGGAATATTCGTATCGACCTAAAGCTGACCATGTGTGGGCCCCATAACTGGAAAGCGATTGGATGAGGAAAACGACAAAGTTTGGGTGGTTATAAATAACGGTAGTAGTTATTACCTGTTAAGACCGTTGGAATACCCGGTGGTTAAAATACGATGTCTGGCGTGGTTGCACAAGATAGCACACCAGTATTGCATATGTTGTTGAATTATTGATCCTTACGTAAGAAGGTACTACTCAATAATTTTCACGAGTGAATTCTTGCGCTCAATATTTTATTTTATTGATTCAATAATTGTTGCGTTGATATTTTATATTATTATTGTTTCAATAATTGTCACTACACAAGATTTCCCATTATCGGATCAATAATTCATATTATTTGAATAATATTATTAGATAACATTATTGGCAATGTCTAGAAGTTACATCTAAGGAGAGGTTTGGTCACCTAATTGCTTGCGCCAAGAAGGAGAGATCCTTATTGGAAAGCCCCTCTTTCCTGGGAAACGCCTGGTTTGTCATAAATGTGATTCTGTAATATTATTTGTGAATAATTAATTATTGATTCATATGATAAGGAAATATTTATTTTATATGGATATAAATGATGGATTTATTTATGTGGTTATTAATGAAGGAATTAATGCTGAGATGTTTTGTTTGTATTTTGTCGGATTGGAGGTATTAAAAGATCAAATCGGTGTTATTACAGCTTCATTGTGTGAGTTATAATATTTAATCCGAATAGTTGGATCGTTGTAATTTTGGATATGTTATACATATATAAGTTGAGTATATGTCCACAAATTTTGAACCGTTAAAGATGAGCGTATAATTTATTATGAATTTTAAGAGGTGACTGATTCAGAAATTAGGTTATAAATGATTTTGGTGGAAAATTCTAGAATTGGTGGGCCCCACTTTTGGTTGGTGAGAAATGTGCTCAATTGAATTTTCAAATGTGGTGGGTGGGAATAGTAGCGGTAAAAATTTATCGAAGTTGCGAGTTAAGTCTGCTTTGCGTCTTAACATTTTCCTATAAATAGAGGCTAAGTTAGAATTGAAAATCACACCGTAAACAAAGTTTTCTCTTTCTCTCTCTATATTATTGAGCGTATTTTGTGAGTATTTAGATACTTTGAGAGTTCTTTATTCAAGATAAGTTTCATTCAAAGATCACTTCCTACCTTTCCTTCCAAGTCTTGATTCTTTGAGGTAAGGGATATTATTTTTTTCAGTAATGATATTATTTCTTCAATATCATTATCTTTGAAATGTTGATCTGAAGTTTTTATCAAATTTGGAACTTTTTCATGCTCTGGGTTACTATTAATGAGTTACTATTCACGAGTTACTATTCATGAGTTACTATTCACGAGTTACTATTCACGAGTACTATTCATGAAGCGTGAAGATGTTTTTGTGGAATTTCTATCTTTTGGTGTCTGAGTTACTATTCACGATATCTGACTATTCACGATATCTGACACTATTCACCAAAAAATAAAATTTCTTCTTTTAGTCCAAAATATCTATTCGGATACTAGCTTTGATTGTATCCATGTTTTGATCATTCTTGAATTTTACACCACTATGATTATTTTTGAAGGTATTGTTGGACATGGATAAAACAAAGTACGAATCCTTAATCCTTAATCCTTGTCATTTTGTTTCAATTGGATTCGTTCTTTAAAAATATTTTTTTCATCATCCTCGGTCTTAAATGATGATATTATTGAATATCTTTGGCCCGTGTAGTGCAAGATGAATGATTAATCGATGAATATCTTTGGCTGTAGTGCAAAGATTAATGATTACTGATGAATATCTTTAGCCTTTAGTGCAAAGATGAGCAGTGTTGAGATGAACATATTACCGATCGATGAATATCTTTGGCCTTTAGTGCAAAGATGAGCAGTGTTGAGATGAACATGACCGATTGATGAATATCTTTGGCTTGTAGTGCAAAGATGAATATTTGATTTGAGATGAATATTGATTGATGTTACGAGGATAAAATATTGATGATGGACTTGTTAAATTCATAGATTATAGTAGATTTCATTCTCTACGTAACTCTTCTATGAATTATTATTTCACCGCTGAATATTGATCCAAAACTTGTTGTCTATTGTATTCTATCGATTTTTCCTGTTGGAGACTAACGATAATTTGTTGTATATTATCTTAGTCATAGTTTTCTTTCTTCGGGCTAGTTGAGCTCACCCTTTTCCTTGTTGTTCCATTTTTCTTCTCGGGAGGCGAGAATGTATGCGAGTACTAGTGGGGTATGGAATGAAGGTTCTAGAGAGAGTTGTTTAGTAGTCCTCACCATTTTTGTAAAATAATGTATCAATAATTATGATGGGGATTTATTTGCGTGTGGATATTGTCTGTAAGACAATATTATATTTAAACTCACGGATATATTGTCATATTTCACACGACATTTGTATTATTGAAGTTGTAGTTTGCTTCTTGTACCATGTATTTGGCACTCGAATGGGTGTTGTGTATACCTATTTTGGGGCGCCACAATTGGTATCGAGCTTAGGGATATGATCTCTGGCGGAGATCGGGAATAGAACTAGGAGGGAGAGACAGTAAATCCTTCACTAGTGTGTCCTACCTAAGCTTATTTGTTGGTTGGTCATAATATAGGGGTATTATGTGATTTGTTAATTTATTTAATTCACCCTTATTTTATGATAGTTTTTAAGAATGGTCACTGGTAACGTTAACAATGGAGTGAATGAGATCGTGGAGACACCTCTAATCGCCAACCGGGGATAATGTGATGTCGAGCAAAGAAGGAATTAGAGATATCCATGTGGTGAGTGAAGAATTGATAGTTACTTTTTTAGAGATAGTCGCAGAGAGGTAACAAATGAGAGTGAGGAAGAAGAGGAAGAAGAGGTACCAAGAGAGTTTATTAGAGGTATTTTATGATCAAAATGTAGAATTGCAAAATCGTATTCATGAGTTAGAAGAAGCAATTTGAAGAATTGCAGCAATGTGTGGAGCAAAAGGATGCAACGATTCAAGCTTGTTTACCCGATATGTGATGCTTGAATGAAGCACTCTTTGGCGAGTATAAGATGATAAAGTCGAATCTGAATCTGAAAAGAAGAAATAATCGAACGAGTGAGAATGAGTGATGCATGGGTAAAAGCCGCGATCGATGCGTTGATATTATGGAAAGAGATGTCCAATCTAAAAGAGAAGATTTAACGATAACGGAAGGCGTCGGCAACATCAAAGACCATCAACAAATTCTAGGGAAGAGAACGATCGCCGCTTAGATGCTGAGATGTGGAGAGGAGGACATATAAGGTCAAACTGTTCAAAGCCTTCCAAGGTATGCTATAATTGTGGAAAAGAAGGACATATCGCTTTCGAGATTATACGATATCGAAACCCATCCAAATGAGAATGGTGACTCAAAAGGATGTCCCGAAAAAGTCAAAGTCAACGGTTCTTGGAAGAGCGTTTGTCGTGACCGGTCAAAAATGCGAGAACGAACCCGAAGTTAGCACGGGTTAGTTAATTATAAATTCTTGCGTAAGTATATACCTTACTAGATATTGGTTCTACCCATTCTTTTATCTCTCTTTGCTTTGCGCTCAACGTTTGAACTTGACTACGGAGAAATTAAACTTTGACCTATCTGTGGAGACTCCATTAGGAGAAACTTTCATTACATCCGTTGTTTAGAAATCTTGCTTGATTCAGTTGGCACTATCACATTACTCGTTAACCTTATTTCTATAGAGATATTTGCTTTTGATGTGATTTTAAGGTTAACTACTCATCATGCCAAATTGATTGCTTTACGTAAGGTTGTTAGTTTTTATATTCCTAAGCAACTTTTGTTATTCAATTCAAGCAATCAATCAAACATTTTCATATCAAGCCATGAAGTCATTCGTTTATTACGGATGTCAAGTTTTCTTAGCCCATGTTATGGATTTGAATAAAGACACGTCGATTTGAATAATATTCTTGTTGTTATTGATTTTTCCCGACGTATTTTCTCGAAGAATTTCTTGGCTTACTCCCAAAGTTCTGATATTAAATTTTGTATCGACTTTGAACCCCAGACAAAACTCATTTCTAAAATCTCATATCGAATGGCTCCTATTGAACTTCGAGAGTTAAAAATTCAACTATAGAATTTGGTACCGAGCCTTTATCTTGTGACTTCCTTTGTGGAATTCACCTAAGCCGACTCTCTCTGTAGGGGCGCCATATTAAATGCGATAGTAAAGCGATAGGTGTCATTGTGACGTGCTATCCAAGATTGGGATATGAGTCACGATTGAGAGCAACCTAAGTCGATAATCAAAATACGTAGCTTTCTGAGGCTTAGTTGGTTATTATCGGAGATTCGTTGAAGGATATTCTCGAATCGCTACTCCATTAACTCGGCTAACTTTAAAGGATACAAAATTGCTTTTGGAGTGAAGAATGCGAGAAGAGTTTCCAAGAGCTTAAGAGGAGACTTATTTCAAGACTGCTCTAACAATACCATCTGGTTCGGATGGATTTGTTATCTACAAACGATGCTTCGAGCAAAGGGTTAGGATGTGTTCTCATGCAACGTGGGAAAGTCATAGCCTATGCCTCGCGACAACTTAAAGAGTATGAGAGGAATTATCCTACTCATGATCTAGAGTTAGCGGCCCGATCGTTTTCGCGCTTAAAGATATGGAGGCACTATCTATATGGGGAGAAAGTGGAGATATATTCGGACCATAAAAGCCTTAAATATTTCTTCACTCAAAAGAACTCAACATCTTGGCAATGACGTTGGCTCGAACTATTGAAAGACTACGACCACACTATTCAATACCATCCCGGAAAGCGAACGTGGTAGGCGGCGTGTTGAGTAGAAGATCGTATACAAGTCTGAAAATACGATATTGTCAAAGATTAATTTCGTATAATTTACAAATAATAGAGATGGAGATGAAAACTCTAGGTACCCACGTGATGATATACGAGTATAATCGACTTTAATCGATAAAGTTAAAGCTGCTCAAGCTACACACCGGAGCTGATGAATTTGAAGAAGGAGGTGCAAGAAGTTGTTATTTCAAAAGCGAGAATCGGTGAGGTGAGGAAAGCTCAAACCTTCGATTTATTAATCCAGTTGAAATTCTCGATCGAATAGAACTGTGGCCTATAGACTCGCTTTTACCGCCAAGTATGACGCGTGTTCATAACGCTTTTCACGTGCTCGATGTTACGACCGAACTACGTCATTGAGTTAGAACCCACGAGATAGCCAAAAACTTAACGTATGAGGAGGTACATCAAGATTTTGGATAGGAAGGAGCATGTCCTACACGCGAAAGGTCATACCACAAGTTAAAGTTTTGTGGAGGAATCATGCTATAGAGGAAATGACACGGAATTGGAAACGGAAATGAAAGCGAGGTATCCTCATCTTTTCAAACACACGTGTATCGTCGTCAATTTCGAGGACGAAATTTCATAAGGAGGGAGGTTGTAAGACCCCAACTTATTATTAATGAAATTTAATTTTCTCTATTTATTATTTTGAAATAGTAAGGGTTGATTTGATTAATGTGGATAGTTAAGGGTTAAATACATAAATATTTCAAAATAAGCAAGTGGTTATAAAATATTCATTTTTGTGGGAATATTCGTTTGGTCGTGGAATATTCGCATCTTGTTGGGAATATTCGCATTTACCGGTAGCTGACCGTGTGTGGGCCCCATAACTGAAAGCGATTGGATGAGGAAAACGACAAAGTTTAGGTGGTTATAAATAACAGCGTAGTTATTACCAATTAAGATCGTTGGAATACCCTTGGTTAAAATACAATGTCTACGCGTGGTTTGCCAAGAGCACACCAGATTACATGCAAGATTGTTGAATTATTGATCCTTGCGTAAAAAGGCACTACTCAATAATTTTCACGATGAAGTTCTTGCTTCAATATTTTATTTTATTGATTCAATAATTGTTGCGTTGATATTTTATATTATTATTGTTTCAATAATTGTCATCGCACAAGATTTCCCATTATCGGATCAATAATTCATATTATTTGAATAATATTATTAGATAACATTATTGGCAATGTCTAGAAAGTTCATCTAAGGAGAGGTTTGGTCACCTAATTGCGCGCCCGATGAGGAGAGATCCTTATTGGAAAGCCCCTCTTTCTGAGGAACGACTGGTTCATCATAAATGTGATTCTAATATTATTTGTGAATAATTAATTATTGATTCATATGATAAGGAAATATTTATTTTATATGGATATAAATGATGGATTTATTTATGTGGTTATTAATGAAGGAATTAATCTTTGAGATGTTTTGTTTGTATTTTGTCGGATTGGAGGTATTAAAAGATCAAATCGATTGTTATTACGACTTCATTGTGTGAGTTATAATATTTAATCCGATGTTGGATCGTTGTAATTTTTGGATATGTTATACATATATAAGTTGAGTATATGTCCACAAATTTTGAACCGTTAAAGATGAGCGATAATTTATTATGAATTTTAAGAGGTGGTGATTCGAAATTAGGTTATAAATGATTTTGGTAGAAAATTCTAGAATTGGTGGGCCCCACTTTTGGTTGGTGAGAAATGTGCTCAATTGAATTTTCAAATGTGGTGGGTGGGAATAGTAGCGAGTAAAGCCATCAGGTTGCGAGTTAAGTCCGCTTTGGCGCTAACAACATTTTCCTATAAATAGAGGCTAAGTTAAATTGAAAATCACACCGAAACAAAGTTTTCTCTTTCTCTCTCTCTATATTATTGAGCGTATTTTGTGAGTATTTAGATACTTTGAGAGTTGTTGTTCAAGACAAGTTTCATTCAAAGATCACTTGAGCCTTTCCTTCCGGCAATCTTGATTCTTTGAGGTAAGGGATATTATTTTTTTTCGTAATGATATTATTTCTTCAATATCATTATCTTTGAAATGTTGATCTGAAGTTTTTATCAAATTTGGAACTTTTTCATGCTCTGATTACTATTAATGAGTTACTATTCACGAGTTACTATTCATGAGTTACTATTCACGAGTTACTATTCACGAGTACTATTCATGAAGCGTGAAGATGTTTTTTTTTTGGAATTTCTATCTTTTGGTGTCTGAGTTACTATTCACGATATCTAAGACTATTCACGATATCTGACACTATTCACGTATACGGCACTATTCACCAAAAAATAAAATTTCTTCTTTTCGTCCAAAATATCTATTCTGGATACTAGCTTTGATTGTATCCATGTTTTGATCATTCTTGAATTTTACACCACTATGATTATTTTTGAGGTATTGTTGGACATGGATAAAACAAAGTACGAATCCTTAATCCTTAATCCTTGTCATTTTGTTTCACTGGATTCGTTCTTTAAAAATATTTTTCATCATCCTCAGTCTTAAATGATGATATTATTGAATATCTTTGGCCTGTAGTGCAAAGATGAATGATTAACTGATGAATATCTTTGGCCTGTAGTGCAAAGATTAATGATTACCTGATGAATATCTTTAGCCTTTAGTGCAAAGATGAACAGGTGTTGAGATGAACATGACCGACTGATGAATATCTTTGGCCTTTAGTGCAAAGATGAACAGGTGTTGAGATGAACATGACCGATTGATGAATATCTTTGGCCTGTAGTGCAAAAGATGAATATTTGATTTGAGATGAATATTGATTGATGTTACAGGATAAAATATTGATGATGGACCGTTAAATTCATAGATTATAGTAGATTTCATTCTCTACGTAACTCTTCTATGAATTATTATTTCATTGCGAATATTGATCCGAAACTTGTTGTCTATTGTATTCTATCGATTTTTTCCTGTTGGAGACTAAGGATAATTTGTTGTATATTATCTTAGTCATAGTATTCTTTATTTGGGCTAGTTGAGCTCACCCTTTTCCTTGTTGTTCCATTTTTCTTCTCAGGAGGCGAGAATGTAGCAAGTACTAGTCGGGGTATGGAATGAAGGTTCTAGAGAGAGTTGTTTAGTAGTCCTCACCATTTTTGTAAAATAATGTATCAATAATTATGATGGGGATTTATTTGCGTGTGGATATTGTCTAGAAGACAATATTATATTTAAACTCACAGTATATATTGTCATATTTCACACGACATTTGTATTATTGAAGTTGTAGTTTGCTTCTTGTACCATGTATTTGGCGACTCAGAATGGGTGTTGTGTATACCTATTTTGGGGCGTCACACCGATGTTAAAAAATGCGATGTCTGGCGTGGTTGCATAGTAGCACACACGATTGATTATTGATGCTTACGTGAGAAGTCACTCGAGTTATACTCAATTATTGCTATAGTAATTCTTTGATCATATCTATCATATTATTGATTCAATTATTGTCACAAAGATCATCTGCATAAAATGTTTTTTTATTAAATCAATACTTGAGACGACAAAGTTATTCATATTATAAATTGCAATATTTAAAATGTCTAGAAGTTCTGTCAAGGAGAGGTTTGGTCACCTAATTGCGCGCCAATAGGGAGAAATCCTTATTGGAAAGCCCCATCTTTCCTAGGAACGACCTGGTTGTTAAATATTGTGAGTTATAATATTAATAATGAATATTGTTCGGAGTTGAATTTGGAGACGCGGATGTGATATTTGAGTCCGAAACGACGAAATTAGTAAAAATAGTTTATAAACACAAAATTTTCCGGGATTCACTATTTGGTCAAAAAGTCAACTGTAGACTTTTTTGGGAAAAGTTAAACTTCGAAATTTCAAAATTTATATTTTTGATAAAAATGGTTTCATTGTGTTGGAATTATTTGTGTTAGTGAAAATCGACAATTATTTCGATAATAATTGATGTCTGGAGGTTATATTGACCAATCGGGTATTTAACCGGATAAATGAGCAATTGATTGCTATTATTTCACATGATTATAACTATTTGTTCACATGTGTATACTATTGTTTCACATTCTTGTTACTATTAGGGGAGTTGGTGCAAGATTGTAAATACTTGCATGACTAAATTAAAAATGGAGGTATAGGTGGAGGTACTATACTGAAATTCGTATTTTTCACATGATTATACTATTGATTCACATGATTGAACTATTGATTCACATTATTTACTATTAGGGGAGTTGGTGCAAGATTGATAATACTTGCGGGACTAAATTATAAATGAAAGAAAAGTTGGAGGTATTGTCTTTGTAATTTTCGAGCCCCAAAACGTGCAATTATCGAAACTATATTTTTCTATAAATAGAAGCTCATTATTCCTTCATTTCTCACCAATTCACAAAAACTTTAGAGCGATAACTATAGACAGAAATTATAGAAAGAAGAATAGAAGTCTACTACCTCACTATTCCAAAGATCCGGTTTTTAAAAAGGTAGGGAGTATTATTTCTTTCTTATCCATGAAGAGAACTTCATTATTCCATTCTTTATTATTCTCGCTGGAATAACTTTATACGTGGGCTACCCTATACTTGGTGAAATTCTTCCATTGTTCCATTCTTTTTCATTCATTGGAACATCCTCGTCATGCATGCGTTCTCTACGCAGGACTTGGTTCCGCCCTTATTATTCTGCTTGGAATATCTTGTGCATGCGCTTTTTACATCGGACCTGATTCCATCTTTATTATTCTTGGAACATCCTATCTCACATGCGTTTTCTTGGGACCTGAATTCCGTCTTTATTATTATTCTATCGAATATCCTCACATGCATGCGTTTTTACGCTCGGACTCGATTCCGCCTTTTATTATTCTCATTGAATATCATGTATACGTGAGTTTTACGCCGGACTGATTCCGTTATTTATTATTCTGTTGGAATAACTTTGCTCTGTCTGGTCTATCGCATGCCCGTGATTTTTTAGTTATTCAATTCCTTATTATACTCGGTGGTTAAAGTTTTGACTTCTATACTCCATAAAATTAGTGGAATATCCTTGATATTTGCGCTTCATCCAAAGATCTTTCATGGAAATATTCTTCCGAGCATTCTTGAATTTTACTCTACAAAGCAAAGATCATGTTGACAATTTGGGCGTTATTAGATCCTGGATAAAATAATTCTTGAACTTGTTTTATTGAATTCTTATATCATTGTCATCATCCTCATGTTTATATTTTGTTGAAAGTCATATGTGGCCTATAAAGTGCATAGATGGACTTGGTATGATTATGACCAAGGATTATTCAAAGGTAATCATGACCGTAATGTTACAAATGATGTGGTAAAAGTCCTCATTGGCCCGTAGTGCATTGATGGACGATTGTTGGCATGATCATGACCATTATTGAATACACAAATTTTCTTGGCTCATTTGGTATGGATAATTGTGGTCGTGATACTAAAGAATATCCTCGGTCGAAATGCGGGGTGATCCGATGATGTGGATTATTTATTAAGTCGAGTCCCAATGATAAAAGTGATGAAAAACCTTTAAATCATAAAAGATATTAGATTTTATTCTCTACTTGACTCTTTTAATGGATTGCTTATTCCACCGCAGCTTAAACTTGATGGTTGTTATATTGTATCGCTTTAACACTATCAAGGCTAACGATAATATATTCTCGCATTATCTTAGTCATAATATTTCCCTCTTTGGGCTAGTTGAGCTCACCCTTTTACTTTTATTGTTCTCTTGAAATGAAAACGTAATGAGGACTAGTCGAGAGCGGAGTGACGACCGATGATAGCATTAGTAGTCCTCACTATTCGTGAAATTGTGTAATAATAATTGTATTAAGGACTCCTTTTGAGTTTGTATAATCTCTAGTAGACAATATTTGTATTCAAACTCACAGGTAATGTTTTGTCGTATTGTACACCTGACAACAGTATTATTAAGTTGTATTTGAATTTATGTACCATGTAAGTGGCGACCCAAGATGGGTGACGTATACCTAATTTTGGGGCGCCACGGTTGGTATCAAAGCTTAGGATATGATCCTGGCTAAGATGTGAGACTAGAACTAGGAGGGGAGAGACGGGGAATTCCTTCTCTAGTATGACCTACCTAAGTTTATTTGGTATTTTATTGGTCGGTCAGAGTATAGTGATAATATGTTGCATGTCAATTAACCCTTGTTTTGTGGTAGTGTTTTAAAATGGCATCCGAGAATGTTGAGAACATCAATGGAGCACAGGAGACCGTTGAGTATCCACAGATCAATAACCAGGACAACGTGCATCAGGAAGGCAACAATCCTCATGCAAACAACAACACTAACCATATGATGAACGATGGAATGTTCCGAGGCTTCATGCAATTCATGCAACATCAGGCGAGAGCGGCTCCTGTTCAAAATACAGGTGTAAACACAGGAAACTCTCGGACGGTCATCGCTAAACAGTTTAAGGAGCTGGGACCACCAGAGTTTATTGGAGAGCCAAAATCACTTAAGGCGGAAGCATGGATAAAGCAAATCACCAAGATATTTGATGTCTTGGGATGCTCCGAGGAGCAAAAGGTTCCCTTCGCCACCTTTATGTTGCGTGAAGAAGCAGATTACTGATGAGAATCTTTAAAACGTACCCAGCCTGATGCACTCAAGATGTCTTGGGAGAAGTTCCAAGAGCTGTTCAACGACAAGTACTTTCCCGAAAGTATTTGTCACATGAAGGAGGTGGAGTTTATCAAGTTGGAACAAAACAATATGATTGTGTCGTAATACGAGGCTAAATTTTTTGGAGTTATCCCGGTTTGCATCCCATTTGGTCGATAATGAGGAGCGAATGACATGAATGTTTTTAAGAGGTTTGAAACCGGAGATACGTCAATATCTTATTTCTCATAAATAGGGCTCAGTTGTTGGAGCGCGATAACGAGTCAATGCAACCAAGAGAAAGCAGCCGGCAGAATGAAAATACCAGTGGTAACAGTCATCGAAGCAGTGACAACAAACGTGGAGGGAATCAACATGCCAGAAATGGTAACCACTTCGGTGGTAATCATAGCCAAGACAGTAAAAATTGACATTTCAAGAAAAGGAGATTCAACAATGATGGAAAGACATCAGCACCAGCAACCATGGTTAAGGAAGGAGAACGACCACCTATCATATGCTTCAAATGCGGAGAGGAGGGACACATCAGTCCAAACTACGCGATGCCGTCCAAAGCATGTTATAATTGTGGAAGAGAAGGTCACTTAGCTTGATTTTGTCGTTCACCGAAGACAAATTCAGCTAGGATGGAGGCACCAAAGGCTGTCCCAGAAAGGTCAAAGCCGGTAGTACAAAGGAGAGCGTTTGTTGTGACCTCCCAGAAAGCAAGGAACCCGAACGAGGTTATCACGGGTAAGCTTATCATAAACTCTAGTGAAGTCTATACCTTATTTGATACCGGTTCTACCCATTTTTTTATTTCTCCTACTTGCGCTCAACGTTTAAATCTGACTCCGGAGAAATTAGACCTTCACTTATCTGTTGAAACTCTATTAGGAGAAACCTTCATTACATCCACTGTTTATAAGTCTTGTTTGATTCAAATCGGTCAACACATTACACCCGTCGATCTTATCTCCTTAAAAATACTTGCATTTGACGTCATTCTAGGGATTGATTGGTTAACTACTCATCATGCTAAAATTGATTGTTTTCGTAAGGTTGTTAGCTTTCATATTCCTAATAAACCTATTATGCGAATTCAAGCGACCAAACCATTAAAATCAATCACGGTCATCTCAAGCCACAAAGCTATTCGTTTATTGAAAAATGGATGTCAAGCTTTCTTAGCTCATGTCACTTGATTTAAACAAAAATACGCCGATTTGAAGGATATTTCTATTGTTAATAAATTTCTGACGTATTCCTCAAGAACTTCCCCGCCTACCCCAGGCGTGAAGTTGAATTTTGTATTGACCTTGAACCCGGTACAAAACCCATTTCCAAAGTCCCATATCGAATGGCTCCTATTGAACTTCAGGAGTTAAAGACCCAATTACAAGAATTGTTAGACATTGGTTTCATTCATCCTAGTACGTCTCCTTGGGGTGCTCCTATTCTATTCGTGAAGAAGAAAGATGGGAGTATGCGACTTTATATTGATTATCGGGAGTTGAATCATGTTACCATCAAAAATAGGTACCCATTGCCACGTATTGATGACATGTTTGATCAGTTACAAGGAGCATAATTTTTTTCAAAGATCGATCTTCGTTCTGGATATCATCAGCTGAAGGTTAAAACTGAGGATATTCCAAAGACTGCCTTCAGAACTCGGTACGGGCATTATGAATTCTTAGTCATGTCTTTTGGATTGATTAATGCTCATGCTGCCTTCATGGATATGATGAACCGAGTATTCAAGGAATATTTGGATCACTTTGTAGTCGTCCTTATTGATGACATCCTTATTTATTCCAAAAGCCATGAAGATCATGAGCAACACTTAAGGCTGATACTCCAAAAGCTTCGTGAATATAAGCTTTATGCCAAGTTAAAGAAATGCAAGTTCTGGCTTGAGGAAGTAGCATTCCTTGGGCACGTAGTATCAAGTCATGGAATATCCGTTGACCCGAAAAAGATTGAAGCTATTCAAAGCTGGGAGAAACCCAAATCAGTGACCGAAGTACGTAGCTTTCTCAGTTTAGTTGGTTATTATCGGAGATTCGTGGAAGGATTTTCTCGAATTGCTACTCCATTAACTCAGCTGACTCGGAAAGATACAAAGTTTGGTTGGAGCGAGGAATGTGAGAAGAGTTGTCAAGAACTCAAAAGGAGACTCATTTCAAAGACTGCTCGACAATACCATCTGGTTCGGAGGGATTTGTCATCTACAGTGATGCTTCGGGCAAAGGGTTAGGATGTGTTCTCATGCAACATGAAAAAGTCATAGCCTATGCCTCAAGATAACTTAAAGAATATGAGAGGAATTATCCTACTCATGATTAAGAGTTGGCAGCTGTTGTTTTCGCAATTAAAATTTGGAGGCATTACTTGTATGGAGAGAAAGTGGAGATCTTTACGGATCATAAAAGCCTCAAATATTTTTTCACTCAAAAGGAACTCAACATCGACAAACGACGCTTGGCTTTGAACTTTTGAAAGATTATGATCATACCATCCAATACCATCCTCGAAAAGTGAACGTAGTAGTCGACGCATTGAGTAGAAGATCATATGCGCGTGCATTTAGTGCAATATTCACAACACAAAAGCCCATTTGTGTGACTTGCAAAGGATGGAGATAGAGTTAAAGACTCAGGACCCATGTGATGATGGCGAATATATGAGTAGAACCGACTTTAATTGATAAAGTTAAAGTTGCTTTCGAGTTACTGATCCGGAAATGATGCGTATGAGGAAGAAAGTGCAAGAAGGTACTATCGCCAAGCAAGAATCGATGAAGAAGGAATACTTGAGTCAACTCCGACTTTGTGTTCCTAACGATACCTCGATTTAAAGTATAAAATCATGATGGAGGAGCACAACACACCGCTTGCAATCCATCTCGGGAGTACCAAATGTATCGTGATCTTCGCCATACATTTTGGTGGAGCAATATGAAGAGAGAGATAGCACTATTTATCTCAAGGTGTCTAATTTGTCAACGAGTTAAAGCGAGCATCAAGTACCAAAAGGTCCATTGCAACCACTTGAAATTCCGGAATGGAAGTGGGAGCACATTACCATGGATTTCAAGCACTGGCCTTCCCAAAGTTTCTCAAGGCATAGATGCGATTTGGGTCATTGTTGATAGATAGACCAAGTCCGCTCATTTCTTACCGATACGAGAAACTTAAACACTTGAACGCCTTGCTTCAGATGCATATAAACGAGGTTGTAAGATTGCATGGTATGCCAGTATCCATAGTTTCTTATCGAGACCCAAGATTCACTTCAAGATTTTGGGTTAGTTTGCAAAAAGCTATGGGCACGGATTTACGATTTAGGTCCGCATATCATCCTCAGACGGACGGGCAGTCGGAGAGGACGATTCAAACTCTTGAAGATCTATTAAGACTCTGTGTCCTTGACTTCAAGGGAAGTTCGGACAAGTTCTTACCATTGGTGGAGTTTTCCTACAACAACATTTATCAAGCAAGTATTGGCATGGCTCCATTCGAGGCGTTGTATGGAAGAAAGTGTCATTCTCCAGTATGCTGGGATGAGGTGGGTGAAGCAACGTTGTTGGGACCAGAGTTGGTACGTATGACTACGGAAAAGATTCAAATGATCCGACAACGTATAAAAACCTCACAAGATCGACAAAAGAGTTATGTTGATCTTCATCGAAAGGACATATAATTCGATATAGGAGATCGTGTGTTGTTAAATGTTGCTCCATGGAAATGAGTTACAAGATTTGGAAAGAGAGGAAAGCTCAATCCTCGATTCATTGGCCCATTTTTAATCCTCGATCGAGTAGGAACTGTGGCCTATAGACTTGCGTTACCGCCAAGTATGTCTCGTGTTCATAACATTTTTCACATATCCATGTTACGTAAATATGTGAAAGACCTGAACCACATTATTGAGTTAGAACCAGACGAAATAGAGGAAGATTTAACGTATGAAGAGGTTCCTGTTAAAATCTTGGATAAGAAGGAACATATTCTACGCTCCAAGGTTATACCTCAAGTCAAAGTTTTGTGGAGAAACCACGATGTTGAGGAAATGACCTGGGAGTTAGAATCTGAAATGAAATCAAAGTATTCTCACCTCTTCGACATATCAGGTACGCACCCTAATTTCGACGACGAAATTTCATAAGAAGGGGAGGTTGTAAGACCCCAACTTTTTGAATGAAGATTAAATTTTCTCGAAATATATTTTTGAATATTATGGTGTGGATTTGATATAATGTTATAGTTGTGGGTAATATTTACAAATTTTGCAAAGTACGCAAGTTGTTATATGACGCCCTAATTGCAAAATTAGGTATACGCCACCCATCTTGGGTCGCCACTTATACATGGTACATAAATTCAAATATAACTTACTAATATAACTGTCGTGGTACAATACGACATATAAACCGTGAGTTTGAATACAAATATTGTCTACTAGATATTATACAAACTCAAAAGGAGTCCTCATTACAACTATTATCACACTATTTCACGTAATAGTGAGGACTACTAATGCTATCCTCCGACCATTACTCCGCTCCCCGACTCGTCTCAAATATGTTCTCATTTCCTCAAGAGAATAAAGGAAAGAAAGGGTGAGCTCAACTAGCCCAAAGAAGAAATATTACGACTAAGATAATGCGTAATAAATTATCATTAGCTTTCAACAAAGTTTAAACCGATAAAATACAATAGACAACCAGCTTAAATCATAATGAATATGCAATCCATTAAAAGAGTCAAGTAGAAAATAAAGTCTACTATCTTTTAGGTTTTAAAAGGTTTTCATAAATTTTATCACTAAGACTCAGCTTTTAATGAATAAACCACAATATCTAATCATCCCCGCACTACTGGCCAAGGATTTTCATCAAATTATCAATGGTCATGACTATACCGAATCACCCCGGTCATAATCATACCAAAAACTATCCATCACCGCATTACACAGTGCCACCGAGGACTTTTATCACATCATTTATAACAAGCCATGATTATACCGAATGATCCTCGGTCATAATCATACTAAGTTCATCTATGCACGTAAGCCAAAGATAACATAATATAACATAACATGAGAGGATGATGACAATGACATAATAATTCAATAAAACAAGTTCAAGAATTAATTTATCCAGAACTAATAACGCCCAAATTGTCAACAAGATACTTTTTGTAGAGTAAAATTCAAGAATGATCGTAAGAATATTTCCATGAAAAGATATCGATGAAACGCAAATATCAAGGATATTCTACTAATTTCATGGAGTATAGAAGTCAAAGTTTTAACCAACCGGGTATAATAAAGAATGGAATAACAAAAGAAATCACCACGCATGCGGATTGCAGATGTATGTTTATTCCAATAGAATAATAATAATAAACCAGTCGTGAAATTCACATCGGACAGATGATCCAATGTAATAATAAATGTCAATAATAAACAATGGAACCAGTCCTGTAAAAACACACGCATGTGATATTCCAAATGTAATAATAAATGCGAATAATAAACAATGGAACCAGTCCCTGTAAAACACACGCATGTGATATTCCAAATGTAATAATAAAGAATGGAATAATGTAAGAAGATCACCAAGTATAGGGGATTCATGTATACAAAGTTATTCCAATGTAATAAATAAGAATGGAATAATATAAGGATTTCACCAAGTATAGGTACGCCATATATAAAGTTATGTATAGGGTATACCACTTTTACAAAAGTTATTCCAATGTAATAATAATGAATGGAATAATGTAAGTTCTCTTCATGAATAAGAAAGAATAACACTTCTTACTAAGAAAGACAACAAATAATAATCCTCACCGTAAAAAGACACCGGATATCAAAGTAGTGAAGTACCGTATCACTTTCTTCTTTCTCTCTATAGATTTTCTCTCTATAGCTTCTCTCTATAATTTCTCTCTCTGTAGTTTCAAAGAATTCAAGAAAATAATGAAGGAATGAGCTTCTATTTATAGGAAAATAGAATGCATAGTAATTAATCCATGAACTATCCAGATTGATTTACTTTTTTAACTGACTATTCATATTTAAAGCAAAATCTTTTAAATAAAATATCATATATTCTATTTATATAAAAACATTTTACTATGCAAACACTATGCAAAACACAAAACACAAAAACACTATGCAACACTACGCATAATAAAATATAATATATTCTATTTATGTAATAACTTTAATAAAGTATTCTGCTTTTATATAAAGATGTTTCGCTTTTATTACGCTAATAATACGAATAAAACAAAACGTCATTATCGCTATAATAATTCATATTATTAATCGACAATAATGGAATCAAACCGAGTGACTTCTCACATAAGCATCAATAATCAATACCGCAAAGTACTACTATGCAACCACACGACATCGCATTTTTACTACCGAGTAGTTCAACAAGATCAACCAGAAAACTTCCGCCGTTATTTCAATAAAATATTTTTGTCGCTTTCAATCCGACAATAATTTCGCTAGGGTCCACCAATGATTGAGCCATTGTATTTAATATTCCCCGCTAAACCGAATATTCCCCACCAATCGAATATAATATAACCACTGTGATACTTTGCAAAATTTATAAATACTACCCACAACTATAATATTATCTCAAATTCACACCATAATATTAAAAATTATTTCGACAAAATTTAAATCTTTATCGATAAAATCTGGGGTCTCACAATCTCCCTCCTTATGGAATTTCGCCTCAAATTAGGGTACGACTGTATGATAAGAGAGAGGATACCTTGAATACCTTTATCGTTGAAAACATTAAATTCATCTTTACAATCCTACCAAAGATATTCATTAACAATTCATCTTTGCACTACAAAGCAAAGATATACAACCAGAAACCAATAATGCCGAGACGCCCATTAATAAGATCACGACCACGAATTATCCATGCACCATCGCCAAGGATATTCGTGTTTTTCAATTACTACGGCCATGATTATACCGAATAATCCGTGGTCATAATCATACCAAGTCTATCAATGCACTACTACCAAAGATGACTTTTTACCACATCCATGAATTAATATTTCATCACGAGACTCACTTTCAATAATTAATTCATATCATCGAATCATCCCCGCACTACGTGCCAAGGATATTCATTAAGATCACGACCACGAATTATCCATGCACTACAACCAAAGATAATCGTGGTATTCATTAAGATCACGACCAACTACTACCAAAGATAATCGTGGTATTCATTAAGATCACGACCACAAATTATCCATACTACTACCAAAGATAATCGTATATTCATTAAGATCACGCACCACAAATTATCCATGCACTACTACCAAAGATAATCGTGTATTCATTAAGTATCACACCACAAATTATCCATGCACTACGCCAAAGATAATCGTATATTCATTAAGATATCACGACCACAAATTATCCATGCACTACTACCAAAGATAATCGTGTATTCATTAAGATCACGACCACAAATTATCCATGCACTACTACCAAAGATAATCGTGGTATTCATTAAGTATCACGACCACAAATTATCCATGCACTACGGCCAAAGATAATCGTGTATTCATTAGTATCACGACCACAAATTATCCATGCACTACTACCAAAGATAATCGTATTCATTAAGATCACGACCACAAATTATCCATGCACTACTACCAAAGATAATCGTATTCATTAAGATCACGACCACAAATTATCCATGCACTACGGACCAAAGATAATCGTGTATTCATTAGTATCACGACCATAATTATCCATGCACTACGTACAAAGATAATCGTATTTCATTAAGATCACGACCACAAATTATCCACGACTACTACCAAAGATAATCGTGTATTCATTAAGATCACGACCACAAATTATCCATGCACCACGTACAAAGATAATCGTGTTTTCAATTACTTATGATTATACCGAACAATCCTCGGTCATAATCATACCAAGTCCATCTACGCACCACAGCCACATACGACTTTCAACATAATATAAGTAATGAGGATAATGATATAAAGAATCAATCAAATGAGATAAAGGATAAATATTAAACATTTATAATATAATTTATCCAGATTCAAGAATATCCCCATGTTATCAATCACTTAATAATCTCATAATCTAATATCATTAATATTATAACAATATTTTAATCACTTAAATTTATAAACAATTTATCTCAATTGTTTACGCTTTTACCATATAATGCATTTAATCATTCAAAATGCCATACTCATAAGATATCATCACCAATTATCAAATCCTCATAAAAATATATATATACTACTATATAGGATTCTCTAACCATAAAATCCTATTTTCAACTTTGTTACTTCACATAACATATTTAACTCATATGTTCAGAATTAAACTATTTTCATGAAAAATACCAAATCAGTCCCAAAAATATTTCTTTTCTGGGATTTAGCATAATATAGTCCCATAATGAAAATATATTTTTCTCGAATTTTTAAAATTCATTTACTATTTTTCAAAAATCAATTTCTAATTAATTCCTTAAGAAATTAGCTACCTCAAGTTTAACTCCAAAATTTCCCAAATATTGGCAGGACCTTACACATGTTAACGTGAGCTTCCAGTTTAAATTTCATGGTCATCGAGTTATAGAACTCCTAAGTTATAGCGTTTTTCATTTAAAAACCTAAATATTTAAATAGTCATAACTTGCTCATTTTAAGTCAGAATGAGCTCATTTTTGGACAGGAGGTACTTTATACCATATACCTTCATGTCCCAAAAGGCCAGAATTTTTCTCATAATTTAAGTGGCCGAAACAACCTCTCTAAAATCATGGCAAGCAGCTTTTTCGATTTTTTTGCAGCTTTGCACCCTTTGCTAAAATCAGTCCACACAAAATCTCTACAACACCTTTTCCAGTAATTCCACTTGGATTAGTTAGGTAACTCATAGATCTAACTCTAGAACTTGACCACACTCAAAAATTCAAAATATAATAGGAGATATGGTCAATTGAATTTCATGTTACGTTTTTCACCAAAATCTGATTTTCAACTCTTTGTGATTTCTAAGAAACTTTCATGTTTTCACATACTAACCAACATAACTCATCATAAAACTTACTAATACTTCATATACCCATGATTTTCATTAGTCCAATGCTTTTATTATGACTTTCATCATAAACCACGTAAACCTGCTCATTTTAGTCAAGAAATATTCGAGGGTTTAAGAAATGGGTTTTGTATCGGGGTCAATACAAAATTCGATTTCACGCCTAGGGTAGGCTAGGAATTCTTCAAGAATACGCCAAGAAATTTATTAATAATAGAAATATCATTCAAAACTCAGACTCTCATCCAAGACTTGATAAGACGTCACATTGATACCAACTGTGACTTCTATCCCTTAACCTAGATAAAGACCTCACAATGATACCTATAAACTTGCCATCTTCATTCACGATGTCGCCTACGTAAAAGTCCGCTTTTGCAGCATTCCACACAAGGAAGTCAACAACGAAAAAGGTTCGGGGCTCTTTACTTATGGCTTGATATGACAATAATCGACTTTAGTAGTTTGTTACTTGAATTCGCACAACAAGTTGGTTATGAATATAAAAGCTAACAACCTTACGAAAAGCATGATGAGTAGTTAACCAATTGATTCCTAAAATCACATCAAAGGCAAATATTTTCAAAAAGATAAGATCGACAGTAACGTGAAAATGTTTATTTGAATCAAACAAGATTTAAAAATAGTAGCGTAATGAAGGCTCCTACTAACGGTTTCAACTAATAAGTCAAAGTTTAACTTCTTCTGAGTCAAATTTAAACGCTGAACACAACTAGGTGAAATAAAAGAGTGGGTAGAACCGGTATCTCAACACTAAGGTATAGACTTCAAGAATTTATAATTAACTAACCCGCTAACTTCGTCGGTTTACTTACTTTTTTGAGAAGTCATGAAAAATGCACTTCCTAAAACCAACGACTTTTTGTTTTGTCCATATCCACCTTTGGTGCCACCGTCCCCAATTTAGACTTCGACTTTGGTGCACAACAAAATCGAGCTAAATGACCTTCTCTTCTTGCAATTTCCACTTCTATTATCTTTGCCTTGATTACCACCGGCGGGTTACCATTCTTAAGATGATAATTTCCCCACGATGGTTATCATTGTTCGATAATTGCCACCACCAAGATGATTATTATCGTGTTGTTGGTCGTTACCTTTTGTTTGAGCCAATCAACACTCTCATGTGTTTCATTGCTTATCTCAAAGATTTTCGATGTCATTCTCAAACACCGCCACAAAACAAGGGTTAATTAACATATCACCTATTATCCCTATACTCCGGACCGACCAATTAAATACCAAATAAATTTAGGTAGGTCATACTAGCGGGCGAATTCCCCGCCTCCCCTCCTAGTTCTTATCTCACATCTCAAATTGTGGATCATATCCCTAAGCTCGATACCAAACCGCGACGCCTCAAAATTAGGTATACGCCACCCATCTTGGGTCGCCACTTACATGGTACATAAATTCAAATACAACTTACTAATATAACTGCAGTGTACAATACGACATAAAATCGAGTTTGAATACAAATATTGTCTACTAGATATTATACAAACTCAAAAGGAGTCCTCATTACAACTATTATCACACTATTTCACGTAATAGTGAGGACTACTAATGCTATCCTCTCGACCATTACTCCGCTCCCCGACTCGTCTCCAAATATGTTCTCATTTCCTCAAGAAAAATAAAGGAAAGAAAGGGTGAGCTCAACTAGCCCAAGAAGAAATATTACGACTAAGATAATGCGTAATAAATTATCATTAGCCTTCAACAAAGTTAAACCGATAAAATACAATAGACAACCGCTTTAATCATAGCTGAATATGCAATCCATTAAAAGAGTCAAGTAGAAAATAAAGTCTACTATCTTTTAGGTTTTAAAAGGTTTTCATCAATTTTTATCACCGAGACTCAAATTTTAATAAATAAACCACCACATCTAATCATCCCCGTACTACTTGGCCAATGATTTTCATCAAATTATCAATGTTCATGACTATACCGAATCACCCCGGTCATAATCATACCAAAAATTATCCATCATCGCATTACGACGTGCCACCGAGGACTTTTTGTCACATCATTTATAAAGCAAGTCATGATTATACCGAATGATCCCTGGTCATAATCATACCAAGTTCATCTATGCACGTAAGACATAGATAACTTTCAACATAACATAACATGAGGATGATGACAATGACATAATAATTCAATAAAACAAGTTCAAGAATTAATTAATCCAAGAACCAATAACGCCCAAGTTGTCAACATGATACTTTTTTGTAGAGTAAAATTCAAGAATGCTCGTAAGAATATTTCCATGAAAAGATATCGATGAAACGCAAATATCAAGGATATTCTACTAATTTCATGGAGTATAAGTCAAAGTTTTAACCAACCGGGTATAATAAAGAATGGAATAACAAAAGAAATCACCATGCATGCGGATTTGATGATGTAAGTTATTCCAATAGTAATAATAATAACGGAACCAGTCGTGAAATTCACAATCACAGTGATGATCCAATGTAATAATAAATGCTCAATAATAAACAATGGAACCAGTCCCGTGTAAAACACATGCATGTGATATTCCAATGTAATAATAAATGCGAATAATAAACAATGGAACTGTGTCCTGTAAAACACACGCATGTGATATTCCAATGTAATAATAAAGAATGGAATAATGTAAGAAGATCACCAAGTATAGGGGATTCATGATATAAAAGTTATTCCAATGTAATAAATAAGAATGGAATAATATAAGGATTTCACCAAGTATAGGTATGCCACAGATACAAAAGTTATGTATAGGTATGCCACTTTTACAAAAGTTATTCCAATGTAATAATAATGAATGGAATAATGTAAGTTCTCTTCATGAATAAGAAAGAATAATACCCCTTACGGCACAAATAAATAATATCCCTTACCGTAAAAAGACACTCGGATATCAAAGTAAAGTGAAGTACCGTATCACTTCTTCTTTTTCTCTCTATAGATTTTCTCTCTATAGCTTCTCTCTATAATTTCTCTCTCTGTAGTTTCAAAGAATTCGTAAGAAAATAATGAAGGAATGAGCTTCTATTTATAGGAAAATAGAATGCATAGTAATTAATCCATGAAATCTATCTAGATTGATTTACTTTAATCTGACTATTCCATATTTAAAGCAAAATCTTTTAAATAAAATATCATATATTCTATTTATATAAAAACATTTTACTATGCAAACACTATGCAACACTATGCAAAACACTACGCAACACTATGCATAATAAAATATAATATATTCTATTTATGTAATAACTTTAATAAAGTATTCTGCTTTATATAAAAAGATGTTTCGCTTTTATTACGCTAATAATACTAATAAAACAAAACGTCATTATCGCTATAATAATTCATATTATTAATCGACAATAATGGAATCAAACCGAGTGACTTCACACATAAGCATCAATAATCAATACCGCAGCTACTACGCAACCACACGACATCGTATTTTTACTACCGAGTAGTTCAACAAGATCAACCAGAAAACTTCCGCCGTTATTTCAATAAAATATTTTTGTCGCTTTCAATCCGACAATAATTCTCGCTAGGGTCCACCAATGATTGAGCCGTTGTATTTAATATTCCCCGCTAAACCGAATATTCCCCACCAATCGAATATAATATAACCACTTGCATACTTTGCAAAATTTATAAATACTACCCACAACTATAATATTATCTCAAATTCACACCATAATTATTAAAAATTATTTTATTGATAAAATCTGGGTCTCACAAATTTAAATCTTTATTCTCCTGATAAAAAACGTCTGGGTCTCTTATTTTGTCCATATCCACCTTTGGTGCCACCGTCCCAAATAGACTTGACTTTGATGCACAACAAAATTGGGCTAAATGACATTCTCTTCTTGCAATTTCCACTTCTATTATCTTTGCCATGATTACCATAGAAGTGGTTACCATTCTTGGCATAATAATTTCCCGATGGTTATCGTTGTTACGATAGCCATTGCCACCAAAGGTGATTATTATCGTGTTGTTGGTCGTTACCTTTTGTTTGAAATTTGAATCAACACTCTCATGTGCTTCATTGCTTATCTCAAAGATTTTCGGATGCCATTCTCAAACACCGCCACAAAACAAGGATTAATTAACATATCACATATTATCCCTATACTCGACCGACCAATTAAATACCAAATAAATTTAGGTAGGTCATACTAGCGAAAGGAATTCCCGTCTCTCCCTCCTAGTTCTTATCTCACATCTCGGCCGGGGATCATATCCCTAAGATCGATACCAACCGTGGCGCCTCTAAAATTAGGTATACGTCACCCATCTTGGGTCGCCACTTACATGGTACATAAATTCAAATACAACTTACTAATATAACTGCTAGGTATACAATACGACATAAACTCGTGAGTTTGAATACAAATATTGTCTACTAGATATTATACAAACTCAAAAGGAGTCCTCATTACAACTATTATCACACTATTTTACGTAATAGTGAGGACTACTAATGCTATCCTCTCGACCATTACTCCGCTCCCAGACTCATCCCAAATATGTTCTCATTTCACGAAGAGAACGGTGAAAGAAAGGGTGAGCTCAACTAGCCCAATAAGAAATATTATGACTAAGATAATGCGAGAATAAATTATCATTAGCCTTCAACAAAGTTAAAACCGATAAAATACAATAGACAACCAGTTTAAGCTGCGGTGGAATATACAATCCATTAAAAGAGTCAAGTAGAAAATAAAGTCTACTATCTTTTAGGTTTTAAAAGGTTTTCATAAATTTTTATCACTAAGCTCTCAGCTTTAATGAATAAACCACAATATCTAATCATCCTCGCACCACACGTCCAAGGATTTTCATCAAATTATCAATGGTCATGACTATACCGAATCACCCCCAGGTCATAATCATACCAAAAACTATCCATCAACGCATTACGAGGCCACCGAGGACTTTTATCACATCATTTATAACAAGCCATGATTATACTTAGAATGATTCTGGTCATAATCATACTAAGTTCATCTATGCACGTAAGCCAAAGATAACATAATATAACATGAGGATGATGACAATGACATAATAATTCAATAAAACAAGTTCACGAATTAATTTATTCAGAACTAATAACGTCCAAATTGTCAACATGATACTTCTTTGTAGAGTAAAATTCAAGAATGATCGGAAGAATATTTCCATGAAAGATCTTCGGATGAAACGCAAATATCAAGGATATTCTACTAATTTCATGGAGTATAGAAGTCAAAGTTTTAAACAATTTGGGTATAATAAAGAATGGAATAACAAAAGAAATCACCATGCATTCGGTGCTTGCCATGTAGCGAAGTTATTCCAATAGAATAATAATAACGGAACAGTGTCGTGAAATTCACACCGATAGGATGATCCAATGTATAATAAATGCTTTGAATAATAAACAATGGAACCAGTCCTGTAAAACACACGCATGTGGATATTCCAAATGTAATAATAAATGCGAATAATAAACAATGGAACCAGTCCTGTGTAAAACACACGCATGTGATATTCCAACGAATAATAAAGAATGGAATAACGAAGAAGATCACCAAGTATAGGGGATTCCGCATTATACAAAGTTATTCCAACAGAATAAATAAGAATGGAATAACATAAGGATTTCACCAAAGTATAGGGTACTGCCGTATCATGAGGTTATGTATAGGTATACCACTTTTAAAAGTTATTCAATGAATAATAATGAATGGAATAACGAAGTTCTCTTCATGAATAAGAAAGAATAACACCCTTACGAATTACAACAAATAATACCCTCTACACCGTAAAAGACAATTGGATATCAAAGTAGTGAAGTACCGAATACTTTCTTCTTTCTCTCTATAGATTTTCTTTTCATAGCTTCTCTCTATAATTTCTCTCTCACAGAGTTTCGAAGAATTCATAAGAAAATAATGAAGGAATGAGCTTCTATTTATAGGAAAATAGAATGCATAGTAATTAATCCATGAACGGTCCAGTGATGATTTACTTTAATCGACGGTCCATATTTAAAGCAAAATCTTTTAAATAAAATATCATATATTCTATTTATATAAAAACATTTTACTATGCAAATACTATGCAACACTATGCAAAACACTATGCAAAATACTATGCAACACTATGCATAATAAAATATAATATATTCTATTTATAGAATAACTTTAATAAAGTATTCATTTTATATAAAAGAAGATGTTTCGCTTTTATTACGTTAATAATACTGAATAAAACAAAACGTCATTATCGCTTATAATAATTCATATTATTAATCGACAATAATGGAATCAAACCGAGTGATTCTCACATAAGCATCAATAATCAATACCGGTATTTACTATGCAACCACACGTGACATCGTACTTTTTACTACTGAGTAGTTCAACAAAGATCAACGGTAAAACTTCCGCCGTTATTTCAATAAAATATTTTTGTCGTTTTCGATCAATCCGACAATAATTTCGCATTGTGGGGTCCACCAATGATTGAAGTTATTGCATTTAATATTCCCTCGCTAAACCTAATATTCCCAGACCAATTGAATATAATATAACCACTTGCATACTTTGCAAAATTTATAAATACTACCCACAACTATAATATTATCTCAAATTCACGCCATAACATTAAAAAATTATTTCGACAAAATTTAAATCTTTATTGATAAAATCTGGGGTCTCACATATAATATTAATAATGAATGTTGTTCGGAGTTGAATTTGGATACGCAGATGTGATATTTGAGTCCGGAACGACGAAATTAGTAAAAATAGTCTATAAACACAAAATATTCCGGGATTCACTATTTGGTCAAAAAGTCAACAGTTGACTTTTTTGGGAAAAGTCAAACTTCAAAATTTCAAAATTTATATTTTTGATAAAAATGGTTTCATTGTGTTGGAATTATTTGTGTTAGTGTAAATCGACAATTATTTCGATAATTATTGATGTCTGGAGGTTATATTGACTAATCGGGTATTTAACCGGATAAATGAGCAATTGATTGCTATTATTTCACATGATTATAACTATTTATTCACATGTGTATACTATTGTTTCACATTCTTGTTACTATTAGGGGAGTTGGTGCAAGATTGTAAATACTTGCATGACTAAATTAAAAATGGAGGTATAGGTGGAGGTACTATACTGAAATTCGTATTTTTCACATGATTATACTATTGATTCACATGATTGAACTATTGATTCACATTATTAACTATTAGGGGAGTTGGTGCAAGATTGATAATACTTGCAGGACTAAATTATAAATGAAAGAAAAGTTGGAGGTATTGTACTGTAATTTTTGAGCCCCAAAACGTGCAATTATCGAAACTATATTTTCCTATAAATAGAAGCTCATTGTTCCTTCATTTCTCACCAATTCAAAAAAGCTTTAGAGCGATTATTATAGAGAGAAATTATAGAAAGAGGAAGAGAAGTCTACTACCTCACTATTCCAGTATCCAGTTTTTCTAAAGGTAGGGAGTATTATTTCTTTCTTATCCATGAAGAGAACTTCATTATTCCATTCTTTATTATTACATTGAATAACTCAGATATCGCCAGCTACCCTATACTTGGTGAAATTCTTACGTTGTTCCATTCTTTATCATTACATTGGAACATCATGTATGCATGCATGCGCTCTCACGCCGGACTGGTTTCGCTCTTTATTATTATGTTGGAATATCTTATGCATGCGTTTTACGCTTTTAACTGATTCCGCTCTTTATTATTCTCATTGGAATATCCTCGTCTATCGTTCTCTCTACGGACACGATTCCGCCTTTATTATTCTCATTGGAATATCTTGTCTGCGTGCATTTTACGCTCGGACTGATTTACGTCTTTATTATTACATTGAATATACGTATGCGTGCGCGTTTCGCTTTGACACGATTCCCTTATTTATTATTCTGTTGGAATAACTCCGCTTTTGTCTGTCTATCGTCATCGCGTGCCCGGTGATTTCTTTTGTTATTCCATTCCTTATTATACTCGGTTGGTTAAAGTTTTGACTTCTATACTCCATGAAATTAGTGGAATATCTTTGATATTTGTGCTTCATCCAGTATCTTTTCATGGAAATATTCTTCTAAGCATTCTTGAATTTTACTCTACAAAGCAGTATCATGTTCACAATTTGGACGTTATTAGATCCTGGATAAAATAATTCTTGAACTTGTTTTATTGAATTCTTATATCATTGTCATAATCCTCATGTTTATATTTTGTTGAAAGTCATATGTAGCCTATAGTGCATAGATGGACTTGGTATGATTATGACCAGTGATTATTCGGTGTAATCATGACCGTAATGTTACAAATGATGTGGTAAAAGTCCTCATTGGCCCGTGAAAATTGATGGACAGTTGTTGGCATGATCATGACCATTATTGAATACACAAATATTCTTGGCCCGTAGTGCATGGATAATTGTGGTCGTGATACTAAAGAATATCCTTAGCCGTAGTGCAGGGGTGATTCGATGATGTCGATTATTTATTAAGCTGAGTCCCAGCAATAAAAGTGATGAAAAACCTTTTAAATCATAAAAGATAGTAGATTTTATTCTCTACTTGACTCTTTTAATGGATTGTTTGTTCCGCTGCAGTTAAACTTGATGGTTGTTATATTGTATCAGTTTAACACTATTGAAGGCTAACGATAATATATTCTGCATTATCTTAGTCATAATATTTCCTACTGGGCTAGTTAAGCTCACCCTTTTACTTTTATTGTTCTCTTTAGGAAATGAGAACGTAGCAGGGACTAGTCGGGGAACGGAGTGATGCACCAGATGATAGCATTAGTAGTCCTCACTATTCTGTGAAATAGTTTAATAATAATTGTATTAAGGACTCCTTTTGAGTTTGTATAATCTCTAGTAGACAATATTTGTATTCAAACTCACAGGTTTATGTTTTGTCGTATTGTATTGTACACAGATAAATTATTATTAAGTTGTATTTGAATTTATGTGCCATGTAAGTGGCGACCCAAGATGGGTGACGTATAACTAATTTTGGGGGCGTCACACCAGCCATCACATATACATATCCTTCTAATTATATTACTCATGTATTAAAATTCGTAATCTCTATTAATAATCCTGATTAGGGTTCAGGTTATTACACATGGATTCAATAGTCTGCCATATTAAGCTATTCTATTATTCCTCTACTAATAGAAAATTAATGATGGACTATGCACTTCGGTGCCTATCGACTTTAGTCTTCCACTAGCATTCTCAATTTTATTTTATTTCTCTTGTTTTGACTTGGGTGACATATTATACTAGTCTCTCTAACTTTTAAAATCACAAATAATTAGAGATGGCAATTTGTTCCGTTCCCACGATGATTCACGCGCCCAATTTTGATTGGAGACGGTGATTTTGACTTTGATCAAGGATAAAACTAGGGTTAGAGAATCACTTAATGATATTTATAGGGATAGGGAGGGGGATGGTATTTGCTTTTTTTAGCCCCTATGCCTAGTTATATATCAATTAAAATAATATTTATATTATTATATATTACATATACACCCTTGTGTGTGTATATTATTATTTGATTTTTCTTAATTTTATCATGTATGCACTAAAATATGATTAATTTTCATGTATGGATTATTGTAAATATAACTAAATTTGAATTTTTATTTAAAAATTCACAGGATATTAAGCTCCGGGATGATACAAATTTCCCATGAAAGTTTAAATTAGTGTGGGGGTTTAAGTTTCTTGTAGAAATGATTATTAAATTGAGTAAAATACAATAACACTCCCTCTAGATAACCAATATAAAACTCAACACCCCTCTACTTTTTAAAGTAATAGTTAGTACCCCTGCGAGTTTTTAGGGTTTACTTAATAGATAAAGTTACATATTTACCCTTATATGTTATCAAATTTTATCTTGAATTATATATATATATATGTTAAATTATGGGACGACCCGAGAATTTGGACAAATTATTAAAAATCTTAAAAGATTGAATTAAGGTTAAATAATAAACCTAGACATGAAATAAGTGTACAGATTTGGCATTTTAGAAGGATTTTTATGGATTTAAATTTTTTTGTGGTGAATTATTCAGGATTAAGTATATAAGTGCGTATGTTCTGTGTATATGATCATATGTGTGTACAGTAAGTGGTTAAGGATCAAGGGTTAACCAGATAAATTATATTAGTGTCCAAAACCTAAGATTATATTAAAAACATCGACGTTCCGGCTCTGGAAAATCATATCGATGTGATAGAAACCCTAGTACCGGCTCTGGAAACCCAAACTTCAGTTTCGGGAATTCAAAACCCTAATTCGGAGTATTAAAACCCTAATTTGAGAATTCAAATGCTAAGTATAAGGCTTAAGTGTTATTAATTATAACCTAATTAGGGAAAACCCTAATGATTAATTAAAAACCCTAATAATTAAAAACCATAATTTTCAATTGGAAATCCTAATTGCTAAATTAGGAACCCTAATTGCTAAATTAGGAATCCTTAATCCTAATGTTCAAGTCTAAGTAATTAGGAAATCCTAATCTAATTAGGAACCCCTAATTATAAATTAGAAAGTTTAACTTTCTATTTTAAAACCTAATTAGAAAATCCTAGAAATTAATTTTCCAAAACCTTAGGGTTAAACCCTAAGGGTCAAACCCTAAGGATTGTAACAAATGACTTGAATGCCATTAAAATTATATGCTAAATGTCCAAACTACCCTTCGTGAAATTCTTTATTAGATGGAGTATAGATCTTGCCCTAGTTTGGTTGTTCACCAACCCTAGCTCTAGCATGTGACTTATATATCACAATATCAGCCAACATCGTCAGCAAAATACATTGCATCTTGGATTTAAAAGCATAAAGTCTAGAAAAGTGACTCACTTTACTTTTCAACCTAGCCAAGTCTTCTCTCTCTCCCATTTGAAAATTTAGAGTAAAAGTGTGTGATATACAAAGCCAAGAACACTTCTTAGCTTAAAAAGATCAAAACATAAGGATCAGAATCAAAACTTGTTCATTCAAAAAGGTATGAAACCCTAAACTTGCTAGATCCTCAAGATTGATGTAAATGTTATTGTTTGTTGGTTATAGTTGTGTTAGAGGGTGTCATTTACTGATCTGGGTTGTTACTTCTTAGATCAATAACATCAAAGTGCTCGAAAATCAAAATTTTATAATGTTGTCTGACAACCGAATGTCAGACCTCATAGATCATTACCTGTTATTTGGTTTTGTGTTTAAAGGTTTGTAGTTGTAGTATGTTGTGAGGGCTTTGATTTAGAATTTATAAATGAGAATTTTATAAATAAAACATCCCATATTATTTATGAGATATATTTATAAATAAAAGTATTATTATGAGATATGTCATATATATGTAGAATATATTGAATTGAATGATGTGAAGAGAATGTTATATATTAATTTTAATATATATAAATATTTAATTGAATTATTTATTGAGTTAAATAAATAAATTTTGTTTTGATTATAGAGTAATGTAATTAAGTGTAGTAGATTAATTAAATGAATATTTAGTATTTAATTTAATTAATATAATAATTTTATGTTATAGTTCTAATTTAATTGAGATAATTAAATTAGATGAGTTATATGATGATTGTTACACAAAATTATAATTAACAAGTAAATATAATTATGCGACAATTTGATGAGATTGATTGATGTTAAACCATTGATTAGTTAAAATAATGAGTATTTGCCAAACAAGGTCTTAGGCTTTTCAAGTTCAAGTTGGTGTAACCTATGTATTAACTAGTAATTAGTATATATAATAATTACTAGGAGTTACATATATTATATATTACTGGTATTGTATATTATATGTATATACTACAAGTTTAAATGTTAGTTTTAGAAAACAAACCAAAGAAAGAAAAAGAGAGTTAAAGAGAGTTGTAGGAGAAAAAGAAGAGGAAGAAAAAGAAGAAGAATGGAAAGCTTTGAGAAGATAAAACAAGCCCCATCATCATTATCTTCATCTCTCTCTTAAATTCATACTAATAAGGTTATAATCTAAATTACTTATTTTAATTATATTTTTATGTTCTTCATAATGTAGTTCTCTGATAATTGTTATATAGAAGTTGTATTGAGAAATTGAGAGAGATAGAGAAATAGAGGAATTCAGATGAGCTAGAAGAAGAAGAAGAAAAAGAAAAAGCTAGAAGAAGGTAACTTCTAAACTCTTATTTAATCTTTGATTTTTTTTTGGGTAGATTTATGTTCTAGGGTAGTAGATCATGCTTAATCTTGTTTGTATAGGTTTAATCTTGGATTATCAAGAATCAAATAAGAGGATTCAAGAAAGAAAATGAAATGGAAAGAAAATTTGAAAATTCGTAGGTTTTGAGTAATTGTGGACAAATCTTGTGAAATTCATACCTCTTTGGGTATAATGAGTTAGAAAGTGAGCCTTATATCAAATCGAAGATATGGAAGTAAGCTATATTCTGAAAGTGGAATCACATGAAAACTCTTTGTAGATTTCTTGCAATGTCTGTTTTAGTAAAAATTTGGTCCGAAGGAAAATAATATGCCCGAAAATCAAAAGCATATTACGGTTTCGACTTTGAACAATTCATATAAATTAGTGTGTTTTGAATTTGAAGAAACTTTAAACTTCAAAAGTTGTAGATATGGAAGTTTACTAGCCAGACTCGCGAGATTGAGCCATTTTATGGACCGGATCATGTCCGAAATAAATTGTTTAGTAAGGATGTCCGAAAAATGAAATTTTCTAGACTAGTTGATGAATTACGAATCTGGTTTAGATGGATAAGGGTCTGACTTTAAGGCCTAGATGAGGTTGTAGTACACTTTGAGTAAGGGTTAATTCTATATAAGAAGGAACAAAAAACGGACATGTAACGAAGGAGTTATGTTAAAAACAAAAACAACGTTTTGTTAAAGAAATTATGAAGATGAGTTTTATAATTCTGTTTGAATTAAGATTTTGGGTGATGGTATATTTTGATGATTAAAAATATGTTTTGACATATGTAATGAGTATAGATATGTGTTATCATATTCTATGCATAATTAACCATTTAAGATCAAGAGTTGAGATAAGTTAATGTGTGCACATAACGTGCTCGATAAAATGCCTAAGAGTAATAGTGTTTCTAAACTTTGGTATACAAAGTGTCTATCTAATGACTAATATTGGATGTTATGTGCATCTGAGTATGAAAAGATGATAATACAAGAATAATAATGGAAAGAAATTGAAAAGGGCGATTTTGATTTTGAAGGAAAATTAAACTTGTAAATAATGTGTTGAATATGCATTTTTGAAACCAAAGTGGTATAATAAAATGGTGTGATATCGCATTATTAAACTACAAGTCACGATAGTCTAGCATGTGTGGTGATGAAAATGAAAATAAAACCGAAGTTGCATATAAAATAGTTAGATGTCTATAAAGACATTATAAAGGATAATAAGATAAAGTAAGGTCTTAGAATAAATTTGACCATGAGATTGAGTATTGATTTTATTTATTATCAATCTCACATACTGATGTATGGTTGTCTGCAAGGACGCCAAGTATTAGCGTGTTGGTAAAAGCGCCGAGTAAAAGCAAGTCTTTCGGTTCCTTTTTGCTATGTGAACTTGATGATGATCTCGCTTTAAAATTTTAGTGTATGATGTATTATATATATCAAAAGTATGAAATGTGAAAGTCGATCTATGACTATGATGATTGAACTATGAATGTTGATTGAGTAAGGAACTCAATCTTTATAGTTGTTATGTGAACTACAACATGTATATGCTATGTTTGTTTATGATTATTCTTGTATGTTGAGCATGTTATTATGTGCTTTCGTGATGCATGAAAATTGTTAGATTTTTTTGAGTTTGTCGAGCTCATTCTTGCAAATAACCATTTTTGCGATTCAAGAATTGAAGGTAACATATATGTATGTGCTACTTGATTGTTATGGATCAAAAGTGATATATGAAGATTTAATATCCTAGCTAAGTTGTTATTCTTGTAAACCATGTCTAATGTTTGATAAATGTATTAATGTTGTATTGTTATATTGTTTTGCGATGTAAACTCTTGTAGTATTAAAATGATTCTAAGATATTTAGATGTAAAGGTTAAAAAGTTTTGGGAATTAGAATAGTTTGTAATAGAAAATTTTAATTATTCCAAGCAAATTTCAATGGTTGTATTATCATTTAATGATGTAAAATTAGAGGTTGAATGTATTATTAACGACGAAAAATTGAGAATTAAATTGTATAAATTTTGGTGTTAAATTCTGAGTTGGTATCAAAAGTTGTGAGGTTATAAACCTTAGGTAGGAGTACCTTAGGCTATAACCTTAGACAAGGAAGGTGAATATAATGAAAGCATAAGCTCAAATAGAGTTTGAACAATAAGAAGTAATTTAAGAAACATATATAGAAGGGATTAAAACATGCGTGAGAGGATTCAAAGAAGAATCTCGCAGAGTTATGGGGTTACCCAACTCCAATAATATGGATGTAAGGTGATAATAAATAGACAGTGTCTATAAGAAGAGAATGATAAAGAAGTGAAGAATAAAAAAAGGTTATATTTAAGTATGGTATAATTGTACTCTTTAATGGTTGATGTATGGTATCTGGGCTAAATGATTCCTTCATAGAAGGGGAGGTATATCTGAACTAGTAACTCGGAACCTAGTTTGTTGGTTGTTTGTGGGAAACCACTCGGTACCATATATGGAAACTATTAGAGACCCGATGTGTACCAAGTATAGAAAATGGATACATATGATGAAAATGTGGAACTTCGATTGGAATTTTGAAGCAATGTAAATGAAGTTGGAAATTCTTAAAGCGAGGAATTGTTATATAAACAAGAAGATTCAAAGAAGAATCTTGAAGAGATATGTAGATAAGGAATGGGAGTTACCTAACTCCAATAACAAAGATAACGAATAATGTCATAAATGAAAGGAAAGAAAGAGAATCGTAAAATAAAAAGCGATCACGAGTTAAGAAAAGAATTTTAAGGAAGATGATAATAGAATAAGATCACGATGCGTGATCTGCTTATATATATAGAAGAAAGATGGTGCATAATGTTTGAATAATTATAGCTTGATGCTATGAAGGTAATGTACTATGAAATAGTACAAGATAAACTCACGAGGAGTTATAGATAATGTGATACGAGGAATTAAGTATTGAGCGAAAACAACAAGTTAAGAGTAAGATAGAGTTAGGTGGGATTTCAATTGAGGACTCATGTGACGGTTTGAGTTATTATACAAATCTTTGTATGGGAAAGGGTTTTGTGCTTGCACTCGGTTTATCATATTGATAATCATTGGAATGTTGGTGTCGCTATTATCATGTATATATGACGAAAAAAGTGATTCTTTTCTCATGTGTATGTTTGATAGTTAGAAATTATTAAAATTAGACATATATTATTAGGATTAGGCGCGGTTCTTAAAACTAATGCATATGGTAAGTTTGTGACTCATAATAATATGGTATATTTTGAACCCCTCAGCGAATGGACGCCTATGGTCTGACTAGGATAAGTTCTTAAACTCATATTATTGTGGCAAGTCTTGAACTTCCAATGTGCGATAAGTTTGATGAACTAGGGTATAATTAAGTTATGAATGAAGAATTGAGGATTATAGGAATAGATAGAATTATTAAGCAATGGATCAGTATAGAAAGTGGAGACATAAGTTTTTCCAAATCTTCTAGCTATGCTAGACTTCAAATTTTGACATCAAGCTAAATTCGCACTATGTGCCTTTTTAAAATGAATTTTTACTCTCAACGCATGGTGACAAATGTGTATGTGTGGACTTCGGGACACTGACACATCGTTACCTGTTGAGATATGATATCACTAAAACCAATTTTCAAATATTTTTGAACTATTTAAAGAATAGTCTATGCTAATTGTTTCGGCTAGACGAAAATGATTTGAAAATATCAAAATGTATTTTATATCATTAATGCATCATGGAACCTGGTGCAAAGATGATAAAAACGATGGAGTTATCAATGCGAAATTTCTTAGTGTTGGATGTGATCTAAGGATCGTCACCTTATGGTATGATGTAGTATGACAAAAAAGTCACAAAATGATGGAATCCTCAAAGCGAATTTGTAAATACGATCTTGGTATCGTAGCGTCGTAAAAAAGATTTTTGAGGTTTCTTTAAGATATGAAATATATATATATATGTATATGTATATTTTGATTGATGTCCAAATTGTTGTAGAAGTACATGCTATTTGATTCAACTTAGACGAATATTGAAAGATGTTCATGAAATTCAAGCGTTTCTTGAGAAGTTATGCCAAACCAAATTGTTTTGAGTGCGATTCGAGATGTTGAAAAAGCGAGAGTGAACAACCTTGTAAAAGGGGACATGTTATCGAAGACAATGGTTCCGAAAATGTAACGTATAATAGTAATTACAAAGTTAAGATGTAATACGTTGTGCACGACGTAGAGGGTGCGATAAATTTGATCACCTAGAGTACTTGCAGAGAGTGTTTTAAGTCCGTGTGATTGCTAAACATTACATTAAAGATGGTTTACGATGGTGATGCACTATTAAACCTAGAGAAGAGTTCAAGGTCTTATGACCCCTCGGCGTGATTTGGAATCTTTTGAATTCTGTTTATTCATATCGCTTCCCAATTATTGAGCAATTGTGGAAGATTCTTATTATTACGAAAGGTGAAAGTGGAAAGGATGAGAAAAATTAAGCAAAACATAATAATTTCAAGAAAGAAATGAAATTCCGGAAAAGAAGAAATGTGAAACTCTTAGAAGAGGATGAGGTGAGGAATATGATGGTCTTAGAAAGATCTTTAGAGAAAGAATTGGGTTGCGAACCTAATGAATAAATAGATAGTAACATAAAAATCTATTTTTGATAAAGGGAATGAATGAAAATTAGTAAAGTCAAAATTTTGAGGGACGAAATTCTTAGAAGAAGAATTGAATGTAATGTCCCGAGAGTTTGATCATATAGTATATGATAATGATCCTTAGAGAAAGATAATGAACGAATCAAAGAATATGTAATACTCAAATATAATTGAGTCTAAGTAAATGTTATGAAATAAAACTTATAAGAATTTATTATCAAGAATGGTGAGAGTAGAAAATATAAAACCTATATTAAGGTAATGTGTTGAAGTTATTCAATGAATAGATTTGAGGAAAACACGAGTAAGGTAGGGTTTGATTGATTCCGAGGACGGAATCCTTATAAGGAGGAAGGATGTGACATCCCGATTTTAGAATTTATAAATGAGAATTTTATAAATAAAAGTATTATTTATGAGATATGTTGGGTGTGAGTATGTGTATATATCATATATTGTAGAATATGTGAATTGATGTGAAGAGAATGTTATATATTAATTTTAATATATATAAATATTTAATTGAATTATTTATTGAGTTAAATAAATAAATTTTGTTTTGATTATAGAGTAATGTAATTAAGTGTAGTAGATTAATTAAATGAATATTTAGTATTTAATTTAATTAATATAATAATTTTATGTTATAGTTCTAATTTAATTGAGATAATTAAATTAGATGAGTTATGTGATGATTGTTACATGAAATTATAATTAACAAGTAAATATAATTATGTGACAATTTGATGAGATTGATTGATTTTAAACCATTGATTAATTAAAATAATGAGTATTTGCCAAACATGGTCTTAGGCTTTTCAAGTTCAAGTTGGTGTAACCTATGTATTAACTAGTAAATAATATATATAATAATTACTAGGAGTTACATATATTATATATTACTGGTATTGTATATTATATGTATATACTACAAGTTTAAACGTTAGTTTTAGAAAATAAACCAAAGAAAGAAGAAGAGAGTTAGAGAGAGTTGTAGGAGAAAAAGAAGAGGAAGAAAAAGAAGAAGAATGGAAAGCTTTGAGAAGACAAAACAAGCCACATCATCATTATCTCCATCTCTCTCTTAAATTCATACTAATAAGGTTATAATCTAAATTCCTTGTTTTAATTATATTTTTATGTTCTTCATAATATAGTTCTCTGATAATTGCTATATAAAAGTTGTATTGAGAAATTGAGAGAGATAGAGAGAAATAGAGGAATTGAGATGAGCTAGAAGAAGAAGAAGAAAAAAAAGCTAGAAGAAGGTAACTTCTAAACTCTTATTTAATCTTTGATTTTTTTTTGGGTAGATTTATGTTCTAGGGTAGTAGATCATGCTTAATCTTGTTTGTATAGGTTTAATCTTTGATTATCAAGAATCAAACAAGAGGATTCAAGAAAGAAAATGAAATGGAAAGAAAATTTGAAGAACAATATTCGTAGGTTTTGAGTAATTGTGGACAAATCTTGTGAAATTCATACCTCATTGGGTATAATGAGTTAGAAAGTGAGCCTTATATCAAATCGAAGATATGGAAGTAAGCTATATTCAGAAAGTGGAATCACATGAAAACTCTTTGTAGATTTCTTGCAATGTCTGTTTTAGTAAGGCTGGTCCGAAGGGAAAATAATCTGCTTGAAAAATCAAAACTGTTACGGTTTCTGACTTTGAACAATTCATATAAATTTGTGTGTTTTGAATTTAAAGAAACTTTAAACTGCAAAGTTGTAGATATGGAAGTTTACTAGCCAGACCCTTGAGATTGAGCCATTTTATGGGCTGGATCATGTCCAAAATAAATTGTTTAGTAAGGATATCCAGAAAATAAAATTTTCTAGACTAGTTGATGAATTACAGAATCTGGTTTAGATGGATAAGGGTCTGACTTTAAGGCCTAGATGAGGTTGTAGTACACTGAGTAAGGGTTAATTCTATATAAGAAGGAACAAAAATGGACATGTAACGAAGGAGTTATGTTAAAAACAAAAACAACGTTTTGTTAAAGAAATTGTGAAGATGAGTTTTATAATTCTGTTTGAATTAAGATTTTGGGTGATGGTATATTTTGATGATTAAAAATATGTTTTGACATATGTAATGAGTATAGATATGTGTTATCATATTCTATGCATAATTAACCATTTAAGATCAAGAGTTGAGATAAGTTAATGTGTGCACATAACGTGCTCGATAAAATGCCTAAGAGTAATAGTGTTTCTAAACTTTGGTATACAAAGTGTCTATCTAATGACTAATATTGGATGTTATGTGCATCCGAGTATGAAAAGATGATAATACAAGAATAATAATGGAAAGAAATTGAAAAGGCGATTTTGATTTTTGAAGGAAAATTAAACTTGTAAACAATGTGTTGAATATGCATTTTTGAAACCAAAGTGGTATAATAAAATGGTGTGATATACGCACATTAAACTACAAGTCACGATAATCTAGCATGTGTGGTGATGAAAATGAAAATAAAAGCGAGTTGCATATAAAATAGTTAGATGTCTATAAAGACATTATAAAGGATAATAAGATAAAGTAAGGTCTTAGAATAAATTTGACCATGAGATTGAGTATTGATTTTATTTATTATCAATCTCACATACTGATGTAAGGTTGTGCAAGGATACGCCAGTATTAGCGTGTTGTAAAAACGCCGAGTAAAAGCAAGTCTTTTTCAGTTCCTTTTTGCTATGTGAACTTGATGATGATCTGCTTTAAAATTTTAGTGTATGATGTATTATATATATCAAAAGTATGAAATGTGAAAGTCAATCTATGACTGATGATTGAACTATGAATGTTGATTGAGTAAGGAACTTAATCTTTATAGTTGTTATGTGAACTACAAAATGTATGCTATGTTTGTTTATGATTATTCTTGTATGTTGAGCATGTTATTATGTGCTACGTGATGCATGAAAACTGTTAGATTTTTCTTTGAAATGTCGAGCTCATTCTTGCAAATAACCATTTTTACAGATTCAAGAATTGAAGGTAACGCTATGTGCTACTTGATTGTTATGGATCAAAAGTGATATATGAAGATTTAATATCCTAGCTAAGTTGTTATTCTTGTAAACCATGTCTAATGTTTCGGTAAATGTATTAATGTTGTATTGTTATATCGTTTTGCGATGTAAACTCTCGTAGTATTAAAATGATTCTGAGATATTTAGATGTAAAGGTTAAAATTTTTGGGAATGAGAATAGTTTGTAATAGAAAATTTTAATTATTCCGCAAATTTCAATGATTGTATTATCATTTAATGATGTAAAATTAGAGGTTAAATGTATTATTAACGACTAAAATCGAGAATTAACACTACTAAAAAAATGGTCATTTGTGATGGCAAAAATCCATCACAGAAACTTAAAAAACCATCACGAAAGGTTTACGTGATGGTTTTAATCATCACGATGGCCGTCTTGTATACGCCCATCATGAAATATTTTACGTGATGTTTTGGCAATCACCAAAACATTCAATCCTTTTGTGATGACTAAATCAGTCACATTAGCGAACATGTCTTTTGCGATTAGATTGTCCATCACAAAATCCCAGAAGTCTTTTGTGATGGCCAAAGTAATCTCAATAGCATAACAGTTATTTGTGATGGCCGAAGCAATCACATCTTTTTGTGATGGCCAAAACAATCACTAATTATATGTGATGGCCAAAGCAATCACATCTTCTTGTGATGGTCAAAACAATCACCAATTATTTGTGATGGCCGAAGCAATCACATCATTTTGTGATGGCCAAACCGAAACAATTTGTGATGGCCACGAGTATCACGTACATAAGTTTCTTGTGATGGCTAAAGCAATCACAATTGTCCTTATTTTTGTAACCTTTTTATACGTTTTGGTGATAATAAAGCCATCACAAAATTCATATATTAAAATATATTTAATTGCCAATTTTAAAGCATAAATTACAATAAATTTGAAACGTAAAATCATACAAATTTATTAAAATGAAGAAATCTGATAAATTTAATTAAAAATAAATTAATAACTAACTACTTAAATAGGTAGCTACATGTCATAGGTTCATCAAACAATTAACAAACCCAACATCTATCAAAGAACCCTAAACTAATAAAATTGACAATTAAAGGAAAGCTAAATTATCCTGAATTCTCCATGGAGTCCTCTTGAGAGTCGTCATCATCTTCGTTGTCATTCTCAACATGCGTGGTTGAATTATTCGTTGGAATATCAGCTGATGCATTTGATGAAGCAAAGAAATCATTTGGGTCTATAGGAGGATCAAGTGCAAGTGTTTCGGCCATATTCTTTGCATATTGATGAAGATAAGTCATGTAGCTTTCCATTTTATTTAATTTAATGTAGTTCTCATCTGCAACCAAAGATGGACAATACGAACCACGACGAGAACTCCATTTTTCCCCCGGTGCGACCAACAAGTCTACCCTTTTGGCGCCTCAACGCTTTCCTTCATGTCTCCAAATTTGGATCATCTAACTCATCCACAGAGTATTATTTGTATCACCATGTTTAGCCAAGAGTCTTCTCTCATAATCATCCTATACAATGCATAAAATATGTATATATAAAACTAATTGCGAATAGAATGAACAACAATCTTCACTTTCACATGAGTAAACAAATTTTATAATTTTACGAGAGAAAATCATACCAATTTCCTCTTTGCTTCATCACAAACCCACGTTTTTTCCTCGCTACCCTTCTCCTTCCTTATATGAATTTGTTTATATAACTCATATTGCGTTGGCGGACGATGCAGTCTTTGTTTCTAAGACAAAACAAGCAAAATAATAATTATTTTAATTAAAAACATTAACATTAAAAATAAGCAATACATACCACATGACCACTTAAAAACTCCAAACAGAGCATCATGATATGAATCTTTTACTGTTATCATGTGCATTTATCAACTACACATATTTTTAATTTTATCAACTTATAATTTACCTCTTGTTCCTCCTAATGGCGTGCACGATATGGAGCCCGATGTGTGAGGAACGTCGTAGTTATGTTTCGTCTTTTTCGTAGCTCACTAGAGTCTAAAAAGTCTTTACTCAAATAATAATCACATCTCCTACCACACATCGAGAGTTGTCCAACTAGGCTTTTATCCCTTGCTTCCTCAATGGAACCAAACTTCTTAATGGCATCATCCTTCCATCTCCATAAATAGTTTGGGTAGCTTTTTCGCAAGCATTTTCCTCCCATATGATTCGACCCTTCTTCCTCCTCCTCGATGAAGAGAATCGAAATATTTCTATAACACCATCCACAAGTAAAAATGTTAATCAACACATAATGAATAATACACTTTTTGATAAACTTTCTTATACAATTGAAATTTGTGTTCATTAAAACATACCAAATATTCTCCCCAAAGAAGTTCAATTTCATGTTTTGGCCATTGCTCGAATTTGGTTCGAGCTTCTTTAAAACGTTTTTGAAATAATATGCATGTCTTGCTTCGAGCTTCAGGTTCAAGGAAGCTAATTACAAGATATAGTAACATAGCATGATATGATTAGTACAACAATAATGAAAAGTAAAAAAAAAAAGTTGTCACAATATGATTAATCAAATCTTGTTAAATGGAACCCCTATTAATTGCTTTTATAGTAACATGATATTATTAGTTGTTTTTATGTTCTTTGGATTACATTTTGCTACATGGGTTACCCTATTTTAGTTAAAAACAAACGTTATATTACGTGTCAGAAAATGAATCTTAAACATGTCAAGAATTGATTGTATGTATCTTGCATATTGACAAACATGAGTATATTTGTAAAAACTTACTTTTGTCCAATGATATTGACAAGCATCTTTGTTTGGCCTGTTTTAGGCTTCATTATCCCTAGAGTTGGCCCCCTTTTCTTACGAGATAAGCTTTCGACTTGTGTAGCATTCGGTGTAGCCCCCCCATCAACACTCTCACCACTATTATGAGATACAGTAGGCTCATCTCTCATTCTCTCCATGTTAACAGTCTCGCAACTATTATGAGGAAGAGTTGATCTCCTACCGGAAAGGCTACTCCCACCTCTAGTTCTCACCATAGTAGAGAAGGAAAGAAACTTATAATTAAGTATAGGATAAATATAAGAAATTATTCAAGATAATGTTGTAATGCAATTTCAAAATTATTCACTACTCTACTAGCTCCAAAATCAATTAGCATCTTACCTGTCTGCAAGACAGTAGCATTCAACATGTATGGTTTTGTTATAGAACAGAGGTTATCCAAAATCAATTAGCATCTTACTTATCTGAATTGCTAGCAGATATGGTTTTGTTATAGATAAGAGGTTTTGTTTTTTATTATGGCTCTTGCAGGGAACAAGGACCATTTAGTGAGGGCTAACCCATTACCCAGAGTCAAGCTCCCTGCGAACCAACGATCAATTGAACCAGCTGCAACAGTTAAAACCCATGGAATTCCATTGTGCAAGTTGCCAAGATTAAATCATAGTATGATGTACTGCTGAACAGAACAATATTGACATGCTCCTTTGATGGATTAGTACAATTAAAGAAAATTATGTGAAAACACAAAGTTTAGCTAGTTTTGTCCAGCAAGATCAATTGAAATCAAAGTACGAAGTTCAGACTTCTTCCTTTCTATTGATTCTTTGTTGAACAAAATAACATTATATGTATTAATGTTGATAAGGGATAATTTTTTTAACATGTGAATAATTGCAAACTTACTACAAAATTTAAGTGCAAGTATATCAAAGTGACCTGTTTTAATTTTCTTCCTATAAATATCACAGCCATATCATATTTTCTTACACACAATAAGCAAAGCTTGACCCATTTACAAAAACCCAAGTGAGAACTTAAAAAAGCATGGTAACTTTGAATAGAATCACTAATCATTAATGGTAAATAATGTACAGCTCCAAATGCAAGGATTTGACAAAGTTCTCTCCCTCAAACATTAGTGGTCAATCCCATAAAATAAGGTGCGATGTATTTGTTATAAGAAATCAATAATGTGGGATGTGGGTTTAGAACCTAATAAGTATTATCAGTCAGTTTCAACTAACTGTGATCTTATTCACACAACAAAAGTAAATATTAATTGAAATACAAGATTCCAACAAAAGAAGAATTCCAATTTAAGTCTTTTCCTAATCAGTTTCATATTAGATTTGTTTACAAACTACACTCCATTCTCAACCAAAGTAATTAACTAACAAAGTTTCATATATATATATATATATATATATATATATATATATATGCATCATGTATACATATACCTACGTAATTAACATACATATATAAATCGAGGGACATATATATGTTAAATCTCCACAAACACATGAACAATCAAATTGTCAATAACAATTCGTAAAACATCTCTATAAAAACAGGAATTGGGGCCAAATTCGAACAGAGAAAGCATAATCACAATTCTAAAATAAGAATTGGGGATAAATTAGAACAGAGAAAGGAAAGAGGAAGAGAATAAACACCAAGGAGAGGACTTACCTTCGAAATCACAACCTGGGATCACAACTTTGGTAGAAGATGGGTGTAGGGTTTCAGTTTGTCGCCAATGGAAAAGATGGGGAAGTTTTTATAATTGTACTTGTTGAAATGAAAGATAGAAAGAGAGATCCCGCCATTGCTTCAAAATGAGTGGAATATGCCACTAAATTAGCTTAGCTTTTTGTTTGTTTAATTATCTTTTAATTAAATTTAATTAGCTTAAATTTCTTTTGATTTAATTATCTTTTGATATACCCTTTGTTCTACAAAAAAATATCATTTAATTATTTTTTTCAGTAAATTTGTGAGATATTAATTAATTGATCCACTAGTAATTAAGTACAAAAATTGTTATTCAAAAAGTAAAATAAATTAAAATAATATTAAAATTTATATACTTTCTTAGATTAAGCTACAAATTAAGTCTCTTTTCTTTTATTATTTCAAAATAATATTATTAATAAAATGTAGTTTTAATTTCAATTATTACTCTTACAAAAAATATTGAAACTTAATGCAATAACTTATATTCTTCTTTGTCAGGCCTCAATTTTTTTTATAACATTACTATCATCCGCACCCACTATATTTAATATCAATATGAGTAATGATATATTTAATATCCCCCAAATAGTCTTTAAACATTAAAATAATTTATCCACTAAAAATGACAATAATTAATAATAATAAAAATATATGCCCACGAAAAAATAAATGTCAATGGTACAATGTCAAATATAAAATGCGGAACGTACAAATAGTGTATTAAACCCTTAAAAATTAATTTAAGCCCGAGTCTACTAGTTTTTTTTCCAATTTTTTAATTTTATTTTATTTTTAATTTCATGTACTTGAGATTACTTAATCTGGTCCAACTAAAACTAAAACTCTATTTATAATCTTTTAAATTTTCGTAATGTATTTCTATCAATATCCTTTTGTGAATTAAAGAAGTGTTTTTTTCTTTAAATTTAAAATTTGAGTTTGTTATTTTTATATATTACAAATTAATTTATATACTTTGTCATTAATAAAAATCATGTTCTAATATCAATTATATATTATTCCTAGAATATATATATATATATATATATATATATATATATATATGATATTTCCACAATATTAATTTTAAAATCATATTATTAGTAAATAGGGTCCACGTCATGTATTCATGTCCTAATATCAATAAAACATAACATTTATATGAATTAATAAATCAAAAATTTATATCCATATAATATATATTTAAAATTTAAAAAAAAAAATAATTGTTTTATACAAAGATAAGTATATGAACTAATTTTTTATTAATTCAACAAATGGATTATACCTTAAGCTAATTAGATTCAACAAAATCATCAAATTCTAAGTGAATTCAACTTGGAGTAATTTTACTCTTTCTCCATATATACATCCAAGTCTAACTACCTGGAGTTTTAGGATTCAAATTTAATTAATAATATTTTAAAAAATACTTTTTGGATAGTCGATATTAATATATACAGTAAATGCATTAAACTAATTTTTTTATTAAAAAACTATATATCAAATATGGTACTATCTAGATGACCCTCATAATTAGAAGAAATTGCTAATCATTTGTCGATTCCGATATTTGATTCAAAATACCAAGTTATTAATTAATAAATACGAAGTTATCTTATCCTCTCAGGCATGCACAAAAACGATAATATATTTTGACACTAACACATTTTAGAAAAATAACAAATTAAATAAATAAAGTAACTAAATACACAAAACAAATCCCTATGAGGCTTGTGATTCAATAATTATTAAATTAAATAATTAAAATTAAAATAATAAAAGAAAAGAAAAGACATTTAATTTGCAGCTTTAATCTAAAAAATGAGATAAAATTTTATATTATTTTAATTTATTTACTTTTTTGAATAACAATTTTGTACTTAATTATTAGTGGATCAATTAATTCATATTTCAAAATTTGATTAAAAAATAATTAAATATTACTCTTTTTGTTTAAAGAGTATATATCAAAAGAAAATTAAAGCAAATTTTTTTTTAAGCTAATTAAATTAGTTCCCTATCCCAGTCACAGAAAATCCCTCAATCCTCCCCTTCTTTTCCAGACGACAAACTGAACAACTCTTCCCATCTTCTCCATAGACGGCAACTAAAACCCTCTCCCTATCTTCTACGTACCAAAGTTGTGATCCAAGTTAAGTTTTGTGATTTTGAAGGTATGTCCTCTCTCTTCTTTGGGTGTTTATTGCCCCCCTCTTTACTTTCTCTATTCCAATTTGGCCCCAATTCTTATTTTAGAATTTTGATTATGCGTTCTTTGTTCGAATTTGGCCCCAATTCATGTGTAGCATGTAAAAAAATCTAATATAAAACTAATTAGGATCTTGAATTCTCCTTCTCTCTTTGGCCGACTTCAGGTAGTATATGTTGTATTCTTTAATTCTATGTTGTGACCATGTTAAGAACAGTGTGCTAGCAATTAAGTTGTAAAGTCAGTACAATATTTTTTTTTCTATTTCATAAAAGGGTTAATTATAACCATAAATGAATATTTTTTATTATTTGAATTACAAATGGCAGATGGATGATCGAAGTTGGATGTATAGGCATGTTGGGAAAAAGTCTAAACATATACATGAATTTATGAGTGGGGTCAATATGTTTCTTGATTTTGCATTTTCTAATCCTGAGTGCGTAGATGATGGCATGATTCGGTGTCCTTGTGCCAAGTGTGATTTCATAAACTATAAATCACGTGAAGATGTAGAAATGTGTCTTTATGAGCATGGATTTGTACCAAACTACACTACATGGACGGACCATGGGGAGTCACTTGAGAAAGTAGGGAATTCTGATGACGATATTGACGAGGGAAATCAAAATTGGCCTAAAGACATGTTAAGGGATATTACAAACGGCATTAACCCTGAATTTGATGAGGACCCTAATAGCGAATCAAATAAGTTCTATGACCTACTAAAGGCTGCAGACGAGCCCTTGTGGGATGGTTGTCAAAATCACACCACGTTATCAGCCGTAACTTTGTTGTTGCACCTAAAATCCAAGTATTGTTTGTCTAATACTGGATTTGATGCATTTATTTCAGCTTTTAAGGAAATGTTGCCTAAAAACAATAAATTACCCGAGTCATTTTATCACTGCAAGGCCTTAATGAAGGACATTGGGCAACCTCTACAAAAAATACATGCGTGTAATAATGATTGTATCTTGTTTCGAGGAGCATATGCAGATTTAGACGCTTGCCCAATTTGTAATGAATCTAGATATAAAAAGCATGGCAGTGTTAAAGGGAAAAAGAATAAACCAATAACAAGGAAGGTCTTAAGTTTTTTACCAATTATACCAAGGCTTCAAAGGCTTTATTTGCCATCAAAAACGGCTGAGCCTATGAGGTGGCACAAAGAAAAACGATGTGATATTCCAGGTGAGCTAAGGCACCCTGTTGATAGCGAGGCTTGGAAAGATTCTGACCTTAATTACCCATCTTTTGCTGAAGATGCTCGTAGTATAAGACTTGGCTTAGCTACTGATGGATTTAATCCTTTTGGGCATTCTAGCAAACCTCATTCGACATGGCCAGTTTTCCTTGTTCCATACAATCTCCCCCCTTGGATGTGTATGAAAGAGGAGTACATGTTTATGTCATTGCTTATTCCAGGTCCACGTGGACCTGGAAGAGAGATTGATGTGTATTTGCGACCTCTTATTGAAGAACTAAAGACTTTGTGGGATGTTGGAGTTGATACATATGATGCTTTCTCAAAGCAAAATTTTAATATGAAAGCAGCTGTAATATGGACAATCAGCGACTTTCTTGCACTAGGCATATTGAAGGGTTGGAGTACACATGGGGCCTTGTCATATCTTTCTTGTATGGATCCAAGTGTAGCTTTTAACCTTAAACATGGGAGGAAGCCGCGTTATTTTGGATGCCATCGTCGTTGGTTGAAGCGTAATCATAAATATCGAGCTGAGAAGAATAAGTTCAATAATAAAACCGAGCGGAGAAATCCCCCACCTCGACGAACAGGTGTTGAAGAGTAAAATTTTGTATCTCAATTTAGTTCGGTCATATTTGGAAAGGATAAAAACAATAGTACCGATAAGACTCCTGGGTTTGGAATCGAGCATAACTGGACAAAGAAAAGTATCTTATTGGAGTATGCTTCTAATAAGACATTGCTTAGACGTGATGCATATTGAAAAAAAATATTTTTGATAATTTATTTTACAATGTGATGAACATTACTGGAAAATCAAAAGACCACCTTAAAGCTCGTTTAGATTTTCAAGAGCTTGGTATAAGATTTGAATTACATCCTGAAGAGAGTGGTAATGGGAAACTTAAACTGCCAAAAGTCAAATATTCTTTAAAAAGCGAAGAAGTTAAACAGGTTTGCAAGTGGCTTAAATCACTGAAAGTTCCAGACGGTTATGCTTCAAATATCTCTCATTGTATTAACCTTGACAATTGCAAAATAATTGGGCTAAAGAGCCATGATTGCCATGTTCTCATGCAGAGATTCTTGCCATTAGCCTTTCGTGATTTCTTACCAAACTCTATATGGGAACCAATAAATGCTTTGTGCAAATTCTTTCGAGACATATGCTCTAAGGTGTATAAATTAGCTGAGTTAGAGAAGCTTGAGCTATTTATTGCTGAAATATTGTGCAATCTTGAGATGATTTTTCCACCATCTTTCTTTGATTCAATGGAGCATCTACCTATTCATTTGGCATATGAAGCCAAGGTCGGAGGACCAGTACAATATCGTTGGATGTACCCTTTCGAGAGGTGATATTTTAATAAATTAAATCTCTTTTCTTGCCAAGTTTTTTTTATGGTTAAAGTGATTACCTAACTTTAATATAATTATAGGTGCATGTGTTCTTTTTGAAGAAAAGGCGCGTATAAGGCTTGCCCCCGAGGGTTCAATAGCCGAGGCATACATAATAATTTAACTAGTTTACTTTTCTTCTCGATGTTTTGATCTTAGGGTGCAAACCAAGTTCAACCGAGCTGATCGAAATGACGATGGCGGTCAAGCTGAAACTAATGGAAAGTTATCAATATTTAGCCACCCTAGGCCTGGTCGTCCAATTGGAGGAAAACGAAAACGCGAAGATCTGTCCGATAAAGAACTCGAGGCAGCAACCTTATACATCTTGTCTAATTGTGAGGAAGTCTTTGATTTCATCGAGTATGACATTTCAATTCTTATAAAGTTTATTACTTTTAGATATGTAAATCATTACTCTATATCTACTAATTTATTTCATTACTTTTAGGGAGCACAAGCATTTATTGAAAGAATTACGTCCAAACATTTCGGATAAAGTGCTACAAAAGGAACATAATTCGACATTTATAAAATGGTTTGAAAAGAGAGTCAAGAATAATGATGTTGATACGCGTCTAAAAGCGCTCGCTATGGGTCCGTCTAGAGAAGTGACAGGTTATGATGGATTCATTGTCAATGGCTTTAGGTTCCATACAAAGGAATTGGAGTCAAGAAAGGTAACTCAAAATAGTGGTGTTTTAGTCCAGGGATGTACTTTTGAAGACCAAGAACGAGACTATTACGGACAATTAATTAAAGTAGTTGAACTAGAATACTATGGAGAAGAGAATTCGGTATTTTTGTTCCAATGTGAATGGTATGATTCTGAAAAAGGGGTAGTTATTGACAAGTATGGGTTAACTACAATTGATACAAATTCAAGGCACAAGCCGTATGAGCCATTTGTTATTGCATCACAAGTTGTACAAGTGTTCTATGCTAATCCAGTGTCGACTAAAGCTAAAGGTTGGTCTATTGTCATCACAACAAAAGCAAGAAACACATATGATGTTGCTAAAAATAGTAATGAAGAGACATATCAGGAGGAAGAGTTTCATTATTTTGACTTATATAATATTGAGGAGCAAACTCAGAATTTGATATTGCTTGATGATTCTCAATTTGCTGAAGAAGTGGATCCATCGTTACCGGAAGCAGAAAATGAAGATAGAGAATGTAGTGATGAAGATGAAGATGAGAATGAATATTTTAATGATGATGAATATTCCGAAGAAGATGATGATATTTAGGCCCAAGTAGCTGAGTTTTTTAGTTATGTTTTCCTATATATATAGCATTCCAGATAATTATCAGTCAATTATTATTTCCTTTCATTATTGAAATAAGAATCCTTTTGATTGTTTGTTTGTTTTTCTGCAGTAACAGAGTTCCTGCTAAGTATGTTATTCAAGTCTGTTTTTCTGGGTGAAGTTGAAAGTTCTGTTTGACAAGAGTGCTACTGATGATCATGAAAGATTTATTGGGTTCCTTTACCTATTTGTGGTAGTTAAAACCTGTACACCTATGCATGTTATTTCTTTCTTTTCAGGTGACAGATTTAGTATTGGCCAAAGAAAACCAGAACCAGTTTGAGGATCATCTTAAAAATAACCCAATTGTCAGTCCAGGGATGGATTTGACTGTTACTGTTCTCACTACTGGGTTTTGGCCTTATAAATCTTCTGATCTCAGCCTGCCATCGGAGATGGTAGGACCTACTATTTTCTAATGATTCTATGGATAAACCAGTTATTACCAATTCAGTTTATTGTTAAAGAAGATTGATACTTAATCTTGTTTGTTATTTTTTGTTTCAGGTCAAGTGTGTAGAGGTTTTTAAGGAATTCTATAAAACAAAAAAAAACACAGAAAACTTACTTGGATTTACTGGCTTTAACTCCAATTTTTAGTTGAAATGACTAATTGAACCGAATACTCATAGGAACTGAGCTACTCTCAAGGGTGAAATTAAAGACAAAGGACATAGTGCAACTGTAACATTATCGATGGTGGAGAGTTAAAATCAAGACCACATTTAAATGTGTGCGGAAAAAGTGCAACTTTACCCTCAATAACAGGTTTGCATTTTTATGATGTCCTTTTCATGTTTAGTCATATATGTCAGTTGTGTGTTTTGTTTTCTTATTTAGAATATTTAATATCCAAACTTTTGGCTGTTGACTACTGTTAGTGCTACTATAGACAAAGACTGGGAAGATATCAAGTTTGGAGTGGACAACCAAATTGATTTTTATAATGTTTCATTCGTGAAAGATGATAAGGTGGTACATGAGTTGAAAGATTATCTCAAAAGTAAAGTCTTCAATCTCCATTTTTTTATTACTGAAATCTTTCCTTGTCAACTGGTCTTTATGGTATAATGTATGCAATAATAAAACTCATCCATGAGGCTGCAATGCTAATATTCAAGTGATTGTAAAAATTGAGAATGCGGACTCTATACCAAATCTTCATTCTATAATCACTGCATGTGACGGGGTTAGCTTTGCTATTCATAACTAGTTTTTTTTTCTGTTTATGCTTTATCGTCTTACTTTATGGCTTTTGCTAAAACGTGACATCTTTTTCTGAAGGGGAAAATGGTAAAAAAATGAATAAAAAAGACTTACGAGGGAATAAAAAATTCATTTACAAGTGAAATATTTAAGATTTTTTTTATTAACAAGTAAATTAGTAAAAAAGAGTTACTTGAATTCAAGGCTTTAGGTGGTTATTTGACTGATGGAAGCAAGCTATGCAAATTAGTGACCTTTTGGTCAAGTTTCCTTATATATATATAAGTAAGAAATTCATCTCTGATCTTTTAGTCAAGTTTTCTTATATATATAAGCAAGCCATTCATCTCAGGTATTTTTTATCCTGCTCTCAGGTATAAGCAAGCCATTCCTTATATATGGAAGCAAGGTATACAAATTAGTGACACATGTTACTCTCCATCAATCACTCATTTTCCATCAGATTCTCATGGTGTGGTCCATCTTTTTTATCTTAATTAATTAATTAATTAATTATATACCCCCCATTATAATCATATATATATAGTTCTACTTGTATTACCACTTCCTAAAAATAGCTATGGAACTTGAAGGATTTTCGCAATGTAAAGGCACATTTTCCTATACTAGCCCCCTCTTTGCCAAAAAAAAAATGTACAATATGCTTCTGAACTTTGAACCATAATACACGTGTATGACGTTATAATAATAATCATTTCATAAATAATTATAATTGATAATGTTATCTGATACTACTACTAGCTGACATATATATAGTGTGGTGTTTGATCTTCATAGATTATGTCTCCTGCTACTGCTGATCATGCATGATATCTTAGACATGGATCTGTTCTTCATTTGTTTAGTTATTATGTGAATAATTAATCAAAGCAACGAACAATTAAAGCTAATCTGTGATTGAGATATATGAAGCTTAGTGAGTGATATACGATCGTGTGCTAGAATCTAATTCCCTGTCTCTCTTAGCATGCACACACTGCCTTTTTTGTTAACTTTCATGCTAAAAGCAACTCTCTTTCTCTCTATATATACATACAGACATATATATAATTCTATAACCTATATGAATATATTTAAGGATGCAATTCTACAGCTTTATTACTGATTGCATCTCTCTCTAGAGATCACACATTCACATTTAAAGGACGTCACTCAAGATTGGTCATGACTAATTAATGAGGCTGATTGGAAAAATGATGCTACCTACAAATTCAATAATCAGTAACTATAATCATATGTCCCAAAGTAATATTCAGGTTCTGCTTCTTGGCGTGCTTCAGTTCTGCTGTTGGTTTGTCTCGGTTGTCGACTTGGTGTTCTGCATCTTGGCGTCTTATTCCTCTTTATCTTTGTCCTGGTGTTGCTGCTCATGCTCTGCTGCTGTTGCAGCTAGTGCTCTTCTGCAGCGGCTGTGGGGATATTTCGTGGTACCATTTGGCTGCTCTGTTTGTTGCTTCTACTGCATTGTTTACGTGTTTTGGTCTGCAGTATTGTGTCTATCCCCATGTCTTGATGTTGCAGATTTGGGGGGTGGTGTTGTGCTTGTGGCTGCTATCGTTTACTGGCTTGCTGCTGTTTTATTTGATGCCGGCTGCAGCTACTGCACTTTTTTGCTGCAGCTATTGCTTTCCTCATCCTGTTTACTGTTTTGCTTTGCTATGCTGCTGTCGGTTTCTCTTGTTGGGCCTTGTGCTCTGTTGTGCTGCTAGTCTGTAGTAGGCTCTTTCGGTTCTGTTGTGGCTGTTGCCTCTTGGTCTTTGGACTGATCTTGTTTTTGTTGCTATTGTGGGCTGCTGCTACTTTGGATGGGGTTTTTCTTGGTATTGTGTCTGATTTCTATCCATTGTATTCTCATGAATGTTGAGATTGTTTCTCTTTTGTTTGGGCATTTGGCCTTGTTTTCTTTTAGTAATAACATCATAGGGCATGTCTTATGATGTATATGTTATATTCTGATTGGGGTTTCCTCGTGATGTTTGTACATTTTTTCTTCTTTAATACAATTTAAATTTAGTAAAAAAAATAATCATGGTTACTGCTCTTTCCAATACAGGTTTCTTTCCACCAAGCAAAATAGAGATTAATAGGGACTTGAAAAGGAGATGTACAATTTATGCGAAAAATTTAGTGATTGTAATGATTGTCTCAAATATTCTATAATGATGACACAACTAAACATTCAGTAACATCCATCATATATACTACTATTTTGTGATTGTTAGTAAATTCCATCACCTAATATATTTGCTGTTCATATATGCTTGTTTTTAAGTGATTGTTTTGACCGTCACAAATAGTTTATAGTGATGGAAAAATTAACCAATACTAGGAGCCGTCATCTATATTATTATTTTGTGATTGTTGAAAAAGTCCATCATATAATTCCATTTTTTGAGATTACTTTAAATGTAATCATAAAGGTCCATCACATATGATTTTCTTTTCGTGATGGTCTTAGCTGTCACCAAAGATTAATTTTAACTTTTTTCTTTGTGATGGCTTAAATGCAATCACGTTAAGGAGAAATATTAAACATCACCAGAGCCATCATATATATACTATTTTTTGTGATGGCTCAAATAATCCATCACGAAATATTATCAATTGTGATTGCTTTTGAAAATCGTCACCATGATCCATCACGTATTCTTGATTTTCTATTATTTTGTGATTGCTTAAAAAGTCCATCACAAATTATTATCTTTTGTGATTGTTTTTAAAAGCTATCACAAAGTTCCGTCACGTATTCTTGTTTTTCTAGTAGTATAAATTGTATAAATTTTGGGGTCGTTACACATGTAGGCTACATGCTCACGCCTTTAGAATACTTAGATCTTACATAGAATCAAAGATATTTCTGGTCAAAGTAGGGTTGACCATATGTTTTGTTGCATTTTTGAAAAACCAAGATTTGTGAAGAACAAGATTTCTTACATGGTTTGACCATGCCAGATCTTGTTCATGTGTTGTTGATAAGTTGATCTGATGTTATAGAATGGTACCCTGACATCTCTACTTCAAGTGTGAATCTTTAAATCACACAAAGCAGACATATAGTGCAAGTTATAAGGATTGAAAGTAGTCACTTGGACTGTTCTTTATTTCTGGAAAACCTAGAAATGAAGAATAGCCTCTGACAAGGAATTCGAAGGCTTAGATCTCACCGATTTGTTGTGTGTTGGTCATGAACTAAGTTGGGATATGTAGTGTTACATGAATACTACATGTCTAACACTTTAGCTGCCCATAAAACATTAAAAACAAGGATCTAGCTATAGTCAAACTAGGTATCCTACAAACAGACTTTGAATGTTCTTCGTTGGCCAAGAACATAAATAGCGACAATTTCGTCGCTATAGGGCCCTTTAGCAACAAATTAATTACAAAAGTATTATTTTTATTAAATAATTAGTAAAAAAAATAGTTTTTCAATTATTAAAAATACAAAATAAATTCCTAAAAATTATGTTAAAGCCTAAAAATGGGTTTTTAATAATTTTGAATATATTTCATTAATATTTAGTATTTTTGGAATATTAATGGTATTTAATTTATTTAATTATAATATTAAATAAATTACTTAAAATGATTTTAATACTTGAAAAATCATTTAAAATATATTATAGTATAAGAAAATATTTTAAGTTATTTTTAATGACTTTTAATATTTTGTGATGAATTTTATTAATTAATTAGTATTAATGATAATAAATTTATTAAATAAATTATGGAAAAATAGAATTAATGATTTAAAAATTATATAAAAATTATTTAAGTGTTATAAAAATATTTGAAGTTATAAAATATAACTTTTGATATTTTGTCATAAAATACATTAATATTTAATATTAATGGAAATTAATTAATAATGGTCTTAATTATTTTAAAATCATTTAAAGGCAATAATAAAGTATTAAAAATACTTTGATATATTATAAATAATTTATAATACTATGTCATGTATTTCATTAATATTTAATATTAAAAAAATATTAATGATAATGGAATTAAGTGGTATTTAATTCATATAAATATAATATTTATGATTGAAAAATCATGATAAATGATAATAATTACTTAAAAATTATTATAAGTCATTGAAAAATTATTTTGACTGATAAATAAATTATCTAAGATAATTGTGTTGCGTTTAGACAGAGTCTTATGGATATTAGGCTCGATATTTATCCGACTAGGCTGTCGGGATGTAGAAATTATACCGAACTCAATTTAGACTGCAATAGTTTGACTTGATACTAGGTCTTATGTATTTTATAGACCGATAGGGATATGTATTATGTGTTTAGGTTATTTTATAATATATATAATAGTATTATATTGTGATGATATTATTCTAATATTTGGAGATCGGTATTATCTATATTAGGTATTCGGACAAAGCTTAATAAACTGCGTAACGGTAATCAACGGTACAGGCAATGTAAGACCCCAACTTTTATGAATAAAGATGGATATTTCTATAAATATCATTTTTGAATATTAAGGTGTGAATTTTATGGGTAATATTTATAAATTTTGCAAAGTAAGCAAGTTGTTATATAATATTCGATTGGTCGGGGAATATTTGTTTTAACAGGGAATATTCGTACGATGGCACAATCATTGGTGGACCCCACAACGTAATTATTGTCGGAATGAGAAAATGACAAAAATATATTTTTATAAAAGTAACGGCAAAAGTTACAAACTCAAATTCAATATTATTACATTTATTTTCCACTATTTCACCGAATAGTGAGGACTACTAATGCTATCATCCAATTAAATCACTCCGTTCTTCCAGACTAGTCCTACTACGTTCTCATTTCACGAAGAGAACAATAAAAGTAAAAGGTGAGCTCAACTAGCCCGATGGAAATATTATGACTAAGATAATGCGAGAATATATTATCGTTAGCCCTTCAACAATGTTAAAGCGATACAATATAACAACCATCAAGTTTAAGCTGCGGTGAACAAGCAATCCATTAAAAGAGTCAAGTAGAGAATAAAATCTACTATCTTTTATGATTTAAAGGTTTTCATCACTTTTATCATTTGGGACTCGACAATAAATAATCCACATCATCGAATCACCCCTACACTTTTCTGACGAGAGGATATTCTTTAGTATCACGACCACAATTATCCATGCACTACGGGCCAAGAATATTTGTGTATTCAATAATGGTCATGATCATGCCAACAACTATCCATCAATGCACTACGGGCCAATGAGAACTTTTACCACATCATTTGTAACATTACGGTCATGATTACATTGAATAATCCCTGGTCATAATCATACCAAGTCCATCTATGCACTATAGGCCACAGATGACTTTCAACAAAATATAAACATGAGGATGATGACAATGATATAAGAATTCAATAAAACAAGTTCAAAATTATTTTATCCGAGGAACTAATAACGTCCAAATTATCGACATGATCTTTGCTTTGTAGAGTAAAATTCAAGAATGCTCGGAAGAATATTTCCATGAAAAGATCTTTGGATGAAGCGCAAATATCGAGGATATTCCACTAATTTCATGGAGTATAGAAATTAAAACTTTAACCAATTTGAGTATAATAAAGATGGAATAACAAAAGAAATCACCGAGGCATGCGATAGACCGCACGAGGCGAGTTATTCAAATGTAATAATAAATAACGGAATCGGTCCGCGTAAAATGCATGAGACGGGATATTCAACGAAATAATAAAAGGCGGAATCGGTCCGGCGTAAAACACATGAGACGAGATATTCAATAGAATAATAAAAAGGAATCGGAACGGAACTAGGTCGTAAAAACCTTGAGATAGGATGTTCAACGAATAATAAAAATGGAACCGAATCCGGCGTAAAAACGCATACGACGAGGATGTTCAATGCGAGAATAATAAAGAATGGAATAACATAAGAATTTCACCAAGTATAGGGTAGCCTGGTGTACCAGGATATTCAATGAGAATAATAAAGAATGGAATAACGAAAGAATTTCACCAAGTATAGGGTAGCTTGCGTATCTGAGTTATTCAACATAATAATAAAGAATGGAATAACGAAGTTCTCTTCATGGATAAGAAAGAAATAATACTCCTACCTTAGAAAAAGCTGGATCTTTGGAATAGTGAGGTAGCGGACTTCTCTTCTTCTTTCTATAATTTCTCTCTATAATAATCCTCTAAAGCTTTTGTGAATTGGTGAGAAATGAAGAAAGAATGAGCTTCTATTTATAGAAAAATATAGTTTCGATAATTGCACGTTTTGGGGCTCGAAAAATTACGATCTGAATACCTCCACTTTTCCTTTATTTTTAATTTAGTCATGGAAGTATTATCAAACTTGCACCACCTCCCTAATAGTAAATAATGTGATTCAATAGTAAATTATGTGAATCAATAGTTCTAACATGTGAAAATACTGAATTAAGATTATAGTACCTCCATCTATACCTCCATTTTTACTTAGTCATTCAAGTATTATCAATCTTGCACCAACTCCCCTAATAGTAACAAGAATGTGAAACAATAGTATACACATGTGAACAAATAGTTATAATCATGTGAAATAATAGCAATCAATTGCTCATTTATCCAGGTTAAATACTTGATTGAATTCGATATAACCTCCAGGACATCAATTATTATCGAAATAATTATCGATTTTCTAACAACACAAATAATTCCAACACAATGAAACCATTTTTATCAAAAATATAAATTTTGAAATTTCAAGTTTGACTTTTCCCAAAAAAAGTCAACTATTGACTTTGACGAATAGTGAATTAGAAAAAAATTTTGTGTTTATAGACTATTTTTACTAATTTCATCGTTCTAGACTCAAATATCACGTCCGCGTCTCCAAATTCAACTCAAACACAACTTTAATTTTAATAACATTCATCATTAATATTATAACTCACAATATTTATCAACCGAATTCGTTCCCGGAAGAGGGGCTTTCGATAAGGATTTCTCCTATTGGTAGCATTAGGTGACCAAACCTCTCCTTGTGAAACTTCTAGACATTGTAAATATTGCAATTTAATAATATGAATAACTTTGTCGTCTCAATTATTGATTTAATAAAATAACATATTATCACGAGATGATCTTTGTGACAATAATCGAATCAATAATATGAGAGATATGATCACGACAATTCTTGTAGCAATAATTGAGTATAAGCGAGTGACTTCTCACGTAAGCATCAATAATCAATCTGGTGTGTGCTACTTATGCGACCACAGCGTATTCTTTGTACTTTTACTACTAGGGTAGTTCAACGAGTTAACGGTAAAACTTCCATGGATTATTTTCATAAAAAAGTATTTTTTGTCGTTTTCTCGATCAAATGATATAATTCCGTTGTGGGGTCCACCAATGATTGTGTTAGTTATCTACGAATATTCCTTGTTAAAATGAATATTCCCAGACCAATCGAATATTATATAACAACTTGCGTACTTTGCAAAATTTGTAAATATTACCCACAACTATAACATTATATCAAATCCACACCATAATATTCAAAAATATATTTGAGAAAATTTAATCTTTATTCAAAAAGTTGGGGTCTTACAACCTCCCTTCTTATGAAATTTCATCCTCGAAATTAGGGTGCGTACACAGTATGTCGAAGAGGTGAGGATACCTTGATTTCATTTGATTTCTTTTGGAAACTCCCAGTCATTTCCTCAACATCGTGGTTTCTCCACAAAACTTTGACTTGAGGTATAACCTTGGAGCGTAGAATATGTTCCTTCTTATCCAAGATTTTAACAGGAACCTCTTCATACGTTAAATCTTCCTCTATCTCGTCTGGTTCTAATTCAATAATGTGGTTGGGTCTTTCACATATTTACGTAACATAGATATGTGAAAAACGTTATGAACACGAGACATTTAGCGATAACGCAAGTCTATAGGCCAGCCACGATTCCTACTTTCGTCGAGGATTAAAAATGGGCCATGAATCGAGGGTTGAGCTTTCCTCTCTTTCCAAATCTTGTAACTCCTTTCCATGGAGCAACACGTAACAACACATGATCTCGATATAGAATTCCGTCCTTTCGATGAAGATCGGCATAACTCTTTTCGATCTTGTGAGGTTTTTATCGTTGTCGGATCGTTTGAATCTTTTTAAATAGTCATACGTACCAACTCCGGGTCCCAACAACGTTGCTTCACCCACCTCATCCCGGCATCTTTGGAGAACGACACTTTCTTCCATATAACGCCTCGAATGGAGCCATGCGATACTTGCTTGATAAGCTGTTGTTGTAGGAAAACTCCACCAATGGTAAGAACTTGTCCCAACTTCCTTTGAAGTCGAGGACCACGAGTCTTAATAGATCTTCAAGAGTTTGAATGGTCCTCTCCATTGCCCGTCCGTCTCGAGGATGATATCTTAGAAACTAAATCGTAAATCCGTGCCCATAGCTTTTTGCAAACTAACCCAAAATCTTGAAGTGAATCTTGGGTCTCGATCGAAAACTATGGATCTTGGCATACCATGCGATCTTACAATCTCGTTTATGTACATCTGAGCAAGGCGTTCAAGTGTATAAGTTTCTCGTATAGGTAGGAAATGAAGCGGACTTGGTCAATCTATCAACAATGACCCAAATTGCATCTATGCCTTGAGAAACCTTGGGAAGACCGATGTGAAATCCATAGTAATGTGTTCCCACTTCCATTACGGAATTTCAAGTGGTTGCAATGGACCTTTTGGTACTTGATGCTCCGCTTGACTTCGTTGACAAGTTAAACACCTTGAGATAAACTCTGCTATCTCTCTCTTTATATTGCTCCACCAAAATGTATGTCGAAGATCACGATACATTTTGGTACTCCCGGGATGGATTGCAAGCGGTGTGTTGTGCGCCTCCATCATGATTTTATACTTTAAATCGGGGTTGTTAGGAACACAAAGTGCGAGTTGACTCAAGTATTCCTTCTCATCGATTCTTGCTTACGGCATAGCACCTTCTTGCACTTTTCTTCTTCATACGCATTAGCTCCAAGTGCGTAGCTTGAGCGACTTTAACTTTATCGATTAAAGTCGGTTCTACTCGTATGTTTTCCATCATCATGTGGGTCCTTGGAGTCTTTATCTCTAACTCCATCCTTTGCAAGTCATACAAAATGGGCCTTTGCGTTGACAATATTGCTTTTTCGTACCGCGTATGATCTTACTTTTCGATCGTCGGCTACCACGTTCACTTTTCGAGGATGGTATTGGATGGTATGATCATAATCTTTCAATAGTTCAAGCCAATTTTGTTGTCGCATATTGAGTTCCTTTTGGGTGAAGAAATATTTGAGGCTTTTATGATCCATGTAGATCTCCACCTTCTCTCCATACAGGTAATGCCTCCAAATCTTAAGCGCAAAAAGCGATAGTTTGCCACTCTAGATCATGAGTAGGGTAATTCCTCTCATATTCTTTGAGTTGTCGTGAGGCGTAAACTATGACTTTCCCATGTTGCATGAGAACACATCCTAACCCTTTGCACGAAGCATCACTTTGTAGATGACAAATCCCTCAAGAGCGGATGGTATTGTCGAGCAGTCTTTGAAATGAGTCTCCTCTTGAGTTCTTGAAAACTCTTCTCACATTCCTCGCTCCAACCAAACTTTGTATCTTTTTTGTCGGTGAGTTAATGGAGTAGCGATTAGAAAAATCCTTCCACGAATCTCCGATAATAACCAATTAATCAAGAAAGCTACGTACGTGCTTGATCATTGATTTAGGTTGCTCCCAACTTTGAATAGCTTCAATCTTTCTTTGGGTCAGCGGATATTCCATGACTTGATATCACGTGCCCAAGGAATGCAACTTCCTCGAAGCGAACTTCGCATTTCTTCAACTTGGCATATAAGCTTGTTTTCACGAAGCTTTTGGAGTATCGACCTCAAGTGTTGCTCATGATCTTCACGGCTTTTTTGGAATATATGAGGATGTCATCAATAAAAGCGACCACAAAATGATCCAAATATTCCTTGAATACTCGGTTCATCATATCCATGAAGCGGCGGGAGCATTAGTCGATCAAAAAGACATGACTAAGAATTCATAATGCCGTCTGCAGGGGTTTGAAGGCGGTCTTTGGAATATCCTCGGTTTTAACCTTGGTGATGATATCGAGCGAAGATCGATCTTTGAAAAAATTGTGCTCCTTATGGCGATCAAACGGGTCATCAATACGTGGCAATGGGTACCTATTTTTGATGGTGACATGATTCAACTCCAGATAATCAATCAAAATTCGCATACTCCCATCTTTCTTCTTCACGAATAGAGCAGAGGAGCACCCCGAGGAGGCGTCTTAGGGCGAATGAAACCAATGTCTAACAATTCCTGCAATTGGGTCTTTAACTCACGAAGTTCAATAGGAGCCATTCGATATGGGGCTTTGGAAATGGGTTTTATCTTAGGGTTCAAGGTCGATACAAAATTCAACTTCACGCTCTGGGGTAGGCGGGAAGTTCTTGAGAATCGTCGGAAATTTATTAACAATAGAAATATCCTTCAAATCGGCGTATTTTTTTTTAAATCAAGTGACATGAGCTAAGAAAGCTTGACATCCATTTTTCAATAAGCGAATAGCTTTATGGCTTGAGATGACCCGTGATTGATTTTAATGGTTTGGTCGCTTGAATTAGCATAATAGGTTTATTAGGAATATGAAAGCTAACAACCTTACGAAAATAATCAATTTTAGCATGATGAGTAGTTAACCAATCAATCCACAGAATCACGTCAATCTGCAAGTATTTTTAAGGAGATAAGATCGACGGAGTAACGTGCGATTCTGGATTTGAATCAAACAAGACTTATAAATAGTGGATGTAATGAAGGTTTCTCCTAATGGAGTTTCAACAGATAAGTCAAAGTCTAATTTCTCCGGAGTCAAATTTAATCGTTGAGCGCAAGTAGGAGAAATAAAAGAATGGGTAGAACCGGTATCAAATAAGGTATAGACTTCACTAGAGTTTATGATAAACTTACCCGTGATAACCTCGTTTGGGTTCCTTGCTTTCTGGGAGGTCACAACAAATGCTCTCCCTTGCACTATCGGCTTTGACTTTTCTGGGACGGCCTTTGGTGCCTCCATCCTAGCTGAATTTATGTTCGGTGAACGAAAAAATCGAGCTAAGTGACCTTTTCTTCCACAATTATAACATGCTTTGGACGGCATCGCGTAGTTTGGACTGATGTGTCCCTCCCCTCCGCATTTGAAGCATATGATAGGTGGTCGTTCTCCTTCCTTAACAACGGGTCTTTGGTCTTGGCGTCTTTCCATCATTGTTGAATCTCCTTTTCTTGAAATGTCCATTTTATTATCTTGGACATGATTACCATCAAAGGTTACCATTTACGGCATGTTGATTCCCTCCACGTTTGTTGTCACCGCTTGATGGTATTACCACTTGGTATTTTCATCTTTGTCATTTGCTTTCTCTTGGTTGCGTTGACTCGTTATCGGCGCTCAATAAGCGAGCCCTATTTACAACATCTCTGAATACAAACACGGTTTATGAGAAATAAGATATTGTCGTATCTCTAGGTTTCAAACCTCTTAAAAACATTCGGTCATTCACTCCTCATTATCAACCAAATGGGATCTGAATAGGGATAACTCATAAATTTAGCCTCGTATTGCGACACGGTCATATTGTTTTTGTTCCAACTTGATAAACTCCACCTCCTTCATGTGTGGCGAATACTTTCGGGAAAGTACTTGTCGTTGAATAGACTCTTGGAACTTCTCCCAAGACATCTTGAGTCGCGTCGGTTTGAGTCGTTTATGATTCCCACCAATAATCTGCCTCTTCACTTGACATAAAGGTGGCGAAGGAACCTTTTGTTCCTCGGAGCATCCCAAGACATCAAATATCTTGGTTATCTGCTTTATCCATGCTTAGCCTTAAGTGGTTTTGGCTCTCCAATAAACTCGGTGGTCCCATCCTTAAAGCTGTTTTTGCGGTGACCGTCAAGAGTTGCCGGTGTTTCCACCTACATTTTTTGGCGAGGCGCTCTCTCTTTGATGTTGCATGAATTGCATGAAGCCTCGGAACATTCCATCGTTCATCATTTGGTCGGTGTTGTTGTTTGCATGAGGATTATCGCCTTCACGATGCACATTGTCACGATTATTGATGCTGTGGAGACTCAGCGGTCTCTTGTGCTCCATTGATGTTCTCAACATTCTCGGATGCCATTTTCAAATCTTGCCACAAAACAAGGGTTAATTGACATGAAACATATTATCCCTACACTCGACCGACCAATTAAATACCAAATAAACTTAGGTAGGTCATAGTAGCGAAGAATTCCCGTCTCTCCCCTCCTAGTTCTAGTCTCACATCTTAGCAGGGATCATATCCTAAGCTTTGATACCAAGCTTGTGGCGCCCCCCAAAATAGGTATACATCACCTATTCTGAGTCGTCAAATACATGGTACAGAATATAAATACAACTTAATTATACAATTATCGTGTAAAGTATGACAAAATATAAGCTGTGAGTTTTAATACAAATATTGTTGTCTAGACAATATACAAACTCAAATTCAATATTATTACATTTATTTTCCACTATTTCACTTTGAATAGTGAGGACTACTAATGCTATCATCAATTAGTCACTCCGGTTCCCAGACTAGTCCACTCTTTCGTTCTCATTTCTGAAGAGAACAATAAAAGTAAAAGGGTGAGCTCAACTAGCCCGATGGGAAATATTATGACTAAGATAATGCGAGAATATATTATCGTTAGCCTTCAACGATGTTAAAGCGATACAATATAACAACCATCAAGTTTAAGCTGCGGTAGAACAAGCAATCCATTAAAAAGAGTCAGTAGAGAATAAAATCTACTATCTTTTATGATTTAAAAGGTTTTTCATCACTTTTATCATTTGGGACTCGACAATAAATAATCCACATCATCGAATCACCCCTTTTTACTGACGAGGATATTCTTTAGTATCCGACCACAATTATCCATGCACTACGGGCGAAGAATATTTGTGTATTCAATAATGGTCATGATCATGCCAACAAGCTGTCCATCAATGCTCTACGGACCAATGAGGACTTTTACCACATCATTTGTAACATTACGGTCATGATTACAAGAATAATCCACACAGTCATAATCATACCAAGTCCATCTATGCACTATAGGCCCACGAGATGACTTTCAAAAAAATATAAACATGAGGATGATGACAATGATATAAGAATTTAATAAAACAAGTTCAAGAATTATTTTATCCGGGAACTAATAACGTCCAAATTGTCGACATGATCTTTGCTTTGTAGAGTAAAATTCAAGAATGCTCGAAAGAATATTTTAATGAAAAGATCTTTGGATGAAGCGCAAATATCGAGGATATTCCTAATTTCATGGAGTATAGAAGTCAAAACTTTAACCAATTTGAGTATAATAAAGAATGGAATAACAAAAGAAATCACCGGGCATGCGATAGGCCGCACATATAGGCATGTTATTCCAATAGAATAATAAATAACGGAATCGGTCCGGCGTAAAACACACGAGACGGATATTCAACAGAAATAATAAAAGATGGAATCGGTCCCACGTAAAACACATACGAGATGGATATTCCAACGAGAATAATAAAAAAGCGGAATCGGTCCGTAAAAAGCATATGACGAGGATGTTCCAACGAAATAATAAATAATGGAACCCGGAGTCCGTCGTAATCGCATACGAACGGGATGTTCGAAAGCGAATAATAAAAAGAATGGAATAACGGAAGAATTTCACCAAGTATAAAGCATTGTATCTGGATTATTCAAATGAATAATAAAGAATGGAATAACGAAGAATTTCACCAAGTATAGGGTAAGCGTATCTGAGTTATTCCAACGAATAATAAAGAATGGAATAACGAAGTTCTCTTCATGGATAAGAAAGAAATAATACTCCTACCTTAGAAAAAAGCTGGATCTTTGGAATAGTGAGGTAGCGAGACTTCTCTTCTTCTTTCTATAATTTCTCTCTATAATAATCGCTCTAAAGCTTTTGTGAATTGGTGATAAATGAAGGAAGAATGAGCTTCTATTTATAGAAAAATATAGTTTCGATAATTGCACGTTTTTGGGGCTCAAAAATTACGATCTGATACCTCCAACTTTTCCTTTATTTTTAATTTAGTCATAGAAATATTATCAAACTTGCACCTCCCCTAATAGTAAATAATGTGATTCAATAGTAAATTATGTGAATCAATAGTTCTGAACATGTGAAAATACTGAATTACAGGTATAGTACCTCCATCTATACCTCCATTTTTAACTTAGTCATGCAAGTATTATCAATCTTGCACCAACTCCCCTAATATTAACAAGAATGTGAAACAATAGTATACACATGTGAACAAATAGTTATAATCTTGTGAAATAATAGCAATCAATTACTCATTTATCTGGTTAAATACCCGATTGGTCAATATAATCTCCAGTCATCAATTATTATCAAAATAATTGTCGATTTTCACTAAAACAAATAATTCCAACACAATGAAACCATTTTTATCAAAAATATAAATTTTGAAATTTTGAAGTTTGACTTTTCCCGAAAAAGTCAATTGTTGACTTTTTGACCTAATAGTGAATTTCAGAAAATTTTGTGTTTATAGACTATTTTTACTAATTTCATCGTTCCGGACTCAAATATCACGTCTGCGTCTCCAAATTCAACTCCGAACACAACTTTAATTTTAATAACATTCATCATTAATATTATAACTCACAATATTTATCAACCAGTGTCGTTCCCGGAAAGGGGGGTTTTTCGATAAGGATTTCTCCTATTGGTAGCTTGATTAGGTGACCAAACCTCTCCTTGATGAACTTCTAGAAATTGTAAATATTGCAATTTAATAATATGAATAACTTTGTCGTCTCAATTATTGATTTAATAAAATAACATATTATCTGAGATGATCTTGTGGTAATAATCGAATCAATAATATGAGATATATGATCTGACAATTCTTGTAGCAATAATTGAGTATAAGCGAGTGACTTCTCACGTAAGCATCAATAATCAATCTGGTGTGTGCTACTATACGACCCACAGCGTATTCTTTGTACTTTTACTATCGGGTAGTTCAACGAGTTAACGGTAAAACTTCCTAGTTATTATTTCATATAAGTATTTTTGTCGTTTTTTTCAATCCGAATGATAATTCCGTTAATGAGGTCCACCAATGATTGTGCTTGGTTATGCGAATATTCCCTGTTAAAACGAATATTCCCCGACCAATCAAATATTATATAACAACTTGCGTACTTTGAAAAATTTGTAAATATTTCCCACAACTATAACATTATATCAAATCCACACCATAATATTCAAAAATATATTTCGAGAAAAATTAATCTTTATTCAAAAAGTTGGGGTCTTACATATTATATTTTATTATGCATAATGTTTGCATAGTAGCAAAATTAGAAATCAGACATTTTGTTCGGCGCTCGTGAGAAGAAAAAAATATATTACTGTGCATTCCGTGATTCTAAAATTTAAATAGTATCCTTTCCATTCTCCTATAAATATCTGCTTAGTTAGAATTGAAAATCACACCAGAATCAGAGAATTCTTCTTCTATAATATCGAGCATATTTCTTTAGAGTTTAAGGAAGCTTTGAGCGTAGAAAATAGTATAAGTTTTCTTCAAGAATATCCCCGTCCTACCAGTAGGAATACTCTTCTTTTTAAGGTAAAGGATATTACTTTTGTTCAGTATTCGTATGAAATAGTATTTTCTTCCATACTCTGTAGTATGTAAATTATCGACGTCGGAATTTTTAGATGTCCCTTTCCGTTACTTGTTCTTTGGTGTTCTCATTTTAGGTGAGATTTGTTTGAAAAAATAAGTGAAAAAGGTCTGACATGTATAATGTCGACGATGGACTGTTAAGAGTCGCCAGTTGGTTTTTTAAATGGTTGTACCAACACAACCGAGAAAAGGTTTGCACATTGACCTAGTGATGTGACATCGCTAAACGGAATTAAATTGAAGCAAAGATTCATTAGGGTCCGGGGACTTGGTTATGCGGAGGGAAGGTGTTAGGCACCCCAGACATTCGTGTTACCATGGTGACCGCCTCTTTTCAAGAAACTATTATCTGAATGTGTGTGTGTGTGGTCAATTGATGTCTTTGTTATTTAGAAGTAGTGTGAGGCCTCGTTAGCACCTATATACACGAGGTTTGAATTTATGTAAAAATTCAGTTTTAAGCAAGATATATAGCGGTGATGTTTTTATAAAAGAGGTTTTTAAACCACGATGCTCAATAGTAATTAAGACCTTTTACACTCCCATTTTATTAAGTGTTCGGCTTGATAGATTTTGTTTTACAGATGTGAGGCATCCATATGAAAATAATGTACAAAATAATGCCGACTTCCTCGTGTGTATGGAAACCATCTGAAGAAATTCAGACATCGCATAATAATTTACAAGTTGCTTACAATTTGAAAATGTCCATCACGGAACCAAATCTAGATCCATAAAGTTGAATCAGGATCACATGATTCTAAGCGCCAAGAATCTTGCAATTTGTATGAAAGCGATGGCGGTATATATATAAAAGTTGTAAAATATATATATCTGAGACATGATCACCAACCACGAAGCACCTCCATGGGGGATCAAAAATGTAAATAAAGCTGTTAAAAGCTATCAACCTCCATGGAGGAAACTCCAGGCGGGACAAAACGTAAATAAAAGTCAGAAATACTGATTCAATCATCATGAAGGAAACTCCAAAGGGACGAAATGTAAATAAAGTCAGTAAAAAGCGATCAACTGCACGAAGGAAACTCCAGGCGGGGATTTAAAATATATATATATATATATAATAAATGCATCGGATGTAAAATCCGAGGCTCATCGAGCGTTAGTTCGACAACAGTTATATATATATATATATATATATATATATATATATATATATATAATGCGAGTAAACGCACGGATGTAAAATCCGGGCTCATTAAGCGAGTCCACCACGCTCATATATATATATATATATATAGCGTATATCAAACTTTAAATTCGATGAGCTGAGACTTCGATGAACAGAGCATTTATTATATATATATATATATATATATATAAAAGCAAATAAACGCTCCATCGATCGAAGTCTAGGCTCATCGAACAAAGTTCGACACACGATTAATATATATATATATATATATATATATATATAAAAGCAAATAAACACTCTAAACTAAAGTCTAGGCTCAATCGAGGTATAACTCGATAATGTTAGTCAATATATATATATATATAAGCTGAAAAAAAATTGCGAACCAAAGTTCGGGCAAATGTGCGCAACACGACTCTCAACGTGAAGAAGGGTGTGTGCAGAGATGAAGAGAAAGACTCTAAAGTGTGTGAGAAGGCTTACAGTTGACTACCAAAGAAGACTTCTATATCTTTAGAGTGGGTAAACACTGGCTTTTGTAGGTACAAAAGAGGCTATATATGAGCTCACAGGTGTTTAAAATGAGAAAGTATACTGCATGGGGTGAGTGCAGAGCAAATTTGGTAGGGCTTCCTTGCCATTTTCTCTTGCAAAATGGGCAGCCCAAGTCCTCTATTTATAGACGATTAGCCACAGGTGTACCTGCGGTTGAGCCGTAGGTGTACCAGAGGCAACCCGGGTGGGCCCGGGTTTTTCGGGTCGGGTCATCTCGAAGTACGTGCACTCACGCACTGTAATGTCCACTCAAACTTTAAGAAGTGCAATCCGGGCATCCGTTTGAGGTATACAAGACCTATTTCAAACTGCCGTTGTCGAGAGTTGTACGATGGCATGGGATTAGAGTTTGTATGAAGTCATTGAAGATGGGACAATGCCCTTCGGTCTTCAAGCTTCAACTTTCATCCGTTACCCCGCACAATAGTCACTCGGGATTGGTTAGTCTTGTGGGACATTGTTGCGTAGAGATGTTGAGATGACGTGGCGTGGCATTGCATTGGCGAGATGACGATGTTGCCCCTTACCGGTGTTATCGCTGGATTGGGCTAATAAAGCAGACGTTGCTCAGGCTTCGCTGAGATTGGACTGCTGTAATTTGTTGAAGGTCCTTATTGTCATCCTTGAGGTGTGCCTGTCTTCCCAATGTTATTGTTGGGTTGGTACAATGTATCTCGTTGTGAGCGCTGAGATTGAAGCTGGTCGCATTTGAAACAAGCATTTCCGGGATTATCGTCGAAACTGCATTCCTTGGGGCTATCACCAAGGTTGGCGGCTATTCCCATGGTTGGGACAGAGACTGGATACTCTCGGGGTTATCTCCGAGATCAATCAGTCTTCTTTGGTGTGTGTTCCGGTATTAGATCTGCATGCCTCAGGGTTATCTCCGAGGTTGGAGTTGTTACTCCCAGAATGTGATCCAGGGTTGATGCTGAATTTCCGATAGTATCTGGTATGGATATGGATTATCTTTCAGGGTTCCCTCTTAAAAGATGAATCTATCCTCCTGCAATGTTAGTGACAGTAGTACAGAAAATTTCGAGTGTCTATAGATGCCCCTCTTTATCATACTCATGCATGGCGATGCATGGGTAGGATAAAGAATTCTAGATGCTTGAAACGCAACAAGACAAACATGGTATTATATATAGCAACATGGGGCAAATGTATGATGCATGTGTACGTGGTTGTAGCCCAACATGCTGGGGATGATTGCTGGATCCCTGTTGCTTCAACTGGGGATTGGCAATGTTGACCAGATTTGATGTGTAAGCCGAATCTGTTAGGATGTTGATGTTGGAGTTATCACCAAATTCATGTGCCTTTGATAATGACTTGATCCTGAAGATGTGCCTCTTATGTGTAAGAGATCTGTGGGGATAAAGCTTGATCTATTTGATGATGTGTATAACGTATTCCATTATCTATCCTCTTTGATAACGTTGACCTCTCCTGGTTAGTATCGCCAGAATATGTCACAATTCTATTGTATTTACTGCCAACAACAAATGCTGTTAGGGATGCCTGACCTTCGTTGACGTGTACTTCACCGACATTTGAATCAACGACTGAAAAAATCATGTGGGATATACTGTCAAGGTTGCTTGACCTTCGCTAACGTGTGAATCAATGGCTGAGACTCCGTGAGTAGATAGTCAAGGTTGCTTGACCTTCACTGACGTGTGAATCAACATAATATTTCTTTGTGACCCCCGCTGGGGATCCGCTGGGGGAATATGAGTAATCGAGCAGGAAATCCTCGAATAGCTCTAGGGCTCTGATAGGTTTAATTGCTATCAGCTGAGATAACGTCAAGGCTGCTTGACCTTCATTGATATGTGTGCCAATGGCTTAAATCTGCGTTATAATCCCCTGCCGGGGCTCCATGTTGTAACCATCGCTGATGTGTGTAGCGACGGCTGGTCATCGGATGGTTTTCGATGCTCTGTTGGGTTTGCTTCCAATGGTTATCATGATGTCAAGGCTGCTTGACCTTCGCTGATTTGTGTGTCAACGGATGAGCATGCATTGTAACCCCCGCCGGGGATCTATGTTGTAACCCCCGTCGGGGACCTACGTTGTAACCCCCGTCGGGGATCTACGTTGTAACCCCCGTCGGCGAACTACGTTGTAACCCACGTCGGGGACTCACGTTGAACTTTAAGGGTAATGACCCGGAGTTGGCGGCATCGGACTTGTACAAGGTATTGCCGGATGTGAGTTGTGATAAATGAGATCATTGGCAGGGTATGCCTCATGTTTGGGTGACTACCAATGAGCGATGTAGAGACTCAAAGTTTCATCTTAGAAGACCAGGATTGCATGCTATTTTGCTCAATCGCGTGGCATTTTTATTTCCGATTTGACCTTTCTAGTCCGCAAAAACTCCTTTGCAACTCAAACTGGACCGAACCGGAGGGGTGGGGCCCATATAGGGGTGCTGCAGGTAGTTGTAGGGCGGTTATGCCCCATTTCCCTTTATTTGTAGCTATACAGAGATGATGTATTAGATGTTGATATACTTAGGAATGTATGCACAGTTTTTCTGTTCCCTATATTATATTGCCATCTATTATCTGTTATGCATGTATCATGTTATGCATATGTATGTATGTCCAGAGATATTTGGCATTGGCCCCTGGATGGTCTTATGACACGGCCCGCACAGATGTCTTCTTTGACAGTTAGCCGTATAGATCATACCCCACCGTCATTGGTGGCATTGGGTATGCAATCGTGGCATGATAGAATGTCACCGCCAGACAGGGTGACTACAGATCAGTTGCTGCAGTATACCATGACCTTATTGAGTTTTCAGGTTCCCGCAGGGTTTGTGGACAGGATGCTAGAGCATTGGCTACCGGATAGGCAGGTCTTCCGATTCGGGACCTATGAGTTGACTCCTACTTTGGAGGAGTATGCACGATTGACGATACTGCCTTTAGATAGACCTTGTGTGCACCTGGCTTTGGGAGACATGAGTAGACGATTCATGAATCTCATTGGATTGCGGCACAGAGTGGTACAGGATGAGCTGACGTCTGGCCACGTGATATCCCAACATTTTTTGTATGACAGATTTGGCTCGGAGGATAGCTATTCACGACATTCCAGGGATTTCACTGCACCGGAGGATCACTGGCATTTGGCCAGGGTTGATGTACTGGTGTTATGCATACTGTCGTATCTCTATATGCCACAGTACATGGATGAGATAGACATTGGTGTCATCATGGCCGTGAGAGCTCTTATGGAGGTTCACACCATTATACCTATGATCGTAGCAGAGACCCTGCGGTCAGCATCCTACTGCTGCACTTATTCGACAAGAGTGTTCACGGGTAGTTCGGTCATGCTGTACGTGTGGTTTATGTCACACTTGAGACCGATTGGTACCTTTAGACGGCATGGATATTATTTCACCCATGATACAACCATGTCATACTCCTTTCAGCCATCGGAGTATATATGTGCTCTGTCTTGGTCCATATTTTTGGCGGAACATCGAGATCCATTCATTCGATATTATGCGTGTTAGGGCTTAGCTCACCATACAGCTTCATTACTCATGCTCCGGGCATGAACTACCTCCCTCTGGCTGGTTTGAGGGGCATGACTACTTATCACCCACTGGCCGTGATGTCACAGTTTGACCAGTTTTAGGATTTTCATCCTTTTGAGGGGGCGATAGGTCAGCGTTCAGCTTCTCGATATCTCTTAGCAGAGGACCGATCTCGTGTGTACGCTTGTTGGGATCAGCGTGAGATAGCTACTTTTTCTATGAGCCATCCGGGTTGTTCTGCAGAGTATTCCTCATGGATGGAGACATAGATTTTATTGGCTACAACAGTATCTACAGTACCGGATAGTGAGTCAGACGATGTAGAGCCCATGGAGGACATCGATTCCTACATCGAGGAGGAGCCCGCTGCTGGGTTGCCAGCATTTCCTCCGGATTCTCCCAGTACTAGTACTATTGTGATTCAGAACTCAGCATAGTACTTTGAGCAGAGTCTTCATCTGATGACCTTTGAGAGAGATCAGGCTCGATCTATGATGTTGACTGCTTTTGATGGGAGAGATGCAGTTCTATTAGAGAGAGACGAGGCATTAGCTCATAGAGATATCACTGTTGTTGAGCGGGATGAGGCTAGATCAGCCAGAGACGCAGTGATAGTTGGGCGAGATAGTGCTATATCTGCCCGGGATGTAGCCGTCACAGATAGTACTGCCGTGAGGTCCCTTACCACTGGTATGATCGCAGAGATGAGCGCATATATTGATGATCATATGGTCACCATGCAGATGGCTACAGATCTGTTGGGTCGTGTGGATATTCTCGTATAGGAGACCACAGCTTCACCTCCTTCTTTTGAGAGGGACGCCATGTTAGGCTTGTTAGCTCGCATATATCCTGACTTGTAGATGGACTTGTATTTACCTGCATAGACTAGCTTAGCCATTTTGTCATGTATAGTTTACATTGTATATATCAAACATCATTATATATATGACAGGGAAATATATTTTTGGATCACTTCCCTTTTAGATATACCTTGCTGTTTACTTGATATTTTACCTGCTGCTTCAGGGCTTGTGATCTTGATGTATTCTGAATTCCTCCTGGGTGGATGGACATTGAGTTGTCTCTGGATAGTTCAGAATGGATCATCGATCTATATGTATCCCTACCATCTTTGGTGTCTTGGGACTGGTTTTTTTATGGAAATGTGGAGAGGAGTGTGGCTTTCCTCTCTGAGATTGACCGCACCACAGATGGTCGCCAGTACTTCTATTTAGGAGAAGCCTAGTTAATTCCATCTCTTATGGATTGGTGTTACTCTTCAAGGTATGACCACAGCTTAGATGGTCGCCAAATCTCCTATTTAGGAGGAGTTCAGGTAATTCCATCCCTTTGGTCCGAAGCCGAATGAAATGTAGTGGATTGATGTTTGATTCCATTACCAACTGACAAGGGTTTGTGTTTTGGTAGGGGGTGAGACCGAACCATGAATGGCTGCCTACGTACTCCTATTGAAGAGGAGATCAGGTCTGCGTAGTTCGAACCTGGTGTAAGAGGTTCAACGCTGTATATGGTAGAAATGGTGTAGGAATGTTTTTGTTGTTTTTATTTTTGTAAGGGTAGAAATGTTTTTGTTATTTTTGTTTAATTGCGACTGGGCCATATGAAATGGTTGCCTACGTACTCCTATTGAAGAGGAGATCAGGTCGACGTAGTTCGCCCCTTAGGGCGAGATGAAAAGTGTAATCCCATGTGCAGGTCAGAGTGCGGGGCGTAGAAAGTTTAATCCTAGGTTGAGGATAAACTGTAGGTACGAGAAGTTTGATCCCATGTATGGGTAGCCAAACTGCAAGTGCTAGAGGTTCAATCCGAGTTGGGATGACCTAGTCGTAGGAACGCAAAGGAGAGCCAGGTTACTGTCTTGAAATGTATGTTTCCCTGAGGGGCAAAGTGTAGAAAATTTGTATGTGGTAAAGGGTTAAAGAAAACCTAGAATGACTGGTGACCTGATGGTTCCACACTAGGGTGTTTGCGAATTACTTCAGACATAGTATTGTTTCATGGTGTCCGAGTTGATGAGTTGAGGAAATTCATCGCCGTCAATTTCTTGTAATCTGAGAGCACCTCCTGTCAATACTTCCTTGACAATAAATGGGCCTTCCCAGTTAGGAGCGAATTTTCCCTTAGATTGATCTTGGTTGTCAAGGATTTTCTTCAAAACCAAGTCATGTTGTTTAAACTTCCGTAGCCGGACTTTTTTGTTGTAGGATCTGGCAATCCTTTGTTGATATTACTGACCATGGAAGATAGCCGCGGTTCGCCTTTCGTCTATTAGAGACAATTGGTGATACCTGTCTTGTACCCATTGGTCTTCATCCTGCTTAGCGTTCATCACCACTCTGAGGATTCCATTTCAACTTCTATGGGGAGTACTGCTTCCATCCCATAGGTTAATACGTAGGGGGTTGCCCCAGTGGAAGTGCGCATTGAGGTTCTGTAGGCTAACAAAGTCAGAGGCAATAGGCCAGGCCAATCTTTGTGGTTGGCGGACATCTTTTGCATAATCTTCTTGATGTTTTTGTTAGCCGCTTCAACAGCACCGTTTATCTTCGGATGATAGATGATAGAGTTAAGATGTTTGATGTGGAATTTACTGCATAATTCCTCCATCATTTTGTTGTTGAGGTTCTTTGCATTGTCTAACACAATCACCTCTGGTTGTCCGTATCGACAAATGATATTGTTTCTGATGAAAACAATGATGACTTTTTTAGTAACCCTGGGGAAGGAGGCTGCTTCTACCCACTTGGTGAAGTAGTCGATCATGGTGAAGATAAATCGATGACCATTACTGGCTTTAGGCTCAATGGGTCCGATAACGTCCATTCCCCACATTGAGAAGGGCCAAGGTGAACTCATATTGTTAAGTTCCTTTGGAGGGGCGTGTATAGCATTCCCATGAATCTGGCACTTATAGCATCTCCTGACGTGGTCATCGCAATCAGCTTTGAGAGATAGCCAATAATGTCTCGTCTTGAGGACTTTCTTGACAAGGAGGGGGCCACTTATGTGGGGGCCATAGACTCCGCTATGGATTTCATCCATAAGCCTTTGGGATTAATCTTTGTCTAAACATCTGAGGAGACCTATTCATGCATCTCTTTTGTAGAGCGCATCACCACTCAGGTAGAATTTCATAGCAAGTCGATGGATCCGCCTTTTCTCAGTCGGGCTTGCTTCCGCGGGTGTAGATCCATCTCGTAGATATTCCTTGATATGCTGATACCAAGGATGTTGGATGGGAGGTAGCTCATCCGATACTTCTCCAACGTAATTCCCATAGGTTGGGACCTTATGCAGGGAAATTGTGACACTTGGCAAGTGTTCCTTATCTGATATGTGAATAAAAGAGGCCAAAGTTGCTAACGCGTCCGCAAAGTCATTCCTATTACGAGGAATGTGTAGAAAGGAGATTTCTTGAACTCCAAAACAATCTTCAAAACTTCTTGGATGGTAAGGCGAAGAATGTAGCTCTTTGGTTTGATAGATTACGGTGGATTAATCGATTACCAACTCTGAATCTCCAAAGATAGTTAACCGCCTGATGCCCATGGAATGGGCAAGTTTTAGCCCTATGAGACAGCCTTCACACTCAGCCGTATTGTTGGTGCTGACAAACTATAATTTGACTATCGACGTGTCGGATACTCTCCCGTTCGGATACTAAAATACATCTTCCGGCTCGTAAACCTTCCATATTAACCGCTCCATCAAAATACATGGGGGAAATATGTTTCCAAGGGTTTGAAATCCCCTGAAGGTGCGGCAATTCCTTGACCTTTGATGGACTTTTGAGATACATATATGATGTCAAATTGTTGTAGGATCAACTGCCATCTGGACAGCCGGCAATTTAACATGGGTTTGTTGAACACGTACTTGAGGGGATCCATGCGGGATACGAGATGGGTTGTGTGACCATGGAGATAATGCTGTAACCTCATGGAAGCCCATGCTAAAGCACAACACGTCTTTTCGATCAGAGTGTACTTGTGTTCACTACTGCTAAACCTTTTGCTGAGGTAATAGATAGCTCGTTCTTGGCCTTTATCGTCCTTTCGTCCCAGCATGCAGCCCATGGCATTGTCACTTATGGACAAGTACATAAATAGGGAAACATCATCCTTGGGTGGTACCAAAACGGGAGCTTTGACTAGCTATTTCTTGATTGTGAGGAAGGCATTTTGACACTCATCATTCCATTTCATGGAGGAGTTCTTCCTTAATAGCTTGAAGATTGGCTCATAGGTTGCTGTGAGTTGGGAGATAAACCTGCTAATGAAGTTGATTCTTCCCAAAAATCCTCGTATTTCCTTCTCTGTTTGAGGAATGGGCATTTCTGTGATAGCTTAGATTTTGGCAGGATCCAGCTCAATCCCCTTGTGGCTGACTAGAAATCCTAGCAACTTGCCTGATTTAACACCAAAGGCGCATTTAGCTGGATTCAACTTCAAGTTGTACTTACACAACCTGTTGAACAACTTCCTGAGATGGTCTATATGGTCATCCTCCTTCCGGGACTTAACAATAATGTTGTCCACGTAGATCTCGATCTCTTTGTGCATTAAGTCATGGAAAAGAGCCACCATAGCTCGCTGATAGGTGGCTCCGACATTGATAAGGCCGAATGACAACCTTCTATAGCAAAAGGTTCCCCAAGGCGTGATGAAAGCAGTCTTCTCACGATCTTCCTCAACAACCATGATTTGATGATACCCCGCAAAGCAATTAACAAAGGAGTACATGTCGTATTGCGCAGTATTGTCAATGAGAATGTGGATAAATGGCACGGGAAAGCTATCTTTTAAGCAAGCTTTGTTAAAATCCCGGTAATCCACGCAAACTCGCACCTTCCCTCCAGGTTTAGGCACGGGCACAATGTTGGATATCCACTCAAGATATGTAGACACCATGATGATGCCAGCTTGAAATTGTTTCACAATTTCTTCTTTCACCTTTAAACTCCACTCAGGTTTTAATCGCCTGAGCTTTTGCTTGACTGTCTTAAATCCCTCTTTAATGGGAAGGCGATGAAGGACAATGTCAGTGGACAAACCCATCATATCTTCATGAGACCATGCAAACACATCCTGGAATTGGGTTAGCAGCGTAACCATGTCATTCCGTTGGTTTGGGGTAAGGTCTGAACCAATCTGGATTAACTTAGGGCTTTCTAAGGTTCCGAGATTAAAAGAAGTGGTTTGGTCAAGGTTGGGTTTAGGTTTGTCTTTGACCCATTCTTGAATTTCTGGAGGCACCTCAATGTCATCTTGTATATCCATCAAGGCTGAATTCATCTTTACATCAAAGGTATAATCCTTGTGGAGAAGAGGCACCGTATCAGCAAGTACATGCACATCTAAATTCAGAGTCCTGAAACAAAATATGCTTTCACTTAGTATATATGAAATGTGTTGATCATACACAGTGTTAGCATATACTGGCAAAATAAACTACTAGTACTGTACAGAAAAGTAAGCAGTTATTATATCTATAGGGCAGAAAGAGTTCTGCCTGTTTTACCCTTGTCGACCAATGCAAGGAATACTGCTCCAATTGGTAAGGGTAAAGTCCAGGTGGACCACAGTGATGGAGGGATTGTCATCATCCTCCCTGTCCCAAATGATGGCCATTACATCTGGGCAATCATCGTCTAGGGTGTATCTGTTGGTATGTTCACATTAAACAATGATGCGTATGCCTGACATCATTCGGATGACGTCTTGCTTGATTCTTCATTCCTCTTCTTCCACTGCGGGATTTGGAACAAAGACTTCTTTCTCCTTTACCGGCACCGGCTTGGAAAATAACATAGCCATTACATTAGCTGGCACCTTTACAGGAGGTTGTGCGGACTCAGAGTTTGAAGGCGAAGATAAACGCCACATGGTTGAAGCTGAAGGAATCTGCTGATGCTTATGAGGATTCCTATGACTAGAACTGACAGAATAGCCTAGTCCAGCTATTCCAGTTTTCTTGGTTAATCAAATTGGGTATTTGATACCCTGGCAATCTTTACCCAGCCCTTGTCCCAGTTTATGACCCAATGACATCATTTCTTGGGTAGCCGACATTACCTCGACAGAAATCTTGGGTTCGGGCAATGGCGTTCCAATAGCATGGTATTGGGTATTACTTATTTCCAAAGCATGAAAACTGACTGGTTCCACATCTACATTGGCATTGATGAATGGTATGTCTCCGTGCTGAGGATTCTCTGGTTCAGCGTTGACCGTGACCAGGCTATTGTTGATAATGTATTTCAACTGTTGGTGAAGAATGGAGGGGACTGCCCCTGCCATTTGAATCCATGGTCGTCCCAAGAGCAAGTTGTATCCTGAATCTATTTTGAGCACATGGATGGATACGTAGAATGTGTGAGGACCAATTTCAATTGGCAGCTCAATTACTCTGACCGAATTACGGTGGGCTCCATCAAAAGCTTTGATGATAGTATGGCTACTCCGAATTCTGTTGAGATTGATATTCATCTTCACCAAGGTAGCATATGGACATATATTTAGAGAGGAACTTCCATCTATCAATACTCTAGCTAGCATGTATCCGGAGGACAAGACCATGATGTCTGCATGGTTTGCAATGGCCGGGTCCCCTCGGTGATATGTCATCATCAGTGAAGGATATCACATTGTTGTTGAAAATGTGATCAACCAGATGTTGAAATTTTTCCGTATCAACTGATGTCGGCAGGTAGGCTTCTTCTAAAACCTTCATCAAGACCCTCCGGTGATTCTCGGAAGTTAGGACCAAGTCCAAAATTGATATTTGTTGTGGAGCTTCCTTTAAGCTTAAAACCACCGTGGCTTCGTTATGACCCATAGTGCGGAGGACTTTTTCAATTTTCTCCATGGGTATTTTCCCCTTTGATTTGATGGTAGGCTTCATCACCCGTTGGGGAAGATACAGTGGATTTTCCTTTGACACTATAGTAGTTGTATGTGAGGTGGATCCTTCACCTTCTCCATAATTCCACGAAACTTTGCGCAAGCTAACAATAGGATATTGTGCTCTGTACGGCAAGTTGATTGGCTCGGGAGCGGCCATTTTCCAAGGATTGTTGCTTCCCCTGAGTTGAATTGTTGGCATTATGAGCGATTGATTAATCCTATCAGCTTCAGTGGATATGACTGCTACCACACTCTTCCACTTAGTAGGACCTGTATTCTCACTTGCACGGAACATAGTATCGTCGTCTGCTAATTGCAGGACACCACTATCAATTAGATTTTGAATAAGGTGGCGGAGTGCCCAGCATTATTCTGTGCTATGACCGCGAGACTGGGAGTGATATTGACATACTCCATCGGAGTTGTATCGTCCTGAACGGGTGTTGATTGGAGGTAGAAGGGAACTGATCCTTCCTTCATTGATTAACATATGAAGGATTTCCTCCATAGGTTGGCCCAAATAGGTGAATTCTCTTTTGTTGGTAAAATCTCGACGGGCCTTGGCATGTGCTCTCTTTGTCACTTTGTCTTCCAGTATTTCATTTTTTGAAAGTGATGAGGGAATATTCATGACGAGAGGTAGGAGACTAGCATGCTCCAGGCTGATTAACTGACGTGTCACTTGATGCTGATAAGTCACCAGTTCCGCCAATTGCTCAATTTGCTTGCATAGAGCTTTCATCTTTCAATCCATTATGAACTGGAACTTGGCATAATCCCATTTGTCATCACCGTCTTTGAGGGTCTGGGAGGATTCATAGTTGAAATTTGAATTCTATCCATTACTCCAATTTATCATGTTAACCTCTTCTTCTTTGTGTTGAGGAAGAGGGTTGTCTTGAATGTGAGGCTGATCTGGTTTGGTGACCACGATCTCTCCGTTGTCTATCAGGTCCTAGATCTTGTGTTTCAAGGCCCAATAATCCCGACGAGTATCATGTCCAGTGCCCCCGGCATGATAAGCACATTCAAAGCGACATTGAAACCCGTCCATTAGAAATTTGGTGGTGTAAGAAGATGTGTAATTTTCTTCTGTGTTGTCAGAAGATTGAGAATGTTCTCGAGGGTATCCCCTAAGGGTGTAAACACTTGAGGGGGTTTGACTTCTCTACCTTTTGGTATTGGAGGGTTACAGACTATCCTTGAAAGGGAGTGTAGTTTCTCCTTTGAATAAGCATGTTCTGATTGCCTTTTTGCCCCTGTAGTATCAGGGAAACATCTTCCTCTTTCTTTTTATGGACCCTCCGGGGGTTGTTTCCATAATTTCCGGATTGGATGTGATCAGAAGCAGCTTTGAGTGCAGCTAGGTCTTGAATCTTTCCGGACTTCAATCCCATCTTAGCCATCTCCCCATGTTTGACCATTTCAGAAAATGGTTTGCCGATGCCGGCTAAAACTCTGTCATAAAACGGCGCTTCTTGTATGTCTATGAAAGTCATAACCATCTTTGATTCTGTCATGGCAGGACTATCTTGGGCAGCCAGGTGTCTCCACCTTTGAGTATACTCTCTGAAAGACTCGTTAGACTATTTCTTGATCTTGGTAATTTGATACCGATCAGGAGCCATCTGAGTTTGAAAGCTGTATTGAGTGAGGAAAGCATGTGCTAGCTCTTCCCAGCTATGGATCTCTGAATTGTCTAATCTTGTGTACCACGACTGGGCTTCTCCAGTTAGACTCTTTTGGAATAATTGCATTCTAAGCTTTTCGTCTTCTGCATAAGATCCAAGTTCTCCAATAAACACCTTTAAATGTGTGTAAGGATCTCCTAATCTGTCATATTTTTCAAAGTCAGGAGTTTTAAATTTTTCTGGATAATGAACACCAGGAAAAATACACAGATCAACATATAAAACACTCCCGTGTGTTCCAACTCCTTTGATAGCGCGAAGGGTCTCTTCCATTTGGAGGACTTTCTTTTTGATGTCACTAGTGTCTGGATCTCCATTGGGATGGGCAGCATCATGAGTCTTGTTGGTTGGATCCAACAGTAGTTTAGGTATTGTAATGACCTGAGTTCCTCCTTGTGTGGAGGATTCAGCATGTACGGGTATTTTCTGACCCTGAGTAGACTGGTATAATTCTTTGAGTAGAACAACCAAATCTATAATTTGTTTGCTTAATCCGTCGAATTCTTTGCGAGAAACTAGATTGAGTTCAGTCTGGTCAGATGATGACATGATTGACTGTAGGCCTGTTGCCTTTTTGGACTTTGAATGGGTAGTAGGTCTGATTGGTTCCCTGTGAAAGACTTGCATAGTTTAGTCTTTAGGGAATGTGTATAATAACATGTTATGTGATGTGTCTATTTTAGGAATTTTATCCTGCAAAACGGATGCCAGCTGTTTGTAGCAATGTTAATGTGTATGTGTATACATTTCTTCATATTTCTCATTACATGGAGATAGATATGGAATGAAATTACAAGTAATTGTGTTTACAAGTAATTTGAAATGAGAGCATGAAGAGACTTTCCTCTGTTTTGGGTTTATCAGAGGCTGACCTATCTTAGGTTACTCTCGCGGCTTTTTGGCATGAAGGTTCCCAAATCATCGCAATCTACTTGACGGGAAGTTAATCCGGTCTTTCAACTGGAGCGAATTTGGGTGGTGCCTTTCCTGAGCCTCGGAGAATTAGTCTTCTCACGAGTCCAATGTCAAACACCGACAGGATAGCCTCTGGTGGAGGGACCACACAACATACATTCACATACATCGCGTCTCACCGTATGAAAAATGATGACATGTGCGAAGCACTAATATCACAAGCAGATATGGTGCGAAGCACTAATATCACAAGCAGTTATGGTGCGAAGCAATAATATCACAAGCAATTATGGTGCGAAGCACTAAGTGCAATAAGGAAATGCATTCGTACACATTCATCATAAAATGTAAATGCAATATCCACACACAAATAAATAATAGTTTTGAAAAGATTGTAATAGCGGCTTAAGTCCTCTTACTGGAGTCCACAGCAGAGTCGCCACCTATCGACGTCGAGATTTTTAGATGTCCCTTTCCGTTAGTTGTTCTTTGGTGTTCTCATTTTAGGTGAGATTTATTTAAAAAAACAAGTGAAAAAGGTCCGACATGTATAATGTCGACGATCGACTGTTAAGAGTCGCCAGTTGGTTTTTTAAATGGTTGTACCAACACAACCAAGAAAAGGTTTGCACATTGACCCAGTGATGTGGCAATTATACTACTGCCTGGTGAAACAAAGATTCATTAGGGTCCGGGGACTTGGTTATGCGGAGGGAAGGTGTTAGGCACCCCAGACATCCGTGTTACCACGGTGACCGCCTCTTTTCAAGAAACTATTATCTCGAATGTGTGTGTGTGTGGGGTCAATGTCTTTGTTATTTGGAAGAAGTACGAGGCCTCGTTACACCTATATACCAGGTGGTTTGAATTTATGTAAAAATTTAGTTTTAAGCAAGATATGGCAGTGATGTTTTATAAAAAAGGTTTTTCAAACCCTGATGCTCAATAGTAATTGAGACTGTTTACACTCCCATTTTATTAAGTGTTCGGCTTGATAGATTTTATTTTACAGATGTGAGGCATCCGTATAAAATAATGTACAAAATAATGCCTACTTCCTCGTGGGTATGGAAACCATCTGAGGAAATTCAGACATCATTGAATAATTTACAAGTTGCTTACAGCTGAAAATGTCCATCACGGGAACCAAATCTAGATCCAATAGGCTGAATCTTTGATCACATGATTCCTAGGCGCACAAGATACTGCAATTTGTATGAAAGCAGTAAGTAGGTATATATATAAAAGCTATATATATATATATATACAGACATGATCACCAACCACGAAGCACCTCCATGGGGATCGAAATGTAAATAAAGTTGTTAAAGCTATCAACCGCCATACGGAAGAAACTCCGAGCGAGACAAAATATAAATAAAGTCAGAATACTATTGAACCACCACGAAAAAACTCTAGGCGGACGAAATGTAAATAAAGTCAGAAGCGATCAACTGCCACGAAGGAAACTCCAGTGGCGATTTATATATATATATATATATATATATATATATATATATATATATATAATAAACGCATGCGGATGTAAAATCAAAGCTCATCGAATGTAGTTCGACAACAGCTCATATATATAAATATATATATATACAAAAGCGTAGTAAATGCAATTTGATGTAAAATCCAAATTTATCGAATGTAGTCGACCACGGTTCATATATATATATATATATATATATATATAAAGCGAGTAAACGCCTCGCATCAAGTCTGAGCTCATCGAACAAAGTTTGACACACAGTTAATATAAATATATATATATATATATATATATATATATATATATTAAAGCAAATAAACGCTCCGCATCAAGTCTAGGCTCATCGAACAAAGTTCGACACACGCTTAATATATATAAATGTATATATATATTAAAGAAAATAAACGCTTCAGACCGAAGTCTAGGCTCAATCGAGGCATAACTCGATAATGTTAGTAAATATATATATATATATATATATATATATATATATATATATATATATATATACAAGCTAAAACAAAACCGCGGACCAAAGTCCGGGCAAATGTGCGCAACACGACTCTCAATGTGAAGAAGGGTGTGTGCAGAGATGAAGAGAAAGACTCTAAATTGTGTGAGAAAGCTTACAGTTGACTGCCAAAGAAGACTTCTATATCTTTAAAGTGGGTAAACACTGGCTTTTGTAGGTACAAAAGAGGCTACCTATGAGCTCACAGGTGTTTAAAATGAGAAAGTACACTGCATGGGGTGAGTGCAGAGCAAATTGGGCAGGGCTTCCTCATCATTTTCTCTTGCAAAATGGGCAGCCCAAGCCCTCTATTTATAGACAATTTAGTCATGAGTGTACTGCTATTGAGCCACAGTGTGCAGAAAGCAACCGGTGGGCCCGGTTTTTAGTCGGTCATCTCGATCACGTGTACTCTTCAGACACGATAATGTCCACTCGAACTTTCAGAAGTGCAATCAGGGCATCTGTTTGAGGTATACAGGACCTATTTCGGACCGCCATTGTCTTGAGTTGTACGATGGCACGGGATTAGAGTTTGTATGAAGTCATTTAAGATGGGACGATGCCCTCCGGTCTTCAAGGTTCAACTTTCATCCGTTACCCCGAACAATAGTCACTCGGGATTGGTTAGTCTTATGGGACATTGTTGCGTAGAGATGTTGAGACGACGTGGCGTGGCATTGCGTTGGCGAGATGACGATGTTACCCCTTACCGGTGTTATCGCCGGATTAGGCTGATAAAGCAGACGTTGCTCAGGCTTCGCTGAGATTGGACTACTGTAATTTGTTGAAGGTCCTTATTGTCATCTTTGAGGTGTGCCTTTCTTCCCGATGTTATCTCGTTGTGAGCGTCGAGATTGAAGCTGATCGCATTTAAAACAAGCATTTCCGGGGTTATCACCAAAACTGCATTCCTTGGGGCTATCACCAAGGTTGGCGGCTATTCCCATGGTTGGAACTGAGACTAGATACTCTCGGGGTTATCTCCGAGATCAATCGGTCTTCTTCGGTGTGTGTTCCGATATTGGATCTGCATGCCTCGGGGTTATCTTCGAGGTTGGAATTGTTACTCCCAGAATGTGATCCAGGGTTGATGCTGAATTTCCGGTAGTATCCGGTATGGATATGGATTGTCTTTCAAGGTTCCTTCTTAAAAGACGAATTTGTCCTCCTGCAATGTTAGTGACAATAGTACAGAAAATTTTGAGTGTCTACATAAATAATATTATATCGGTTCAAATTTTGAATTCTATACTCACTTTGTTAAGTTTTGGCTTCTATACTCCATGAAATTTGTAGAATATCCTTGATATTTGCGCTTCATCCATTATCTTTTCATGGAAATATTATTCTGAGCATTCTTGAAAAAGTTTTAACCTTTTTATGCTGGAGTACTATTCACGGAGTACTATTCCCAAAATACTATTCACGGGGCACTATTCACTCGGTTACTATTCACCTAGGGTACTATTCATAACAAAAATTAATTTCTTTTTGGTCCAAATCATTTTTGATACAATATTATTCTTGAATTTTACTCCACAAAGCAGTATCATGCTGACAATTTGGACATTATTGAATTATGGATAAATTAATTTATAAATCTTTAAAAATTTATCCTTTGTTTTCTTTTAAATGAATTCTTATATCATTGTCATCATCCTCATGCTTATATTATTATGAAAGTCATCTTTGGCCCGTAGTGCATAGATGGACTTTATATGATTATGACCAGGGATTATTCGATATAATCATGACCGTAATGTTACAAATGATGTGGTAAAAGTTCTCATTGGCCCGTAGTGCATTGATGGACAGTTGTTGGCATGATCATGACCATTGATGAAAACACGAATACCCTTGGCCCGTAGTGCATGGATAATTTATGGTCGTGATACTAATAAAAATCATTGGCCGTAGTGCAGGGATGATTCGATGATGTGGATTATTTATTAAGCTGAGTCTCAGCGATAAAATTGATGATAAATTCTTTTAAATCATAGAAGATAGTAGATATCATGCTCTACTTGACTCTTCTAATGGATTGCTTGTTCCGCTGCAGTTAAACTTGATGTCTATTATATTTTATCAGTTTAACACTGTTGAGGGCTAATGATACTTTATTCTGCATTATCTTAGTCATAATATTTCTTACTGGGCTAGTTGAGCTCACCCTTTGCTTTCATTGTTCTCTTCAGGAAATGAGAATATTATAACTGGGACTAGTCGGGGAACGGAGTGACGGTCCAAATGTTTGCATTAGTAGTCCTCACTATTCTTTGAAATAGTGTGATAATAAATGTATTGAGGACTTATTTTGAGTTTGAATATTGTCTAGAAGACAATATTTGTATTAAAACTCACAGCTCATGTTGTATATTTAAGTTTGTATTTGTATTTTGTACCATGTATTTGGCGACTCAGAATGGGTGATGTATACCTATTTTGGGGGCGTCACGGGCAAGTTTTCTTTCACTCGACCTTGAGTTGTTCATTCAAATATGCTTATGGATAGTCATTGCTGATTACCATGTCTATGAATTATTGAATCGTACTTTGTGCATATTGCATGTGTTCATCGGGTATGAAAGGCTGATCACCTTCATTACCATCTGGTTCAGATATATTTATTTATGTTCAATGTTCGTTCAGCTATGAAATTTTGTTCATGCTAGTTCACAATTATATTGTTGAATATTAACCAGCTATTATTCAAATTCTTTCAATCATGATATATCTACAAATAAACTTATATATACTTGCTGGGTAAACTTGTTGCTCACCCTTGCTATATCATGATAAACATTGCAGATTAATACAAATACATCGGATACAGGAAAAGACAAAGACAGATCCACCATTGGTTGATAGAATAGATAAAGTTTGTAAGAGTAATGTATGATAATAACATTGTATGTTAGATAGGATATTGATTCAAGTATTATGTGAAGGTTCTCAACCTTGGGGATAGTGTGTAATGTTTAATGTATAAACAATTTATGTTTATATCTTCCGCAATAGTTATAGAAATAGTATACCAGATAACTGGTGATTTGGGACCCGGATCTGGGGATGCTACAAATTATCCTTCTTTAATACAATACATTTTAATTATAGTTTTTTTTTGTAATTAAGACTATTGCATTCAAAAAATTTAGTTTAATTAACACATATTTTTGGATAAGTGATACAAATATTAAGAATTTTAAATTAAATTATTAATGGAGTTGTTCTATTTAGAGTGATTGAGTATGTTGATATTTTAATTTTTTGTTGTTTAACACCAAAAAATTATTACTTGAATTATTAGTTTCATATTATGATTTTTATATGTTAAATTTTGTTGAGTATATGTCAAAATTTAGAATGTTTATGATTTTGATTATATTTTTAGTATACAATTGATGTTGTTTTTTGTGCGATGTTGAATAAAAAATATAATATTATTTATTACTACCTCTATCTTATAAATTTTTTTTTTCTCTTAATATATATTTTCTTTTTTTGAGTAACAACATTTGTCTTTTTACTATAAATAATTATGCCCAAATATGACTTATTATAAGACCCCAACTTTTTATGAATAAAAATTTAATTTCTCTAAATATTATTTTTGAATAATAAGGTGTTGATTTGATATAATGTTGTAGTTATGGGTGAAATGTGCAATTTTTATAAGGTAAGCAAGTAGTCATAAAATATTCGTTTTGTCGGTGAATATTTGTTTTAGTCGGGACATATTCTTTTTGTTGGGAATATCCGTACGACGACGCAATCATTGGTGGACCACATAACGGAATAACTGTCAGATATAGAAAGCTACAGAAATAACCTTTTATAAAAAATAACTAAGCAAAACTTTTTACCGTTAAAACTGCTGAAATACCGGTATGATAAAATTACGATGAATACGCGTGGTTTATACAAAGGGCACACTCAGTATTGCATGATCTCCTCGATTATTGATTCTTATGTAAGAAGTCACTCAATAATTGATACAGTAAAGTTGCACAGTCTTTCATATTATTTGTGCAATAATTGCTACAGTGATAATCGAATACTATTTTACATTATTGATTCAATAATTGTCACAACACAGTAACTCATATTATTTAAATGATATTATTAGATAGCATTATTGATAATATCTAGAAAGTTATGTCGAGGAAAGGGGTTAGGTCATATAATTGCGCGCCAGTAAGGAGAAATCCTAATCGGAAAGCCTCCTCTTTCTTCGGAACGATGTGGTGATCAGTATTGTGAATCTTGTAGACACTCGAAATTTTCTGCACACCTCATATCGACATTGCAGAAGGCGATTCGTCTTTTCGAGAGATAACCCTGGAAGACAGCTCATATCCAGTCCGGATACCACCGGAAGTTCAGTCTCAACCCCCGGAACACACATTTGGAGTATCATTTCCAACCCCGGAGATAACCCTGAGGCATGCAGTTCAAATACCAAAAATTATACCGGAGAAGGCCGATTCATCTCGGAGATAACCCCGAGATATTCAGTCTCAGTCCCAAAAATAACACTGGGAGTAGTAGTTCCAACCTTGGAGATAACCCCAAGGAATGCAGTTGCAGTTTCGACGATAACCCCGGAAATGCTTGTTTCAAAGGCATGCTATTAGCTTCAACCTCGACACTCACACCGAGGCACTTAGTACAAGACCCGGAGATAACACCGGGAAGACATGCACACCTCAGAGATGACACTAAGGACTTTCAACACTTGCAGCAGTCCATTCTCAGAGATAACCCTGAGCAACGTCTTCTTTATCAGCCCAAACCGGAGATAACCCCGGTGAAGGGCAAAGTTATCATCTTGCCACCTTAACGCCACATCGTACCGTCTCAACATTTCATACATACATTTCTACACAGTAATGTCCCAGAAGAACCAAGGAAGTCCAATCCCGAGTGACTATTACGCAGGGCAACGGATAGATTTTGAAGCTTGAAGACCGGAGGGCATGGTACCATCTTCCTGACTTTGTACAACCTCTAATCCCATGTCATTGCGTAACTCTCAACAACAGCAGTCCGAAATAGGTCTTACATTATGAGACCCCAGATTTTATGAATAAAGATTTAATTTTCTCGAAATAATTTTTTTTATATTATGGTGTTGATTTGATGTAATGTTATAGTTGTGGGTAATATTTACAAATTTTGCAAAGTAAGTGATTGTATAATATTCGATTGGTCGGGGAATATTCTTTTTGTCGGGGAATATCCGTACGACGGTACAATCATTGGTGGACCCCACAACAAAATTATTGTCGGATAGAGAAAACGACAAAAATACATTTTGAAAATAACGGCGGAAGTTTTACCGTTAATCTGTTGAAACACCCTGTTAAAAATACAAGAATATCGCGTTGGTTGCACAAAGAGTAGCACTCAGTATTGATTATTGATGCTTACGTGAGAAGTCACTCGCTTATACTCAATTATTGCTACAAGATAATTGCTTTGCATCATATCTCTCATATTATTGATTCAATTATTGTTACAGTATCATCTGAATAATATGATATATTGTACAATCGGGTATTCGGGACACTTTTTGTGTCAGAGTACTATTCACAAGTTACTATTCATGAGTTACTATTCATGAGTTACTATTCATGAGTTACTATTAACGAGTTACTATTCACCCGGTTACTATTCACTCTAGTATTGTGCATTCAGGTATTTGGGTACAATATTATTCCATGACGAGATGTGCTAATTTTTCAGACCGTTGGTTGAAGATATAATAGTAAGTCTATATGGACCGCTGGTGGAGTTATAATAGCAAATCAATATAGATCGTTGGTTTAAAGTTTTAATAGTAAATCAGTATGGACCGTTGTTTTAAGTTTTAATAGTAAACCAATATGGACCGTCCGTTTAATAGTAAATCAATCTGGACCGTTCATAAATTAGTTACTATTCATTCCATTTTCCTATAAATAGAAGCTCATTCCTTCATTATTTCTTACGAATTCACTGAAACTCTAGAGAGAGAAATTATAGAAAAGCTATAGAAAAGTATTCTGCTACTTCTTTACTCTTATATTTAGTTTCTTTTACGGTAAGGGATGTTATTTATTGTACTCATGAAGAGAACTTCTGTTATTCCATTATTTATTATTCTGTCGGAATATCCCATCTCGTAATGCGTTCTGGTGAATCGGGTTCCATTATTTATTATTCTTTCTAATATCCTGTCTATGCGCTCTGTGGGACCAGTTCCATCCTTTATTATTCTGTTGGAATAACTTTCCTGTGCGGTCTATCGCATGCATGGTGATTTCTTTTGTTATTCCATTCTTTATTATACTCACTTGGTTAAAACTTTGACTTCTATACCCATGAAATTAGTGGAATATCTTTGATATTTGCGCTTCATCCAGTATCTTTTCATGGAGATATTCTTCTGAGCATTCTTGAATTTTACTCTCCAAAGCAGTATCATGTTGACAATTTGTACGTTATCAGTTCCTAGATAAATTAATTCTTGAACTTGTTTTATTGAATTCTTATATCATTGTCATCATCCTCATGTTTATATTTTGTTGAAAGTCATCTGTGGCCTGTAGTGCATAGATGGACTTGGTATAATTATGACCAGGGATTATTCGGTGGTAATCATGGTCAAAATAATACGAATGGATATTTCAAGAAGAGGAGATTCAACAATGATGGAAAGACGTCAGCACTAACACCCGTTGTTAAGGAAGGAGAACGACCACCTATCATATGCTTCAAATGCGGAGGGGAGGGACACATCATCAAAATCAAATCATGCTGTCCAAAGCATGCTATAATTGTGGAAGAGAAGGTCACTTAGCCCAATTTTGTCATTCACCGGAGACAAGTTCAGCTAGGATAAAGGCACCAAAGGATGTCCCAGGCAAGCCAAAGCCGGTAGTTTAAGAGAGAGCATTTTTTTTGTGACGAGGAACCTGAATAAAATTATCACGGGTATGTTAGTCATAAACTCTTGCGAAGTCTATTCCGTGTTAGATACCGGTTCTACTCATTCTTTTATTGCACCTAGTTGTGTTCAATGTTTGAAGTTAATTCCGGAGAAGTTAGACTTTGATATTTCTGTTTAAACTCAGTTGGGAGAAACCTTCGTTACCTCCACTATTTATAAATCTTGTTCAAATCAACACTTTCACGTTACCTATCGATCTTATCTCTTTGAAAATACTTGCCTTTGATGTAATTTTTGGAAACGATTGGTTAACTACTCATCATGCTTTTTGTAAGGTTGTTAGCTTTCATACTCCTAACCAACCTGTTATGCGAATTCAAAGTAACCAAACCACTAAAGACAATCATTGGTATATCAAGCCATAAATAAAGAGCCTCGATCCTTTCGTTGTTGACTTTCTTGTGTGGATTGCCGAAGCTTTACTTTCAGAGGCAACGTCGTGAATGACGGTGACAAGTTGATAGGTATCAATGTGACGTGCTATCCAAGTCTTGGATGAGAGTCACAGTTTTTAATGATATTTCTATTGTTAATAAATTTCCTAACGTATTCTTGAAGACTTCTTAGCCTACCCCTAGAGCGTGAAATCGAATTTTGTATTAACCCTAGTACAAAACCCATTTCTAAAACCCTCAAATATTTTTTTCACCTAAAATGAATGTGTAATGTGCCAAAGATGTTGGCTCGAGCTGTTGAAGATTACGATCGTACCATTTAATATCATCGTGGGAAAAATGAACGTGGTAGCTGACGCGTTGAGTAGAAGATCGTATGCATTTACGAGTGTGATGTTGTTAACACAAAGACTCTTTTCGTATAACTTATAAATGATGGAGATAGAGTTAAAGACTCTAGGGACCCACGTGAAGATAACGAATATACGATTAGAATAGACTTGAATCGATAAAGTTAAAGCTGCTCAAGCTACATACTCAGAGCTGATGAATGTGAAGAAGAAGGTTCAAGAGGGCGTTATTCTAGAAGCAAGAATCGATGAAGAGAGGAAATCTCAACCCTCGATTTTATTGGCCCATTTGAAATCCTTGATCGAATAGGAACTGTGGCTTATAGACTCGTTTTACCGCCAAGTATGTCGCGTGTTCATAACGTTTTTAACGTATCGATGTTACGTAAATATGTGGATGACCCGAACCACATTATTAATTTAGAACAGGACGAGATAGCATAAGATTTAACGTATGAGGAGATACGTGTTAAAATCTAGGATAAGAAGGATCGTATTCAACACTCAAAGGTTATACCTCAAGAAATAGAATCTGAAATGAAGTCAAGGTATCCTCACCTCTTCGGCATACCAGGTACGTACGTAAATTTCGAGGGCGAAATTTCATAAGGAGGGGAGATTATGAGACCCCAGATTTTATGAATAAAGATTTAATTTTCTCGAAATAATTTTTTTTTTATATTATGGTGTTGATTTGATGTAATGTTATAGTTGTGGGTAATATTTACAAATTTTTCAAAGTAAGCAAGTGGTTGTATAATATTCGATTGGTCGGGGAATATTCTTTTTGTCGGGGAATATCCGCATTTACTGCATAACAATCATTGGTGGACCCCACAATGTAATTATTATCGGATAGAGAAAACGACAAAAATACTTTTTGAAAATAACGGCGGAAGTTTTACCGTTAACTGTTGAAACACCCGGTGTTAAAAGTATAGTATAATACGGCGTGGTTGCATGAAGAGAGCACACGGTATTGATTATTGATGCTTACGTGAGAAGTCACTCGCTTATACTCAATTATTGCTACAGTAATTGCTTCATCATATCTCTCATATTATTGATTCAATTATTGTTACAGTATCATCTGCATAATATGATATATTGTTCAATCGGGTATTCGGGACACTTTTCGTGTCAGAGTCCTATTCACAAGTTACTATTCACGAGTTACTATTCATGAGTTACTATTCATGAGTTACTATTCATGAGTTACTATTCACCCGGTTACTATTCACTCTAGTATTGTGCATTCGGGTATTTGGGTACAATATTATTCCATGAGGAGATGTGCTAATTTTTCAGACCGTTGGTTGAAGATATAATAGTAAGTCTATATGGACCGCTGGTGGAGTTATAATAGCAAATCAATATGGATCGCTCGTTTAAAGTTTTAATAGTAAATCAGTATGGACCGTTGTTTTAAGTTTTAATAGTAAACCAATATGGACCGTCCGTTTAATAGTAAATCAATCTGGACCGTTCATAAATTAGTTACTATTCATTCCATTTTCCTATAAATAGAAGCTCATTCCTTCATTATTTCTTACGAATTCACTGAAACTCTACAGAGAGAAATTATAGAAAAGCTATAGAAAAGTATTCTGCTACTTCCTTACTCTTATATTCAGTTTCTTTTACGGTAAGGGATGTTATTTATTGTACTCATGAAGAGAACTTCTGTTATTCCATTATTTATTATTCTTTTGGAATAACCTTTATACGCGGGCTACCCTATACATGGTGACATTCTTCTAATATTCTGTTCTTTATTATTCTCGTTTTAATATCCATGCAAGGCGTTTACTGGGGACCGGGTTCCATTTTTTATTATTCTATCTAATATCCTCGTCTGCGTGCGTTTATGCTTTACTCGGTTCCATTATTTATTATTCTGTCGAAATATCCTCGTACGTGCGCTTCACGGGACTCGGTTCCATTATTTATTATTTTGTTTGAATATCCCGTCTGCGTGCGTTTCGCCTTTACCGGGTTCCATCCTTTATTATTCGTCAGAAGAATAACCTCGCCTGTCTTGATCTATCGCATGCATGGTGATTTCTTTTGTTATTCCATTCTTTATTATACTCATTGGTTAAAACTTTGACTTCTATACCCATGAAATTAGTGGAATATCTTTGATATTTGCTCTTCATCCAGTATCTTTTCATGGAGATATTCTTCTGAGTATTCTTGAATTTTACTCTACAAAGCAGTATCATGTTGACAATTTGGACGTTATCAGTTCCTAGATAAATTAATTCTTGAACTTGTTTTATTGAATTCTTATATAATTGTCATCATCCTCATGTTTATATTTTGTTGAAAGTCATCTACGCCTTTGTAGTGCATAGATGGACTTGGTATGATTATGACCAGGGATTATTTGGTGTAATCATGACCGTAATGTTACAAATGATGTGGAAAAATTCCTCATTGGCCCGTAGTGCATTGATGGACAATTTTTGGTATGATTACGGCTATGGATTCTCTTTGGCCATAGTGCAAAGATGAATTATTTTATGGCATGATCAGGACCGTTGATGAAAACATGATTATCTTAAGCCGTAGTGCATGGATAATTCGTGGTCGTGATTCTAAAGAATATCCTTGGCCGTAGTGCAGGGGTGATTCGATGATGTGGATTATTTATTAAGCTGAGTTCCTGCAATAAAAGTGATGAAAAACCTTTTAAATCATAGAAGATAGTAGATTTTATTCCCTACTTGACTCTTCTAATGGATTGCTTGTTCCGCTGCAGTTAAACTTGATAGTTATTATATTTTATCAGTTTAACATTGTTGAAGGCTAATGATAAATTATTCTGCATTATCTTAGTCATAATATTTCTTACTGGGCTAGTTGAGCTCATCCTTTCTTTCACTTTGTTCTCTTCGTGAAATGAGAACGTGGTATGGGACTAGCTCTGGAACAGTAGTAATGGTCCTAGATGGTGCATTAGTAGTCCTCACTATTCTATAAAATAGTGTGATAATAATTGTAATGGGGACTCCTTTTGAGTTTGTATAATCTCTAGTAGACAATATTTGTATTCAAACTCACGCTTTATGTTTTGTCGTATTGTACACGACACGTTGTATTATTAAGTTGTATTTAAATTACGCACTATGTATCCCATGACTCAAGATGGGTGATGTATACCTAAGTTTGGGGGCGCTCACGGTTGGTATCAAAGCTTAGGATATATGATCCTGGCTAGGATGTGAGAATAGAACTAGGAGGGAGAGACGGGAATTCCTTCGCTAGTATGACCTCACCAAGTTTATTTGGTATTTAATTGGTCGGTCAGAATATAGGGATAATATGTTACATGTCAATTAACCTTTGTTTTGTGGAAGTATCTGAAAATGACATCCGAGAATGTTGAGAATAGCAATGGAGCACAGGAGACCGTTGATTCTCCACAGATCAATAATCAGGACAATGTGGAACAGGATGGCGATAATCCTCCTATAAACAACAACACTGATCAATTGACGAATGACAATATGTTTAGGAGCTTTTTAGATTTCATGCAACATCAGGCGAAGGCGGCTCCTGTTCATAATACAGGAGGAAACAATGGCAACCCACGGTTGGTCACGGCTAAGCAATTCAAGTAGCTGGGACCACCAGAGTTTTTGGGAAAGCTCGAACCACTTAAGGCAGAGACGTGGTTAAAGCAGATCACCAAGATATTTGATGTCTTGGGATGCTCCGAGGAGTAAAAGGTTCTCTTTGCCACCTTTATTTTGCGTGAAGAGGCAGATCACTGGTGGGAATCTGTAAAACGTACTCAACCTGACGCACTCAAGATGTCTTGGGAGAAGTTCCAAGAGCTGTTCAATGACAAGTACTTTCCCGAAAGCATTCGTCACATGAAAGAGGTGGAATTTATCAAGTTAGAGTAAAACAACATGACCGTGTCGCAATACGAAGCCAAGTTTGCCGAGTTGTCCCGATTTGCATCCCACTTGGTTTATAATGAAGAGAGAATGACGCGGATGTTTTTAAGAGGTTTGAAGCTGGAGATACGTCAATATCTTATTTCTCATAAACTGTTTTTGTATTCAGATGTTGTAAATAGGGCTCAGTTAGTGGAGCGCGATAATGAGTCAATGAAACCAAAAGAGAGTAGCCGGAAAAATTATAATACCGGTGATAACAGTCATCAAAGTGGTGACAATAAGCATGGAGGGAATCAACATGCCAGAAATGGTAACCACTTTGGTGGTAAGCATAGTCAAAACAATACGAATGGACATTTCAAGAAGAGGAGATTCAACAATGATGGAAAGACGTCAGCACCAACACCCATTGTTAAGGAAGGAGAACGACCACCTATCATATGCTTCAAATGCAGAGGGGAGGGACACATCATTCAAACTATGATGCTGTCATTCAAAGCATGCTATAATTATGGAAGAGAAGGTCACTTAGCCCAATTTTGTCATTCACTGAAGACAAGTTCAGCTATGATGGAGGGACCAAAGGATGTCCCAAGCAAGCCAAAGCCGGTAGTTTAAGAGAGAGCATTTTTTTCGTGACGAGGAACCTGAATAAAATTATCACGGGTATGTTAGTCATAAACTCTTGTGAAGTCTATACCGTGTTAGATACTGGTTCTAATCACTCTTTTATTGCACCTAGTTGTGTTCAATGTTTGAAGTTAACTCCGGAGAAGTTAGACTTTGATATTTCTATTTAAACTCAGTTGGGGCGTCACATACATACCTCAGTCAGATGCCCGAATTGTAATTCAGAAAGTTCGAGCGGACATCACAAAGGTATGTGCAGTACACTTACTTCGAGATCGGCCGACCAATGGAGTTCGGGGCACCTCGGCATGCCAGTAGTACACCTGCGCGCTCTCCCCTTATAAATAAAGGGCTTAGGGTGGCCGTTTTGATCTGAGAAAAGGCGAGGAAGCCCTATCAAATTTTCCGTGTACACACCCTAAACTGAGTGCTTTATCATTTTAAGCACTTGTGAGCTCACATATAGCTACAATTTGTACCGGCGGGAGCCGAGTGTTCATCCACTTAAAGTTGTAATAGTCTTCTTTGGCAGCCCACTTTTCGTGTCGTATGGAGTCTACTCCGTGGCGGTTGATTACTTTTACAACTTTATTTACATTTCTGATCCCCCGTGGAGGTGCTTCGTGGTGGCTGATCATGTTTAAATATATATATTTACTGCTTTTATATATATAACTGCAAACAACTTTTATATCAATTATGATATCATGTGAACCTATGAATCATGTGATCACAGATTCAGTCTACTGGATCTAGATTCGGTTTCCTTGATGGATATTTTCAGTTGTAAGCAGCTTGTAAATTTATTTACGGTGTTTGGATTTCCTCAGATGGTTTTGATGCCCACGAGGAGTTTGGCACTGTTTTGTACAAAATTTTCTCGAAAATGCTTCGCATCTCAAAAATTAAAAGCAATTAAGCTAATAAAAAATGGAAGTGTAAAAGGTCTCAATTACTATTGAGCACAAGGGTTTGAAAAAACTATTTTACAAAACACCACTGCCATATCTTGTTTAAAACTGAATTTTTACACAAATTCAAACCCTGTGTAAATAGGTGTGAACGAGGCCTCACACTACTTCCATATACTTACACATTGACCCACACACACACATTCATATAAAAGTTTCCTGAAAAGTGGCGGTCATCGTGGTTGTGACAACCCGAGAATTTGAATATTTTTTTAAAAAATTATTAATTGATTTAAGGTTCAATATTAGAAACTAGACAGAAAATAAGTGTATGCGTTTGATACTTTTGAGAAGGAATTTTGAGGATTTCAAAATTCTGTGAAAGATTTAGGTGAATTATTCAAGATTAAGTATATATGTGAATATGTTCTGTGAATATAGTTGTATATGTGTACAGTATGTGGTTAAGGGTCAAGGGTTGACCAGATAAACGATATCCGTAACAAACCCTAGGTATATATTAAGAACGTCAACGTTCGGTTAGAAAACCATAGCGAATTATAAGAAACCCTAAAAATCGATTCTGGAAATCCTAATTTCGTTTCTGGGAATTCGAAACCCTAATTCGATGTATGAAACCCTAATTTGGGAATGTGGATGTTAGTATAAGGTTTAACGTTATTAAATACAACCTAATTAGGGAAAATCCTAAATATTTACTGGAAACTCTAATAATTAGAAAACCTAATTATTAGAAACCCTAATTTATAATTAGGGAAAACCTAATTGTTAATTAAATAGTTTTTATGTTAATTAGGAAAAATTAATCCTAATTTTCAAGTTATAATTAATTAAAAAACCCTAATCTAATTATGAAATCTAATTTCTAAATTAGAAATTTAATTTTTTATTATAAAACCTAATTTTGGGTTGTAAACCCTAATGCATGATTTTGACCCTAATTGCTAAATTAGTAATTTTAATTAGGAAGTAATAATACTAATTAGCAAGATTGAATTTACGATCAAGAAATCTTAAATATAATTATAGAATCCTATTGTAATTTAGAAATATTAATTTTTGATTTTGAAAACCTAATTTGAAAATTGGAGAAATTATTTTTAAAACCTAAGGGTTCAAACCCTAAACCCTAAGGATTCAAACCCTAAACCCTAAGAGTTCAAACCTTAAATCCTAATGGTTAGGGCAATTGACAAAAATGTCATCAAAATTAAAATCAAAATGACTAAAATGCCCTGTGTTGCATTATTGAAGGTTGCTTGTATATCTTGTTATTATTGGAGTGGTTGAGCAACCTAGATCAGCCATTGACTAAATTATATTACATATTAGCCACCTTGACAGCCATGTTCATTGCATCAATAATTTATATAGATTTAGAAAGAGAAAACCACATACTTTATTTTTCATTTTCTCCATGACTTTCTCTCTCCAAAAATTTCGGGACTTAGAGTGAGAGAGGGTGAGAATCAAAGCTAAGATAGCCTTTTAGCTTTCCAAGATCAGGATCAGAAGTCAGAATCCAAGATCAAAGCTCAAAGTGGTAAAGAACCCTAAATCTTAAAATTTTATGATTTGATGTTAGATGTTAGGATCTATTGTTTAAAGTTGTGTTAGAAGGTGTCTTTTAGTGATCTGGGTTGTTAAATCCCAGATCCATATCATGTAGATGCACGAAATCAAGTTTTTTGGAACTGACTTAGAACCCTAAAAATGTCATCTGATATGCTAATGTCAATGGCCATAGATCTCTTTCTGTTTTTGATTTTTCTTATTTTAAGTGATATATCTGTAATATGTCATGTGGACTATGATCTGTAACTGGAAATAGGTTCTGATCATGTGTATATTAGAAGTTATAAGTGGTCAAAACCCATTGACCATTCACGGAAAGCAAGTTCTGGGCAGCCCAGGTTTCCAGATTTTCTGACAGTCACTTTGCAGGGTCTTGATCTTGCTGTGTGTTGGTGTTTAGTCCACGTTGTTGTTTTGTAGTTTTATCCTGACATGAGGACTACATGTTAAAGCCTTTAGATCACCCATATCCCTAACAGAAACGATGTTATAGCCCGTTAAACAAAGGTTGACCATTATGCCGGATGAAGATTCTGGGAAACCCAAAAATATTCAAAGGCAGTTCTTGGCATGCACTTTGACCAGCCTTTATCTGTCTTATGTGATGTTTTTGTTATGATCTAATGTTATAAAATTGTACACTGATATCAATACTACATGAATGAATCAATAAAACACCATAACCAAGCTAGAGATGTGGATATTAAAAGTGTTAGTTCCTAGTTGGCACAATAGTTATCTAGAAGGGGGGTTGAATAGATATTTTAAAAAACTTTTCATTTTAAACTTGTTCTTTGATGATGATTAAAACTTAGCGGAATTAATATTTGTTTTAATCTTCTTTACCAAGCAATGGAGTAATGAGGGTGAGGCAGTTATGGCAGTTATAACAGATATAGCAGTTATGATATGAATGTAAATGACACAGTCATTTTTAAGTGGTTCAGAGCACTTAAAGCTCCTAGTCCACTCTTCTACTCAACGAGTAGGATATCCACTAAGGATGTCTGTTACAACTACTGAATCACACAGATTCCTTCTAGACCAGCAGTCTAGGAACTTCTTAGTTCACTCTTGAACTCTTTAAGTTCAGCAGACTTGGCTTTCTTACAGTTCACTACGAACTCTTCAAGTCCAGCAGACTTCGTACTCTTCTTCAGTTGGTTGATAATGTTGTGTTCTTAATGGTTGCTACTCAGTAGCTGTGTAAACACTTGTTCTAAAGAACTAAGTAGCTGAGCAAGCTTTGCAATATCTCAGATCGTAGAGTTGAGCTTGAGAGAGATGTTCACGTTGTTCGTTCAATGCTTGCTTAGTTCTTTCTCATCTGTCTGATCTGTATATATGTGATGTTGAAAACTATCTGTTGGATCCATCCGTTGTTGCATTAAATGCGTCTGAACTTCATGTACTGTGATGGAGACATTTCTGCACATCTTCTGAATTCTGCATTCTGGCCCACTGACACTGCAGGCTGCTTTCTCACCTACCACCTGCAAAGGTTTTTTGTCCCTCTTACCTATGGTACTATCCTTAGCTTCTTCAATATGCTTCTTTGTTGCAAACTAAGGATATTTCATATACTCTAGGACTGAAGAGTACTGCAGCGTCTAGGATCCATTTCTCACATGTTGAAATCACAGATCATGAGGCTCGACGTCTTCTGACATGAGACAGATGATGCTCTACGATTTGGATCGTGGTGTTCTATGATTCAGATCGTAGCGTCTTTGACATCTTTGCACACTACGATGCTATCAGTCGAGAGCACTACGATTTCCCTTAAACCTTTGCACACTACGATCTTCACTTGCTCGTGTTGTTGACTCTACGTTCCCGAGAGCACACTACGATCATTGACTTGTAAACTTCATGTTTCCTTCAGCATACTACAATCGTGGAGATGGCTCGGCAGACGTTGGGACTACTCTACGATTTTCAAAGAGTCCCTTCAAGGCAGGCATACTACGATCTTCAGGCTCTACGTTTTCTACCTTAACTTCTGCAATGTTGATCAGATTGATGCACTATGATTTCTTCAATACTAGTCTATTACATCTCCAAATCAACCTAACAGTTTTGATCTTTCTATCTATACATTCCCTAACAGAATGGTACACGTTGAGAGCTCATATCAACCTAACAATTTGATCTATCACTAAGTCCTTGTACATGTATTCATTGAAGGACCTTACAAATAATCATATAAAACATCAAATCATAATATGCATTCTCCCAACAATCTCCCCCTATTTGATGCTGGCATAACCAAGGAGATTTGTTGTCATGATTATTAGTGACTAGATGCATTTGCAGGAAATTTAAACATGACTTAGTATTTCAGTGAGCAGCTGAAATTTCTAGAGAATAAGCATGAATTTATTGATGATAAGAAGATATTATAATTCAATATTACATCAATAGGAAATTTAAGTTTCAACTTATCTCTGTTTCCTTGACCTCTTTAGTGGAGGTTGGTTGGCATACTCCTCAAATTTCTTCTTTTTTTTTTGAGCTTCCTCGCTTTTGCCTAACTCTTCCAAATACCGCTTGACTTAGTATTGATTCTCCTCATGCACATGCATGAATGCAGGATCTCCAGGTTGGCATTCTTATGCGTCATGATGAGACACATCTTGTGAGCTGGGAGTTGACTCCTGACGGCTTAATGGTATAGCCATTATAATTCTCTGTTGATCAGATCGTTGAGTCTGACTGTGGAATTATCTTGCAGGAGGGCTTCTTGATGCTTGAGCTTGATATAGTCCTCTTCCCCTTTCTTGAGTTCCATGACCTCCTCCGCCTCTGCCTTGTCCTCCCTGAACTCCTTTCCCTTTATTCTCCTCCTTTATGCCAGCATCAAGGGTTCGAATATCGGCAGACAGTTGTTGGGTAAAATCAATATGCTTAAAAACACGCAAGTGCACGTGGTCAACAAGTAATATAGTAGTGAGTAAAGTATCATTCCCACGAGGACAAAATATTAAGAATCTTAACTTCACAATTATCAATTTTGTATTAACCCTAATTTTTATTAAGCTAATCAATTCGATGGTTTTTAAAATAAATAAAAGAGACTAAATTAATAAATAATTAAACTATCACAAAACAATCACCAATAACGAAATCCGGAATTTCAAATAATTAATGGAGAATTAGACTTATGATTTCACCCCAAGCTTCACTCTGATTTTCAAACCATCATTCCAACTCAATTCAATATCCCAGTTTATTAATCCAGAACACGAACGTAGTAAGAGCCACCTCTCGATGCACTAATACCATATTAACATCAATCCACAATAAAGATAGAAATCCGTTAAACACCTAAATTAACCAACTCACTATATCTCTATGTGAACTACAATAAAAAAGGTTAAAGTTTAAGCTCTCTATACGATTACATGCGATGTCAAGCGTATCTCTACCTTAACAATAATCACAAATCTGCTATCGACAAAATTCATGACACATGCTATATTAACTAGGTCTAGATTCTAATCTCCTCTCTTGATTCCTTTCAAATCCACAAAGAACTGTTGATCAGGCAATTCATAAATTCACGCACAAATTAACATAGATAAACTAAAAATATCTTATTGAATTGAAAATCAAAGTTATAGAATCATCGTTATGCCCAAAGATCCATCACAAGTCTAATAAGTAAATTAGTTCATAACGAATGAATTAAAAACTGAATAATTTGTTGAAATCATCATCCCAATTACAAATAGATGAAAGAAAAGAGGAATTATGGAAAACCCCTTCACGTAGCCTCGATTTGCAACCGTCGTGATAATCTCCAAAAATTACTCCTCCAACGTTCGCTCTTCAATCCTTCAAATCGCTCTTGAATTCTTGTCTTTGTGTTATACGATTGTTGTTATTCTACGTAAAAGCAAGCTCTGCTTTCTTCTGGACGAATTCTTCTTTTATTAGAGACCAAATGCACCAGCCAAGCCCAACAAACCGAGCCCCAACAGAAGTCGAAACCAAACAGGAAAGTTCAGGAAACGGGACCCCCGCCCCGACGAGGGGTACAAGCACAAATAGGCCTGCCCCGGCGGGCATGGCCACTGACTTCAAAATTTCTAAGTTCCAACTTTTTTCCACTTTTGCTCCAAAAAGACCACCTTTCCTCACCAATTACATCCATGACCACCCTACACATAAAATATCATGAAACAAGTAAAAACGAACACAAATCATGAAATAACTACGAATTTAAACTTGAAATAAATATCGATTCGTGTATATAAAATCCACTTATCAAAATCCCCTAAACTTAAACCGTGCTAGTCCTCGAGAACAAAACAACTACATGCAATGAAATGCAATAATCTAAATGCCCAAAAATCCAACAACATCGCATAAACTAACTTATCCCATCGGCCTTAGAGAAAACAAGCAACTTTACAGTACAAATTATCAAACCCAATCCACAATTACGATTAATTCTCAATTCTTGAACAACTATTATCTGTATAGCGTATGTGTGTGATCAACATCTAAGATAACTGATACGAACCCAAATTCAATACATAAACAACTTCTTAGAAGGAATTATACAGTGCAAACTTAAAAATCTCAAAGATAGGCACGATTCAACTAAAATTAAACTTAACCAAATTCAAGGGTACATGCAGGATACTTATACTTTCTCTTCTTCTTTTCCTTTTTTTTATACGATGGCTTTTTGCATTTTTCCCGTTTTATTCTTATATCCCTTTTTTTTCATAGATGGTTGGTGAGTGCGTTTTACGCTCCATCTCACGCTTGTGTTTATGGGGAGTGCTTCACCTCAACCCACCACAAGACTCAACATATTTCATTCTTTTTTTTTCTTATTTTTTTCTTTCAAAGCTTATATATCCCGCATATATTCCCCTAAACTTAGGTTCTTGCCTAATTTAAGCCTTCACTGCCTATCCTTGTCATTTTCTGGTTCACGCTAGCACTTTCCTTTAGAAACCCTTTATGTATCAATTTGAACTAACCGGTCTACAAAGATGTTATTAGTGCTACACTTTTTATAACAGTTTCAAATAAGTCCAAGAATCGATTCATAACAGTAATTATATCACAGTTCTAATAATCCATACTATATTGGTTAACTTATTCACAATCTCATCATTGGCCAGAATAACCTGTTGAATGCGACACCATTGGACATATGCAAACAAACTATTTAACTAATTTTTATTTTATTTTATTATATATATATATATATATATATTTTAAACAATGCAAAATCCTAACTACTATGCAAATACCTATTCTCTAATGCAAAACTAGATATGACAACAAAAATTTAAAAATGCATGTATGCAACTAAACAACTAACTCCCCCAAACTTAAATAAGACAATGCCCTCATTGGATAAAAATAAAATGCACGAGCACTTCCCTGGAATTGTCTAAGTCTGGGGTGGTGGTGCTCTTCTTCATCGGAATCACTAGGAGGAAATCGAGGTAATGGACCGGGATGTTGATACGGAAATTGGGCTGCCGAGTTGAAACTTTGGAGCGTTGTGTTGAATGAAGCGAAAGAAGCGTTCATGGCATCGAACATGTGATCTTGGCGCATCGCCAATCGCCGCATTTCCTGGCGTGCTGCCCTATTATGCGCATTCATTTGATTCTGGAACTCAAGGAACTGAGTGCTAGAAAATGCCTCAGTCTGCGGAACATGCTCGGTTCCTTGATCTCCCATTGTTTCATCCTCATCCCCCGAGGTATCTTCTACATCGGCTTCGTCTTCCGACGCCGATGGAAAAATAAAACCCAAACCCCATGGATGTGACTCGCCTCCAGGCCACACCGAATATCGTGCAATCAATCTCAAATCAAGCAAAGCAAGCGGCGGTTGAGTGGGCTCATCATCAGAATAACGCACCCCAGTATTGTGGCATAACGCATAAATCAGTGAAGGGTGTGGCAAACCACCCGAAAAATTTCCCCGTAAGCACCGACGGATGGAGAAATTAATGATGGCCCCGACGTCGATATGGAAATCTTGCACAATGGCGTATAACAGTAACGCCTTCTCTTTAGTGACGTCCGAAGTGTGTTGGGACGGAATCAATTTTGCACATAAAAATGCGTACCATATGTTTCCATACAAGCTCAAGTCCTTGCTATTAAATACCGTTCCGTCCTTTCTACCTTTGGTCCAAGATGTGCCCGACTTTGTCATATTTGTAATAACCTCCTCATAATTCGGGTCAAAATCCTCATTTAAGATCTCGACAATTGCGTGTCACCCATGAATTGATAATACGCATTAATAGCGTCATCACTGAATGGAACCATCCGACCCCTCACAAACGCTTTGAAAGGAGCTTTGTCTTCGGCGTTTGCATAAAATTCTTTGACGAGGTTGACCACGGGAAATTTATGTTCGGTGAATTTTAGCCACCCCTTTTGATGAATTTGGGACATCATCTCCCCATCATTGCCCTTGGGGGCCAAGCCACGTTATGGGGTAAGTGCTTTAGAGTGCATGTACTCAGAATCTGCTTTACGGCTACAAGACTCACAAATTTTCTACGCATTATAAGTGAGTGGTCGTGGAGCGATTTCTAGAACTCGCCCCGTCACATGTTTTGATGTTGGTTGTGAAACCATTGATTTCTGGATGTTTGAAACTTGCTAGCACACACTTCCTTCTCTTACACTTGGTTCAGTCAATTTATCAAACACTTTGCGTGCACAACCCGTTCTTCCCCCAAAATTAGGTTGTTTTTATGGATTATCAGTGGAGAGAAGATGAAAACGCAAAGGGAATGCAACTTACTTTCAATTGTGCTGTATGTTCCCAAACTTTTCGTGAAGAATTCAAAATTTGTGGTGATGAAGATTGGAGGTATGGGTTAGGGTTTATATAGAGGTGATGTAGGGTAGAGGAAGTGGCCCAATCTTGAAGGTGGGATTAAGGGAATTTGTGACGCCCCCAAAATTAGGTATACATCACCCATCTTGGGTAGTCAGATACATGGTACAGAATTTAAATACAACTTACAAATATAACTGTCGTGTACAATACGACATAAACTGTGAGTTTGAATACAAATATTATCTACTAGATATTATACAAACTCAAAAGGAGTCCTCATTACAATTATTATCACACTATTTCACAGAATAGTGAGGACTACTAATGCTATCCTCCTGACCATTACTCCGCTCCCCCGACTCGTCCCAAATTTATGTTCTCATTTCCGAAGAGAACAAAGGAAAGAAAGGGTGAGCTCAACTAGCCCAAGAAGAAATATTATGACTAAGATAATGCGTAATAAATTATCATTAGCCTTCAACAAAGTTAAACCTGTTAAAATATAATAAACATCAAGTTTAACTGCAGCGGAACAAGCAATCCATTAAAAGAGTCAAGTAGAAAATAAAATCTACTATCTTTTATGATTTAAAAGGTTTTTCATCACTGTTATAGCTAAGACTCAGCTTTAATAAATAATCCACATCATCGAATCACCCCGCACACTACTACCAAGGATATTCTTTAGTATCACGACCACAATTATTCATGCACTACGGGCCAAGAATAGTTGTGTATTCATTAATGGTCATGATCATGCCAACAACTGTCCATCAATGCACTACGGCCACTGAGGATTTTTACCACATCATTTGTAACATTACGATCATGATTAAACCGAATAGTCTCTAGTCATAATCATACCAAGTCCATCTATGCACTATAGGCCACAGATGACTTTAAAAAAAATATAAACACGAGTATGATGATAATGATATAAGAATTCAATAAAACAAGTTCAAGAATTATTTTATCCAGGAATTATTAACGTCCAAATTGTCAACATGATACTGTTTTGTAGAGTAAAATTCAAGAATGATCAGAAGAATATTTCCATGAAAAGATACTGGATGAAATGCAAATATCAAGGATATTCTACTAATTTCATGGAGTATAGAAGTCAAAGTTTTAACCAACTGGGTATAATAAAGAATGGAATAACAAAAGAAATCACCATGCATGCGGTACTTGCATGTACAAAGTTATTCCAATGTAATAATAATAACGGAACCAAAGTCGTGAAATTCACAATCGGCTGTGATGTTCCAATAGAATAATAAAGATGGAACTGGATCCGGTGTAAAACACACGCATAGATGTTCCAACAGTAATAATAAAGATTTTAACCAGTCCTGTAAAACATGTAGACAGTGATGTTCCAATAGAATAATAAAGATGTAATAATAGAAGAATGTCACCAAGTATAGGGTAGTCCAGATACAGTTATTCCAATGTAATAATAAGGAATGGAATAATGAAGTTCTCTTCATGAATACAAAAGAATAATATCCCTTACGAGTACAACAAATAATATTCCCTACCTTAGAAGAACCAATATTGGCAAAGTGAAGTAAGTAGCGTAATACTTTTCTTCTTTCTCTCTATAGTTTCTTTCTGTAGAGTTTCAAAGTGAATTCGTAAGAAAATAATGAAGGAATGAGCTTCTATTTATAGGAAAATAGAATGCATAGTAATTAATCCATGAACTGTTCAGATTAATTTACTTTAATCTGACGGTCCATATTTAAAGCAAAATCTTTTAAATAAAATATAATATATTCTATTTATATAAAAACATTTTACTATGCAAATACTATGCAATACTATGCAAAACACTATGCAAAACACTATGCAACACTATGCATAATAAAATATAATATATTTTATTTATAGAATAACTTTAATAAAGTATTCTTTTATATAAAAGATGTTTCGCTTTTATTACGTTAATAATACTGAATAAAACAAAACGTCATTATCGCTATAATAATTCATATTATTAATCGACAATAATGGAATCAAATTGAGTGACTTCTCAGATAAACATAAATAATCAATACCATGTGCTACTATGCAACCACACGTATTACTGTACTTTTACTACCGAGTAGTTCAACAGTATCAACGGTAAAACTTCCGCCGTTATTTCAATAAAATATTTTTGTCGCTTTCTCAATCCGACAAATAATTACATTGTGGGATCCACCAATGATTGAGCCAGTTGTACGAATATTCCCTCGCTAAACCAAATATTCCCCAGACCAATCGAATAATATAACCACTTGCATACTTTGCAAAATTTATAAATATTACCCACAACTATAACATTATATCAAATTTATTCCATAATATTCAAAAATAATATTTATAGAAAATTCATCTTTATTTATAAAAGTCGGGTCTTACAACCTCCCCTTCTTATGAAATTTTGCCCTCGAAATTAGGGTACGTGCACTGTATGTCAAGAGGTAAGGATACCTTGATTTCATTTCGCATTCTAACTCCCAAGTCATTTCCTCAACATCGTGGTTCCTCCACAAAACTTTGACTTGAGGTATAACCTCGAGCGTAGAATATGTTCCTTCTTATCCAAAATTTGAACAGAACCTCTTCATACGTCAAATCTTCCGCTATTTCGTCCGGTTCTAACTCAATAATATGGTTCGGTCTTTCACATATTTACGTAACATGGATATGTGAAAAACGTTATGAACACGAGACATATTTGGTGGTAAAGCGAGTCTATAGGCCACGCTTCCTACTCGATCGAGGATTAAAATGGACCGATGAATCGAGGATTAAGTTTTCTCTCTTTCCAAATCTTGTAACTCCTTTCCATGGAGCAACTCTTAACAACACATGATCTCCTATATCGAATTCCACGCCCTTTCGATGAAGATCAAGATAACTCTTTTGTCGATTTTGTGAGGTTTTTATACGTTGTTTGGATCATTTGAATCTTTTCCGTAGTCATGCGTACCAACTCTCGTCCCAACAACGCTGCTTTCACCCACCTCATCCCAAAGATACCGAGAACGACACTTTCTTCCATACAACGCTCAATGGAGCCATGCCAATACTTGCTTGATAACCGTTGTTGTAGGAAAACTCCACCAATGGTAAGAACTTGTCCCAACTCCCTTGAAATCAAGGACACAGAGTCTTAATAGATCTTCAAGAGTTTGAATAGTCCTCCCATCGTCCGTCCGTCTCGAGGATGATATGCCGAGCTAAATCGTAAGTCTGCCTCATAGCTTTTTGCAAACTAACCCAAAATCGTGAAGTGAATCTTGGGTCTCGATCGAAACTATGGATACCGCAAGATACCATGCAGCCTTACAATCTTGTTTATGTACATACGAGCAAGACGCTTCAAGTGTATAAGTTTCTCAGATCGGTAAGAAATGAGCGCACTTGGTCAATCTATCAACAATGACCCAAATCGCATCAATGCCTTGAGAAACCTTAGGAAGACCGTGAATCTAAATCCATGGTAATGTGCTCCCACTTCCATTCTAGAATTTCAAGTGGTTGCAATGGACCTTTTAGTACTTGATGCTTCGCTTTAACTCGCTGACAAGTTAGACACCTTGAGATAAACAGTGCTATCTCTCTCTTCATATTGTTCCACCAAAATGTATGACGAATATCATGATACATTTTGGTACTCCCAGGATGGATTGCAAATGGTGTGTTGTGCGCCTCCATCATGATATTATACTTTAAATCAAGGTCGTTAGGAACACAAATTCTGGAGTTGACTCGAAGTATTCCTTCTTCATCGATTCTTGCTTCCGGCATAGCACCTTCTTGCACTTTCTTCCTCATACGCATCAGCTCCAGGTCTGTAGCTTGAGCAGCTTTAACTTTATTGATTAAAGTTGGTTCTACTCGTATATTCGCTATCATCACATGCGTCCCTGGAGTCTTTAACTCTATCTCTATCCTTTGCAAGTCACACAAAATGGGCCTTTGCGTTGACAATAACGCACTCAGATTTGCATATGATCTTCTACTCAATACGCCGCCTACCACATTCGCTTTTCCGGTGATGGTATTGATGGTATGATCATAATCTTTCAATGCTTCAAGCCAACGTCGTTGTCGCATGTTGAGTTCCTTTTGAGTGAAGAAATATTTGAGGCTTTTATGATCCGTAAGATTTCCACTTTCTCCCCATACAAGTAATGCCTCCAAATTTTAAGTGCAAAGATAATAAATGCTAACTCCGGATCATGAGTAGGATAATTCCTCTCATATTCTTTGAGTTGTCATGAGGCATAAAGCTATAACTTTTCCATGTTACATGAGAACACATCCCAACCCTTTGCCTCAAGCATCATCAGAGATGACAAATCCTCCGAGCCGATGGTATTGTCGTAATAGGTGCTTGAAATAAGTCTCCTCTCGAGTTCTTAAAACTCTTCTCACATTCTTCGCTTCCAACCGAACTTTTGTATCTTTTCGAGTCACCGAAATATCGGAGTAGCGATTCGAGAAAATCCTTCCACGAAATCCGATAATAACCAAATTTAAACCGAGAAAGCTACGTATTTCATCCATCGATTTAGGTTGTTCCCACTTTGAATAGCTTCAATCTTTCTTTGGGTCAATAGATATTCCATAACTTGATACCACGTGCCCAAGGAATGCTACTTCTTCAAGCCGTAACTCGCATTTCTTCAACTTGGCATAAAGCTTATATTCACGGCTTTTGGAGTGTCACCTCAAGTGTTGCTCATGATCTTCACGGCTTTTGGAATAAATAAGGATGTCATCAATAAAGACGACCACAAAGTGATCTAAATATTCCTTGAATACTCGGTTCATCATATCCATGAAGGCAAAGAGAGCATTAGTCAATCCAAAGGACATGACTAGGAATTCATAATGCCCGCATCGAGTTCTCGAAAGCCGCCTTTGGAATGTCACGGCTTCTAATCTTCAATTGGTGATATCCTAACGAAGATCAATCTTTGAAAAGAATTTGGCTCCTTGCAATCGGGTCAAACAGTCATCAATACGCGGCAATGGATACCTATTTTTGATGGTGACATGATTCAACTCCCGATAATCAATACAAAGTCGCATACTCCCATCTTTCTTCTTCACGAATAGAATAGAGCACCCCAAGGAGAAGTACTAGGACGAATAAAGCCAATGTCTAACAATTCCCGTAGTTGGGTCTTTAACTCCTGAAGTTCAATAGGAGCCATTCGATATGGGGCTTTGGAAATAGGTTTTGTACCGGGTTCAAGGTCGATACAAAATTCAATTTCACGCCTGGGGTAGGCCAGAAGTTCTTCGGGAATACGTCAGAAATTTATTAACAATAGAAATATCGCTCAAAACCCGACGTATTTTTGTTTAAATCAGTGACATGAGCTAAGAAAGCTTGACATCCGCTTTTTCAATAAACGAATAGCTTTATGGCTTGAGATGACCGTGATTGATTTTAATGGTTTGGTCGTTTGAATTTGCATAATAGGTTGATTAGGAATATGAAAGCTAACAACCTTACGAAAATAATCAATTTTGCATGATAAGTAGTTAACCAATCAATCTCTAGAATCACGCCAAATGCAAGTATTTTTAATGAAATAAGATCGACAGTAATGTGAGGGTACCAATTTGAACCAAACAAGACTTATAAACAAAGGGATGTAATGAAGGTTTCTCCCAACGGAGTTTCCACAGATAAGTCAAAGTCTAATTTCTTCAAGTCAAATTTAATCGATGAGCGCAAGTAGGAGAAATAAAAGAATGGGTAGAACCGGTATCAAATAAAGTATAGACTTCATTAGAGTTTATGATAAGCTTACCCGTGATGACCTCATTCGGGTTCCTTGCTCTCTCCGGGAGGTCACAACAAACGCCTCCCTCAGACTACTGGGGCTTTGACTTTTCTCGACTACTTTGGTGCCTCCATCCTAGTTGAATTTGTCTTCAGAAATGACAAAATCGAGCTAAGTGACCTTCTCTTCCACAATTATAACATGCTTTGATGGCATGGCGCGGCGCAGCTTGAATCGATGTGTCCCTCTCCTCCGCATTTGAAGCATATGATAGGTGGTCTTTCTCCTTCCTTAACAACGGTCTTTGGTCCGACGCCTTCCCATCATTGTTGAATCTCCGCTTTTGAAATGTCCATTCTTATTGTTTTGGCCCGACACACCGGAAGTGGTTACCATATCCGCCCGTTGATTCCTCCACGCTTGTTGTCACCGCTCACGATGACTACTCTCATTGTATTATAATTTTGCTTACCGCTTCTTTTTAGTTAAGGTTGACTCGTTATCGCTACTCCACTAATCGAGTCCTATTTACAACATCCAATACAAACACAGCTTTATGAGAAATAAGATGTTGACGATTCCCACTTCAAACCTCTTAAAACATTCGCCATTCATTCTTTCTTCATTATCCACCAAGTGGGACGCAAATCGTGATAACTCCGCAAATTTTGCCTCAGATTGCGATACTTGGCCATATTGTTTTGTTCCAACTTGATAAACTCCACCTCCTTCATGTGGCGAATACTTTCGTGAAAGTATTTGTCGTTGAATGCCTCCCCGAACTTCTCCCAAGATATCTTCAAGACAAAGAAAGTTGAGTACGCTTTTACCGATTCCCACCAAAGAATCCGCCTCTCCGCAAAGAACATAAAGGCGGAAGGGAACCTTTTGCTCCTCGGAGCATCCCAAGACATCAAATATCTTGGTAATCTGCTTTATCCATGCTTCCGCCGTAAGTGGTTTTGCTCTCCTTAAACTCCGGTGGTCCCAGCTCCTTGAATTGTTTAGCGATGACCGCCCGAGAGTTTTCCGTGTTTCCACCTACGCTTTGGGACAGAGTCACTCTCGCTCATTGTTGATAAATTGCATAAAGCCTCCGAACATTTGATCATTCATCATTTGGCCGGTGTTGTTGTTTGCATGAGGATTGCCACCTTCCTGATGCACATTATCCTGATTATTGATATGTGGCGAATCAACGATCGCTCAGGCTCCATTGCTATTCTCAACATTCTCAAATGTCATTTTCGTACATTGCCACAAAACAAAAGGTTAATTGACATGTAACAAATTATCCCTATATTCTGACCAACCAATAAAATAGCACATAAACTTAGGTAGGTCATACTAGTGAAGGTATTCCCCATCTCTCCCCTCCTAGTACTATTCTCACATCTTAGCCAGGGATCATATCCCTAAGCTCTGATACCAACTGTGACGCCCCCAAAATTAGGTATACATCAGCCATCTTGGGTAGTCAGATACATGGTACAGAATTTAAATACAACTTACTAATATAACTGTCGTGTACAATACGACATAAACTGTGAGTTTGAATACAAATATTATCTACTAGATATTATACAAACTCAAAAGGAGTCTTCATTACAATTATTATCACACTATTTCACAGAATAGTGAGGACTACTAATGCTATCCTCTGGACCAATACTCCATTCCCCGACTCGTCCCAGCTATGTTCTCATTTCTTGAAGAGAACAGTGAAAGAAAGGGTGAGCTCAACTAGCCCAGTAAGAAATATTATGACTAAGATAATGCAGAATAAATTATCATTAGCCTTTAACAGTGTTAAACTGATAAAATATAATAAACATCAAGTTTAACTGCAGCGGAACAAGCAATCCATTAAAAGAGTCAAGTAGAAAATAAAATCTAATATCTTTTATGATTTAAAAGGTTTTTCATCACTGTTATAGCTGAGACTTAGCTTTAATAAATAATCCACATCATCGAATCACCCCTGCACTACGGCCAAGGATATTCTTTAGTATCACGACCACAATTATTCATGCACTACGGGCCAAGAATAGTTGTGTATTCATTAATGGTCATGATCATGCCAACAACTGTCCATCAATGCACTACGGCCAATCGAGGATTTTTACCACATCATTTGTAACATTACTACCATGATTACACCGAATAGTCTCTCGTCATAATCATACCAAGTCCATCTATGCACTACAAAGCCACAAATGACTTTAAAAAAATATAAACATGAGGATGATGATAATGATATAAGAATTCAATAAAACAAGTTCAAGAATTATTTTATCCAGAATTATTAACGTCCAAATTGTCAACATGATATCGCTTTTTGTAGAGTAAAATTCAAGAATGATCGGAAGAATATTTCCATGAAAAGATATCGATGAAACGCAAATATCAAGGATATTCTACTAATTTCATGGAGTATAGAAGTCAAAGTTTTAACCAACCGGGTATAATAAAGAATGGAATAACAAAAGAAATCACCATGCATGCGGTTTCAGATGATATAGTGTTATTCCAATGTAATAATAATAACGGAACCAGTCGTGTGAAATTCACACCGACAGATGTTCAATAGAATAATAAAGATGGAACCCGATCCGGTAAAAAACACATGCATGTGATGTTCCAACGAGAATAATAAAGATTTTAACCAGTCCTGTAAAACACACGCATAGGATGTTCCAATAGAATAATAAAGATGTAATAATAGAAGAATGTCACCAAGTATAGGTAGTAGTCACAGATATGAAAGTTATTCCAATGTAATAATAAGGAATGGAATAATTGAAGTTCTCTTCATGAATACAAAAGAATAATATCCCTTACGAGTACAAACAAATAATATTCCCTACCTTAGAAGAACTGAATATTAGCAAAGTGAAGTAGCGTAATATTTTTCTTCTTTCTCTCTATAGTTTCTCTCTCTAGAGTTTCAAAGAATTTTGTAAGAAAATAATGAAGGAATGAGCTTCTATTTATAGGAAAATAGAATGCATTGTAATTAATCCATGAACTATCCAGATTAATTTACTTTAATCGACGGTCCATATTTAAAGCAAATTCTTTTAAATAAAATATAATATATTCTATTTATATAAAAACATTTTACTATGCAAACACTATGCAATACTATGCAAAACACTATGCAAAAACACTATGCAACACTATGCATAATAAAATATAATATATTTTATTTATGTAATAACTTTAATAAAGTATTCTGCTTTATATAAAAGATGTTTCGCTTTTATTACGTTAATAATACTGAATAAAACAAAAGTCATTATCGATATAATAATTCATATTATTAATCGACAATAATGGAATCAAATTGAGTGACTTCTCGGATAAGCATCAATAATCAATACCGCAGTGCTACTATGCAACCACACGACATCGCATTTTTTTACTACCGAGTAGTTCAACAAGATCAACCAGTAAAACTTCCGCCGTTATTTCAATAAAATATTTTTGTCGCTTTCTCAATCCGACAATAATTACATTGTGGGGTCCACCAATGATTGAGTAGTTATACGAATATTCCCCGCTAAACCGAATATTCCCCACCAATCGAATAATATAACCACTTGCATACTTTGCAAAATTTATAAATATTATCCACAACTATAACATTATATCAAATTTATTCTATAATATTCAAAAATAATATTTATAGAAAATTCATCTTTATTTATAAAAGCTGGGGTCTTACTGAATTCGTGGGGTGGATTATGTGGGTTAGTGGAATTGTGTAGGGTGAAGTGGGTTGATAGTAGATGTTGATCGTGGGTTTTGTATAGGAGAAAGACAACTGAAATGGCAATAGGCGTGTGTGTGGGGAAATAAGGAAGGGGCGTATGACGTGTCAAATTGAATTATGCACTTGATTTGGGACCCCACCCCGTGGAGGTGTTAGAGCCAAAAGGCTCGCCATACAGCGAAAGCCCATCGCTAAACATTTTGGTCAAAAATTTTGGAGATGCAAATTTTCTGATTTTTCCCCATTTTGTAGTCGTTGTTGCTGTGACTCACGTTGGACCTCTCCTGAAACCAAAAACATGCAATACGTTAGATTAATGACAACTTGTAGTTTCAATGAGATTTTTAGTACTTTTCAGATATTTTTAGCAAAACTTAATAATTGACAAGTCCTAACTACTGCTTTATAAACTATATCCTAACAAATTGAACATGAACTATGAAAAATAAAGAAAGGTTGGATTGCCTCCTAATTAGCGCTTGATTTTAAGTTGTTCAGCCTGACTACTCCCTGTTTTACTGTGTATCGGCGAGGATGATGTTGTCGGCGTCCCAATTTGACTCGCCACCCCAATAATGCTTTATCCATTGACCATTGACTTTGAACGTTTCTAGAGGATTACGACTGTAGAGTTCAACGGCGCCATGAGGAAATACTCGTTTTATAGTAAATGGTCCCGACCATCTCGACTTAAGCTTTTCGGGGAACAAACGCAAGTGAATTGAACAAGAGGACCGCTTGACCCTTTCGAATGTTAGTTGCATAATTTTTCGGTCGTGCCACCTTTTAACTTTTTTCTTTGTATAGCTTGGCATTCTCGTAGGCTTGAAGGCGGAATTTGTCGAGCTCATTTAGTTGGAGTAACCTCTTTTCTCCTACCGCGGCTTGATTAAAATTCAGTTTCAGATTGCCCAATAAGCCTTGTCTTTGTAGCTCCACCGCAGAAGTGACATGCCTTTCCGCATAAAAGTTGATAAGGTGACATCCCGATCAAGCGTTTTGTATGCGGTCCCAGATGCGCCCATAATCGTCATTCGAATCGAGTGACCAATCTTTTCGACTCGGATTTACGACTTTCTCCAATATCCTCTTAACTTCTCTGTTCGATACCTCGGCTTGCCCATTAGTTTGAGGGTGATACGCTGTAGCCACCTTGTGATTTACCCCATACTTAACCAAAAGAGCTGTAAACAACTTATTGCAGAAGTGACTGCCTTCATCACTAATTATTACTCTTGGCATACCGAACCTCGTTAAAATATTTTTCTGTAGAAACTTGAGGACCACCTTGGCATCATTAGATGGTAATGCTGCAGCTTCAACCCATTGCGATACGTAATCCACCGCGAGCAGAATATACTAATTGCTCAAAGACGACGGGAATGGTTCCATGAAATCGATGCCCCATACATCAAAGATTTCCACTTCAAGAATTGTTTGTAGTGGCATCTCATTCCGTTTCGATATGTTTCCCACCCTTTGGCATCTATCACATGTTTTCACAAATTGGTGGGCGTCTTTGAACACCGTAGGCCAATAAAACCCGGATTGAAGAACTTTCTCCGCGGTGCGCTCACTTCTGTAATGTCCATCGTATGCCGATGAATGGCATTCTTGTAATATGTTATGGACTTCACTGTATGGGATACATCGTCGAATCATCTTATCGACACATTGTTTAAATAGATACGGCTCATCCCACATGTACTACTTGACGTCGTGAAGAAACTTCTTTTTCTGTTGCCGTGTAAGATCCGGGGGAAGAATCTTGCTTACCACATAATTCGCTAAGTCTCGCAGATACCACGTAAATTCGCATTCAACCCAAATAATCGCTCATCCGGAATGTCTCGATGATCATGCATCTATCTTCATCCTTTTTCTCTGATTTTCCAAATTTTGATAAATGATCGGCAACTTGATTCTCCGTCCCTTTCTATCTTTAATTTCTAAATCAAATTCTTGAAGTAGGAGAATCCATCGGATAAGGCGTGGCTGAGCATCTTTTTTCGCTATTAAGTACCGAATCGCCGAATGGTCCGTGTAGACTATTACCTTAGTCCCGATCAAATATGCCCGGAATTGTCGAACGCGTATACCACTGCAAGCAATTCCTTCTCCGTTGTAGTGTAGTTCATTTGAGTCTCTGTGAGTGTTTTGTTTGCATAGTAAATGGCGTGAAACACCTTATTTTGTCTTTGGCCCAAAACAGCCCCAACTGCATAGTCGCTTGCATCACACATAAGTTCGAATGGCATTTTCCAGTCCGGTGCCACTATCACGGGGGCTGTAGTTAATTTCTTCTTCAACAATTCAAACGCGGACTTGCATTCTGCAGTAAAGCTAAAAGTCGCATCCTTCTCTAAAAGACTGCATAGAGGATTTGCAATCTTAGAGAAGTCTTTTATGAACCTCCAGTAGAACCCAGCATGCCCCAAAAAACTGCGAATACCCTTAATTGAGCTCGGTGGAGGTAGTTTCTCGATCGTGTCCAACTTTGCCTTGTCCACCTCCAATCCTAGAGCCGAACCTTATGTCCCAAAATTATGCCCTCTTCAACCATGAAGTGGCATTTCTCCCAATTTAGTATGAGGTTGGTGTCCTTACACCGCTGCAATACCATGACCAGATTCTCTATGCAAGTGTCAAAATTGTCCCCATAGACCGAGAAATCGTCCATGAAGACTTCAACGTTCTTCTCCACCATATCCAAAAAAATAGCCATCATACACCTCTGGAAAGTTGCAGGTGCATTGCATAGTCCAAATGACATCCTCTTGAATGCAAAGGTGCCGTAAAGGCAAGTGAATGTTGTCTTTTCTTGATCCTCAGGAGCGATAGCAATCTGATTATATCCCGAATATCCATCCAATAAGCAGTAAAACTCATGTCCCGCTAACCTGTCTAACATTTGATCGATAAAAGGTAGCGGGAAATGATCCTTCCGGGTTGCCTTATTCAATCTCCAATAATCAATGCACACCCTCCAACCTATTACTGTCCTTGTTGGAATTAACTCGTTGTCCTCATTCTGAATTACCGTCATTCCCCCTTTCTTAGGTACACATATGAATCGACTTACCCATTTACTTATCCTGGAATTGGGTATATGACACGTGAGCATCCAATAATTTCAGAATTTCCTTCTTGACCACTTCCTTCATGATTGGGTTAAGTCGACGTTGATGCTCCACTGATGGACTTGCATCATCCTCTATCAGAATCTTGTGCATGCAAAATCAAGGGCTAATACCTTTTAAATCCGCAATCGTCCATCCAATTCCTGATTTGTGATCCCTAAGCACTCTCAAAGAACTTTTCTTCCAAAGAATTGTTAAGTGCGGTGAAAATAATTACAGTAAAGAATTTAAATCGCCTAAATACGCATACCTGAGATGTTTAGGGAGTGGCTTAAGTTCCAATGCCGGTGGCTCCTCCAAATGGTTTCAATTTTTCTGCAACAGTTTCCTCGGTGTGCAGAGGTTCAACCAGTGCTCTGAATCGGCTAACTCATGGCAACGAGTCTAGCATGTGTAATAAGTCCACAAATTCTGTGTCGTCTTTTTCCTCATCCCCCAATAAAGTTGTTTCCAACGGATCTTTGATCAAACTCTTTCTCATATCTTCGCTGGTAATTTGCTCCATTAGATCCATTCGATTACACTCTTCCTCGTCCGTGGGATATTTTATGGCCTTGAACACATTGAATTTTACTTCTTGATCTTGAACCCTCATTGTAAGTTCTCCTTTTTGCATGTCTATGAGTGTCCTTCCCGTGGCCAAGAAAGGTCTCCCTAGGATGATTGGGATGTTCTTATCTTCATCGAAATCCAGTATGATAAAGTCCGCAGGGAATATAAACTTATCCACTTTAACCAAAATGTCCTCTACAATGCCTCTCGGATATGTGACTGACCTATCTGCCAACTGCAATGAATTATTCGTAGGCTTTGGCGCGGGCAAACCCAATTCTGAATATACTGATAATAGCATCAGGTTTATACTCGCCCCCAAATCACATTAGCACTTGTTAAACGAAAACTTCCCGATCGTGTATGGGATAGTAAAGCTCCCCGGGTCTTTGAGTTTTGGTGGAAACTTTTTCTGTAACACTGCACTACACTCCTTTATTAGTGCCACTGTTTCGAAGTCTTCCCATTTCTTCTTCCTCAACAGGATCCCCTTCATAAACTTTGCATAACTCGACATTTGTTCTAGGGCCTCTACGAATGGGATGTTAATCTAGAGTTTCTTGAACACATCTAAAAACTTTGTGAACTGCTTATCAGATTTCTATTTTTTGGATTCTCTGCTGAAACGGCGGTGGAGGATAAATAATCGGCTCTCTGTTTGACTTTACTTCCTCATTTTTGTTACCCTCCACTGCGTTACTGTCATCAACTTTTTCCTCCAGTGTTACTGAATTTTCTGCACTATTCCCACCGAGGTGTTTTCCACTTCTCAACATAACTGCTTGACATTGCTCATGATTACCCTTCGGATTTCTTTCGGTGTCACTAGGTAATGTTCCTTGTGGTCTATTATTCAATGCCAATGCAATTTGACCTATCTGATTCTCTATATTTTTGATAGCAATAGCTTGATTCTTCATAGCCAAATCGTTGCTAGTCATGTACCTTGCCCATGATTCCTCCCCATCGGATTTCCTGTCTTGCTGTTGAATCTATTGTGGATGACTATTAAAACCAGGGGGATATGATGGTCATGGAGCTTGAGTTTGCTGATTATTGCTCCATGAGAGGTTTGGGTTGTTCCTATTCCCCTAGTTGTAGGTGTTTTGGTAGGTATTTTGCGGAATTCTGTTGTAGTTGCCTATGAACCGAATCGGATCTTTGGATTTATTGCACAATTTGCATTTGGATGATCACCGTACACAATTCACATACTACCATCACCCGCCGAACTTGTTGAGCTTGAGCCCTAAGCATCGTATTCACCCCTCTCATTCATCGTATCAAACTTCATGGATAGTCTTGCGAAAAGAGTTGCTTGTATAGTCATATCTCCATCTAATTCCAAGATCCCACCGCCTTTGCTGTGTCATTCTTCTTTGTGGGCCCTTCGGTAGTTATTTGCCGACATTGTTTCTATCAAATTATAGGCTTCCTCGTAACTCTTTGCCATGAATGCACCACCCGATGCTGCATCAATGCTGGTTCTGACACTTGGGCAATCCATGATGTTGGCATTTTCTGAGTAATTCCTTGTATCTCTCCCATGCCTCATATAGTGACTCTCCATTCTACTGCTCAAATATTGTGATGTCATTCCTCATTTTCGTAATCTTCGCCGGTGGGAAAAATTTGGCAAGAAATTTTTGAGCCAAATCCTCCCATGTAGTGATCGAACCTGGCGGTAAAGAATGTAACCAACTCTTCGCCTTGTCCCGTAAAGTGAATGGGAACGAGCGAAGTCTCACTGCCTCATCCGACACCCCATTATACTTGAACGTGTCGCACATCTCCAGAAAACTGATCAAATGCTCATTCGGATCGTCGTTTGCCATTCCCCCAAACTGACATGAGTTCTGCATCATCTGAATGGTCCTGAGTTTATTTCAAAAGTGTTCGCGGCTATTGCGAGTGCCTAGTAATGCTCGATCGCAGGATCGGTCCACCCTAGGTGTGGCAAAATCCTCAACGCTTTACGGTCTTCTAGCCCATCGTTTCTTCTTCCTTATCAGAATTTTCGAACTCGTTCCTCGTTTCCTCAATCCACTTACTCAACTTTTGAAATCGTCTGTCAATGTCGTCCTAAAAAGGTAGCAAGTCTAGATGTTTAGATCGTGTTTTCATAAACCAATGTCGAAAACCTGAAATAGAGAAAACAAAAATAAAAATGTTTAAGTAAAACTGGACTAATTAAACTGATATTGTAAACACAAATATTAAAATCTCAGCTAAATTATCCCCGACAACGGCGCCAAAAACTTGTTGGGTAAAATCAATACGCTTAAAAACACGCAAGTGGACGTGGTCAACAAGTAATATAGTAGTGAGTAAAGTATCGTTCCCACGAGGACAAAATATCAAGAATGTTAACTTCATAATTATCAATTTTGTATTAACCCTAATTTTATTAAACTAATCAATTCGATGGTTTTTAAAATAAATAAAAGGGACTAAATTAATAAATAATTAAACAATCACAAAACAATCACCAATAACGAAATCCGGAATTTTAAACAATTAATGGAGAATTAGACTTATGATTTCACCCTGAGCTTCACTCTGATTTTCAAACCTTTATTCCAACTCAATTCAATATCCCAGTTTATTAATCAAGAACACAAACGTAGTAAGGGCCACCTCTCGATGCACTAATACCATATTAACATCAATCCACAATAAAGATAGAAGTCCGTTAAACACCTAAATTAACCAACTCACTATATCTCTATGTGAACTGCAATAAAAAAGGTTGAAGTTTAAGCTCTCTATACGATTACATGCGATGTCAAGCGTATCTCTACCTTAACAATAATCACAAATCTGCTATCGACAAAATTCATGACACATGCAATATTAACTAGGTCTAGATTCTAATCTCCTCTCTTGATTCCTTTCAAATCCACAAAGAACTGTTGATCAGGCAATTCATAAATTCACGCACAAATTAACATAGATAAACTAAAAATATCTTATTGAATTGAAAATCAAAGTTATAGAATCATCGTTACGCCCAAAGATCCATCACAAGTCAAATAAGTAAATTAGTTCATAACGAATGAATTAAAAACTGAATAATTTGTTGAAATCATCATCCCAATTACAAATAGATGAAAGAAAAGAGGAATTATGGAAAACCCCTTCACGTAGCCTCGATTTTCAACCGTCGTGATAATCTCCAAAAATTACTCCTCCAACGTTCGCTCTTCAATCCTTCAAATCGCCCCGACGAGCATGGCCACTGTCTTCAAAATTTCTAAGTTCCAGCTTTTTTCCACTTTTGCTCCAAAAAGACCACCTTTCCTCACCAATTGCATCCATGACCACCCTACACATAAAATATCATGAAACGAGTAAAAACGATCACAAATCATGAAAATAACTACGAATTTAAACTTGAAATGAATATCAATTCGTGTATATAAAATCCACTTATCAGTAGTCGATTAACACCTTGGAAAAGCTCGTTCAGTTGGCTTTGTGTCTGAGCAATGTCCTCTCTATTTTCCTTGATCTGTTTTTCAGATCTTGCTTTTTTGTTTTGGAGAACTGAAAGAATCATATCATTATGTTTTTCCTAATTTTCATAATATTTCTGGAAGTCGTAGACAGAAGCTTTCAAGTTGAGGATATTGTCTAGCATAATTGTATGTTGAAGGTCTTGATGTTTCTGCATTTCGAGTACAGCCTCTCTTTGCTTGGCAGCTAACTAGAAGTGGATCTCATCTCTGTCCGACATACTCTTCAGAATCTCTTTGTTAATTTCCTTTAGCCTTTTTGTAAGCTCAGTATTCATAGTGCCAGGGAAATTATTTGCAGCTGTGATCATTTGATTTAGCCGAATATTGATGAGATCAGAGTGAGATTCCAAACTTACTTCTATAGACTTGACCATTTTCTCAGAAGTTTCTTTCAAGTCATCCTTGGTAGGCAGGCTTGGGAGAGTATCATTTGCTTGTGGATTGTTAATTGGAGGGGTTCTCTATTGGGATTGATCTTGCAAGTTGTAAAGAGCGAGATCAAGACTAAAGTAGTCATTTGATGAGGAGGAAGGTATATCAGATGGAGGGGCTTGGGTTTGGATGTCTGGGATAGGCGACTTTACGATTTCGATGTGGAACTCTACGATGTGGTTGGAGTCTGGAATCGTAGAGGTGGTGATTTGTGGTTGTAAGGTAAAGTTGACTTCATTTGCTTCTTCAGTTACAGAATTTTGGGATTCTGTAACTGGAAATTGGTTTACTGGATTGAGAGTCACTTCCAACCATCGAGGGAATTCATAAAAATAGCTAAATGAAGATGATGGTAAGTGATTAACTCTGAATTTGGTAGGAATAGACAATACCTCTTATTTGTCTTTTAATGAGGAATGGTTGGTAAGCAGTTTCTTGGCAAAGATGACTTTCCCTGGAAATCCATGAGCCAGAATTGAGATGGCTGGATATTCCTTGAAGCTCCAGAACATGTGATCCCATGAGTTCAGGATTTGAGCTTGATGGTATGCCATCATGGGTAGATAGGAAAATAGTTGAGTGTACAGATACCTCCTATATCCATCTTTCCCTACACCAGTGATTTGAAGATCATCATCATCTTCTTCCTCTTCACTATCTTCATTTGAGGATTCCATTATCTCAATGGGCTCTTGATGACCTTTTACTGGTTCCTCTTCATGTCTGGTAGGGACATCTTGATTTTGGGCAGGAATCTCCTCTTCTACCGAGTGGATATCATGAGGCTCTCCCTCAGCATGATCATCTTCTTGTAGATTCAGCAAGTCCCCCTTAGCTGGAACATCTTCTTGAGAGATCAGAAACTCCCCCTCAGCTGGTGTATTCTCTATCATGAGAATTTCAGGGATCTCCCCCTCAGCTAGTGTGAGACCCCAGATTTTATCAATAAAGATTTAAATTTTGTCGAAATAATTTTTAATATTATGGTGTGAATTTGAGATAATATTATAGTTGTGGGTAGTATTTATAAATTTTGCAAAGTATGCAAGTGGTTATATTATATTCGATTGGTTCGTGGGAATATTCGGTTTAGCAGGAATATTCGTATAACGACTCAATCATTGGTGGACCCCACAACAGAATTATTGTCGGATTGAGAAAACGACAAAAATATTTTATTAAAATAACGACGGAAGTTTTACCGTTGATACTGTTGAACTACTCGGTAGTAAAAGTATAGTAATACGTGTGGTACCATAGTAGCACACGGTATTGATTATTGATGCTTATGTGAGAAGTCACTCAGTTTGATTCCATTATTGTCGATTAATAATATGAATTATTATAGCGATAATGACGCTTTGTTTTATTCGTATTATTAACGTAATAAAAAGCGAAACATCTTTTATATAAAATAGAATACTTTATTAAAGTTATTCTATAAATAGAATATATTATATTTTATTATGCATAGTGTTGCATAGTGTTTTTTGCATAGTGTTTTGCATAGTATTGCATAGTGTTTGCATAGTAAAATGTTTTATATAAATAGAATATATTATATTTTATTTAAAAGATTTTTCTTTAAATATGGATCGTCGATTAAAAGTAAATCAATCTGGACCGTTCATGGATTAGTTACTATGCATTCCATTTTCCTATAAATAGAAGCTCATTCCTTCATTATTTTCTTACGAATTCATTGAAACTCTAGAGAGAAAATTATAGAGAGAAGCTATAGAGAAAAAATTATAGAAAGAAGAAGAGTATTCTCGCTACTTCACTACTTCTATATTCATTCTTTTACGGTAAGGGTGTTATTCTTTCTTCTTCAAGAGAACTTACATTATTACATTCACTATTATTACATTGGAATAACTTCGTTGTAAAAGTGACATACCCTATACATAATCAGATATATCGGCGATATCCTATACTTGGTGAAATCTTATGTTATTCCATTCTTATTTATTCATTGGAATAACTTTTGATACGCTGGTTTACCCTATACTTGGTGACATTCTTCTATTATTCTCATTGGAACATCCATGCATGTGTTTTACACCTGACACGGTTCCGCTTTTATTATTCTCGCTGGAACATCCTGCTGCATGTGTTTTACACCGGACTCGGTTCCGCTTTTATTATTCTTTGGAACATCCTGCTCATGTGTTTTACACCGGACTGGTTCCGCTCTTTATCATTCTCATTGGAATATCCTATCTCGTGTGTTTTACACCGGATCCGGTTCCATCTTTATTATTCTCGTTGGAACATCCTGCCATCGTGAATTTCACCCGACACGGTTCCGTTATTATTATTCTGTTGGAATAACTTTGCCTATGCAAGTACCGCGTGCATGGTGATTTCTTTTGTTATTCCATTCTTTATTATACCCAAATGGTTAAAACTTTGACTTCTATACTCCATGAAATTAGTAGAATATCCTTGATATTTGCGTTTCATCCAAAGATCTTTTCATGGAAATATTCTTCCGATCATTCTTGAATTTTACTCTCACTGAAACAAGATCATGTTGACAACTTGGGCGTTAATAATTCATGGATTAAATAATTCTTGAACTTGTTTTATTGAATTATTATGTCATTGTCATCATCCTCATGTTATATTATGTTATCTTTGCTTACGTGCATAGATGAACTTAGTATGATTATGACCGTGGATCATTCGGTATAATCACGGCTTGTTATAAATGATGTGATAAAAGTCCTCGATTGGCTGTAATGCAATGATGGATAGTTTTTGGTATGATTATGACCGGGGTGATTCGGTATAGTCATGACCATTGATAATTTGATGAAAATCCTTGACCGTGGTACAGAAATGATTAGATGTGGTGGTTTATTTATTAAAATCGAGTCTCAAATGATAAAATTGATGAGAACCTTTTAAAACCTAAAAGATAGTAGACTTTATTTTCTACTTGACTCTTTTAATGGATTGCATATTCCACTGCAGCTTAAACCGGTTGTCTATTGTATTTTATCGCTTTAACATCATTGAAGGCTAATGATAATTTATTCTCGCATTATCTTAGTCATAATATTTCTTCTTCGGGCTAGTTGAGCTCACCCTTTCTTTCACCGTCTCTTCTTGAAATGAGAACATAGCCGGGACGAGTCGGGAACGGAGTAATGGTCCGAGAGGATAGCATTAGTAGTCCTCACTATTCTGCGTGAAATAGTGTGATAATAGTTGTAATGAGGACTCCTTTTGAGTTTGTATAATATCTAGTAGACAATATTTGTATTCAAACTCACGCTTTATGTCGTAATGTACACGGCATGCTTATATTAGTATGTTGTATTTGAATTTATGTACCATGTAAGTGGCGACCCAAGATGGGTGACGATACCTAATTTTGGGGGCGTCAACAGTATGGTATCTTAGGATATGATCCTGGCCGAGATGTGAGATAAGAACTAGGAGGAGAGACGGGAATTCCTTCGCTAGTATGACCTACCTAAGTTTATTTGTTATTTGATTGGTCTCATTTAGTATAATGATAATATGTTGCATGTCAATTAACCCTTATTTTGTGGCGGTGTTTGAAAATGGCATCCAAAAATGTTGAGAATAGCAATGGAGCACAGAGACCGCTGATTCTCCACAGATCAATAATCGAGACAATGTGCAACAGGATGGCGATAATCCTCCTGTAAAACAACAACACCGATCAATTAATGAATGACGATGCGTTTAAAAGGTTTTAGAATTCATGCAACATCGGTAAAGCGACTCTGTCCAAAAACGTAGGTGGAAACACGAAAACTCTCTCGGTCACCGCTAAACAATTCAAGGAGTTGGGACCACCGGAGTTTAAGGGAGAGCCAAAACCACTTATGGCGGAAGCATGGATAAAGCAGATTACCAAGATATTTGATGTCTTGGGATGCTCCGAGGAGCAAAAGGTTCCTTTTGCGCCTTTATGTTAAGTGCTTTTGAGAGCGATTCTTCGTGGGAATCGGTAAAACGTGACTCAACCTCGTTGTCTTGAATATATCTTGGGAGAAGTTCCAGAGTCGTTCAACGACAAGTACTTTCCCGAAAGTATTCGCCACATGAAGGAGGTGGAGTTTATCAAGTTGGAACAAAACAATATGACCGTGTGTCGCAATACGAGGCAAAATTTTGCGAGTTATCACGATTTATGTCCCACTTGGTGGATAATGAAGAGAGAATGACGCGAATGTTTTTAAGAGGTTTGAACCAGAGATACGTCCAACATCTTATTTCTCATAAACCGTGTTTTTATTCGTATGTTGTAAATAGGGCTCATTAGTGGAGCGCGATAACGAGTCAACGTGAACTAAAAGAGAGCGGTAAGAAATTATAATAATACCAATGAGAGTAGTCATCGAGCGGTGACAACAAGCGTGGAGGGAATCAACAGGCCAGATATGGTAACCACTTCGGTGGTAATCAGGGCCAAAATAATAAGAATGGACATTTCAAGAAAAGGAGATTTAACAATGATGGAAAGACGTCAGCACCAGCACCCATTGTTAAGGAAGGAGAAAGACCACCTACCATATGCTTCAAATGCGGAGGAGAGGGACACATCAGTCCGGACTGTGCCATGCCGTCCAAAGCATTATAATTGTGGAAGAGAAGGTCACTTAGCTCAATTTTGTCGCCATCAAGACAAATTCAACTAGGATGGAGGCACCAAAGGTCATCCCGACAAACCAAAGCCGTTAGTTTAAGAGAGAGCGTTTTTTTCTCGTGACGAGGAACCCGAATAAGATTATCACGGGTAAGTAATCATAAGCTCTTGCGAAGTCTATACTGTGTGTTAGATACCGTTCTACCCACTCTTTTATTTCACCTAGTTGCGTTCAACGTTTAAATTTGACTCAAGAAGTTAAACTTTGACTTATTGGTTGAAACTTCGTTAGTAGGAACCTTCGTTATCGCTACTATTTTTAAATCTTGTTTAATTCAAATAAACATTTTCACGCTACTGTCGATCTTATCTTTTGAAAATATTTGCCTTTGATGTGATTTTCTAATCAATTGGTTAGCTACTCATCATGCTTTTCGTAAGGTTGTTAGCTTTTATATTTATAACAACCTCATTATACTGAATTCAAAGTAACCAAACCCTAAAGTTAATAATTGTAATATCAAGCCATAAGTAAAGAGCCCCAACCTTTCGTTGTTGACTTCCTTGTGTGGAATGCACGAAGCCGGACTTTCAGTAGGCGACATCGTGAATGAAGATGGCAAGTTTATAGGTATCATTGTGAGGTGCTATCTAGGTTAAGGGATAGAAGTCACAGATTGGTATCAATGTGACGTCTTATCCAAGTCTTGGATGAGAAGTAATTTTTTGAATGTTATTTCATGACGCCCCCAAAATTAGGTATACGCCACCCATCTTGGGTCGCCACTTACATGGTACATAAATTCAAATACAACTTACTAACCTAATCATGTGGTAATAATACGACATAAACCGTGAGTTTGAATACAAATATTGTCTACTAGATATTATACAAACTCAAAAGGAGTCCTCATTACAACTATTATCACACTATTTCACGTAATAGTGAGGACTACTAATGCTATCCTCCGGACCATTACTTCGCTCCCCGACTCGTCTCAAATATGTTCTCATTTCCTCAAGAGAACAAAGAAAAGAAAGGGTGAGCTCAACTAGCCCAAAGAAGAAATATTATGACTAAGATAATGCGTAATAAATTATCATTAGCCTTCAACAAAGTTTAAACCGATAAAATACAATAGACAAACAGCTTTAATCATAGCTGAATAAGCAATCCATTAAAAGAGTCAAGTAGAGAATAAAGTCTACTATCTTTTAGGTTTTAAAAGGTTTTCATCAATTTTTATCACGAGACTCAAATTTTAATAATAAACCACCACATCTAATCATCCCGCACTACTTGGCCAAGGATTTTCATCAAATTATCAATGGTCATGACTATATACCGAATCACCCCCGGTCATAATCATACCAAAACTATCCATCAACGCATTACGTGCCACCGAGGACTTTTGTCACATCATTTATATCAAGTCATGATTATACCGAATGATCCCCGGTCATAATCATACTAAGTTCATCTATGCACGTAAGCCAAAGATAACATAATATAACATGAGGATGATGACAATGACATAAGTAATTCAATAAAACAAGTTCAAGAATTATTTAATCCATGAATTATTAACGCCCAAATTGTCAACATGATACCGCTTTCGTAGAGTAAAATTCAATAATGATCGTAGAATATTTTCATGAAAAGATATCGATGAAACGCAAATATCAAGGATATTCTACTAATTTCATGGAGTATAGAAGTCAAAGTTTTAACCAACCGGGTATAATAAAGAATGGAATAACAAAAGAAATCACCATGCATGCGGTATTTCGTGATGTATGTGTTATTCCAATGTAATAATAATAACGGAACCAGTCGTGAAATTCACAATCGGCAGTGATGTTCCAACAGTAATAATAAAGATGGAACCAGATCCTGTAAAACACACGTATAGGATATTCCAAATGAATGATAAAGATTTTAACCAGTCCTGTAAAACACACGCATGTGGATGTTCCAATGTAATAATAAAAAGCGGAACCGTGTCCTGTAAAAAACACATGCATGTGATGTTCCAACCGAATAATAGAAGAATGTCACCAAGTATAGGGTAAACTGCATGATACAAAAGTTATTCCAATGTAATAATAAGTAATGGAATAACATAAGGATTTCACCAAGTATAGGGTATGCCATGATACAAAGTTATGTATAGGGTATGCCACTTTTACAAAAGTTATTCCAATGTAATAATAATGAATGGAATAATGTAAGTTCTCTTCAAGAAGAAAGAATAACACCCCTACCGTAAAAGAACCTAATATAGAAGTAGTGAAGTAGCGTAATACTCTTCTTCTTTCTATAATTTTCTCTCTATACTTTCTCTATAATTTCTCTCTAGTAGTTTCAATGAATTCGTAAGAAAATAATGAAGGAATGAGCTTCTATTTATAGGAAAATGGAATGCATAGTATTAATCCATGAACGGTCCGTATTGATTTACTTTAATCGACGGTCCATATTTAAAGAAAAATCTTTAAATAAAATATAATATATTCTATTTATATAAAAACATTTTACTATGCAAACACTATGCAATACTATGCAAAACACTATGCAAAACACTATGCAACACTATGCATAATAAAATATAATATATTCTATTTATAGAATAACTTTAATAAAGTATTCTATTTTATATAAAAATGTTTCGCTTTTATTACGCTAATAATACTTAATAAAAAAAAACGTCATTATCGCTATAATAATTCATATTATTAATCGACAATAATGGAATCAAACCGAGTAACTTCTCACATAAGCATCAATAATTAATACCGTAGCTACTATGCAACCACACTTATTACATCGTATTTTTACTACCGAGTAGTTCAACAAGAATACTAGAAAACTTCCGCCGTTATTTCAATAAAATATTTTTGTCGCTTTCAATCCGACAATAATTTCGCTAGGGGTCCACCAATGATTGAGCCATTGTATTTAATATTCCCCGCTAAACCGAATATTCCCCACCAATCGAATATAATATAACCACTTGCATACTTTGTAAAATTTATAAATACTACCCACAACTATAATATTATCTCAAATTCACACCATAATATTAAAAAATTATTTTGAAAAATTTAAATTTTTATTGATAAAATCTGGGGTCTCACAATCTCCCTCCTTATGGAATTTCTCCCAAATTAGGGTACGCACTGGTATGATAAAGAGATGAGAATACCTTGAATACCTTTATTATTGAAAACATTAAATTCATTTTTGCAATCCTACCAAAGATATTCATTAACAATTCATCTTTTGCACTACAAACAAAAAGATATACAATCAGAAACCAATAATGCTGAGACTCAGCTTAATAATAGTATCACAACCATGAATTATCCATGCACTACTGGCTAAGGATATTCGTGTTTTCAATTACGGTCATGATTATACCGAATAATCCGTGGTCATAATCATACCAAGTCTATCAATGCACTACGGCCAAAGATGACTTTTACCACATCAATGAATTAATATTTCATTGCTGAGACTCAGCTCAATAATTAATCCATATCATCGAATCATCCCTGCACTACAGGCCAAGGATATTCATTAGTATCACGACCACAAATTATCCATGCACTACGGCCAAAGATAATCGTGTATTCATTAGTATCACGACCACAAATTATCCATGCACTACGGCTAAAGATAATTGTGTTTTCAATTACGGTTATGATTATACCGAATGATCCCTGGTCATAATCATACCAAGTCCATCTATGCACGTAAGCCACGTATGACTTTGAACACATCCATGAATTAATATTTCATTCACGAGACTCACCAATAATTAATCCACATCATCGAATCATCCCCGCACTACGTGCCAAGGATATTCATTAGTATCACGACCACAAATTATCCATGCACTACTACTAAAGATAATTGTGTTTTCAATTACTGATTATGATTATACCGAATGATCCTCGGTCATAATCATACCAAGTCCATCTATGCACGTAAGCCACGTATGACTTTGAACACATCCATGAATTAATATTTCATTCTTTGAGACTCACTCAATAATTAATCCACATCGTCAATCATCCCCGCACTACTGCAAGCTAAGGATATTCATTAGTATCACGACCACAAATTATCCATGCACTACTACCAAAGATAATTGTGTTTTCAATTACTATGATGATTATACCGAACAATCCTCAATATAATCATACCAAGTCCATCTATGCTCTACAGCCACGTATGACTTTAAAAAAATATAAACATGAGGATAATGATATAAAGAATCAATCAAATAAGATAAAGGATAAATATTAAACATTTATAATATAATTTATCCAGATTCAAGAATATCCCCATGTTATCAATCACTTAATAATCTCATAATCTAATATCATTAATATTATACCAATATTTTAATCACTTCTTAAATTTATAAACAATTTATCTCAATTGTTTACGCTTTACCATATAATGCATTTCATCATTCAAAATGCCATACTCATAAAATATCATCACCAATTATCAAATCCTCTCATCAAAAAAAAATGCGCATATATTTCTATATAGGATTTTCTAGCCATAAAATCCTATTTTCAACTTTGTTACTTCACATAACATATTTAACTCATATGTTCATAACTAAACTATTTTCATGAAAAATACCAAATCAGTCCCAAAAATATTTCTTTTCTGGGATTTAGCATAATATAGTCCTATAATGAAAATATATTTTTCTCGGAATTTTAAAAATTCATTTACTATTTTTTAAAAATCAATTTCTAATTAATTCCTTAAGAAATTAGCTACCTCAAGTTTAACTCCAAAATTCCCAAATCTTGGCAGGACCTTACACATGTTAACGTGAGCTTCTAGTTTAAATTTCATGGTCATCGGAGTTATAGAACTCCTCGGTTATAGCGTTTTTTTTAAAAAAACCTAAATATTGAAATAGTCATAACTTGCTCATTTTAAGTCGTAATGAGCTCATTTTTGGACAGGAGATACTTTATACCATATACCTTCATGTCCCAAAAGGCCAGAATTTTTCTCATAATTTAAGTGGCCGAAACAGCCCTTTAAAGTTTCTGGGCAGTAGCATTTTCGAAATTTACAGCTTTGGCCTCCTTTGCTAAAATCAGTCCACACAAAAATCTACAACACCTTTTCCAGTAATTCCACTTGGATTAGTTAGGTAACTCATAGATCTAACTCTAGGATTTGACCACATTCAAAAATTCAAAATATAATAAGAGATATGGTCAATTAAATTTCATGTTACGCTTTTCACTAAAATCTGATTTTCAACTCTTTGTGATTTCTAAGAAACTTTCATGTTTTCTCATAATAACCAACATAACTCATTATAACACTTACTAATACCACGATACCCCATGATTTTCATTAGTCCAATGCTTTTATTATGACTTTCATCATAATACACATAAAATGATCCTTTTAGTTGAAGAAATATTTGAGGGTTTAAGAAATGGGTTTTTGTATCGGGGTCAATACAAAATTCGATTTCACGCTCTAGGGTAGGCTAGGAAGTCTTCAAGAATACGCCAAGAAATTTATTAATGATAGAAATATCATTCAAAATCATACTCGTCGTCCAAGACTTGGACAAGACGTCACATCGATACCTATTAACTTGCCATCTTCAACCACGACGCCGCTTACGTAAAGTCCGCTTCGCAGCATTCCACACAAGAAAGTCAACAACGAAAGGATCGGGCTCTTTACTTATGGCTTGATATAACAAAGGATTAACTTTAGGGTTTGGTTACTTTGAATTCAGATAACAAAGTTGGTTAGGAATATGAAAGCTAACAACCTTACAAAAAGAATAATGAGTAGTTAATCAATCGCTTTCAAAAATTACCTCAAAGGCAAGTATTTTCAAAGAGATAAGATCGACAGTAAACGTGAAAGTGTTTATTTGAAACAACAAGATTAATAAACAATGGAGGTAACGGGTTTCTCCCAACGAAGTTTCAATAGATAAATCAAAGTCTAATTTCTTCAGAGTCAAATTTAAACGCTGAACGCAAGCAAGAGAGATAAAAGAATGGGTAGAACCCAGATTCAATAAGGTATAGACTTCGCAAGAGCTTACGATTAACTTACCCGTGATAATTTTATTTAGGTTCCTCGTCACGAGAAAAAAACGCCTCTTAAACTACTGGCTCTGGGTTTGTCCGGGACACCTTTGGTGCCTCCATCCTAGTTGAATTCGCCTTTCTGAACGACAAAATCGAGCTAAGTGGCCTTCTTTCCACAATTATAACATGCTTTGATGGCATGGCGCAGCTTCGGATCGATGTGTCCTCTACTCCGCATTTAAAGCATATGATAGGTGGTCCTTCTCCTTCCTTAACAACAAAAATTGGTCGACGCGTCTTTCCATCATTGTTGAATCTCCTTTTCTTGAAATGTCCATTCTTATTATTTTGGCCCCGATTACCACCAAGTGGTTACCATATCCGCCCGTTGATTTCCTCCACGCTTGTTGTCACCGCTCGATACTACTCTCGCCGGTATTATAATTTTGCTTACCGCTTCTTTTTAGTTAAGTTGACTCGTTATCGCTACTCCACTAATCGAGCCCTATTTACAACATCCTAATAAAAACACGCTTTATGAGAAATAAGATGTTGACGATATCTCTGCTTCAAACCTCTTAAAAACATTCGCCATTCATTCTCTCTTCATTATCTACCAAGTGGGACGAAACCGTGATAACTCCGCAAACTTTGCCTCGTATCATGACACACGGCCATATTGTTTTGTTCCAACTTGATAAACTCCACCTCCTTCATGTGGCGAATACTTTCGTGAAAGTATTTGTCGTTGAATGCCCTCGAACTTCTCCCAAGATATCTTCAAGACAAAGAAGTTGAGTACGCTTTTACCGATTCCCACCAAGAATCGCCTCTCCGCAAGACATAAAAGGCGTAAAGGGAACCTTTTGCTCCTCGGAGCATCCCAAGACATCAAATATCTTGGTAATCTGCTTTATCCATGCTTCCGCCGTAAGTGGTTTTGGCTCTCCTTAAACTCCGGTGGTCCCAACTCCTTGAATTGTTTAGCGGTGACCGCCTCGAGAGTTTTCCGTGTTTCCACCCACGCTTTGAACAGAGTCGCTTTACCGATGTTGCATGAATTCTAAAACCTTTTAAACGTCTCATGTCGTTCATCAATTGATCGTTGTTGTTGTTTACGTGAGGATTATCGCCATCCCGTTGCACATTGTCCTCGATTATTGATATGTGGAGAATCAACAGCCTCTTGTGCTCCATTGCTATTCTCAACATTCTCGGATGCCATTTTCAAACACCGCCATAAAATAAGGGTTAATTAACATATCACATATTATCCCTATACTCGACCGACCAATTAAATACCAAATAAATTTAGGTAGGTCATACTAGCGAAGGAATTCCCGTCTCTTCCCTCCTAGTACTATTCTCACATCTTAGCCGTGGATCATATCCCTAAGCTCGATACCAACCGTGACGCCTCTAAAATTAGGTATACGCCACCCATCTTGGGTCGCCACTTACATGGTACATAAATTCAAATACAACTTACTAACCTAACTGTCAGGTACAATACGACATAAACCGTGAGTTTGAATACAAATATTGTCTACTAGATATTATACAAACTCAAAAGGAGTCCTCATTACAACTATTATCACACTATTTCACGTAATAGTGAGGACTACTAATGCTATCCTCCGGACCATTACTTACGCTCCCGACTCGTCCCAAATATGTTCTCATTTCCTCAAGAGAACAAAGAAAAAGAAAGGGTGAGCTCAACTAGCCCAAGAAGAAATATTATGACTAAGATAATGCGAATAAATTATCATTAGCCTTCAACAAAGTTAAACCGATAAAATACAATAGACAAACAGCTTAACTGCGCAGTTTGAATAAGCAATCCATTAAAAGAGTCAAGTAGAGAATAAAGTCTACTATCTTTTAGGTTTTAAAAGGTTTTCATCAATTTTTATCATTTGAGACTCAAATTTTAATAATAAACCACCACATCTAATCATCCCCGCACTACGGCCAAGGATTTTCATCAAATTATCAATGGTCATGACTATACCGAATCACCCCGGTCATAATCATACCAAAACTATCCATCAACGCATTACAGTGCCACCGAGGACTTTTGTCACATCATTTATATCAAGTCATGATTATACCGAATGATCCTCGGTCATAATCATACTAAGTTCATCTATGCACGTAAGCCAAAGATAACATAATATAACATGAGGATGATGACAATGACATAGTAATTCAATAAAACAAGTTCAAGAATTATTTAATCCATGAATTATTAACGTCCAAATTGTCAACATGATATCGCTTTCAGAGAGTAAAATTCAATAATGATCGTAAGAATATTTTCATGAAAAGATATCTTTGGATGAAACGCAAATATCAAGGATATTCTACTAATTTCATGGAGTATAGAAGTCAAAGTTTTAACCAACCGGGTATAATAAAGAATGGAATAACAAAAGAAATCACCATGCATGCAGATTGCAGATGTATGTGTTTATTCCAATGTAATAATAATAACGGAACGGTCGGTGAAATTCACAATCGATGTGATGTTCCAAATGTAATAATAAAGATGGAACCGCATCCTGTAAAACACACGATAGGATATTCCAACAGAATGATAAAGATTTTAACCAGTCCTGTAAAAACACATGCATGTGATGTTCCAACAGAATAATAAAATTTAACCAGTCCTGTAAAACACATGCATGTGATGTTCCAACCGAATAATAGAAGAATGTCACCAAGTATAGGGTAAATCACAGATACAAAAAGTTATTCCAATGTAATAATAAGTAATGGAATAACATAAGGATTTCACCAAGTATAGGGTATGCCACAGATACAAAGTTATGTATAGGGTATGCCACTTTTACAAAAGTTATTCCAATGTAATAATAAAGAATGGAATAATGTAAGTTCTCTTCAAGAAGAAAGAATAACACCCTTTACCGTAAAAGAACCTAATATAGAAGTAGTGAAGTAGCAGTATACTCTTCTTCTTTCTATAATTTTCTCTCTATAGCTTCTCTCTATAATTTCTCTCTAGTTTCAATGAATTCGTAAGAAAATAATGAAGGAATGAGCTTCTATTTATAGGAAAATGGAATGCATAGTAATTCTAATCCATGAACGGTCCAGATTGATTTACTTTAATCTGACGGTCCATATTTAAAGAAAAATCTTTTAAATAAAATATAATATATTCTATTTATATAAAAACATTTTACTATGCAAACACTATGCAATACTATGCAAAACACTATGCAAAAACACTATGCAACACTATGCATAATAAAATATAATATATTCTATTTATAGAATAACTTTAATAAAGTATTCTATTTTATATAAAAAATGTTTCGCTTTTATTACGCTAATAATACTTAATAAAACAAAACGTCATTATCGCTATAATAATTCATATTATTAATCGACAATAATGGAATCAAACCGAGTAACTTCTCACATAAGCATCAATAATTAATACCGTGTGCTACTATGAAACCACACTTATTATCGTACTTTTTTTACTACCGAGTAGTTCAACAAAGAACTACTAGTAAAACTCCGCCGTTATTTCAATAAAATATTTTTGTCGCTTTCTCAATCCGACAATAATTTCGCTAGGGGGTCCACCAATGATTGAGCCGTTGTATTTAATATTCCTCGCTAAACCGAATATTCCCCACCAATCGAATATAATATAACCACTTGCATACTTTGTAAAATTTATAAATACTACCCACAACTATAATATTATCTCAAATTCACACCATAATATTAAAAAATTATTTTGACAAAATTTAAATTTTTATTGATAAAATCTGGGTCTCACAATTTCTATCATTAATAAATTTCTTGGCTTATTCTTGAAGACTTCTAGCCTACCCTAGAACGCATGAAATCGAATTTTGTATTGACCCTCAAAGATAAAAACCCATTTCTTAAACCCTCAAATATTTCTTCAACTAAAAGGATCTGCATTTACGAGGATTATGATGAAAGTCATAATAAAAGCATTGGACTAATGAAAATTATGGGTATATGAAGTATTAGTAAGTGTTATGATGAGTTATGTTGGTTATTATGTGAAAACATGAAAGTTTCTTAGAAATCACAAAAGTTGAAAATCGATTTTGGTGAAAAACGTAACATGAAATTCAATTGACCATATCTCCTATTATATTTTTGAATTTTGAGTGTGGTCAAGTCCTAGAGTTAGATCTATGAGTTACCTAACTAATCCAAGTGGAATTACTGGAAAAGGTGTTGTAGATTTTTGTGTGGACTGATTTTAGCAAAGGAGTGCAAAGCTGCAAAAAACCGAAAAAGTCACTGCCATGATTTTAGACGGGCTGTTTCGGCCACTTAAATTATGAGAAAAATTCTGGCCTTTTGGGACATGAAGGTATATTGTATAAAGTACCTCCTGTCCAAAAATGAGCTCATTCGACTTAAAATGAGCAAGTTATGACTATTTCAATATTTAGGTTTTTCCGATTTAAAACGCTATAACCGGAGTTCTATAACTCAGATGACCATGAAATTTAAACTAGAAGCTCACGTTAAAATGTGTAAGGTCCTGCCAAGATTTGGGAATTTTGGAGTTAAACTTGAGGTAGCTAATTTCTTAAGGAATTAATTAGAAATTGATTTTTGAAAAATAGTAAATGAATTTTAAAAATTAAGAAAATATATTTTCATTATAGGACTATATTATGTTAAATCCCAGAAAAGAAATATTTTTGGGACTAATTTGGTATTTTCATGAAAATAGTTTAGTTAAGAACATATGAGTTAAATATGTTATGTGAAGTAACAAAGTTGAAAATAGGATTTTATGGCTAGAGAATCCTATATAGAGTATATGCATATTTTTTGATGAGGGATTTGATAATTGGTGATGATATTTTATGAGTATGGCATTTTGAATGATTAAATGCATTATATGGTAAAGCGTAAACAATTGAGATAAATTGTTTATAAATTTAAGAAGTGATTAAAATATTATTATAATATTAATGTTATTAGATTATAAGATTATTAAGTGATTGATAACATGGGATATTCTTGAATCTGGATAAATTATAAATGTTTAATATTTATCCTTTATCTCATTTGATTGATTCTTTATATCATTATCCTCATTTTTATATTGAAAGTCATCTGTATTTTCTCATAGTGCATAGATGTACTTGGTATGATTATGACCACGGATTATTCTAAGATAATCATAATCAGTAAATGAATACACAATTATCTTTGGTAGTAGTGCATGGATAATTTGTGGTCGTGATACTAATGAATACACAATTATCTTTGGTCAGTAGTGCATGGATAATTTGTGGTCGTGATACTAATGAATACACAATTATCTTTGTAGTAGTGCATGGATAATTTGTGGTCGTGATACTAATGAATACACAATTATCTTTGGTAGTAGTGCATGGATAATTTGTGGTCGCGATAATCTTAATGAATACACAATTATCTTTGGTAGTAGTGCATGGATAATTTGTGGTCGTGATACTAATGAATACACAATTATCTTTGGTAGTAGTGCATGGATAATTTGTGGTCGTGATACTAATGAATACACAATTATCTTTGGTAGTAGTGCATGGATAATTTGTGGTCGTGATACTTAATGAATACACAATTATCTTTGGTAGTAGTGCATGGATAATTTGTGGTCGTGATATCTTAATGAATACACAATTATCTTTGGCCGTAGTGCATGGATAATTTGTGGTCGTGATACTAATGAATACACGATTATCTTTGGCCGTAGTGCATGGATAATTTGTGGTCGTGATACTAATGAATACACGATTATCTTTGGCCATAGTGCATGGATAATTCGTGGTCGTGATACTAATGAATATCCTTGGCCTGTAGTGCAGGGATGATTCGATGATATGGATTAATTATTGAGCTGAGTCTCAGCAATGAAATATTAATTCATGGATGTGGTAAAAGTCATCTTTGGCCGTAGTGCATTGATAGACTTGGTATGATTATGACCACGGATTATTCGGTATAATCATGACCGTAATTGAAAACACGAATATCCTTAGCCAGTAGTGCATGGATAATTCATGGTTGTGATACTATTAAGCTAAGTCTCAGTATTATTGGTTTTACAGTTATATATCTTTGGCCTGTAGTGCAAAGATGAATTGTTAATAAATATCTTTAGCCTGTAGTGCAAAGATGAATTGTTAATGAATATCTTTGGCCGGATTGCAAAAATGAATTTAATGTTTTCAACGATAAGGGTATTTAAGGTATCCTCACCTCTTTATCATATCAGTATTACCCCTAATTTCGAGGGCTTAAATTCCATAAGGAGGGAGATTGTGAGACCCCAGATTTTATCAATAAAGATTTAAATTTTGTCGAAATAATTTTTAATATTATGGTGTGAATTTGAGATAATATTATAGTTGTGGGTAGTATTTATAAATTTTGCAAAGTATGCAAGTGGTTATATTATATTCGATTGGTGGGGAATATTCGGTTTAGCAGGAATATTCATACATCGACTCAATCATTAGTGAACCCATGACAATGTAATTATTGTTTGATTGAGAAAACGACAAAAATATTTTATTGAAATAACGACGGAAGTTTTACCGCTGATCTTGTTGAACTACTTTCGGTAGTAAAAGTAAAGAATACGTGTGGGTACCATAGTAGAAATAATACCAGTATTGATTATCGATGCTTATGTGAGAAGTCACCATTTTGATTCCATTATCATCGATTAATAATATGAATTATTATAGCGATAATGACGCTTTGTTTTATTCAGTATTATTAACGTAATAAAATGAAACATCTTTTATATAAAATAGAATACTTTATTAAAGTTATTCTATAAATAGAATATATTATATTTTATTATGCATAGTGTTGCATAGTGTTTTGCATAGTGTTTTGCATGGTATTGCATAGTGTTTGCATAGTAAAATGTTTTTATATAAATAGAATATATTATATTTTATTTAAAAGATTTTTCTTTAAATATGGATCGCCGATTAAAGTAAATCAATCTGACCGTTCATGGATTAGTTACTATGCATTCCATTTTCCTATAAATAAAGCTCATTCCTTCATTATTTTCTTACGAATTCATTGAAACTCTAGAGAGAAAATTATAGAGAGAAGCTATAGAGAGAAAATTATAGAAAGAAGAAGAGTATTCTGCTACTTCACTACTTCTATTCAGTTTCTTTTACGGTAGTAGGGTGTTATTCTTTCTTCTTGAAGAGAACTTACATTATTACATTCACTATTATTCTGTTGGAATAACCTGTAAAAGTGACATACCCTATACATAATCTGTATATTTGGCATATCCTATACTTGGTGAAATCCTTATGTTATTCCATTCTTATTTATTCTGTTGGAATAACCTGTATACGCGATTTTACCCTATACTTGGTGACATTCTTCTATTATTCTGTTGGAACATCCTGTCTGTGTGTTTTACACCGGACCGGTTCCGCTTTTTATTATTCTTATTGGAACATCCGCTCATGTGTTTTACACCGACCGTTCCGCTTTTTATTATTCTGTGGAACATCCTGCTCATGTGTTTTACACCGGACTGGTTCCGCTCTTTATCATTCTGTTGAATATCCTATCTGTGTTTTTACACCGATCCGGTTCCATCTTTATTATTCTGTTGGAACATCCTGCTTGGTGTGAATTTCACCGACCGGTTCCGTTATTATTATTCTCATTGGAATAACTCTCATCATGCGCGGCCCACACGTGCGTGGTGATTTCTTTTGTTATTCCATTCTTTATTATACCCATTGGTTAAAACTTTGACTTCTATACTCCATGAAATTAGTAGAATATCCTTGATATTTGCGTTTCATCCAAAGATCTTTTCATGGAAATATTCTTCCGATCATTCTTGAATTTTACTCTACTGAAACAAAGATCATGTTGACAACTTGGGCGTTAATAATTCATGGATTAAATAATTCTTGAACTTGTTTTATTGAATTATTATGTCATTGTCATCATCCTCATGTTATATTATGTTATCTTTGGCTTACGTGCATAGATGAACTTAGTATGATTATGACCGAGGATCATTCTAAGATAATCATGGCTTGTTATAAATGATGTGATAAAAGTCCTCGATGGGCTTTGTGTAATGCGTTGATGGATAGTTTTTGGTATGATTATGACCGAGGGGTGATTCGGTATAGTCATGACCATTGATAATTTGATGAAAATCCTTGACCGTGGTACAGAAATGATTAGATGTGGTGGTTTATTTATTAAAATCGAGTCTCAAATGATAAAAATTGATGAGAACCTTTAAAAACCTAAAAGATAGTAGACTTTATTTTCTACTTGACTCTTTTAATGGATTGCATATTCCGCTGCAGCTTAAACCGGTTGTCTATTGTATTTTATCGCTTTAACATCATTTGAAGGCTAATGATAATTTATTCGCATTATCTTAGTCATAATATTTCTTCTCGGGCTAGTTGAGCTCACCTTTCTTTCACCGTTTTCTCTTGAAAATGAGAACATAGTTTTGGACGAGTCGGGAACGGAGTAATGGTCCGAGAGGATAGCATTAGTAGTCCTCACTATTCTGTGAAATAGTGTGATAATAGTTGTAATGAGGACTCCTTTTGAGTTTGTATAATATCTAGTAGACAATATTTGTATTCAAACTCACAGTTTATGTCGTAATGTACACGACAGTTATATTAGTAAGTTATATTTGAATTTATGTACCATGTAAGTGGCGACCCAAGATGGGTGACGTATACCTAATTTTGGGGGCGTCACAGCTAGAGCACTGTCCTCTTTATTTTCTTGGGACAGTTCTTCTTTTGCAGCCATATTCTTGGCTTCCTTTTTCATCACCTTTTCATTTTCAAGAATATACTTCTTGAACAGCTTTCTTTTTGATTTGCTGGGTTTAGCCACAACTTCTGGACTCTCTTGAGTCTTAGCTTTGTCATGTTGAACAACCACTCTTCTTGAAGCAGCTTCCTCCATTTCTGCCACACTTGGCCTGGTGTCACAGAACAACAGAGACTCTATGATAGAAGTAACTGTTGGTCTTTTGGACTTATGACTAGTTTTGTTCTTCTTTAGGAGCTGTGATATGGTGGCTTGGTCCTCTTCAACTTCGTCTTGCTGCTGCTTCTTTCTTAACCTCCTTAGAGTTTCTATATCAGAGGATTCTACAGGAATGTCAGTTGTAGATCCTTGAGGCTCTTCGATCTGTCTAGCCCTTAGCTTTTTCTTACCCTTACTTTTTCTGGCAAGAGTAGAGGGTTCTCCCTTTTTAGCTTCTCCTTCTTCTTTAGCTTCTTCCCTGACAACAGACATGTTTCCTGGAATGCCTGCGTTTTGTAGATCCCTAGTTCTTCCACTGGACTCTGTCATCATTACCACATACTCAGCAGGGTTTCTCTTCTAGTTTTCAAACAACTGCTGGGTCATTCTTCAATTTGGGTTGATGGCTTCTCCTTCTTCATCCCCAATTTTGTCACCTAGTGCTGATTGCAGAATGATACTTATGAAACGCCCATATAGCATCTTTTGAGAGCTTTTTGATTTCTTTGAGTTCAGGATCCACCTTCCGATCCACTCGAGTAATACAACTCCATAGTTGAGTTGTATGCCATTAAACATGGCCGTCATGAGCTTAAGTTGAGCTTCATTCACCGAGTCATGACCTGAGCTCTTGCAACATATGCATTTTCCAATAATGTCAGCCAAGAACTCATACCTTTATGGGAACTCCTTCTTTTTGTATCCTTTAACAGAGGGGTTTTTCTTGTGATGCATTTTCCTTAGACTCTCTTGGAAGTTTATGATGTCTAAGAATGGGTGCCCTTCATTCTTGAAACCTAGGGCCAGATTGAAGTCCTCTTCCCTTAGTCTCATTTCTACTCCCTTTACTCGAGTAGTGATGGTGTTGTGTTCGAAACACCATTCTTATAAAACTCCTTCACTAGCTTGGGATAGATGAGTGTATCGGTGCTCAACGCCTCTTCGAGACTCGCCTTCTAAAGTAAGGCCAGCGTCTTATGAAATTTTGGTGGAGCAGTCTTGAACTCATCGAAGTAGAGTCTATAGCTTGAAACCACATTTGAAGCAGCCATTGATTCTGTAGTTGGAGGTGAGATACGACTGATCTTTTTGCTGATTTAGGGTTTCTCTTTTGAGAGAGAGAGAGGATGAAAGAGATAATCTTTTGAACATCAGATTTCAAAAACATGATTTCAATTTGTACTTGTAACTTCCCTCTCTCTTTTTCATTTAGTGGGACAGGTGTCGATTTTTGCTTGGCTCTACGATTTTGATCAAAGGAGAATGTACTTGATTTTCCTTGGCCTTTTTCAGAAATGAGGTGTCCTTAGGAAGACTACGATCGTTGAGGTAGTCTTATGTTTGTTGAGTCTGTCCTGCGATCGTCGAGTCTGTCCTATGATCGTCGAGTCTGTCTGGCAGTCATTGAGTCTGATCAGCATTCGTTGAGTCTGTCCTACGATTGTTGAGTCTGTCCTACGATCGTCGAGTCTGTCCGAATCCTTGTGATGAGTTTTTGATAAAGCATTCTTTTAAGGCAGCTCGGGAAGGGCCAACCTCTTGGAGAGATTCAAGGGTTAGGTTTGTTCTGAGCCACCTCTTAGAGATTGCCTTGTTTTGAAGCTTGTCATCACAGGATGAGCTTTTGTCATCGCTTGAGTCCGAACTAAGATGGTTGAGTCCTTGCTACGATCGTTGAGGTAGTTGTGCATTCAACTCTCACGATCGTGAACTTCCCTTCATCATGTCTATAATTTTGAGTTCACCTTTTCAGATTCACGCTATGGTCAAGACAATCTAGAGCATATATTTCATGGTTGTAGATTTAGCATTCCTAGCTCACTTATTAACTTATTAAATCTGGATTCATCTAGTGGTTTTGTAAAACATCGACAAGTTGATTTTCAAAGTAGGGATATATTGTAAAGATATAGTTCCATTTTGCACATGATCCCTAATGAAGTGATACCTTATTTCTATATGCTTTGTCCTAGAATGCATGACATGATTATGAGTTATTGCTATGGCACTTGTGTTATCACAAAGGTATGGGAATAGATTTAAAATCGAACCCATAGTCACCGGTGGATTTCTCATCCACGGATCTCGAAAGACAAAAGAATCGCCAAAGAAGAATATATTCACTTTTCTGCAGCTAAAGTAGACACCGAGTTTTGCTTTTTTGTGCACAGACACAAGTCCTGCTTTCCAGAAGTTGACAGTGCCATCGGTACTTTTTCTATCTATTTTGCATCCTACAAAATCAGCATCTGTGTATCTTATTAGTTCAAATGAGGATTCCTTGGGATACCACAGCCCCAAGTAGGGTTTACCCTTGAGATACCTAAAGATCCTCTTTACAGCAGACAAATGTGACTCTTTAGGGTTAGCCTGAAATCTAGCACATATGCATCTTGCAAACATTATATCTGGTCTACTGGCAGTTAGGTATAAAAGAGACCCTATCATACCTCTGTATTGAGTGATATCAATACTTCTACCTTTCTCATCCTTGTCAAGCTTGGTTGCAGGAGCAATTGGTGTTTTCATGGGAGAGGCTGATTCCATGCCATACGTCTTTAGTAGGTCTTTGATGTACTTGGCTTGGTTTATGAAAATTCCTTCTTCAGTCTGCTTTACTTGCAGTCCAAGGAAGAAGTTCAGCTCACCCATCATGCTCATTTCAAACTTGCTTTGCATTAGCTTAGAGAATCTCTTGCATAACTTTTCATTAGTAGAACCAAAGATAATGTCATCAACATAGATTTGGACTAGTAAGACTTTGTCTTTATGCTTTCTAAGAAATAGAGTAGTATCTACTCTACCTCTAGGGAACCCATTTTTGATTAAGAAGTTAGTCAATGTTTCATACCATGCTCTAGGTGCTTGTTTAAGACCATATAAGTCTTTATCTAATCTATAGACATAATTGGAAAGAGATGGATTGATGAAACCTGGAGGTTGCTCTACATAGACTTCTTCTTGGAGTTCTCCATTTAGAAATGCACTCTTGACATCCATCTGGAAGACTTTGAACTTCATGTGGGCCGCAAAGGCAAGAAAGATTCTGATGGCTTCTAGTCTGGCAACAGGTGCAAATGTCTCATCATAGTCGATACCTTCTTCTTCAGAATAACCCTTTGCCAAAAATCTTGCCTTGTTTCTGGTTATGACCCCATCTTCATCCATTTTGTTTCTAAAGACACACTTAGTTCCTATCACAGGATGGTTCTTTGGTCTTGGTGCCAATCTCCATACTTTACTTCGTTCAAATTGGTTGAGCTCTTCCTGCATTGCTTCTATCCAGCTGGAGTCTTCCATAGCATCCTCTATCTTCTTTCGCTCTATTTGTGATGAAGCTTAGATAAAAACATTCATTATGAGTAGGCAGCTTCTTGTTTTGACTCGCACTTTGATCTCCAATGATTAGATCCTGAGTGTGATCTCTTGCCCATCTGTTACCGGTTGGGACATTTGTCCTGATGCCTTCCTGTCTTAAATCTTCAAGGTCTATTTCTTCTTCTTGGAGTGGAGGCTCGCTGTCTTGCATGGACCTCTCTACGATCACATTCTCATGCTCTACGATTTCACTATCTGGCACTACGATCGTAGTGTTGAGCTCGACGACTTCATTTGTAGTGTCTGCACTATCGATCGTAGTGTCTTGAGGTACTATTTTGTCTAAGTCAGTTTCATCAAAGATGATGTGTATTGAGACTTCAACATTTAGTGTCTTCTTGTTGAACACCCTGTAAGCCTTGCTGTCTGTGGCATATCCAAGAAAGATTACTTCGTCTGACTTGGGCTGGAATTTTGTCAGATACTGCTTTCCATTGTTGAGAATATAGCAAGCACATCCAAAGACATGAAAGTAGCTGACACTTAGCTTCCTTCCTTTCCACAGTTCGTAGGGCGTCTTTTTGATCGTAGAGTGAATTAATGATCCGCTCACGTACGTAGCAGCATGCAAAGTTTACGACTTTCGCCTGTATATTCAGCAGACAGTTAGTCACCGCTAGTAGAGTCCTTCCACCTCTCTATCGTTGTTCTCGTTTCTTTCTTTCAAAGAACTCCATTTTGTTGAGGACTTCGTAGAGCTGAGAAGTTATGACTGATGCCATTATCTGAGCAGAACTTGTCTATTTCTGAGAAATTGAATTCTCTTCCATGATCACTCCTTATGGCCTTGATTTTCTCTCCTTTCTCGTTCATCACCAATCTAAACATCTTGATTAATTCGGAGCTCGTTTCATCCTTTGAGGTTAGGAAGAATACCCGTGTGAATCTGGTGTAGTCGTCGACTATGACTAGAGAGTATCTTTTTCCTCAAAGACTAGTTGTTGGGATTGGCCCAAAGAGATCCATGTGGAGAAACTGTAGGGGCTTGTCAATGGAGTTGGCAGTCTTGCTCTTGAATGAGCTTCTGGTTTGATTTCCAAGCTGGCAGGCGTTGCATGGCCTTTCCTTCACAAAGTTGAACTTGGGTAGGCCAGCTACGAGGTTTTTTGACGCCAGTTTGGACATGCTTTTGAAGTTTAAGTGAGACAGCCTTCTATGCCATAGCCAGCTCATTTCCTCGAATGCTTTTGCCAGAAAACATATTGTCTCATCAGAGCTTAGTTGACCAAGATCCACTGTGTAGGCATTTCGTTCTCTTGTTCCGGTCAACTTTACGGTAGATGTCTTCAAATCTCTGACTTGACACTGATTGTTGAGAAATGTTACTTGGTGACCCTTGTCGCAGAGTTGGCTGATACTTAGAAGGTTGTGTTGGAGTCCTTCCACATAAGCTACTTTGCTGAAAGATACTGCACCATTGCCAGCAGAGCCATATCCTCTTGTCTTTCCTGAGTCATTATCTCCAAAGATGACTGAGGGACTCTCCTTTTCTATATAGTTAGATAGTAGAGCTTTATTCCCTGTCATATGCCTCGAGCATCCACTGTCCAGATACCATGTTGAGGTCGTGGAGCTCTTTTCCTGTCAACACATTTGAACCTTCATTTTGGTACCCATATTTGCATGGGTCCTTCATTGTTAGTGCCTTTGGGGACCCAAATTTGTCTAATCTTGGGTCTCACATGCATGGAGTTATAATAACACTTTGTAGCCCTATGACCATATTTGTTGCATATGAAACATCTATTATGATGCATGCCTCTGTGTGTGTGGTGATTTATCTTCCACTTGGACTTGTGTGGTTCCTTAGTTAACCTTTTGTTAAACTGATTCTCTTTCTTCCACGTGTCCTTAGGTTTCATAAATAGTGATGAGTGTGCCTTACATCTACTGTACCTTCCCAGTTGATTCGTAGAGTTGGTTTTGCTTGACTCTACGATTCTTTAAGGTTGGTGAGTAGAGGTAGGGTTACTCTTCTCCTTTATGAAACCCAGACCAGCGTGAGATCCTTTACTTCTCTGAATATAACTAGAAACAGTAGAACAAGGTTGAACTGGCTCTTCCAACTGTGAGGATTTCACAAAGGCAATGCCTCTACCAAAACTTGAGGCATTACTAGTGCTAGTTTCCATTGTCTTTTCCACACAAGGTTCTGAGATGAATTCCCCAAAGCCTAGACCTGTTCTATCGAATGTGCTTCTCTGACTAGAGAGCAGGCAGTCCATGGACGATGAAGATTTGTTCCATGCAGAGATAGTCTTCTCTAGATCCTCAACTTTAGAGGTTAGGATAGACTCTCTTTGTGCATTGAGTGTGTTTGTCTGTTTTAAAGTTTCATTCTCATCCTCAAGCTTGGAAAGAAGATTAGTACTTAGAAGGGCTGTTTCAAGCTCTTCTTGAACTTTCTTCTTCTCCTCTAGAAGAAGTGAATGATCTTTAGACAAGACTCTGAACCACTTCATGTATTGATGTTGATCAGTGGTTATGTCATGCAGTGCAGTTCTTAAGTAATTCATGTCTACATCAGGTGAGTTAAAATTAAATACCTCATCGAGACTTACATTATGTATGTTGAGGCTTTGTTTGTCCTTTGAATGTTTGGCCATTAAGCATAGATTGGCCATTTTTGGTTCTTCTTCATCTCCGGAGTCAGCATTTGAGTCATTGTCTGAATCACTCCACGATCCTCTAGCTACCAGGCGTTTGTCTCTTTTCTGAGGCCTCTTGTTTCCTTTGTATTCCTTCTTTGCATGTGTTTTCTTTTTTAGTTCTTCTTTGATAGGTTTGTTGCAGTTGGCGATGAAGTGGCCAGGCTTTTTGCAGTTGTAGCATAGGTTATTCATTTGCTCCTGACTGCTGTAATTGCTGACCTTCTTTGGCTTGCTGATTCTTCCTTGTCACATGAATCTTCTTAGTCTCTTTACCAGCATAGCAAAGTCATCGTCATCATTTTCATCATCATCAGAGTTAATCTCAGTGTTGACCCTTGATATACTTTCAGTTGCCTTGAGAGCAACACCCTTATCCTTCCTTCTTCCTTCTTCCTTCTGATAAGGTTTCAGCACGTTGGGTCAGCTCCAGTTCGTAGGTCAGGAGATTGCCGTATAACTGTTGAACTGCCATCTCATTAAGATTCTTTGATTCTCTTATTGATGTGGTCTTGGCATCCCACCTGCTCGGTAGGGCTCTCATGAACTTTATGGTCAGATCCTTGTTAGGATAGATCTTCACATACACTCGTAGAGAGTTGAGCAGAACGTTGAACCTTTCATAAGTTGTAGTCACATTTTCTCCTTGCACATGAGCGAACATTTCATATCTTTGTGTCGAGAGACCGCTTGTTCTCTCTGACTTCTTCAGTTCCTTCGTGCATGATCAGCAGTGCTTCCCAAACTTCCTTAGTTGTTTTGTTGTTTACAACATTTTCAAACAGATCGTCCTCTAAGGATTGGAACAGGATGTTCTTAGCCTTCTTATCAAGTTGGACAACTTTCTTCTCTGTGTCTGTCCATTCTTCTTTAACTTTGAGTTGAACTCTGTTTGGATCATCATTGGTTGGTGCAAGCTTTGTTGGTATGTAGGGCCCATTTTGAATGGTCTCAAATAGATCTTCATCTATTGAGTCCATGTATGCTTGCATCCTGACTTTCCAGTTAGCAAATTTATCCTTGTTGCACATTGGTGGCTTGCTGCCTCCCCCGGTCCTGGATTCGCTTGGTACGAGTGCCATTGGATCTACTAAAGCGTGTAAGCTGTAAAATAGAACCTGTTTTGATACCAATTGTTAGTTCCTAGTTGGCACAATAGTTATCTAGAAGGAGGGTTGAATAGATATTTTAAAAAACTTTTCGTTTTAAACTTGTTCTTAGATGATGATTAAAACTTAGCGGAATTAATATTTGTTTTAATCTTCTTTACCAAGCAATGGAGTAATGAGGGTGAGGCAGTTATGGAAGTTATAACAGATATAGCAGTTATGATATGAATGTAAATGACACAGTCGTTTTTAAGTGGTTCAGAGCACTTAAAGCTCTTAGTCCACTCTTCTACTCAATGAGTAGGATATCCACTAAGGATGTTTGTTACAACTTCTGAATCACACAGATTCCTTCTAGACCAGCAGTCTAGGAACTTCTTAGTTCACTCTTGAACTCTTCAAGTGCAGCAGACTTGGCTTTCTTACAGTTCACTACGAACTCTTCAAGTCCAGCAGATTTGGTACTCTTCTTCAGTTGGTTGATAATGTTATGTTCTTGATGGTTGCTACTCAGTCACTGTGCAAGCACTTGTTCTAAAGAACTGAGTAGCTGAGCAAGCTTTGCAATATCTCAGATCGTAGAGTTGAGCTTGAGAGAGATGTTCACATTGTTTGTTCAATGCTTGCTTAGTTTTCTCTCATCTGTCTGATCTGTATATATGTGATGTTGAAAACTATCCGTTGGATCCATCTGTTGTGGCATTAAATGCGTCTGAACTTTCTGTACTGTGATGGAGACATTTCTGCACATCTTCTGAATTCTGCATTCTGGCCCACTGACACTGCAGGCTGCTTTCTCACCTACCACCTGCAAAGGTGGTTTGTCCCTCTTACCCATGGTACTATCCTTAGCTTCTTCAATACGCTTCTTTGTTGCATACTAAGGATATTTCATATACTCTTGGACTGATGAGTACTACAGCGTCTAGGATCCATTTCTCACATGTTGAAATCATAGATCATGAGGCTCGACGTCTTCTGACATGAGACAGATGATGCTCTACGATTTGGATCGTGGTGTTCTACGATTTAGATCGTAGCGTCTTTGACATCTTTTCACACTACGATGCTATCAGTCGAGAGCACTACGATTTCCCTTAAACCCTTGCACACTACGATCTTCACTTGCTCGTGTTGTTGACTCTACGTTCTCGAGAGCACACTACGATCGTTGACTTGTAAACTTCATGTTTCCTTCAGCATACTACGATCGTGGAGATGGCTCGGCAGACGTTGGGACTACTCTACAATTTCCGAAGAGTCCCTTCAAGGCATGCATACTACGATCTTCAGGCTCTACATTTTCTACCTTGACTTCTGCAATGTTGATCAGATTGATGCACTATGATTTCTTCAATACTAGTCTATTACATCTCCGGATCAACCTAACAATTTTGATCTTTCTATCTATACATTCTCTAACAGAATGGTACACGTTGAGAGCTCAGATCAACCTAACAATTTGATCTATCACTAAGTCCTTGTACAAGTATTCATTGAAGGACCTTACAAATAATCATTAGCATATACATTAAAACATCAAATCATAATATGCATTCTCCCAACAAAAAGGACCAAAGTAGCACCTACGTCTGTTCTTCATTTTTTGGAAAACCCAAGAAATGAAGAACAGCGTTGTCAGACATTTTGCTAGCTTAGATCTTGCTGTGATGTTGTCTAATGACCTTGAAACTTGATTTCAGTTGTAGTATTACATGGATACTACGATCTTGATACTCTATCTTCCCAGAAATCTTAATAACAAAGAATTTAAAGTCGGTCAACCCTCCTACCTTGTTAATTGGCGATGAAGGTCTGGGCAAGCTCAAGAACAGGCCAAGAACACCTATAGTGACGGGTTTGTCGCTATAGGACCCATTAGTGACACTTATTTTCAGAAAATAATTATTTTTATTAAATAAATCGAATTAAATAGTTTTTAATTATTAAAAATACAAAATAAATTCCTAAAAATTATTTTAAAGCCTGAAAAATAGTTTTTTATTATTTTGAGTATATTTCATAAATATTTAATATTTTTTGAATATAAATGGTATTTAATTTATTTAATTATAATATTAAATAAATTATTAAAAATGATTTTAATACATGAAAAATCATAAAAATAATATTATGGTAGAAGAAAATATTATAATTTATTTTTAGTGACTTTTAATATTTTAGGATGAATTTCATTAATTAATAAATATTAATGATAATTAATTTTTTATTAAATATATTAAATAAATTATAGAAAAATAGAATAAATCATTTAAAAATCATATGAAATTGATTTAAGTGTTATAAAAATATTTTAAGTTATAAAATATAACTTTTAATATTTTTTCATGAAAATATTAATATTTTAATATTAATAGCAATTATCGGATGATGAATTTAATTGTTTAAAAATCATATAAAGGTGATTTTAAAGTATTAAAAATACTTTGATATATTATAAATATATTATAATATTATGACATGTATTTCATTAATATTTGATAATAAATAGATATTAATGATAATAGAATATTGTGGTATTTATATTATATAAATACGACTTTAATGATTGAAAATTTATGATAAATGATAATAATTATTTAAAAATTATTACGAGCTTATGAAAATTATTTTGAATGATACTAAAATTATTTAAGTTAATTGTCAAGTGTTTAGGCAGAGTTTAATTGAACTTAGACTCGATAAAAGTCCCATTAGCACCGCTTCGGGATGTCGGGCTTTTATTAATCGGTTCAACTCGAATCGCAATAGTTTGACTTGATACCGAGTTTTATGTGTGTTGTAGACTGATAGGGTTATGTGTTATGTGTTATGCGTTTAGGTTATTCTATGTATATATATATATATATATATATATATGTATAATAGTATTATATTATGATGATATTATTCTAATATTGGAGATCTATATTACTAATACTAGGTCTTCGGGTAAAGCGTTAAAAAGTGCGTAACGATAATCAACGAAACAGACAAGTTTTACTTAACTCTACTTAGAGTTGTTTCATTCAAATATACTTATGGATAATCATTGCTGATTGCCATTGTAGAATTGTACTCTGTACATATTGCATGTATAAGTCAGGTATGAAAGGTTGATCACCTTCATTACCATTCGGTCCAGATATATTTGTTCATGTTTAATACTTGTTCAGTCAAAAGTTTGTTCCTGCTAGTTCACAATTATATTGTTGAATTATAGCCAGCTTATTATTCGAATTCTTTCAATCATGATATATCGTTAATTTATTGAACTTAAACTTGCTGGGCAATCTTATACTCACCCTTTCTATATCATGATAAACATTGCAGATTAAGACGAATACGTCAGATACAAGGAAAGGTCAAAGACAGTTCCAGCTTAAAGTTAATGTGTGCGATTAGATTTGTATAAGTATTGTATATTAATTTTATTATAAGTTAAAAAAGTTATGTATTGTGTATAAGTTAAGGTTACTCGACCTTGGGGAAATAGTGTGTAATGTTTAATGTATAAACAATTTGTGTTTATATCTTCCGTAAATAGTAATAGTTGTATAAAATGATTGTACCGGATCCGCAGTGATTCGGGACCCGGATTCGGGGCTCTCACATTGGTAACACGGATGTCAGGGGGTGCCTAACACCTTCCCTCCGCATAATCAAGCCACCGGACCCTAATGAATCTCGGTTTCATAGACCCGTTTAGCAGTGTCACATCACTGGGTCAATGTGCAAACCTTTTCTCGGTTGTGATGGTACAACCATTTAAAAAACCAACTGGCGACTCTTATAGTCCAATCGTCGACATATACATGTTGGCCCTTTTTCACAACTTGTTTTTTCAAACAAATCTCACCTAATATGAGAACACCAAAGAACAAGAACAGAAAAGGGACAAATAAAAATCCCGATGTCGACAGGTGGCGACTCTGCTGGGGACTCCAGTAAGAGGGCTTAAGCACCTATTAAAATCTTTTCAAAACTGTTTTATGCTTGTGTGTAGATATTGCATTTACATTTATGATGAATGTGTACGAATGCATATATTTACTGCGCTTAATGTTTTACACTATATCTGCTTGTGATATTAGTGCTTCACACATGTCATCATTTTTCATAAATGGTGAGACACGTTGTATGTGAATGTATGTTGTGTGGTTCCTCCACCAGGAGGCTATCCTGTCGGTGTTTGATTATTGGACTCGTAGGAAGACTAATTCCAATGAGGCTCAGGAAAGGCACCACCCAGATTCGTTATAGTTGAAAGACCGGATTAACTTCCCGTCAAGTAGATTGCGATGATCTGGGAACCTTCATGCCAAAAAGCCGTGAGAGTAGCCTAAGATAGGTCAACCTCTGATAAATCAAATGCGGAGGAAAGTCTCTTCATGCTTTCTCATTTCAAATTACTCGTAAAGTCAATTACTTGTAATTTCATTCTATATGCATCTCCATGTAATGAGAAAGATGAAGAAATATGTGCACGCATATATTTATATGTTATCCTGTATTACAAATAGCTAACATCCATTTTGCAGGACAATATTCCTAAAACGGATACATCACATAGCATGTAAACATTTACATATTCCCTAAAGACTAAACTATGCAAGTCTTTCACAGGGAAACAATTGGACCTATTACCCGTTCAAAATCCAAAAAGGCTACGGGCCTATAACCAATCATGTCTTCATCTGACCAGTCTAATCCCGTTTCCCATGAAGAATTCGACGGTTTAAGTAAACAGATTACATATTTGGCTGTTCTGCTTAAAGAACTACATCAATCTACTCAGGGCCCAAAAATGCCCACACACACAGAATCCTCTACACATGGAGGAATCCAAGGTTTGGATAAAATAAATCTGAAATTTCTGTTAATTATAAACAAAAACCCTGAAAATACCCATCTCAAAGGAGATTCAGACAACGGTGATATTAGAAAAAAGGTCCTTCAAATGGAAGAAACCCTTCGTTCTATCAAAGGAATTGGAGCACACGTAGTGTCTCATATACTGACCTTTGTATATTCCCGGGAGTTCATTATCTAGAAAAATTCAAGACTCCTGACTTCGAAAAATACGACTGGTTAGGAAATCCTTACACACATTTGAAGGTGTTCATTGGAGAACTTGGATCTTATGCAGAGTACGAGAAGCTCAGAATATAGCTATTCCAGAAGAGTCTGACTAGAGAAGCTCGTTCGTGGTATACCAGATTAGCCAACTCCAAGATTCATAGCTAGGAGGAGCTAGCTCACTCCTTCCTCACCCCATATAGCTTCCAGTCTCAGATGGCTCCTGACCGGTACCAGATTACCAAGGTCAAGAAATAATCCAATGAGTCTTTCAGAGAATATGCTCAAAGGTGGATGCATCTTACAACACAAGTTATTCCCTTTATGACAGAGTCAGAAATGGTTATGACCTTCATAGACATACAAGAAGCTCCTTTCTATGAGAGAGTCTTAGTTGGCATTGCTTAACCATTCTCTGAAATGATTAAACACGGGGATATGGCTAAGATATGATTGTAGTCAGGAAAGATTCAAGACCTAGCTGCCCTTAAAGCTGTTGCTGAGCACATCCAGACCAAAAATTATGGAAACAACCCCCGGAGGGTCCATAAAAAGAAAGAGGAGGACGTTTTCTTGATACTACAAGACCAGAAAGGCAATCAGAATCTGCCTATCTAGAGGAGAAACTACTCCCCTTTTTAAGCTTAGTCTTCAAACCCTCCATTACCTAAAAGTGGAGAAGTCAAACTCCCTCGAGTGTTCACACCCTTTGGGGACTCACTCGAGAACATTCTCAATCTTCTTACAACTCAGAAGAAAATCACGCATCTTCTTCCACCAGCCAACCCGAATGGGAGGGGTTTCAATGCTACTCGGAAGTGCGCTTATCATGTCGGGGCACCTGGACATGATACTCAAGATTTTTGGGCCTTGAAACACAAGATCAAAGATTCGATAGACAACGGTGAGATTTTGGTCACCAAACTAGACCAACCTCACGTACAAGATAATCCTCTTCCTCAACACAAAGAGGAAGAACTCAATATGATTAATTGGAGCAGTGGACAAATTTCCAATTTTAATGGTGAATCATCCCAGACCATTAAAGACGGTGTTGACAAATGGGATTATGACAAGTTCCAGTTTACGATGGAACGAAAGATGAAAGCTCTGTGTAAGCAAATGGAGTAATTGGCAGAACTAGTGACCCATCAGCATCAAGTCACACGCCAATTAGTCAGCCAAGAACATGGTAGTCTCCTCCCTCTTGTTATGAATACTCCATCGTCACCTTTAGAAATTGAAACAAAGGAGGAAAAAGTTGCGTAGAGAGAAATGTTGGGTTTCGACACATAAAACGTAGCGGAATATAAACAATTTAAAGTGACATTTCAAAACCCTAAAATAGGATCCATGCGAAAACCAAATTAATTCAGTGGTTAGAAATTTATACCGATTATTGAAGCTAGAATCGATGCGATCGAATCTCCAACACAATCCAAATGAACTGTGTCTCTACGGTATCCACACGAACGCCCCGCAAATAGTCGTACGATCTGCAGAAAAAGGAACCGCGGTACTAGCCACCAAGGATGAAGATTTTCAAAACTATTTTTCTCTAGTCTCTCTCTAAGAGCGGCTAGGGTTTTCTTAGGATATGATTCGTTACCTAAAATGGCTGCTATATATCATATATATAGTAGTTAATAGGAATTAATCAAAACCCTAATCTAATTAAAATAAAATTTGAATTTATATATATGTATATATCTTAATTAAGTCTTACTTAATTAATATACCTATATATAAATTATCCTATTAATTTAAATTCGTAATTTAAATTATATCAATCATATTGACATATTTAAATATTTACAATTTAAATTAATTCTCTTTTAATTACGTTCTTTGTGTGTTACCCTATAGGTTATTATTACGTTGACAATAATTTTAAAATCATATTATAAAATTATAAATAGTGAGCGGCATCTAGTAATGCATCACTGCTACCCAAGTAATAATAAGATCGACGATTCGATGCAACCTTTTCGTGACCAATGTTACAATGTAATTTAATCCTTTTAACCTTGATATCTTAGATAAAACTCGAGTCATGGAATGTGTCATACTCTTCATAATTTAATCTGAGTTTTCTTGATCAATGAGTAGACTATATGAAACAAATCACTATTTGAGCATGGCCATGCATTTCAAAGTCATACTCAATCAAGAGGCCTATGGATATCACCCCTAATACATAGGAGGGTTAAATTCCATCTAGATCACTTATATTCCTCACACGATTCATGATGTACCCAATAATCACCTTAATAGTCCATCCTATTAAAGGTGACCTTTAATGATATCAAAGCACATAAATTCATGTGTAGTAATATAGTGATTTCAGGTCGGAGGATCATTACATCATTGTCACTATGAGAATCGCTAATGACATTTCGTATAATGCTCCACATAGAATTCTCACGGTGGGTCTGTCCAGTACATCGTTTTCTAACATGTACATATGCATTGACTTAATATCTCATATATTTATAACCAATGAGATTTGGTCATCAGTCAATCCACATACTAGTCTCAATGCATCATTGTTGTCCCATCAACAATAATACTCGACTAAGGACTTTTAAGAATAATGATACTAATTATAATTATATAATCTCATGTTCAAGTCACATACTTGAAACTATATAATTTGTATCATTATTCTAAGGAATTTTATTATGTTAACATTTATATAACTCAGTAAATAAAACCGTAATAAAATCATTCATTCATTCAATCAAATATAATATCAAAATGTTAAGTAATTATATCAAACAATTAGCCTCTAGGGCACAAACTCTAACAAGAAAATGCCAAAGCCCGTCGGAATTTTGCCAATAGAAGGAAATTTACATACCTGGGCCAACCTATGGAGGAGATATTTCAGATGCTGCTCAATGAAGGAATGATCACCTCCCTTTTACCTCTAATTAATCCCCGTTTAGGACGTTTCAATTCTGATGGAGTATGTCAATATCACTCCCATTCTCGCGGTCACAACATAGAAGAATGCTGGGCTCTCCGCCACCTTATTCAGAATCTAATTGACAGTGGTGTCCTGCAACTGGCAGAAGATGATAATGTACTATGTGAGAGGGAGAATACTAGTCCTACTAAATGGAAGGGATTGGTAGCATTTATATTCGATGAGGCTGATGGGACTGCCAAACCATTCACAATACAAGCAATTCAACTCAAATGAGTTGACGGTCCTTTGAAAGTGGATGCTCCAGAGCCAATTAGCTTACCATTCTGACCACAATATCATGTTATCATCTTACAAAAAGTCCTACGGAATTATGGAGAAGCTGAAGGATCTACCTCTCATACAACTTCTAAAGCGATGAAGGAAAAAACACTGTATCTTCCCCAACGGGAGATAAAGCCTACCATTAAATCAAATGGGAAAGTTCATATGGAGAAGATTGAAAAATTCCTCCGTATTATGGGTCATAATGAAGCTAAGGAGGTTTTAAGCTTAAGAGAAGCTCCACATCAAATTTTAATACTGGACTTGGTCTTCACTTCCGAGGATCACAGGAAGATCTTACTGAAGGTTTTGGAAGAAGCCTACTTACCAAAATTAGTGGATGTGGAAACGTTTCAACATTTGGTTGATCACATTTTTATCAACAATATGATATCTTTTACTAATGATGACATACCGCCCAAAGGGACCGATTATTGCAAGCCGTTACACACTGGGATTTTGTCCTCCGAATAAATGTTAGCTGGAGTTTTGATAGATGGAGGTTTATCTTTGAATATATGTCCTTATGCTACTTTACTGAAGATGAATGTCAATCTTAAACGGATCCAAAGCAGTCATACGATTATTAAAGCTTTCGACGGATCCTGCCAAAATTCAGTCGGAGAGATTGAACTGCTAATTGAGATTGATCCCCATATTTTCTGCGTATCTTTTCACGTGCTCAAGATAGATTCAGGATACAACCTGCTATTGGGAAGGCCATGGATTCATATGGATGGGGCCGTCCCCTCCACTCTTCATCAGCAACTAAAATACATCATTAATGACAGCCTAGTCACGGTCAATGCTGAGCTGGAATGTCCTAAACAGGGTGATATACCACTCATCAGCTTCAATTCAGAAGTTGAGCCGGTCAGTTTTTATGCCCTGGAGGTGAGCAACACGCACTATCACCCTATCGGGGCGCCACCTCTCGCACCCAATATTTCTGCCCAAGTAATGGTAGCTACTCAATAAATGATGTCATTAGGTCATCAACCTGGACGAGGGATAGATAAAGATCATTAGGGTATTAAGCACCCAATTCAAGTGTCCAGTCAAATCGGGACAACCGAACTAGGCTATTCTGCCAATTCCAGTCATAAGAATCCTTATAAGCATCATCAAATTCCTTCATCTTCAACCACACGACGATTATCTCCACTTGTAAATTCTGAGCCTGTACAATCTCCGGTAAAGGTGCCAACCAACGTAATGGCTATTTCCTAGGTCGATACTGGTCAAGTGAAAAGAAGTCCTAGTTCCTGATCCCAAAGTGGAAGAAGAGGAGCGAAGACGTAAGCAAGACATCACCAGTATGATGTCCAACATACGCATCATTGTCCATGATGAGCATACAAATAGATACACCCCAGACGATGATTGCCCAGACGTAATGGTCATCATTCAGGAGAAGGAGGATAATGACAGCCCCTTCATCACTGTAGTCCACCAGGACTTTGCCCTCGACAATTCGAGCAACACTCATCTCATTGGTCGACAAGGGTAAAACGAGCAGAAACTCCTTCTGCCTTGTAGATATCATTAACTTCTTACTTTTCTGTACAGTTTTAGCAGTTATCTTGTCAGTACATGCTAACACTTTGTATGATTAAACAGTTTCATATATTAAGTGAAAGCATATTTTGTTTAAGGACTCTGAATTTAGATGTGCATGTACTTGCTGATAAGGTGCCTCTTCTCCACAAGGATTGTAACTTTGATGAAAAGTTGGACTCAGCCTTGATGGAAATACAAGAGGACATTGAGGTGCCTCATGGGTCCAAAAAAAACCTAAACCCAACCTTGATCAAACCACTTCCTTCGATCTCGGAATCTTAGAAAGCCCTTAGTTATTCCATATTGGTTCAGATCTTACTTTAAACCAGAGGAATGACATTGTTAAACTATTAACCCAATTCCAGGATTAGTTTCCATGGTCTCATGAAGACATGGTGGGTTTGTCCACTAACATTGTCCTTCATCGCCTTCCCATTAAAGAGGGATTCAAGCCAGTCAAGAAGAAGCTCAGGCGATTGAAACCTGAGTGGAGTTCAAAGGTTAAAGAGGAAATTGTGAAACAATTTCAAGCTGGCATTATCATGGTGTCTACATATCCTGAGTGGATATCTAACATAGTTCCCGTACCTAAACTTGGAGGAAAGGTGCGAGTTTGAATGGATTACCGGGATCTGAATAAATCTTGCCTTAAAGATAGCTATCCCGTACCATTTATCCACATTCTCAATGACAATACTGCTCAATACACCATGTATTCCTTTGCGGATTGCTTCGCGGGGTATCAACAAATCATGGTTGCTGAGGAAGATCGTGAGAAAACTGCTTTCATCATGCCTTAGGGAACTTTTTGCTATAGACGGTTGTATTTCGGCCTCATCAATGTCAGAGCTACCTATCAGCGAGCTATGATGGCTCTTTTCCATGAATTAATGTAGAAGGAGATAGAAATCTACGTGGATAACATCATAGTCAGAAGACCACTTTGATAAGTGGATTTTTTATACACTTATTCGGTATCTTTTACTTGAATTAGTTGCTTATATTCATGTGTCTTAGTTGCTTTTCATGCATTCTGTGTTCAATTTGTAGGTTATACGTTTGGGAGCGGTGTGAGCGATTATTGATAAGGAAAAGCATAGAAAATGCAAAGAAAAGGCAATCTGGACATTATTTGGGTTTTCATGTTACTTCATGTTCTTGGCTTGGAACTTGGACTACATTGTAGAGCGTCTTCGTAGCTTTTCGGAACATCTTGAATCGCTCTAATCGGAGTTTGGATGCAAGAGTTATGATCGTTGTACCAACGGACGTCAAACTTCGCTGTTTTGGTTAGCCATTTTCATAGCAGTCCCTTTCAGCTCAATTTCAGCCTTCATCCGTGCATTTTTTCTCAGTACTCAAAGAATAAAAGTTATAGAGCTCGTCGATATCTTCGATTTGATAGGTGGCAGGCCCCGTAACTCTTCTCGGATCAAACGCTATGGCCATTTTACCAGAGCACACTGCAATGAGAATCACCCACCATGGCGCATATGAATGGCGCAACGCAAGCAACTTACAAAGATGCAAAAGCGCGATTTTCAGCTTTTGCGCGGCCGCGCCCAACTTAGGCCAATTCCACTTTGGGTGTTGACCAAAGATGACTTTTCACTAAACAGAGCAGTTGAAGCGTAATTGAGAGGGGGATTCAATTAGGGCTTATATATTAGACATATTCTCATCATGAAAACATTATTCCACCCCTTGGGGGCTAGAGCTACTATTGTTTTCTTTTTTTCTCTTTCTTTTTAGATTAGATTAGAACCCTAGATTAGATGAGAGTTGAAGATTGAAGTAATCGAAGAACATTGGAAATTCAGAATTGGAGCAAGAGGAGAATCTCAGATTTGCATTCCCAAATCCCTAACTTCTCTTTACTTCTATCTTTATTTCTCAATATATAATCAATTTTGGATTGTGGGTTTTGATTCTATGATGAACTAAACTCTATTTTGAGATTACAATGGATTCTATTGATTAGTTTAGTCTGATATATTTTATTGTTAACCTTATTGATTACTATGAGATTGTCTATTAACATTCATGCTTATTTGCTTAGTTGATTGGCCATCAATTACTGGGATAACCCATATGAACTTGAAAGACGGACTATGGGTTTAGATTTGATCTTGATAGCTTGTGTTTGTATGTTCTACATGGTGATGGAATATATGATTCGTGCTTAGGATAGACATATACCGAAGCACCGCTCGTAGTCAATTGAGAACTTGAGCTTAAACCCTAATTATTTGTAAATCACATAGACATATAGTGGTTTAGGTAATGTGGGTGTTCACGTGTATTCTATCAATTTTGGATTATATGTGATATGGGTATGGTACATTGAAAGATGGTTATATTTTACTTTAGTGTTCTCGACTAACAAACTGGTACAATTAGTTTGGTTTAACATGGAGTGTATGGATTTGAATGAGTTAATAGATTAAATTGTAATCTCAGGTCTTCATTATCTAGTCTCACTCTAGGAATAGTTAGGTTTATTTAAGTTAATAGTTTAAATATAAAAACTCAAAGCCATTCGTTTAAATAAGACTGAGATGGTTATGGGTTAATGCTTGGTGAACTTTATTAGTTAATTCTCCGTGGGAACGATACTTTACTTACTCTTTATTACTTGTTGACCACGTATACTTGCGTGTTGTGCGTAACTAAAAATTACCCAACAAGTTTTTGGCATCGTTGCCGGGGAATTAATTTAATAATTTTTGCCAACATTAATTTCAATCAAATTAGTCTTAATTTAAACATTTTATTTTATTTTATTTTTTTTTTAATTATCTTCTTATATTTCTCTCTTTTCAGGTACCATGGATGACTTTGTTTATCAATGGCCTTATGCAAAGATGATTCAACCAAGGGACACGAGCACTAAGGGACTCAATGTATTTTCTACATTGTCAGCACAAATTGCAACACTTTCGGAGAGGTTGGATATTCTTGCAGCCCAACGCACTCGAGAGATAGTAGTTACATGTGAATACTGTGCTGGCGAGCATCCGAGTTATCAGTGCAACATCTGAAAGTAGTATGCACATAAGCCAATCATGTTTGATGATAAAGTATATACTTTGTAACAATCTTATTTATTTATTAATAAAAATTATTAATTTATTAAAGGCTTTTAATTATCTACATGATGCTGTTTTATAATATGTGATAAACCCATAGTTTTAAGCAATGCTTTTAGAATAATGATGATGATCATTCTAATGAGATCTAAATTCTTAGAAAGCTTAAAACTAAAATAGTTCCCAATCATTGGATTACTAAATTGGGGATTAGTGAATCCGGATAGATTGGTACATATGTTGCTTGCTCATTGGATGAGGATGATTGATCTCATGATCATTTGTGTGGAGACACTAAAGCAAGTATGTAGGTGCTTATTAGAGAATAAGTTCACTTTGACGTGGCTCGCTAAGGAATACCTAATGGAGTTTTATTTGCTCATCAATAGGAATTCTCAGTAGTGATAGTAGTACAAGTAATCCTTGGACTTGAGATCATCATAGTATCTTATGTATGATGAGTTATACTTTGACTTATTCCTTAAGACCCTTAGGGTATATCAAAGGTATGTGCTTGGGTATAATAAGTCATACATGGAGATAATGTATGATCAATAAAGAATCTACCACTTCTAATAAAAGAAGAGAAATGTCCTATGTGATTCGATAAATGACAACCCAAAGAGTCCTCTTGTTAAGCGTAATGAAATTAGAAAGGAGTTTCTAATTTGCATTATTTGAGTTGTGCATTTAAGAGTCGAAATACATATAATTAAATAAAATAAGACTTGACAAGAATTCCATGTCTTATATTTAATTGGGACATCAGATGGTGGAAGGATTGAATTGATTTGTAACTATTTACTCAAAGGTTCTTTTATGATTAATGTTGAAATCTATATTATCCGGAAAGTCGTTGATCGCTAGGGAGGCTTATCCCTATTGTAGAATAAATATTATTTATTTAAATAAATTAATTGTTTAATTTATTTATTTAAATAAGATTAGAATTGTTCTAATTGATTTATTCACAACCTGCTTAATATGGAGAACCTAAAGGGTCACACCATAAAAGGAAGAATAATTATTTAAGAAGTTAATGGCATAATCGTAATAATATAGTTATGTATATTTAATTTAATCTATGGTGATAGAATAAATTAAATAGCTTAATATTTATTATTTAATATTTTAGAAATATTAAATATAAATTAATAAGAGGAGTCTTATTAATATTATTACAATTATTATTATTTTAATTTCTAAAAGAGTTTAGGAATTAATTTAATATAAGTACTCTCATTTATTCCTAATAGGATTAGGAGGGAAAATTAGTTAAAGGAGTTTAATTAATTATCCCTAATAAGATTAGGGAGCTTAATTAATTAAAAGAATTTAATTAATTAAATAAATCCCAATTCCTTAATTGTTAAGGTGGGTTGCCCACATCTATAAATAAGAGGAGTCTTATTATGGGTGAGGCGTTGTTGACTTTTTCAACATACGACATAATTCTAATTTTTTAGAGAGTACACCCTTTTTCTATAGAGATAGAAAAACTAGGGTTTAGCCAAATACCCCTTCTTCTTGAATTTTCTTCTTCCTTGGTGGATCACCTCTAGAGGCCAAACATTTGGGTGGCTAACGTTGATCAAAGGAAGGAACCAAACCCGGTGGATTCAAGATTGAACGCGAAAGGATTTGGAGGTGAACTTGTACCTGAGGAAGCTTCGATCTTCAAGGGTATGATTTATTCTTTATCTTTTTCGCTTAATTAATAATTATGCATAAAGGGTGATCCGTATATGGTTTGTAAAAATTTTAAACTCGATTTTACACGCTTCGCACTTTTTTATGCAATTTGATCGTTCTTGAATATTACAAACCTAATAAAGGCATCGAGCCAAACCTTTATGCTAATTATTAATTATTTTAATTTGATATGTATATTGATATGTGTTTTGAACAATTTAATTGGACATAATTTTATTGTATAAAATTTATTAATAAAAAAAAAAAAAAAAAAATTTTTTTTTTTTTAAAACCGTGACCCCAATTTCGTGAAGCAATTCATGCCAAATAAAATGTGGCCCAAGGAACATGCTTCGAAAAAGTCAAGAAAAGCATGCTCATAAAATAAAAAAAAAAAAAAAAAGCGTGGCTAACTTAACTTACAAGAAAAAATCATAATACACGTTTAAAGCATGGAACGGATTTAAATAAAGGAGTTGCTTCATATTATATATATAAATTATACGGTATATAAATTTATATAATATACGGATATTATATATATATATATATATATATATATATATATAGTTAATATATATATATATATATATATATATTAATTATTTTATAATCAAATAAAAGTTTATTTTAATTTTAAAATAAAAGTTTATTTTAATATTAAAATAAAAAGGTTTATTTTAATTTTAAAATTAAATTTCATGCTAACTAATTAGAGTTGGAATTGGATTCCATGATAACTAATTGGAGTTGAAATTGGATTTCATTTTTCCTAAAATAAAGGAGTTTATTTATGAATAGGAAAGTAAATCCATCTTTTCTTAAATAAAGGAGTTTGTTTAGATATGAAATAAGATTTCATATTATTCAAAATAAAAGAGTTTATTTGTGAATAGAAAGAGAATCCTAATTTCCTTAAATAAAGAGTTTATTTAAATATGGAATAAGATTTCATATTATTCAAAATAAAGGAGTTTATTTGTGAATAGGAAAGAATATCCGTGTTTCCTTTAATAAAAGATTTTTTTTACATGGAATTGATTCCATAATTAATTAAAATAAAAGAGTTTATTTTAATTAAAGATTTTTTTTTTTACATGGAATTGATTCATAATTAATTAAAATAAAAGAGTTTATTTTAATTAAAGATTTTTTTACATGGAATTGGATTCCATAATTAATTAAAATAAAGGAGTTTATTTTGATTAAAGATTTTGATTAAAATAAAATAGTTTATTTTATTCAAAATTGGATAAATTAAAATAAAATAGTTTTATTTTGATTTAAATTTGATTAAAATAAAGGAGTTTATTTTGATTCAAAATAGATTTTATACTAACTAAAGTTTCCCATTAAATGATATCAATATATATATTAAATGTTTATTATTCATGAGATGAATGTTATTTATCGATGCATATGATGATGTGTATGATAATAAATGGGATTGATTATGGACTATCAACCAATATGATTGGATTTTATTTTAGTTGGATGCATGAATGTATGGGTTTTATTAAATGGGGTCTCACAGACTGCGCCTTCTCTAATTTTTCTTAATGTAAATTCTATCTCCTCCTATGTACTTTCCTCGATCACGATCAAGTTTTCTATTTATTTTAAATAATTTTGTAATAGGAATAGTTAGAATTAATTTTGAAAAATTGGAGATCAAGGAGCAAGGAGCGCGCTAGAAGACCCGTTTGTAATGGAGCCCGGTTTTAAATGTAATAGTTATATTTAAATATTATTTCTTGCACCCCTAGGGTTTGACCTTTTGGTTCACTTGGTGGCTCTAGTGAACCAAACTAGAATAAAAGTCCATAATCAATCCGGTAGAATATAGTATTCTATATGTGCATGCTATACTATATAAATTATATATTATGCAAACATGCTTCATGTTCATTAATATGACGCGTATTTTATATATATATGTGCACGCAAACTAAACAAGATGAGATAAATTAACAAACAAATCCCTCAATTTTTATATTAAGTCCTAAGCGCTCAAAGATATTTGGAATATCGAATGTCGCTTTCTAGCATGATAAAATTAATAGAGTATTAAATATTTAATATGAGTTTGTTGTGTCACCACAAGGCAAGTATTAAGTATTTAAGATGTTAATTTATCACATTTGATGCTTATAAAGAAAATTGAACAATATTGTTTTGTTGTGTCACCACAAGGATGATATTTTTCTTTTTGAATATATGGAGTGCTAGGTCGGACTTAACTTGGATAATTTTGATTCTTGGATGTGCCACCACTTGATCAAAATAATCTAAGAGGCAAAAAGAAAAGGAGTTGCATAGTTGATGTAATTGACAAAAGTTGTCTACCTATTTATTTATATATAGTTTGTTGTGTCACCACAAGGCTATATACATTTGAAATGGGATCCTTATTCTCACTAGCAAATCTTTAATTAAATTTTGCCGAACTATATAAGTGAGGGTAATATAGTTTGAAGAAAATAGTGGGAGATACCAATTTAAAACAAGACCTAAATTATTTTGGTAATTAATAAAAGAATGTATGTTAAAATGTTGTTAATTACAAATTCATTTACAGAATTTTACAATGTCTAAAATTACTATCATCGCTAGCATATTAGATGCTAAATTAACCGCAATCAAATTAAACGGATTGGTAAAGGAATTTGAGAATAGTTCTCATAGTCAAAAAGCTATCTTATGTCCTTAATACGCCTATCCCCTCGCAATGGTTGCGCATAATGCCTCGAGGAAGAGATTGCTACTTTTAGAAAGTGGCAAGATGATGCACATTGGCTCAATGCATCATGCTCGCATCCATGAGTAACGAGCTTCAGCCACAAGATGAAACTATGGATGCTCCTACTATATTCCCGCACATCAAGTAGTTGATGGTGAGGAAAGTAGGACCGATAGATATCGAGATATCTAAGGAGCTCTTCCGATCTAGAATGGCCAATGGCACTATAAGATGCATAAAAAGTTCTTAACATAATCAATTTGATTGATCAATTAGGACAACTGGTTTTGTCATGGATGGAGAGTTGAGCCAAGATTTGATCTTGCACTCACTCCCGGACTCCTTTCACAATTGTTGTGAATTTTTCATATAAACAAGCTAGATATCAGCCTCGCTGATTTGCTTATCATGTTGAAAAATGTTGAGAGTCACTTTCCAACCAAGAAAGACCAAGTCTTACTGGTAGGGGCCAAAGGATCTTCAAAAAGGAAGAACGATTCAAAGAAGGTAAATAGAAAGGCATAAACAAAGGATAATAAGAACAATACTGATACGGATAGCAAAGGAGCTTGCTTCCACTGCTATAAGCCTGGACACTGGAAAGAAACTGCGAGAAGCATCTTGCAGAGGCTAACCAAAGAAGCTTAGTGAAGTTTCGGTTACAAATACAAATTTGTTCATGATTTAAAATAAATTTTTCTTTAAGTCAAGGTTCTACTTGGGTATTGGATACCGACTTTGGTTATCATAAATATAGATTTATGAAGGGACCAAGCAGAAGTAAAAGCTAAACAAATATAAGTTATCCTATGTGGGAAATGTAGCAAAGGTTGCCATATTAGCCATAGAAACTTATAGTTTAGCAATACCTACGGAAAATCTATTAAGTCAATAAGTTGTTATTGTATTCCAGCTTCTTGTTAAAAATATTATTTCCATTTTATTGTTGGACAATGAAATCTTTGGTATTATAATTAAGAACAATTATTGTTCTATTTATAATAATAATATTTTGTATAGAATCGAATATTACTTAATAAATTTTGTATACTTGACTTACATGAAAATAATTTTGCATATTGAACAAATTAGTATAAGAAAAGGAGATGATCATTCAAAGAGTTGAATGTATGTATTTGAAGAAATACAAGTGTGAATTATTTGAAAGGTTCAAAAATTCAGAAGTGAAACAAATTGACAAAGTATTAAGATTCTTTGATTAGATCAAGGAATAAATACTTGTGCAATAAGTTTCTAAATCATCTCAAATGGTTTTCTCATAATGGAAACATCCTGATACGCAATAATTGATTGATGTATCTGAATGGAAAAATCATACCTTGTTGGACATGGTACGGTCCATTATGATTTTACCGACATTCCAGTATCCTTCTAGGATCATGTCCTAGAAATGGATGCATATCTACGAAAAGGTAACCTCAAAATCCAAATTTCAAGACTCCATAAAAGTTATGGACAGGGAGGATTCCTAATCTTAAGTATGTTAAGATAAGGGGTTGTCCAACTTACGTGAAAAGGTTTCAAAGGATAAGCTTGGGACAAGATTTGACATGTACAGATTTGTGGGACATCCTAAAGTAAGTTTAGGGTATATGTTCTATAATTCTACTTAGCAAAAGGTGTTTGTTACGAAACACGCTGCCTTCTAAAATAAAGGTGTTTATTATTGAAGGGGCTAGTGGGAGGATAATAGATCTTGAAGAGTTCAAGAACCACAAAACACTATAAGTCAAATAAGAGGAACTCAGAGATGAACCTATTGTACCACAACAAATAATCAGAATCGAATAAGATCAAGATACCTAGGAGGTATGGATTCATCATGGATGATGATGATGAGGTACACATCATAGAAGATGATGATCCAGAGTTATATACGATGAGGTAAGAGTTCTAGTGTGTACAAAAGGGTCAGGGAGAGCGTCGTGAAATTTCTAGTATTATATGTTGATATACTACGGATGAGGAATAACATACCAATGCTACAATCAAGAAATAAAATTGTCTAAACATTCCTCCATGAATGATTTGGAAGAGTATCTTAATTGGGGATATAAATCTATATAGATAGATTTAAGAGGATGCTCGACTTAACCCAAGGAACGATATTCATTTGATGCTAAAGTCGCTTAGCATGGCAAACTCCAAGAGATGTCTCATGTCGATGAGCTATGGAGTGTATCTCTTAATAGTCCCCACGACTTCCGAAAAGAGAGGTCGCATGAGTGACAATCATGAATGCAATGAAATATACGAGAGACTTGATGTCGATCAATCATATCCTCGGAGAAGTTCACTATGAGTCGTTGAAAACATCTTAAAGTGCTTAACCCAAGACTAAGGATGTGATCATATTGATGGTGGGTCTAAATTAAAACTAGAGGGCTTAACAGACTCAAGTTTTTCGAGATGCATCAAGATGACGTAAAAATCCACTTTAAGGTAAAGCGTTATCTTGAACAAGCAGTGCAAAGAATTGAAAGGTTCCAAACAAAGAAAGAGTTGCCGTTTAAGTGATAAAGACAAAGTATATAGCTATAAATGAAGTCGCAAGTTGATTGTTTGGATTAAAAGTTCATTATAGAACTAGAATAGTTCCCAAGTCTCATCTTGGATCTAAACATGTGTTGTGGCATTTTCATTTGATTATTAGAATCATTGAAAGATGGGAAATCACTATAGAGATAATGGACTCTCAAGAACAAAATTACATATCCATTAACTAAAGCTTATCCAATGCCAGGATAATCGCTACTTAGAGAAGAAGAGTATAAGATACCATGACGATTGGCTTTAGTGCAAGTGGGAGATTGAAAGTAGTATGCACATAAGCCAATCATGTTTGATGATAAAGCATATACTTTGTAAATAATCTTATTTATTTATTAATAAAAAGTATTAATTTATTAAAGGCTTTTAATTATCTACATGATGTCGTTTTTATAATATGTGATAAACCCATAGTTTTAAGCAATGCTTTTAGAATAATGATGATGATCATTCTAATGAGATCTAAATTCTTAGAAAGCTTAAAACTAAAATAGTTCCCAATCATTGGATTACTAAATTGGGGATTAGTGAATCCGGATAGATTGGTACATACGTTGCTTGCTCATTGGATGAGGATGATTGATCTCATGATCATTTGTGTGGAGACACTAAAGCAAGTATGTAGGTGCTTATTAGAGAATAAGTTCATCGAACGTGGCTCGCTAAGGAATACCTAATGGAGTTTTATTTGCTGTCAATAGGAATTCTCAGTAGTGATAGTAGTACAAGTAATCCTTGGACTTGAGATCATCATAGTATCTTATGTATGATGAGTTATACTTTGACTTATTCCTTAAGACCCTTAGGGTATATCAAAGGGTATGCTTGGGTATAATAAGTCATACATGGAGATAATGTATGATCAATAAAGAATCTACCACTTCTAATAAAAGAAGAGAAATGTCCTATATGATTCGATAAATGACAACCCAAAGAGTCCTTGGCGGCGTAATGAAATTAGAAAGGAGTTTCTAATTTGCATTATTTGAGTCAGGCATTTAAGAGTCGAAATACATATAATTAAATAAAATAAGACTTGACAAAGAATTCCATGCCTTATATTTAATTGGGACATCAGATGGTGGAAGGATTGAATTGTATTTGCAACTATTTACTCAAAGGTTCTTTTATGATTAATGTTGAAATCTATATTATCTCGGAAAGTCGTTGATCGCTAGGAGGCTTATCCCTATTGTAGAATAAATATTATTTATTTAAATAAATTAATTGTTTAATTTATTTATTTAAATAAGATTAGAATTGTTCTAATTGATTTATTCACAACCTAGTTTAATATGGAGAACCTAAAGGGTCACACCATAAAAGGAAGAATAATTATTTAAGAAGTTAATGGCATAATCGTAATAATATAAAGTTATGTATATTTAATTTAATCTATGGTGATAGAATAAATTAAATAGCTTAATATTTATTATTTAATATTTTAGAAATATTAAATATAAATTAATAAGAGGAGTCTTATTAATATTATTACAATTATTATTATTTTAATTTCTAAAAGAGTTTAGGAATTAATTTAATATAAGTACTCTCATTTATTCCTAATAGAATTAGGAGGAAAATTAGTTAAAGGAGTTTAATTAATTATCCCTAATAAGATTAGAGAGCTTAATTAATTAAAAGAATTTAATTAATTAAATAAATCCCAATTCCTTAATTGTTAAGGTGGGTTGCCCACATCTATAAATAAGAGGAGTCTTATTATGGGTGAGGGTTGTTGACTTTTTCAACATACTGACGTAATAATCCAATTTGTTGGAGAGTACGCCCTTTTTCTATAGAGATAGAAAAACTAGGGTTTAGCCAAATACCCCTTCTTCTTGAATTTTCTTCTTCCTTAGTGGATCACCTCTAGAGGCCAAACATTTGGGTGGCTAACGTTGATCAAAGGAAGGAACCAAACCCGGTGGATTCAAGATTGAACGCGAAAGGATTTGGAGGTGAACTTGTACTTGAGGAAGCTCGATCTTAAAGGGTATTCTTTATTCTTTATCTTTTCTTTTAATTAATAATTGTGCATAAAGGGTGATCCGGGTATATGGTTTGTAAAAATTTTAAACTCTGATTTTACACGCTTCCGCACTTTTTATGCAATTTGATTGCGTTCTTAAATATTACAAACCTAACAACACCAAGGTTGGACAAGTGCAGTTTGGGGGTGATTACTTCAACAACGATGCTTATCCTGATTATCAACAAGGTTGGGGGTATCACCCAGATTATGAATGGAGTTATAACTATCCCAACCAATACTTCATCCTAAGTCCAACACATCCATCAGATTTTTCATATCCACCTTCAACGCAACAAGAGGAAAATTCAAGGTTGAAGGAATTCATGTCAAAAAGCATAGCAGACCATGACGAGATGATGACGAGTCAGGAGTTATTAAGCCAAAATCTTAACAAACAGACGGAACAACTCATTAACTCCTCAATGAATGGTCCTCAATGCATGGATTTCGAAACTGAACAAGATAATTCAAGAATGGAGGATTTGTGGTTCAAGTTTGTAGCATCAACTGAGGAGAAGATGATTGAGCAAGAGAGGTCAATTCGGAATTTGCAGAATCAAATGGAGCAAATACTTGAAACTTTGAGCAATCGCCCTCCAAACAATTGGTGTTATGACATAGATGATGAAACTGATGGAAAGCCAGAAGTGTGCATGCCAATGGATGAACTGAAAGGAGTGGACGTTGAGGATACAACTGGGGGTTTGGAAAATGAAGAACATCATATCACCTGTATTATACCCCAAGTGCCTTCTCGACCAGAGTTGCAAAATCCAGTGAGTTTTGCACACCCATGTCCTCTAGGTAGTCACATTCAAGGAAATGAGCAGTATGATAAAGATGCCTCATATACACCACGGTGGGCTGAAGAAGAGAAAATAATAGAGGAAAAGTTTGTTGTACTTTCCATGCCTCAACTCAAAAAATTTATTCCCAATTACAACGACCCGAGACACCTAGCTATGCAATGGAGCTAGAGACATCATGAATGAAATTACGCTAGATTGCTTCAATTCACGCAATTCGCATGATGGGGAATCTACCAAAACACATAGCGGTTCTAATGGATGGAGGGTTCTAGCTTATCGTAGAGGAATTGGATAGCGATGTCAAGAAAAGAGTCCAAATAATCTGGACTATAAACCGAAGCGCCGATGGGAGGCACCCCATCCAATCTTTCTCCCTCCTTATTTAATTATTATTTACATTGCCATATTTAGTAGATGTTAGATAGTGGTAAATCTTAATAATAGCTTTATTATTTCTCCTCTCAGGTTAAATCCAATTGTTATAAGCATTCAGGATCAAACAGAAGTCAAACCAAACTGAAGTAGAACCAGAGTTGCAGAAGCCGCGTAGCCGTGCGACAGAAGAGGCTTGAGGACGACGCTTGCATGCCAAGCACCCTACCGACTTTGCATTTTTACAGATATCTTGTAGTCAAGCCGCAAGGATTAGATAGAGGAGGAAGCGCGTGGTACATGAATGCTGATTGATCGAAATTTTAGAATTTTAATTTCCAATTTTAAGCATTCGGACAGTTCGAAGCCCACACTCAGTCTGCAACTATAGAATATCTCAAACTCAGCCATCGCCTGATATACCATCGGATCATGAGGAGGTGAACGGAGATGACATTGACACTTAGGGGAGTATTTTTTCACTTTTAATTACAATGAGGGCATTGTTTATTTTAAGTTTGGGGGTATTGGGTTGTAGTGAGTAGTTGTTGTATATAGTTAGTTGCATATAGTTTTATTGCATGTTTAAGTTGCATAGTAGGGGTATTTTAGTATGAATTTTTTTTTTAATTTTTTTTTTTTAGTTTTCTTTTGTCTTGTTTATTTAGAATGTGTTTAGCTGCATAACATTGCATAATCCCAAGCTTTTAGTTAGTTGAATTCTAATTTGGCCAATGATGACATTGATATTTGATAGATTTTTGAATTTAGTGGATATCTTGAGCTTAGTTATAATTTTATACAGTATATAATTCATGATTGCTGTTTAGATGTTACCAGGTAGCACGACAATGTTCCTATTTGCTTGTTGGTTAAGATTATCATGCTTGTCCGCGGAGAGGAAAATGTTGTTTTTAATGATAGAATTGTGTAGAAAGTGAGTAATGACTACGAAGACACTTAAACTCAAGTTTTGAGAACGCATGGGTATACTTGCTTTATATAAAAAAAAGAGAAAAGAAATCGAATAATTACCGTGGCTAGTATTGTTTTGGGGCCTTTGTTACTTGAGTAAGTACACCCGAGGGGATTGTCTTTACACCTAGCGCCCTAAGGTCTTAATGGTCTGGGTGTCGTTGGTTGAAAGCTCGCTAAGGAGTAGCACTGTTAGCCTAATGGAATGAGGTATTGTACAGTCATGGGAAATATATAAAAAAAAATTATTCAATAAACACCGCTGGAAAGTGAGAAAATCGCCCTCGCGAATAAAAATAAAGCAGAATAAACCCTTTGCTAAACCTTAGTTTGTACTGATGTGTTGGAGTAGTTCTTGTTTCATTTGTATGCATAGTTCTTGATTTAAACTTTAATTTTCTGCCTCGAGCAATAAAGCATGTGGTATCTTCACCTTTGTCAAGCTTATCTCTGAACACATCACACACACACATCATCTTTATAGCAGGTTAGGATTATATGATTGTATGTCATTATGCCTTTAGCTTAGTTTGATACTTACTTCTTGGATCTTGATATTTCTCTGAGGCATATCGTATTGGAATTCATAACGTGATTGGAAATCTGGGGATTCATTTTAATAGTAGCATAGCTTGCATAGCATATAGATTGCATTATATTGTGTTGCTTGGGGACAAGCAACGATTTAAGTTTGGGGGTATTTGATAAGTGGATTTTTTATACACTTATCCGGTATCTTTTACTTGAATTAGTTGCTTATATTCATGTGTCTTAGTTACTTTTCATGCATTCTTTGTTCAATTTGTAGGTTATACGTTTGGGAGCGGTGTGAGCGATTATTGGTAAGGAAAAGCAAAGTAAATGCAAAGAAAAGGCAATCCGAACATCATTTAGGTTTTCATGTTACTTCATGTTCTTGGCTTGGAACTTGGACTACATTGTAGAGCATCTTCATAGCTTTTTGGAACATCTTGAATCGCTCTAATCGGAGTTCGGATGCAAGAGTTATGATCGTTGTACCAACGGACGTCAAACTTCGCTGTTTTGGTTAGCCATTTTCATAGCAGTCCCTTCCAGCTCAATTTCAGCCTTCATCCGTGCATTATTTCTTAGTACTCAAAGAATGAAAGTTATAGAGCTCGTCGATATCTTCGATTTGATAGGTGTTAGGCCCCGTAACTCTTCCCGGATCAAACGTTATGGCCATTTTACCAGAGCACACTGCAGCAGAAAATCACCACAAGGGGGCGCTATGAATCAGGCCAAGGTGCCACGCGACTTACAATCGCAAAAAGTGCGACTTTAAACCTTTGAGCGGCCGTGCCCAACTTAGGCCAATTCCTGCTCGGCCGCGCGACTTCGGGTGTTGACCAAAGATGACTTTTCACTAAACAGAGCAGTTGAAGCGTAATTGAGAGGGGGATTCAATTAGGGCTTATATATTAGACATATTCTCATCATGAAAACATTATTCCACCCCTTGGGGGCTAGAGCTACTATTGTTTTCTTTTTTTCTCTTTCTTTTTAGATTAGATTAGAACCCTAGATTAGATGAGAGTTGAAGATTGAAGCAATCGAATAGCATTGGAAATTCAAAATTGGAGCAAGAGGAGAATCTCAGATTTGCATTCCCAAATCCCTAACTTCTCTTTACTTCTATCTTTATTTCTCAATGTATAATCAATTTTGGATTGTGGGTTTTGATTCTATGATGAGCTAAACTCTATTTTGAGATTACAATGGATTCTATTGATTAGTTTAATCTGATATATTTTATTGTTAACCTTTTTGATTGCTATGAGATTGTCTATTAAGATTCATGCTTATTTGCTTAGTTGATTGGCCATCAATTATTGGGATAACCCATATGAACTTGAAAGACAAACTATGGGTTTAGATTTGATCTTGATAGCTTGTGTTTGTATGTTCTACATGGTGATGGAATATATGATTCGTGCTTAGGATAGACATATACCGAAGCACCGCTCGTAGTCAATTGAGAACTTGAGCTTAAACCCTAATTATTTGTAAATCACATAGACATATAGTGGTTTAGGAAATGTGGGTGTTCACGTGTATTCTATCAATTGTGGATTATATGTGATATGGGTATGGTACATTGAAAGATGGTTATATTTTACTTTAGTGTTCTCGACTAATAAACTGGTACAATTAGTTTGGTTTAACATGAAGTGTATGGATTTGAATGAGTGAATAGATGAAATTGTAATCTCAGGTCTTCATTATCTAGTCTCACTCTAGGAATAGTTAGGTTTATTTAAGTTAATAGTTTAAATATAAAAACTCAAAGCCATTCGTTTAAATAAGACTGAGATGGTTATGGGTTAATGCTTGGTGAACTTTATTAGTTAATTCTCCGTGGGAATGATACTTTACTTACTCTTTATTACTTGTTGACCACGTATACTTGCGTGTTGTGCGTAACTAAAAATTACCCAACAAGTTTTTGGCGTCGTTGCTGGGGAATTAATTAAATAATTTTTGCCAACATTAATTTCAAAATTTGTTTTTGGCGTCGTTGGGGTACTATTCACGACAAAATTTGTTTCTTTTTCTGACCAAATTATTTTTGATTTATGAATCTTACTCATGAAATTAAATCCATGTTTTGATCATATTATTTTTATTATCATATATAACATTTTTATAATCCTAGTGAAGAAATTTCTCTTTGACTTGAGTGTAAAGATGGGTAGATTATTGGTATGATCGTGACTATGGGTTCTCTTTGGCCAGTAGTGAAAAGTTGAATCGTTGACTGGTATGATCATGACCATTGAATTTACAATTGAATATTTGTAGCTCGAGTGCAAAGGTGAATTTATCAACATGGTTATAATTATGGTTTATATAAATTCTGAAATGATTATGTATTTCTTTGAGATATGAATATCTTTGGCACGTAGTGCAAAGTTGAACTGTTGATGAATATCTTTGACCCGTAGTGCAAAGATGACCTGTTGTTGAATATCTTTGGCATGTAGTGCAAAGATGAATCGTTGATGAATATCTTTGGCCCGTAGTGCAAAGATGAATTTATTAGTATGATTATGAACAGGAAGTGTGATTTGGTATAACCATGATCTTTGATGTTTCAAGTAAAGACATGTGATGAAAATTATCTTCGTCCTGGATGAGAAGAGGAATTTAGAACCACAATTATGATTATGAGTTATTCACATGATTGTGGATCAGAACTGTTGATTGATGTTACAGGGATAAACCATTGTTGGTGGACTTTTAATATGGAGATGATAATAGACTTTATGGTCTATTTGACTCTTCTAATGGATTGCTCGTTCCGCTACAACTATGGTTGAAAAATTTTATCATCTACCATATGTTCTAAATCTCTGATTTATTATTGATGCAGACTATTGATAATTTATTTATCTTTAGTCATGATATTCTTAACTGAGCTAGTTGTGCTCACCCTTTTCCTTCACAATTCCTTTCAGGTAATAAGAGTGTAGCTGGGTCGAGCGGGGGTAATAGGAGAATAGAACGGTGGTCTCTAGCTGTGGAAGTTCTCCCTAAACAGTATTGAAAAGTGTGTTGTATTTTATACATCATTTAGTAGTAATATTCGGTGAACCAAATAGGGTGAGGCGAACCCAACGTTGGAAGGGTGTTTTTGCCACTATCATACAAGATGTCTAATGACATACAACCTCGTGTTATCATACATGGTTGTGCACATCCACTTGCTGAGTATATCTACGAGCACTACCTATATGATCTTGGAGTATATTTGAAATATAATTTTCACTTGGAGACAATGAAGATAATTACTCCCTCCGTCCCATAGTTATAGGCTGATTTCTTTTGGCACATAGTTTAAGAAAATCAATTTAAGTGGTAATTTTTTACATAAATTTTCCACATATACCTCTTAATATGGAAATAATGAATAAATTAATTACTCCTTATTTATCACACTGGAACTCTCAACTTCATTGATTGATGTGTTAAAGTCCATAACCATATAACTTTAACCAAAGAGAATACAACAACATTTAATGTGGTGATAAAAATAATGAAATTGAATGTTGTTTCTTCAAAAAAAGAGTAATGGTTGACTATTTATTATAAGGGCATAAAAGTAAAAAAATAAATCAACTAAATTTTATAAATAGTAAGCAGCCTATATATTGGGACATCTCAAAAATGGAAAATCAGCTTATAACTATGGGACGGAGGGAGTATATGTCAAGAGAAGACTCACCATTGGAAAGAATATGATAGTAATCTTCTCATTTTTCTTTGGGGTTTATTGGGTCAACCAAGGATAATTCTGCGGGCATATGATATCTATCATAACCTAGACGCATGGCCTCCCATGTACGAAGGTTTCCTTGAGCACTTTCCAAAGATTTTAATTTCTAAAATAGTTATTGATTGTACCTTTATGTAAGGTGTCATTGTGACGTACTATCCAAGGTTGGGACATGAGTCATAGTTGGTATATATTGGTATCAAAACTCATAACATATGTGTTATTGTATTTTGCACGACAATTGTAGTAATAAAGTTGTAGTTGTTTTCTATACCATATTTTTGGCAACTCAGAATAGGTTGGTTGGAATGGACCTATTTTGGGGTCGTTACATTTGGTATCAGAGCTTAGGGATATGGTCTCTGGCGGAGATCGGGTAATAGAACTAGGTGGGGAGAGACGAGTAAATCCTTCGCTAGTGTGTCATACCTAAGCTGAATTTTCTTGCTTAAGTTGACAAATTGTGATATGTCAATTAACATTTGTTTTGAAGCTGTATTCTATAATGATATATGAAATACAGGAGATGAGCAATGGAGAAATCATGATGACAAGGAAGATGGAATCTGAAATAGAATCAAGGTATTCTCAACTCTTTGAAATACCAGGTACGTAAATTTCGGGGACGAAATTTCATAAGGAGGGGAGATTGTAAGACCCCGAATTTTATGAAATAAAAGTATTCAATTGTCTTATAATTACTATTCAGTAAATGGTTAAATTGATAAAAGTTTAAAGTTAAGGGTGATATATGTAAATATTTTAAATAAGCAAGTGGTTATAAAATACTCATTGTTGTCGGGGAATATTCGTACGATGGCGCAACCTTTTGTAGACCCCATTTCTTGACTGAAATTTGATTATAGCTTGTAAAATCGTCAGTATGTGGATTTCGATCAATTTCTGTTTGGAATTTGGACAAACTTAAACTTACAAAGTTGTAGAGAATTGAATTTCCTATGGAAGGACATAAGATTCAAATTTTTCTGATAAAAGTGTTATTTATTATGAATTATTAAAGTTCCGGAATAATTGATTTTTGGAGTTTAAAATAATTTTAATAAGAAAAACGTTTTTGTGACTTTTGGTGAGGTGTGTGGCTAATGTTGAACCAAAGTTGTGTGCGTAGAAAGTTTAAGAAAAATATATTATTATTTATTAAATTTTCTGCTTTGGTGTTCTAAGCATTTTCATATAAATAAGGTGTGTAGGTTAGAATTGAAAATCACACTAGAAACTGAAGTTTTCTCTCTTTATATTATCAAACGTATTTTTGTAAGTATTTAGATATCTTGAATGTTGCTATACGGTGCAAGCTCTCTTCAGTGTTATATCCGACATTCTAGTCAGAGGTACTGCTCTTTTGAGGTAAGGGATTGTAGGGGATTGTAAGGGATAGTAAGGGATGTTATTTTCTTCATAATGATGTTATTCTTTCAATATCATTATGCTGAAAATATTGATATGAATATTATTGTGGAATTTCTACCTTTTTGTGTCGGAGTTACTATTCACGTATACGACACTATTCACGTATACGACACTATTCACATATACGACACTATTCATGTATATGACATTATTTACGTATACGGTACTATGTACGAATACAGAGTATTATCCACGAGTTACTATTCATAAGTTACTATTCACGAGTTACTATTCACGAGTTACTATTCACGGGGTACTATTCACAACAAAATTGGTTTCTTTTTCTGACCAAATTATTGTTGATTTTTGAATCTTATTCTTGAAATTAAATCCATGTTTGGATCATATTGTTTTTATTATCATATATAATATTTTTATAATCCTGGTGAAGAAATTTCTCTTTGACTTGAGTGTAAAGATGGGTAGATTATTGGTATGATCATGACTATGGGTTCTCTTTGGCCAGTAGTGCAAAGTTGAATCGTTGACTGGTATGATCATGACCATTGAATTTATAATTGAATATTTGTAGCTTAAGTGCAAAGGTGAATTGATCAACATGGTTATAATTATGGTTTATATAAATTCTGAAATGATTATGTATTTCTTTGAGATATGAATATCTTTGGCACGTAGTGCAAAGATGAACTGTTGATGAATATCTTTGACCCGTAGTGCAAAGATGGCCTGTTGTTGAATATCTTTGGCATGTAGTGCAAAGATGAACTGTTGATGAATATCTTTGGCCCGTAGTGCAAAGATGAATTTATTAGTATGATTATGAATAGGAAGTGTGATTTGGTATAACCATGATCTTTGATGTTTCAGATAAAGACAGGTGATGAAAATTATCTTCGTCCTGGATGAGAAGAGGAATTTAAAACCAAAATTATGATTATGAGTTATTCACATGATTGTGGATTAGAACTGTTGATTGATGTTACAGGGATAAAACATTGTTGGTGGACTTTTAACATGGAGATGACAATAGACTTTATGGTCTATTTGACTCTTCTAATGGATTGCTCGTTCCGCCGCAACTATGGTTGAAAAGTTTTATCATCTACCATATGTTCTAAATCTCTGATTTATTATTGATGCAGACTATTGATAATTTATTTATCTTTAGTCATGATATTCTTTACTGAGCTAGTTGTGCTCACCCTTTGCTTCACAATTCCTTTCGTAATAAGAGTGTAGTTGGGTGAAAGAAATAGGTAACAGGAGAATAGAACGGTGGTCTCTAGCTGTGGAAGTTCTCCCTAAATAGTATAGAAAAGTGTGTTGTATTTTATACATCATTTAGTAGTTATATTTGGTGAACTAAATAAGGTGAAGCGAACCCAATGTTGGAAGGGTGTTTTTGCCACTATCATACAAGATGTCTAATGACATACAACCTCATATTATCATAAGACATGGTTGTGCACATCCACTTGCTGAGTATATCTACGAGCACTACCTATATGATCTTGGAGTATATTTGAAATATAATTTTCACTTGGAGACAACAGAGATAATTATATGTCAAGAGAAGACTCACCATTGGAAAGAATATGATAGTAATATTCTCGTTTTTCTTTGGGGTTTATTGGGTCAACCAAGGATAATTCTGTGGGCATATGATATCTGTCATAACCTAGACGCATGGCCTCCCATCTACGAAGGTTTCCTTGAGCACTTTCCAAAGATTTTAATTTCTAAAATAGTTATTGAATGTACCTTTATGTAAGGTGTCATTGTGACGTACTATCCAAGGTTGGGACATGAGTCACAGTTGGTATATATTGGTATCAAAACTCATAACATATGTGTTGTTTTATTTTGCACGACAAGTGTAGTAATAAAGTTGTAGTTGTTTTATGTACCATGTTTTTTGCGACTCAGAATAGGTTGGTTAGATTGGACCTATTTTGGGGTCGTTACAATGTTCCCCTGTTCATATACCTTTCCATAAGTGACAATGCCATGGGCTGCATGGTGGGACAGAAAGACGATAGAGGCCGAGAACGAGCTTTCTCCTACCTCAGCAAAAGATTCAACAGCAGTAAACACAAGTACACTCTGATTGAGAAGACTTGTTGCTCTTTTGCATGGGCTTCCGTGAGGTTACATCATTACCTCCATGGTCACACAACCCATCTCATATCCCGATTAGATCCTCTCAAGTACGCGTTTAGTAAACCCATGTTAAATTATCGGCTGTCCAGATGGCAGTTGATCCTACAATAATTTGACATCGTCTACGTAACGCAAAAATCCATTAAAGGTCAAGGAATTGCAGATCAACTGGCCGTTGCACCTTCAGGGGACTTCAAACCCTTAGAAACGTATTTCCCCGATGAAGGGGTAATGGCATTGCAGCAACACCATCAGTACGATACATGCCATACATGGAAAATGTATTCCGATGGAGCTGTTAATATGGAAGCCTCTGGAGCGGGAGCAATTCTAGTATCCGGTACAGGGGAGCAGTATCCCGTCATTGTCAACTTGTAGTTTGTCAACACCAATAACACAGCTCAGTATGAGGGATGTCTCATGGGGCTAAAACTTTCCCGTTCAATGGGAATCAGACGGTTAAATGTCTTTGGGGATTCAGAGTTGGTAATCAGACAATCCACGGGAATCTATCAAACCAAAGAGCTACATTTACTACCGTACCATCGACAAGTTTTACAGATGGCTTTGGAGTTCGAAGAGATCTCCTTTCTACATATTTCCCGTAACAGGAATGACTTTGCAGATGCACTAGCAACTTTGGCCTCCTTGATTCACGTACCTGACAAGGAACACATGCTAAGCATTACATTTGCCCTGCATAAGGCTTCAGCCTATGGGAACTATGTTGGAGAAGTATCAGATGAGCTACCTCCCATCCAGCACCCTTGGTATCAGCATATCAAGGAGTACTTACAAGATGGATCTATACCCGCTGAGGTGAGTCTGATTGAGAAAAGTTAGATCCATCGACTTGCTATGAAATTCTACCTGAGCGGAGATACTCTACAAAAGAGATACGGGATTAGGTCTCCTCAGATGTCTGGACAAGGACTAAGCTCAGAGGCTCATGGATGAGGTCCATGGTGGAGTATGTGGTCCACACATAAGCGCCCCCTACTTGTTAAGAAGATCCTCAGAACAGGACATTACTAGCTTACCCTCAAGGCTGACTGTGACGATCACGTCAAGAGGGGCTATCAATGCCAAATTCATGGAAATGCCATCCACGCCCCTCCAAGGGAAATCCACAATATGAGTTCTCCCCGGCCCTTCTCGATGTGGGGAATGGATGTGATTGGGTCTATCGATCCCAAAACCAGTAATGGGCATCGCTTTATATTCACCATGGTCGACTACTTCACCAAATGGGTAGAAGCAGCCTCCTTCCCTAGGGTTACCAAAGAAGTCATCATTGCTTTCATCAGAAATAATGTCATTTGTCGATATGGACAACCAGAGGTAATTGTGTCAGACAATGCACCAAATGGACATGGAGGATTTATGCACCAAATTCCTTATCAAATACCTTAACTCCGTCATCTACCGTCCAAAGATGAATGGTGTTGTTGAAGCGGCTAACAAAAACATCAAGAAGATCATGCAAAAGATGTCCGCCAACCACAAAGGATGGCCTGACTTAATACCTCTTACTCTGTTAGCCTACAGAACATCCATGCGCACTTCCACTGGGCAACCCCCTACTCATTAACCTATGGGATGGAAGCAGTGTTACATGTAGAAGTGGAAATGGAATCCCTCAGAGTGTTGATAGACGCTCAGCTGGATGAAGACCAATGGGTACAAGACATGTATCACCAATTGTCTCTAATAGACGAAAGGCGAACCGCGACTATCTTTTATGATGACCCAGAAATTCGGATCGTCCAGAATTTAGGTTTAAAGAATTAGTTATTAATAATATTATGTGCTATGTGTTTATTAATCGTTTTAGAACCTAGGATGATTATAAGTCGGGAGTATTCTGGCTACGAGCTAGATTGATCGAATAAGAATTTTCAAGACGAAAATAAAAAATTTTCGGGAACAAAATATTTTTCGGGGAAAAAGACGAAATAGGCACTATTCATCCATTTTTGCTCGGAGATTTATTTTGAAATTCCGAGAAGTTATTGATTACGTAAAATGTTGAGATGTGATGGAATATTCAATAATATTTTAGTTATGGTAAAAACAAAGTTTTCGCCTGCGGACTCAAAACCTAAGGGTTAGGAAATATGAGTTCCGAGAATTTTATGATCACGTATAATCATTAGGGTTATTATGCGTGAGAAATACGAGGATAATACTAGTTATTATATGAGTATAGTAAGAAGATTAGTACAACGTATAATACGAATATCATACGAACTATATACGAAGAGAATACGAGAATGAGATGCGTAGAATACGATTAGTTTTAATGGCTAAGTAAAGGATAAGATAAGTAATGACTAAGTAAACTTAATAACTAAGTAAAGTACTTATGCTTAATAACTAAGTAAAGTGCTTAACTTAAGAGCTAAGTAAACTTAAGGGCTAAGAAGACTTAAGGGTTAAGCAAACTTAAAGGCTAAGTAAACTTAAGGGTTAAGCAAACTTAAAGGCTAAGTAAACTTAAAGGTTAAGTAAACTTAAGGGCTAAGTAAACTTAGTGCTTAAGTAATGAATAGTTAGGAGGTTTGGGGGGCAAAATGACTATTTTGCCCTAGCTTTTGTTTTCTATAAATAGGAAGCTAGATTTCATTATTTTGAGATTTTGAAAAGTCCTACACTTAAGAGAGAGAGAGAGCTCGGATGAAGAGGGAGAAGGAAGATCGTGAGCATGAATGCTCGGATCAAAAGTGATCATGAAATAGAAAAGCTTGCAAACCGCCGGCTTTGTATAATGGAAGAGGATTAAAGAAGAATGGTATTCGAACCCTAGTTTCTTCTAATTTGTTTTTAAGTTTAATATGTTTAAAACATAACTTAATGAGAATAAGAAGTAAAAGAGATTAGTAATGATTTCATATGGTTGAAATCATGAGAAAACGAAGAAATAAGAATTAGAAGTTTAGTTTATAAATTTCTTAAGGAGGTATAAGATTCGTAATGAATTAGAGCGATCCGAGTGGATTATATGAATAAGTAGATGAAATAAGTAAGGAATGATGTTCTATAATATCAAATTCCAATAAAAAGTGGAATCGTAATCCAAAATATCGATTAAAATGAACGAACGAAGAACACACGAAGAACACGAAGAACGTTGTTGATGGACAAATTTAAAACCATCGTAGGATAATAGTTGTTGATGGACAAGTTTAAAACTATCGCGTATAAGTTTGATGCATATTTCTTGGTTAGAAACGATAGAAACATTCATGAAGAATGGATTAAAACTTAGTTATAACGAAGTTATAGCGGAATATTCGTAAAAGACGAACGAGAATTAGAAAGTTAATAAATGAACCCGAAGGTGTAGGGTTTCATAAGAAAGTAAGAGAACATAGAAAATGTGAGTCATAGACTCAAGAACGAACAAGTTCCGAGTTCGGATGATCGAATTACGGACGAACAAACGAACAGCGTTAAAAGAGTAAAAAATGAACAAAGGGTGAAGATCAAGCCAATCGAATGGCACGTTAACAAATTCAGAACGAAGTTCTATCCAAGGGGTATTGAAGTACGTAAGATAAGGAAGAGAATGGCTTTGGAACGACCTCGTTCCGAGTTATAACGAAGGAGTTATGAGATCGGGAAGTGAGCGTCTCAAAATTTATTTAACACTTAGAGAAATTTTCTAGGGTTAGGGTTTGGCGTCGCGGCGCCAGTCATGCCTTGTAGAGTGGCGCGTAGTGCCGCATCCAGGATTCGGAGTCACGCAACTCAGGCCACAGTACGAGAGATAATGAAGGGAGTGGCAATACCAAGCCAGGTGTTGGGAAAAAGCCAGAGATGAGCTTTTAACTGCTCAGCTCTTGGGGGAAATGTAAGGGAAGATAAAAATATAATATTCAACTAATGTAACACTTCATCAATTAATGTAAACCTTGATTAAAGGTTGAACATATAGATTAAACAAGATTAAATGACAAAGAATATAATCACGGGTTACGTAACCGATATTCGGGGAACATAGTCACGATGAATGGATGTGAGGGATTTCTATGGTTGTGATTCCTTAGAGGTTGAGCGACGAGGGTAGTGAACATGGGGTTCATGTAATGGATAACGAAAGTATTAATAAGATATGATTTATCAAGGAAGCCATAACGAACAGTAATAAGATTAATAAAAGTCGAATGTGAGTCGATAAGGATTGAATCTTGAAGTATGACAATTAGTTGCCAGAAAGCCGTAAGGAATAAGAAATTGACTTAATCGAACATTATAGTTTAATAGTTCGTATAAGTTAAGAGAAGTTAGGTTGTGGTACAATCGTAACTTTGATGGTTGACATATGGGAGTTGGGCTAAACAATTCCTTCAGAGAGCGAAGGTATATACGAAACTGGCAACCGATCTAACTCACTGTGATGGCAGTGTAGATGAGACGGGAACTTGTTTGTTGGTTGTTTGTGGGAAACCACTCAGAGTACCATATGGACTGCTAGCAGAGAAGCGATGTGTGCTGAGTTTAGAGAATTTATTAAAAGAAGAAAAGAATATAAATCATCCAAGATGATGAACGTTTTGAGTAAGACACCTCCGTATGTCATAAAGTCGTAAACTGGTAAAGGAAGTTAGTCGCGTAAACTTATATTGCAAGAACACGAACCCTAAGAAGGAAAGTTAAGTAAACCAATGTGTAAATTCAATATATGACTAATTGGTGTTTATGTTTTCTCGTTATGTGTTATATAGGAATTGAAATGAGCGATTCGATTAAAGTCAGAATCAGGCGTAAGGCAAGTTTCCTAACTTCATTTATATTACATGAATGCTAGTTTCTTAAACTTCTCAGATGTTGTACTTGAGAAGTTCTGTCTATGTGCAAATGTGCGATATTTGTACAATGTGGTAGAACGTATGAGGCCTTGAGCCACAATTTGAATACTTCAGTGTTCCTATGATATACATTGTTCTGTGATTGAGCTGTTCAATACAAGTATGTTCTGTTTATACATGAACCGCTATTGTTAAGTCTGTGCTAATGATTCTAGCCAGATAGGATGTGCATGGAAAAGGTAGAATAATGAAAGTATTTCAAAGTGAAAATGACTGATGTTTTAAAATGATAGGAATCGAGACTATTCCTATTATTCAAGCTGCTTCATAACCTTTGTTCGGTTATAGAAGTTCTAAAGAAATGATTTAATTATGAAGTTGTTTGTTCAACTGTTTTGACTTGCTGGGCAATTGAATGCTCACTCTTACTTTAAAATGAAAAACAATTTTCAGCAAATAAGGTTAGAAGAACTTAAGGATCCCGTTAAGATCAAGCTGACGGTATCCAGATGAAGTGTCATTCAGAATGCGGCTGAGCGAGAAGATCAAGTGACGACTTTTAATGTAGAAAGAAGAAATTGAATTATAGATTAGCTTAATGAACTATTATGTATCCTTGGTGGCGGATAAAAGTCACTCTTGTAAGATGAAATGAATAATGTATTTATTATTATTTATAATGAAAAAGGTTATAAGGTTTCCAGAACCTGGGATTTGAGAGTGTATGTTGTTATATTTCGGTATATAATGATGTATGTTGGACGAAGGATGTACTCGTGACGTACGGAATCCGGGTGTGAAGATAGACCGAATTTCGGGGCGTTACATCTTCCATGGTCAGTTATATCAACAAAGGATCACCCGATCCTACAACAAAAAAGTCCGGTTGTGGCAATTTAAACAACATGACTTGGTTTTAAAGAAGATCATTGACAACCAAGATCAGTCTAAGGGAAAACTTTCTCCAAACTGGGAAGGCCCATTTGTTGTCAAGGAGGTATTGACAGGAGGCGCTCTTAGATTACAGGAAATGGACGGCGATGAATTTCCTCAACTAATCAACTCGGACATCGTGAAATGGTACTATGTCTAAGGTTACCATCAAGCAAACATCCTGGTGTTGGATCATCAGATCACCAGTCATTTTGGTTCTTTAACCCTTCACTACATATAACTCTTTTTCACACTTTTCCCCTCAGGGAAGCATACTCTTTAAGCCAGCAGCCTGGCTTCACTCCATTCACACAACTTCGGTTATCCCGCTAGGGATTGAACCTTTCACACTTGCAGTTTGTCCCAAACATGGGATCAAACTTTTCACACCTGCAGTTTATCCTGAACTTAGGATTAAACTTTATTTTCCCTGCAGCTCGTCCAACACATGGGAATCAGACCTTTCGTCAACTACAAATCATTTTGAGGGGTAAACTATGCCGAACTGATCTCCCTGATACCCGGGAGTACGTAGGCAACCATTTTATATGGCTCGGTCGCAATAAAACAAAAATAACAAAAACATCTCTACACCTTTCTCATTACAAAAACAAAATTACAAAAACATTCCTACACCCTTTCTGCCACATACAGCGTTGAACCTCTTACACCAGGTTCGAACTATGCAGATCTGATCTCCTCTTCAATAGGAGTACGTAGGCAGCCATTCATGGTTCGGTCTCACACCCTACCAAAACAAAAACACTTGTCAATGGTATTGGGATCAAACTTCAAACGAATACATTTCATCGGCTTCAGACTAAAGAGATGGAATTACCTGAACTCCTCCTAAATAGAAGATTCGGTGACCATCTAAGTTGCGGTTGTGCCTCGAAAAGCAATACCAATCCATAAGAGATGGAATTAACTAGGATCCTCCTGAATAGGAGTACTGACGACCATTTGTGGTGCGGTCAATCTCAGAGAGGAAAAGCCACACTCCTCTCCATATTTCCATATAGAAACCAGTCCCAAGACACCAAAGAGATGGTAGAGAGTATACACTGATCAACGATCCATTCTGAACTATCCAGTGATAACTCAATTTCCATCCATCAAGGAGGAATTCAGAATACATCAAGATCATAAGCCCTGAAGAAGCAGGCAAAATATCAAGCAAGTATCGAGGCATAACTAAAAGGGAAGTGTCCATAAATATATTTCCCTGATATATATAATGTTGTTTGATATATACAATATGAACTATACATAACAAATGGCTAAGCTAGTATGTGCAGAAAAATACAAGCCTATCTACAAATCAGTTTATATGCGAGCTATCAAGCCCAACATGGCATCTCTCTCAGCAGATCTGAAGAAGAGCTCTCGAATTTACTTCACGATGCAACTTGAAAATGACTTATGAAAGCAACCTGCATGCATTTAATAGCCACGGCTGGCCGCTAGTCCACTTGCAGTTGTTGTAGGTGTACCTGCGGCACTCCTACGTGGGTCCTACCCCTCAGTCTCGGTCCAGTTTGAGTTGCAACGGAGTTCTCACAAGCTGAAAAAGAAAAATCTGGAATAAAAACACTACGTGATTGAACAGAATAGCTTATAATCCTGGTTTTCTCAGACCGAGCCGTGGGTCTGTACATCACTCGTTGGTATTCGCCCGAAAACAAGGTACACTATGCCAATGATCTCAGTTCTTACCAGTCACACTCGGAAATACCTGATGTAGGTCTTAAGCCGCCAATTCAGGGTCGTAACCCTAATCCTCTCAAGAAATCCCCGACGGGGGCATCACGTGTTTTCATCTGTCCAAATACAGATCCTCGGCGGGGGTATCACGCATTTTCATATGTCGAAATACATATCCCCAACGGGGGTATCACGCGTTTTTATATATCGAAGTACATATCGTCGGCGGGAGTATCACACATTTTTTGTTGATGCACACGTCAACGAGGATCAAGTAGATCTCCGATGGGGGTTAAAATGTGTGTTTATCCGTTCATTCACACATCATCGAAGGTCAAGCAGCCTTGACAGTCTGCCCAATAGGGGTTTTATCTGGTGACGTACATGTCAGCGAAGGTCAGGCAGCCCTGACAACACATACTATTGGCAGTAAATCCAACAGAACATTGATATGTCATGGCGATACAAACCAGGAAGGATCAACATCATCAGGGAGGATCGATGATGGAATATATTATACACATCCTCAAACAGACAAAGCTTTATCCCCACAGATCTCTTATACACGAGAGGCACATCTTCATAATAAAGTTTGTATCAAGGATTAAGGACTTTGGTGATAGCCCCAACGTCAACATCCTAAAAGATTTGGATCACACGTCCAATCTTGTCATCAAAGACATCGTTGCCAATCCCAGGCAGAAGCAACAGGGAGCTGACAATCATCCCAACATGTTGGAGAACAATCCAACAATCCATATGCATCATACATTTGCATCATGTTGCTGCACATGGCATCATGTTTATCTTGTTGCATTTCAAGTGTCTAGGATTCTTTATCATATCCATGCCATTGCATTGCATGAATATGATAAAGAGGGGCATCTGTAGACACTCAAAATTTTCTTCACACTGCTACATCGACATTGCGAAGAAGCAGTGATTCGCCTTCCGTAGATATACCCCGAAGACAACTCATATCTGATCCGGATACCACCTGAAGTTCAGTCTCAACCCTTGGAACACACACCGGGAGTATCATTTCCAACCTCAAAGATAACCCCGAGGCATGCAGTTCAAATACCAAAAATTCCATCGGAGAAGGTCGATTCATCTCGGAGATAACCCCGAGATATTCAGTCTCAGTCCCAGAAATAAAATTGGGAGTAACAGTTCTAACCTTGGAGATAACCCCAAGGAATGCAGTTGTAGTTTCGAAGATAACCCCGGAAATGCTTGTTTCAAAGGCATGCAATTAGCTTCAACCTCGGCACTCACACCGAGGCACTCAGTATAAGACCCGGAGATAACACCGGGAAGACATGCACACCTCAGAGATGAAACTAAGGACCTTCAACACTTGCAGCAGTCCAATCTCAGAGATAACCCTGAGCAACGTTTGCTTTATCAGCCTAAACCAGAGATAACCCCAGTAAGGGGCAAAGACATCATTTTGCCACCTCGACCCCACATTGCTCTGTCTCAACATCTCATACATATATTTCTACACAACTGTAACGCCCCCAAAATAGGTATACATCACCCATCTTGAGGCGCCAAATACATGGTACAAAATTCAAATACAACTTAATAATACAACTATCGTATAAAATATGACAAAACATAAACTGAGAGTTTTAATACGAATATTGTCTTTTAGACAATATTCAACTCAAATGGAGTCCTCAATACATTTATTATCACACTATTTTATAGAATAGTGAGGACTACTAATGCTATCATCTGGACCGTTACTCCGTTCCCTGACTAGTCCCAGCTACGTTCTAATTTCCTGAAGAGGATAATGAAAGAAAAAGGGTGAGCTCAACTAGCCCAGTAAGAAATATTATGACTAAGATAATGCAGAATAATTTATCGTTAGCCTTCAACAGTGTTAAACTGATAACATCAAGTTTAACTGCAGCGGAACAAGCAATCCATTAGAAGAGTCAAGTAGAGCATAAAATCTACTATCTTCTATGATTTAAAAGGTTTTTCATCACTTTTATCGCTGAGACTCAGCTTAATAAATAAACAACATCATCGAATCACCCCTGCACTACGGCCAAGGATATTCTTTAGTATCACGACCACAAATTATCAATGCACTATGGGCCAAGGATATTCGTGTATTCATCAATGGTCATGATCATGCCAACAACTGTCCATCAATGCACTACAGGCCAATGAGGACTTTTACCACATCATTTGTAACATTACGGTCATGATTATACCGAATAATCCATGGTCATAATCATACCAAGTCCATCTATGCACTATATGCCACAGATGACTTTCAACATATTATAAACATGAGGATGATGACAATGATATAAGAATTCAATAAAACAAGTTCAAGGATAAATTTTTAAAGATTTATAATTTGATTTATCCAGAAATCAATAACATCCAAATTGTCAACATGATACTGCTTTGTGGAGTAAAATTCAAAAGTAATATTGTACCAAAAATAATTTGGACCGAAAACGAATCAATTTTTATCACGAATAGTACCCCGGGTGAATAGTACCCTGTGAATAGTACTTCGGGAATAGTAACCCCGTGAATAGTACTCCAGCATGAAAAAGTTTAAACTTATCAAGAATGCTCAGAATAATATTTCCATGAAAAGATAGTGGATGAAGCGCAAATATCAAGGATATTCTACTAATTTCATGGAGTATAGAAGCCAAAATTTTAACAAACGAGTATAGAATTCGAAATCAGAAACGAAATAATATTACTTACATACTACAGAGTATGGAAGAAATTAAATATTATTTCCAGCGAATATTGAACAAAAATAACATCCCTTACCTTGAAAAGAAGATTATTCAAACTAGTATAGCAGAGATATTCTTGAAGAAAACTTTCACTATTTTCTACGCTCAAAACTTTCTAAAACTCAAAAGAAATACGCTCAAGATTATAGAAGAAGAATTCTCTGATTCTGGTGTGATTTTCAATTCTAACTTAAGCGCCTATTTATAGGAAAATACTAGAACATCATAGGAGACTAAAATAATATAATAATATTAACTTTTATTTTCCTACGCACATGTATTAGACCAATTCAAGAACTCCATTCTTGACCCAAAAATTTAGCACATTTGTCCACCAAAACAAAAGTGGGTCCCACCCATAATTTTAATAAAAATATTTTAATTTCCGAAACTTCAACAATTCATAATAAATAGCCTTTTATCATAAAAATACAAATTTTATGTCCATTCCACACAAAATCGAATTCTCTACAACTTTGCAGAAGAAAGTTTTTCCAAATTCCCAACAGAAAATATCTGAAATCCACATACGGACGTTTTTCAACACCTCTTAAAATTCATAACAAATCATACGCTAATTTTTAACGGTTCAAAATTTGTGGATATATACTCAACTTATATATGTATAACATATCCAAAAATCACAACTATCCAACGGTCGGATCAAAATTATAACTCACGCAATAGAGCTTTAAGAACACCGATTTGATTTTTTAATACCTCTAATCCGACAAAATACTTATAAAACACCTCAACATTAATTCCTTCATTTATAACCACATAAAATAAATATTTTCCTATCCATCATTTATGTCCACATATAATAAATATTTCCTTATCATTTAAATCAATAATTAATTATTCACAAATAATATTACAGAATAACAATAATGACAATCAGGCCGTTCCAAGGAAAGAGGGGGCTTTCCGATAAGGATTCCTCCTTACTGACGCGCAATTAGGTGACCAAACATCTCCTTGACAGAACTTTCTAGACAATGCCAATAATGCTATCTAATAATATTATTCAAATAATATGAATTATTGATCTGATAATGGAAAATACTGTGCAGTGACAATTATTGAAACAACAATAATATAAAATTTCAACGCAACAATTATTGAACCAATAAAATAAAATATTGAACAGTAATTACTGTAACAATTATTGAGTAGTGCTTTCTTACGTAAGAATCAATAATTCAAAAATACTGTGCAATATTGTGTGCTACTGTGCAACAACGCGTATTACTATATTTTAACCACCAGGTATTCCAACAGTGTTAACGGTAAAACTTTTGCCGTTATTTTATAAAAAGATATTTTTGTCATTTTCTCAATCTGACAATAATTCCGTCGTGGGGTCCACTAATGATTGTGTCGTCGTACGAATATTCCCTGTTAAAACGAATATTCCCCGACCAATCGAATATTATATAACAACTTGTGTACTTTGAAAAATTTATAAATATTACCCACAACTATAACATTATATCAAATTCACTCCATAATATTCAAAAATGATTTTTATAGAAAATTCATCTTTATTCATAAAAGTTGGGGCCTTACAACCTCCCCTTCTTATGAAATTTTGCCCTCGAAATTAGGGTACATACATGGTATATCGAAGAGGTAAGGATACTTTGATTTCATTTCAGATTCTAACTCCCAGGTCATTTCCTCAACATCGTGGTTTCTCCACAAAACTTTGACTTGAGGTATAACCTTGGAGCGTAAAATATGCTCCTTCTTATCCAAGATTTTAACAGGAACCTCTTCATACGTTAAATCTTCCGCTATTTCATCCGATTCTAACTCAATAATGTGGTTTGGGTCTTTCACATATTTACGTAACATAGATATGTGAAAAATGTTATGAACACGAGACATACTTAGCGGTAAGGCTAGTCTATAGGCTACAGTTCCTACTCGTTCGAGGATTAAAAATGGGTCAATGAATCGAGGATTTAGATTTCCTCTCTTTTCAAATCTCGTAACTCCTTTCCATGGAGCAACACGTAACAACACATGTTCTCCAATATTGAATTCCACGTCCTTTCGATGAAGATCTGCATAACCCTTTTGTCGATCTTGTGAGGTTTTTATACGTTGTCGGATCGTTTGAATCTTTTCCGTAGTCATACGTACCAACTCCGGTCCCAACAATGTTGCTTCACCCACCTCATCCCAGCATACTGCAGAACGACACTTTCTTCCATACAACGCCTGGAATGGAGCCATGCCAATACTTGCTTGATAACTATTGTTGTAGGAAAACTCCACTAATGGTAAGAACTTGTTCCAACTTCCCTTGAAGTAAAGGACAAAGAGTCTTAATAGATCTTCAAGAGTTTGAATAGTTCTCTCTGATTGTCCGTCTGTTTGAGGATGATAAGCCAAACTAAATCGTAAGTCAGTGCCCATAGCTTTTTGCAAACTAACCCAAAATCTTGAAGTGAATATTGGGTCTCAATCAGAAACTATGGATACTGGCATACCATGCAATCTTACAATCTCGTTTATGTACATACGAGCAAGACGTTGAAGTGTATAAGTTTCTCATATAGGTAAGAAATGAGCCGACTTGGTCAATCTATCAACAATGACCCAAATCACATCTATACCTTGAGAAACCTTGGGAAGACCAGTAACGAAATCCATGGTAATTTGCTCCCACTTCCATTATAGAATTTCAAGTGGTTGCAATGGACATTTTGGTACTTGATGCTCTGCCTTGACTCGTTGACAAGTTAGACACCTTGAGATAAACCCCGCGATCTCTCTCTTCATATTGCTCCACCAAAATGTATGTCAAAGATCATGATACATTTTGGTACTCCCAGGATGGATTGCAAACGGTGTGTTGTGCGTCTCCATCATGATTTTATACTTTAAATCAGGGTCGTTAGGAACACAAAGTCTAGAGTTGACTCGTAGTATTCCTTATTCATCGATTCTTTCTTCCGGCATAGCACCTTCTTCAACTTTCTTCCTCATACGCATCAGCTCCAGGTCTGTAGCTTGAGCAGTTTTAACTTTATCGACTAAAGTCAGTTCTACTCGTATATTCGTTATCATCACATAGGTCCCTGGAGTCTTTAACTCTATCTCCATCCTTTGCAAGTCATATAAAATGGGCATTTGCGTTGACAATATCGCACTCGTACCCGCATATGATCTTCTACTCAATGCGTCAGCTACTACCACTACACCAAAAATGGCCTCTAACGAATGAAATTTCGTGAAGGAATTTATTCCTTCACATGAGGAGTTGTTTAGGGAAGGAACAGTGAAGGAAAAAAACATAGTGACAATATAGTTATTAGCGAAAGAAACATCCTTCATAATTTATATTTTTTTCCTCGCAAAATTGGGGCGATAGAAAGATTTTTGGAGCCAATTTATGATGAAAATTTGCGAGGAAAAAATCTATCTAGTGAAGAAATTATTACTCACAATATATCATTATTCAGAAGTTTTTTACGAGGGATAAAATCAGTCGCTGTTTTGTTCTAAATAATTTTTTAAAATTAATTGTGGTGAATATAAATTAGAATATAAATATATTAAATTTTATACAGTATTAAATTTAGAAGCTGATTATACGAGAAACAGTAAAGTCTGATTATACGACGTCGTTCAAGGAAGATCTCGTTGCCACAGATAAAGCTTCCTCTGTGAATGAACGAGTTACGAACAGTGATCTTTTGCTAAACTAAGAATCTGTAACGCCCGATAAAATCGGATTTTTGAGAATTAAATTTTTATTTTTATGAAATGAATTTAATTGATTATTTATGGAGCGAGCTAATTGAAGGTCGTTATATGACCTAGACATGTCAGAACATCGTAGGATTTTGGCTGCATGGTAGAATTAATGTGTTTGAATTTCTAAGACGAAAATAAAAGCTTTCCGAGAAATTTTCTGAAAAACACTATTCATGCATTTCTGTTCGGGAATTATTTTTGAACTTCCGAGAAATACGTAACGATAGAATATCGAGGTGAGATGTAATATCCAATAATATTTTAGTTATAAAAAATGTAATATTTCGCCTGTAGACTTAAAACCTAACGTTTGAGGAAAATTATTTATGAGAAGGAAATCTAATGAGATTAATGAATTAAGCGATGATTGTATACTATGTAGGTATTATACGAAGTAATGAATACGAGTATGATGTGAGGTATTATACGAGTACGTATGAATGATGGTATGTTGTATGTATTAAAGAAGTATACGAATTAGAGTACGAGAATTATACGTATAATATATGTTATAAGGCTTTAAGCCAAAAGAAAGGAATTGGTAGGATTTGTTAAGTATTATGTGAGCCCAAGTATTGGATGGTTAAGTCTAATGTGATTTTATTAATGCAAGCCCAATGTTTGTTTAATTACAAGCCCAAGGTAAAATTATGCTAGAAGCCCAAATGATTAAGTAAGTTAATTAAGCTAAGGCCCAAAGTAATGATCCAATGGGTACGAACCATGGAGCAAACCATGGATAGTCCAAAGTGGCGGACAAGAAATTGATGTGATGAACAAGCAAACTTAGAAGCTAAGTTAGTGTGGTGATCACATAAAGTGCATAAATGTGATGACTAAGTAAAGGAAGTAAGGAGCAAGTAATCTTAAGTGCTAAGCAAGAGATAAGTTAAGTAATAAGCAAGTAGCTTAATAGTTAAGTAAGTGTGGTGGACAAGCAAAGTACCTTTATGTGATGAGCAAGTAGACTTAAGGATTAAGCAATGAATAAGTTAAGAAAACTTAATGGCTAAGTGTTGTGATGATCAAGTATATGTGGGGAGCAAGTTTACTTGATTAATAAGCTTGGAATAGTAAGGAGGTGGAGGGATTAATGACCCTTATGCCCTAACTTTGGTTTGTCTATAAATTGTAAGCTTGGATTTCATTTGTTAGTTATTAGTTTTTCATCTAACAACTCATAAGTTGAGAGCATAGTGGCTTGAGAGAATAAGCACTTATAAAATCTAGACTTCCTTTGTTATATATTCAAGAAGCAAGAAGAAGATTAAGGCTTAGCAAGTGAACATCAAAGAGTAAGTATTCATAAACCTTGACTCTCTTTCTCTTCCATTGTTAGAGAAGGGGCTATTGGTAGAACTAGTATGCTAAGGAATGATAAACCAAAGGGCTTAAGTCTTAATAAGCCGTAATAAGTCATGAACAAGTCATTTCAACTTATATAAGTTATGAACTTATGAAGATCTTGTAAGAACTTGTCATATGATAATGGTGATGAAGTTAGTAGGAACTTAATAAGAAATTATAAGAATTTGTAACATGTTTACATTAATGGCACTAGTATGATAAGAAGATGTTAGAATGATGGTTAAAAGATTAAAGCCATGATAAATCATAAGAAATAAAATTATAAGTAGTTTATGAGTTTTGAACTTATTAAGAACAAGTAATAACTTATCATGTTTATAAGTTAATGAAGCATGTATGTCAAGATGTTAGTATAATGGATTGAATCCAGGTGAAATGGTTTAAAAATCTCAAGTAACGAAGTATTGCCGGAATTTACACGATTAGACGACGATCGTCGAATTCGTGAAATTCTCGGAATGGAAGTCGAATTTTGATATTGAGCTTGGAAATATTGGTTTTCAATGGAGACAAGTCTAATTTGGCATTATAGAGGTGCGGACTCGAAAATGGCCGGATTCTGACTTAGAACGAAGAAACGAGCATTGAACGTTCACGAATGTTTATCGTTTTCGTTAAAAAATGGACTAATAGGTGAATTTTTAGCAAACTAAGTTGAATATATAAATTTTTTGCATGACCACCTAGAGTACGTGATTTGTGAACCGTAGGCTCTTGAACGAGCCAATTCGAACCTATAACGAAGAAGTTACAAAGCCGGGAATCTCACTAAAAGAATTTTCTGGTGCTAAGCACTAGTCTTGCAAGTGCCAAGGCAAAATAAGCCATTGCCGCAGTACGATCCACAGGAAAGCAAGGCCATAACCTTCGAGACTCACGCCATAGTCACGACGAATATAACGTGAGGGACTCATGTGCAGCAATGCCAAGTCCGATTTCCAAGCCCTAATGGGCGACGTGAACTGACATAAGATAAAAAGGAACAACGCAAGATCATTAAGTACCAACCCTAAAACTTAGACAGTGAAAAATGTTTACACGTGGAACATAAATGGAAATTGTTAACAATGAGTTAAGGAACTTAATCAAACATTGTTATGTCATAATTAAACCCCAAGTATGATCACTTAGGGTTAAAGAAAGTCAATTGAAGATGAACGTGAACTATACGTAATAAGTGTACATAACCAATGACGATCGAGTTTCGATAATAACGTAAGGACGTTAGTAAGCCGTGAGGAAAGATGTTTAACTCAAAATGAATTGTATTAATAAAATAATTTAGGTTAAGAGAACGAATTTGGTAAGAATGATGTAAAGAATGACGTAAAGCCGGAACCAATAAATAAAAAATCTAATACGGGATTAGATTGAGAAGAAGAGTAAGATTCTTTAGGAACTATATATGTTCAATCATGACCTAGTGTGGTATGTTATGTGGTTATGTGTTGTAGAGACTGTAACGATTCAAAGGGAAATTAATTATACTGTAGCAGACGCTGAAAGCATGTTTTTCTTAAACGCTTGTCTAACCTTCGTGTTAGCCAGGTTTTTAAATGATTCAAATTATGAGATGCATGTATGGTTTTGAAGAAAGAGTCGATGCCAGTTTTAGCTCGGCTAGACTAATCTTGATAGATTGATTGAACTGTTTACAAGTCTTTCAATATAGAATTGCTAACGCTATCCTACGCCAACTAAATGGTAAAGATTCAAGGTAAGTCTGAATATGAATAAACAAATGTATTTTCATCGAGTATTCAATGCGCACGTGAGGTTGCCACAACTTAAACGTACACACGTTTAATGGATGTAGTGTTGATCAACATAGAGTACTATAGGCTGTTCACCTAGAAGTGCTCGTAAGCTATGCCGGACTTACGGACTTCGTGCCGGGTTGTCCTTTTCAAAGAACTATAAGATGTTCACGTCTTGAACCAGAATTGATGTATTAATGAATATGGTTATGGTAAAATGTTTTGAAGGAAAAGAGATCTATTTTGAATTATTGATAGTACTTTGTAACTATCATCCAGTTACTGAAGATATAATGTAACGACCAAGAAATTAGGATCTTATTGTAAAATGATTTTATTAAATTAAATAATAATAAAATCGTATTCCTTGTGTTATCAAGACGATTGTCATTATATAACCTATTGATGTTAGAATGTCGTAGTATTTGACCTACGTGGATGAATTAAAGTGTTTGAATTTCCAAGACAAAAATAAAAGTTTTCCGAGAAATTTTCTGAAAAACACTATTCATAGGTATTTGCTCGGGATATAATTTTGAGTTTCCGAGAAATACATAATGATGGAATAACAAGGTAAGATGGATTATGTAATAAAAATCTAGTTATGGAAAATGTAATAATTAAACAAATGGACTTAATTTATAAACGTTAAGTAAAGCGAAGTGTTAAGGAATAAGTAATAATTGTATGATACTTGGTATTGTACAAGAGTAATGAAAACAAGTATAATACGAAGTATTATACGAGTTTGTATGAAGGATGAAATACCGTATATAAATTCTATATGAATTAGAATACAAGAATAATATATAAACTATATGTATATATATTAACAAATGTTAATGGACTTGGAAAGATTGATAAGAATTAATATAAGTCCAAGTGAATTAAAGGAAGAGGCCCAAAAATTGATTAATGAACAAACTAATGTTTATTAATGCAAAGCCCAAGGATTTATTTAATCCAAGCCCAAGCTAGAGTCCAGTGAATTAATATACCCATGGTGTAAAACCATATTAATACGGTTAATGTGTGATGACCAATATAAGTGGTGATCAAGATAAGTAATGACCAAGTAATGTGGTGACCAAGACTTTGAATTAATGACCAAGTTAAATGAGTAATGACCAAGCAAAGGATGGGTTTTGTGCCTTGCAAGTAATGAATAGTAAGGAGGTGGCTTGAGGAGGTGGGATGGTTTAATGACTAAACTACCCTATCTTTGCAATTTCTATAAATAGAGGAAGCTTACAAGCCATTTTTTAGTTGTTCAAATAATCTAAGACATCACAAAGTGCTTAAGTGTTAGAGAGTTTAAGTCACAAATAAGTTACTTTCGTAAGTAAGAAGAAGAAGAAAGCTACCTTACCAAGACTTCAAAAGAGTAAGATTTCTTCTCAATTATCTTCTATCTCTACCATAATAGGATGATAAGAAAAGTTGGATTAAGAAACATGAATGTGTAAGTAGTGAACTTAAGCCAATTAAGTTGGTAATAAGTCATTTAAGCTAGCATAAGTTATAAACTTATGTGAAAATAATATGAACTTGTAAAGAGTTTATTAAGAGAAATGATATGAATATAAAAGAATTTATATGATCATATGTATCATGTATACCTAAGTTAAGTTATATGTTAAGAACATATAAGAAATGATGTTTAAGAAACTTTAATTGTCATAAGTCATTAACAATGAAATCTTAAGTTGTTTATAATTTGACAAGTTATAAGCTCATGAAGAATAAGTCAAAATCCAACAATGAATATAATTTGTTGTATTAAGTATGTTAGTGTGTTCACATGATGAATGAAGTTCATTTGTAATGTTGAATAAATAATAAGAAGGAAGAATTACTTAATTTTGCACGATTGATTTATAATCGTCCGAATTCGTAAAATTCTCGGAATGGAAGTCAAATTTTGTGTTTGAACTCGGAACCATTGTTTTCCAATGGAGACAAGTCATATTTGGCATTTAAGAGTTGCGGACTTGAAAATGATCGGATTCCGACTTAGAACGAAGAAACGAGCGTTGAACGTTTACGAACGTTTATCGTTTTCGTTAAAAATGAACCAAAGGGTGAATTTTTAGCAAACAAAGTCAAATACATAGAGTACATAATTTGTGAACCGTAGGCTTTCGAACGAGCCAATTCAGACTTATAACGAAGAAGTTATGCGTCCGGGAAGTTCACAAAATTTTAAAACTGAAATTATTTTACGGTGAATGAGTTGGTGCCGCCATGGCCAACCCTAAACAAAATGAGCAGCAGCATGATATGAATAATAATTCAAGCACACTGCAAGAGTTCACCGTAGCGCAAACTATAGTACATATGGAGGCGCCGCAGTGCCATGAATAGTACAAAAAACCTCTGGAGAGTGGCGCCACCAAACCAAATAAGTAAGGACTCAACATGTGGCCAAGTCGAGGACAATGATATTATGAGCTCATGCATGTGCATGACGAGATGTAGGTATAAAATCGAGCCACAGTCACTAGTCTCAAAACAAAGATAGTAATGAAGGTTTCTAAGTACAAAGAGAAGAAAACCTAATTGATTTAAAAGTAAACATAACTTAAGGAAGGTAATATAACATTGTTTAAACTTTGTTAAACCTTAAGGAATGTAATGTAAAGGTCGAGATAACCTAGTCGAATATAAATGGAAGGGTAATGATAAACTGGAACGAATAGTAACTGTATCTAATACACAATTACATTGAAATGAAGGGTATGATATAGTCATATACATACTTGATTATATGTGACCTAATGTAAGGCATTATATGATCATGTATTATAGAGACTTGAACGACTTGAACATAAAATTAATTTACCGTAGCAGACGCTAAAGGCAAGTATTCTAACTCTTGTCTCAGTTCAATCTGAACAAGTTTTTGAGGTTCATGTATTCTTTCGCATGAAGTGAGGTATGTTGAAGTTGAAGCCAATTCCTTTGGCTAGACTTGATGTATTGATAATCTATTAATGTATTATCAAATGTTGCTATCTTTTGTCAACAACTTGATATGGATTTCAAAAGAAGACTGAAATGTTAAACAAATGTTTTGTCGGTAAAACGACAGGCACGTGAGGTTGCCAAATGCTTAAACGTGCATACGTTTAATGGATGTAGTGTTGATCAACATAGAGTACAATAGGCTGATCACCTAGAAGTGCTCATAAGTGATATCGGGCTTACGGACTTGTTTTTGAGTTGTCCTTTTTCCAACAAAGAATGAATACTCGAGGTCTTTGACAGGAGTGAATGTTTTAGTAAATATGGTTGTTATTGTAAAACATTTTGAAAGAAAAGATGAAGTGCTATTTTGAATTATCAATAGTAATTCATAACTATTGTTCAGTTATTGAAGATATACGATTTGTATGTGTCAGGCATGTTGTTATTAAATTGTTATACTTGCTGAGCTAGTTATGCTCACTCTTGCTTGAACCATATGAATGCAACTAAGACTAAACGTCCCGAAGGATCGAAAAAGGATAAGGGAAAAGCTAAGGCAGATTACTAAGATGTCTTGTAATAATATTGATCTATTGTTGTAATGTAACTGATATTATGACAAAGAACCTTTGTAACGGGTAGAGAACTTGGGAAATGTAAATATTACTTTAAATATATAGAAGTTATGTTCGTTCTTTGAGACTTTTCAATTGAATGAATGTATGAATGTTGACAAAGATATAGCACCGGTTATCGGGTTGGAAGATACCCGGATTTGGGGGCGCCACAAGTTTCAGAGATTAAAGCCTAGGTTATAAAACTTAAGGGGGAAAGTAGAACCTTAAGTCATAACCTTAAGAAAGAATAAAGAAGTAAAAGATGGAAATTAACCCTATAAAAATGCATTATATTATGTTATGTATTTCTATTATTTACTGACGTGTACTAATCAAACTATATTGTTTTATTATAGATGTTAGGAGAAAATGATATGTATAGAGATATACATGTAGTGAGCGAGGATTCAGTTAATCGGGTAGAGATACTACCAAATCCCGTAGCAGTAGAACCAGAGTTGGTGACTATCGAGTCGGGAGACTCAGACGATTTAGACTACATGTCTATATTTGATGGCATGCTAGAGGAGGAGGTGGACGTGATGTCCTTTGACCAGGTTCCACCTACAGAGGACCAGGTTCCACCTACAGAGGAAATGTCTACGGGGTATCATCAGTTGAAGGTTAGGAAGGAAGATGAACCAAAGACTGCATTCAGGACTCTTTATGGTCATTACAAGTTTCTGGTGATGTCATTTGGGTTGACGAATGCACCTGCGAGATTTATGGATATGATGAACAGAGTGTTAAAACTATATTTGGACAAGTTTGTCGTGGTGTTTATCGATGATATTCTAGTCTATTCTAAGACGCCAGAAGATCATGTCGAACACATAAGGTTAGTGTTGGAGACATTAAGGAAGGAGAAGTTATATGCGAAATTCACCAAATGTGAATTTTGGCTGGAAAAGGTGCAGTTTTTAGGTCATGTCATTGACCAAGAGGGGATTTCAATGGATCCAGTGAAGGTGGAAGCAGTAATGAATTGGGAACAACCGAAAATGCCGACTGAGGTGTGGAGTTTCCTAGGGTTAGCAGGGTACTATCGAAGATTTATCCAAGATTTTTTGAAGATAGCTACCTCGTTGACTAATTTAATAAGGAAGACGGTGAAATACGTATGGACGGATAAATGTGAAGACAATTTTCAAGAACTGAAGAAGAGATTAAGTGAAGCTCCTGTTTTGTCATTGCCAGATGACACAGGAAATTTTGTAGTGTATAGTGATGCTTCACATAGAGGACTTGGTTGTGTGCTTATGCAGCATGGCAAAGTTAGTGCGTATGCATCCCGACAATTGAAGGATTATGAGAAAGTTTATCCTACTCATGATCTGGAACTGGCCGCGGTAGTGTTTGCCTTAAAGATATGGAGACATTATCGTTATGGGGAAAAATGTGAGATATATACGGACCATAAAAGTCTAAAGTATATCTTCACTCAGAAGGAATTGAATATGAGACAGAGAAGATGGATGGAGTTGATAAAGGATTATGATTGTGAAATCCTGTATCACCCTGGAAAGGCCAATGTAGTTGCCGATGCCTTAAGCAGGAAGGTTCGGGAAAAGTTGTCTATGTTAACGGCTCAAAATGAGTTAATAACAGAGATGGCTAGGATGGAAATAGAAGTGAAGATGCCTAGTGATTCGGGGAAGTTACTCTTTTCGACGGAGATGCAATCTACCATCGTAGAAAGAGTCAAGGAGGTACAACTCAAGACGGATGAGTGTAACCAAATGAAGAAGCGGTTATCCGAGAAGGAAGATGTTAAGTATACTCTTGATAATGAGGGATTATTAAGATTTGAGGGAAGAATTTGGGTTCCGAATGAGACAGAATTAAAGGAGAAAGTATTACAAGAAGCTCATAGGTTGAGGTACTCGATACATCCTGGAAGCACTAAGATGTGTCAAGACCTTCGACAGAGTTTTTGGTGGCCAAACATGAAGGGAGAAATAACAGAGTATGTGAGTAGGTGCTTAACTTGTCAAAAAGTTAAGGCCGAACATCAACGACCCAGTGGTTTATTACAGTCATTGGAGATTCCAGAATGGAAGTGGGAGCATATCACGATGGACTTCGTGGTGGGACTTCCGACGAAGTAAAAAGGGTACGATTCGATTTGGGTAATAGTGGACCGGTTGACGAAGTCGGCTCACTTTTTGCCAATTAGGGTCAAGTATAACTTAGACCAGTTAGCTAAACTTTATGTTAAGGAAATCATTTCCAGACATGGAGTATCGGTATCGATTGTGTCAGATCGTGATCCACGATTCACATCGAACTTTTGGTAGAGTTTGCAAGAGAAGTTGGGAACACAGCTGAGGTTAAGCACAGCTTATCATCCACAAACTGATGGGCAGAGCTAAAGAACAATTTAGACGCTTGAAGACATGTTGAGGTCTTACGTCATGGATTTCAAGGGTAGTTGGGATGATCACCTACCACTAGTAGAGTTTGCATATAACAACAGTTATCATGCAAGCATAGGCATGCCGCCGTACGAAGCTTTGTATGGAAGGAAGTGCAGAACACCTTTGTGTTGGGATGAGGTGGGAGAACCCCGGATGGTAGGACCAGAATTGGTGCAGCAGACAACGGATGTGATAAAGTTAATTCAGATGCGTCTCGTCACAGCTCAGGACAGACAGAAGAAGTATGTGGACTCACATAGACTAAATCGAGAGTTTGAGGTGGGCTCGTATGTGTTTCTAAAGGTATCTCCCTGGAAAGGAAAGATACGCTTTGGAAAGAAAGGAAAGTTAAGTCCAAGGTTTATAGGACCTTTTGAGGTGTTAAAACGGGTGGGAGAGGTAGCGTATATGATAGCATTACCTCCAGACCTAGAACGAATACATAACGTGTTTCACGTATCTGTATTATGTCCATATAAGTCGGACTATAAGCATGTAATCGAGTATGAGCCGATTCATATCAAGAAAAATTTATCATATAAAGAGTCGCCGATGCAGATCATTGATAGGAAGGAACAAGTTCTGAGGAACAAGGTAATACCATCATTGAAGGTATTATGGAAGAACCACGATGCTGAAGAAGCAACGTGGGAACTAGAAGAAAAGATGAAGAAAAAATTTCCTCATCTATTTGATTAAAGTAAGACGAGATTCTGGGGACAAAATCTTTATAAGGGGGGAAGAATGTAACGACTGAGAAATTCGGATCTTATTGTAAAATGATTTTATTAAATTAAATAATAATAAAATCATATTCCTTGTGTTATCAAGACGATTGTCATTATATAACCTATTGATTTTAGAATGTCGTAGTATTTGAGCTACGTGGATGAATTAAAGTGTTTGAATTTCCAAGACGAAAATAAAAGTTTTTTGAGAAATTTTTTGAAAAACATTATTCATAGGTATTTGCTCGGGATATAATTTTGAGTTTCCGAGAAATACGTAATGATGGAATAACAAGGTAAGATGGATTATGTAATAAAAATCTAGTTATGGAAAATGTAATAATTAAACATGGACTTAATTTATAAACGCGTTAAGTAAAGCGAAGTGTTAAGGAATAAGTAATAATTGTATGATACTTGGTATTGTACAAGAGTAATGAAAATAAGTATAATACGAAGTATTATACGAGTTTGTATGAAGGATGAAATACCGTATATAAATTCTATATGAATTAGAATACAAGAATAATATATAAACTATATGTATATATATTAAGGAATATTAATGGACTTGGAAAGATTGATAAGAATTAATATAAGTCCAAGTGAATTAAAGGAAGAGGCCCAAAAATTGATTAATGAACAAACTAGTGTTTATTAATGCAAAGCCCAAGTATTTATTTAATCCAAGCCCAAGCTAGAGTCCAATGAATTAATATACCCATGGGGCAAAACCATATTAATATGGTTAATGTGTGATGACAAATATAAGTGGTGATCAAGATAAGTAATGACCAAGTAATGTGGTGACCAAGACTTTGAATAAGTAAAATGAGTAATGACCAAGCAAAGGATGGGTTTTGTGCCTTGCAAGTAATGAATAGTAAGGAGGTGGCTTGAGGAGGTGGGATGGTTTAATGACTAAACTACCCTATCTTTGCAATTTCTATAAATAGAGGAAGCTTACAAGCCATTTGTTGGTTGTTCAAATAATCTATGACATCACAAAGTGCTTAAGTGTTAGAGAGTTTAAGTCACAAATAAGTTACTTCCATAAGTAAGAAGAAGAAGAAAGCTACCTTACCAAGACTTCAAAATAGTGAGATTTCTTCTCAATTATCTTCTATCTCTACCATGATAGGATGATAAGAAAAGTTGGATTAAGAAACATGAATGAGTAAGTAGTGAACTTAAGCCAATTAAGTTGGTAATAAGTCATTTAAGCTAGCATAAGTTATAAACTTATGTGAAAATAATATGAACTTGTAAAGAGTTTATTAAGAGAAATGATATGAATATAAAAGAATTTATTTGATCATATGTATCATGTATACCTAAGTTAAGTTATATGTTAAGAACATATAAGAAATGATGTTTAAGAAACTTTAATTGTCATAAGTCATTAACAATGAAATCTTAAGTAGTTTATAATTTGACAAGTTATAAGCTCATGAAGAATAAGTCAAAATCCAACAATGAATATAATTTGTTGTATTAAGTATCTTAGTGTGTTCACATGATGAATGAAGTTCATTTGTAATGTTGAATAAATCATAAGAAGGACGAATTGCCGGAATTTGCACGATTGGACGATAATCGTCGAATTAGTAAAATTCTCGAAATGGAAGTCAAATTTTGTGTTTGAACTCAGAACCATTGTTTTCCAATGGAGACAAGTCATATTTGGCATTTAAGAGTTGCGGACTCGAAAATGACTGGATTCTGACTTAGAACGAAGAAACGAGCATTGAACGTTTACGAACGTTTATCGTTTTCGTTAAAAATGAACCAAAGGGTGAATTTTTAGCAAACAAAGTCAAATAGATAAAATTCTTGCATAAACGCATAGAGTACATAATTTGTGAATCATAAGCTTTTGAACGAGCCAATCCAGACTTATAACGAAGAAGTTATGCGTCCGGGAAGTTCACAAAATTTCAAAACTGAAATTGTTTTACGGTGCAGAGTTGGTCAGCCACTGGCCAACCCTAGTAAAATGAGCCAGCCATGCAACAATAACGATGTAGAATCACCTTCCGCAAGAGTTAGCCGCAGCGAAGTGAACTATAGTACATATATGGTGGTATTTCGTGAAACAATACACTCAAAACCTCTCGAGAGTGGCGCCAGCAGCAATACGCCCAATAAGTAAGGACTCATGCCGCAGCATGCAAGTCGTGGACAATGACATTAAGAGCTCGCATCATAGCAATGAAGAAGATGTAGGTATAAAATCAAGCGCGCAGGATGCCGATCTCGAGAACAAAGATAGTAATGAAGGTTTCTAAGTACAAAGAGAAGAAAACCTAATTGATTTAAAAGTAAACATAACTTAAGGAAGGTAATGTAATATTGTTTAAACTTTGTTAAACCTTAAGGAATGTAATTTAAAGGTCGAGATAACCTAGTCGAATATAAATGGAAGGGTAATGATAAACCAGAACGAATAGTAACTGAATCTAATACACAATTAGATTGCAATGAAGGGTATGATATAGTCATATACATACTTGATTATATGTGACCTAATGTAAGGCATTATGTGATCATGTATTGTTGAGACTTGAACGACTTGAACATAAAGTTAATTTACCGTAGCAGACACTAAAGGCAAGTATTCTAAATCTTGTCTCAGTTCAATCTGAACAAGTTTTTGAGGTTCATGCATTCTTTCGCATGAAGTGAGGTATGTTGAAGTTGAAGCCAATTCCTTTGGCTAGACTTGATGTATTGATAATCTACTCATGTATTATCAAATGTTGCTATCTTTTGTCAACTACTTGATATGGTTTTCAAAAGAAGACTAAAATGTTAAACAAATGTTTTGTCGATAAAATGACAGGCACGTGAGGTTGCCAAATGCTTAAACGTGCATACGTTTAATGGATGTAGTGTTGATCAACAAAGAGTACAATAAGCTGATCACCTAGAAGTGCTCGTAAGTGATATCGGGCTTACGGACTTGTTTCCGGGTTATCCTTTTTCCAACAAAGAATGAATACTCGAGGTCTTTGACAGGAGTGAATGTTTTACTAAATATGGTTGTTATTGTAAAACATTTTGAAAGAAAAGATGAAGTGCTATTTTGAATTATCAATAGTAATTCATAACTATTGTTCAGTTATTGAAGATATACGATTTGTATGTGTCAGGCATGTTGTTATTAAATTGTTATACTTGCTGAGCTAGTTATGCTCACTCTTGCTTGAACCATATGAATGCAGCTAAGACTAAATGTCCCGAAGGATCGAAAAAGGATAAGGGAAAAGCTAAGGCAGATTACTAAGCTATCCTGTAATAGTATAGATCTATTGTTGTAATGTAACTAATATTGTGACAAAGAACCTTTGTAACGGGTATAAAACTTTGGAAATATAAATATTACTTTAAATATATAGAAGTTATGTTCGTTCTTTGAGACTTTTCAATTGAATGAATGTATGAATGTTGTATAGTATAGCACCATCTGTCGGGTTGGAAGATACCCGGATTTGGGGGCGCTACATACGATTCCTATGTTTTAAGCTTGCTTTTAAAAATGAAATTATTGTACTTGCTGAGCTTGTTATGCTCACACTTGTTTGAACCATATGATTGCAGCTTATACGATATGACTAAAGGATTCGATAAGGAAAAATTGAAGGCTAAAGTGAACTTGTAGCGTACCTATGTAATAGTATAGGTTTGTAATGAATATATTTGATATTATGACAAGAACAAATGTAACGGTTATAAAGAACTTGGGGAATGGTAGTATTGTTTTGGAATATATATAAGATAGATTCGTTCTTTGAGGCTTTTTCAATTGAATGTTTGTGTGAACTGTAGCACCGTGGAGCACCATCTGTCGGGTTGAAAGAGACCCAAATTTGGGGTCATCACAGAATTTGATCGGGAAAAAATGGCAGGAAGATTTTTCCATGTTTCTTCTCGAATCATGGGAGGAAATGGCATCGCTTCCTGCTTCGTCACTCCTCTATTCGCCTCATCTCCCAAGATGGGCCTCCCAGTTAGCAAACACATCGTCCCCCCAATAAACTGTAGAATCTTTTTCACCTTAAATCACATACTTCAAACTTAATTATATAGTGTTTGTATGCTTATATGATTTAAATGATTTCTTTGGTATTATTCCTAGTTTTCGTTTGAATTTGCTACCCCAATTACAAAACCCTAACAAAGTTATGTCTATTATTCGGCTTGCTCTCAGCTTTCTATAAATGACGAGCTAACTTGGGACAATGGGACTGCATTCCCTGAACCATGAATCGATCGTATTGCAGATACAGTCGGGAAGGTGAATTTCTTCACTTAATTTGACTTTTTGTTCTATTGGGGAATCAAAGATTCCAGCTTTATAATGGTTCTGTAATTTTAATTTGAATGTTTGATTTTTACTAATTAATTCTTTTTTCCCTCAGTATAAAGCATTGACTTGGTTGTGTGGCATTTTGAATTTTTTTGCATCACTTGGACTAATGGCTGTTTGGAATGATAAAGCCTCTAAGATACCATTTGTATGTCAATTTTCCACCCTAACTGATTTCTTTTATTTTCTGAACTACTTTAGTATTTTTCCTATGATATAGCCTGCTTGTGAATTTTGTGGAAGGGCCTTAGTATCTAACCTGAAAAAATTATACATTAAATCATTTCAATCATTTTCCATATAAAGATATCACTGCAAGTAACTTAATGACAAACAGTGGTTTAATTATACTCTATGCTTGCTTTATGTCGATTCATGATTATTGATGCAGATTTTTGGTAAACTTTCCGTATGTCTCTATGTTTGTTTTGTTGAGAGAGAAGAAAAAACTCTTAACTTTGTAACCATATATATCCAGTGATGTAAAACTCCAACTTCTGTTCACTGTCGTGGAGAGTTAGTAAGTCAAATGCTTGGTTATGTAACAATTGAGATGAACATTACTGAACCTATCCTTACTAGCCTGAAGTTAATGAGTCATTGAGTCTTCGCTGAATGCGTTGTTGTATTCAATGAATCAATTTAGCAGTTATGCCCCTCTCATCTTCTAGGTAAATGCTAGCGACATTCGTGGAAAGGCTGATGGCAAAATTGAAAAAGGAATTGGTGGAAGTACTGCAAATTCTATCAAGGAATTTGTTAGTAACGAAGCCTTGACTGTTAATATGGATCAGTTAGTTTTTATCAAGTTTGTTTAACACATACAGTATGATTCCTTGTGAAATGTGAATATATAATATCAAATCCAGCTAATACAAATATATCAACTCAAAGCATCAAAAGACTGTGCTGATTATGGATGATGTTGATTGAATGTCTGCTGGAAATAGATGTGGAGTGGCTGATCTTATTGCTAGCATCAAGATCTCAAAAATTCCAATCATATGCATTTGCAATGACAGATACAGTCAAAAACTAAAGAGTCTTGTGAACTACTACTTACTTCTTAGTTTCCGAAAACCTACAAAGCAGCAGGTCCTTTTCATACTTTATATATATTAGTTTACCTTCATAACTAATGTTACTTTTATTTATTGATTTACTTTTAAATTCAAAAGGTATATGGAATGTTATATAATCTTCTTCGTAGTAGAGTCTAATTTCAAGACTTGGTTCTAAAAATGAGTTTCTATTGTAAATGCTTGCGTCTTTATGATGGCAGTTGAAATATTTCAATCTCACCTCTGTGAAAAAACGAGTTTGTGTGTGTGTGTATTAATGGAGTTTCAGCTCCCTCATGCAGCCTTAAAAATATATATGCTAGCAAAGTCTTGATTCTTAGTACTATAACATTTTCTTGCTCTGTACCGGTTGATACTACTTTTTTAATGCAGTTGCTCTTCTTCTATGCTAAGAAAACATTTTGAATAATTTTGTTTGATGTTAAGTTTGTGTTTGCTTCATGTTTTAATTTTCACTTTTCAACTACATAGAGAATTTCTGTGCACAAAGAAGTTGTCACTATGATTTATTGGACACATTAACTTGGTTTGGGGTGGTGTTTTTTCTAAAGGAGCTGGCTTTTGGTTTTGTTTGTAATTTTGACTTTTTTTAAAAACCTATATCCTTTTTTATCAAGTTAAAAAAAGGAAAAGGAAAAAAAAAAGAATTCTACATGATTAAGCTGTAGCTGAAAAGTAACCATTGCCATTTTTGTTTTATATGTGTGATCATAAGATTATTGAAGTTACTGATAAACAATTCCTGTTTTGCCTTGCCCCCCCCAACCAAAAGATAAACAAAAAAAATACAGAAAAAAAGGGACTCCTAGTTTACTGTGTTTGAGAGATACTGCATAATATTTGATTAGTAACAGAATGGGTTTGTTTTGTGATAGATGGCAAAGAGGTTGATACAAATTGAAAATGCACAAGGTCTTCAAGTTAATGAGGTAAATGTTCTGATTGAAAGTATTATATGAGTCAATTCAAATTTGGTGGCGTTTTTTAGTAATGGCTAAATAAGGTTCCTTTTGACTTCTGAGGTAGTACAACAATATGATGTAGTCAACAACCAATAAATAGACCTGTGCTCTGCCAATAATCTTTTCTTTTAAGTAGGACATTCTTTTCCTTTGAGGTAATTTACTACGATAGGCTCTGCACAACTTCAAGATAATGTCCTATGGGTGTAAATGAGGTTTGATTTGTTCAGGAATCATTTTTTGAAGTTTTCCCCTCATCTCTATGTAACTCGATATTTCTTTTCTTTTTTACTTTTACGAGTCTCGCCTTTTCTATTTTACGTTCAAGTAAAATAGTTGATTAAATGTAAATGTTGAAATCTGGTATCAATTTTCTTAGATTGCACTTGAAGAACTTGCAGAAAGAGTTAATGGAGATATGTACGTGGTTCTGAACCAGTTGCAGTATATGAGCCTCTCCATGTCAGTCATTAAATATGAAGACAAAAGACAACGTTTCTAAGCAGTTCAAAGGATGAAGATATTTCCCCTTTTTACTGTGGCAGTTGATAAGTATGACGGGCATCAGTCTCATTTTTTATTTATCCACATAGCTGCTCTATACAATTTCAATTTAATTTCCAAGGAGGTTTCAGTAGATTCATATCAACATGGATGCCCTTTTCATTTCTCTGCTCACCTTTCCCCTTTTCCTTTACTAGTTATATTACGTGTTCATAAATTGCATTTTGAAGATAAGGATGACTAATACATGTTCATATGTTTTCCTGGCCAGAAATACATCATTGTCTTGATTTAGAAATTGTTGAGGGTGACCTGGAGCTCCAGGCTGCCCTATTCATTTTCCCCTTTTCCTTTACTAGTTATGTTATGTGTTCAAATGCTGTATTAGTTTCATATGGTTATAACTACAACATGTTATGTTTCCCGGCCAGAATTACATCCTTGTCGTTATTTAACAATTGCTGAGGCTGAACTTGAGTTTCAGCGTTTGTAGACTCTAAGGCCTAAGAAAATGTTTCTTGCTCAATGAAATAATGCATGCTTAAATCTCACATTGTACCTATGCAGTGGTGTAACTTAGTAGTTTCAGCTTCTAAGGTCGCATCTCATATCGTCTCAGAAGACAGCTCCTCGTGTAGACTAGGATCTGATTGTGTACATAATACTAAATAACTACTGAACAATTGGTAGTTTATTGTTCCATTGTGGCAGTGAGATCCTTTAGACCTGCAACCTGATGTAAAGTTTATGTAAATTTAAAATCACATTTTTATGGTCTGTTTTCAGTAACTATGATTGCGAATATATTCTTTTTTTGTAATTACTAGTTGTGCCATTCAAGTGAGTAACTAGTTGAAAGCTTACTAGTCTAAGCATGAAATTCTTACTTTTTTTTTGCCAATGAGGTGCAAACAGTTTCAAATTGATGGCTCGGAAGCCTGCCTCTGTAAAATGTTTCCACTGGTACTACTTTATGATAAAGCCTGGGATATATTGCGTAATTCTTTATATGGAATCACATGATATATTTTTTACCTTTAACTAATATGCCTTTAGTTTTGACCTTGATAACTGTGGTGCAAAGTAATAACATGTATTTATGGTTTTGTATAGGTATTTTACCAGGACAAATCTATTTATGAAGCTGTAGAGAATGCATTTATTACAATTTATCTAAGGAAGAACCCAACAGAAACTGCTAAAAATCTTCTGAATCTTGCTACAGATTCAAACATTGGAGATCTTGCAGCTTTGGAGTTTATAGTTGCTGCCTTGGTATCTAAAGGTGACATTAGTAGTAATATGGTATGCTTCTTTTCTATAACTGAGTGATATATTTGACAACTTAGTTGAATATTTCTATTCTATTCTGACATTGAGCGATAAAGTTAGGTCAGTTTCAACCAGTTACTGTAGTGATTAGAATAGTCCTATTAGTTGTAGTCATCATTTCTACTAGTTACAAATATAAAATTTTTATAATTAAAAGTTGACTACCATAACTGATAACTATGAAATGGCTACTTATTTGACTTTTTGACTTTTGATCTCTTTGTAATTTATTTGATTGGGGGTCTCTTTGTTGTTCTAATTTGATCTGGTTTGTATGGTGGTTGGGTCTGCTGCTGCAATGTTTTTTTGAAACTAGGTTTGGCAGGGTCTGTTTTGCTGTTGTATGGCTACTTTGTTGCTAGGCTGTTAGTGCAGATAAATCTCTATCTCTATTGTTTGTTTGTTAGGTTGCTCTATGTCTGCTGCACTTTTTGTCTCTGTTTGGCTGCTTGTCTGTTAGGCTGCATTGTCTCTGTTATGCTGCTGTATCGCTTTTGTCTGCGCTGTTTGACTATGCGGGTTGTCTGGCTGCTTTGCTGCTGGATTGCTGATTTTGTTGCTGGACTGGATTGTTGGTTTTGTGGATGTCTGCTGCTGTCACTATCAAATAGCCTCTTGGTTTTGGACTACTGGTATACTTTTGTATTTGCTCCTGGGTCTGTGATGTATAGTCTTGCCTTGTAGGGGTGTTCAAACCGGTCGGTTTATTTTGTTTTTAGGGAAACCGAACCGGTTCAAATCGGTCGGTTCGGTGCAAAGCTAAACCGATTCGGTACCGGTACAAAAAACTGGTACATACCGAATTTTCGGTTCCGAATTCGGTAGAGTGTTTGGGTTGATCGGTAAATTCCGAACCGAACCGGTTGTACCGGTTTTTTAAATAATATATTAAAAAATAAAAAATAACTTGAAAAACCAATTCTTTAAGACTTTTTTGTCTAACCATAAAAAATTAACTTAAAAGTCTCCTCTATTTATATAATAGAGATAAGACAAGAGATGACATACTAGAAAATGTGGGATGTATTAAAAAAATAACTTACTTCTTTGTCTAACCATGTAAAATTAACTTGAAAGTCTCCTCTATTTATAGAATAGAGGTGAGATAAGAGATGGCATACTAGACAATATGGGATGTATTTGAAGTCCTTAGTATTTGGTTGTCTCCAAGTCTCCAAGTCCAATATTGGCTAAATTAGTAAAATTTTAAAGAAATTTTCCTTATAATTTGATTACCATGTAATAATGAATTTAAGATAACAAGTAATCAAAAAATTATTACTTATTAATATTAAATTAATATTTAGATGTAAATACCAACTTGACCCTTGTTAATGAAACTTATGGCACCATCTCACATAACTTGTTTCTAAGTCCCACATTGAAGAAAGTTTTCTTTATAAAAACACTACAAAGTGAAGCCTTTACTATTTAGTTGAGAATTGATTACCATTTAATAATGAATTCAAGATAACAAGTAATCAAAATATAATTACTTAATATAGGGATGTAAATACCAACTTAAAAATCACATAAGGGAGCTTATGGCACCATCTTACATAACTTGTTTCTAAATTTTCCTTATAAAATGATTACATGTAATAATGATTCAAGATAACACGTAATCAAATTATTATTATTTAATATATGGATGTAAATTTAATATTGGAATGTAAATACCAACTTAGACTATCATCAAATCTGACACTAATGAATGCCAAGAAAATCACATAACATAAGGGAACTTATGGCACTATCTTACATAACTTGTTTCTAAACTACCAAGTGAAATCTTAATAGTCAAGTCCCACATTGGTTTACTTATAAAAGTCTAAGGAAGTTTTCCTTATAAAAAGACTTCCAAGTAAAACCTTAATAGCCAAGTGCCCAAGTCCCACATTGGTTCACTTATCAAAGTTTAAGGAAGTTTTCCTTATAAAAAATCTATTAAGTATCATATGAGACCTTAATAACCAAGTCCCACATTGGTTCACTTATCAAAGTCTAAGGAAGTTTACCTTATAAAAATACTACCAAGTGAGATTTTAATAGCTAAGTCCCACATGGGTTATTTTATAAAAGTCTAAGGAAGTTTTCCTTTTAAAAGACTATCAAGTGAAATTTTCCTTGAGATTTTAATAGCCAAGTCCCACATTGGTTATTTTGTAAGAGTCTAAGGAAGTTTTTCTTATAAAAAGACTTCCAAGTCTTATATTTTTTTATTGGGCCGAATTTTAGCTTGAAAAAGGTGAGTTTGGTACAAGTCATGGGCTACTTTACCTTTAGCCGAATTTTGGCTAAAAAACAAGTCTTGGGCTGCTCTTTCTTGGGCCGATTTTTGTTTAAAATTGGACTGAGTTTTTATTTAAATTTGGGGCCGGTTATAGCAAGGTAAAAATCAGAACCGAACTGGAACCGAACTGGCTAATCGGTTCGGTATACCGGTTCAACCGGTTATGGTATCGGTATCTTATTTTGGGGACTTTCGGTATTCGGTCTAGTTCGGTTCGGTCCAGTCCGGTTCTTTACCGATGAACATCCCTATTGCCTTGTGCTTATTTGTATCATGCTTGATGTTTAGCCTTGTGCTTCTGCTATATTTTTCTCATCATAGGGCATGTCATATGATGGTTATGGTAATTTGGTCTGGGGCATGCCCCTTGAAATTTGTACATTCTATCTTTTTTTAATATAGTTTAAAATTAGGAAAAAAAAAGGATGGCATTTATATGAACTTGAAATACTAAATTTAATATATATTATAGTAATTAATAATAATAATAATAATAAATATGAAATCACTAATTTGAAAATTAATTATAATTTGCAATGAATTTTGGTTATTTATCAATTAATTTTTTATTTACAAATTTATAATTTGTGGAGGATTTTACTTGAGAAATGGACATTAATGAAGGATTACTTCCCTCACTAATTTTTTTTTTGTTAATTAGTTAGTCATCAATGAAGGATATTTTCCCTTCACTAATTTGAAGATACATTCTCAATTTATAATTAGAGAAGGATAACTTTCTCTCGTTAAATAAATTTTTTCTTCACCATATATTATTTGTGAGGGAATAAAGTTATTCACTAATTTCAAATAGTCCTTTTTAAAATATTATTTGTGAAGGAAACCAATCTTTCACTAAATAACAATATTCCATTACTAAATACAATTTGTGAATAAAAAAGTTATTCACAATATATCCTTCACAAAAAACATTTAGTTACTACTTAGTGAAGGATACCCAATTGCGAGGAGGTCTAATGCGAGCACTCGCGTGAAGGAAATATTTCTTCGCAATAAATCATTTGTGATTGATATAAGGCCTCTAGTGAAGGATTTGTCCTTCACTAGAGGCTATTTTTGGTGTAGTGTACGTTCTCTTTACCAGGATGGTATTGAATGGTATGATTATAATCTTTCAACAAGCTTCGAATGACGTCGTTCTTGGCGCATGTTGAGTTCCTTTTGGGTGAAGAAATATTTGAGGCTTTTATGATTTGTAAAGATCTCCACTTTCTCCCCATACAAGTAATGCCTCCAAATTTTAAGTGTGAAGATAAAGAATTGCCAACTCTAGATCATGAGTAGGATAATTCCTCTCATATTCTTTGAGTTCTTAGAGAGGCATAAAGGCTATGACTTTCCCATGTTGCATGAGAACACATCCTAACCCTTTGCCCAAAGTATCATTATAGATGACAAATCCTCCGAGCGGATGGTATTGTGTCGAGCAGTCTTTGAAATGAGTCTCCTCTTGAGTTCTTGAAAACTCTTCTCACATTCCACGCTCGAACCGAATTTTTTATCTTTCCGAGTCAGCTGAGTTAAAGGAGTAGCGATTTGAGAAAACCCTTCTACGAATCTCTGATAATAACCAGCTAAGCCGAGAAAGCTACGTACTTCGGTCACTGATTTAGGTTGCACCCAGCTTTGAATAGCTTCAATCTTTGCCGGGTCAACAGATATTCCGTGACTTGATACTACGTGCCCAAGGAATGTTACATCCTCAAGCCAGAACTTGCAATTCTTCAACTTGGCATAAAGCTTTTTTTCAGGAAGCTTTTGGAGTATCAGCCTCAAGTGTTGCTCATGATCTTCACGACTTTTGGAATATATGAGGATGTCATCAATAAAGACGACCACAAAGTTATCCAAATATTCCTTGAATACTCGGTTCATCATATCCGTGAAGGCAGCAGGAGCATTAGTCAATCCAAAAGACATGACTAGGAATTCATAATGCCCGTACTGAGTTCTGAAAGTCATCTTTGGAATGTCATCGGTTCTAATCTTTAACTGATGATATCCGGAACGAAGATCGATCTTTGAAAAGAATTTGGCGCCTTGCAACTGGTCAAACAGGTCATCAATACGTGGCAATGGGTACCTATTCTTGATGGTGACATGATTCAACTCCCAATAATCTCTATAAAGTCGCATACTCCCATCTTTCTTCTTCACGAATAGAATAGGAACACCCCAAGAGAGCGTCTTAGGGACGCCAATGAAACCGATGTCTAACAACTCCTACAGTTGGGTCTTTAACTCCTGAAGTTCAATAGGAGCCATTCGATATGGGGCTTTGGAAAGGGGTTTTGTACCGGGTTCAAGGTCGATAGAAAATTCAATTTCACGCTCTGGGGGTAGGCCAGGAAGTTCTTCAAGGAATACATCAGGAAATTTATTAACAATAGAAATATCATTTAAATCTGACGTATTTTTGTTTAAATTTGTGACATGAGCTAAGAAAGCTTGACATCTGTTTTTCAATAAACGAATAACTTTATGGCTTGAGATGATAGTGACTGATTTTAATGGTTTGGTTGCTTGAATTCGCATAATAGGTTGGTTAGGAATATGAAAGCTAACAACCTTACGAAAATAATCAATTTTTGCATGATGAGTGGTTAACCAATCAATCACTAGAATCATGTCAAATGCAAGTATTTTCAATGAAATAAGATCGATAGGTAATGTGAGGGTACCGATTTGAAACAAACAAGACTTATAAACGGTGGATGTAATGAAGGTTTCTCCCAATGGAGTTTCCACAGATAAGTCACAGTCTAATTTCTCCGAATTCAAATTTAAACGTTGAGCGCAAGTAGGAGAAATAAAAGAATGGGTAGAACCAGTATCAAATAAGGTATAGACTTCGCTAGAGTTTATGATAAGCTTACCCGTGATGACCTCGTTCGGGTTCCTTGCTTTCTGGGAGGTCACAACAAACGCTCTCCTTGAACTCTTCTGGTTTGACTTATGCGGGATGACATTTTGTGTCATTTGTTCCAAGCGGACTTGGTTTCCCAAAGACAACAAAATCTAGCTAGGTGACCTTCTCTTAAACAATGTGTCCCTCCCCGTATTTGAAGCATATGAAAGGTGGTCGTTCTCCTTCCTTAACAATGGGTACTGATGCTGATGTCTTTCCATCATTGTTGAATCTCCACTTCTTGAAATGTTCATTCTTATTATCTTGGCCATGATTACCACCGAAGTGGTTACCATTTCTGGCATGGTTATTCCCTCCACGTTTGTTGTCACCGCTTCGATGACTGTTACCACTGGTATTATCATTTTGTCATTTACCGCTTTCTCTTGGTTGGGTTGACTCGTTACCGCGCTCCAATAACTGAGCCCTATTTACAACATCTGAATACAAACACAGTTTATGAGAAATTAGATATTGACGTATCTTGGGTTTTAAACCTCTTAGAAACATCCGCGTCATTCTCTCCTCATTATCAACCAAGTGAGGCGCAAACCGGGACAACTCGAAAAACTTAGCTTCGTACTGCGACATGGTCATATTGTTCTGCTCCAACTTGATGAACTCTACCTCTTTCGTGTGACAAATACTTTCGAAAAAGTCATGTCGTTGAATAGTTCTTGGAACTTCTCCCAAGACATTTTGAATGCGGCAGGTTGAGTACGCTTTACTGATTCCCACCAGTAATCTGCCTCTCCTCGCAACATAAAGGTGGCAAAGGGAACCTTTTGCTCCTCGGAGAATCCCAAGACATCAAATATCTTGGTGATTTGTTTTATCCACGTCTCCGCCTTAAGTGGTTTTGGCTCTCCAATAAATTCTGGTGGTCCCAGCTTCTTGAACTGCTTAACAGTTGCGGTTCGAGAGTTGCCAATGTTTCCACCTGCATTTTGGACATGAGTCTCTCTCGCCTGATGTTGCATGAATTGTAAAAAGCCCCTAAACATTCTGTCGTTCATCGTTTGGTCAGTGTTATTGTTTGCATGAGGATTGTTGCCTTCCTGATGCACATTATCCTGGGTATTGATCTGTGGTGACTCAACGGTCTCCTGTGCTCCATTTCTATTCTTAACATTCTCGGATGTCATTTTCAAATACTGCCACAAAACAAGGGTTAATTGACATACCACATATTATCCCTATACTCTGACCAACCAATTAAATACCTATTAAACTTAGGTAGGTCATACTAGCGAAGGAATTCCCCGTCTCTCCCCTCCTAGTTCTTGTCTCACATCTCAGCCAGGGATCATATCCCTAAGCTTTGATACCAACTGTGACGCCCCCAAAATAGGTATACATCACTCATCTTGAGTCGCCAAATACATGGTACAAAATTCAAATACAACTTAATAATACAACTGTCGTGTAAATTACGACAAAACATAAACTAAGAGTTTTAATATGAATATTGTCTTCTAGACAATATTCAACTCAAATGGAGTCCTCAATACATTTATTATCACACTATTTCATATAATAGTGAGGACTACTAATGCTATCATCTGGACCGTCACTCCGTTCTCTGACTAGTCTCGGCTACGTTCTCATTTCTTGAAGAGGACAATGAAAGCAAAAGGGTTAGCTCAACTAGCCCAGTAAGAAATATTATGACTAAGATAATGCAGAATAATTTATCGTTAGCCTTCAACAGTGTTAAACTGATAAAATATAACAAACATCAAGTTTAATTGCAGTGGAACAAACAATCCATTAGAAGAGTCAAGTAGAGCATAAAATCTACTATCTTCTATGATTTAAAAGGTTTTTCATCACTTTTATCGCTGAGACTCGGCTTCATAAATAAACCACATCATCGAATCACCCCTGCACCACGGCCAAGGATATTTTTTAGTATCACGACCACAAATTATCCATGCACTATGGGCCGAGGATATTCATATATTCATCAATGGTCATGATCATGCCAACAAATGTCCATCAATGCACTACGGGCCAATGAGGACTTTTACCACATCATTTGTAACATTACGGTCATGATTATACCGAATAATCTATGGTCATAATCATACCAAGTCCATCTATGCACTACATGCCACAGATGACTTTCAATATATTATAAACATGAGGATGATGACAATGATATAAGAATTCAATAAAACAAGTTCAAGGATAAATTTTTAAAGATTTATAATTTTATTTATCCAGAAATCAATAACGTCCAAATTGTCAACATGATACTGCTTTGTGGAGTAAAATTCAAGAATAATATTGTCCCAAAAATAATTTGGACCGAAAACGAATCAATTTTTATCACGAATAGTACCCCGTGAATAGTACTTCGGGAATAGTAACCCCGTGAATAGTACTTCGAGAATAGTAATCCCGTGAATAGTACTCCGGTATGAAAAAGTTAAAACTTATCAAGAATGATCAGAATAATATTTCCATGAAAAGATACTGGATGAAGCGCAAATATCAACGATATTCTACAAATTTCATGGAGTATAGAAGCCAAAATTTTAACAAATGAGTATAGAATTCGAAATCAGAAACGAAATAATATTACTTACATACTACAGAGTATGGAAGAAAATATTATTTCAAGCCAATATTGAACAAAAATAACACCTCTTACCTTGAAAAGAAGAGTATTCCAATTGGTATAGCAGAGATATTTTTGAAGAAAACTTTCACTATTTTCTATGCTCAAAGCTTTCTAAAACTCGAAAGAAATACGCTAAATATTATAGAAGAAGAATTCTCTGATTCTGGTGTGATTTTCAATTCTAACTTAAGCGCCTATTTATAGGAAAATACTAGAACGCCATAGGAGACTAAAATAATATAATAATATTAATTCTTTTCTTTTCCTATGAACATGTATTAGACCAATTCAAGCACTCCATTCTTGAACCAAAAATTCAGCACATTTGTCCACCAAAACAAAAGTGGGTCCCACCCATAATTTTAATAAAAATATTTTAATTTCCGAAACTTTAACAATTCATAATAAATAGCCCTTTTATCAAAAAAAATATGAATTTTATGTCCATTCCACACAAAATCAAATTCTCTACAACTTTGCAGAAGAAAGTGTTTCCAAATTCCAAACAGAAAATATCTAAAATCCATATACGGACGTTTTTCAACACCTCTTAAAATTCATAACAAATCATACGTTAATTTTTAATGGTTCAAAATTTGTGGATATATACTCAACTTATATATGTATAACATATCCAAAAATCACAACGATCCAACGGTCGGATCAAAACTATAACTCACACAATAGAGCTTTAAGAACACCGATTTGATTTTTTAATACCTCTAATCCGACAAAATACTGATAAAACACCTCAACATTAATTGCTTCATTTATAACCACATAAAATAAATATTTTCCTATCCATAATTTATGTACACATAAAATAAATATTTTCTTATCATATAAATCAATAATTAATTATTAATAAATAATATTACAGAATCACAATAATGACAACCAGGCCGTTCCCAGGAAAAGAGGGGGATTTGCGATAAGGATTCCTCCTTACTGGCGTGCAATTAGGTGACCAAACCTCTCCTTGACAGAACTTTCTAGACATTGCCAATAATGCTATCTAATAATATTATTCAAATAATATGAATTATTGATCTGATAATGGGAAATACTGTGCAGTGACAATTATTGAAATAACAATAATATAAAATATCAACACAGCAATTATTGAACCAATAAAATAAAATATTAAATAGTAATTACTGTAACAATTATTGAGTAGTGCCTTCTTACATAAGAATCAATAATTCAAAAATAATGTGCAATCTGGTGTCTTCTCTTGTGACAACAACGCAGCATTCTTGTATTTTAACCACCGTGTATTCCAACGGTGTTAACGGTAAAACTTTCGTAGTTATTTTATAAAAGATATTTTTGTCATTTTCTCAATCAACAATAATTACATTGTAGGGTCCACCAATGATTGTGTCGTCGTAAGAATATTCCCTGTTAAAATGAATATTCCCCGACCAATCGAATATTATATAACAACTTGCGTACTTTGCAAAATTTATAAATATTACCCACAACTATAACATTATATCAAATTCAGTCCCTAATATTCAAATATGATATTTATAGAAAATTCATATTTATTCATAAAAGTTAGGGTCTTACAACAACAATGTCCTACAAGAACCAAGGAGGTCCAATCCCGAGTGACTATTACGCAGGGCAACAGATAGAATTTGAAGCTTGAAGACCGAAGGGCATGGTCCCATCTTCCTGACTTCGTACAACCTCTAATCCCATGTCATTGCGTAACTCTTGACAACGGCCGTCCGAAATAGGTGTTACATACCTCAGTCGGATGCCTGGATTGCAATTCTGAATGTTCGAGCAGATATCACAATGCATGCGTGCACGTACTTCGAGACGGCAGGACCCGCGAAGCCCGGGGCACCCCAGGCAACCATAGGTACACTTGCGGCTCCCCCCTCTATAAATAGAGGGCTTGGGGTGGCCATTTTGATAAGAGAAAAGGCGAGGAAGCCATGTCAAATTTGCTCTGTACACACCCTAAACTGAGTGCTTTCTCATTTTAAGCACTTGTGAGCTCACATATAGCTACTATTTTTACCGGCGGGAGCCGAGTGTTCATCCACTTAAAGTTATAGAAGTCTTCTTTGGCAGCTCACTGTAAGCCTTCTTACACACTTAAAAGACTTTCTATTCATCTTTGCACACACTATTCTTCACATTGAGAGTCGTGTTGCGTGTGTATGCCCAGACTTCGGTCCGTGGTTTCATATATATATATATATATATATATATATATGAACTTATTGTCAAACTCTGTTCGTTGAGCCTGGATTTTACATTCATCGTTGAGCCTAGATTTTTTATTCGATGTGTTTACTGCTTTAATATATATATATATATATATATATGTATATGTATATATATATATACATATATCAACTGTTGTCAAACTTTGTTCGATGAGCCTGGATTTTACATCTGGTGCATTTATCGCTTATATATATATACATTATAGTCAGTTACTAACTAGCTCTGATACCATTAGAGGGCGGAAGGGAAAGGTGAGATGAGAAGAACAAGAGAGCGCATACAACACAATTAAATTACTAAAATAAAATAGTTTTATTGAAGATTACTGAAACTATTTACAAGTGCAGGAATTAAAATAACTTACAAGTTTACTAAAACAAAAACATTAGATGAAGAGGGGTTAAGTAGGCTAAACAGCGGTTGAGGCTAAAGATTAGTCAGAGAAGGAGCTCTGAGTCTTTCTAAGTCTGCCTAAAAAAAATGAATTCGATTTCCTTTTATAGAAAGGAAATGAACTGTTACAAGATTAATATTACAATAACTGAGGTAAAGTAAAAGTAAGAAATATTTTACTAAAGTAAAAAGTACAAGTAAAAAACATTTTACTAAAGTAAAAGGAAAAGAAACTGCTTACGGTGGAAAAGCAGACGTCTCTTTTGACTAATGCGACTGGGGGACGGATGCTGTTGATTCTTTGCTTTTGGTGGAAAAGCGAAGATCTTCTTGACTATCTTTAAAAGGGCGGTCTTTGGTGGACCGAGGTCACGGGAGCAGTCTTTGGTGGCCCGAGGCTATGATGGCGGCTGATAACATCAACACACCTTGATTGATTACTACGGGACTCAAGAAAAGAGATCTTGAGCATACTGAAGACTGATCGTGCCAAAGGGATCACAATCACCTTCACCTTCGTCATCAAGATCTTGACTAGAATTTTCTCCTCTGGACTGAGAAGAAACTTTGTCTGATTCTTCGTGTAATTGGTCAAGTCTCATATGAATGGCATCTGTAAGACGCCTTAACTGAGAGTTGGAGTAACTAGAAATAATAGTAACTTCATCAAAAACAGGAGGAACAACTAATTTTTCTTTTGACTTATCAGCTATCTTAGTGACTGTTTTACTGGATGATGCAACGGTAGGGGCTGTGGTAACTGAAGGAGTGGTTACTGGAGGAGTCAATAAAGGAGAAGGCAAAAATTCTTTCTGAACTTGGCCAACTATTCTATCAACACCGAATTTATCCCACCATTTAACGAAAATACGGTGAGAGACATGAGAAATAGGGGAAAGACAAGTCTGAGCTGTCCGAATACCTATGGACGACGGAGACTGAAATAATGTGACTTCTTGGGTAGCTAAAACGACATATTGCCATTTAAGAATCCAAGGGATTTTATATTTACTACAGAATATAAGGAAGACTAGAATTTCCTCATATTTGGAATGATAATTACTGTGATGACAAAAATGTTCTAACTGGGCAAGGAGAGGTTTGGGGAAAATATCATGGCACAAACCATACCTTGTCCACCAAAGGATAAACCATTTGGGGAATTGACTTTTGAACTTGTGGTCGAACTGAAAAAACCACGAATGACTATGATCTTCATTTTGATGAAGCATAATTTTATGCCAAGCCTCAATATAATCATAATAGCAAAAGGAGCTAGTGTGATTAGAAAGTGACTTGAGATCTGATGGATGACTACCCCAATCGGACAAATTGAGAACTTGTTTAATATACAACGAATGATAAAGGAGCTTTGATTTATCATCGTTGGCATACATTGGTTTAATGAAGACCGACTCTGATTCAATAAGGATGTCCCTATAATACACAAGTGATTTATAAGGAGCAAGAGGGAGGAAATGCCATCCAATAGGAAAATACAGGGCAGCCAATTGAATTGGGTCATTCTTGGGTTTCATAGGTAACTCAATATGGAATAAGTGTTGATCAAAAATCTGACGATAATCAGACACTGGGTGACTAGGTTTTGATGAGGTAGCTTGGGATTGACTAGCAAAAATATCAAACGGCTTGGGCTGACTAGAGAGAACAGAGGAGTAGGGCTTGGGGACTGTACCAAGCACCTGGAATTTATTGTGTGTTTGTGTAATTAGATGAGGAACAATAGTTCCTTTTGACTGATTAACTGGACCGGCAGAGAAGCCATGACCACGAGAAGATGATCCTCCTTACACACTCATGTTGCTGCAGAAGTACCTGTGTTAAGGAACTCACGGGTGAGGAAATCAGGAACTGAGTTGTTACTACCTTTAATGTATTCAATATTAAAATCGAAAATACTTAAAATAGCTTGCCATCTAGCGAATGAATGCTTAGAGGCGACATTTTTAACATATTTTTCAAGAATAAATTTTGCTGACTTACAATCTATTCTAACTAAAAATTTCTGATTTAATAATTCTCTCTGAAACTTTTTAATACATAGGACTAGGGATAAAATTTCCTTTTTAATAGTACTGTATTTTAACTATGTAGGATTCCATGCCCCAGAATGGAAATGAACAATTTGTTCATCTGAAGAAGGAGTTAACTTTTGTTTGAGTATGCCACCGAATCCAATGTCAGAGGCATCAGTTTCAACTATTTTGAATCCTACATCATTTGAAATGCCAAGGCGAAATGATACCTTAACATATTTTTAACTTGTTGGATGACGAAGTATGAATGTCGGTCCATTGAGAGTGGATTACTTTGTAAGTGCTGAAAGAGAGGCTTACAAATCTTCCTGAGATTCTTGTAAAACTTGCCAATATAATTAAGCGAGCCAAGAAATCTCTGTAGCTGAGTTTTATCGGTAATCTTATCTTGGAACCGGTCGATGAATTAAATAGCTCTGTCAATTGGCCGCATGAGTCCATGATAGAGGAGTAACTGAAAAACGACTTTAGTCGAAAGCAGATTCACACTTGGAAGGGAAAGGACAAGACCATTGGTTTTAACTGTTTTGAAGAACGAATTCAAATGTTTAATATGCTCTTTAATAGTCTTGGAGAATACAAGGATATCATCGATGTAAACAATAATAAAATGACTGAAAGGATTCAAAATATTATTAAGAATATTCTGAAATTCACTTTGGGTGCATTTTAAGTCCAAATGTCCGAACATTCCATTAAGTAGTAATACGAGCGAATTGGTGAATCTGATTTGCACCTATCATCGGGATGAATAGCAACTTACCAGAATCCAGACTTAAGGTCAAATTTACTAAAGATTGTGGAGACACTTAAACTACCAAGGAGATCATCCTTGTTGGGCAAAGGGTACCTAATCCACTCTAGAACTTTGTTTAATGGCTTGTAATTAATGACTAACCGAGGGACTCCTCGCTTTTTCTCAGCTTCATTATTAACATAGAAGGCTGGGCAAGACCATGGTGACTTACTATGTCTAATTAGGCCTTTACTAAGAAGATCATTAATTTCATTTTTACATAACTCCATTTGTTCATGACTCATTAGATATTTCCAATCTAAGAAAAGAGATTGACGATAAAAAATCAGATCTTCAAGTTCATGATTCCTCTTCTAGTGATGAAAGTCACGATGAACCAGAATCATCAGGTGCTAAAGATTCTGATCTCTTTATTGAAGGTATCTCCCTTAAAAGAATTAAATATATTACTATTCAAAAATGGTATATCTCTATTAATTTTGTTATTGATAAAACTTTCTCGGTACAGCTCCCTGCTTTGGTTGATACTAGTGCAGACTTGAACTGTATTCAAGAAGGTATTATCCCCACCAGATATTATAAGAAAACTAGTGAAAAACTAAATTCAGCTAACGGTAGTCAAATGGAAATAAAATATAAATTACCTAATATACATATTTGTCAAGACAGTATGTGTTTTAAGACCTCATTTGTCTTAGTTCGCAATCTTACTGACAAAATCATTTTAGGTTTACCATTTATATATTTATTATATCCATTTACCACGAGTAATAAAGGTCTAAGTTGTGAACATTTAGGAAAGAAAATTACCTTTAAATTTCTTATTAAACCAAAAGAAAGAGATTTAAAATTTATTCAAGAAGAATCAATTTCTAAATCTTTGAATCTGTTAAACTGTAAAGTTACCCACCTAAGTTTTCTTAAAGAAGAAGTTAGGTATCAACAAGTTGAAGAACAACTTAAGAGTAACAGAGTTCAAGAAAAAATAAAAGAATTAAAAAATTATTTAATAAAAAACTTATGTTCTGATTCTCCCAATGCTTTTTGGCATAGGAAGAAACACACAGTTAGATTACCCTATGCTAAGGAATTTAAAGAACATTTAATTCCCACCAAAGCTAGGCCTATTCAAATGAGTCATGAACAAATGGAGTTATGTAAAAATGAAATTAATGATCTTCTTAGTAAAGGCCTAATTAGACATAGTAAGTCACCATGGTCTTGCCCAGCCTTCTATGTTTATAATGAAGCTGAGAAAAAGCGAGGAGTCCCTCGGTTAGTCATTAATTACAAGCCATTAAACAAAGTTCTAGAGTGGATTAGGTACCCTTTGCCCAACAAGGATGATCTCCTTGGTAGGTTAAGTGTCTCCACCATCTTTAGTAAATTTGACCTTAAGTCTTGATTCTGGCAAGTTGCTATTCATCCCGATGATAGGTGCAAAACTGTATTCACCACTCCGTTCGGACACTACGAATGGAATGTTCAGACATTTGGACTTAAAAATGCACCCAGTGAATTTCAGAATAATCTTAATAATATTTTGAATCCTTTCAGTCATTTTATTATTGTTTACATCGATGATATCCTTGTATTCTCTAAGACTATTGAAGAGCATATTAAACATTTGAATTCGTTCTTCAAAACAGTTAAAACCAATGGTCTTGTCCTTTCCCCTTCCAAGTGTAGTCTATTTCTGACTAAAGTCAGGTTTCTCGGGTTAATCCTCTATTATGGACTCACGCGGCCAATTGACAGAGCTATTCAATTCGCCGACCGGTTCCCAGATAAGATTATCGATAAAACTCAGCTACAGAGATTTCTTGGCTCGCTTAATTGTATTGGCAAGTTTTACAAGAATCTCAGGAAGATTTCTAAGCCTCTCTTTCAGCGCTTACAAAGTAGCCCACCTCCATGGATTGACATTCATACTTCTTTCGTCCAACAAGTTAAAAAATATGTTAAGGTATTTCCCTGCCTTGGCATTTCAAATGATGTAGCATTTAAAATAGTTGAAACTGATGCCTCTGACATTGGATTCGGTGACATACTCAAACAAAAGTTAACTCCTTCTTCAGATGAACAAATTGTTCATTTCCATTCTGGCACATGGAATCCTACACAATTAAAATACAATACTATTAAAAAGGAAATTTTATCCCTAGTCCTATGTATTAAAAAGTTTCTGAGAGATTTATTTAATCAGAAATTTTTAGTTAGAATAGATTGTAAGTTAGTAAAATTTATTCTTGAAAAAGATGTTGAAAATGTCACCTCTAAGCATTCATTCGCTAGATGGCAAGCTATTTTAAGTATTTTTGATTTTGATATTGAATACATTAAAGGTAGTAACAAAGTTCCTGATTTCCTCAGGGATCACAATGTCACCTCTAAGCATTCATTCGCTAGATGACTTTTTTCTTTATTAAATTTGGAATTCAAATCTTTTACTAATTTATCCCAATCTAAAACGAAATTCTTTTTAATAACTCTCAATTGATTGTGAATTGGGACATTAATATCCTATTGTGTGGGATACTGCGAGGATGCTTAGGTGAAGAAGAACCTTCATCTTCTACGGTATCATTATGAGTGTAACAAGGATGACTAACTTGTCCTTGATTAAGGATACCCTTTAGTTTGATATCTCTAACCGAAGGATTACTAAGGACTTCAGTATCTCTTCTAGTGTGGATAACTGAAGGAGCTGAAGAACTGGAAATGTCTTCTATGATAACTGGTGTTCTAGTACGTTCAAAACTAATTTTAACAGTTCCATCAGAAAATTGTTGGATGTTTTCAATATTTAACAAATTGTTAACTATGGGCTGTTGTGGTAATTCATTTGGTAAAGTCCATTGATTAGGTAACGTAATATCCTTCTAAAGAATTGTTCTTGGGATCTGGATATTAGCATCACTAGTTGAACTTTGAATTAAAACTGTTTGGTCTTTTGGACTTTTATTAAGAGCATGAACGTTTAAGTATGATTTCATAGTCTTATAATAAATCTTGTAAATTAAAATAATGGGTTGAGATCCTTCAATCATTTGAGTAATCTCTCCATTATTTTTAATGTTTAATGATAAAGCTTTAAATAAGTTTTGATCACTAAGACTCAAGGTGAAATCAGGAAAACAATTGAAATGGATAGGTCCATTATGCAAACTTGCTTCCATGGCACCAATAATACTTGGATAATAATTTAAAAATCTAGCATCTCTAAGACAGAGGTAGATAGATGAATTAATTCCTTTTCTGTTAAGAGGTTTGACTGCAACTTGAACAAGACCTATATGAATAAAATTGTATTCCTTTTTTTATGTTTTTTAATAACTTCAGGTGATAAAAGACTACAATTTTCGTATTCTCTGTTAATTGCATAAACTCTTTCAACTATTTTGACATTATAGTCAGTTTTGAATTTATCTGAAAGGTTGACTGATAAATTTCTTTAGGGGATACCTTAGGTATATTCCAATTATGTAAAACTTGATTAATGTTTTCATAACCATGTTCTTCCTGGTTGACTATGTCGGGATGGGAGGCAAAAGTCGACTACATTACTAGCGAAGAGTTTGGATCTGAATAATCTACTCATTTTACTGTTTCAAAATAAAAACTTACTCAAGGTTCATTCATACATACCCCGTTTACCCAAAGCAGACTCCTACCTATGTTCTATAACCCGACACTGCCCACACCCTAGAGACTTACAAAGGTTAGACACGAACTAGGTGGACTACAGGTAAGTAAGGTGACATCAGAACTCTGATTAAAGAGAAGATTTTGAAATAGTAAAGTAAATTTTGATTAAAAAGATGAGTCACCATGGTCTTGCCCAGCCTTCTATGTTAACAATGAAGCTGAGAAAGAGCGAGGAGTTCCTCGGTTAGTCATTAATTACAAGCCATTAAACAAAGTGCTAGAGTGGATTAGGTACCCTTTGCCCAACAAGGATGATCTCCTTGGTAGGTTAAGTGTCTCCACCATCTTTAGTAAATTTGACCTGAAGTCTGGATTCTGGCAAGTTGCTATTCATCCCGATGATAGGTACAAAACTGCATTTACCACTCCGTTCGGACACTACGAATGGAATGTTCAGTCATTTGGACTTAAAAATGCACCCAGTTAATTTCAGAATATTCTTAATAATATTTTGAATCCTTTCAGTCATTTTATTATTATTTACATCGATGATATCCTTGTATTCTCCAAGACTATTGAAGAGCATATTAAACATTTGAATTCGTTCTTCAAAACAGTTAAAACCAATGGTCTTGTCCTTTCCCCTTCCAAGTGTAGTCTGCTTTACGACTAAAGTCGTTTCTCGGGTTAATCCTCTATCATGGACTCACGCGCCAATTAATGAGCTATTTAATTCGCCGACCGGTTCCCAAATAAGATTACCGATAAAACTCAGCTACAGAGATTTCTTGGCTCGCTTAATTATATTGGCAAGTTTTACAAGAATCTCAGGAAGATTTCTAAGCCTCTCTTTCGGTAGCTTACAAAGTAATCCACCTCCATGGATGACATTCATACTACGTCATTCAACAAGTTAAAAAATATGTTAAGGTATTGCCTCGCTTGGCATTTCAAATGATGTAGCATTCAAAATAGTTGAAACTGATGCCTCTGACATTGGATTCGGTGACATACTCAAACAAAAGTTAACTCCTTCTTCAGATGAACAAATTGTTCATTTCCATTCTGGCACATGGAATCCTACACAGTTAAAATACAGTACTATTAAAAAGGAAATTTTATCCCTAGTCCTATGTATTAAAAAGTTTCTGAGAGATTTATTAAATAAGAAATTTTTAGTTCGAATAGATTGTAAGTCAGCAAAATTTATTCTTGAAAAAGATGTTGAAAATGTCACCTCTAAGCATTCATTCGCTAGATGGCAAGCTATTTTAAGTATTTTTGATTTTGATATTGAATACATTAAAGGTAGTAACAACTCAGTTCCTGATTTCCTCACCCGTGAGTTCCTTAACACAGGTAGTTCTGCAGCAACATGAGTGTGCGAGGAGGATCATCTTCTCGTAGTCATGGCCGCTCTGCCGGTCCAGTTAATCAGTTAAAAGGAACTATTGTTCCTCATCTAGTTACACAAACACACAATAAATTCCAGGTGCTTGGTACAGTCCCCAAGCCCTACTCTTCAGTTCTCTCTAGTCAACCCAAGCCGTTTGATATTTTTGATAGTCAATCCCAAGCTACCTCATCAAAACCTAGTCACCCAGTGTCTGATTATCGTCAGATTTTTGATCAACACTTATTCCATATCGAGTTACCTATGAAACCCAAGAATGACCCAATTCAATTGGCTGCCCAGTATTTTCCTACTGGATGGCATTTCCTCCCTCTTGCTCCTTATAAATCACTTGTGTATTATAGGGACATCCTTATCGAAACAGAGTCAGTCTTCATTAAACCAATTTATGCCAACGATGATAAATCAAAGCTCTTTTATCATTCGTTGTATATTAAACAAGTTCTCAATCTATCCGATTGGGGTAGTCATCCATCAGATCTCAAGTCACTTTCTAATCACACTAGCTCCTTTTGCTATTATGATTATATTGAGGCTTGGCATAAAATCATGCTTCATCAAAATGAAGATCATAGTCATTCGTGGTTTTTCCAGTTCGACCACAAGTTCAAAAGTCAATTCCCCAAATGGTTTATCCTTTGGTGGACAAGGTATGGTTTGTGCCATGATATTTTCCCCAAACCTCTCCTTGCCCAGTTAGAACATTTTAGTCATCACAGTAATTATCATTCCAAATATGAGGAAATTCCAGTCTTCCTTATATTCTGTAGTAAATATAAAATCCCTTAGATTCTTCAATGGCAATATGTCGTTTTAGCTACCCAAGAAGTCACAGTATTTCATTCTCCGTCGTCCATAGGTATTCGAACAACTCAGACTTGTCTTTCCCTTATTTCTCATGTCTCTCGCCATTTTTTTATTAAATGGTGGGATAAATTCGGTGTTAATAGAATAGTTGGCCAAGTTCAGAAAGAATTTTCGCCTTCTCCTTCATTGACTCCTCCAGTAACCACTTCTTCAGTTACCACGACCCTTGCCGTTGCATCTTCCAGTAAAATAGTCACTAAGACAGCTGATAAGTCAAAAGAAAAATTAGTTGTTCCTCCTGTTTCTGATGAAGTTACTAAAGTTTCTAGTTATTCCAAGAGTTAGGAACATTTATGTGACTCGATATGTTTACTCTTATGCCTGTGCTTTCGTCTAGAGGGAGCAACCGACGGTAAACCATACTGTTCACAAAATGTTCCTAACACGTATTTGGCTTTATTTCTATCTTTACTAGCTTGTTTCGCTAATTTAAAATCAATACACATTTTTAATCCAATTTTTTGAATATAACTAATAATATCACCATAGGTTAAATTATCATAATCGATATAACCCAAATTTTTACTTAATTCTTCTCTAACTTTATGAGCAAATAAAGATGGCAAACCATTGACGAATTTCTCTTTCCAAAATGGTTTATTACTATCATTTCTCATCATAACTCTAGAAGTAAATACATCTTTGTACCATCTAAAATCACTTAGAGTGGGACACGTAAGATTACTTAATTGATCATGAATTCTTTCTGTAATATTACTAGGGGTTCCAACAAAATGTTTAATTATAGTAAATTTTAAAGTATTAACTCCATCAGGAAGACCAATACCAGCATCTTCAACAAAGATGGGATTGCCTTCATTATCTCTTTGGATAGCATGAACTATGGATATCCGAATGTCTTCTATGAGATGTTTTTCCCACCAAGACCTAAGTATACCAGTAAAACCACAAGCTATTAATTCAACTATATCTGGTTGAGATAAAGTGTTGAATTTGGTGATTTAGCTGTTGGCAACCATAGACATATGATTAAGTTTATTAAGAATTTCTTGTTCACTAAATCCATCTATATTCCATTCATAAATTTTATTAGATGACATAGAAAACTGTTTATCTAGATTTCTCTCTTCGAACTGTAGATTCGGAGGAGTTGGTCGAGAGTACCAATTTCTAGTAATACTTGTGTTATTGACAGTTAATTTATTTAGCTGTTCATTAAGGTTTGAAATAGATGAGTGATTAGAGTGATCAGAAGAACTTTCGTTATCACCATCTGATTCAGCATGATCGATAACAGCAATAGTTCCACTTGGACCGGGTTCTGTTTTAAGTTTTTTAAATAACTTTTCAATAGATTGGACCAATTAACTTTCTTCATTAGGTAAACCTAAATTATATCTATTCTCTGGTAATTTAATTAAAGGTTGTTCTATTTTTGAATCTGGTTTCATAAGAATACCTTTTTCAAATTTTTCTTCGATTCTATTTAGCTGTTTTCCTACAGTAGCTAGATATTGATTACTAAAGTTTAATTGTTCAATTATTTTTTTATCATCATTAGTTCCATCAGGAATTTTGAAGGGACTAGCAATAACTGAAGTGTTTTTAACTGGAATTAGAACTGTCTCTAGAGGAGGATGACTAGATTTATACTTTAGATCATCTTCTTTAATCCATTGAGTTTTACTAATAACATTATATTTACTTTGATATTGTTCATACCAATCGTAAAAAGTAATATTAATTTCTTCATTTTTAATAAATCTTTTCCATATATTTACTACCTTATCTCTTTCCTATTCAATTGGGTGATTAGATCTAAATAGATGACTTTTTTCTTTATTAAATTTGGAATTCAAATCTTTTACTAATTTATCCCAATCTAAAACGAAATTCTTTTTAATAACTCTCAATTGATTGTGAATTGGGACATTAATATCCTATTGTGTGGGATACACTGAGGATGCCGGTGAAGAAGAACCTTCATCTTCTACGGTATCATTATGAGTGTAACAAGGATGACTAACTTGTCCTTGATTAAGGATACCCTTTAGTTTGATATCTCTAACCGAAGGATTACTAAGGACTTCAGTATCTCTTCTAGTGTGGATAACTGAAGGAGCTGAAGAACTGGAAATGTCTTCTATGATAACTGGTGTTCTAGTACGTTCAAAACTAATTTTAACAGTTCCATCAGAAAATTGTTGGATGTTTTCAATATTTAACAAATTGTTAACTATGGGCTGTTGTGGTAATTCATTTGGTAAAGTCCATTGATTAGGTAACGTAATATCCTTCTAAAGAATTGTTCTTGGGATCTGGATATTAGCATCACTAGTTGAACTTTGAATTAAAACTGTTTGGTCTTTTGGACTTTTATTAAGAGCATGAACGTTTAAGTATGATTTCATAGTCTTATAATAAATCTTGTAAATTAAAATAATGGGTTGAGATCCTTCAATCATTTGAGTAATCTCTCCATTATTTTTAATGTTTAATGATAAAGCTTTAAATAAGTTTTGATCACTAAGACTCAAGGTGAAATCAGGAAAACAATTGAAATGGATAGGTCCATTATGCAAACTTGCTTCCATGGCACCAATAATACTTGGATAATAATTTAAAAATCTAGCATCTCTAAGATGCGGTAGATAGATGAATTAATTCCTTTTACATTAAGAGGTTTGACTGCAACTTGAACAAGACCTATATGAATAAAATTGTATTCCTTTTTTTATGTTTTTTAATAACTTCAGGTGATAAAAGACTACAATTTTCGTATTCTCTGTTAATTGCATAAACTCTTTCAACTATTTTGACATTATAGTCAGTTTTGAATTTATCTGAAAGGTTGACTGATAAATTTCTTTAGGGGATACCTTAGGTATATTCCAATTATGTAAAACTTGATTAATGTTTTCATAACCATGTTCTTCCTGGTTGACTATGTCAGGGACAGGAGGCAAAGCTGACCTGTTACTAACTGAAGAGCTGGATCTGAATAATCTACTCATTTTACTGTTTCAAAATAAAAACTTACTCAAGGTTCATTCATACATACCCCGTTTACCCAAAGCAGACTCCTACCTATGTTCTATAACCCGACACTGCCCACACCCTAGAGACTTACAAAGGTTAGACACGAACTAGGTGGACTACAGGTAAGTAAGGTGACATCAGAACTCTGAGAAAAGAGAAGATGCTGCTAACTATCTTTCTTAGCAAGGCAGTCTTTGTAAAACCGAGGTAGGAGCAATTTCTTTGGTGATCGAGGCTATGATGGCGGCTGATAACATCAACACACCTTGATTGATTACTATGGGACTCAAGAAAAGGGATCTTGAGCATCCTGAAGACTGATCGTGCCATAGGGATCACAACTACCTTCACCTTCGTCATCAAGATCTTGTTTAGAATTTTCTCCTCTGGACTGAGAAGAAGCTTTGTCTGATTCTTCGTGTAATATATATATATATATATATATATATATATATATATTACTTTTCGTCCTGCTTGAAGTTTATTTCGTGGCGGTTGATTGCTTTTACAACTTTATTTACATTTATAATCCCCCATGGGGGTGCTTCGTGGTGGCTGATCATGTTTATATATATATATATATATATATATATATATATAGCTTTTATATATATAACTGCTTACTGCTTTTATATCAATTGCGGCATCATGTGAGCCTAGGAATCATGTGATCATAGATTCAATCTACTGGATCTAGATTCGATTCCCGTGATGGACTTTTTCAGCTGTAAGCAGCTTGTAAATTTATTCACGGTGTTTGGATTTCCTCAGATGGTTTTCATGCCCACGAGGAGTTTGGCACTATTTTGTAAATTATTTTCTCGAAGATGCTTCATATATCAAAAATTAAAAGCAATTAAGTCGAACACTTAATAAAAAATGGAAGTGTAAAAGGTCTCAATTACTATTGAGCACAAGCATTTTAAAAACCTATTTTATAAAACATCACTGCCATATCTTGTTTAAAACTGAATTTTTACACAAATTCAAACTATGTGTATATAGGTGCGAACGAGGCCTCGCACTACTTCCATATAACTGCACATTGACCCACACACACACACACATTCATATAACAGTTTTTTTAAAAGTGGCGGTCACCGTGGTAAAACGGATGTCGGGGGATACCTACCACCTTCCCTCCGCATAATCAAGCCCCCGGACCCTAATGAATCTCGGTTTCACAGACCCGTTTAGCAATGTCACATCACTAGGTCAATATGCAAACCTTTTCTCGGTTGTGTTGGTACAACTATTTAAAAAACCAACTGGCGACTCTTATAGTCCAATCATCGACATATACATGTCAGACCTTTTTCACAACTTGTTTTTTCAAATAAATCTCACCTAACATGAGAACACCAAAGAACAAGAACAGAAAATGGACAAATAAAAATCTCGACGTCGATAAATCTATAATATTAATTAGTAATAATTATTAAAAAATTATAAATAATTGATGAATATGGTAAGTAATGATTTTTAAAAAAAATTTGATATAAATGGAGGAATTTTAGAATGCGACAATTGTCGAAAGTTGTTATTTTTTTAATAAAACCATAATGATCTTCTCTAATAATATATTTATATATTATTATAATATTACATTATAATATTATAATGTAATAATATAATAGTATAATTTTGGTAATTTAAATGGTAATACTATTATAATAAATTTATGGTATAAGAATACAATAAGGAGGAAGAAAATAAATTGAATTTGGATTTCTTTTTAATAATTATTTAATGTTTAAAACATGTGGAATAAAGTGGGAGTTCTCATTTTGGTTTAGAACTCTTGGTTTTCAAAAGGAATGTGTTGAACCTTTTTCAAAAATTATGCACGTATATAAAATTTGTCAATCATGGTGTGCTGGCATTTCTCTATAAATAGGTTGCTTTGTTAAACAATGAAACTTACACCAGAATAAGAAAATTATCTCCTTATAATATCGAGCATATTTCTTGTGAGTATAAGGATACTTTGAGTGTGGCTTTTTGTGCAAGATTTTCTCAGAATAATATCCTATATTCCAGTCAAATCCAGTTTCTACAAAGGTAAAGGATATTATTTTTTCTTCGTAAAGGAGGTTATTTTCTTTCAATACTCGTAAATGATATTATTTCCTTCCATATTCGTAAGGGATATCATTTTCTTTCATACTCCATATTACATAAGCGATATTATTTCATCCCGTATTTCTAAATTTAAACTTACTATGGTAAGTATTGCTTCTATAATTTCGGAAATGATTAGAAATTTTGCTTCATCTAATATCATTTCACTGGGATATTGGTCTGAACTTTCTTATTAAATATGTAACTTTTCTAGTCTGGGTACTGTTCATGGGCACTGTTTATACGGTACTGTTTATATATACGGTACTATGCATACAGTACTATTCACAAAAAAATATTCTTTTCTCAATTTATCTGTTGTGACCTTTATTCTTGAAATTGAATCCATGTTATGGTCTCACTTAATTCATTCTTATTATCGTTATCATAATTCTCATACTTAAATTATGTTGAAAGTTATCTTTGGCCCGTATTGCAAAGATGAACCGTTGATTGATGAATATCTTTGGCCCGTAGTGCAAAGATGAACTGTTGATTGATATCTTTGGCCTGTAGGCAAAAATGGACAGGTGTTTGGCATGATCATGACCACCGGTGATACAAACGATTATTTTTGGCCCGTAGTGCATAGATAATTCATTAATTGGAAATAAATATTGATTGATGTTATAGGGATAAAATATTGATGATGGACTTTTAAATCATGGAATATAGTAAACATCATGCTCTACTTGACTCTTCTAATGGATTGTTATTTTCGCTGCAGTTGTTGATCTAAAACTTGTTGTCTATTATATTCTATTAGATTTTTCCCTGTTGAGGACTAATGATAATTTATTCTGCATTATCTTAGTCATAATATTCTTTACCGGGCTAGTTGAGTTCATCATTTTCCTTTTTGTTCCATTTTCTTCTCAGGAGGCGAGAATATAGCCGGGACTAGTCGGGGTGTAGAGTGATGGTTCAAGACAGTTATTATAGCAGTCTTCACTATTTTGTAAAATAGTGTATCAATAATTATAATGAAGACTTTATTTGAGTTTGGATATTGTTTACAAGACAATATTTGTATTAAAACTCACAGCATATGCGTTATCGTATTTTGCACGACAATTGTAATAACGAAGTTTGTAGTTATTTTCTGTACCATGTATTTGGTGACTCGAAATGAGTTGTGTGGACCTATTTTGGGGGAGTCACACTTATGTTTAGTTTAATATTTGAGAAAAATAATTAATATAAATTTTAATACTTTTTTATATGAATAATAAGATTCGCTCTGTAATAATAAGTTTGTTTTACATAAATTTTAATATTTGGGAAAAATAATTATACTTTTTTTGCATTAATTTATACTTTTATGGCTATTAAAATTTTACTTTTTAATTACAAAAAATATATATATTTGAATGTATATTACGTAAATTTTAATCTTTGAAAAATTTAATTAGAAAAAATTTATGACTTTATTTTCCTCGATAAATAATTTTTTACATTTATTTTATTTATTGCACAAATTCATAATTTAATTAATTAGATCAAGTTAAGTAAATTATAATATAAAAATTTATATTTAGTGGATATATTAAAAATTATAACTTGAAGGGTGTATTAGACATTATATTAAAAATATTTTGAATATTAATTAGTCAATCATACTAGGAGTAATGAATGTTACATATTATAATCTAGAAGGGTACTGACTGTTACTTGAAAAATTAAAGAGGTAGCGAGTGTTATTATGATTATATACATGGGGGTGTCGGTGTATTTTATTTTATTAAATTTTAATACTTGTGGAGAATGGAACGGGTATGAATAATTTTTATAAGCTCGGGGATGAGGGTGCCCCGCCCCATCGTCATTTCAACAAAAGTGAAGTTAATTTTTTGGGCAAATCACATACTATAAAATGTACTCTCTCGTATCAAATTTACTTTCTTAAAGTCAAAATGAGATATTATCAAATTCAAAATTAAAATGATCCAATTAACTTTTAAATATAATAAATCTTTATATTTAGTAGTAATATTTATGTAATTTATAGTTTTTCCAATTGTATTATCTAAATCTAGATTTATTCAAATTAATTTAAAAATTAAAAATATTTCAAAAAATCAATATTAATCGTATATATTAGAATGGATCGATGGAAGTCTTAACCTTTTTAAATTTTTATTACAATCAAATTCCATCAAAAAAGAAAGTGTGTTATCCTACCAAATTATACAAGATGAAGATCACTGTAATTACCAAAGCAACGTACCAGTCATGCCCTTCTCCTTCATAAAACAACCCATAAAGAACAATGAACATCACAAAGAACCATACACTACCCCATCCTACACTTTCATAACCACCATCTCTCTCAAAATATCCTCCTCGACACCACCATGGCCACGATACGTTCCGATCATAGGCAAATAAAAGCTCAAAAAATAAATAATCAAAATCAAAATAAGAGGTCCGAGCAATGTCTTAAAAACCATGTACACTACCAAAACCAGCATTAGAGGCACTATAACTGATCGACTAGAGAAATAAATGAAAAGGAGAAGCAAAATAGGTACAACCACTAGGAAATCGAAGCTCATTTTTTCGACTAATGAGAAACTGTTCATTAGGGAAAGTCCGTAAATGATAAACCATAAGGTAATCGCCATTAAAAATGGGATTAATGGATGTGGTCCGTCCGCCATTTTATTTTTTCTGAACAAAAATTTATGTTTTTTCATGTCAATGTTGACGAAGTTTTATACAGCTAGCTTGATTGAAGTGTGGTTTGAAATAAGGTTAGCCTAATTCTGAAGATTTTTAGGTGAATTTTAGTTCATGTTTTGTGCGTCATATTGGTTCATTTGGTTATGGCACTTTAAAGTAATTACAGTATCAGGGGAAGGATTGTACAAGTGGAAAAGTTTCATATACCTAGAGGAGGAGGGGGGGATGTCATGGAAAAGTTGTATAGAAGGTTCTTGATTTTAACTAGTCTTGCTATGTATAATGATAAAGTTATGTCGATAATAAATTCCAACGTATGTACATATATGAGATAGGTAGGAATTAAGAATGATTCTGTGACGTCCCCAAATTCGGGTCCCTTCGAATCTCGGATCCGGTCCGCCACAATATTGCTATCGTCAACTATTTATATATTTTATTCACAACTTAATGAATATAACTTTGCTTATTACAATTTAGAATATAAATTCTTTCTATTTCCATGATCTGCGTAATGACCCCAAAACTTTTATAAGTTTCAAATCTTGGTCATTTACCATTCTTGTCTTACATCATATTCGATGTTATAAAAATATGCGGAATAATTTAAACTTTTTCAATCTCCTTTGAAAAATCTTTTATTGTTTTCTTAACTTGAATCAATTACATATCCTTGAATCAAATTATATTAGGATTCATTCTATTCGAATTACTGTATAAATTTTTACGTCTCGATTCGAATTCCTCTATGCATCATATATATAGTACAACTCTACAACTCAACATGTATTACACATTGTAAACTACTATCATGTACATCTCCTAGAACCTAAGCATGGTTCAATAAATCAATCTCCTTCGATACTATTGAACTCTATCAATCAAGTAGCACGTAATCTTTACCGTGAGTCCTTAACCTGCAAAAGTGGTTATTTGCAAGGGTGAGCTCGACAACCCAACAATTCTAACAGTTTTCATACAACACATAGCATATAATAACATACTCAACTCATGCATTCATAATCCATTAATATTTACTACGCATGTTACTTCTCATATAACTAGCATATTGGTTTACTTCCCAAGCATATCATCAAAGATCAACTTTCAAATTTAATACATGTCTCATATACATTTCATATATTACATCAACATTCTCATAGCATAATATAGCTCAACTAACATTTATCGAATTCATATATCAAATAGGAACTGAAAGACTTGTCTGACTTGTAGTTTATCAACTACGACTTATCTACTTAAAGTTATCTGCACTTTGTGTATTCCTACACAGTTATATAATCATAGATTCATATCCATTAGTCATACATTTCATACATTTTTAATATACTAATAATGTTACATTGTTTCCTAACTAGGTTTGTAAAACCTTCATTTCACTCTCTTCATACTCTTAGAATAGCTAGGTATGTATAGGTATACCTTAATCATCCGTACTTGACATCAACATTCAAATAAATTTATCACACACTTGACTCGCTATGTGTTCGACACATATTTAAAGTTTATAGATGCGTGATCTACATCGTTCTTACATTTTGCAAACTTAAATAAAATTTAACAAATTTGGGTTTTATATAACCTGTTAGGAATAAGAATGTGAATGATATTCCTATTTATATATGATTTCATTATGATATAAATGAATGAATATGCAAGTATGCTTGCATTAAGAAAAGCTGTAAAGTCCTTTGATAGATAATAGGAACATATGTACAAGGACGTAGAATGAATTGATCAAATATGTTAGGTTGATCCTACATAAGCAAAACAACATTGTAAAATCATTCAAAAGAAATGATGTACATGGACTATAAATGTAGAGAGATCATGCTTGTTAGGTTGATCTTATAATGTAATAGATAGGCATGTCTAATCGTTGAGCACTGCACAAGAATCTTAGTCTGCCAGGAGAGTCAAGGAAAACTCGAGAAATATCAAGGCAGAATTGTAGTCTGCAAGATAGTAGATCTCGGAGTTCGTAGACTGCCAAGAGAGACGAGGAAGGATCGTAGTGTGTCGAGAAGAACTTTCTCAGAGTCGTAGCCAGCTGAAGAAGTCATGTTCAGAATAGTAGACACAGCTTGTCTAAGAGCTGACCGAGCATATTTCAAAGCCAAGTCAAGAATCGTAGACCACACTTGAAGTCGTAGAGTCTACTGATCATATCTAAGGCAAAAATCGTAGTCGAGCCAGATCAGATGAGGACGGCAAACATAAAGATAGAAATCGTAGAGTGTCAAGATCTGATCTCAAAGTCGTAGTGTCTGCAGAACCAAAGCTTAATCGTACAGTGCAGAACTAAGACTTCAACAGAGGTGCTCACAACGACAAGGCAGAATTGTAGAGTAAACACGATTCTCAACAAATGAGCACTCCCAGAATATCCAAAGTATGAAGCCTCTGGTCTGAATTGCAAAAATTTCCACCTGAAGGAAACAAGAGAGCACTCAACGAATGACATTCAAGCTAATAGAAGATCTAAGCACCAACCACTACAACAAAAAGGGTTATTTCCGACGGAATATTCTGTCAGTAGTAAGGATATTCCATCGAGGTTAACCTTATTTCCGATGGAACATTTGGTCGGAAATTTAGTCGTATATAAGTAGGTCAAAATTAAGTTCGTCGATCTTTCGGTCAGGAATACTTAAACTCAACGGAATTATCCTCGATCGAATATTAAGTTGGGGTTGATATATTTCCGATTGAAAATAGTTTGTCGAGGATATTCGGTCGATGATAAGCATGCCACATGGCAGCCTGTCAAAAATGGAAAAAACCTTAAACTCGACGGAAATTCATCGGTATTACCACTTTTTCGTTGAGAATCGCACGTTACCTGTAGTTTTATTTCTTTGAAAATACTTGCATTCGATGTGATTTTAGGAATTAATTGGTTAACTAATCATCATGCTAAAATTGATTATTTTCGTAAGGTTGTTAGCTTTCATATTCCTAACCAACCTATTATGCGAATTCATGTAACCAAACCACTAAAGTCAATCACTGTCATATCAAGCCATAAAGCTATTCGTTTATTGAAAAAAGGATGTCAAGCTTTCTTAGCCCATGTCACATATTTAAACAAAAATACGTCAGATTTGAATGATATTTTTATTGTTAATAAATTTCTTGACGTATTTCTTGAAGAACTTCCTGGCCTACCCCCGGAGCGTGAAATCGAGTTTGGTATTGACCTTGAACCCGGTACAAAACCCATTTCCAAAGCCCCATATCGAATGGCTCCTATTGAACTTCAGGAGTTAAAGACCCAACTGCAAGAATTGTTAGACTAACATCGGTTTCATTCGTCTTAGTATGTCTCCTTGGGGTGCTCCTGTTCTATTCATAAAGAAGAAAGATGGGAGTATGCAACTTTGTATTGATTATCGGGAGTTGAATCATGTCACCATTAAGAATAGGTATCCATTACCTCGCATGATGACCTGTTTGACCAGTTGCAAGGTGCCAAATTCTTTTCAAAGATCAATCTTCGTTACAGATATCATCAGTTAAAGATTAAAACTGATGACATTTCAAAAACTATTTTTAGAACTCGGTACGGGCATTACGAATTCCTAGTCATGTCTTTTGGATTGACTAATGCTCCTGCTGCCTTCATGGATATGATGAACCGAGTATTAAAGGAATATTTGGATCATTTTGTGGTCGTCTTTATTAATGACACCCTCATTTACTCCAAAAGGTGTGAAGATCATGAGCAACACTTGAGGCTGATACTCCAAAAGCTTCGTGAAAACAAACTTTATGCCAAGTTAAAGAAATGTGAGTTCTGGTTTGAGGAAGTAACATTCCTTGGGCACGTGATATCAAATCATGGAATATCTATTGACCCAGCAAAGATTGAAACAATTCAAAGATGGGAGCAACCTAAGTCAATGACCGAAGTACGTAGCTTTCTGGGCTTAGCTGATTATTATCGAAGATTCATGGAAGGATTTTCTCGAATCGATACTCCATTAACTTAGCTGAATCAAAAAGATAAAAAATTATGTTGGAGCAAGGAATGTGAGGAGAGTTTTCAAGAACTCAAGAGGAGACTCATTTCAGCACTTGTTCTGACAATACCATCTGGTTCGGCGGGATTTGTCATCTACAGCGATGCTTCATGCAGAGGGTTAGGATGTGTTCTCATGCAACATGGGAAAGTCGTAGCCTATGCCTCACGACAACTCAAGGAATATGAGAGGAATTATCCTACTCATGATCTAGAGTTTGCATCAGTCGTTTTTGCGCTTAAAATCTGGAGGCATTACCTATATGGGTAGAAGGTGGAGATCTATACAGATCATAAAAACCTTGAATATTTCTTCACCCAAAAGGAACTTAACATGCGGCAACGACATTGGCTCGAGCTATTGAAAGATTACAATCATACCATTCAATACCATTCTGGAAAAGCGAACGTGGTAGCTGTGACACCCCCAAAATAGGTCCACACAACCCATTCTGAGTCGCTAAATACATGGTACAGAAAACAACTACAACTTCATTATTACAATTGTCGTGCAAAATACGACAACATATATGTTGTGAGTTTAAATACAAAAATTGTCTTCTAGACAATATCCAAACTCAAATAAGTCCTCATTACAATTATTGATACACTATTTTACAAAATAGTGAGGACTACTAAAACAACTGTCTTGAAACATTACTCCACACCCCGACTAGTTCCCGTTATATTCTCGCCTCCTGAGAAGAAAAATGGAACAAAAAGGAAAAGGATGAGCTCAACTAGCCCAGTAAAGAATATTATGACTAAGATAATGTAGAACAAATTATCGTTAGCCTTCAATAAATCAAATAAAATATAATGGACAACAAGTTTTAGATCAATATTCGCAGTAGAAATAACAATTCATTAGAGGAGTTAAGTAGAGAATGAAGTCTACTATATTCTATGATTTAAAAGTCCATCATCAATATTTTATCCCTGTAACATCAATCAATATACATCCTAAATCAAATATTCATCTTTGCACTTCGGGCCAAAGATATTCATTCGTATCACCAGTTGGTCATGTTCATCGCAACACATGTCCATCTTTGCACCACGGGCCAAATATATTCATCAAGTAATCATTCAACTTTGCACTACAAGCCAGAGATATTTAGTTATATCATCATTTAGGACTGAGGATGATGAAAAATATGTTTAAGAAATGAATCCAGTGAGATAAAAGGACAAAGATTAGGGATTCGTACTTCAGTTTATCCAAGTTCAAAAATACTCTATAATAATCAATTATGGAGCATAATTCAAGAATGAAGATCAAAACATGGATACAATCAAAGATAGTAATCATAATAGACCACTTAGACCAAGAAAAGAAAATTTATTTTTTTGTGAATAGTGTTTTATACATGAATAGTAACCCCGACACAAAAGGTAACATTTTTATAAGAAAAATCATACTTTGTGAATAGTACTCATGAATAGTATCATATTCGTGAATAGTGCTATATATGTGAATAGTGTCGTATACGTAAATAGTAACCTCGACATGAAAAGGTAAAAATTTCATAATAAAATTCATACTAATATTTCGGAATAATAATATTGAACGAAATACATCATTTATGGAGAAAATAACATCTCTTACCTCAAAAGAATAGTACTTCTGACTGAAATATCGGATATAATATTGAAGGAAACTTGCACTGAATAGCAACACTCAAAGTATCTAAATACTCATAAAAATACGTCAATATTATAGAGAGAGAAAACTTCTGATTCTGGTGTGATTTTCAATTCTAATTAAGCACCCTATTTATAGGAAAATACCAGTACGTCAAAGCAGACTAAAATTACATACGGAGGCTTTTGCATCACTCCATCTTTGAAACCACACTTTGAAATTTCTCAACACACCAACAAAAACAAGACTGAGGCCCACTGTGACGGCCCCAAAATAGGTATACATCACCCATTCTGAGTCACCAAATACATGGTACAAAATTCAAATACAACTTAATTATACAACTGTCGTGTAATGTACGACAAAATATAAGCTGAGAGTTTCAACACGAATATTGTCTTCTAGACAATATACAAACTCAAATTCAATATTATTACAATTATTATCACACTATTTCACAGAATAGTGAGAACTACTAATACAACCATCTGGACTGTTAATCCATTCCTCGACTAGTCCCAGCTATATTTTCATTTCCTGAAGAGAACAGTGAAAGAAAGGGTGAGCTCAACTAGCCCAGTAAGAAATATTATGACTAAGATAATGCATAATAAATTATCCTTAGCCTTCAACAGTATAACAACTGATAGAATATAATCGACAACAAGTTTTAGATCATCAACTGCAGCGGAATAAGCAATCAATTAGAAGAGTCAAGTAGAGAATGATATCTACCATCTTCTATGATTTAAAAGGTTTTTCATCAAATTTATCATTGAGACTCGGCTTAATAAATAATCCACATCATCGAATCATCCCTGCATTAGAGGCCAAGGATATTCTTTAGTATCACGACCACGAATTATCCATGCACTACGGGCCACAAATAATCGTGTTTTCATTAACGGTCATGATCATGCCATAAAATAATTCATCTTTGCAGCCTTAGTCGAAGAAAATCCATGGCCATAATCATACCAAAAACTGTCCATCAATGCACTACGGGCCAATGAGGACTTTTACCACATCATTTATAACATTACTGTAAGACCCCGAATTTTACGAAATAAAAGTATTCAATTTTTCTTATAATTACTATTCAGTAAATGGTTAAATTGATAATAGGTTAAAGATAAGGGTGATATATGTAATATTTTAAATAAGCAAGTGGTTATAAAATACTCATTGTTGTCGGGGAATATTCGTTTGGTCGTGGAATATTCTTCCTGTCGGGGAATATTCGTACGACGACGCAGCCTTTTGTGGGCCCCATAACGAAAAGCGATTGGATGAAGAAAACAATAAATTTGAGTTTTTATAAATAACGACGTAATCGTTACTGTTAACACTGTTCGAATACCCGGTGATTAAAATACAATAATATGCGTCGTTGCACAGTAGCACACGGTATTGCATAGTATTTTTGAATTATTGATTCTTACATAAGAAAGCACTACTCAATAATTGTTACAATAATTATTGTTCAATATTTTATTGGTTCAATAATTGCTACATTGATATTTTATATTATTGTTGTTTTAATAATTATCACTGCATAGTATTTCCCATTATCAGATCAATAATTCATATTATTTTAATAATATTACTAGATAACATTATTGGCAATGTTTAGAAAGTTCTGTCTAAAGAGAGGTTTGGTCACCTAATTACGCGCCAGTAAAGAGAAATCCTTATTGGAAAGCCCCCTCTTTCTTGGAAACAGCCTGGTTATCAGTATTGTGATTGTGTGATATTATTTGTGAATAATTAATTATTGATTTATATGATAAGAAAAATATTTATTTATGTGGATATAAATGGAGGAATTTTTAGAAAAGTGATAATTGTTAAAAATTGATATTTTATCTTTTCTGATAAAATATATTATTATATTACAATAATATAATAATGTTGATATTTTTTACAATGAATGTGTGATATATGAATAAATGAGGAGGAAGAGTATTTTTATTACAATAAATGTTTAAAACATGTTTTGTGTGTTGGTGGATCCTATTTTTGACTGAAAATTGATTTCGGACATTTTTGTTTGGAATTTGGAAAAACGTTCTTCTACAAAGTTGTAGAGAATTCGATTTCCTATGGAATAGACATAAGATTCGAATTTTTTTGATAAAAGGGCTATTTATTATGAATTATTGAATTTTTGAAATAATTGATTTTTGAAGTTTTAAATTATTTTTTAAAGAAAAACGTTTTTGATGAGTTGGTAGGCCCCACTTGTGTTGTAAATGTGTTGAAATCTGAATTCAAATTGTGCGTATGATTTTTAATAAAATATATTATTTTATTAAATTTTCTACTTTGGTGTTCTAAGCATTTTCCTATAAATAAGATGTTTAGGTTAGAATTGAAAATCACACCAGAAACATAAGTTTTCTCTCTCTATATTATCGAGCGTATTTTTGTGAGTATTTAGATACTTTGAGAGTTGCTATTCAGTACAAATTTCCTTCGGCTTTACATCTGATATTCCAATCAGAAATACTGCTCTTTTGAGGTAAGGGATTTTAAGGGTTATTATGTTTTTCAGTTTCGTAGTTTTTTTGACCCTCAAAAATTCTGAAAATATTTAAAATGATAATTTGATGAGTTTTCTAGATTGTGTCCAAAAATGACGATTTTTGGATGTATAGATTAGGAGTTATGAATTTTATGGGAAAAGACTATTTTAAAAATAAACTCTTATAACTCCTTGTGGCTAACTCCAAAATTGGTGAACTTTTTATTGGGAGTACGTGTATATAATAGAAGTATACTCTGTAAATTTTGGAAATTTTGGACAAAAGTACAGTTTATGATAAATGTCTAAATATTCGGCAGTTTTGGCCATATGAAAAATAGTGAATGAATTTTAAAAATTCTGAGAAAAATATATGTTCAATATGGGACTATATTCTGCTAAATACCAGAAAAGAAAAAAATTTGGGACCGATTTGGTATTTTTTATGAAAATAGACTAGTTATGAGTAAATGAAATAAATATGTTATGTCAAGTAAAAAATTGAAAAATAGGATTTTATGGCTTGAGAATCCTATATAAGGTATATGCAGATTTTTTATAAGAGTTTTGGTTATTGGTGATGAAATCTTATGAGTTTGGCATTTTAGGATGATTAAATGCATTAATTAGTAAAGTGTAGTTACTATTCACGAGTTACTATTCATGAGTTACTATTCACGAGTTACTATTCACGATAAAATTGGTTTCTTTTTCTGACCAAATTATCGTTGATTTATGAATCTTACTCTTGAAATTAAATCCATATTTTGATCATATTGTTTTTATTATCATATATAACATTTTTATAATTATGGTGAAGAAATTTCTCTTTGACTTGAGTGTAAAGATGGGTAGATTATTGGTATGATCATGACTATGGGTTCTCTTTGGCCAATAGTGCAAAGTTGAATCGTTGACTGGTATGATCATGACCATTGAATTTACAATTGAATATTTTTAGTTTAAGTGCAAAGGTGAATTGATCAACATGGTTATAATTATGGTTTATAAAAATTCTGAAATGATTATGTATTTCTTTGAGATATGAATATCTTTGGCCCGTAGTGCAAAGATGATCTGTTGTTGAATATCTTTGGCCTGTAGTGCAAAGATTACCAGTTATTGAATATCTTTGGCCTGTAGTGCAAAAATGAACTGTTAATGAATATATCTTTGGGGCGTAGTGCAAAGATGAATTTATTAGTATGATTATGAAAAGGAACTGTGATTTGGTATAACCATGATCTTTGATGTTTCAGGTAAAGACAAGTGATGAAAGTTATCTTTGCCCTGGATGAGAAGATGAATTTAGAACTATAATTATGATTATGAGTTATTCACGTGATTGTGGACATGAACTGTTGATTGATGTTACAGGGATAAAATATTGTTGGTGGACTTTTATTATGGAGAAGATAATAGACTTTATGGTCTATTTGACTCTTCTAATGGATTGCTCGTTCCGTTGCAACTATGGTTGAAAAGTTTTATCATCTACCATATGTTATAAATCTCTGATTTATTACTGAAGAAGGCTATTGATAATTTAATTATCTTTAGTCATAATATTCTTTACTAGGCTATTTGTGCTCAACCTTTTGCTTCATAATTCCTTTTAGGTAATAAAAGTGTAGCTGGGTCGAGCGGGGATAACAGGGAAATAGAACGGTGGTCTCTAGTTATGGAGATTCTCTCTAAACAGTATAGAAAAGTGTGTTGTATTTTATACATCATTTAGTAGTTATATTTGGTGAATCAAATAGGGTGAGGCGAACCCAACATTGGAAGGGTGTTTTGCCGCTATCATACAAGATGTCTAATGACATACAACCTTGTGTTATCATAAGACAGGGTTGTGCACATCCACTTGCTGAGTATATCTACGAGCACTACCTATATAATCTTGGTGTTTGGTTGAAGTATAATTCTCGATTAGAGACAGTGGAGATAATGATATGTCAAGAAAAGACTCACCATTGGAAAGAATATGATAGTAATCTTCATGTTTTTCTTTGGGGTCTATTGGGTCAACCAAGGATAATTATGTGGGCAAATGATATCTATTATAACCTAGATGCATGGCCTCCCATGTACGAAGGTTTCCTTGAGCACTTCCCAAAGATTTTAATTTCTAAAACAGTTATTGATTGTACCTTTATGTAAGGTTCCATTGTGAGGTGCTGTCCACGGTTGGGTCATGAGTCACATTTGGTATATATTTGTATCAAAACTCACAACATATGTGTTGTTGTATTTTGCACGACAATTGTAGTAATAAAGTTGTATTTATTTTCTGTACTATGTTTTTGACGACTCAGAATATGTTGGATGGAATGGATCTATTTTGGGGTCGTCACATTTCATATAAGAGCTTAGGGATATGGTCTCTGGCGGAGATCGGGGAATAGAACTAAGAGGGGAGAGATGAGTAAATCCTTCGCTAGTGTGTCCTACCTAAGCTTATTTGTTGGTCAGTCATAATATCGAGATATTATGTGATATGTTAATTTGTTCAATTAACCCTTGTTTTGAAGTCGTATTCTAGAATGATATCCTCAAATACTGAGAGATGAGAAATGGAGAAATCATGAGGACAGGGAAGATGGAATCTGAAATGAAAGTAAGGTATTCTTAACTCTTTGAAATAACATGTACGTAAATTTTGAGGACGAAATTTCATAAGGAGGGGAGATTGTAAGACCCCGAATTTTACAAAATAAAAGTATTCAGTTTTTCTTATAATTACTATTCAGTAAATGGTTAAATTGATAAAAGGTTAAAGTTAAGGGTGATATATGTAAATATTTTAAATAAGCAAGTAGTTATAAAATACTCATTGTTGTCGGGGAATATTCGTTTGGTCGTGGAATATTCTTCCTGAAGGGGAATATTCGTACGACGGCGTAACCTTTTGTGGGCCCCATAACAGAAAGCGATTGGATGAAGAAAATGACAAGTTTGAGTTTTTATAAATAACGGCGTAATCGTTACCGTTAACACTGTTGGAATACCCGGTGGTTAAAATACAATAATACGCGTCGTTGCACAGTAGCAGACGGTATTGCACAATATTTTTGAATTATTGATTCTTACGTAAGAAGGCACTACTCAATAATTATTACAGTAATTACTGTTCAATATTTTATTGGTTCAATAATTGCTACGTTAATATTTTATATTACTATTGTTTTAATAATTATCACTGCACAATATTTCCCATTATCAGATCAATAATTCATATTATTTTAATAATATTACTAGATAACATTATTGGCAATGTCTAGAAAGTTCTGTCTAAGGAGAGGTTTGGTTACCTAATTATGCGCCAGTAAGGAGAAATCCTTATTGGAAAACCCCCTCTTTCTTGAGAACAGCCTGATTGTCAGTATTGTGATTGTGTAATATTATTTGTGAATAATTAATTATTAATTTATATGATAAGAAAAATATTTATTTATGTGGATATAAATGGAGGATTTTTTAGAAAAGTGATAATTATTGAAAATTGATATTTTATCTTTTCTGATAAAATATATTATTATATTACAATAATATAATAATGGTGATATTTTTTACAATGAATGTGTGATATATGAATAAATGAGGAGGAAGAGTATTTTTATTACAATAAATGTTTAAAACATGTTTTGTGTATTGGTGGACCCTATTTTTGACTGAAAATTGATTATAGCCTACAAAATCGTCCATATGTGGATTTCAGTCATTTTTTGTTTGGAATTTGGAAAAACATTCTTCTACAAAGTTGTAGAGAATTCAATTTCCTATGGAATGGACATAAAATTCAAATTTTTCTGATAAAATGGCTATTTATTATGAATTATTGAAGTTCCGAAATAGTTGATTTTTGAAGTTTTAAATTATTTTTAAAGAAAAATGTTTTTGGTGAGTTAGTAGGCCCCACTTATGTGGTAAATGTGTTGAAATCTGAATTCAAGTTGTGCGTATGATTTTTAATAAAATATATTATTTTATTAAATTTTTTGCTTTAGTGTTCTAAGCATTTTCCTATAAATAAGGTGCTTAGGTTAGAATTGAAAATCACACCAGAAACATAAGTTTTCTATCTATATATTATCGAGCGTATTTTTGTGAGTATTTAGATACTTTGAGAGTTGCTATTCAGTGCAAGTTTCCTTCAGCTTTACATCCAATATTTCAGTCAGAAATACTGCTCTTTTGAGGTAAGAGATTGTAAAGGTTATTATGTTTTTCAGTTTCGTAGTTTTTCCGACCCTCAAAAATTCTGGAAAAATTTAAAATGACAATTTGATGAGTTTTCTAGATTATGTCCAAAAATGGCGATTTTTGGATGTATAGATTATGAGTTATGAATTTTATGGGAAAAGACTATTTTAAAAGTAAACCCTTATAACTCCTTGTGGCTAACTCCAAAATTGGTGAAATTTTTATTGGGAGTACATGTATATAACAAAAGTATACTCTGTAAATTTCAGAATTTTTGGATAAAAGTATAGTTTATGATAAATGTCTAAATATTCGACAGTTTTGGCCATATGAAAAATAGTGAATGAATTTAAAAAATTCCGAGAAAAATAAATGTTCAATATGAGACTATATTCTGCTAAATACCAGAAAAGAAAACAATTTGGGACCGATTTGGTATTTTTCATGAAAATAGACTAGTTATTAATAAATGAATTAAATATGTTATGTGAAGTAAAAAAATTAGAAAATAGGATTTTATGGCTTGAGAATCCTATATAAGGTTTATGCAGATTTTTGATGAGAGTTTTGGTTATTGGTGATGAAATCTTATGAGTTTGGCATTTTAGGATGATTAAATGTATTAATTAGTAAAATATAATTACTATTCACGAGTTACTATTCATGAGTTACTAATCACGAGTAACTATTCATGAATTACTATTCACGAGTTACTATTTACGGGTTACTATTCACGGGTACTATTCACGAGTTACTATTTACGGGTTACTATTCACGGGTACTATTCACGACAAAATTGGTTTCTTTTTCTGACCAAATTATCGTTGATTTATGAATCTTACTCTTGAAATTAAATCCATATTTTGATCATATTATTTTTATTATCATATATAATATTTTTATAATCATGGTGAAGAAATTTCTCTTTGACTTGAGTGTAAAGATGGGTAGATTATTTGTATGATCATGACTATGGGTTCTCTTTGGCCAATAGTGCAAAGTTGAATCGTTGACTGGTATGATCATGACCATTGAATTTACAATTGAATATTTTTAGTTTAAGTGCATAGGTGAATTGATCAACATGGTTATAATTATGGTTTATATAAATTCTGAAATGATAATGTATTTCTTTGAGATATGAATATCTTTGGCCCATAGTGCAAAGATGACCTGTTGTTGAATATCTTTGGTCCGTAGTGCAAAGATTACCAGTTGTTGAATATTTTTGTCCTGTAGTGCAAAGATGAACTGTTAATGAATATATCTTTGGGGCGTAGTGCAAAGATGAATTTATTAGTATGATTATGAACAAGAACTGTGATTTGGTATAACCATGATCTTTGATGTTTCAGGTAAAGACAAGTGATGAAAGTTATCTTTGTTGTGGATGAGAAGATGAATTTAGAACTATAATTATGATTATGAGTTATTCACGTGATTGTGGACATGAACTGTTGATTGATGTTACAGGGATAAAACATTGTTGGTGGACTTTTAACATGGAGAAGATAATAGACTTTATGGTCTATTTGACTCTTCTAATGGATTGCTCGTTCCGCTGCAACTATGGTTGAAAAGTTTTATCATCTACCATATGTTATAAATCTCTGATTTATTACTGAAGATGGCTATTGATAATTTAATTATCTTTAGTCATGATATTCTTTACTAGGCTATTTGTGCTCACCCTTTTGCTTCAAAATTCCTTTCAAGTAATAAAAGTGTAGCTGGGTCGAGCGGGGATAACAGGGGAATAGAACGGTGGTCTCTAGTTGTGGAGATTCTCCCTAAATAGTATAGAAAAGTGTGTTGTATTTTATACATCATTTATTAGTTATATTTGGTGAATCAAATAGGGTGAGGCGAACCCAATGTTGGAAGGGTGTTTTGCCACTATCATACAAGATGTCTAATGACATACAACCTCGTGTTATCATAAGACAGGGTTGTGCACATCAACTTGCTAAGTATATCTATGAGCACTACCTATATAATCTTGGTGTTTGGTTGAAGTATAATTCTCGATTAGAGACAGTGGAGATAATGATATGTCAAGAAAAGACTCACCATTGGAAAGAATATGATAGTAATCTTCTCATTTTTCTTTGGGGTCTATTGGGTCAACCAAGGATAATTCTGTGGGCATATGATATCTATTATAACCTAGATGCATGGCCTCCCATGTACGAAGGTTTCCTTGAGCACTTCCTAAAGATTTTAATTTCTAAAACAATTATTGATTGTACCTTTATGTAAGGTACCATTGTGAGGTGCTGTCCACGGTTGGGTCATGAGTCACATTTGGTATATATTTGTATCAAAACTCACAACATATGTGTTGTTGTATTTTGCACGACAATTGTAGTAATGAAGTTGTAGTTATTTTATGTACCATGTTTTTGGCGACTCAGAATAGGTTGGATGGAATGGATCTATTTTGGGGTCGTCACAATTACGGTCATGATTATACCGAATAATCCCTGGTCATAATCATACCAAGTACATCTATACACTACAGCCAAAGATGACTTTCAACATAATAAAAGCATGAGGATGATGACAATGACATAATAATTCATTAAAACAAGTTCAAGGATAAATTGTAAAGATTTATAATTTAATTTATCCAGAATTCATGAACGTTCAAATTGTCAACATGATACTGCTTTGTGGAGTAAAATTCAAGAATAATATTGTATTAAAAATGATTTGGACCGAAAACGAATCCATTTTTTTTCTTAAATAGTGCCCCGTGTGAATAGTAACCGATTGAATAGTACCCGTGAATAGTACTTCGGGAAAAGTAACCCCATGAATAGTACTCCAGCATGAAAAAGTTAAAACTTATCAAGAATGCTCAGAATAATATTTCCATGAAAAGATACTGGATGAAACGCAAATATCAAGGATATTCTACTAATTTCATGGAGTATAGAAGCCAAAACTTTAACAAAATGAGTATAGAATTCAGAATCTGAAACGAAATAATATTACTTACATACTACAGAGTATAGAAGAAAATATTATTTTATACGAATACTGAACACAAATAATATCCCTTACGAATATTAAACGAAAATAATATTCCTTTTGAATATTGAACGAATATAATATTCCTTACGAATATTAAATGAAAATAATATTTCTTGTGAATATTGGACGAAATAATATTAATACGAATACGAAAAATAATATCTCTTCAGAATATGAAATAAATAATACCCCTTACGAGTATTGAAAGAAAATTTTTCTCTTCATGAATACGAAAGAAATAATACCCCTTACCTCAAAAAGAAAGTAATTCCGACTGGTATAGCGGATATATTCTTGAAGAAAACTTTCACTGTTTTCTACCCTCAAAGCTTCCTAAAACTCGAAAGAAATACGCTCAATATTATAGAAGAAGAATTCTATGATTCTAGTGTGATTTTCAATTCTAACTAAGCATCCTATTTATAGGAGAATGGAAAGGATAATATTTGAATTTAGAAAATCACTTGATCAAGACAAGAAATATTGGACGAATTCACGAGTAACGAATTAAATGCAAAACTTTTAAATTTTTGGTTTTACTATTCATTACTGTGCAATAAAATATTCTAATAAAACAAAAACTTTAAATAAAATATAATATATTCTATTTAAAATCAAATAAAACAAAACTTATAAAATATTTATATATATAATTATATAACCTTTGCCTTATGGCAAAGGCATACAACACACACACAAACTACTATATATATATATATACACATGTTAAATATAATATATATATATATATATATATATATATATATCATAACTCCATTCCATTTACGTAAACTCCCCCCCCCCATTTCCATTCTTCCACCCACATGTGGGCCTCACCCCACATGTCCCTTTCACACACATCCTTATCACACACATTTTATATATATACTTTACTGATTATTTTTAAGAATGGGTAAATGGGGGTCCATAAAATAAGTAAAATTTACATCAAATACTTCATAAAAATCCCTTCAATATTTTTAACAACGTTTATTCATATTATTATAACTCATGATATTAACAACTGGATCGTTCCCGAAGAGAGAAGCTTTCCTATAAGGATTTTCCCTATTAGTGCAATTAGGTGACCAAACCCTTTCCTCGACAGAATTTTCTAGACATTGTTAATTATGCATATAATAATTAGAATAACTTGTCATCTCAATTATTGATTTAATAATATATAAAATATCGATAATAATTGAATCAAATAACGTGAGATACTATGCAGTAATTACTGTAGCAATAATTGAACAAAACTGAGTGACTTCTCACGTAAGCATTAATAATCAATACTGTGAGATCCCGAATTTTATGAAATAAAAGTATTCAATTTTTCTATTTTGGTAAATAGTTAAATTGATAAAAATTTAAAGTTAAGGGTGATATGTGAAATTTTTTAAAAGTAATCAAGTTGTCATAAAATAACCGGTAGTAAAAGTACAGTAATACGCGTGGTTGCATAGTAGCACATGGTATTGTAGAGTATCTTTGATTATTGATGCTTACGTGAGAAGTCACTCAATTTTATTCAATTATTGTTATAATATTTTATATTATTAAATCAATAATTGTGACGACAAAGTTATTCATATTATTATTTGCAATATTGACAATGTCTAGAAGTTCTGTCAAGGAGAGGTTTGGTCACCTAATTGCACGCCAATAAGGAGAAATCCTTATCGGAAAGCCCCCTCTTTCCTGGGAATGACCTGGTTGTTAAATATTTTGAGTTATAATATTAATGATGAAATAAGTTTGTGTTAATTAAAGATGAAATTGATAGTTCCATTGTGTTGGGATTATTGGTGTAAGTAAAAATTGACATTTATTTCGATGATAATTGATGTCTGGAAGTTATATTGACCAATCGGGTAATTAATCAGATAAATGAGCAATTAATTGCTATTAATTCACATGCTTATAACTATGTGTTCACATGTGTGTACTATTGATTCACATGATTTACTATTAGGGGAGTTGGTGCAAGATTGATAATACTTGCATGACTAAATTAAAAATGGAGGTATAGTTGAAGGTACTATACTGTAATTAGTTTTTTTTCACATGTTTAGAACTATTGAGTCACATGATTTACTATTGATTCACATGATTTACTATTAGGGGAGGTGGTGCAAGTTTGATAATATTTGCAGGACTAAATTAAAAATGAAGGAAAAGATGAAGGTATTATACTGTAATATTTCGAGCCCCAAAATGTACAATTATCGAAAATATATTTTTCTATAAATAGAAGCTCATTCTTCCTTCATTCTCACCAATTCACTAAGACTCACAAGAGCAATTATAGAGAGAGAAGCTATAGAGAGAAAGAAGAAGAGTAGTCTGTTAATTCACTACTCTAGTATCTAGTTTTCTTCTGAGGTAAGGGGTATTATTTTTTTTACATTCTGAAGAGATATTATTTTCGTATTCGTATGAATATTATTATCATTCAATATTCATTATATTCGTTTAATATTCGTAAGGAATATTATTTTCGTTCAACTGTTGTATGTAAGGGGTTTCTGCCAGGGGCAGTTTCATAATTTTTCCAACCCTCAAGAATTTTGAAAACATTTGAAATGATAATTTGACGAGTTTTCTAGATTGTGTTCAAAAATGGCGATTTTTGGATGTATAGATTAGGAGTTATGAATTTTATGGGAAAAGACTATTTTAAAAGTAAACCCTTATAACTCCTTGTGGTTAACTCCAAAATTGGTAAAATTTTATTGGGAGTACATGTATATATCAGCAGTATAATCTGTAAATTTCAGAATTTTTTGACAAAAGTACAGTTTATGATAAATGTCTAAATATTCGGCAGTTTTAGCCATATGAAAAATAGTAAATGAATTTTAAAAAGTCTGAGAAAAATATATGTTCTACATGGGACTATATCCTGCTAAATCCCAGAAAAGAAATATTTTTGGGACTGATTTGGTATTTTTCATGAAAATGAACTAGTTATGAGTAAATGAATTAAATATGTTATGTGAAGTAAAAGAAATTGCAAAATAGGATTTTATGGCTTGGGAATCCTATATAAGGTATATGCAGATTTTTTATGAGGGTTTTGGTTATTGGTGATGAAATCTTATGAGTTTGGCATTTTTGGATGATTAAATGTATTAATTAGTAAAGTGTAACCAATTAAAATAAATTGTTTATAAGTTTAAGAAATTATTAAAATATTGTTATAATATTAATGATATTAGATTATGAGATTATTAAGTGATTGATAACATTTGGATATTATTAACGAAATACTATTCATGAGATACTATTTAGGAGTTACTATTCACCTGATTACTATTCACTCTAGTATTATTCATTCGGGTATTCGGGGCACTTTTTGTGTCGGGGTACTATTCATGAGTTACTATTCATGGGTTACTATTCACTCTAGTATTATTCACTCGGGTATTCGGGGCACTTTTCGTACCGGGGTACTACTATTCACGAGTTACTATTCACGGGTTACTATTCACCCGAAAACTATATTTCTTTTCTGTCCAAATTATTTTTGAGACATGAATATTATTATTGAATTTTACTCCACAAAGCAGTATCGTGTTGACAATTTGGATATTTTTAAACTCTGGATAAATTTAAAGTCTTTAATATTTATCCTTGATTTCGTTTGATTAATGCTTATATCGTTGTCATCATCCGCATGCTTATATTGTGATGAAAGTCATCTTTGGCTTACGTGCATAGATGGACTGTTGATTATTGATTTTACAGTTTTATATCTTCGGCTTACGTACAAAGATGGACTGTTGATTATTGGTTTTACATACAAATATACTAATCTATTACAGGACGATTAATTGTCCATCTTAGCCATGCCTTTATCTCTCTTAGAACTCTCAGTTCGTTTGGCTGTAGCTACAAACATATGGTTCAAGCAAGAATGAGTATAACTAGCTCAGCAAGTCTTAACAAAGAATCATATGAATATCACATTAACAATTACATGCTTTATTTTCATATCTGAACAATTATCTACGAAGCATTATGAAACATTTGACTAGTACTTCTCATGTCATAACAACAATTCCAAAGTATATAATAGCTTAGGAATGATGAACCGGTCAATAGACTATGAACATACTCTTTTTGTTTTTATACTTGAAAAGGATATCCGACACTAAGACCATCCGCCCGTCTTTACTTATGAGCACTTCTAGGTGATCAGCCTATTGTACTCTATGTTGATCAACACTCTTACGTTAAACGTATTTACGTTCAACATTTGGCAACCTCGCGTGCCCATCGAATAATCGATGAAAAATACTTTTGTTTGTACATAGACAAACTTACCTTCTTATCCGTACCAAATACTTGGCATAGGATAGCGTTAACAGTTCTATATCGAAAGACTTGTAAAAAAATTAATCAATTCTTCAATACTTGTCTAGCCAAGTTAAAATAGGCATCGACTCTTTCTTTAAAACCATTCATGCATTGTATAACATGCATCACGTAAAACTTGGCTAGCACAAAGGTTAGACAAGTGTTAAGAAAGACTTTCCTTCAAGCGTCTTCGAATAAACAATTCAACAATTCTCAGTCTTTACAGGATCTACATGATATATTCAAATAGCTCACTGTAATTAGTTATCAAACAAACTAACTTTATTGTCTATACCCAACTTCTTTATCTTCTATGTCTTATTTGAATTAACTTCGATATTAAAGTCGATTTGACTTTCTTTACTTCATTACGGTTCGTTAACATTTTTACGTTACTAACCGACATTCAATCATTATTGGTTAAGTACCAACGTTGAACTTCATTTATAGTTTAATTTCTATTAAACCTTACTAAATATTCTTAAATTAGCACCTTATAAGTGATTTAAGGTTAGTCTTATTATGTACATTAAGTACCTTCAATGTCTTACCTTAGTTCTACATTCAAATGGAACAAAATCTAACTTGGTCAACATTTTTCTCATCGGTATGCCTGTGCCATGACATCCTTTCAGATTCTAGTGGTGTTTATGCAAGACGAGTTAGCAGGGTACTCGGCCAAGTCAAGGCGCCAAGTGGACTACTTTGTCTTGGTTTTTGGTACCGAGGCACCAAGTCTATGAACCAATTGGCCAAAACAGTCCACTTTTCTAACGAAACTTTCGGCTTCCTAATTTATTCATTTTACATCCGAATTGACCCATTCGAAAGCCTACAAGTCACAAATTACACCCTTTACGTGCTCATATAATAATTTCACATTTTCGAATCCGTTTTCAAGCCACACGACAACTTTTGACCTTTAATCCGAGATTTTTACGTTTTTGACGTTTAACGTCTATTTTTGTAAAATTTCCATAACTTCGTTACTCGTGTTCTATAAGCCAAATCAAATGGAAAACTCCATTGATTCATCATAATCATCCTAACCAAACAATAGGCACATTCCTTAGCTATAACGATTTTCCAAACGTTCATTCATAACTAAGTTAACGTTTAAGACTTTCTATGGTTTTAACTCACGTAAACACTTATGATTTCTATTTGGCCATGACCTATCAATGATTTAGTCATTAATAGGCATCCTTATATCTCCTCAATAAACATGGTCCACCACTCTATGATTCTTCTACGAGAAAAAAATCGAAAAAGATGAAGATTACGATTTAGGAGAATTTACCTTTGAAGTAATTAGCGTTCTTGATAAACGTCTATTGGTTTGCTTGGAAGTAAAATGATTAAGCGTTTATAGCTTTTCTCTCTCTCAATATAGGTTGAACAAGATTTTCAAAACAACAAAAGCTCAACCTTAGCTTTGTATTTATAGAAAACCAAATGAGGGGCAAAATGGTCCATATGGCACCTCCTTTATCAACTTTGTCACCAAGTAAAGTACTTGGTGAGCAAGTTGTCTACCTTTCTTGGCCACCAAGTGGCCAGCCCACTCCCTCTTGGAGCACCCCATGGGTTGCCCCATGGGTTTTAACCATCCCATGACCCACCGGTTCGACCTGCGGTTTACTTTTTGATTGGGCTTAACATAATTAATATTGGGCTTTGACTTGGGCTTGCTTATATAATTCGTTGGGATTGGTATTGGTTTAAGTCCAATTAAATTATACCTAAATTCTTTACTCAAACTCCATTAATACTTCTCGTATTATACGCGTATAACTCCCGTATTCTCTTCGTGTAATACAGATATAATAATCGTATTATACATCATACTATTCTTCATACCTTACTCATATGCATACTAATATAATACTCATATTTCATACGTATAATATCCGAAACGACTATACGCATTTCATTTCCCTTTCGGAAACCTCTTTCACAAACCCTTAGGTTTTATGCCCGCAAGCGAAAACTTCGTTTGTCATAATGAAATTATTATTGGATATTCCATACTATCTTCGTATTCTATCATTACGCATTTCTCGAAATTTCAAACCCTAGCTCCGAACGAAATCAGATGAATAGTGTTTTTACGCAAACATTCTCGGAAAATCTTCGCTTTTGTCTTGATAATTCACAACCATTAATACTAGCACAAAGTCAGAATACTAACCACGTCCATATATTCTAGGTCATAGAACGAACTTCAAACATCTTACTCACATAATAAATCAATTAAATTCATTCAATTCACATAATCAAATAAAAATTTAATTCATTCAAAATTCGAAATTCTCGGGCGTTACATTACGTGCAAAGATGGACTGTTGATTATTGATTTTACAGTTGTATATCTTTGGCTTACGTGCAAAGATGGACTGTTGATTATTGGTTTTAGAGTTGTATATCTTTGGCTTACGTGCAAAGATGGATTGTTGATTATTGGTTTTAGAGTTGTATATCTTTGGATTACGTGCATTGATGGACTGTTGATTGGTATGATTATGACCAGGGATTATTCGGTATAATCATGATCGTAATTGAAAACCCGAATATCCTTGGCCCATAGTGCATGGATAATTCGTGGTCGTGATACTATTAAGCTGAGTCTCAGCATTATTGGTTTTACAGTTGTATGAACTTTTGATTTACCTGATTATAAATATGAATTATGAATTTAATTATAATATATGGTGGTTCAGGTGAAGACAAGTGATGAGAGTTTTCTTTGTCTTGGGTACAAAAAAAAACTATTGATGAGTATTACAGGAATGAAACATTAATGATGAACTTTTAATCTAGAGGAGATAGTAGACATTATGCTCTACTTAACTCTTCTAATGGATTACTTATTCCGTTATAGTTAAACTTGATGTTTATTGTATTTTATCAGTTTAACACTGTTGAAGACTAATAATAATTTATTCTGCATTATCTTAGTTATAATATTTCTTACTGGGCTAGTTGAGCTCACCCTTTTCTTTCACTATTCTCTTTAGGAAATGAGAATATAGCTGGGACTAGTCGGGAAACGGAGTGACGGTCCGAGATGGTTGTTTTAGCAGTCCTCACTACTTAGTGTGATAATAAGTGTAATGAGGATTGAATTTGAGTTTGTATCATGTCTATGAGACAATATTCATGTAAACTCTCAGCTATGTTTTATCGTATTTTTACACGACAGTTATATAATTAAGTTTGTAGTTGAGTTCTGTACCATGTATCTGGCGACTCAAGATGAGTGATGTATGCCCGTTTTGGGGGCGTCACAAATACCGTGTATTACTATGCAATCACGCGTATTACTATACTTTTACTACCGGGTAGTTTAACAGTTTAACGGTAAAACTTCCGCCGTTATTTTCATAAAAAGATATTTTTGTCATTTTCTTATTCCGACAATAATTCCGTTGTGGGGTCCACTAATGATTGCGCCGTTGTACGAATATTCTCTGTTAAAACGAATATTCCCCGACCAATCAAATATTATATGACAACTTGCATACTTTGCAAAATTTTTAAATACTACCCACAAATATAATATTATATCAAATCCACACCATAATACTTAAAAAAATATTTCGAGAAAATTAAATCTTTATTCATAAATTTTGGGGTCTTACAATCTCCCCTCCTTATGAAATTTTGCCATCAAAATTTACGTACGTACCTGGTATATCGAACAGATGAAGATACCTCGTCAGATTCTAACTCTTGAAGTATAACCTTTGAGCATAGAATATATTCCTTCTTATCCAAGATTTTAACATGTATCTCCTCATATGTTAAATCTTTTTCTAACTCGTCCGGTTCTTAATCAATAATGTGGTTCGGGTCTTCCACATATTTACGTAACATAGATACGTGAAAAACATTATAAACACGCGACATACTTGGCGTTAAAACGAGTCTATAGGCCACAGTTCCTACTCGATCGAGGATTTCAAATAGAACAATTAAATCTAGGGTTGAGATTTCTTCTCTTCGTTAATTCTTGCTTCTAGAATAACGCCCTCTTGAACCGTCTTCTTCACATTCATCAGCTCTGAGTCTGTAGCTTAAGTGGCTTTCACTTTATCGATTAAAGTCTGTTCTAATCGTATATTTAACATCATCACGTGGGTCTTTAGAGTAAGTCATACGAAATGGGTCTTTGTGTTAACAACGTCGCACTCGTAACTATATACGATCTTCTACTCAACGCTTCAGCTACCACGTTCGCTCTTCTACGATGATATTGAATGGTATGGTCGTAATCTTCAACAGCTTGAGCCAACGTCTTTAGTGCATATTACGTTCGTTTTGAGTAAAGAAATATTTAAGGGTTTTAGAAATGGGTTTTGTACTGGGGTAAAATTTAAACGTTGAGCGCAAGTAGGAGAAATAAAAGAATGGGTAGAACCGATATCGAATAAGGTATAAACTTCGCAAGAGTTTATGATTAACTTACCCGTGATAGCTTCGTTCGGGTTCCTCAAAAAATGCTCTCACTTAAACTACCGACTTTGACTTGTCTGAGACATCCTTTGGCGTCACCATCCCAGCTGGACTTGACTTCACTACACGACAAAATCGAGCTAGGTGACCTTCTCTTTTGCAATTGAAACACGCTTTGGGTTGCTACGTACAGTTTGGACGGATGTGTCCCTCCTGTTCGCATTTGAAACATACGACCGATGGTCGTTCTTCTTCCTTGGAAATGGGTGTCGCTGTCTTTCCATCATTATTAAAGCTTCTCTTCTTGAAGTTGTTCTCACTTAGTTCACCTTTTCTATTATCCTGGCCATGATTACCACCGAAGTGGTTACCATTTCTGGCATATTGATTCCCTCCAAGTTTGTTATCACCGCTTCGATGACTGCTACCATTGGTATTATTGATTTGTCGGCTGCTCTCTCTTAGTTGGGTTATCTCATTATCGCGCTCCAATAACTGAGCCCTATTCACAACATCTAAATACAATCAAAGTTTGTGAGAAATAAGATATTGACGTATCTCGGGCTTGAAACCTCTTAGAAACATTTGTGTCATTCTCTCCTCGTTATCAACTAAGTGGGATGCAAATCGGGACAACTCGGCAAACTTAGCTTCGTACTGCGACACGGTCATATTTTTCTGCTCTAGCTTGATGAACTCTACCTCCTTCATGTGACGAATACTTTCGGGAAAGTACTTGTCGTTGAACAGTTCTTGGAACTTCTCCCAAGACATTTTGAGTGCGTCAGGGCTGGGTACGTTTTACAGATTCCCACTAATGATCTGCTTCGTCATGCAACATAAAGGTGGCAAATGGAACCTTTTGCTCCTCTGAGCATTTCAAGACATCAAATATCTTGGTGATCTGTTTTATCCACATCTTCGCCTTAAGTGGTTCTGGCTTTCCCAAAAACTCTGGTGGTCCCAACTCCTTGAACTGCTTAGCAGTGACCAACCGTGGGTTGCCATTGTTTCCACCTGCATTATGAATAGGAATCTCTCTCATTTGGTGTTGCGTGAATTCTGAAAAGCTCATAAACGTACTGTCGTTCGTCATTTAGTCGGTGCCATTGTTCACCTAAGGATTCTTGCCTTCATGTTGCACATTATCTTGGGTATTGATCGGTGGTGACTCAACGATCTCGTGTGCTCCATTGCTATTCTCAACATTCTCGGATGTCATTTTCAAATACTACCACAAAACAATGGTTAATTGATACACCACAAATTATCCCTATATTCTGACCGACCAATTAAATACCAATTAAACTTAAGTAGGTCATACTAGCGAAGGAATTCCCCGTCTCTCCCCTCCTAGTTCTTGTCTCAAATCTCAGCCAGGGATCATATCCCTAAGCTTTGATACCAACTGTGACGCCCCCAAAACAGGTATATATCACCCATTCTAAGTCGCCAAATACATGGTACAAAATTCAAATACAGCTTAATTATACAATTGTCGTGTAAAGTACGACACAATATAAGCTGGCAGTTTCAACACGAATATCGTCTTCTAGACAATATACAAACTCAAATTCAATATTATTACAATTATTATCACACTATTTCACAGAATAGTGAGAACTACTAATACAACCATCTGGACCGTTAATCCATTCCCCGACTAGTCCCAGCTATATTCTCATTTCCTGAAGAGAACAGCGAAAGAAAGGGTGAGCTCAACTAGCCCAGTAAGAAATATTATGACTAAGATAATGCAGAATAAATTATCCTTAGCCTTCAATAGTATAACAACTGATAGAATATAATAGACAACAAGTTTTAGATCAACAACTGCAGCGGAATAAGCAATCCATTAGAAGAGTCAAGTAGAGCATGATATCTACCATCTTCTATGATTTAAAAGGTTTTTCATCAACTTTATCGCTGAGACTCAGCTTAATAAATAATCCACATCATCAAATCATCCCTGCACTACAGTCCAAGGATATTCTTTAGTATCACGACCACGAATTATCCATGCACTACGGGCCATAGATAATGGTGTTTTCATCAACGGTCATGATCATGCCTTAAAACAATTCATCTTTGCACCCTTGGCCGAAGAGAATCCATGGCCATAATCATACCAAAAACTGTCCATCAATGCACTACGGGCCAATGAGAACTTTTACCACATCATTTGTAACATTACGGTCATGATTATACCGAATAATCCCTGGTCATAATCATACCAAGTCCATCTATGCACTACGGCCAAAGATGACTTTCAACATAATATAAGCATGAGAATGATGACAATGACATAATAATTCAATAAAACAAGTTCAAGGATAAATTGTAAAGATTTATAATTTAATTTATCTAGAATTCAATAACGTTCAAATTGTCAACATGATACTGCTTTGTGGAGTAAAATTCAAGAATAATATTGTATTAAAAATGATTTGGACCGAAAATAAATAAATTTTTATCATGAATAGTGCCCCGGGTGAATAGTAACTGAGTGAATAATACCCGTGAATAGTAACTTCAGGAATAGTAACCCCGTGAATAGTACCCCGACATGAAAAAGTTAAAACTTATCAAGAATGCTCAGAATAATATTTCCATGAAAAGATACTGGATAAAGCGCAAATATCAAGGATATTCCACTAATTTCATGGAATATAGAAGCCAAAACTTTAACAAAATGAGTATAGAATTCGAAATCTGAAACGAAATACTTTTACTTATATACTATAGAGTATGGAAGAAAATATTATTTTATACGAATACTGAACACAAATAATATACCTTACGAATATTAAATGAAAATAATATTCCTTTTGAATATTGAACGAATATAATATTCTTTACGAATATTAAATGAAAATAATATTTCTTGCGAATATTGGACGAAATAATATTCATACGAATACGAAAAATAATATCTCTTTAGAATATGAAATAAATAATACCCCTTACGAGTATTGAAAGAAAATATTTCTCTTCATGAATACGAAAGAAATAATACCCCTTACCTCAAAAAGAAAGCAATTCCGACTGGTATAACGGATATATTCTTGAAGAAAACTTTCACTGTTTTCTACCCTCAAAGCTTCCCAAAACTCGAAAGAAATACGCTCAATATTATAGAAGAAGAATTCTCTGATTCTGGTGTGATTTTTAATTCTAACTATGCATCCTATTTATAGGAGAATGGAAAGGAAACTATTTGAATTTAGAAAATTACGGACTACATAGTAAATATTCGACGAATTCACGGGCGACCGAATTCGTCTAAAACTTTTAAATTTTTGGTTTACTATTCATTACTGTGCAATAAAATATTCTAATAAAACAAAAACTTTAAATAAAATATAATATATTATATTTAAAATCAAATAAAACAAAACTTATAAAATATTTATATATATAATTATATAACCTTTGCCTTATGGCAAAGGCATACAACACACACACAAACTGATATATATATATATATATATATATATATATATATATCATAACTCCCTTCCATTTACGTAAACTCCCCCCCCCCCCATTTCCATTTCCACCAACATTTGGGTCTCACCCCACATGTCCCTTTCATACACATCCTTATCACACACATTTTATATATATACTCTACCGATTATTTTGAAGAATGGGTAAATGGGGGTCCATAAAATAAGCAAAATTTACATCAAATACTTCATAAAAATTCGTTCAATATTTTTAACAACGTTTATTCATATTATTATAACTCACAATATTAACAAACAGGCCGTTTCCAGAAAAGAGGGGGCTTTCCTATAAGGATTTCTCCCTATTGGCGCGCAATTAGGTGACCAAACCCCTTTCCTCGACAGAACATTCTAGATATTGTTAATTATGCATATAATAATTAGAATAACTTATCATCTCAATTATTGATTTAATAATATATAAAATATCGACAATAATTGAATCAAATAACGTGAGATACTATGCAGCAATTACTGTAGCAATAATTGAACAAAACTGAGTGACTTCTCACATAATCATTAATAATGAATACCGTGTGCTACTATGCAACCACGCGTATTACTACACTTTTACTATCGGGCAGTTCAACAGTTTAATGGTAAAACTTTCGCCGTTATTTTCATAAAAAGATATTTCACATCGCTTTTCTCATTCCGACAATAATTCCAAGTATGGGTCCACCAATGATTAATTGTCGTTATGCATTTAATATTCTCTGTTAAAACGAATATTCCCCGACCAATCGAATATTATATGACAACTTGCATACTTTGCAAAATTTATAAATACTACCTACAACTATAATATTATATCAAATCAACACCATAACACTTAAAAAAATATTTCGAGAAAATTAAATCTTTATTCATAAATTTTGGGGTCTTACACCCACCCATTCTAGAAAAACTATTCCAAAATGTTTTAAATTTAAACAATATTCAGAAACTTTAATAATTCATAATAAAAATCCATTTTATTAGAAAAATATAATTTTTATGTCCATTTCATAGGAAATTTAATTCTTTACAACTTTGTAGAAGAAAATTTTTCCAAATTCCAAAGGAAAAATGACCGAAATCCATATACGGATGATTTTTAATACCTTCATTACGACAAAATACTGATAAAACACATCAACATTAATTCCTTTATTTATATCCACATAAAATAAATATTTCTTTATCATATAAATTAATAATTAATTATTAATAAATAATATTACAGAATCACAATAATGACAACCAGATCGTTCCTAAGAAAGATGGGGCTTTCCGATAAGGATTTCTCCTTACTGGCGCGCAATTAGGTGATCAAACCTCTTTCCTAGATAGAACTTCCTTATACATTGTCAATAATGTTATCTAATAATATTATTCAAATAATATGAATCGTTGATCTGATAATGGGAAATATTGTGCAATGACAATTATTGAATCAACAATAATATAAAATATTAACGTAGCAATTATTGAATCAATAAAATAAAATATTGAATAGTAATTACTTTAACAATTATTGAGTAGTGCCTTCTTACGTAAGAATCAATAATCCAAAAATACTGTGCAATACCGTGTGATACTATGCAACCACGCCAGACATAAAGATTTTTAACCACCGTGTATTCCAACAAATGTTAATAAGAATAACTACGCCGTTATTTATAAAAAAAACTCATACTTGTCTTCATCCGACCGTTTTCCATTATAGGGCCTACAAATGGTTGTGTCATCGTATGAATATTCCTCGACAGCAAGAATATTCCATGACCAGACGAATATTCCCCGACAACAATGAATATTTTATAACCACTTGCTTATTTAAAAATATTTGCACATTTTACCCATAACTAACCACATTAATCAAATCAACCCCTTACTATTTCTAAATAATGAATAGAGGAAAATCAATTTTATTTATAAAAAGTTAGGGTCTTACAACCTCTCCTCCTTATGAAATTTTATACTCAAAATTGACGTACGTACCTGGTGTTTCAAAAAGATGAGGGTACTTCTTTGACGCCCCCAAAATAGGTATACATCACTCATTCTGAGTCGCCAAATACATGGTATAAAATTTAAATACAACTTAATTATACAACTGTCGTGTAAAATACGACAAAACATTAGTTGAGAGTTTTAATACGAATATTGTTTTCTAGACTGTATTCAAACTCAAATGGATTCCTTATTACATTTACTATCACACTATTTCACTGAATAGTGAGGACTACTAATGCAAACATTTGGACCGTCACTCCGTTCCCCGACTAGTCTCAGCTATATTCTCATTTTCTGAAGAGAACAATGAAAACAAAGGGTGAGCTCAACTAGCCCAGTAAGAAATATTATGACTAAGATAATGCAGGATAAATTATCGTTAGCCTTCAACAGTGTTAAACTGATAAAATATAATAAACATCAAGTTTAACTGCAGCGGAATAAACAATCCATTAAAAGAGTCAAGTAGAGCATGATATCTACTATCTTCTATGATTTAAAAAGTTTATCATCAATTTTATTGCTGAGACTCAGCTTAAAAAATAAACCACATCATCGAATCATCTCTGCACTACGGGCCAAGGATATTCATGTAATCATTAATGATCATGATTATACCGAATAATTCCTGGTCATAATCATACCAACAACTGTCCATCAATGCACTACAGGCCAATGAGGATTGTTTACCACATCATTTGTAACATTACGGTCATGATTATACCAAATAATCCATGGTCATAATCATACCAATCAATAGTACATCTATGCACGTAAGCCACATATGACTTTTATCACAATATAAATATGATGATGATGACAATGATATAAGAATTCAATTAAATGAAAGCAAATGATAAATTTTTAAAGATTTATAACTTAATTTATCCAGAATTTAATAATGTCTAAATTGTCAACATTATACTGCTTTATGAAGTAAAATAAAAAAAATAATATTGTATCAAAAATGATTTGGACAGCAAAAAAATCAATTTTTGTCATCAATAATTCCCTGGGTGAATAATACCCGAGTGAATAGTACTGTAACGACCCCAAAATAGGTCCATTCCATCCAACCCATTCTGAGTCGCCAAATATATGGTACGAAAAACAACTACAACTTTATTACAACAATTGTCGTGCAAAATACAACAACACATATGCTGTGAGTTTGGATACCAATATATACCAAATGTAACTCGACACCAACTTGGATAACACGTCACCATGACACCTTACATAAAGGTACAGTCAAAAACCTGCTTTTAGAAATTAGAATCTTTGGGAAGTGCTCAAGAAACCTTCGTACATGGGAGGCCATGCTTTTAGGTTATGGTAGATATCATATGGCCACGTAATTATCCTTGGTTGAATTGATAGACCCCAAAGAAAAACAAGAAGATTACTATCATATTTTTCCCAATGGCGAGTCTTCTCGACATATCATTATCTCCACTGCCTCTAATTTGGTATTATACTCCAAACAAACACCAAGATTATATAGGTAGTGCTTGTAAATATACTCAAGAAGTGGATGAGCACAACCATGTCTTATGATAACACGAGTTTGTATGTCATTAGACATCTTGTATGATAGTGACAAAACACCCTTCCAAAGTTGGGTTCGCCTCACCCTATTTAATTCACCAAAATAACTATTAAATGATGTATAAAATACAACACACTAAAGCCCTCAATAAAATTATTTTCATACTCTTTAGGAGAACCTCAACAACTATAGACCACCGCTCTATTCCCTTGTTATCCCCGCTTAACCCAAATGACACTTTTATTACCTCAAAGGAATTGTGAAACAAAAGGGTGAGCACAACTAGATCAAGAAAGAATATTATGACTAAAGATAAATAAATTATCAATAGTCTTCATCAGTAATGAATCAGAGATTTAGAACATATGGTAGATGATAAAACTTTTCAACCATAGTTGCAGCAGAATGAGCAATCCATTAGAAGAGTCAAATAGACCATAAAATCTATTATCTTCTCCATGTTAAAAGTCCACCAACAATGTTTTATCCCTGTAACATCAATCAACAATTCCTGTCCACAATCACGTGTATAACTCATAATCGTAATTGTAGTTCTAAATTCCTTTTCGCATCCAAGACGAAGATAATTTTCATCACCGCGCTTTTACCTCAAACATCAAATATCATGGTTATACCAAATCACGCCTCTGCTCATAATCATACTAATAAATTCATCTTTGCACCACGAGCCAAAGATATTCATCAACAGCTCATCTTTACACTACAAAGCAAAGATATTCAATAATAGGTCATCTTTGCAGACACGAGCCAAAGATATTCATCAATAATTCATCTTTTGCACTACAAAGCAAAGATATTTATTAACAAGCCATCTTTGCACTACGAGCCAAAGACATTAATATCTCAAAGAAATATATAATCATTTCGTAATTTATATAAACAATAATTATAACCATGTTGATCAATTCACCTTTGCACCAAAGTTAAAGATATTCAATTGTAAATTTAATGGTCATGATCATACCAGCTTAACAATTCAACTTTGCACTCATCGCCAAAGAGAACCCATAGTCACGATCATACCAATAATCTACCCATCTTTACACTCAAGTGAAAGAGAAATTCAACATCAGGGTTATAAAAATGTTATATATGATAATAAAAACAATATGATCAACAACTGCATTTATTTTCAAGAGCAACAATCATAAATCAACGATAATTTGGTCAGAAAAAGAAACCAATTTTTTTCGTGAATAGTACCGTGAATAGTAACTCATGAATAAGTAACTCATGAATAAGAACTCGTGAATAGTAACTCATGAATAGTAACTCGTGAATAGTACTCCGTATTCGTACATAGTACCGTATACGTAAATAATGTCATATACGTAAATAATGCCACATACATAAATAGTGCCGTATACGTGAATAGTACCGTATACATGAATAGTACCATATACGTGAATAGTAACTCCGACACCAAAAGATAGAAATTCCACAAAAAAACATTTTCACGCCTACTAATAAGATTGTGAATAAGAACTTGTGAATAGTAACTCATGAATAGTAACTCGTGAATAATAACTCATGAATAGTAACCCCGACATGAAAAAGTTCCAAATTTGATAAAAACTTCAGATCAACATTTCAGCATAATGATATTGAAGAAATAATATCATTACGAAAACAATAATATCCCTTACTATCCCTTACCTCAAAAGAGCAAAGACTTCCGACGGATATCTGATATGACGTCAAGGAAACTTGCAATCGATGAATATCAACTCACCAAGTATCTAAATACTCACAAATTACACTCAATAATCTAGAGAGAGAAAGAGAGAAAACTTTGTTTCTGGTGTGATTTTCAATTCTAACTTAGCCCTCTATTTATAGGAAAATTTTAGCAGCCAAGACTTGACTCAAACCCTCGATGGCTTTACTCGCTACTATTCCCACCCACCACATTTAAAAATTTAATTGAGCACATTTCTCACCAACCAAAAGTGGGGCCCACCAATTCTAGAATTTTCCACCAAAATCATTTATAACCTAATTTCCTAATTAGTCACCTCTTAAAATTCATAACAAATTATACGCTCATTTTTAATTCGCTCAAAATTTGTGGACATATACTCAACTTATATATGTATAACATATCCAAAAATTACAACGATCCAACTATCGGATTAAATATTATAACTCACACAATAAAGTCAGAAGAACACCGATTTTATCTTTTAATACCTCCAATCCGACAAAAATACCGATAAAATACCTCAACATTAATTCCTTCATTTATAACCACATAAATAAATCCATCATTTATATCCACATCAAATAAATATTTTCTTATCATATGAATCAATAATTAATTATTCACAAATAATATTACGTAATCACATTTATGACAACCAGCCGCTCCTCAGAAAGAGGGGCTTTCCAATAAGAATTTCTCCATCATGGCGCCGCAATTAGGTGACCAAACCTCTCCTCGATGTAACTTTCTAGACATTGCCAATAATGCTATCTAATAATATTATTCAAATAATATGAATTATTGATCCGATAATGGGAAATATCAGGCAAAGGATAATTATTGAACAACAATAATATAAAATATCAACACAAAGAATTATTGAATCAATAAAATAAAATATTGAATAAGAATTATCGTAATAATTATTGAGTAGTGCCTTCTCACGTAAGAATCAATAATTGAAAAAATACTATGCAATACCGCAGTGTACATCGCAACAACGCCAGACATTATTACTTTTTACTTTACCAACCGGGTTCCAACAAAGTTAATTCTGAGAACGATTACGCCGTTATTTATAAAACTCAAATTTGTCGCTTTTCTCCATCCGACGCTTATTCTCATTATGGGGCCCACAAATGATCATACTGCGTCAGTCATATTAATATTCTCCGGCGTAAAAAATATTCCACGACCAAACGAATATTCCCCGACAAATGATGAATATTTTATAACCACTTGTGTATTTTGAAAAAAAAATTCATATATCACCCTTAACTTTAACTTTTATCAATTTAACCATTTACCTAATAGTAATTATAAGAAAAATTGAATACTTTTATTTCATAAAATTCGGGGTCTTACAATCTCCCTCCTTATGAAATTTCGTCCCCAAAATTTACGTGACTGTATTTCAAGAGTTGAGAATACCTTGCTTTCATTTCATATTCCATCTTCCCCATCCTCATGATTTCTCCATTGCTCATCTCCTCGTATTTCGTATATCATTCTAGAATACAACTTCAAAACAAGGGTTAATTGAACAAATTAACATATCACATAATATCCCGATATTATGACTGACCAACAAATAAGCTTAGGTAGGACACACTAGCGAAGGATTTACTCATCTCTCCCCTCCTAGTTCTATTCCCCGATCTCCGCCAGAGATCATATCCCTAAGCTCGATACCAAAATGTAACAACCCCAAAATAGGTCCATTCCATCCAACCCATTCTCGAGTCGCCAAATATATGGTACGAAAAAATAACTACAACTTTATTACAACAATTGTCGTGCAAAATACAACAACACATATGCTGTGAGTTTGGATACCAATATATACCAAATGTAACTCTGGACACCAACTTGGATAACACGTCACCATGACACCTACATAAAGGTACAGTCAAAAACTATTTTAGAAATTAGAATCTTTGGGAAGTGCTCAAGGAAACCTTCGTACATGGGAGGCCATGCTTTTAGGTTATGGTAGATATCATATGGCCACGTAATTATCCTTGGTCAATCTAATAGACCCCAAAGAAAAACAAGAAGATTACTATCATATTCTTCCCAATGGCGAGTCTTCTTCGACATATCATTATCTCCACTGCCTCTAATTTGGTATTATACTCCAAACAAACACCAAGATTATATAGTAGTAGTGCTTGTAAATATACTCAAAGAAGTGGATGAGCACAACCATGTCTTATGATAACACGAGTTTCAGATGTCATTAGACATCTTGTATGATAGTGACAAAACACCCTTCCAAAGTTGGGTTCGCCACCCCCTATTTAATTCACCAAAATAACTATTAAATGATGTATAAAATACAACACACTAAAGCCCTCAATAAAATTATTTTCATACTCTTTTTAGGAGAACCTCAACAACTATAGACCACCGTTCTATTTCCTTGTTATCCCCGCTTAACCCAGCTACACTTTTATTACCTGAAAGGAATTGTGAAACAAAAGGGTGAGCACAACTAGCTCAGTAAAGAATATTATGACTAAAGATAAATAAATTATCAATAGTCTTCATCAGTAATGAATCAGAGATTTAGAACATATGGTAGATGATAAAACTTTTCAACCATAGTTGCAGCGGAATGAGCAATCCATTAGAAGAGTCAAATAGACCATAAAATCTATTATCTTCTCCATGTTAAAAGTCCACCAACAATGTTTTATCCCTGTAACATCAATCAACAATTCCTGTCCACAATCACGTGTATAACTCATAATCGTAATTGTAGTTCTAAATTCCTTTTCGCATCCAAGACGAAGATAATTTTCATCACCTGTCTTTACCTGAAACATCAAATATCATGGTTATACCAAATCACAGTTCCTGTTCATAATCATACTAATAAATTCATCTTTGCACCACGAGCCAAAGATATTCATCAACAGTTCATCTTTACACTACAGGCTAAAGATATTCAACAATAGGTCATCTTTGCATTACGAGCCAAAGATATTCATCAATAATTCATCTTTGCACTACAGGCTAAGATATTTATTAACAAGCCATCTTTGCACTACGAGCCAAAGACATTAATATCTCAAAGAAATATATAATCATTTCAGAATTTATATAAACAATAATTATAACCATGTTGATCAATTCACCTTTGCACCAAAGTTAAAGATATTCAATTGTAAATTCAATGGTCATGATCATACCAGCTAACAATTCAACTTTGCACCATCGCCAAAGAGAACCCATAGTCACGATCATACCAATAATCTACCCATCTTTACACTCAAGTGAAAGAGAAATTCAACATCGTGGTTATAAAATGTTATATATGATAATAAAAACAATATGATCAACAACTGCATTTATTTTCAAGAGCAACAATCATAAATCAACGATAATTTGGTCAGAAAAAAAAAACCAATTTTTTTTCGTGAATAGTACCCGTGAATAGTAACTCATGAATAATAACTCATGAATAATAACTCGTGAATAAGAACTCGTGAATAGTACTCGTATTCGCATACATAGTACCGTATATATATAAATAATGTCATATACGTAAATAATGCCACATACATAAATAGTGCCGAGATCATGCGAATAATACCGTATACATGAATAAGTACCATATACGTGAATAATAGAACTCAGACACCAAAAGATAGAAATTCCACAAAAAAACATTTTCACGCTTACTGAATAAGTACTTGTGAATAGTAACTTGTGAATAGTAACTCATGAATAGTAACTCGTGAATAGTAACTCATGAATAGTAACCCCGACATGAAAAAGTTCCAAATTTGATAAAAACTTCAGATCAACATTTCAGCATAATGATATTGAAGAAATAATATCATTACGAAAACAATAATATCCCTTACTATCCCTTACCTCAAAAGAGCAGCACTTCTGACAGGATATCGGATATGACGCTGAAGGAAACTTGCAGATCGATGAATATCAACTCACCAAGTATCTAAATACTCACAAATTACACTCAATAATCTAGAGAGAGAAAGAGAGAAAACTTTGTTTCTGGTGTGATTTTCAATTCTAACTTAGCCCTCTATTTATAGGAAAATTTTAGCAGACTTGACCAAGAACTCCGATGGCTTTACTCGCTACTATTCCCACCCACCACATTTAAAAATTTAATTGAGCACATTTCTCACCAACCAAAAGTGGGGCCCACCAATTCTAGAATTTTCCACCAAAATCATTTATAACCTAATTTCCTAATTAGTCACCTCTTAAAATTCATAACAAATTATACGCTCATTTTTAATTCGCTCAAAATTTGTGGACATATACTCAACTTATATATGTATAACATATCCAAAAATTACAACGATCCAACTATTTGGATTAAATATTATAACTCACACAATAAAGTCAGTAAGAACAATCGATTTTATCTTTTAATACCTCCAATCGACAAAATACCGATAAAAAAACCCTCAACATTAATTCCTTCATTTATAACCACATAAATAAATCCATCATTTATATCCACATCAAATAAATATTTTCTTATCATATGAATCAATAATTAATTATTCACAAATAATATTACGTAATCACATTTATGACAACCAGTAGCTCCTGTGAAAGAGGGGCTTTCCAATAAGAATTTCTCCTCATCTTGGCGCCGCAATTAGGTGACCAAACCTCTCCTCGATGTAACTTTCTAGACATTGCCAATAATGCTATCTAATAATATTATTCAAATAATATGAATTATTGATCCGATAATGGGAATCTATGTGCGGTGATAATTATTGAACAACAATAATATAAAATATCAACACAAAGAATTATTGAATCAATAAAATAAAATATCAATAAAGAATTATCGTAAATAATTATTGAGTAGTGCCTTCTCACGTAAGAATCAATAATTGAAAAATACTATGCAAATACCGCAATGCGCCATCGCAACAACGCCAGACATTACTTTTTACTTTACCAACCGGGTATTCCAACAAAGGTTAATTGTGAACGATTACGCCGTTATTTATAAAAACTCAAATTTGTCGCTTTTCCATCCGAAATGATTATTACATTATATGGGCCCATAAATGGATCAGGCTGTCAGCATTTAATATTCTCCGACGTAAAAAAATATTCCACGACCAAAACGAATATTCCCCGACAACAATGAATATTTTATAACCACTTGTGTATTTTGAAAAAAATTCATATATCACCCTTAACTTTAACTTTTATCAATTTAACCATTTACCTAATAGTAATTATAAGAAAAATTGAATACTTTTATTTCATAAAATTCGGGGTCTTACAATCTCCCTCCTTATGAAATTTCGTCCCAAAATTTACGTGCACTCGTATTTCAAGAGTTGAGAATACCTTGCTTTCATTTCATATTCCATCTTCCCGCGTCCTCATGATTTCTCCATTGCTCATCTCCTCGTATTTCGATATCATTCTAGAATACAACTTTTTCAAAACAAGGGTTAATTGAACAAATTAACATATCACATAATATCCCGATATTATGACGACCAACAAATAAGCTTAGGTAGACACACTAGCGAAGGATTTACTCATCTCTCCTCCTAGTTCTATTCACCGATCTCCGCCAGAGAGATCATATCCCTAAGCTCGATACCAAATGTAACAACCCCAAAATAGGTCCATTCCATCCAACCCATTCTCGAGTCGCCAAATATATGGTAATGAAAACAACTACAACTTTATTACAACAATTGTCGTGCAAAATACAACAACACATATGCTTTGTGAGTTTGGATACCAATATATACCAAATGTAACTCTGACACCAACTTGATAACACGTCACCATGACACCTACATAAAGGTACAAATCAAAACTATTTTTAGAAATTAGAATCTTTGGGAAGTGCTCAAGGAAACCTTCGTATACGGGAGGGCCATGCTTTTAGGTTATGGTAGATATCATACGGCCACGCAATTATCCTTGGTCAATCTAATAGACCCCAAAGAAAAACAAGAAGATTACTATCATATTCTTCCCAATGGCGAGTCTTCTCTTGACATATCATTATCTCCACTGCCTCTAATTTGGTATTATACTCCAAACAAACACCAAGATTATATAGTAGTGCTTGTAAATATACTCAAAGAAGTGGATGAGCACAACCATGTCTTATGATAACACGAGTTTGTATGTCATTAGACATCTTGTATGATAATAGTGACAAAACACCCTTCCAAAGTTGGGTCCGCCTCACCCTATTTAATTCACCAAAAATAACTATTAAATGATGTATAAAATACAACACACTAAAGCCCTCAATAAAATTATTTTCATACTCTTTAGGGAGAACCTCAACAACTATAGACCACCGTTCTATTCCCTTGTTATCCCCGCTTAACCCAGCTACACTTTTATTACCTGAAAGGAATTGTGAAACAAAAGGGTGAGCACAACTAGCTCAGTAAAGAATATTATGACTAAAGATAAATAAATTATCAATAGTCTTCATCAGTAATGAATCAGAGATTTAGAACATATGGTAGATGATAAAACTTTTCAACCATAGTTGCAGCGGAATGAGCAATCCATTAGAAGAGTCAAATAGACCATAAAATCTATTATCTTCTCCATGTTAAAAGTCCACCAACAATGTTTTATCCTCGTAACATCAATCAACAATTCCCATCCCACAATCACGTGTATAACTCATAATCGTAATTGTAGTTCTAAATTCCTTTTCGCATCCAAGACGAAGATAATTTTCATCACCTGTCTTTACCTGAAACATCAAATATCATGGTTATACCAAATCACAGTTCCTGTTCATAATCATACTAATAAATTCATCTTTTGCACCACGAGCCAAAGATATTCATCAACAGCTTCATCTTTACACTACAAAGCAAAGATATTCAACAATAGGTCATCTTCTTTGCATTACGAGCCAAAGATATTCATCAATAATTCATCTTTGCACTACAAAGCTAAGATATTTATTAACAAGCCATCTTCGCACTACTGAGCCAAAGACATTAATATCTCAAAGAAATATATAATCATTTCGTAATTTATATAAACAATAATTATAACCATGTTGATCAATTCACCTTTGCACTTTGAAAGTTAAAGATATTCAATTGTAAATTCAATGGTCATGATCATACCAAGCTTAACAATTCAACTTTGCACTCATCGCCAAAGAGAACCCATAGTCACGATCATACCAATAATCTACCCATCTTTACACTCAAGTGAAAGAGAAATTCAACATCGTGGTTATAAAATGTTATATATGATAATAAAAACAATATGATCAACAACCCATTTTTATTTTCAAGAGCAACAATCATAAATCAACGATAATTTGGTCGTAAAAAGAAACCAATTTTTTTCGTGAATAGTACCCGTGAATAAGACTCATGAATAGTAACTCGTGAATAAGAACTCGTGAATAGTACTCGTGATTCGTACGTAAGTACCGTATAACGTAAATAATGTCATATACGTAAATAATGCCACATACATAAATAGTGCCGGTATATGCGAATAAGATCAGATATACATGAATAGTACCATATACGTGAATAAGTAACTCTCAGACACCAAAAGATAGAAATTCCACAAAAAACATTTTCACGCTTACGCTTAATAGTACTTGTGAATAGTAACTTGTGAATAGTAACTCATGAATAGTAACTCGTGAATAGTAACTCATGAATAGTAACCCCGACATAAAAAAGTTCCAAATTTGATAAAAACTTCAGATCAACATTTCAGCATAATGATATTGAAGAAATAATATCATTACGAAAACAATAATATCCCTTACTATCCCTTACCTCAAAAGAGCAAAAGACTTCCGACGGGATATCTGGATATGACATCAAGGAAACTTGCACCGATGAATATCAACTCACCAAGTATCTAAATACTCACAAATTACACTCAATAATCTAGAGAGAGAAAGAGAGAAACTTTGTTTACGTGTGATTTTCAATTCTAACTTAGCCCTCTATTTATAGGAAAATTTTAGCAGACTTGACTGCAGACCCCGATGGCTTTACTCGCTACTATTCCCACCCACCACATTTAAAAATTTAATTGAGCACATTTCTCACCAACCAAAAGTGGGGCCCACCAATTCTAGAATTTTCCACCAAAATCATTTATAACCTAATTTCCTAATTAGTCACCTCTTAAAATTCATAACAAATTATACGCTTTCGCTTTTACGGTTCAAAAATTTGTGGACATATACTCAACTTATATATGTATAACATATCCAAAATTACAACGATCCAACTATTTGGATTAAATATTATAACTCACACAATAAAGTCAGTAAGAACAATCGATTTTATCTTTTAATACCTCCAATCGACAAAATAATGATAAAATACCTCAACATTAATTCCTTCATTTATAACCACATAAATAAATCCATCATTTATATCCACATCAAATAAATATTTTCTTATCATATGAATCAATAATTAATTATTCACAAATAATATTACGTAATCACATTTATGATGACCAGCCGCTCCTCCGAAAGAGGGGCTTTCCAATAAGAATTTCTCCTTCATGCCGCAATGATTAGGTGACCAAACCTCTCCTCGATGTAACTTTCTAGACATTGCCAATAATGCTATCTAATAATATTATTCAAATAATATGAATTATTGATCCGATAATGGGAAATATCATGTTGATAATTATTGAACAACAATAATATAAAATATCAACACAAAGAATTATTGAATCAATAAAATAAAATATTGAACAAGAATTATCGTAACAATTATTGAGTAGTGCCTTCTCATGTAAGAATCAATAATTGAAAAATACTATGCAATACCGCAGTGTAATATCGCGTGCAACAACAACGCCAGACATTACTTTACTTTACCAACCGGGTATTCCAACAAAGTTAATCTGAAACGATTACGCCGTTATTTATAAAAACTCAAATTTGTCGCTTTTCTCCATCCGCGCTTATTCTCATTATGGGGCCCACAAATGATCAAGCAAATGTCGTTTAATATTCTCCGACAGAAAAAATATTCCACGACCAAACGAATATTCCCCGACAACAATGAATATTTTATAACCACTTGTGTATTTTGAAAAAAAATTCATATATCACCCTTAACTTTAACTTTTATCAATTTAACCATTTACTGAATAGTAATTATAAGAAAAATTGAATACTTTTATTTCATAAAATTCGGGGTCTTACAAGTACCCCATGAATAGTACTTTGGGAATAGTACCTCGTGAATAGTACTTTATGAATAGTACTCGTGAATAGTACTTTGTGAATAGTACCCGTGAATAGTGAAAGTAGTATGCACACAAGCCAATCATGTTTGATGATAAAGCAAATACTTTATAACAATCTTATTCATTTATTAATAAAAAATATTAATTAATTAAAGGCTTTTCATTATGTACATAATGCTGGTTTATAATATGTGATAAACCCATAGTTTTAAGCAATGCTTTTAGAATAATGATGAGGATCATTCTAATGAGATCTAAATTCTTAGAAAGCTTAAAACTAAAATAGTTCCCAATCGTTGGATTACTAAATTGGGGATTAGCAAATCCGAATAGATTGATACATACGTTGCTTGCTCATTAGATGAGGATGATTGATCTCATGATCATTTGTGTGGAGACACTAAAGCAAGTATGTACGTGCTTATTAGAGAATAAGTTCACTGAACGTGACTCGCTAAGGAATACCTAATGGAGTTTTATTTGCCTGTCAATAGGAATTCCTGTAGTGATAGTAGTACAAGTGATCCTTAAACTTGAGATCATCATAGTATCTTGTGTATGATGAGTTATACTTTGACTTATTCCTTAAGGCCCTTAGGGTATATCAAATGGTATGCTTGGGTATAATAAGTCGTACATGGAGATAATGTATGATCAATAAAGAATCTATCGCTTCTAGTAAAAGAAGAGAAATGTCCTATGTGATTCGATAAATGACAACCCAGTAGTCCTTGGCCAAGGCATAATGAAATTAAAAATGAGTTTCTAGTTTGCATTATTTGGAGTTGTGCATTTAAGAGTCAAAATACATATAATTAAATAAAATAAGACTTGACAGTAATTTAATATCTTATATTTAATTGGGACATTGTATGGTGGAAGGATTGAATTGTACGGTAACTATTTACTCAAAGGTTCTTTTATGATTAATGTTGAAATCTATATTTTCTGGAAAGTCGTTGATCGCTAGGGAGGCTTATCCCTATTGTAGAATAAATATTATTTATTTAAATAAATTAATAATTTAATTTATTTATTTAAATAAGATTAGAATTGTTCTAATTGATTTATTCACAACCTGTTTAATATGGAGAACCTAAAAGGGTCACACCATAAAAGGAAGAATAATTATTTAAAAAGTTAATAGCATAATCGTAATAATAAGTTAAGTATATTTAATTTAATCTATGGTGATAGAATAAATTAAATAGCTTAATATTTATAATTTAATATTTTGAAAATATTAAATATAAATTAATAAGAGGAGTCTTATTATTATTACTATTATTATTTTTAATTCCTAAAGGAGTTTGGGAATTAATTAATAAAAGTACTCTCATATATTCCTAATAATATTAAGAAACTAATTAATTAAAAGAGTTTAATTAATTATTCCTTGTGACGCCCCCAAAATAGGTCCACACGACCCATTCTGAGTCGCCAGATATCACACTATAAAATCAAATACAAACTTCATTTATATAATCGTTGAACTGTCAGATAGAATACGACCACGCTTAATCATGTGAGTTTTAATACAAATGTATGTAACTCTCATGGTGTCTCGACCACATCCTTACAATGATACTTTACATAAAAGTATAGTCAAAAACTTTTTTAGAACTTAAAATCTTTGGGAAGTGCTCAAGGAAACCTTAGTACATGGGAGGCCATGCGTCTAGGTTATGATAGATATCATATGTCCACATAATTATCCTTGGTTGTCCCAAAAGTCCCCAAAGAAAAACAAGAAGATTACTATCATCTTCTTTCCAATGGTGAGTCTTCTCTTGACATATAAATATCTTCGTTGTCTCAAAGTGAAAATTATATTTCAAATAAACTCGAAGATCATATAGGCAGTGCTCGTAGATATATTCAGCAAGTGGATGTGCATAATCATGTCTTATGAGAACACGAGGTTGTATGTCATTAGACATCTTGTATGATAGTGGCAAAACACCCTTCCAAAATTGGGTTCGCCTCACCCTATTTGATTCACCAAATATAACTACTAAATGATGTATAGAATACAACACACTTTTCTATACTGTTTAGGGAGAACTTCCACAACTAGAGACCACCGTTCTATTCCCCTATTATCCCCGCTCGACCCGTCAACACTCTTATTAGCTGAAAGGAATTGTAAAGCATAAAGGGTGAGCATAACTAGCCCAGTAAAGAATATCACGACTAAAGCTAATTTACATCATCAATAGCCTTCATCATTAATAAATCAGAGATTTAGAACTTATGGTAGATGCTAAAACTTTTCAACCATAGTTGCAGCGGAACGAGCAATCCATTAGAAGAGTCAAATAGACCATAAGGTCTATTATCTTCTCTATGTTAAAAGTCCACCAACAATGTTTTATCCCTGTAAAATAAATCAACAGTTCCTGTCCACAATCATATGAATAACTCATAATCATAATTGCGGTTCTAAATTCCTTTTCACAACCAGGACGAAGATAGTTTTCATCAACTATCTTCACCTGAAACATCAAAAATCATGGTTATACCATTCAGAATTCGTGCTCATAATCATACTAATAAATTCATCTTTGCACTATGGCCAAAGATATTCATTAACAATTCATCTTTGCACTACATGCAAAAGACATACAACTGTATTTTAGAAGAGTCAAGTAGAGCATGGTATCTACTATCTTCTACGAATTAAAAGTATATAATAAATATTTTATCGCTGAGACTCAGCTTAATAAGTAATCCACATCATCGAATCACCCCTGCACTACGGCCAAGGATATTCGTTAATATCACATCCATGAATTTATATTTTATCGGTGAGACTCAGCTCGATAATCAATCCATATCACTGAATTATCCATGCACTACGGCTAAGGATATTCATTAATATAACGACCACGAATTATCCATGCACTACGGGCTATAGATAATCGTGTTTTCATCAACGGTCATGATCATGCCATAAAATAATTCATCTTTTCACCCTTGGCCGAAGAGAATCCATAGCCATAATCATACCAAAAACTGTCCATCAATGCACTACGGGCCAATGTGGACTTTTTCCACATCATTTGTAACATTACAGTAATGATTATACCGAATAATCCATGGTCATAATTATACCAAGTCCATCTATGCACTACGGCCAAAGATGACTTTCAACACAATATGAACATGAGGATGATGACAATGATATAATAATCAATTAAATGAGATAAATGATAAATATTATACACTTATAATACAATTTATCCAACGTTCAATAATAACCAAATGTTATCAATCACTTAATTATCTCATAATCTAATATCATTAATATTATAACAATATTTAACTCATTTCTTAAACCTATAAACAATTTATTTCAATTGTTTATACTTTATTAAATAATGCATTTAATCATTCAAAAATGCCATACTCATAAGATTTCATCATCAATGATCAAATCCTCATCAAAAAATATGCATATATACCCTATATAGATTCCCAAGCCATAAAATCCTATTTTTCAATTTTATTACTTCACATAACATATTTAATTCATTTACTCATAACTAGTTCATTTTCGTGAAAATTACCAAATCAGTCCCAAAAATATTTTTTTTTCGGGATTTAGCGTAATATAGTCCCATCTTGAACATATATTTTTCTCGTAATTTTAAAATTCATTTATTATTTTTCATATATTTAAAAATCTAAATATTTAGACATTTATCATAAATTGTACTTTTGTCCAAAAATTCCAAAATTTACAGGTATACCCCTGTTATATACATGTACTCCCAATAAAAATTTCACCAATTTTGGAGTTAACCACAAGGAGTTATAAGGGTTTAATTTTAAAATAGTTTTTTTCCATAAAATTCATAACTCTTAATCTATACATCCAAAAATCGTTATTTTGAGACACAATCCAGATAACTCATCAAATTATCATTTCAAATTTTTCCAGAATTTTTGAGGGTCAGAAAAATTACAAAATTGCACCTGGCAGAAATCCCTTTTTAATGAAAATATTATTCGTATGAATACGAAGGATCATTTACCATGCATACGGTAATCCACATAGACAGGTTATTTCAATAGAATAATAAAGATTGGAACCAGGTCATGCGTAAACGCACAGACAGGATATTCCAACATAATAATAAATAATGGAATAATAGAAGAATTCACCAGGCATGCGATAGACCGCACAGACAGGTTATTCAAACAGAATAATAAATAATAGAACCAGGTCATGCATAAACGCATGATGTGATATTCCGGCTGTAATAATAAAGAATGGAATAATAGAAGAATTTCACCATGTATGCGTTATTTCACATAGAAAAGGTTATTCCAACATAATAATAAAGAATGGAATAATGTAAGAATTTCACCATGTATACGGTAGTCATGTGATACAAAAGTTATTCCAATGTAATAATGAAGAATGAAATAACAGAAGTTCTCTTCATGAATAGGAAAAAAAGAATACCCCTTACGAGTACAACAAATAATATTCTTACGAGAACAACAAATAATATCCCCTACCTTAAAAAAAAATTATTCCGACTGGTAGGGCGGAAATATACTTGAAGAAAACTTGGACTATCTTCTATGTTCAAAGCTTTCTTAAACTCTAAAGAAATACGCTCGAGATTAAAGAAGAAGAACTTTCTCTATAGTTTCTCTCTAGAGTTTCAATGATTTCGTAAAAAATAATGAATGAATGAGCTTCTATTTATAGAAGAATGGACTGAATAGTAACTAATTCATGAACGATCCAGATTGATTTACGTTTAATCGGACGGTCTATATTGATTTAATAAAATATTTTGATAAAACAAAATCTTTTAAATAAAATATAATATATTCTATTTATAATCTAATAAAATGAATAACTTTATAAAAGTATTCTGTTTTATATAAAAAGATTTTACTATGCTACAAAACACTATACGCAGCACTATGCAAACACTATGCATAATAGAATATTATATATTCTATTTATAGTCTAATAAAATAAATAACTTTATAAAAGTATTATGTTTTATATAAAAAGTTTTTACTATGCAAACACTATGCATAATAGAATATCATATATTCTATTTATAGTCTAATAAAACAAATAACTTTATAAAAGTATTCTATTTTATATAAAAAGCTTTTCTATTTTATTACATTAATAATACTAATAAAACAAAACTCATCAGCATTATTATTATTCACACTATTAATCGACCAGGTCGTTCCTAAGAAAGAGGGGGCTTTCCAATAATTAAGGATTTCTCCCTATTGACCAGCAATTAGGTGACCAAACTTCTCCTTGGCAGAACTTCTAGTCATCGTTCATATTGCAAATAATAATCTTAATAACTTTGTCATCTCAATTATTGATATAATAATATATAAAATATCGACAATAATTGAATCAAATAACGTGAGATACTATGCAGCAATTACTATAGCAATAATTGAACAAAACTGAGTGTCTTCTCACGTAAGAATCAATAATCAATACCGTGTGCTACTATGCAACCACACGTATTACTATACTTTTACTACCGAGTAGTTCAATAGTTTTAACGGTAAAACTTCCGCCGTTATTTTCATAAAAAATATTTTTTATCGTTTTCTCAATCCGACAATAATTATGTTATGGGGTCCACCAATGATTGTACCATCGTACAAATATTCCCCGACTAATCGAATATTCCCCGACACAACGAATATTTTATATCAACTTGCTTAGTTTGCAAAATTTTCACATATTACCCTTAACTTTAAACTTTTATCAATTTAACTATTTACCAAAATATAAAAATTGAATACTTTTATATCTTAAAATTCGGGGTCTCACAATCTCCCCTCCTTATGAAATTCCTCCCTCGAAATTTATGTACGCACCTGATATTCGAAGAGATGAGAATACCTTGCTTTCTTTTCAAATTGTACCTTCCCGGTAATTTCTTCGCTATCATGATTTTTCCATTTCTCATCTCATGTATTTCAGATATCATTCTAGAATATAGCTTCAAAAAAAAGGTTAATTGACATATCACAATTTGTCAACTTATCAAGTAAAAAATTTCAGATTAGGTAAGTCACACACTAGCGAAGTATATAACTCATCTCTCCCCTCCTAGTTCTAGAATCTTATCTCCGCCAGCGACCATATCCCTAAACTCTGATACCATTTGTGACCCAAAATAGGTCCACATGACCCATTCTGAGTCGCCAGATATCACACTATAAAATCAAATACAAACTTTATTTATACAACTGTTGAACTGTCGTATAGAATACGACCACAGTTAACTATGAGTTTTAATACAAATGTATGTAACTCTCATGGTGTCTCGACCACATCCTTACAATGATACTTTACATAAAAGTATAGTCAAAAATTGTTTTAGAAATTAAAATCTTTGGGAAGTGCTCAAGGAAACATTCGTACATGGGAGGCCATGCGTCTAGGTTATGATAGATATCATATGTCCACAGAATTATCCTTGGTTGCCCCAAAAGTCCCCAAAGAAAAACAGGAAGGTTACTATCATCTTCTTTCCAATGTCGAGTCTTCTCTTGACATATAAGTATCTCCGTTGTCTCCAAGTGAAAATTATATTTCAAATAAACTCGAAGATCATATAGGTAGTGCTCATAGATATATTCAGCAAGTGGATGTGCACAACAATGTCTTATGAGAACACGAGGTTGTATGTCATTAGACATCTTTTATGATAGTGGCAAAATACACTTCCAAAGTTGGGTTCGCCTCACACTATTTGATTTACCAAATATAACTACTAAATGATGTATAGAATACAACACACTTTTCTATACTATTTAGGGAGAACCTCCACAGCTAGAGACCACCGTTCTATTTCCTTGTTATCCCCGCTCGACCCGTCAACACTCTTATTACCTGAAAGAAATTGTGAAGCAGAAAGGGTGAGCATAACTAGCCCAGTAAAGAAAATCATAACTAAAGCTAATTTATATCATCAATAGCCCTCATCATTAATAAATCAAAGATTTAGAACATATTGTAGATGATAAAACTTTTGAACTATAGTTGCAGCGGAACGAGCAATCCATTAGAAGAGTCAAATAGACCATAACGTCTATTATCTTCTCCATGTTAAAAGTCCACCAACAATGTTTTATCCTCAGAAAATAAATCAACAGCCTCATCCACAATCATATGAATAACTCATAATCATAATTGTGGTTCTAAATTCCTCTTCGCAACTGTGACGAAGATAATTTTCATCACCTATCTTCACCGAAACATCAAAAATCATGGTTATACCAAATCGTAATTCCGCCATAATCATACTAATAAATTCATCTTTGCACTACGACCAAAGATATTCATTAACAATTCATCTTTGCACTACATGCCAAAGACATACAACCTCAGATTTTTAGAAGAGTCAAGTAGAGCATGATATCTACTATCTTCTATGAATTAAAAGTGTATAATAAATATTTTATCGCTGAGACTCAGATTAATAAATAATCCATATCATCGAATCACCCCTGCACTACGGCCAAAGATATTCGTTAATATCACATCCATGAATTTATATTTCATCGCTGAGACTCAGCTCGATAATCAATCCATATCACTGAATTATCCATGCACTACGACTAAGGATAATCGTTAATATCACGACCACGAATTATCCATGCACTACGGGATAAAGATAATCGTGTTTTCATCAACGGTCATGATCATGCCATAAAATAATTCATCTTTGCACCCTTGGCCGAAGAGAATCCATAGCCATAATCATACCAAAAATTGTCCATCAATGCACTACGGGCCAATGTGGACTTTTTCCATATCATTTGTAACATTACAGTAATGATTATACCGAATAATCCATCGTCATAATCATACCACCAGTCCATCTATGCACTACTACCAAAGATGATGACTTTCAACACAATATGAACATGAGGATGATAACAATGATATAATAATCAATCAAATGAGATAAATGATAAATATTATACATTTATAATACAATTTATCCAACGCTCAATAATAACCAAATGTTATCAATCACTTAATTATCTCATAATCTAATATCATTAATATTATAACAATATTTAAATCATTTCTTAAACTTATAAACAATTTATTTCAATTATTTACACTTTATCAAATAATACATTTAATCATTCAAAATGCCATACTCATAAGATTTCATCATCAATGATCAAATCCTCATCAAAAATCAGATATACCCTATATAGGATTCCCAAGCCATAAAATCCTATTTTTCAATTTTATTACTTCAAATAACATATTTAATTCATTTACTCATAACTAGTTCATTTTCATGAAAAATACCAAATCGGTCCCAAAAATATTTCTTTTCCGATTTAGCGTAATATAGTCCCATCTTGAACATATATTTTTCTTAGAATTTTTAAAATTCATTTACTATTTTTTATATGGTTAAAACTCAAATAATATTTAGACATTTATCATAAATTGTACTTTTATCTAAAATTCTAAAATTTACAGGTATACTCTCATATATACATGTACTCCCAATAAAAATTTTACCAATTTTGGAGTTAACCACAAGGAGTTATAAGGGTTTACTTTTAAAATAGTCTTTTCCCATAAAATCCATAACTCTTAATCTATACATTCAAAAATCGCCATTTTTGGACACAATCTAGAAAACTCATCAAATTATCATTTCAAATTTTTCCGAATTTTTGAGGGTCGAAAAAATACGAAATTGCCTCATGTAAAACCCATTTTTAATGAAAATACTATTCGTATGAATACGAAGGATCATTTACAATGCATGCGGTAATCCACATGTAGACATGTTATTTCAATGTAATAATAAAGAATGGAACCAGTCATGCGTAAAACGCATGCATGTGATATTCCAACAAAATAATAAATAATGGAATAATGTAAGAATTCACTAGTATGCGATAGATCAGCATGCATAAAAGTTATTCAAATAGAATAATATATAATGGAACCAGTCATGCGTGAACACACACAAACATGATATTTCGACGTAATAATAAAGAATGGAATAATAGAAGAATTTCACCATGTATGCAAGATTTCGATGATTGCATGTTATTCCAACATAATAATAAAGAATGAAATAATGTAAGAATTTCACAATGTATACTAGAGTCCACAGTTTATGAAAGTTATTCCAATGTAATAATGAAGAATGGAATAATGAATGGAATGAATAAGAAAGAAAGAAGTTCTTCATAAATGAATAAGAAAGAAAAATAATATCCCTACGAGTACAACAAATAATATCCCTTACCTTAAAAAGAAAAGTATTCCGATCGGTAGGGCGAATATACTTGAAGAAAACTTGACTATCTTCTACGCTCAAAGCTTTCTTAAACTCTAAAGAAATACGCCGAGATTACGTAAGAAGAACTTTCTCTATAGTTTCTCTCTCTGTAGTTTCAAAGAATTCATAAGAAATAATGAATGAATGAGCTTCTATTTATAGAAGAATGGACTTACTAGTAACTAATTCATGAACGATCTAGATTGATTTACTTTTAATCTGACTTTATCCCATATTGATTTAATAAAATGTTCTAATAAAACAAAAAATTTTTTAAATAAAATATAATATATTCTATTTATAATCTAATAAAACGAATAACTTTATAAAAGTATTCTATTTTATATAAAAAATTTTACTATGCAAATACTATGCAAATTATGCAAACACTATGCATAATTGAATATTATATATTCTATTTATAGTCTAATAAAACAAATAACTTTATAAATTTATTCTGTTTTATATAAAAAGATTTTACTATGCAAACACTATGCAGTCACTATGCAAACACTATGCATAATAGAATATCATATATTCTATTTATAGTCTAATAAAACAAATTACTATATAAAAGTATTCTGTTTTATATAAAAAGCTTTTCTGTTTTATTACATTAATAATACTAATAAAACAAAACTCATCATCATTATTATTATTCACACTATTAATCGACTGTGTCGCTCCTAGAAAGAGGGGCTTTTTCCAATAATTAAGGATTTCTCCCTATTGGCGCGCAATTAGGTGACCAAACATCTCCTTGGCAGAACTTCTAGATATCGTTAATATTGAAAATAATAATCTTAATAACTTTGTTATCTCAATTATTGATATAATAATATATAAAATATCGACAATAATTGAATTAAATAACGTGAGATACTATGTAGTAATTACTGTAGCAATAATTGAACAAAACTGAGTGACTTCTCACGTAGGCATCAATAATCAATACCGTGTGCTACTACGCAACCACCACAGACATCGTATTTTTTTTTACTACTGAGTAGTTCAACGCTTTTAACGGTAAAACTTCCCGTTATTTTCATAAAAATATTTTTATCGCTTTTCTCAATCCGAAATAATAATTTCATTGTAGGGTCCACTAATGATTGTACTGTCAGTCATTTGGATATTCCCCGACAAAAAGAATATTCACCGACTAATCTAATATTCCCTGACACAACGAATATTTTATATCAACTTGCTTAGTTTGTAAAATTTTCACATATTACCCTTAATTTTAAACTTTTATCAATTTAACTATTTACCAAAATAGAAAAATTGAATACTTTTATTTCTTAAAATTCGGGGTCTCACATTCCTAATATGATTGGGAGCCTAATTAATTAAAGGAGTTTAATTAATTAAAATAAAGCCAAATTCCTTAATTGTTAAGGAGGGTTGACTACATCTATAAATAAGAGGAGTCTTATTATGAGTGTTGTTGATTTTTTCACAACAGACATGATTTCAATTATTGGAGAGTACATTCTTTTCTATGAGAGATAGAAAAAACTAGGATTTTGCCAAACACCCATCTTCTTGAATCTGTATTCTTTCTTGGTGGATCACCTCTAGAGGCTAAACACTTGGGTGATTAACGCTGATCAAAGAAAGGAACCAAACCCGGTGGATTCAAGTTGAACGCGAAAGGATTTGGAGGTGAACTCAGATGCGAGGAAGCTCTTCGAATCTTCAAGGTATGATTCTTGTTCTTTATCTTTTCGTTTAATTAATAATTGTGTATAAAGGGTGATCCGGGTATATGGTTTGTAAAATTTTAAAACTCTGATTTTTTCACGTTTCCGCTTATTTTGTGCAATTTGATTGCGTTCATGAATATTACAAACCTAACAGTGGTATCAAAGCCAAACCTTTATGCGAATTATTAATTATCTTGATTTAATATATATATTGATATGTGTTTAGAACAATTTAATTGGACACAATTTATTATATAAAATTTATTAAAAAAAAATCGCAAATCTTTTTTCTTTTTTTCGCTGTATCCGTTTTATTCAAGGTTGCGGAGATTCACGGCTTTGGTGAGATTACTAATATATGGTACTAAATCATGATCCTGCATGAACAAGGAGTAGATTATATATAATATATAGGTATTAATAGTAATCGTACCAATCACGTGGCTATCCTTCTAAAGCTTTGATAGGAACATGTTTATATGTTATTTTTTGATTACATGTTAAGAATATTAAATATATATATATGCCGTATATATATATATATATATACATATATATTATATATATAATATAATATTCTTAATAATTTTATCATTAAAATAATTTTTTTTAATCTTAAAATAAAAAGTTTATTTTAATTTTAAAATTGAATTTCATGCTAACTAATTAGAGTTGAAATTAGATTTCAGGATAACTAATTGGAGTTGAAATTAGATATCATGTTTGCTTAAATAAATGAGTTTATTTAGATATGAAATAAGATTTCATATTATTCAAAATAAAGGAGTTTATTTGTGAATAAGAAAGTGAATCCGTATTTTCTTAAATAAAAGAGTTTATTTAGAAATGAAATAAGATTTCATATTATTCAAAATAAAGGAGTTTATTTATGAATGAAAAAGAATAATCTGTGTTTCCTTTAATAAATGAGTTTTTTTTTACTTGGAATTGGATTCCATAATTAATTAAAATAAAGGAGTTTATTTTGATTAAAATTTTGATTAAAATAAAATAGTTTGTTTTATTCAAAATTGGATAAATTAAAATAAAAGAGGTTTATTTTGATTTAAATTTGGATTAAAATAAATGAGTTTATTTTAATTCAAAATTAGATTTTATACTAACTAAATTTGCCCATTAAATGATATCAATATATATATTGAATGTTTATTATTTATGAGATGGATTAATTTATTGATGCATATGGTGATGTGTATGATAATAAATGAGATTGATTATGGACTATTGACCAATGTGATTGGATTTTATTTTAGTTGGATGCATGAATGTATGTGTTTTATTAAATGGGGTTTGCGTACATCGTCTTCTCTAATTTTTTCTTAATGTAAATTCTAACTTCCTCATATGTACTTTCCCTTGACTACTGATCAAGGTTTCTATTTATTTTAAAATAGTTTTGTAATAAGAATAGTTAGAATTATTTTGAAGAATTGGAGATCAAGGAGCAAGGAGCGCTTGAAGACCCGTTTGTAATGGATCCCGGGTTTAAATGTAATAGTTATATTTAAATATTAATTCTTGCAACCCTAGGGTTTGACCTTTTGGTTCACTTGGTGGCTCTAGTGAACCAAACCAGAATAAAAGTCCATAATCAATCCAGGTAGAATATAGTATTATATATGTGCATGCTTATACTATATATATTATATATTATGTAAACATACGTCTCATGTTAATTAATATGACGCGTATTTTATATATATATGTGTGTATGCGCGCTAAACAAGATGAGACAAATTAATAACAAACCCCTCAAATATTTTATATTAAATTGTAACGTTCAAAGATATTTGGAATATCGAACGTCGTCTTCTAGCATGATAGAAACAATAGAGTATTTAATATTTAATATAAGTTTGTTGTGCACACACAAGACAAGTATTAAATATTTAAGATGTTATTTTTATTACATATGATGTTTATAAGGAATTGAACATTACTACTTTGTTGTGCACACACAAGGGCTGTAGTTTTCTCTTCACTTATATGGAAATGTCGGGTCTGACTTAACTTAAATCATTTTAGTTCGGATGTGCACACACTTGACCATTATGATTTAAGAGGCAAAATACAAGGACTTACATAGTTGATGTAATTGACAAGAGTTGTCTACCTATTTATATATATATATATAGTTTGTTGTGCACACACAAGGCTATATACATTTGAAATGGGAACAACCAAAAATGCCGACTAAGGTGCGGAGTTTCCTAGGGTTCGATAACGTCCATTCCCCACATCGAGAAGGGCTAAGGTGAACCCGGGCAGCCTCAAGTACACTTGCGGCTGGCCGCAGGTACACCTGCGGCTCCCCCTTCTATAAATAGAAGGCTTGGGGTGACCATTTTAAGAAAAAAGAAGAGCGAGGAAGCCCTGTCAAATTTGCTCCGTACTTACAATATACTGAGTGCTTTCCTATTTTATACACTTGTGAGCTTACATATAGCTACTTTTGTACCGGCGGGAGCCGAGTTTCATCTACTTTAAAGATATAGAAGTCTTCTTTGGCAGTCCACTGTAAGCCTTCTTACACACTTTAGAGCCTTTCTCATCATCTTTGCACACACCCTTCTTCACGTTGAGAGTCGTGTTGCGTGTGTTTTCCCGGACTTCGGTCTGCGATTTTATTTTCAGTTTGTATATACATATATATATATATTTATTTATATATATGGACTAACATTATCGAGTTATGTCTCGATTGAGCCTAGACTTCGGTCTGGAGCATTTATTTGCTTATATATATATATATATATATATATAAATTTTGTGTCGGACTTTGTTTGATGAGCCTAGATTTTACAACCGGTTCGTTTACTCGCTTTTATATATATATATATATATATATATATATATATATATATATATATATATATATATATATATTTATATATTAATCGTGTGTCGAACTCGCTCGATGAGCTTAATTTTGCATCCTATGCGCTTTACTCATTTATATATATATATATATATATATATATATATATATATATATATATATATATATATACATTTTGGTCCCACCGAATTTACTTACGTGGTGGTTGATCGCTTTTACACTTTTCTTTACATTTCGTCTCACCTTGAGTTTTACTTCATGGCGCTTGATTGCTTTGTACAACTTTATTTACGTTTTCGTCCCTTTGGAGTTTCCTCCGTATATTGATAGCTTTTACGCCTTTATTTACATTTTCTCGATCCCCATGGAGGTGCTTCGTGGTGGTGATCGTGTTTGTATATATATATTTACAGACTTTTATATATATACACCTATCGCTTTCATACAAATTATGGTATACGTATGCATTAGGAATCATGTGATCACAGATTCAGCCTATTGGATCTAGATTCGGATCCCGGGATGGACCTTTTTCAGCTGTAAACAGCTTGTAAATTTATCTGCGATGTCTAAATTTCCTCAGATGGTTCTCATACCCACGAGGGAGTCGGCATTATTTTGTACATTATTTTCTTATAGATGCTTCGCATCTCGAAAATAAAATTAATCAAGCCGAACACTTAATAAAATGGAAGTGTAAAAGGTCTCAATTACTATTGAGCAGAAGGGTTTGAAAAACCTTTTTTATAAAACATAATTTCCATATCTTGCTAAAAACTGAATTTTTACATAAATTCAAACCCTGTGTATATAGGTGCGAACGAGGCCTCGCCCTACCTCCAAATATTAGCACATTGACACACACACACACACATATTCAGATAATAGTTTCTTGAAAAGAGGAGGTCACCGTGGTAACACGGATGTCGGGGGGTTCCTAACACCTTCCCCTCGCGTAATCAAGTCCCCGAACATTAATGAATCTTGGTTTCACCGACCCGTTTAGCAGTGTCACATCACTGGGTCAATGTACAAACCTTTTCTTGGTTGTGTTGGTACAACCATTTAAAAAACCAACTGGCGACTCTTAACAGTCCATCGTCGACATTATACATGTCGGACCTTTTTCACTTGTTTTTTCAAACAAATCTCACCTAAAATGTGAAAACCAAAGAACAAGTAACGGAAAGGGACAGCTAAAAATTTCGACGTCGACAGGTGGAGACTCCGCTGGGGAATTCCACTAAGAGGACTTAAGCCACTATTACAATCTTTTTAAAACTATTATCTGCTTGTGTGTGGATGTTGCATTTAAATTTATGATGAATGTGCACGAATGCATTTACTTATTGCACTTAGTGCTTCGCACCATATCTGCTTGTGATATTAGTGCTTCGCACATGTCATCATTTCCATACGGTGAGACGCGATGTATGTGAATGTATGTTGTGCGGTCCCTCCACCACGAGGCTATCCTGTCGGTGTTTGATTACTGGACTCTTAGAAAGACTAATTCCCGCGAGGCTCAGGAAAGGCACCACCCAAATTCGCTCCAGTTGAAAGACCGGATTAATTTCCCGTTGAGTAAATTGCGATGATTTGGGAACCTTCATACCAAAAAACCGCGAGAGTAACCTAAGATAGGCCAACCTCTGATAAACCCAAAATGGAGGAAAGTCTCTTCATGCTTTCTCATTTTTTAAATTACTTGTAAAACACAATTACTTGTAATTTCATTCCATATCTATCTCAATGCAATGAGAAATATGAAGAAATGTGTACACATACATATTAAACATGCTATCCTATATTACAGACAGCTGACACCCGTTTTGCAGGATAAAATTCCTAAAATGGACACATCACATAGCATGTTATTATACACACATTCCTTGAAGACTAAACTATGCAAGTCTTTCATAGGGAACCAATCGGACCTATTATCCGGTCAAAATCCAAAAAGGTATAGTCAATCATGTCGTCATCTGACCAGACTGTCCTTAATCCAGTTTCTTGCAAAGAATTTGACGGACTAAGCAAACAAATTACAAATTTGGTTGTTCTACTCAAAGAACTACACAAGTCTACTCAGGTTCCAAATATACCCGTAAATTATGAATCCTCTACACAAGGGGGAGCCTAGGTCATTACAATACCTGAACTGCAGTTGGATACGACCAACAAAACTCATGATGCCACCCATCTCACAGGAGATCCAGACACCGGTGACATCAAAAAGAAAGTCCTCCAAATGGAAGAGACCCTTCGTGCTATCAAAGGAATTGGAACACACGGAAGTGTTTCATATGCCGACCTTTGCATTTTCCCTGGTGTTCATTATCCAGAAAGGTTTAAGACTCCTGACTTCAAAAAATATGACGGGTTTGGAGATCCTTACACACATTTGAAAGTGTTTATTGGAGAACTCGGATCTTATACAGAGGACGAGAAGCTCAGAATGCAGCTGTTCTAGAAAAGTCTGACTGGAGACGCCCGTTCGATGTATACCAGATTAGACAACTCAAATATCCATAGTTGGGAAGAGCTAGCACATGCCTTCCTCACTCAATACAGCTTCCAGTCTCAAATGGCTCCCGACCGGTATCAGATTACCAAGGTCAAGAAATAGTCTAACTAGTCTTTCAGAGAGTATACTCAAAGGTGGAGACGCCTGGCTGCCCAAGTTATTCCTTCCATGACAGAATTAGAGATGGTCATGACTTTAATAGACATACAAGAAGCTCCTTTCTATGAAAGAGTTTTAGCCAGAATCGGTAAACCATTTTCTGAAATGGTCAAACATGGGGAGATGGCTGAGATGGGATTGAAGTCCGAAAAAATTCAAGACCTAGCTGCCCTTAAAGCTGTTGCTGATCACATCTAATCCGGAAATTATGGAAACAACCCCCGGAGGGTCCATAAAAAGAAAGAGGAAGATGTTTCCCTGATACTACAGGGTCAAAAAGGCAATCAGAACATGCATACTCAAAGGAGAAGTTACACTCCTTTTAAAACACAGTTTTCAAACCCTCCAATGCCAAAAGGTGGAGAAGTCAAACGCCCTCGAATGTTCACACCCTTAGGGGACTCACTCGAGAATATTCTCACTCTTCTGACAACACAGAAGAAAATCACGCATCTTCTTCGACCAGCCAGCCCTAATGGACGGGGTTTCAATGCTACTCGGAAATGTGTTTATCATGCAGGGGCACCTGGACATTATACTCAGGATTGGTGGGCCTTGAAACACAAGATCCAAGACCTGATAGACAACAGTGAGATCGTGGTTACCAAACCAGATCAGTCTCACGTTCAAGACAACCCTCTTCCTCAACACAAAGAAGAAGAGGTCAACATGATCAATTGGAGCAATGGACAGAGTTCTAATTGCAACTGCGAATCCTCCCAGATCCCCAAAGACGGTGTTGACAAGTGAGATTATGCCAAGTTCCAGTTCGCAATGGAACGTAAGATGAAAGCTCTATGCAAGCAAATGGAGTAATTGGCCGAACTGGTGACTTATCACCATCAAATAACACGTCAGTTAGTCAGCTAGGAGCATGCTTGTATCCTCCCTCTTGTCACTAATATACTCTCGTCACCTTCAGAAAATGAAATGTTGGAAGACAAAGTGATAAGGAGAGCAAATGCTAAAGCCCGTCGGGATTTCGCCAATAAAAGTACCTACCTGGGCCAACCTATGGAGGAAATACTTCAGATGCTAATCAATGAAGGAAGGATCACTTCCCTTCTACCTCCAATCAATCCCCGTTTAGGATGATACAATTCTGATGGAGTATGTCAATATCACTCCCATTCTCGCGGTCACAACACAGAAAAATGTTGGGCACTCCGCCATCTTATCTAGAATCTAATTGACAGTGGTGTCCCGCAACTAGCAGACGATGATACTGTGCTACGGGGGAGTGAGAACACTGTCCTACTAAGTGGAAGAGTTTGGTAGCAGTCATATCCACTGAGGCTGATGACATTGACAGATCACTCACAATACCACCAATTCAACTCAGAGGAAACAACAATCCTTTGAAAGTAGCCGCTCCCGAGCCAATCAACTTACCATGCAAAGAATAATATCCTATTGTTAGATTGCGCAAAGTTCCGTGGAATTATAGAGAAGGTGAAGGATCCACCTCACATACAACTGGTACAGTGTCGAAGGAAAATCCATTGTATCTTCCCCATCGGGTGATGACGTCTACCATCAAATCAAAGGGGAAAATACCCATGGAGAAGATTGAAAAATTCCTCTGCACTATGGGTCATAATGTAGCCAAGGTGGTTTTAAGCTTAAGAGAAGCTCCACACCAAATTTCAATCCTGGACTTGGTTTTAACTTCCGAGGATCACAGGAGAATCTTGATAAAGGTTTTGGAAGAAGCCTATCTACCAAAATCAGTGGATGGGGAAATATTTGAACTCTTGGTTGATCATATTTTCAACAACAATGTGATATCCTTCACTAATGATGACATACCGCCCGAAGGGACCGGTCATTGCAAGCCGTTGCACATTGCAGTCTTGTCCTCTGGATACATGCTAGCTGGAGTCTTGATAGATGGAGGCTCATATCTAAATATCTATCCATACGCTACCTTGGTAAAGATGAATTTCAACCCCAACCGAATTCGGAGCAGCCATACGATCATCAAAGCTTTTGATGGAGCCCGCCAAAATTCGGTCGGAGTAATTGAACTGCAAATCAAAATTGGTCCCCATACATTTTGCGTATCTTTCCACGGACTCAAGATAGATTCGGGATACAACCTTCTCTTGGGACGACTGTGGATTCATATGGCAGGGTCAGTCCCCTCCACCCTTCATCAACAGTTGAAATACATTATCAACAATAGCCTAGTCACGGTCAACGCTGAACCAGAGTGTCCTCAATACCTTGGAAGTAAGCAATACCCAATACCATGCTATTTGAATGCCATTTCCCGAACCCAAGATTTCTGCCGAGGTAATGTCGGCTACTCAAGAAATGATGTCATTGGGTCATCAGCCGGGACAAGGGTTGGGTAAAGATCGCCAAGGTATCACGTACCCAATCCAAGTTATCAGTTAAACTAGGACAACTGGGCTAGGCTCTTCCGCCAGTTCTAGTAACAGGAATCCACACAAGCATCCTCAGATTCCTCCAGCTTTAGTTACGCGACGTTTGTCTACACTTATAACTGTCGAGTTCGCACAACCTCCTGTAAAGGTGCCAGCTAGTGTAATGGCTATACTATTTCCCAAGCCGGTATCAGTGAAGCTGAAAGAGGTCTTTGTTCCAAATCCCGCAATGGAAGAGGAGGAACGAAGAATCAAGCAAGACGTCATCCGGATGATGTCAGGCATAGGCATCATCGCTCATGATGAATATATAAACAGATACACCCCAGACGATGATTGCCAAGACGTAATGGCCATCATTCAGGATATGGAGGACAATGACAATCCCTTCATCACTGTAGTCCACCCGAACTTTGCCCTTGCCAATTGGAGCAGCACTCCTTGCATTGGTCGACAAGGGTAAAACGGGCAGGAACTCTTTCTACCTTGTAGATATCATAACTGCTTACTTTTCTGTAAAGTATTAGCAGTTTATTTTTTTAGTATATGCTAACATTGTGTATGATCAAAACATTTCATATATACTAAGTGAAAGCATATTTTGTTTGAGGACCCTGAATTTAGATGTGCATGTACTTGCTGATACGGTGCCTCTTCTCCACAAGGATTGTACCTTTGATGTAGAGATGAATTCAGCCTTGATGGAAATACACGATGACATTAAGGTGCCTCCAGAAATTCAAGAATGGGTCAAAGACAAACCCAAACCCAACCTTGATCAAACCACTTCCTTCAATCTCGGAACCTTTAAGTTAATCCAGATTGGTTCAGACCTTACCCCAAACCAGCGGAATGACATGGTTACGCTACTAACCCAATTCCAAGATGTGTTTGCATGGTCTCATGAAGACATGGTGGGTTTGTCCACTGACATCGTACTTCATCGCCTTCCCGTTAAATAGGGATTCAAGCCAGTCAAGCAAAAGCTCAGGCGGTTGAAACCTGAGTGGAGTTTAAAGGTGAAAGAAGAAATTGTGAAACAATTTCAAGCTGACATCATCATGGTGTCTATATATCCTGAGTGGATATCCAACATTGCTCCCATGCCTAAACCCAGAGGGAAGGTGTGAGTTTGCGTGGATTATCGGGACTTGAACAAAGCTTGCCTTAAAGATAGTTTTCTCGTACCCTTTATCCACATTTTCATTGACAATACTGCTCAATACTGCATGTACTCCTTTGTTGATTGCTTTACGGGGTACCATCAAATCATGGTTGCTGAGGAAGATCATGAGAAAACTGCTTTCATCAAGCCTTGGGGAACCTTTTGCTATAGGAGGTTGTCATTCGGCCTCATCAATGCCGGAGCCACCTATCAGCGAGCTATGATGGCTCTCTTCTATGTCTTAATGCACAAATAGATCGAGATCTAAGTGGATGACATCATTGTCAAGTCCTGGAAGGAGGAGGATCACTTAGACCATCTCAAGAAGCTATTCAACAGGTTGCGTAAGTACAACTTGAAGTTGAATCCAGCCAAGTGCGCCTTTGGCGTTAAATCAGGCAAGTTGCTAAGATTTCTAGTCAGCCACAAAGGGATTGAGCTGGATCCTACCAAAATCCAGGCCATTACGGAAATGCCCATTTCTCAGACAAAGAGGGAAATGCGAGGATTTTTGGGAAGAATCAACTTCATTAGCAGTTTTATCTCTCAACTCACATCAACCTGTGAGCCAATTTTTAAGCTATTAAGGAAGAACTCCTCCATGAAATGGAATGATGAGTGCCAAAATGCCTTCCTTACAATTAAAGAACAACTAGTCAAAGCTCCCATTTTGGTACCACCCAGGGGTGATGTTCCCCTGTTCATGTACCTGTCCATAAGTGATAATGCCATAGGTTGCATGCTGGGACAAAAAGATGATAGAGGCCAAGAACGAGCTATCTATTACCTCAGCAAAAGATTCAGCAGCAGTGAACACAAGTACACTCTGATTGAGAAGACTTGTGCGCTTTAGCATGGGCGTCCATGAGGTTACAACATTACCTCCATGGTCACACAACCCATCTCATATCCCGCGTGGATCCTCTCAAGTACGTGTTCAACAAACCTATGTTAAATTACCGGCTATCTAGATGGCAGTTGATCCTACAACAATTTAACATCGTCTACGTGACTCAAAAGTCCATCAAAGGCCAAGGAATTGCGGATCAACTGGCCACTGCACCTTTAGGGGACTTTAAACCCTTGGAAATGTACTTCCCCGACGAAGGAGTAATGACAGTTCAACAACACCATCAATGTGACAACCCGAGAATTTTGAATATTTTTAAAATTTTTATTAACTGATTTAAGGTTCAAAATTAGAACCTACACAGAAAATTAGTGTATGCGTTTGATATTTTTAAGATGGAATTTTGAGGATTTAGAAATTCTGTGAAGGATTTAGGTGAATTATTCAGGATTAAGGAAATACGTGAATATGCTATGAGTATATGTGTATAGTATGTGGTTAAGGGTCAAGGGTTGACCAGATAAACGATGTCTGTGACAAACCCTAAGTATATATTGAGAACATCAACGTTCGGTTAGAAAACCCTAACGAATTATAAGAAACCCTAGAAATTGGTTTTGGAAACCCTAATTTCAATTCCGGGAATTTGAAACCCTAATTCAATGTATGAAACCCTAATCTGGGAACTTAACGAATAATAATATTGCTTAAGTGTTATTATTATAATATTAATTAGGGTAAAGCTTAACTATTTAGCAAACCCTAATTTCAAATTTATTAAACCCTAATTTCGGAATTAGAAACCCTAATTTATAAATAGGGAAAATCTAAGTGTTAATTTAATAATGGTAATGTTAATTAGGAAATATTAATCCTAATTTTCAATTTATGAGTAATTAGAAAACCCTAATTACGATATCTAATTTATAAATTTGAAATATTATTGTTATAATTAAAACCCTAATTCTGGGTTAAAAACCCTAATGACCATTTTGACCCTAATTGATTAATTAGCAATTTCAATTAGGAAATGCTAATTCTAATTAGCAAGATTTAATTTGTGATTAAGAAATTTTTATATAATTAGAAAATTCTAATTATAATTTAGAAATATTAATTTCTATTTTTGAAAATCTAAATTTGGAAATTTTAGAAAATCAAATTGCTAAACTTGAGGGTTCAAATCTTAAACCCTAAAAGTTTTCCAAACCCTAAACCCTAACCAAACCCTAAACCCTAAGGGTTTGGCTAATTGACAAGAATGCCATTAAAATTAAATGCTAAAAGACCATTATACCCTTATTGAATAATTGAGGATTTCTTGCAAATCTAGCCAAATGTGGGTTGGTGAGCAACTTCACCAACTCCTAGACTGAAAATATCATCAACTCAACCCTTTTATATCAGCCATTACATGCATCTAGCTTGATTTATATAGATATAGAGAGAGGAAATGGTCACTTTAAATTTCATTTTTCTCCTAACCATTCTCTCTCTAAAAATTCAGGATTTAGTGTGATATGGAGTAAGGAGATGAAACAATATCAAACCCTAACTCTCCATGATCAGCAGCAAAAGTCAGAAATCATGAATCAAAGCTCAAACTGTTAAAGAACACTAAATTTTAAAATCTTTTGATTTGATGTTAGTTGTTGTAATTGATTGTTTAAAGTTATGATTTCGGATGTTAATAAGTGATTTGGGTTGTTAGATCAAGGATCAATATCACTTAGATGCACGAATCAAGCATTTTTAGAAATCTGGAAATCTGGAAAAAAAATCGTCTAACAGCCATATGTCAGCCCTCATAAATCTGTGCGTGTTAGATTTTTAGTGTTGTTTCTATTTTGGACATGTTCTCTCCCATGTGGGCTTTGATATGAAACTGGATACAGGGTCGGATCAAGCCTAGATCTCCTGATATGACCGGTCAAATACCGTTGACCGATCACGGATAAACTTTCTGGGCAGCCCAGAAATTTTCCAGAATTTTTGACATGCATTTTGATGGCTTCGGATCTTGCTTCTCGTTGATGTTTAGTACATGATGTTGTAATAGATCTGTAGTTTGACATGAGTACTACACTTGTAAACCTTTAGGTCATCCAGATCCATAAGAGAAACGATATTATAGCCAGTCAAACAAGCGTTGACCATCACGTTGTACGAAGATTCTGGGTAACCCAGAATCTTCAAAAGGCAGTTCCTGACAACTAGTTTGACTAGTCCATTTCTCTACGATTCTGTGTTGTTATGATGATCTGAAGCTATTTAGTTATACCCTGTCATGTTTTCTACAAGACTGAACCACTAGATTACACAAAACAAGTCCAGGAGCTTAGGAGTTAAAGCTGCAAAGTAGGTACCTTGGCTGTTCTTCATTTCTGGGTAACCCAGAAAATGAAGAAACAGAACCCCGATGTTTTTTGAATGCCCAGATCTTCATGATATGTTCTGTTATGACTAAGATAATGATTACAATTTGTAGTATTATATACCTACTACAAGATCAAGGTTCAAACAGACCCAGAAACTAATTATACTTAGAATTACGCCTGGTTAAACAAGCATCCTTGAGAACTGGTCTGACAGTGTTCTTGAGCTCAAGAACACCTAAGACAACAGACAAGTGTCGCTAAAGGCCTACATCGACGGTTTTATTTATTTTAATTTACTAATATTCGGAATTTATTAATAAATAGATAAAATGATTTTAATTATTAAAATACAAAAATAAATTACGAAAAATTATTTTAAAGTTTGAAAAATAGTTTTAATTATTTTGAGTATATTTCATAAATATTTAATATTTTTGGAATATAAATGGTATTTAATTTATTTAATTATAATATTAAATAAATTATTTAAAATGATTTAAATACATGAAAAATCATGAAAAATAATATTATGTTATAATAAAATATTTTAAGTTATTTTCAAAGACTTTTAATATTTTAGGATGAATTTTATTAATTAATTAATATTAATCTTAATTAGTTTATTTAATAAATATATTAAATAAATTATGGAAAAATAGAATAAATGATTTAAAAATCATATGAAAATGATTTAAGTATTATAAAATATTTGAAGTTATAAAATATAACTTTTGATATTTTTTCATGAAAATATTAATATTTAATATTAAAAGCAATAATCGGATAATGGATTTAATTGTTTAAAAATCATATAAAGGTGATTTTAAAGTATTAAAATACTTTGTGATATTATAAATATATTATAATATTATGATATGTATTTCATTAATATTGGATAATAAATAAATATTAATGATAAAAGAATTATGTAGTATTTAATTCATATAAATACGTTATTAATGATTAAAATTATGATAAATAGTAATAATTATTTAAAAATTATTACGAACTTATGAAAATTATTTTGACTTTTATTAAAATTATCTGATATAATTGTTAAGTGTTAGGCAGAGTTTAATTAAACTTAAACTCGAAGAATTGTCCGACTAGACCGTCGGGACATTTGAACTTTGTCGAATTCAAGTCAGACTGAAATAGTTTGACTTGATACTAAGTCTTATTGTATTATAGATCGATAGGATTATGTGTTATGTGTTTAGGTTATTCTATGTTTATATATATAATAGTATTATATTGTGATGATATTATTCTAATATTGGAGATCAATATTACTAATATTCGGCCTTTGGATAAAGCGTTATAAATTAAGTAGCGATAATCAACCAGTTCGAGCAAGTTTATTTTACTTAACTCTACTAAGAGTTGTTTCATTCGGATAAGCTTATGGTTAATCATTCTTTGGTTGCCATGAATTGTACTCACATACATATTAAATGCATAAGTCGTTATGAAAGGTGATCACCTTCATTACCAGTTGGTTCAGATATATTTGTTCATGTATAAAACTTGTTCAGTCATAAATTTGTTCCTGCTAGTTCACAATTATATTGTTGAATTATAGCCAGCTAATTATTCAAATCATTTCAATCATGATATATCGTAATATTATTGAACTTCCACTTGTTGGTCAATTCTTATGCTCACCCTTGCTACATCATGATAAAACTTTGCAAATTAAGGGGAATGCGTCGTATACAAGGAAAGGTTAAAGACAGTTCAACTTAAAGTTAATGCAGGCGATTAGTTTTGTAATAGTGTAGTTTGATAATAATGTTATATATTAGATAGTATGAATTGTGTATTAAGTTAAGGTTACTCGACCTTGGGAAATAGTGTGTAATGTATTGTATAAACAATTTATGTTTATATCTTCCGCAAATAGTAATAGTGGTATAGAATGATCGAACCGGATCCGCGGTGATTCGGGACCTTGGATTCGGGGCCCTCACAATCAATACGATACACACCAAACATGGAAGATGTATTTTGATGGAGCTGTTAATATGGAAGGTTCTAGAGCTAGAGCAGTTCTAGTATCTAGTACGGGGGAGCAGTATCCCGTCACCGTCAAATTGCAATTTGTTAGCACTAACAACACAACTGAGTATGAAGGCTGTCTCATGGGGCTAAAACTTGTCCGTTCAATGGGCATCAAGCGGTTAACTGTCTTTGGAGATTCAGAGTTGGTAATCGACAATCCACCGAAATCTATCAAACCAAAGAGCTACATTTATTGCCTTACCATCGGCAAGTTTTACAGATGGTTTTGGAGTTCGAAGAAATCTCCTTTCTATATGTTCCTCAAAATAAGAATGACTTTACTGACGCATTAGCAATTTTGGCCTCCTTGATTCACATATCTGACAAGGGACACTTGCCAAGCGTCATAATCTCCCTGCACAAGGCCCCAGCCCATGGGAACTACGTTGGAGAAGTATCGGATGATCTACCTCCCATCCAGTATCCTTTGTATCAACATATCAAGGAGTACCTACGAGATGGATCTACACCCGCTGAGGCGAGCCCGACTGAGAAAAGGTGGATCTATCGACTTGCTATGAAATTCTACTTGAGTGGAGATGCACTCTATAAAAAAGATGCAGGACTACGTCTCCTCAGATGTTTAGACAAAGACCAAGTGCAGAGGCTTATGGATGAGATCCATGGTGGAGTTTATGGCCCCCACATGATATTACGTGCAATGACCACGTCAGGAGATGTTATCAGTGCCAGATTCATGGGAATCCTATCCATTCCTTTCCACGGGAACTCCACGCTATGAGTTCACCTTGGCCCTTCTCGATTTGGGGAATGGACGTTATCGAACCCTAGGAAACTCCGTACCTTAGTCGGCATTTTTGGTTGTTCCTAATTCATCATGGCTTCCACCTTCGCTGGATCTACTGATATCCCCTCCTGGTCAATGACATGACCTAAGAACTGTACCCTCTCTAGCCAAAATTCACATTTAGTGAACTTCGCATACAACTTATCCTTCCTCAGTGTCTCCAACACTATTCTTAGGTGTTCAACATGATCTTCTGGCATTTTAGAATAGACTAGAATATCATCGATAAATACCACGACGAACTTGTCCAAATTTTGTTTGAACACTCTGTTCATCATATCCATAAATGCAGCTGGTGCATTAGTTAACCCAAATGACATCACCAGAAACTCGTAATGACCATAACGAGTCCTGAATGTTGTTTTCGGTACGTCTTCATTTCTAACCTTCAGCTGATGATACCCCGTCCTTAAATCTATTTTTTAAAAATACATTTCCCCTTTCAACTGATCAAAAAGATCATTAATCCTGGGCAATGGGTATTTATTCTTTATCGTTAACTTGTTAAACTCTCGGTAGTTGAGACAAAGTCTTAACGATCCGTCCTTCTTCTTGACAAATAGTACCGGTGCTCCCCATGGTAAAACACTCGGTTGAATGTACTTCCTATCCAATAGTTCTTGTAACTGTACCATCAACTCCTTCATCTCCACTAGCGCCATACGATACGGTGCCTTAGAAACTGGTGTCGTTCCTGGCACAATGTCTATTACGAACTCGATCTCCGTATCCGGTGGAAGATCCGGTAATTCACTTGGAAATACATCCATGAATTCACTCACTATAGGTAATTTTTCCATGGTCGCTCCCACTCTCTGGGTATCAACAACATGGCACAGATAACCTACACACCCCTTCCTCAATAGTTTCCTAGTTTGTGTCATGGTAAACAACACGAACGTCCCGACGATTTATTACCGTAAAATATTACATGAGGTTGTCTTAACGTTTTAATATTTACGCTTTTGTTTTGAAAATCTATAATTTCCCCATGGTTAACCAACCAATCCATTTCGAGAATTACATCAAATTCTCCTAACTTTATCGGTATCAAATCTACTGGTAATTTACAACCCCATATATCTACGCAACAACTCCTATGAATATCTTCAACATGAATTATCTCTTCATTTGCTCCCATAATATTTAAAGGTATAGGCAACTTTTCGGGAAGTAATCCTAATCGTTTAGCAAAATCACATGTGATAAACGAACAAGTAGCACTCGAGTCAAACATCACGTAAGCATTTAGGTCGTTGATCGGAATAATATCTGTGACTACGTCCCCTGATGCCATCGCATCTTGGACTGTCATGTTAAAGATACGAGCCATCGGCCTACCCGGCTGCGCTGGACCACCAATAGCTAACTTACCGCCATTGGAGCCCTTGTTCCCATTCGTCCCCTTTTTCAGGAAGTTCTTTGCCATGTGGTCAGTTGATCCACACACAAAGCATCCATGGTTCTTCTTTGAACTTGGATAGTTAGGCGCAATGTGCCCTTCCTATCCACAATTGTAGCATACGGCCTTCCTCTTGAGATAGACTCCTAAGTGAGTCTTCCCACAGGTCTTGCATGCCTCCATCCTCCTCTTCGGGTCTCCTTGCTTCACTCCGGTATTCCCAGAGTTAACCACCTTTTGTTTACACCCTTCGCCACTCTCGCTGGCTCCTTTGATCTTTATTCCCCCATCCACTTTCCATTTATTCTTCTTATCCTTGTGGTACTGGCTCAACGCCTCGCCTTCTCTAAAATGGTCCCAAATGAAGTACTTTGGAACAAAGAAATACGGTTATAGAGTCAAGGTTTCAATCCCTACTCGAACTGTCGCGCCTTCCTAACCTCGGTTTCCACTTGATGTGGAGCGAACCTCGCCAGTTCATTAAACTTTGCAGCGTATTGGGGAACCGTCATGTCCCCTTGTTTTAAGTCGAGAAATTGCATCTCTATCCTTCTTTGCATGCTCGTGGGAAAGTAGTTCTCGATGAATATCTCCTTAAACCTTACCCACGTTAAATTCTCTATCCCGAACCTCCCCTGATTGGCCTCCTACCAAAAGTTGGCCTCTCCCTTCATCATGTAGGTTGCAAAGGCAACCTTATGGGCCTCGTCGACATTTTGTAAGACCCCGAATTTTATGAAATAAAAGTATTCAATTTTTCTCTTCAGTAAATGGTTAAATTGATAAAAGTTAAAGTTAAGGGTGATATATGAAATTTTTTTTCAAAATACGTGGTTATATAAAGTATTCATTATTGTTTGAGAATATTCGTTTGGTCGTGGAATATTCTTTACGTCAGGGGAATATTCGTATTTACGACCAGCAGCGATTATTGTGGGCCCCATAATGTAAATAAGCTGCTTGGATGAAGAAAACGACAAATATAAGTTTTTATAGTTATTACGTAATCGTTCTAACACTTTAATCGTTGGAATACCCTTGGTAAAAAGTAAAGTAATACGCGTTGTTGCAAGATGGCATACCAGTATTACAAGATTAAGATATTTTTTCAATTATTGATTCTTACGTGAGAAGGCACTACTCAATAATTGTTACGATAATTACTGCTCAATATTTTATTTTATTGATTCAATAATTGCGTGTGTTGATATTTTATATTATTGTTGTTCAATAATTATCAACGCACAATATTTCCCATTATCGGATCAATAATTCATATTATTTGAATAATATTATTAGATAGCATTATTGGCAATGTCTAGAAAGTTACATCGAGGAGAGGTTTGGTCACCTAATTGCGGCGCCAATGAGAGAAATTCTTATTGAAAGCCCCTCTTTCCTGGAACTACTGTCATTGTCATAAATGTGATTCAGAATATTATTTGTGAATAATTAATTATTGATTCATATGATAAGAAAATATTTATTTGATGTGGATATAAATGATGGATTTATTTATGTGGTTATAAGTGAAGGAATTAATGATGAGGTGTTTTATCAAGATTATTTGTCGAAATGGAGAACAAAATATGGGATTTTCGTAAAAATTAGTTTATTACTTGATTTTGTAAAATCCATAACTCTTTGTGTATAATGAGTTAAGAGATGAGCCATATATCAAAAGAAAGCCCTAGAAGTAAGCTAATCAGTAGAAATTTGAATCACCCAAAATTCTTTTTGTAGATATTTCGTGGTGAAATTTTGAATGAAATCGGTCGAAGGACTAATAGTCCAAAAAATCGATGTTTTTCAATATATATTGCGTGAGTTATAAATTTTGATCCGACCGTTGGATCGTTGTAATTTTTGGATATGTTATACATATATAAGTTGAGTATATGTCCACAAATTTTGAACCGTTAAAAATGAACGTATGATTTGTTATGAATTTTAAGAGGTAACTGATTCGGAAATTAGGTTTTGGTGGAAAATTCTAGAATTGAGTGGGCCCCACTCTTGGTTGTTAGGGAAGATGGCTGATTTTTGGTGGGTGGAATAGTAGCAGGTAAAGCCATCAGGTTGCAGGTTAAGTCTGCTTCGGCGTGCTAACATTTTCCTATAAATAGAGGGCTAAGTTAGAATTGAAAATCACACCAGAAACAAGTTTTCTCTCTTTCTCTCTCTAGATTATTGAGTGTATTTTATGAGTATTTAGATACTTGGTGAGTTGATATTCATCAGTGCAAGTTTTCTTCAAATATCATATCCTATATCCAAATCAAGTCTTTGCTTTTTTTGAGGTAAGGGATTGTAAGGGATTGTAAGGGATAGTAAGGGATGTTTTCTTCTCAAATGATATTATTTCTTCAATATCATTATGCTGAAATATTGGTTGGAACTTTTTCATGTCGGGGTTACTATTCATGAGTTACTATTCACGAGTTACTATTCATGAGTTACTATTCACGAGTTACTATTCACGAGTTACTATTCACGAGTTACTATTCACGAGTTACTATTCATGAGTTACTATTTACGAGTTACTATTCACGAGTTACTATTCACGAGTTACTATTCATGAGTTACTATTCACGGGTACTATTCACAATAAAATTGGTTTCTTTTTCTGACCAAATTATCGTTGATTTATGAATCTTACTCTTGAAATTAAAACCATGTTTTGATTATATTATTTTTATATAACATTCTTATAAACCTAATGATGATATAACTCTTTGACTTGAGTGTAAAGATGGGTAGATTATTGGTATGATCGTGACCATAGGTTCTCTTTGGCCAGTAGTGCAAAAGTTGAATTGTTGACTGGTATGATCATGACCATTGAATTTACAATTGAATATTTTTAGCTTAAGTGCAAAGGTGGATTGATCAACATGGTTATAATTATTGTTATATAACTTCTGAAATGATTATGTATTTATTTGAGATATGAATATCTTTGGCTTGTAATGCAAAGATGACTGTTGTTGTTGAATATCTTAGCATCAGTAGTGCAAAGATGAATTATTGATGAATATCTTTTGCTCGTAATGCAAAGATGGCTTGTTGATGAATATCTTTATCCCAGTAGTGCAAAGATGAATTATTGATGAATATCTTTGGCTCGTAATACAAAGATGACTTGTTGATGAATATCTTTAGCTTTGTAGTGCAAAAGATGAATTATTGATGAATATCTTTGGCTCGTAATGCAAAAGATGACTGTTGTTGAATATCTTTAGCTTTGTAGTGTAAAGATGAACTGTTGATGAATATCTTTGGCCCGTGGTGCAAAGATGAATTTATTAGTATGATTATGAGCAGAACTGTGATTTGGTATAACCATGATATTTGATGTTTCGTAAAGATAGGTGATGAAAATTATCTTCGTCCCCGGATGAGAAGAGGAATTTAGAATCACAATTATGATTATGAGTTATTCATATGATTGTGGAAAGGAACTGTTGATTTATATTACGGATAAAACATTGTTGGTGGACTTTTAACATGGAGAAGATAATAGACTTATTATCTATTTGACTCTTCTAATGGATTGCTTCGTTCACCGCAACTATGGTTGAAAAGTTTTATCATCTACCATATGTTCTAAATCTCGATTCATTACCGATGAAGACTATTGATAATTTATTTATCTTTAGTCATAATATTCTTTATCGAGCTAGTTGTGCTCACCCTTTTGTTTCACAATTCCTTTCGTAATAATAAAAGTGTAGCCGGGTTGAAAGGGGATAACAAGGAATAGAATCGGTGGTCTATAGTTGTTGAGGTTCTCCCAAAGAGTATGAAAATAATTTTATTGAGGGCTTTAGTGTGTTGTATTTTATACATCATTTAATAGTTATTTTGGTGAATTAAATAGGGTGAGGCGAACCCAACTTTGGAAGGGTGTTTTGTCACTATCATACAAGATGTCTAATGACATACAAACTCGTGTTATCATAAGACATGGTTGTGCTCATCCACTTGCTGAGTATATTTACAAGCACTACCTATATAATCTTGGTGTTTGTTTGGAGTATAATACCAAATTAGAGACAGTGGAGATAATGATATGTCAAGAGAAGACTCGCCATTGGGAAGAATATGATAGTAATCTTCTTGTTTTTCTTTGGGTCTATTGGGTCAACCAAGGATAATTCTGTGGCCATATGATATCTACCATAACCTAAAAGCATGGCCTCCCATGTACGAAGGTTTCCTTGAGCACTTCCCAAAGATTCTAATTTCTAAAACAGTTTTTGACTATACCTTTATGTAAGGTGTCATTGTAACGTGCTACAGTTGGTATATATTTGTATCCAAACTCACAGCATATGTGTTGTTGTATTTTGCACGACAATTGTTGTAATAAAGTTGTAGTTGTTTTTCTGTACCATGTATTTGGCGACTCAGAATGGGTTGGATGGAATGGACCTATTTTGGGGTCGTCACATTTGGTATCAGAGCTTAGGGATATGATCTCTGGCGGAGATCGGGGAATAGAACTAGGAGGGGAGAGATGAGTAAATCCTTCGCTAGTGTGTCCTACCTAAGCTTATTTGTTGGTCAGTCATAATATCGGGATATTAGGTGATATGTTAATTTGTTAAATTAACCCTTGTTTTGAAGTTGTATTCTAGAATGATATCCGAAATACGAGAGATGAGCAATGGAGAAATCATGATGACGGGAAAGATGAAATCAAAATGAAAGCAAGGTATTCTCAACTCTTTGAAATACTGTGTGCGTAAATTTCGGGGACGAAATTTCATAAGGAGGGGAGATTATAAGACCCCGAATTTTATGAAATAAAAGTATTCAATTTTTATCTTTACAATTATTGGTAAATGGTTAAATTGATAAAAGTTAAAGTTAAGGGTGATATATGAAATTTTTTTTCAAAATACGTAAGTGGGTATAAAATATTCATTATTGTTTTGAGAATATTCGTTTGGTCGTGGAATATTCTTTACGTTTGGGAATATTCATATGACGGCAGCCTATTTGTGGGCCCCATAACAGAATAACCGCTTGGATGAAAAAATGACAAATATAAGTTTTATAAATAACAGTTGTTATTCTAAGTTAACATCTTTGTGGAATACCCGGTTGGTAAAGTAAAGTAATACGTCTGGCGTTGTTACAAAGAAGCATACCAGATTGCCATGAATTTTTTCAATTATTGATTCTTACGTGAGAAGGCACTACTCAATAATTGTTACGATAATTACTTGCTCAATATTTTATTTTATTGATTCAATAATTGTTTGTGTTGATATTTTATATTATTGTTGTTCAATAATTATCAACGCATGATATTTCCCATTATCGGATCAATAATTCATATTATTTGAATAATATTATTAGATAGCATTATTGGCAATGTCTAGAAAGTTCATCAAGGAGAGGTTTGGTCACCTAATTGCGGCGCCATGAAGGAGAAATTCTTATTGAAAGCCCCTCTTTCCGGGAACTACCGGGTTGTCATAAATGTGATTACGTAATATTATTTGTGAATAATTAATTATTGATTCATATGATAAGAAAATATTTATTTGATGTGGATATAAATGATGGATTTATTTATGTGGTTATAAGTGAAGGAATTAATGATGAGGTGTTTTATCAAGATTTGTTTAAATGGAGAACAAAATATGGGATTTTCGTAAAAATTAGTTTATTACTTGATTTTGTAAAATCCATAACTCTTTAATGTATAATGAGTTAAGAGATGAGCCATATATCAAAAGAAAGCCCTAAAGTAAGCTAATCAGTAGAAATTTGAATCACCTAAAATTCTTTGTAGATATTTCGTGGTGAAATTTTGAATGAAATCGGGTCCGAAGGACTAATAGTCCAAAAAATCGTTGTTCTTCACTATATTAAGTGAGTTATAAATTTTGATCCGACTAGTTGGATCGTTGTAACTTTTGGATATGTTATACATATATAAGTTGAGTATATGTCCACAAATTTTGAACCGTTAAAAATGAACGTATGATTTGTTATGAATTTTAAGAGGTAACCGATTCTGGAAATTAGGTTTTGGTGGAAAATTCTAGAATTGAGTGGGCCCCACTCTTGGTTGTTAGGGAAGATGGCTGATTTTTGGTGGGTGGAATAGTAGCGGTAAAAGCATCAAAGTTGCGAAGTTAAGTCTGCTTGGCCAGTAAACATTTTCCTATAAATAGAGGGCTAAGTTAGAATTGAAAATCACACCGAAACAAGTTTTTCTCTTCTCTCTAGATTATTGAGTGTATTTTATGAGTATTTAGATACTTGGTGAGTTGATATTCATCGGTGCAAGTTTTCTTGAAAGATCATATCCGATATCCAATCGGAAGTCTTTCTTTTTTTGAGGTAAGGGATTGTAAGGGATTGTAAGGGATAGTAAGGGATGTTATTTTCTTCTCAAATGATATTATTTCTTCAATATCATTATGCTGAAATATTGGTTGGAACTTTTTCATGTCGGGGTTACTATTCATGAGTTACTATTCATGAGTTACTATTCACGAGTTACTATTCACGAGTTACTATTCACGAGTTACTATTCACGAGTTACTATTCACGAGTTACTATTCACGAGTTACTATTCACGAAGTTACTATTCACGAGTTACTATTCACGAGTTAGTACTATTCATTCATTACTATTCACAATAAAATTGGTTTCTTTTTCTGACCAAATTATCGTTGATTTATGAATCTTACTCTTGAAATTAAAACCATGTTTTGATTATATTATTTTTATATAACATTCTTATAAACCTAATGATGATATTTCTCTTTGACTTGAGTGTAAAGATGGGTAGATTATTGGTATGATCGTGACCATAGGTTCTCTTTGGCCAGTAGTGCAAAAGTTGAATTGTTGACTGGTATGATCATGACCATTGAATTTACAATTGAATATTTTTAGCTTAAGTGCAAAGGTGGATTGATCAACATGGTTATAATTATTGTTATATAACTTCTGAAATGATTATGTATTTATTTGAGATATGAATATCTTTGGCTTGTAATGCAAAGATGACCTGTTGTTGAATATCTTAGCCTGTAGTGCAAAGATGAATTATTGATGAATATCTTTTGCTCGTAATGCAAAGATGGCTTGTTGATGAATATCTTTAGCCTGTAGTGCAAAGATGAATTATTGATGAATATCTTTGGCTCGTAATACAAAGATGACTTGTTGATGAATATCTTTAGCCTGTAGTGCAAAGATGAATTATTGATGAATATCTTTGGCTCGTAATGCAAAGATGACCTGTTGTTGAATATCTTTAGCCTGTAGTGTAAAGATGAACTGTTGATGAATATCTTTGGCCCGTGGTGCAAAGATGAATTTATTAGTATGATTATGAACAGGAACTGTGATTTGGTATAACCATGATATTTGATGTTTCAGGTAAAGATAGGTGATGAAAATTATCTTCGTCCTGGATGAGAAGAGGAATTTAGAATCACAATTATGATTATGAGTTATTCATATGATTGTGGAAAGGAACTGTTGATTTATATTACAGGGATAAAACATTGTTGGTGGACTTTTAACATGGAGAAGATAATAGATCTTATATCTATTTGACTCTTCTAATGGATTGCTCGTTCCGCTGCAACTATGGTTGAAAATTTTTATCATCTACAATATGTCTAAATCTCCGATTCATTACTGATGAAGACTATTGATAATTTATTTATCTTTAGTCATAATATTCTTTACTGAGCTAGTTGTGCTCACCCTTTTGTTTCACAATTCCTTTCAGGTAATAAAAGTGTAGCTGGGTTGAGCGGGGATAACAAGGAATAGAAACGGTGGTCTATAGTTGTTGAGGTTCTCCCTAAAGAGTATGAAAATAATTTTATTGAGGGCTTTAGTGTGTTTTATTTTATACATCATTTAATAGTTATTTTTGGTGAATTAAATAGGGTGAGGCGAACCCAACTTTGGAAGGGTGTTTTGTCACTATCATACAAGATGTCTAATGACATACAAACTCGTGTTATCATAAGACATGGTTGTGCTCATCCACTTCTTTGAGTATATTTACAAGCACTACCTATATAATCTTGGTGTTTGTTTGGAGTATAATACCAAATTAGAGACAGTGGAGATAATGATATGTCAAGAGAAGACTCGCCATTGGGAAGAATATGATAGTAATCTTCTTGTTTTTCTTTGGGGTCTATTAGGTCAACCAAGGATAATTACGTGGCCATATGATATCTACCATAACCTAAAAGCATGGCCTCCCATGTACGAAGGTTTCTTTGAGCACTTCCCAAAGATTCTAATTTCTAAAATAGGTTTTGACTATACCTTTATGTAAGGTGTCATTGTAACGTGTTATCAGTTGTTGGAGTCGGAGTTATATTTGTATCCAAACTGGTATCCAAACTCACAAGATATGTGTTGTTGTATTTTGCACGACAATTGTTGTAATAAAGTTGTAGTTGTTTTTCGTACCATGTATTTGGCGACTCGAATGGGTTGGATGGAATGGACCTATTTTGGGGTCGTTACATTTGGTATCGAGCTTAGGGATATGATCTCAAGCGGAGATCGGGAATAGAACTAGGAGGAGAGATGAGTAAATCCTTCGCTAGTGTGTCCTACCTAAGCTTATTTGTTGGTCGGTCATAATATCGGGATATTAGGTGATATGTTAATTTGTTAAATTAACCCTTGTTTTGAAGTTGTATTCTAGAATGATATCTCAAAATACGGAGGAGATGAGCAATGGAGAAATCATGATGACGGAAAAGATGAAATCAAAATGAAAGCAAGGTATTCTCAACTCTTTGAAATACCAGTACGTAAATTTGGGGACGAAATTTCATAAGGAGGGAGATTGTAAGACCCTCAATTTTATGAAATAAAAGTATTCAATTTTTCTTATCTTCAAGAAATGGTTAAATTGATAAAAGTTAAAGTTAAAGGGTGATATATGAAATTTTTTTCAAAATACGTGAGTGGTTATAAAATATTCATTATTGTCGGAGAATATTCGTTTGGTCGTGGAATATTCTTTACGTTGGGAATATTCGTATATGACGGCCAGCAGACCATTTGTGGGCCCCATAATGTAATAACATCGGATGAATGAAGAAAACGAAAATATAAGTTTTTATAAATAGCAGTTATAATCGTTACTCAAGTTAACACTGTTGGAATACCCGTTGGTAAAGTAAAGTAATGTCGCGTTGTTGCATAAAGATGGCAGACGGTATTGCACAATGATTTTTTCAATTATTGATTCTTACGTGAGAAGGCACTACTCAATAATTGTTACGATAATTCTTTATTCAATATTTTATTTTATTGATTCAATAATTGCTGTGTTGATATTTTATATTATTGTTGTTCAATAATTATCACTGCACAGTATTTCCCATTATCAGATCAATAATTCATATTATTTGAATAATATTATTAGATAGCATTATTGGCAATGTCTAGAAAGTTCTGTCAAGGAGAGGTTTGGTCACCTAATTGCGCGCCAGTAAGGAGAAATTCTTATTGGAAAGCCCCCTCTTTCCTGGGAACGGCCTGGTTGTCATAAATGTGATTCTGTAATATTATTTGTGAATAATTAATTATTGATTCATATGATAAGAAAATATTTATTTGATGTGGATATAAATGATGGATTTATTTATGTGGTTATAAGTGAAGGAATTAATGATGAGGTGTTTTATCGAGATTTGTCGAAATGGAGAACAAAATATGGGATTTTCGGAAAATTAGTTTATTACTTGATTTTGTAAAATCCATAACTCTTTGTGTATAATGAGTTAAGAGATGAGCCATATATCAAAAGAAAGCCCTAGAAGTAAGCTAATCAGTAGAAATTTGAATCACCTAAAATTCTTTGTAGATATTTCGTGGTGAAATTTTGAATGAAATCGGTCGAAGGACTAATAGTCCAAAAAAAATCGTTGTTCTTCACTATATTGTGTGAGTTATAAATTTTGATCCGACCGTTGGATCGTTGTAATTTTTGGATATGTTATACATATATAAGTTGAGTATATGTCCACAAATTTTGAACCGTTAAAATGAACGTATGATTTGTTATGAATTTTAAGAGGTAACCGATTTGGAAATTAGGTTTTGGTGGAAAATTCTAGAATTGAGTGGGCCCCACTCTTGGTTGTTAGGGAAGATGGCTGATTTTTGGTGGGTGGAATAGTAGCGGTAAAGCCATCAAAGTTGCGAGTTAAGTCTGCTTGGCGTGCTAACATTTTCCTATAAATAGAGGCTAAGTTAGAATTGAAAATCACACCGTAAAACAAGTTTTCTCTCTTTCTCTCTAGATTATTGAGTGTATTTTATGAGTATTTAGATACTTGGTGAGTTGATATTCATCGGTCAAAGTTTCCTTCAAATCATCATATTTGATATCCAAATCGTAAGTCTTTGCTTCTTTTGAGGTATGGGATTGTAAGGGATATGTAAGGGATAGTAAGGGATGTTATTTTCTTCTCAAATGATATTATTTCTTCAATATCATTATCTTTGAAATATTAGTTGGAACTTTTTCATGTCGGGTTACTATTCATGAGTTACTATTCATGAGTTACTATTCATGAGTTACTATTCACGAGTTACTATTCACGAGTTACTTTCACGAGTTACTATTCACGAGTTTACTATTCACGAGTTATTCTATTCATTCACGAGTTACTATTCACGAAGTTACTATTCACGAGTTACTATTCACGAGTACTATTCACAATAAAATTGGTTTCTTTTTTTGACCAAATTATCGTTGATTTATGAATCTTACTCTTGAAATTAAAACCATGTTTTGATTATATTATTTTTATATAACATTCTTATAAACCTAATGATGATATTTCTCTTTGACTTGAGTGTAAAGATGGGTAGATTATTGGTATGATCGTGACCATAGGTTCTCTTTGGCGATGAGTGCAAAAGTTGAATTGTTGACTGGTATGATCATGACCATTGAATTTACAATTGAATATTTTTAGCTTAAGTGCAAAGGTGGATTGATCAACATGGTTATAATTATTGTTATATAACTTCGAAATGATTATGTATTTATTTGATATATGAATATCTTTGGCTTGTAATGCAAAGATGACTGTTGTTGAATATCTTTAGCTTTTTTAGAGTGCAAAGATGAATTATTGATGAATATCTTTTGCTCGTAATGCAAAGATGGCTTGTTGATGAATATCTTTAGCCTATAGTGCAAAGATGAATTATTGATGAATATCTTTGGCTCGTAATACAAAGATGACTTGTTGATGAATATCTTTAGCCTGTAGTGCAAAGATGAATTATTGATGAATATCTTTGGCTCGTAATGCAAAGATGACCTGTTGTTGAATATCTTTAGCCTGTAGTGTAAAGATGAACTGTTGATGAATATCTTTGGCCCGTGGTGCAAAGATGAATTTATTAGTATGATTATGAACAGGAACTGTGATTTGGTATAACCATGATATTTGATGTTTCAGGTAAAGATAGGTGATGAAAATTATCTTCGTCCTGGATGAGAAGAGGAATTTAGAATCACAATTATGATTATGAGTTATTCATATGATTGTGGAAAGGAACTGTTGATTTATATTACAGGGATAAAACATTGTTGGTGGACTTTTAACATGGAGAAGATAATAGACTGTATTATCTATTTGACTCTTCTAATGGATTGCTCGTTCCGCTGCAACTATGGTTGAAAAGTTTTATCATCTACCATATGTTCTAAATCTCTGATTCATTACTGATGAAGACTATTGATAATTTATTTATCTTTAGTCATAATATTCTTTACTGAGCTAGTTGTGCTCACCCTTTTGTTTCACAATTCCTTTCAGGTAATAAAAGTGTAGCTGGGTTGAGCGGGGATAACAAGGGAATAGAACGGTGGTCTATAGTTGTTGAGGTTCTCCCTAAAGAGTATGAAAATAATTTTATTGAGGGCTTTAGTGTGTTGTATTTTATACATCATTTAATAGTTATTTTTGGTGAATTAAATAGGGTGAAGTAAACCCAACTTTGGAAGGGTGTTTTGTCACTATCATACAAGATGTCTAATGACATACAAACTCGTGTTATCATAAGACATGGTTGTGCTCATCCACTTCTTTGAGTATATTTACAAGCACTACCTATATAATCTTGGTGTTTGTTTGGAGTATAATACCAAATTAGAGACAGTGGAGATAATGATATGTCGAGAGAAGACTCGCCATTGGGAAGAATATGATAGTAATCTTCTTGTTTTTCTTTTTGGGGTCTATTAGAATTGACAAGGATTTACGTGGCCATATGATATCTACCATAACCTAAAAGCATGGCCTCCCATATACGAAGGTTTCCTTGAGCACTTCCCAAAGATTCTAATTTCTAAAAGCAGCTTTTTGACTATACCTTTATGTAAGGTGTCATTGTAACGTCCAGCTTACATTGGTATATATTTGTATCCAAACTCACGATATGTGTTATGTTGTTTTATTTTGCACGACAATTGTTGTAATAAAGTTGTAGTTGTTTTTCGTACCATGTATTTGGCGACTCGAAATGGGTTGGATGGAATGGACCTATTTTGGGGTCGTTACATTTGGTATCGAGCTTAGGGATATGATCTCCAAGCGGAGATCGGGAATAGAACTAGGAGGGAGAGATGAGTAAATCCTTCGCTAGTGTGTCCTACCTAAGCTTATTTGTTGGTCACCATAATATCGGGATATTAGGTGATATGTTAATTTGTTAAATTAACCCTTGTTTTGAAGTTGTATTCTAGAATGATATCTCAAAAATCGGGAGATGAGCAATGGAGAAATCATGATGACAGGAAAGATGAAATCGAAATGAAAGCAAGGTATTCTCAACTCTTTGAAATACCGAGTGCACGTAAATTTAGGGGACGAAATTTCATAAGGAGGGGAGATTGTAAGACCCCTAATTTTATGAAATAAAAGTATTCAATTTTTCTTTAATTACTATTCAAAATGGTTAAATTGATAAAAGTTAAAGTTAAGGGTGATATATAAATTTTTTTTCAAAATACGTAAGGGGTTATAAAATATTCATTGTTGTCGGAGAATATTCGTTTGGTCGTGGAATATTCTTTCTGTCGGGGAATATTCGTACGACGGCGCAGCTATTTGTGGGCCCCATAACAGAATAACTGTCGGATGAAGAAAACGACAAATATAAGTTTTTATAAATAGTTGTAATCGTTACCGAATAACAATCGTTGGAATAATACCCGGTTGGTAAAGTAAAGTAATACGCGTTGTTGCACAGTAGCATACGGTATTGCACAGTATTTTTTCAATTATTGATTCTTACGTGAGAAGGCACTACTCAATAATTGTTACAGTAATTACTGTTCAATATTTTATTTTATTGATTCAATAATTGCTGTGTTGATATTTTATATTATTGTTGTTCAATAATTATCAACGCATGATATTTCCCATTATCGGATCAATAATTCATATTATTTGAATAATATTATTAGATAGCATTATTGGCAATGTCTAGAAAGTTACATCAAGGAGAGGTTTGGTCACCTAATTGCGCGCAAATGAGGAGAAATTCTTATTGAAAGCCCTCTTTCTGAACTACTGGTTGTCATAAATGTGATTACGTAATATTATTTGTGAATAATTAATTATTGATTCATATGATAAGAAAATATTTATTTGATGTGGATATAAATGATGGATTTATTTATGTATTATAAGTGAAGGAATTAATGATGAGGTGTTTTATCAAGATTTGTCGAAATGGAGAACAAAATATGGGATTTTCGGAAAAATTAGTTTATTACTTGATTTTGTAAAATCCATAACTCTTTGTGTATAATGAGTTAAGAGATGAGCCATATATCAAAAGAAAGCCCTAGAAGTAAGCTAATCAGTAGAAATTTGAATCACCCAAAAATTCTTTGTAGATATTTCGTGGTGAAATTTTGAATGAAAGCTGGTCCGAAGGACTAATAGTCCAAAAAATCGTGTTCTTCTTGACTATATTAAATGTGAGTTATAAATTTTGATCCGACCGTTGGATCGATGTAATTTTTGGATATGTTATACATATATAAGTTGAGTATATGTCCACAAATTTTGAACCGTTAAAAATGAACGTATGATTTGTTATGAATTTTAAGAGGTAACTCGATTCGGAAATTAGGTTTTGGTGGAAAATTCTAGAATTGAGTGGGCCCCACTCTTGGTTGTTAGGGAAGATGGCTGATTTTTGGTGGGTGGAATAGTAGCGGTAAAGCCATCAGTTGCGCGAGTTAAAGTCTGCTTTGCTGCGTGCTAACATTTTCCTATAAATAGAGGGCTAAGTTAGAATTAAAAATCACACCGTAAACAAGTTTCTCTTTTCTCTCTCTAGATTATTGAGTGTATTTTATGAGTATTTAGATACTTGGTGAGTTGATATTCATCGGTGCAAGTTTTCTTCATTATATCCGATATCCAAATGGAAGTCTTTGCTTTCTTTTGAGGTAATGGATTGTAAGGATTGTAAGGATAGTAAGGGATGTTATTTTCTTCTCAAATGATATTATTTCTTCAATATCATTATCTTTGAAATATTAGTTGGAACTTTTTCATGTCTTATTCATGAGTTACTATTCATGAGTTACTATTCACGAGTTACTATTCACGAGTTACTATTCACGATTACTTATTCACGAAGTTACTTATTCACGAGTTACTATTCACGAGTTACTATTCACGAGTTACTATTCACGAGTTACTATTCACGAAGTTACTATTCACGATTCTTACTATTCATGAGTTACTATTCACGAGTTACTATTCATTCGAGTTTACTATTCACGGGTACTATTCACAATAAAATTGGTTTCTTTTTCTGACCAAATTATCGTTGATTTATGAATCTTACTCTTGAAATTAAAACCATGTTTTGATTATATTATTTTTATATAACATTCTTATAAACCTAATGATGATATTTCTCTTTGACTTGAGTGTAAAGATGGGTAGATTATTGGTATGATCGTGACCATAGGTTCTCTTTGGCCAGTAGTGCAAAAGTTGAATTGTTGACTGGTATGATCATGACCATTGAATTTACAATTGAATATTTTTAGCTTAAGTGCAAAGGTGGATTGATCAACATGGTTATAATTATTGTTATATAACTTCTGAAATGATTATGTATTTATTTGAGATATGAATATCTTTGGCTTGTAATGCAAAGATGACCTGTTGTTGAATATCTTAGCCTGTAGTGCAAAGATGAATTATTGATGAATATCTTTTGCTCGTAATGCAAAGATGGCTTGTTGATGAATATCTTTAGCCTGTAGTGCAAAGATGAATTATTGATGAATATCTTTGGCTCGTAATACAAAGATGACTTGTTGATGAATATCTTTAGCCTGTAGTGCAAAGATGAATTATTGATGAATATCTTTGGCTCGTGTGCAAAGATGACTTTGTTGTTGAATATCTTTAGCTTTGTAGTGTAAAGATGAATCATTGATGAATATCTTTGGCCCGTGGTGCAAAGATGAATTTATTAGTATGATTATGAGCGAGGCTGTGATTTGGTATAACCATGATCTTTGATGTTTCAGGTAAAGACAGGTGATGAAAATTATCTTCGTCCTGGATGAGAAGAGGAATTTAGAATCACAATTATGATTATGAGTTATTCATATGATTGTGGAAAGGAACTGTTGATTTATATTACAGGGATAAAACATTGTTGGTGGACTTTTAACATGGAGAAGATAATAGACTTTATGGTCTATTTGACTCTTCTAATGGATTGCTCCGTTCACCGCAACTATGGTTGAAAAGTTTTATCATCTACCATATGTTCTAAATCTACGATTCATTACTTGATGAAGACTATTGATAATTTATTTATCTTTAGTCATAATATTCTTTTTTCGAAGCTAGTTGTGCTCACCCTTTTGTTTCACAATTCCTTTCGGGTAATAAAAGTGTAGGCTGGGTTGGCCCGGGGATAACAAGGGAATAGAATCGGTGGTCTATAGTTGTTGAGGTTCTCCCTAAAGAGTATGAAAATAATTTTATTGAGGGCTTTAGTGTGTTGTATTTTATACATCATTTAATAGTTATTTTGGTGAATTAAATAGGGTGAGCGAACCCAACTTTGGAAGGGTGTTTTGTCACTATCATACAAGATGTCTAATGACATACAAACTTCGTGTTATCATAAGACATGGTTGTGCTCATCCACTTCTTTGAGTATATTTACAAGCACTACCTATATAATCTTGGTGTTTGTTTGGAGTATAATACCAAATTAGAGACGATGGAGATAATGATATGTCAAGAGAGACTCGCCATTGGGAAGAATATGATAGTAATCTTCTTGTTTTTCTTTGGAGTCTATTAGGGTCAACCAAGGATAATTACGTGGCCATATGATATCTACCATAACCTAAAAGCATGGCCTCCCATATACGAAGGTTTCCTTGAGCACTTCCCAAAGATTCTAATTTCTAAAACAGGTTTTGACTATACCTTTATGTAAGGTGTCATTGTAGCGTTATCCAAGTTGGTGTCGTAGGTTGGTATATATTTGTATCCAAACTCACAAAGATATGTGTTGTTGTATTTTGCACGACAATTGTTGTAATAAAGTTGTAGTTGTTTTTCTGTACCATGTATTTGGCGACTCATAATGGGTTGGATGGAATGGACCTATTTTGGGGTCGCTACACATTTTCTATGACAAATGCCTTCTCTATTTCCTTCACCCATATTTGGGTATCGATAGGGACCATAGTTCCTTTGAACTCAGACAGACCCACGCTTTTAAAATCCTTAAACGTAGTAGCTCGTACTATACCAGGATTTACGGGGATATTAGCCCCAGTTCTATTAAAGGCGGCTGTTAAAAGATTAATAAATTCCTGCATTGGGTTAACCGGACCTCCCTCCGGTTGGTTTACGTTAGCGCCTTGCTTACATGGTACTCTTCTTGGCGGGATTTTGCTGTTACAATAAACAACACATTTCGTTATTATTCATTTCCTGTTAGTTAGTTATTATTCACAATTTAAACAATAACTTAAACATTCATTACTCAATATGTTTTGAAAAAGGCTTATATTGATTCATTTCTTGTAGTATAATACTACATCGATTACATTACACAACCTAAGCTGATTACATTACTTTCCCGCAATTGCTTTCCAAAAATTGGGATTTACAAAAGACTACCCTTGCTTATATAAAAGAGGGTTTTACGTCACTACTAGATACAAAATATTTACATATCTAAACTACTCTAGCCACTACTAGATCACATCTTCCTTAAGGCATTATCAAAATCCGCCTTGGCAAGATCGACAATAATATCACGGCTGATAGTATGCCGCGTATGTCCTGCCTCTATGGGATAACCAGCTACCTGCTGCTGGAAATCCATATAAGAACTCCTGTGGATATAGGACATTCTCCCTATCTTCTGCTTTTTGGTCTTTAGTTCCCCCCTGAGCTCAAAAACCTCCTATTTCAGCTCATGGACCTTGTATTTGGCCAAAACTCTCTCATCGTGCTCCTGCTCCCACATGGACTCCACGTCCGTCTTATCCTCTAAAATCGCCTGGAGCTTTGCTTTCAGATCCTTAACCTCCTGACAGTAATGGATTTTTTTATCCAATACTGACATAAAAAGTGACATCATTGACTCCCCCGGAGCCATCTCTGCTGCTATTGCTACTGGGTTGAAGGACACTACCTCCACCTCTTCCTCCAACATGTCATCGAACACGGACATAAGGTCTAAGCTCTTTGAGTCTCCAGACTCAACCACTATAACTTCGAGCTCTGCCACTATGGGGTTCGGTATAATCTCTATCTGATTAACCGATCCGTCACAGACTACATGTACATCTCTAGACATTCCATTTTCTTCTTACATCTACACAACACAAATAAGTTTGATTAGTACACGTCAATAGAATAATAAAAACACATAACATATATAATGCATTTTTATAAGGTTAATTTCCATCTTTTATTTCTTTGACTTTTCTTACGGTTATGACTTAAGGTTTAAATCCCCCCTTAAGTTTTATAACCTAATGCTTTGATACCATCCTGTGACACCCCCAAATCCGGGTATCTTCCAACCCGACAGATGGTGCTACATGGTGCTACAGTTCACATAAACATTCAATTGAAATGCCTTAAAAGAACAAATATGTCTTATATATATTCAAAATAATATTATCATTCTCCCAGGTTCTTTATAACCGTTACAATTGTTCTTATCATAGTATAAAATATTAACATTACAAAACCTATACTATTACATAGGTAATCTACGGGTTCTCCTTAGCCTTACCTTTATCCTTGCCAGATCCGTCGGTCCGTTCGATCTTAGTTGCATTCATATGGTTCAAGCAAGAGTGAGCCTAACTAGCTCAACAAGTACAACAACTCTAGTAAAATAGCATACTTGAGACATAGGAATTGTATATCTTTAATAACTGAACAATAGTTATATCGATAATTCAAAATATCACTTCTTTTCATTCAAAACGTTTTACAACAACAACATTCAGTAAAACATCAATTCCGGTCCAAGACCATGAGCATTTCATAAGTTCTTTAAAAAGGACATACCGACACGAAGTCCGTAAGTACGGTATAGCTTACGAGCACGTCTAGGTGATCAGCTTATAGTACTCTATGTTGATCAACACTACATTCATTAAACATATGTACATTTAAGTTGTGGCAACCTCACGTGCCTGTCGTTTGACGACAAAATAATTAAGCATACTCAGTCTCCTTTTGAAAACCACACCAATATTAGTTTGGTAAATCATTGACAATACTTTGATAGATTATAAGAAATCCAACATATTGTAAGTCTAGTCAAAAGAATTGGCGTTGACTTCATCAAACATTAACTCATGCGTAAGAATACATGAATCACAAAGCTTTTCCAGATTGAACTAAAACAAGGGTTAGAATACTTGCCTTTAGCATCTGCTACAGTTATAACACGTGCACTTTAAGTCTTTAAGGTCTCTACAGTAGATGCTAACATCACATAGCACATTAGGTCATGAATAACATACATGGTTCTTAAAGAATCTTACCCTTCTTCTCAATCTAATTATGTATTAGATTTGTTATTTATTGGTTCCATCTTTCCGTTATGTCGTTCTTCTGTTCATACGCAATTGAGTTAGTTCAACCCTAAGTGATCATATTTAAGGTTTAAATATGTCTTAACAATGTTATAGTTAAGCTTTAGTTTATTACTAATGAGTTACCATTCATTCTCTCCTTACAAATATTCTTAAATTTCAAAACCCTAAGGTTGGCTATACACAAATTTATTTCCTTACTTCCAACCCGGCATGTGCATACTACACTTTAGTGGCCAAAGACCCAGACTCGGCGATGCGATGCGAGTCCCCATATATTATGGCCATTGCCTGCCCAAACTCTAGTAGGTCACAACATGTTTTACGTCAAGCGCCATGCGCCACTTTCACCACCAATTTTTTACTGACTTTTCATTTTTGTGAGATTTTCGGGCTCGTAACTTCTTCGTTATAAGTCCGAATTGGCTTGTTCAAGAGCCTAAGGTTCACAAATTACATACTATACGTGTTCGTGTAAGAATTTTATCTATTTGACTTCATTAACTAAAAATTCACCTATTAGTCCATTTTTAACGAAAACGATAAACATTCGTGAAAGTTCAACGCTCGTTTCTTCATTCTAAGTTGGAATCCAGTCAATTTTGAGTCCACAACTCTATAATGCAAAATAAGACTTGTCTCCATCAAAAACCAACATTTTCGAGTTCAAACACAAAATCCGACTTCCATTCCGAGAATTTCACGAATTCGACGATTATCGTCCAATCGTGTGATTTCCGACAAAACATCGTTACCAATGATATTTAGTTATATCATCATTTAGGACTGAGGATGATGAAAAATATTTTTAAGAAACGAATCCAGTGAGATAAAAGGATAAAGATTAGGGATTCATACTTCAGTTTATCAAAGTTAAAAAAAATACTCCATAATAATCAATTGTGGAGCATAATTCAAGAATGAAGATCAAAACATGGATACCATCAAAGATAGTAACCATAATAGACCACTTGGACCAAGAATTTTTTTTTTAATTTTTCTGTGACTAGTGTCGTATACGTGAATAGTAACCCCGACACAAAATGTAACAATTTCATAAGAAAAATCATACTTCGTGAATAATACTCGTGAATAGTACCGTATTTGTGAATTGTGTTGTATACGTGAATAATGTCGTATAAGGGAATAGTTTCGTATACGTGAATAGTAACCTCGACATGAAAAGGTAAAAATTTTATAATAAAATTCATACCAATATTTCGGCATAATGATATTGAACGAAATAACATCATTTACGAAGAAAAGAACATCCCTTACCTCAAAAGAATAGTACTTCTGATTGAAATATCGGATATAATGTTGAAGGAAACTTGTACTGAATAGCAACACTCAAAGTATCTAAATACTCACAAAAATATGCTCGATATTATAGAGAGAGAAAACTTCTGATTCTAGTGTGATTTTTAATTCTAACTAAGCACCCTATTTATAGAAAAATACCAAAATGCCAAAGCAGACTAAAATGACATACGGAGGCTTTTGCAGCACTCCATCTTTGAAGCCAAACTTTGAAATTTCTCAGTACACCAACAAGGACAAGAGTGGGGCCCACCATTCTAGAAAATCTCCACCAAAATGTTTTAAATTTAAATAATATTTAGAAACTTCAATAATTCATAATAAATAGCCCTTTTATCATAAAAATACGAATTTTATGTCCATTCAGTAGGAAATTTAATTCTCTACAACTTTGTAAAAGAAAGTTTTTCCAAATTCCAAATGAAAAATGATCAAAATCCACATACGGATTATATTTAATACATTCATACTGACAAAATACTGATAAAACACCTTAACATTAATTCCTTCATTTATATCCACATAAAATAAATATTTCCTTATCATATAAATTAATAATTAATTATTCACAAATAATATTACAGAATCACAATAATGACAACCAGATCATTCCCAGGAAAGAAGGGACTTTCCAATAAGGATTTCTCCTTACTGACGCGTAATTAGGTGACCAAACCCGTTTCGTAGATAGAACTTCCTCAGACATTGTCAATAATGCTATCTAATAATATTATTCAAATAATATGAATTATTGATCTGATAATTGGAAATACTGTGCAATGAAAGTTATTGAATCAACAATAATATAAAATATCAACGTACCAATTATTGAATTAATAAAATAAAATATTGAACAGTAATTATTGTAACAATTATTGAGTAGTGCCTTCTTATGTAAGAATCAATAATCCAAAAATAATGTGCAACCACAGCCATATTCATATTACTTTAACCACCGTGTATTCCAACAAGAAAGTTATTCGGTAATAAGCTGCGTTGTTATTTATAAGAAAAACGCATACTTGTCATTTTCTTCATCCGACAATTTTCCGTTATGGGGCCCACAAATGGTTGCGCCATCGTACGAATATTCCCCAACAACAATGAATATTTTATAACCACTTGCTTATTTAGAAATATTTGCGCAGTTTACCCATAACTAACCACATTAATCAAATCAACCCCTTACTATTTCAAAATAATGAATAAAGGAAATTCAATTTTATTTATAAAAAATTGGGATCTTACAATAGCTGACACATTTAGTAGAAGATCAGATGCAGGTACGAGTGCAATATTGTCAACGTAAAGACCAATTTTGTATAACTTACAAAGGATGGAGATAAAGTTAAAGACTCGAGAGACCCACGTGATGATGACATATATATGAGTAGAACCGACTTTAATCGATAAAGTTAAAACTGCTCAAACCACAGACCTGGAGCTGATACATATAAAGAAGAAAGTGCAAGAAGGTGCTATTCTAGAAGCAAGAATCGATGAAGAATGAATACTTCGAGTCTACTCTAGACTTTGTGTTCCTAACGACCATGATTTAAAGTATAAAATCATGATGGAGACGCACAACACACCGTTTGCAATCCATCCTGGAAGTATCAAAATGAATCGTGATCTTCGACATACATTTTGGTGGAGCAATATGAAAAGAGAAATTGCGGAGTTATTCTCAAAGTGTTTAACGTGTCAACGAGTCAAGGAGGAGCATCAAGTGACAAAAGCTCCATTGCAACCACTTGAAATTCCAGAATGGAAGTGGGAGCACATTACCATGGATTTTGTTACTGGTATTTCCAATGTTTCTCAAGGCATAGATGCAATTTGGGTCATTGTCGATAGATTAACCAAGTCTGCTCATTTCCTACCTATACGAGAAGCGTATTCACTTGAACGTCTTGCTCGTATATACATAAATGAGATTGTAAGACTACATGGAATGCCAGTATCCATAGTTTCTGACCGAGACCCAAGATTCACTTCACGATTTTGGGTTAGTTTGCAAAAAACTATGGGCACAGATTTACGATTCAGTTCGGCATATCATCCTCAAACGGATGGGCAGTCGGAGAGGACTATTCAAACTCTTGAAGATCTATTAAGACTCTGTGTCCTTAACTTCAAAGGAAGTTGGGACAATTTCTTTCCATTAGTGGAATTTTCATACAACAACAATTATAAAGCAAGTATATGCATGGCTCCATTTGACGCGTTGTATGGACGCAAGTGTCGTTCTCCAGTATGTTGGGATGAGATGGGTGAAGCAACGTTGTTGGGACCAAAATTGGTACCTATGACTACAGAGATGATTCAAATGATCCGACAACGTATACAAACCTCACAAGATCGACAAAAGAGATATGCTGAACTTCATCGAAAAAACGTGGAATTCAATGTTGGTGATTGTAACGCCCGAGAATTTTGAATTTTTAATGAATTAAATTTTAATTTGATTATGTGGATTAAATGAATTTAATTGATTAATTATGTGAGTAAGATGTTTGAAGGTCGTTCTATGACCTAGAATGTGTAAATGTGGTTAGTATTCTGGTTGTGTGCTAGGATTAATTGTTTTGAATTATCAAGACAAAAATGATTGTTTTCCGAGAAGTTTTATGTAAAAACACTATTCATCCGATTTTGTTCGGAGCTTAGGTTTGAAATTCCGAGAAATGCGTAATGATAGAATATGAAGATATAATGGAATATCCAATAATATTTTCGTTATGGCAAACAAAGTTTTCACTTGCGAACATAAAACCTAATGGTTTGTGAAAGAGGTTTCCAAAAGGGAAAATGTAATACGTATACTCATTTCGGTGATTATACGTATGATATACGAGTATTATACTAGTATGAATACGAGTATGGTATGAAGAATAATACGACGTATAATACGAATATCATATGAGTATTAGATGAAGAGAATACGGGAGTTATACGTATAGAATACGAGAAGTTCTAATGGATTAGGAGTTAAGGACTTTGGCATAATCTAATTGGACTTGGACTAATAGCAAGCCCAATGAATTGAGTGAACAAGCCCAAGTCAAGGCCCAATATTAAATAAAGACAAGCCCAATCCAAGAAGTTAAATCGCGGGTCAAACCGGTGGGTCACGGGATGGGTAAACCCATGGGGCAACCCATGGGATGACCCAAGAGGGAGTGGGCCGGCCACTTGATGGCCAAGTAAAGTACCAAACTTGATCACCAAGTACTTTACTTGGTGATAAAGTAGGGAATAGTAAGGAGGTGTGGAAATGGACCATTTTTCCCTCATGTTGGTTTTCTATAAATACAAGACTTATGTTGGTTATTTTGCTGATTTACAAAGCTTGAACAATATATATTGAGAGAGAAAAAGAGCTAGAAACACTTAATCAATTTACTTCCAAGCAAACTTTTAGACGTTTATCAAGAACGTGAAGTACGTCAAAGGTAAATTCTCATAAACCGTAATCTTAATCTTTTTCGATTTCTTTATGGTAGAAAAATCGTAGATTAGTGGAGCATGTTTATTGAGGAGAGATAAGGAGGTCTATTAATGATCAAATCATTGATAGGTCATGACCAAATAGAAATCGTAAGTGTTTACGTGAGTTAAAACTATAGAATGTCTTGAACGGGAACTTAGTTATGAATGAACGATTTGAAAACCGTTATAGCTAAGAAATGTGCATATAGTTTGGTTAGGATATAGATGGTGAATCAATGGAGTGTTCCATTTGATTTGTCTTATAGAACACGAGTAACGAAGTTATGGCGAAATTTGTGAAAATAGACGTTAAACGTCGAAAACGTAAAAATCTCAGATTAAGGGTCAAAAGTTGTCGTGTGACTTGAAAATGTTGGTTTCCAATGTCAACACGTGAAATAAGGTAATTAAGAGTCGTTGGCGCAAGAATCGTCGAATTCCGACTTAGAACGAAGAAAACGAGTATTGAACGGTCGAAAGCGATAAACGAACGCTCAAAAATGAACTCAAAGGTTAATTCCGGGTTAACAGATTCGAAATTGTAAAATTCTTATATGACCATTTGGAGGATGTAATTTGTGAGTTGTAGGCTTTCGAATGGGTCAATTCGGATGTAAAACGAACAAATTATGAAGCCGGGAGTTTTGTTTGAAAACCAAACTGTTTTGGCCAACTATCAGACAGAGGCGGGGCATGGTACAAAAAACCAATACAAAATGGCAGCGGCAGCCACACCAGATCCGTCCGAGTCCCCTGTTAACTCATGCACAAACAGACCGAAGTTAGTATTAGAGATGTCAACATACATGACAAATGTGTAAAAATGTTGACCAAGTTAGGTTTTTGTTTCATTTGAATTAAGACCTAAAGTAAGACATTGAAGGTACTTAATGTACATAATCAAGCTAACCTTAAATCACTTATAAGGTGATAATGTAAGAAGATTTATTAATGTTTAATAGAAATTAAACGAAGAAACGCGAGAACGTAATAAGTAAACCGTAAATAACGTTCAACGTTGGTACTTCACCAATAATGATCGAATGTCGGTTAATAACGTAAGAACGTTAACGAACCGTAACAAAGTATAGAAAGTCGAATCGAATTTAATAACGAAGTTAATTCAAGTAAGACATAGAAGATAAAGAAGTTGGTTAGGGAGAATAAAGTTAGTTGTTTGATACTAATTAAAGTGTGTTATTTGAATATATCATGTAGATCCTGTAAAGACTGAGAATTGCTGAATTATATATTTGAAGACGCTTGAAGGCAAGTCTTTCTTAACGCTTGCCTAACCTTCATGTTAGTCAAGTTTTATGTGATTCATGTTATAAGATGCATGAATGGTTTAAAAAAAAGAGTCGATGCTATTTTTACCTCGGCTAGACAAGTATTGAGGTATGGATTGATTTGTTTACAAGTCTTTCGATATAGAACTGTTAATGCTATCATATGCCAAGTATTTGGTACGGGTGAGAAGGTAAGTTTGTCTATGTAGAAACAAAAGTATTTTTCATCGATTATTCAATGGGCACACGAGGTTGCCAAATGTTAAGCGTAAATACGTTTAACGAAAGTGTGTTGATTAACATAGATACAATAAGCTAATCACCTAAAAGTGCTCGTAAGTAAAGACAAATGGATGGCCTTAGTGCCGGATGTCCTTTTCAAGTATGAAAACAAAACGAGTATGTTCATGGTCTATTGACCGGTTCAGAATTCTGAAGCTATTATATGTACTTTGGAATTTTTGTTGTGACATGAGAAGTACCAATCAAATGTTCATTGTGCTTCGTAGTTAATTGTTCAGTTATGGAATTAAAGCATGTAATTGTTAATGTGTTATTCATATGATTCTTTGTTAAGACTTGCTGAGCTAGTTATGCTCATTCTTGCTTGAACCATATGTTTGCAGCTAAAGCCAAATAAACTGAGAGTTCTAAGAGAGATAAAGGCAAGGCTAAGATGGACAATTAATCATCCTATAATAGATTAGTGTATTAGTATGTAATATACTTATGAAGAACAAAGAAAGTATTTGGTTTATGAACCTGTGAAAGGATTTATTACTAATGTAATACAAAGGTAGTAATTACACTCATTTTGTTGTTATCTCAATGGAATGATTGTATGGATTATAGTATCGTGGAGCACCATCTGTCGGGTTGGAAGATACCCGGATTTGGCGGTGTCACAGATTGGTATCAAAGTATTAGGTTATAAAACTTAAGGGGGGAAGAACCTTAGGCTAATAACCTCGTTAGGAAAGGAAGAGTCCGAAGAAAGTTAACTCGAGTCAAATGAGTTAATAAGGTATTGAGGAAACTCAGCATCGAAAGATTTAAAAGATGCAAAGTAACCCTAAATGGATTAAATGTGATTTGTGCTTATATTATTGTGTATTATGTACTAATAAATTTGTTATGTATTATTGTAGATGTCGGTCGATAGCTTGATGTATAGGGATGTAGAATTCGTGATTGATTTGTTGTCGGGTACAACACCAGTTTCAAAGGCACCATATAGGATGGCGCCAGTAGAGATGAAGGAGTTAATGGTTCAATTACAGGAAATGTTAGATAGAAAGTACATTCAACCGAGTGTGTCTCCGTGGGGAGCACTGATATTGTTTGTAAAGAAGATGGACGGATCGTTACGACTTTGTATCGACTATCGAGAGTTGAACAAGTTAACGATTATGAATAAATACCCATTGCCCAGGATCGATGATCTATTTGATCAGTTGAAAGGGGCAAAATATTATTCTATGATAGATTTGCGCACAGGGTATCATCAACTGAAAGTGAGAAAGGAGGATGTACCTAAGACGGCATTCAGAACTCGTTATAGGCATTATGAGTTTCTAGTGATGTCGTTTGGGTTGACGAATGCGCCAGCCGCATTCATGGATATGATGAACAGAGTGTTCAAACAGTATTTGGACAAGTGTTGGTTAAAATCGATACGTGCAAAACACGCAAGTGTGCGTGGTCAACAAGTAATATAGTAATGAATAAAGTATCGTTCCCACGAGGACAAATTATCAAGAATTTTAACTTCACAATTATCAATTTCCTATTAATCCTAATTCTATTAAACTATTCGATTCAATGGTTTAATATTATAGAAACTAAATTAATAAATAAATAAATAAACTATCACAAAATAATCACTAATATCAAAATTCGGAATTTCAAACAATTAATGGAGAATTAGACTTATGATTTCACCGTAAGCTTCACTCTGATTTTCGAACCTTTATTCCAACTCAATTTAATATTCACGTTTATTAATCAAGAACACGAATGTAATACTAACCACCTCTCGATGCACTAATACCATATTAACTTAAATCCACAATTAAGATAGAAACAAGTTAAACACCTAAATCAACCAACTCACTATATCTCTATGTGAACTGCAATTAAAGAAGGTTTAAACTTAAGTTCTCTATTCGATTACATGTGATGTCAAGCATATCTCTACCTTAACAATAATCAAAAATCAGTTATTCACAAAATTCATGACACATGCTATATTAACTAGGTCTAGATTTGAATGTCCTCTCTCGATTCCATTCAAATCCACAAGGAATTGTTGATCAAGCAATTCATAAATTCACGCTCGAATTAACATAGATAAACTGGAAATATTTTATTAAATTGGAAATCAAAGTTATAGAATCATCATTTCACCCAAGGATCCATCACAAGTCTAATAACTGAATTAGTTCATAATGAATAAATTAAACACTGAAATAATAGAAGAACACATCATCCCAATTACAGAATATAGAAAATTAAGAAGAATTGTAAAACACCACCCTTCTCGCCCTTCGATTCTGTATTCTTCGTGGAATTAATCTCCTTCTTTCTTTCCTCCAAGCTCTTGTTCTTCAAAATTTTGATAATCGTAGTGTCTACCTCATTCTCTTTCTCCCACACTTAGCATAAGAGTAATCTCAATTCAGCTCCATACCTCTATCCTAATCCAACTCTAACTCTCCTCATAAGAAATCAAGTGGAGACATGAAACCTTTTCAAAATCAACAACTCATTAGTCAAAGACTCCCACAAAATCAACTAACAACCATCCCACACTCCTAATATTATCACATTACATAAAGAATTATTAGTTCCCAACATATCCCAACTTCTAGCCAAGCAGCAAAATTCGCCCAACAAAATTTCCTGACACAACGCGCCCCGCACTACGTAACACATGCCAACATCGCGCGCAAGGCCATCTACCCCAGAGATGTCTCTTTCCAAATACGCTACCCGCCGCCTATTCTATCTACGACAAAGACAACTATACAGCTATGTTGTCAAAAACTTCAAAATTGCTCGAATTCTTCTTCCAATTGTAACATTTTTATAGGACCTTGGATTATCCTGCAACAAGCAAACAACCTATCAAAAGTAACATGAAATTACCAAAAACTAACAATATATCAAGCTAAATAAACATAAATCGTAGGCTAAAAACCTACTCATCAAATTCCCCCAAACTTGAACATTGCTTGTCCTCAAGCAACATGCAATGAAATGTACTAACAACTAAACTAAGAATCCAGAATTAAGACAGTAAAGATGATTTGCTCAAATAGCCTCAGAAAAAACTAGTAAACATGTCACACTTCATATCAAAATCATTCCACACTCACTATCAATCTGTACATCTTACCCTTTTATCACTAATATAGTGTGTGTGCAACACTCATGCTAACTGATATCGAATCAAATTCAGTTACATAATCAGTTTCTTATCAAAAATCATACAGCATAAACTCAGAAATTTCAAAAACAAACCAGTTCTAGCTTAGCTCAAACAATTACCAAGGTTCAGGTTCTAAAAAGGGTATTCATTCTCACTTCCTTTTGCACCATTTTTTTTTCATTAACGGGGGCTCTTTACCCTTATTATTCTGTCTTTTCTTTCTTTCATCATTTTTTTAGATAGATGGTTGGTGAGTGCGCTTTACGCTCCATCTCACGCTTGTGTTTATGGGGAGTATCTCTTCTCAACCCACCACAAGACTCAACTAATTTCCAATATTTTATCTTCTTTTTTTTTCATAGAGCTTATATACCCCAGTCTTCCCACAAACTTAGGTTCATGCTATTTCTGACATTCTTTTCGTTTATACTAGCACTATCCTTTAGAAAATCTTTATGTAACAATTTGAACTAATCCATTAACACAGATGTTATTAACATGCCATCCTTATTATACTAGTTTCAATCAAAACAACATCCACATCATAATAGAAACCGCATCAAGATTCTTATACTTAGTAATATACTTGTCTACATCATTTCAGTCTCATCATTGGCCAATAATCACATATACAATATAATAACTGGATTCATGCAACTATCTGCAACAGATAATATTTTTTTTACATAGATAAGACAATTATAAATGACTAAAAGCATGAAACAGAACCCCCAAACTTAAAACAAGTAATTACCTCATTATGCCAAAATAATTCGAAGAAAAGTATGAGGCCTTCCCTGTAAACGAGTCACTGCTCGTCGTCGTCCTCTGGAAGAAAAGCAGGCAAATTGGGAGGAATGGGCATGATTACTGTAGGTGCATTTGGATTGCAGCGTGAAAACGCATCAGCAAGCGTATTAAATGCATTTGCATTGTACTGATGCATTAGATCTTGACGTTGGGCCAACCATAGAAAGTGATTTCTTGAAGTCCGCAGTGGTGGCTCCTGCGTTGGTTCCGTTGTCACTGGGGGTGAGGGTTGTCGGATCATAATATAGCCTTTACCGCGTGGATGTGATCTCGCCCCTTCCCAAGCTTTATACTTCTCAATTGTTGCATGATCGATAATTTCCATAGGGTGTTGGATAGGTTCAGTAGGTTGTCACTACACTCTCGCTTTTTGGCACAAGTCAGTGATTAAGAATCCATGCAACAAACCTCTAGTAGTGCTCCCGCGTAACACCCGGTCAATGGACTCTTGCATACATTCCCCCACATCGACATTATAGAAAGCAATTGAGTTGTCCATATGGAAATGGTGATGTACAATCCCATATAATAGCCGAGCTCGTGCCTTAGTGACCTCAGTCTGATGGCGCCTGGGCATTAATCGGGCACATAAAAACGCATACCTAGCTTTTCCATATCGACTAAGTGCAGAGTTTGGGAAACTTATCTTTTCATTTGTTCCGGTTTGAATGACCCATTGAGTACCCAGTTTTCATAGTCTAACAATCAACTCGTCTAACTCGGGCAAGTCATCTTCATATATGTCATCTTCTGGTGCCTCTAACCCAAAATACTCATTGATAGCATCGGCCTGAAATTCCACCGGTTTCCCCCGGACCATGACTACGTGATTGACATGCTCCATTGCATTTGCGTAAAACTCTTTCACTATGTTGATTGCCGCTGGAAGTGGTTGTTCAACCAACTGAAACCAATTCTGCTCCACAATTTGCAAAGCCATGTCTCCATCCAAATTAGCATTCGGCTACAACCCACGTTTGAGAACAAATGTTTTCTTGTCAATGGTTGACTTGAATTGGTCAGCGGCCCTCTCACTAACAAACCTAGTGTGGTCATATTGAGGCCTAGCAGTGGAGGACAAAGGGCGTTGTCTTTTGTTGGATGATATGGTAGTTTGTGGAGTGAATAGGTGCAAGGTTTGGTTCAGGAGTTTTATCAAACAGTTAGTGGGCGAACTTAGTTTTTTTCCCAAAATAGGTTATATGGTGTAATCTTGCTAGCCAAATTATGAAAACAAACACCAATTCCCAAATTGTTCAACTTACTTTCTATTCAGAATGGAGAAAAAGATCAGGCAAGAGGGGAGATATGAGTCCTTGCACTAATGGAGTTCCCCGATTTGAGTATGTCTCCCCAAGTGATTGATTTTTGGTGTAAGGTATGGAATGGATGTAGGATTGGCTTGTAGTGTATAGTTGATATGAATTGGGTGATTGTAGGTGGAGTTTATATAGGAGAAGAAATCCAACGTGAGTTGGAAGATGGAAGAAGAGTGGGTATCAATGGAATAGAAGTTGAAGTGGGGAATGAGTTATGGGGTGTTGTCATGATTGTTGGAGTTAATGAGGGTTAGAAAGTTTGGGGGAATTTGGAGTGGTGTAGGAGAAGTGGAAGAGTTCTATTTGGTGAAGGAGAGGTGAAGGAGTTTGATTTGGAGAAGGAGAGGCAAAGTCACATGTTTAGAATTAGGCGTCTGGGAATTAAATGCAGCGGCGGCCCATGCTACTGTAATAAGGCCGAGATAAGCGCGGTCGCTCTTAGTGGGTCGAGGTCTCGACGAGCCAGTAGCATGATACGATATTAGTCTGTGGAAGCGCAGTCCCCGCTAGTGGGTCAGGAGATATAGTAACTCTAGCACGCCCACGCCGATAATAAATGCCAACTGACGTTTGTGTTGACGGCGAATCAACAATAGCAAATAATGTGTATAACTTCGATGGTCTGGTCTTGTTGTGCGCCCCATGCTCAGTCTATATATTGGACAGCGCAGCCCGCGCTGTGATAGCAGAAATGTCTTCCTTCTTCGTCCTCCGAATTAATCAGAATTGACATAAAAATTCTACGAAAATAAATTATCTATAAAAAGAAAAGGTAAAATAAAAATAAAAAGTGTAGAACATGGGTTACCTCCCAAGTAGCGCTAGTTTTAACGTCGTAAGCCCGCCGATGACTATCGTGTCATTAAGCATCGGCTAGGGTAATGTTGTCAGCATCCCAGTTCGCATCTCCGACCCAATAATGCTTTATCCGTTAACCATTGACCTTGAATGTCTCTAATGGATTTCGGCTGTAGAGTTCGACTGCGCCATGTGGGAACACTGTTTTGATGGTGTATGGTCCCGACCATCGTGACTTAAGCTTACCGGGGAACAACCGCAAACGAGAGTTGAATAACAATACTGATTGCCCCAGTTCAAAAGTTCTGTGCATAATTTCCTTGTCGTGCCATTTCTTGACATTCTCCTTGTATAGTTTAGCGTTCTCGTATGCCTGAAGTCAGAATTCATCGAGCTCGTTTAGTTGTAGTAATCTCTTTTCCCCTCCAGCTGCTTGATCGAAGTTTAGTTTCTGAATGGCCCAGTAGGCCTTGTGTTGTAGCTCGACTGGTAGGTGACAGGCCTTTCCGTACAGTAGTTGGTATGGTGACATACCTATTGGCATCTTATAAGCAGTTCGGTACGCCCATAATTCGTCATCTAACCGAAGTGACCAATCTTTCCGACTTGGATTTACGACTTTTTCCAATATCTTCTTAACTTCTCTGTTCGATACCTCAGCCTGTCTATTTGTTTGAGGGTGATACGTTGTAGCCACCTTGTGGTTAACCCCATACTTAGCCAAAAGAGCCGTAAAAGACTTCTTACAGAAGTGACTACCTTCGTCACTGATTATTGCTCTTGGCGTGCCAAACCTCGTGAAAATATGTTTCTGTAGGAATTTGAGGACCACCTTGGCATCGTTAGATGGTAGTGCTACAACTTCAACCCATTTCGAGATGTAGTCCACCGCGAGTAGAATATACGGATTACTCAAGGATGAAGGGAATGGCCCCATGAAATCGATGCCCCATACATCAAAGATTTCCACTTCAAGAATTGATTGTAGGGGCATCTCATTCCATTTAGAGATGTTGCCCACCCTTTGGCATCTATCACATGTTTTCACAAATTGGTGTGCGTCTTTAAACAATGTCGGCCAATAAAACCCGACTTGAAGCACTTTTGCTGCGGTTTGCTCACTCCCATAATGTCCCCCATATGCCGATGAGTGGCATTCCTGTAGTATGTTGTGGACTTCACTATAGGGGATACACCTTCTAATCATCTCGTTGGCGCACTATTTGAATAGATAAGGCTCATCCCACATGTACCACTTGACATCATGAAGAAACTTCTTTTTTTGTTTTCTCGTAAGATCAGGGGGAAGCATGTTGCTCGCCAGATAATTCGCAAAGTTAGCTTACCAAGGAAATTCTGTATTTAACCCGAATAGTTGCTCATCTGGGAATGACTCATTGATTGCGCATCTATCTTCATCCTTTTTCTCTAGATTTTCCAGCCTTGATAAATGGTCGGCAACTTGATTCTCCGTCCCCTTTCTATCTTTAATTTCTAAGTCAAACTCTTGAAGTAGGAGAATCGATTGGATAAGGCGTGGCTTAGCATCATTTTTTGCTATTAGGTACCGAATCGTCGAATGGTCCGTGTAGACTATCACCTTAGTCCCGATCAAGTATGCCCGGAATTTGTCGAACGCGTACACCATTGCAAGCAATTCCTTTTCCATGGGAGTGTAATTAATTTGAGTCTCTATGAGTGTTTTGCTTGCATAATATATGGCGTGAAACACCTTATCTCGTCTTTGTCCCAAAACAGCCCCAACCGCATAATCACTCGCATCACACATAAGCTCGAATGGCATTTTACAGTCTAGTGCTTCTATCACGGGGGCTGTAGTTAATTTCTTCTTCAATAGGTCAAACGCTAACTTGCATTTCACAGTAAAGCTGAAAGTAGCATCCTTCTCTAAAAGACTACATAGAGGTTTTGCAATCTTAGAGAAGTCTTTTATGAACCTCCTGTAGAACCCAGCATGCCCCAGAAAACTTCTAATACCCTTAACTGAGCTCGATGGAGGCAGTTTCTCGATCGTATCCAGCTTTGCTTTGTCCACCTCCAATACTTGAGCCGACACCTTATGGCCCAAAATTATGCCCTCTTCAACCATGAAGTGACATTTTTCCCAATTGAGTATGAGGTTTGTATCCTTACATCGCTGCAAAACCATAACCAGATTCCCCAGGCAAGTATCAAAGTTTTCTCCATAGACCGAGAAATCGTCTATGAAGACTTAAACATTCTTCTCCACCATATCTGAAAAAATGGCCATCATACACCGTTGGAAAGTTGCTGGTGCATTGCATAGCCCGAATGACATCATCCTGAATGAAAATGTGCCGTAAGGGCATGTAAATGTTGTCTTTTCTTGATCCTCAAGAGCGATGGCGATCTGGTTATAGCCCGAGTACCCATCCAATAAACAGTAAAACTCATGTCCCGCTAATCTGTCTAACATTTGATCGATAAATGGTAGCGGGAAGTGATCTTTTCGGGTGCCTTATTCAACCTCCTATAATCGATGCACACCCTCCAACCTGTCAATGTCCTTGTTGGAATTAACTCATTGTCCGCATTCTGTATCACCGTCATTCCACCTTTCTTCGGCACACAATGAACCGGACTAACCCATTTACTGTCGAAAATTGGATATATGATACCGGCATCCAATAATTTTAGAATTTCCTTCTTGACCACTTCCTTCATAATTGGGTTAAGTCGACGTTGATGCTCCACCGATGGTCTTGCATCATCCTCCATCAGAATCTCGTGCATGCAAAATGATGGTCTAATTCCCTTTATATCCGCAATCGTCTAACTAATTGCTGATTTGTGCTCCCTAAGCACCCTCAACAACTTTTCTTCCTACAATTCGTTAACTGCGGCAGAAATAATTACATGTAAAGAATTTGAATTGCCTAAGTACGCATACCTGAGATGTTTAGGGAGTGGCTTAAGTTTCAATGTTGGTGGCTCCTCTAATGACAGTTTTAGTTTTTCTGCAGCTGTCTCCTTAGTGTGCAGAGGTTCAAACGGTGCTTTGAATCGGCTAACTCGTGGCAAAGAGTCTAGCATCTGTAATAAGTCCACAAACTCCGGGTCATCTTTTTCTTCATCCCCCAACAAGGTTGTTTCTAACGGATCGTTGACCAAACTCTTGCTAATATCTTTGCTGGTGATTTGCTCAATTAAATCCATCCGAAAACATTCTTCCTCATCCGTAGGGTATTTTATGGCCTTGAACACAATAAATTTTATTTCTTGATCTTGGACTCTCATAGTAAGTTCTCCTTTTTGCACGTCTATGAGTGTCCTTCCCGTGGCCAAGAAAGGTCTCCCTAAGATAATCGGGATGTTCTTATCCTCGTCGAAATCCAGAATGATAAAGTCCGCGGGGAATATAAACTTATCCACTTTAACCAGAATGTCCTCTACAATGCCTCTCGGATATGTGACTGACCTATCTGTCAACTGTAATGAAATATTTGTAGGCTTTGGCGCGGGCAAACCCAATTCTGAGTATACTGACAATAGCATTAGGTTTATACTCGCCCCCAAATCACATAAACATTTGTTAAACAACATTTTTCCGATCGTGCACGGGATAGTAAAACTCCCCGGGTCTTTGAGTTTTGGTGGTAGCTTCTTCTGTAACACCGCACTACACTCCTCTGTTAGTGCCACTATTTCAAATTCTTCCCTTTTCTTTTTTCTCGACGGAATTCCTTTCATAAACTTCGCATAACTCGGCATTTGCTCTATAACGACCCTAAAATTCATACAATTTAATTCTCGACTTCAGTCATTAATAATACATTCAACCTCTAATTTTATATCATTAAACGATAATACAACCATTGAAATTTGCGGAATAATTTAAATTTTCTATTACAAACTATCCTCGTTCCCAAAACCTTCAACCTTTACATCTAAATATCTCAGAATCATTTTAATACTACAATAGTTTACATTCGCAAAACAATATTACAATTCAACATTAATACATTATTAGAAACATTAGACATGGTTTACAAGAATAACAATTTAGCTAGGATATTAAATCTTCATATATCACTTTTGATCCATAACAATCAAGTAGCACACAGCATTACCTTCAATTCTTGAATCTGCAAAAATGGTTATTTGCAAGAATTAGCTCGACAGCTCAGCAAAATCTAACAGTTTTCATGCATCACGTAGCATATAATAACATGCTCAACATACAAGAATAATCATAAACAAACATAGCATACATGTTATAGTTCATATAACAACTATAAAAATTGAGTTCCTTACTCAATCAACATTCATAGTTCAATCATCATAGTCATAGATTGACTTTCACATTTCATACTTTTGACATTTTTAATACATCATACACTAAAATTTTAAAGCGGATCATCATCAAGTTCACATAGCAAAAAGGAACTGAAAGACTTGCCTTTTGGCGTTTTACCAACACGCTAATACTTCGGCGTCCTTGTACACCTACATTGTATGTGAGATTGATAATAAATAAAATCAATACTCAATCTCATTGTCAAATTTATTCTAAGACCTTACTTTATCTTATTATCCTTTATAATGTCTTTATAGACATCTAACTATTTTATATGCAACTCCTCGGTTTTATTTTCATTTTCATCACCACACATGCTAGACTGTCACACTTGTAGTTTAATTGGCATATATCACACCATTTTATTATACCACTTTGGTTTCAAAAATGCATATTCAACACATTGTTTACATGTTTAATTTTCCTTAATAAATCAAAAATTACCCTTTTCGATTTCTTTCCATTATTATTCTTGTATTATCATCTTTTCATACTTAGATATCCAATATTAGCCATTAGTTAGACACTTTGTATACCAAAGTTTAGAAAACACTATTACTCTTAGGCATTTTATCAATCACGTTATGTGCACACATTAACTTATCTCAACTCTTGATCTTAAATGGTTAATTATGCATAGAATATGATAACACATATCTATACTCATTACATATGTCAAAACGTATTTTTAATCATCAAAATATATCATCACCCAAAATCTTAATTCAAACAGAATTATAAAACTCATCTTCATAATTTCTTTAACAAAATGTTGTTTTCGTTTTTAACGTAACTCGTTCGTTACATGTCCGTTTTTGTTCCTTCTTATATAGAATTAACCCTTACTCAGTGTACTACAACCTCATCTAGGCCTTAAAGTCTGACCCTTATCCATCTAAACCAGATTCTGTAATTCATCAACTAGTCTAGAAAATTTCATTTTCTGGACATCCTTACTAAACAATTTATTTCGGACATGATCCGGTCCATAAAATGGCTCAATCTCGCGAGTCTAGCTAGTAAACTTCTATTTCTACAACTTTATAGTTTTACGTTTCTTCAGATTCAAAACACACAAATTTATATGAATTTTTCAAAGTCAGAAACCGTAACAATTTTGATTTTTTGGACAGATTATTTTCCCTTCGGACCAGCCTTACTAAAACAGACATTGCAAGAAATCTACAAAGAAATTTCATGTGATTCCACTTTTAGAATATAGCTTACTTCCATATCTTTGATTTGATATAAGGCTCACTTTCTAACTCATTATACCGAAAGAGGTATGAATTTCACAAGATATGTCCACAATTACTAAAAACCTACGAATTTTGTTCTTCAAATTTTCTTTCCATTTCATTTTCTTTCTTTAATCCTCTTGTTTGATTCTTGATAATCCAATATTAAACCAATACAAACAGATTAAGCATGATCTACTACCCTAGAACATAAATCTACCCAAAAAAATCAAGGATTAAATAAGAGTTTAGAAGTTACCTTCTTCTAGATTTTTTTTCTTTTTCTTCTTCTTCTTCTTCTTCTTCTAGCTCATCTCAATTCCTCTATTTCTCTCTATCTCTCTCAATTTCTCAAAAAAATTTCTACATAACAATTATCTAAATTATAATGAACATAAAAATATAATTAAAACAAGGAATTCAGATTATAACTTTATTAGTATGAATTTAAGAGAGAGATGGAGATGATGATGATGGGGCTTGTTTTGTCTTCTCAAAGCTTTCCCTTCTTCTCCTACAACTCTCTCTAACTCTCTTCTCCTTTCTTTGGTTTGTTTTCTAAAACTAACATACTAACTTGTAGTATGTATATATAATATACAATACTAGTAATATATAATATATGTAACTCCTAGTAATTATTAGATATACTAATTACTAGTTAATACATATGTTACACCCATTTGAACTTGAAAAGCCTAAGACCATGTTTGGCAAATACTTATTATTTTAATTAATCAATAGCTTAACATCAATCAATCTCATCAAATTGTCACATAATTATATTTACTTGTTAATTATAATTTTGTGTAACAATCATCATGATAATTCATCTAATTTAATTATCTCAATTAAATTAGAACTATAACATAAAATTATTATATTAATTAAATTAAATACTAAATATTCATTTAATTAATCTGCTACACACTAATTACATTACTCTATAATCAAAACAAAATTTATTTATTTAACTCAATAAATAATTCAATTAAATATTTATATATATTAAAATTAATATATAACATTCTCTTCACATCAATTCACATATTCTACAATATATGACATACACATACTCACACCCAACATATCTCATAAATAATACTTTTATTTATAAAATTCTCATTTATAATTTCTAAAAATCTGGGATGTCACATCCTTCCTCCTTATAAGGATTCCGTCCTCGGAATCACCGAAACCCTACCTTACTCAGGTTTTCCTCAAATCTATTCATTGAATAACTTCAACACATTACCTTAATATAGGTTTTATGTGACGCCCCCAAAATTAGGTATACATCACCCATCTTGGGTCGTCAGATACATGGTACAAAATTCAAAGACAACTTAAATATACAACAGTCGTGTATAATACGACAAAACATATACTGTGAGTTTGAATACAAATACTGTCATCTAAAGAGTATACAAACTCAATGGAGTCCTCATTACAATCATTATCACACTATTTCACAGAATAGTGAGGACTACTAATACTATCATCTGGTCTATCACTTCGTTCCACGACTCGTCCCAGCTATATCTCATTTCCTGAAGAGAACAGTGAAAGAAAGGGTGAGCTCAACTAACCCAGTAAGAAATATTATGACTAAGATAATGCAGAATAATTTATCGTTAGTTTTCAACAGTGTTAAACTGATAAAATATAATAAATATCAAGTTTAACTGCAGCGGAACAAGCAATCCATGAAAAGAGTCAAGCAGAGAATAAAATCTACTATCTTTTATGATTTAAAAGATTTTTCATCACTTTTATCACTGGAACTCAGCTTAATAAATAATCCACATCATCGAATCACCCCTGCACTATGGCCAAGGATATTCTTTAGTATCACGACGACAATTATCCATGCACTACGGGCTAAGAATATTTGTGTATTCATTAATGGTCATGATCATGCCAACAACTGTCCATCAATGCACTACAGCCCATGAGGACTTTTTTCCACATCATTCAGTAGCATTACTACCCATGATTATACCGAATAATCCTCGTCATAATCATACCAAGTCCATCTATGCACTACATGCCATGTATGACTTTCAACATAATATAAACATGAGGATGATGACAATGATATAAGAATTCAATAAAACAAGTTCAAGAATTAATTTATCCAAGAACTATTAACGTCCAAATTGTCAACATGATACTTCTTTGTAGAGTAAAATTCAAGAATGCTCAGAAGAATATTTCCATGAAAAGATACTGGATGAAGCACAAATATCAAGGATAGTCCACTAATTTCATGGAGTATAGAAGTCAAAACTTTAACCAACTGAATATAATAACGAATGGAATAACAAAAGAAATCACCATGCATGCGGTACTTTGCATGTATGTGTTATTCCAATGTAATAATAAGTAATCTAAACTAGGTCAAAGTAAATTGCACCGGCGGGATGTTCCAACAAAATAATAATAAAGATGTAACCAGTCCCACGAAAAAGCACGCATGGATATTCCAATGTAATAATAATAAAGAAGGAACCAGTCCAACAAAATGCATGTGCATAAGATATTCCAATGTAATAATAATAAAGACGGAATAAGAGAAGAATGTCACCAAGTATAGGGTAGTCCGCGTATACTTGTTATTCTAGCAGAATAACAAAGAATGGAATAACAGAAGTTCTCTTCATGAATACAAAAGAAATAACACTACTTACCGTAAAATAAACTGAATATAAGAGTAGGGAAGGAGCATGATACTTTTCTATAGCTTCTCTATAATTTCTCTCTCTAGAGTTTCAGTGAATTCGTAAGAAATAATGAAGGAATGAGCTTCTATTTATAGGAGAATAGAAAGGATAATATTTGGAAATAATCACAGGCGCACAGTGTTTTAAAATTAAACGAATTCTCAGCTCCAACGTTTTTTCAAAGAGTTAGCCAATGAGGAAAAACTACACATGCCAAATTAAGTCTTGACCAATTAAAAGAAATCCTAATTCACAAGCTAGCAATAATAATACATAACTTGATAAAAATTTGGCCAAAAGGTCCAAGCTTTGAAAAATCAACACAGAATCTGTCAAATAATGCTAGCAATGACATTCTTTGAAATAAATGAGGTCCCCTCCCTTATCAACCTCATCAGTATATATCTATACATATATATAAATATATATATATATATATATATATATATATATATATACAAAATAATACTCCTACCCGTGACTTTCAAAATCCTCCCCATGTTATCATAATTCAATATGTCACTTTCATATATATATATATATATATATATATATATATATATATATATAACAAAAATGAGTGACTTCTCACGTAAGCATCAATAATCAATACCGTGCGCTACTATGCAACCACACGTATTACTGTACTTTTAACACTGGGTGTTTCAACAGTTATCGGTAAAACTTCCGTCGTTATTTTCATAAAGTATTTTTGTCGTTTTCTTAATCCGACAATAATTCCGTTGCGGGGTCCACCAATGATTGTACCATCGTACGAATATTCCCCGACAAAAAGAATATTCCCCGACCAATCAAATATTACATAACAACTTGCGTACTTTGCAAAATTTATAAATATTACCCACAAACATAACATTATATCAAATTTACTCCATAAAATTCAAAAATGATATTCATAGAAAAGTCATCTTTATTTATAAAATTTGGGGTCTTACAACCTCCCCTTCTTATGAAATTTCACCCTCGAAATTAGGGTACGTACCTGGTATGTCGAAGAGGTAAGGATACCTTGATTTCATTTCAGATTCTAACTCCCAAGTCATTTCCTCAATATCGTGGTTTCTCCACAAAACTTTGACTTGAGGTATAACCTTGGAGCGTAGAATATGTTCCTTCTTATCCAAGATTTGAACAGGAACCTCTTCATACATCAAATCTTCCGCTATTTCGTCCGGTTCTAACTCAATAATGTGGTTCGGGTCTTTCACATATTTACGTAACATGGATATGTGAAAAACGTTATAAACACGAGACATTCTTGGTGGTAAAATGAGTCTATAGGCTACAGTTCCTACACGATCGAGGATTAAAAATGGGCCGATGAATTAAGGATTGAGCTTTACTCTCTTTCCAAATCTCGTAACTCCTTTCCATGGAGCAACACATAACAACACATGATCTCCTATATCGAATTCCACATCCTTCCGATGAAGATCAACATACCTCTTTTGTCGATCTTGTGAGGTTTTTATACGTTGTCGGATCGTTTGAATCTTTTCTGTAGTTATACATACCAACTCTGGTCCCAACAACGTTGCTTCTCCCACCTCATCCCAGCATACTGGAGAACGACACTTCCTTCCATACAACGCTTCGAATGGAGCCATGCCAATACTTGCTTGATAACTATTGTTGTAGGAAAACTCCACTAATGGTAAGAACTTGTCCCAACTTCCCTTGAAATCAAGGACACAGAGTCTTAATAGATCTTCAAGAGTTTGAATAGTCCTCTCCGACTGTTCGTCCGTCTGAGGATGATATGCCGAGCTAAATCATAAATCTTTGCCCATAGCTTTCTGCAAACAAACCCAAAATCATGAAGTGAATCTTGGGTCTCGATCAGAAACTATGGATACTGGCATACCATGCAGTCTTACAATTTCGTTTATGTACATACGAGCAAAACATTCAAGTGTATAAGTTTCTCGTATCGGTAAGAAATGAGCAGACTTGGTCAATCTATCAACAATGACCCAAATCGCATCTATACCTTGAGAAACCTTAGGAAGACCGGTAACGAAATCCATGGTAATGTGCTCCCACTTCCATTCTGGAATTTTAAGTGGTTGCAATGGACCTTTTGGTACTTGATGCTCCGCTTTAACTCGTTGACAAGTTAGACACCTTGAGATAAACAACGCTATCTCTCTCTTCATATTGCTCCACCAAAATGTATGACGAAGATCGTGATACATTTTGGTACTCCCAGGATGGATTGCAAATGGTGTGTTGTGCGCCTCCATCATGATTTCCTTTAAATCATGGTCGTTAGGAACACAAAGTCTGGAATTGACTCTAAGTATTCCTTCTTCGTCGATTCTTGCTTCCAGCATAGTACCTTCTTACACTTTCTTCCTCATACGCATCAGCTCCAGGTCTGTAGCTTGAGCAGCTTTAACTTAATCAATTAAAGTCGGTTCTACTCGTATATTTTCCATCATCACATGGGTCCCTGGAGTCTTTAACTCTATCTCCATCCTTTGCAAGTCACGCAAAATGGGCCTTTGCGTTGACAATATCGCATTCGCATTTGCATATGATCTTCTACTCAATGCGTCAGCTACCACATTCGCTTTTCTAGGATGGTATTGGATGGTATGATCATAATCTTTCAACAGTTCAAGCCAACGTCGTTGTCACATGTTGAGTTCCTTTTGAGTGAAGAAATATTTGAGGCTTTTATGATCCGTAAAGATCTCCACTTTCTCCCCATACAAGTAATGCCTCCAAATTTGAAGTGCAAAGACAACAGCTGCCAACTCTAGATCATGAGTAGGATAATTCCTCTCATATTCTTTGAGTTGTCGCGAGGCATAGGCTATGACTTTCCCATGTTGCATGAGAACACATCCCAACCCTTTGCTCGAAGCATCACTATAGATGACAAATCCCTCCGAGCCTGATGGTATTGTAAGAACAGGTGCTGAAATGAGTCTTCTCTTGAGTTCTTGAAAACTCTTCTCACATTCTTCGCTCCAACCAAACTTTGTATCTTTCTGAGTCAGCTAAGTTAATGGAGTAGTGATTAGAGAAAATCCTTCCACGAATCTCCGATAATAACTAGCTAAATCGAGAAAGCTATGTACTTCGGTCACTGATTTAGGTTGCTCCCAGCTTTGAATAGCTTCAATCTTTGCTGGGTCAACAAATATTTCATGACTTGATACCACGTGCCCAAGGAATGGTACTTCCTCAAGCCAGAACTCGCATTTCTTCAACTTGGCATAAAGCTTATATTCACGAAGCTTTTGGAGTGTCAGCCTCAAGTGTTGCTCATGATCTTCACGGCTTTTGGAATAAATAAGGATGTCATCAATAAAGACGACCACAAAGTGATCCAAATATTCTTTGAATACTCGGTTCATCATATCTATGAAGGCAGCAGGAGCATTAGTCAATCCAAAGGACATGACTAGAAATTCATAATGCCCGTACCGAGTTCTGAAAGCCATCTTTGGAATGTCATCGGTTCTAATCTTCAATTGGTGATATCCGAAACGAAGATCAATCTTTGAAAAGAATTTGGCTCCTTGCAACTGATCAAACATGTCATCAATACGTGGCAATGGGTACCTATTTTTGATGGTGACGTGATTCAACTCCCGATAATCAATACAAAGTCGCATACTGCCATCTTTCTTCTTCATGAACAGAACAGGAGCACCCCAAGGAGAAGTACTAGGACGAATAAAGCCAATGTCTAATAATTCCTGCAATTGGGTCTTTAACTCCTGAAGTTTAATAGGAGCCATTCGATATGGGGCTTTTGGAAATGGGTTTTGTACCGGGTTCAAGGTCGATACAAAATTCAATTTCACGCTCTGGGGGTAGGCCAGGAAGTTCTTCGGGAATACGTCAGGAAATTTATTAACAACAGAAATATCATTCAAAGCTGACGTATTTTTGTTTAGATCTGTGACATGAGCTAAGAAAGCTTGACATCCATTTTTTAATAAACGAATAGCTTTATGGCTTGAAATGACCGTGATTGATTTTAATGGTTTGGTTGCTTGAATTCGTATAATAGGTTGATTTGGAATATGAAAACTAACATCCTTACAAAAACAATCAATTTTTGCATGATAAGTAGTTAACCAATCAATCCCTAGAATCACGTCAAATGCAAATATTTTCAATGAAATAAGATCGACAGATAATATGAGGGTACCGATTTGAACCAAACAAGACTTATAAACAGTGGATGTAATGAAGGTTTCTCCCAATGGAGTTTCCATAGATAAGTCAAAGTCTAATTTCTCCGGAGTCAAATTTAATCATTGAGCGCAAGTAGGAGAAATAAAAGAATGGGTAGAATCGGTATCAGATAAGGAATAGACTTCGCTAGAGTTTATGATAAGCTTACCCGTGATGACCTCATTCGGGTTCCTTGCTTTCTGAGAGGTCACAACAAACGTTCTCCCTTGCACTACCGGCTTTGACTTTCCTGGGACGGCCTTTGGTGCCTCCATCCCAGCTGAACTTGTCTTCGGTGAACGACAAAATCGGGCTAATTGACCTTCTTTTCCATAATTATAACATGCTTTGGATGGCATCGCGCAGTTTGGACTGATGTGTCCCTCCCCTCCACATTTGAAGCATATGATAGGTAGTCGTTCTCCTTCCTTAACAATGGGTGTTGGTGCTGACGTCTTTCCATCATTGTTGAATCTTCTCTTCTTGAAATGTCCATTCTTATTGTTTTGGCCCTGATTACCACCAAAGTGGTTACCACTTCTGGCATGTTGATTCCCTCTAAGCTTGTTGTCATCGCTTCGATGACTGCTCTTATTGGTATTATCATTTTTCCGGCTGCTCTCTTTTGGTTGCGTTGACTCGTTATCGCGCTCTACTAACTGAGCCATATTTACAACATCTGAATACAAACACAGTTTATGAGAAATAAGATGTTGACGTATCTCCAGCTTTAAACCTCTTAAAAACATCCGTGTCATTCTCTCTTCATTATCCACCAAGTGGGACGCAAACCGGGATAACTCCGCAAATTTAGCCTCGTATTGCGATACGATCATATTATTTTGTTCCAATTTGATAAACTCCACCTCCTTCATGTGATGAATACTTTCGGAAAAGTATTTGTCATTGAACAGCTCTTGGAACTTTTCCAAAGACATTTTATGTGCGGTAGGTTGAGTACGCTTTACTGATTCCCACCAGTAATCTGCCTCTCCTCACAACATAAAGGCGGCAAAGGGAACCTTTTGCTCCTCGGAGCATCCCAAGACATCAAATATCTTGGTGATCTGCTTTATCCATGCTTCCGCCTTAAGTGGTTTTGGCTCTCCAATAAACTCGTGGTCCCAGCCTCCTCGAACTGCTTAGCGGATCCGTCCGAGAGTTTCCAAAGTGTTTCCACCTACATTTTGGATAGAGTCGCTCTCACTGTTGCATTGCATGAATTGCATAAAGCCTTTGAACATTCCATCATTCATCATTTGGTCAGTGTTGTTGTTTGAATGAGGATTGTCGCCTTCCTGATGCACATTATCCTGATTATTGATATGTGGTGTATCAACGGTCGCCTGTTCTCCATTGCTATTCTCAACATTCTCGGATGTCATTTTCAGATACTGCCACAAAACAAAATGTTAATTGACATGTAACATATTATCCCTATATTATGACCGACCAATTAAATACCAAAAACTTAGGTAGGTCATACTAGTGAAGGAATTCCCCATCTCTCCCCTCCTAGTTCTAGTCTCACATCTTAGCCAGGGATCATATCCCTAAGCTTTGATACCAACTGTGACGCCCCCAAAATTAGGTATACATCACCCATCTTGGGTCGTCAGATACATGGTACAAAATTCAAATACAACTTAAATATACAACAGTCATTCAAGTCTCTACAATACATGATCACATAATGCCTTTCATTAGGTCATATATAATCAAGTATGTATATGACTATATCATACCCTTCATTTCAATCTAATTGTGTATTAGATTCAGTTACTATTCATTCCAGTTTATCATTATCCTTACATTTATATTTGACTAGGTTATCTCAACCTTTATACAACATCCTTAAGGTTTAACAATGTTTAAACAATGTTACATTACATTCCTTAAGTTATGTTTACTTTTAAATCAATTAGCTTTCTTTTCTTTGTACTAGAAACCTTCACATCTATCCTTGTTACGAGATCAAGGCCATGCAAGTGCTGCCTTTTACTACTTACATCTCGCTTTGTGGCGCGAGCTTGTAGCATCACTGTCCCAGACTTGGGCCGCGGGCATAGTCCTAACTTAATGGGTCAGCTACTGGCCGCCACACCCTGAGGATTTTAATATCAGATACGTGGTACTACGCTCCACATATTGTACTATAGTTCACGCCAGTGATTTAACTCTTGCAAAGTACTTTGGACATCAATTATGCATGCATCATGCGCGAGTCTTTTTTGTTTAGGGTTGGCGCCCTTACTACGCCAACTCGCATGCACCGAAAATAAATTCAGTTTGTGAATTTGGTGAACTTCCCGGACGCATAACTTCTTTGTTATAAGTCCAAATTGGCTTGTTCAAAAGCCTACGGTTCACAAATTACGTAATCTACATGTTCATGTAAGAATTGTATCTATTTTACTTCATTTGCTAAAATTTCACCTATTGGTTCATTTTTAACGAAAACAATAAACGTTCGTGAACGTTCAACGCTCGTTTCTTCGTTCTAAGTTGAAATCCGGTCATTTTCGAGTCCGTAACTCTTAAATGCCAAATATGACTTGTCTCTATTGGAAAACAAAGGTTTCATGATCAAACACAAAATTTGACTTCCATTCCGAGAATTTTACGAATTCGACGTTTATCGTCCAATCGTGCAAATTCCGGCAATTCTTCATTCTTATGATTTGTTCAACATTACTAATTAACTTCATTCATCATGTGAACATCTTAGCATACTTAATACAACAACTTATATTCATTGTTGGATTTTGACTTATTCTTCATGAGCTTATAACTTGTCAAATTATAAACTACTTAAGATTTGATTATTCATGACTTATGACAATTAAAGTTTCTTAATCATCATACTTTACATGTTCTTCACATATAACTTTAGTTATGTATACATGATACATATAATCATATAAGTTCTTAATTCACTTCTCTCATTACAAGATCATATTTTCATACTTAGCATTCAAGGTTAACTTATAATAAGTTTATAACTTTTATAAGTTCAAATGACTTATTGCCAACTTATGTGGCTTAAGTTCATGACTTACACATTCTTCTTTCTTCTTATCATTCATGTTTCTTAATCCATCTTTTCTTATCAACCTATCATGGTAGAGTTAGAATATAATGGAGAAGAAGTCTTACTTTGGTGTAGTCATGGTAAGGTAGCTTGCTTCTTCTCTTTACTTATAGAATGACTTATTTGTAGCTTATTCTCTCTAACACTTAGCACTTGAAATATGTTGGATTAATTGAACAAGATTTAAATGGCTTGTAAGCCTCCTATATTTATAGAAGTTGCAAAGCTAGGGTAGTTTAGTCTTTAAATCATCCCACCTCCTTTAAGCCACCTCCTTACTATTCATTACTTGTTAATCACAACAGTTATCCTATACTTGGTCATTACTCATTTAACTTGGTCATTACTCTTAATACTTGGTCATTACTCTTAAGTCTTGGCCATTACTCTTAACTTGATCACCACATATTAACCATATTGATATGGTTTGCTCCATGGGTCATACAACTCATGGATTCTAGCTTGGGCTTACATTAATTCAACCTTTGGGCTTTGCATTAATAACACTAGTTGGTTCATTAACTAATAGTTAGGCCTCTCCCCTTAATTCACCTGGACTTGTATATAATTGTTAACCAATCTTCCAAGTCCATTAACATTTCTTAATACATATACTTATAGTTTATGTATTATTTTCGTATTCTAATTCATATAGAAAATATATACGATATTTCATCCTTCATACAATCTCTTATAATAATTAGTATTATACTCGTTTTCATTACTTTGCACAATACCAAGTATCATACAATTACTACTTATTCCTTACCACTTCGTCTTACTTAAAGTTTATAAATTAAGTCTACAAGCGAATTATTACATTTTCCATAACTAGATTTTTATTACATAATCCATCTTACCTTGTTATTCCATCATTACGTATTTCTCGGAAACTCAAAATTATATCCCTAGCAAATACCGATGAATAGTATTTTTCGAAAAAAAAATTTGAAAAACTTTTATTTTCGTCTTGGAAATTCAAACACTTTAATTCATCCACGTAGCTCAAATACTACGACATTCTAACATCAATAGGTTATACAATGACAACCATCTTGATAACACATGGAATATGATTTTATTATTATTTAATTTAATAAAATCATTTTACAATAAGATCCAAATTTATCGGTCGTTACATTCTTCCCCCCTTATAAAGATTCTGTCCCCAGAATCTCGTCTTACGTTAATCAAATAGATGAGGAAAATTTTTCTTCAGCTTTTCTTCTAGTTCCCACGTTGCTTCTTAAGCATCGTGGTTCTTCCATAATACATTTACTGATGGTATTACCTTGTTCCTCAGAACTTGTTCCTTTATATCAATGATCTGCATCGGCGACTCTTCATACGTTAAGTCTTTCTCGATATGAATCGGCTCATACTCAATTACATGCTTATAGTCTAGCTTCTATGGACGTAATACAGATACGTGAAATACGTTATGTATTCGTTCTAGGTCTAGAGGTAATGCTATCATATAAGCTACCTCTCCTACCCGTTTTAATACTTCAAAAGGTCCTATAAACCTTGGACTTAACTTTCCTTTCTTTCCAAAGCGTATCTGTCCCTTCCAGGGAGATACCTTTAGAAACACGTACGAGCCCACCTCAAACTCTCGATTTAGTCTATGTGAGTCCGCATACTTCTTTTTATCTCATCTCGAGCCGTGTCTTAGACGCATCCGAATTAACTTTATCACATCCGCTGTCTGCTGCACCAATTCTGGTCCTAGCATCCGGCTTTCTCCCACCTCATCCCAACACAAAGGTGTTCTGCACTTTCTCCCATACAGAGCTTCATACTTCATGCAAGATGCCTATGCTTGCATGATAACTCATTGTTATATGCAAACTATACTAGTGGTAGGTGATCATCCCAACTACCCTTGAAATTCATGACGCAAGACCTTAACATGTCTTCAAGCCGTCCAATTGTCCTCTCTCTCTCGCCCATCGGTTTGTGGATGATAAGTCGTGCTTAACCTCACCGTGTTCCCAACCGTTCTGCAAACTCCTCCAAAGTTTGATGTGAATCGTGGATCACGATCCGACACAATCGATACTTTGCAGATACTCCATGTCCGGAAATGATTTCCTTAACATAAAGTTTAGCTAATCGGTCTAAGTTATACTTGACCCTAATTGGCAAAAAGTGAGCCGACTTCGTCAACCGGTCAACTATTACCCAAATCGAATCGTACCCTTTATGCGTCGTCGGAAGTCCCACCACGAAGTCCATCGTGATATGCCCCCACTTTCATTCTAGAATCTCCAATGACTGTACTAAGCCACTGGGTCGTTGATGTTTGGCCTTAACTTTTTGACAAGTTAAGCACCTACTCACATATTCTGCTATTTCTTTCTTCATGTTTGGCCACCAAAAATTCTATCGAAGGTCTTGATACATCTTAGTGCTACCAGGATGTATCGAGTACCTCGAACTATGAGCTTCTTATAACACTTGCTCCTTTAATTACGCCTCATTCTAACCCAAATTCTTCCTCAAATCTTAATAATCCCTCATTATCAAGACTATACTTAGCATCTTCCTTCTCGGATAACCGCTTTTTCATTTGGTTACACTCGTCCGTCTTGAGTTGTACCTCCTTGACTCTTTCTACGATGGTAGATTGCATCTCCGTCGCAAAGAGTAACTACCCCAAATCACTCGGCATCTTTACTTCTATTTCCATCCTAGCCATTTCTGTTATTAACTCATTTTGAGCTGTTAACATAGACAACTTTTCCTGACCATTCCTACTTAAGGTGTAGGCAACTACATTGGCCTTTCTAGGGTGATACAGGATTTCGTAATCATAATCCTTTATCAACTCTAGCCATCTTCTCTGTCTCATATTCAACTCCTTCTGAGTGAAGATATACTTTAGACTTTTATGGTCCGTATATATCTCATATTTTTTCCCATAAAGATAATGTCTCAATATCTTTAGGGCAAACACTACTGCGGCCAGTTCCAGATCATGAGTAGGATAAACTTTCTCATAATCCTTCAACTGCCGAGATGCATACGCAATAACTTTGCCATGCTACATAAGCACACAACCAAGTCCCCTATGCGAAGCATCACTATACACTACAAAATTTCCTGTGTCATCTGGCAATGACAAAACAAGAGCTTCACTTAATCTTTTCTTCAATTCTTGAAAACTGTCTTCACATTTATCCGTCCATACGTATTTCACCGTCTTCCTTGTTAAATTAGTCAACGAGGTAGCTATCTTCAAAAAATTCTGGATAAATCTTCGATAGTACCCTGCTAACCCTAGGAAACTCCGCACCTTAGTCGGCGTTTTCGGTTGTTCCCAATTAATTACTGCTTCCACCTTCGCTGGATCCACTGAAATCCCATTTTGGTCAATGACATGACCTAAAAACGGCACCTTTTCCAGCCAAAATTCACATTTTGTGAATTTCGCATATAACTTATCCTTCCTTAGTGTCTCCAACACTAATCTTAAGTGTTCGGCATGATCTTCTGGCGTCTTAGAATAGACTAGAATATCATCGATAAACACCACGACGAACTTATCCAAATATAGTTTGAACACTCTGTTCATCATATCCATAAATGCAGCAAGTGCATTTGTCTACCCAAATGACATCACCAGAAACTCGTAATGACCATAACGAGTCCTGAATGCAGTCTTTGGTACATCTTCCTTCCTAACCTTCAACTGATGATACCCCATCCGCAAATCTATTTTAGAAAAATACTTTGCCCCTTTCAATTGATCAAAGAGATCATCGATCCTGGGCAATGGGTATTTATTCTTTATCGTTAACTTTTTCAACTCCCGATAGTCGACACAAAGCCTTAACGATCCGTATTTCTTCTTGACAAACAACACCGGTGCCCCCCACGGAGAAACACTTGGTTGAATATACTTTTTGTCCAATAGTTCCTGTAGCTGAACCATTAGTTCTTTCATTTCCACAAAGCCATACTACTGATGCGGTGCCCTTGAGACTGGTGCCGCTCCTGGAACAATGTCTATCACAAATTCGATCTCCCTATCCGACGGTAAACCCGGTAACTCACTTGGAAATACATCCATGAATTCATTTAATATAGGTATTTGTTCCATGGTTGCTCCCACTCTTTGGGTATCCACAACATGGAATAGGAAACCTACACAACCCTTCCTTAAAAGTTTTCTAGTTTGTGTCATCGTAAGGCAACACGGACGTCCCGGCAATTTACTATCATAAAATACTACAGGAGGTTGCTTCAACGTCCTGATGCTTACACATTTCTTTTGGAAATCTATAATTGCTCCATGGTTAATCAACTAATCCATTCTGAGAATTACGTCGAATTCTCTTAACTTTATCGATATTAAATCTACCGATAACTTACGACCATGTACCTCTACGCAACAACTCCTATGAATATCTTCAACATGAATTATCTCTTCGTTTGCTACCTTAATGTTCAAAGGTATAGGCAATTTTTTGGGAAATAATTCTAGTCGTTTAGCAAAATCACATGCTAGAAACGAACAAGTAGCACCCGAATCAAATAGCACGTATGCATTTATATTGTTAATCGGAATAATACTTGCAATTACATCCCCTGATGCCACCGCATCTTGGACCGTCATATTAAAAGTGTGGGCCATTGATTTCCCCGGCTGAGCTGGACCACTAATAGCTAACTTCCCGCTATTAGTTCCCTTATTTCCTTCTATCCCCTTCTTCGGGCAGTTCTTTGCTATGTGGTCAGTTGATCCACATACAAAACATCCGTGATTTTTCTTCGGATTTGGACAGTTAGGTGAAATGTGCCCTTCCTGTCCACAATTATAACATACCCCCTTTCCTTTGAGATGCACTCTAAGTGAGTCTTTCCACAGTGTTTTTGCGTGCCTCCACCCTCCTCTTAAAAGTCCCTTGTTTTACTCCCAGATTCCTGAGTTAAAGCCCTTCCTCTTCTGGACCGCTTGTCACTTCCATCGCTCCCTTGGCCTTGGTTCCTCCATCAACCTTGCCCTTGTTTTTCTTATCTTTGTGGTACCGGGTGAGAGCCTCATTCCCACCTTCGACATTTATTGCCTTTTTCTAGTATGGTTCCAAAGGAAGTACTTTGGAACACGTAGATTCAACTTGTGAGATCCGTGGTTTCAAGCCCCGTCAATCTTCTAGCCTTTCTCACTTCAAAGGTCCACTTGATGTGGAGCTTAATCGTGCTATTCATTAAACTTGGCAAAGATAATCGGGAAACTATCATATCCCTTGTCTCAATTCAAGAAACCTCATCTCCATCATGGACGCCCCAAAATTAGGTATACATCACCCATCTTGAGTCGCCAGATACATGGTACGTAATTCAAATACAACTTAATAATACAACCGTATGTAGGTACAATACGACAAAACATAAACTGTGAGTTTGAATACAAATATTGTCTACCAGAGATTATACAAACTCAAAAGGAGTCCTCATTACAATTATTATCACACTATTTCACAGAATAGTGAGGAATACTAATGCATCATCTAGGACCATCACTCTATTCCCCGACTAGTCCCAACTACGTTCTCATTTCCTGAAGAGAACAGTAAAAGAAAGGGTGAGCTCAACTAGCCCAGTAAGAAATATTATGACTAAGATAATGCAAAAGGTTTTTAACTGCAGCGGAACAAGCAATCCATTAGAAGAGTCAAGTAGAGAATAAAATCTACTATCTTTTATGATTTAAAAGGTTTTTTCATCACTTTTATCGCTGGGACTCAACTTAATAAATAATCCACATCATCGAATCACCCCTGCACTACAGCCAATGATATTCTTTAGTATCACAACCACAATTATCAATGCACTATGGGCCAAGAATATTTGTGTATTCATTAATGGTCATGATCATGCCAACAACTGTCCATCAATGCACTACGGGCCAATGAAGACTTTTATCACATCATTTGTAACATTACGGTTATGATTATACCGCATAATCCCTGGTCATAATCATACCAAGTCCATCTATTCACTACAGGCCACAGATGACTTTCAACATAATATAAGCATAAGGATGATGACAATGATATAAGAATTCAATAAAACAAGTTCAAAAATTAATTTATCTAAGAACTGATAACGTCCAAATTGTCAACATGATACTGCTTTGTAGAGTAAAATTCAAGAATGCACAGAAGAATATTTCCATGAAAAGATATTGGATGAAGCTCAAATATCAAAGATATTCCACTAATTTCATGGGTATAGAAGTCAAAGTTTTAACCAACTAAGTATAATAAAGAATGGAATAACAAAAGAAATCACCACGCATGCGATAGATCGCACAGCAAAAGTTATTCCAATGTAATAATACAGATGGAACCAGTCCCGTAAGAACGCACGCATGTGATATTCCTAATGTAATAATAAATAATGGAACCAGTCCCACAGAACGCATAGACAGTGATATTCCGATGAATAATAAATAATGGAACCAGTCCCATAAACACACACGCATGTGGTATTCCGGCTGTAATAATAAAGAATGTAATATTAGAAGAATGTCACCATGTATAGGTAGTAGCTTCACAGATACAAAGTTATTCCAATAGAATAATAAATAATGGAATAACAGAAGTTCTCTTATGAGTACAATAAATAACATCCCTTACCGTAAAAGAAACTGAATATAAGAGTATGAAAGTAGCAGAATACTTTTTTATAGGTTCTCTTGTAATTCTCTCTCTAGAGTTTTAGTGAATTCGTAAGAAATAATGAAGGAATGAGCTTCTATTTATAAGAAAATGGAATGAATAGTAACTAATTCATGAACGGTCCAGATAGATTTACTATTAAACGGATGGTCCATATTGGTTTACTATTAAAACTTAAAACAACGGTCCATACTGATTTACTAATAAAACTTTAATCCATCGATCCATATTGATTTACTATTATAACTCCACCAGCGGTCCATATTGACTTACTATTATATTTTCAACCAATGGTCTAAAAAATTAACACATCTCCTCATGGAATAATATTGTACCCAAATACCCGAATGCACAATACTAGAGTGAATAGTAACTCGTGAATAGTAACTCATGAATAGTAACTCGTGAATAGTAACTCGTGAATAGTAACTCATGAATAGTAATTCATGAATAGTAACTCGTGAGTAGTAACTCGTGAATAGTAACTCATGAATAGTAACTCATGAATAGTACTCTGACATGAAAAGTGTCCCGAATACCCGATTGAACAATATATCATATTATGCAGATGACACTGTAACAATAATTGAATCAATAATATGAGAGATATGATGCAACAATTATTGTAGCAATAATTGAGTATAACTTAGTGACTTCTCACGTAAGCATCAATAATCAATACCGTGTGCTACTGTGAAACCACGCGTATTACTGTACTTTTAACACCGGGTGTTTCAACAGTTAACGGTAAAACTTCCGTCGTTATTTTCATAAAGTATTTTTGTCATTTTCCTTATCCGACAATAATTCTGTTGTGGGGTCCACCAATGATTGTACCGTCGTACGGATATTCTCCTATAAAAACAATATTCCCCGACCAATCAAATATTATACAACCACTTGCTTACTTTGCAAAATTTGTAAATATTACCCACAACTATAACATTACATCAAATCAACACCATAATTAAAAAAAATATTTCGAGAAAATTAAATCTTTATTCATAAAATCAGGGGTCTCACAATCTCCTCTCCTTATGAAATTTCGCCCTCGAAATTTACGTACGTACCTGGTATGCCGAAGAGGTGAGGATACCTTGACTTCATTTCAAATTCTAATTCTTGAGGTATAACCTTTGAGTGTTGAATACGATCCTTCTTATCCAAGATTTTAACACGTATCTCCTCATACGTTAAATCTTCTGCTATCTCGTCCGGTTCTAAATTAATAATGTGGTTCGGGTCATCCACATATTTATGTAACATCGATACGTTAAAAATGTTATAAACACGCGATATACTTGGCAGTAAAACGAGTCTATATGTCACAGTTCCTATTCGATCAAGGATTTCAAATGGGCCAATAAAATCGAGGGTTGAGATTTCCTCTCTTCATTGATTCTTGCTTCTAGAATAACGCCCTCTTGAACCTTCTTCTTCACATTCATCAGCTCTGAGTATGTAGCTTGAGCAGCTTTAACTTTATCGATTCAAGTCTATTCTAATCGTATATTTGTTATCTTCACATGGGTCCCTAGAGTCTTTAACTCTATCTCCATCATTTGTAAGTTATACGACATGAGTCTTTGTGTTAACAACGTCACACTCGTAAACGCATACGATCTTTTACTCAACGCGTCAGCTACCACGTTCATTTTTCCCACGATGATATTGAATGGTACGATCGTATTCTTCAACAGCTCGAGCCAACGTCTTTGGCACATTACACGTTCGTTTTAGGTGAAGAAAATATTTGAGGGTTTTAGAAATGGGTTTTGTACTAGGGTTAATATAAAATTCGATTTCACGCTCTAGGGGTAAGCTAAGAAGTCTTCAAGAATACGTCAGGAAATTTATTAACAATAGAAATATCATTAAAAACTGTGACTCTCCTCCTAGACTTGGATAGCTTGTCACATTGATACCTATCAACTTGTCACCGCTATTCATGACGCTGCCTACTGTAAAGTCCGCTTCTGCATTTCCACACAAGAAAGTCAACAACGAAAGGATCAGGGCTCTTTATTTATGGCTTGATATAACAATGATTGACTTTAGTGGTTTGGTTACTTTGAATTCGCATAATAGGTTGGTTAGGAGTATGAAAGCTAACAACCTTACAAAAAGCATGATGAGTAGTTAACCAATCGTTTCCAAAAATCACATCAAAGGCAAGTATTTTCAAAGAGATAAGATCGACAGGTAACGTGGAAGTGTTGATTTGAACAAGATTTATAAATAGTGGAGGTAACGAAGGCTTCTCCCAACTGAGTTTAAACAGATATATCAAAGTCTAACTTCTCCGGAGTTAACTTAAAACATTGAACACAACTAGGTGCAATAAAAGAGTGAGTAGAATCGGTATCTAACACGGTATAGACTTCGCAAGAGTTTATGACTAACATACCCGTGATAATTTTATTCAGGTTCCTTGTCACGAAAAAAAAATGCTCTCTCTTAAACTACTGGCTTTGGCTTGTTTGGGAAATCCTTTGGTGCCTCCATCCTAGCTGAACTTGTCTTCGGTGAACGACAAAATCGGGCTAAATGACCTTCTCTTCCACAATTATAGCATGCTTTGACTGGCATCGCATGCTAGCTGACAGTATGTGTCCTCCCTCCGCATTTGAAGCATATGATATGTGGTCGTTCTCCTTCCTTTACAACGGGTGTTGGTGCTAACGTCTTTATATCATTGTTGAATCTCCTCTTCTTGAAATGTCCATTCTTATTGTTTTGACCATGATTACCACTGAAGTGGTTACCATTTCGCATGTTGATTCCTCTATGCTTATTGTCACCGCTTTGATGATCAAGTATCACCCAGATTATAATTTTTTTCTACGCTTCTTTTGGATGCTTTGACTCGTTATCGTGCTCCACTAACTGAGCCCTATTTACAACATTTGAATAGAAACACAGTTTATGAGAAATAAGATATTGACGTATCTCCAGCTTCAAACCTCTTAAAAACTTCCGCGTCATTCTCTCTTCATTATCAACCAAGTGGGACGCAAATCGGGACAACTCGGCAAACTTGGCTTTGTACTGCGACACAGTCATGTTATTTTGCTCTAACTTGATAAATTCCACCTCCTTCATGTGACGAATGCTTTCGGTAAAGTACTTGTCATTGAACAGCTCTTGGAACTTCTCCCAAGACATCTTGAGTGCGCCAGGTTGGGTACGTTTTATAGATTCTCACCAGTGATCTGCCTCTTCACGCAATATAAAGGTGGCAAAGGGAACCTTTTGCTCCTCGGAGCATCCCAAGATGTCAAATATCTTGGTGATCTGCTTTAACCACGCTCTCGCCTTTAAGGGGTTCTGCTTTCCCAAAAACTCGTGGTCCCAGCTCCTTGAATTGCTTAGCGGTGACCAACCGTGGGTTGCCATTGTTTCCTCCTCAGATTATGAATGTGGAGCCGCCTCACCGATGTTGCATGAATTCTAAAAGCTCCTAAACGCATCATCATTCCTCAATTGATCGGTGTTTGTGACGCCCCAAAATAGGTATACACAACACCCATTCCGAGTCGCCAAATACATGGTACAAAAAGCAAACTACAACTTCAATAATACAAATGTCGTGTGAAATACGCAATATATATATATATCGTGAGTTTAAATATAATATTGTCTTCTAGACAATATCCACAAGCAAATAAATCCCCATCATAATTATTGATTCATTATTTTACAAAAATGGTGAGGACTACTAAACAACTCTCTCTAGAACCTTCATTCCATACCCCGACTAGTACTCGCTACATTCTCGCCTCCTGAGAAGAAAAATGGAACAACAAGGAAAAGGGTGAGCTCAACTAGCCCAGTAAAGAATATTATGACTAAGATAATATACAACAAATTATCGTTAGTCTTCAACAGGAAAAAATCTGATAGAATACAATAGACAACAAGTTTCAGATCAATATTCGCAGCGAAATAATAATTCATAAGAGTTACGTAGAGAATGAAATCTACTATAATCTATGAATTTAATAAATTCATCATCAATATTTTATCCCTCGTAACATCAATCAATATACATCCGAAATCAAATATTCATCTTTGCACTACAGCCAAAGATATTCATCACCGGGTCATGTTCATTTAAACACTGCTCATCTTTGCACTACAAAAGCCAAAGATATTAATCAATCCATCATGTTCATCTCAACACTGCTCATCTTTGCACTACAAAGCCAAAGATATTCTTCAGAAATCATTCATCTTCGCACTACAGCCAAAGATATTCAATAATATCATCATTTAAGACCGAGGATGATGAAAAATATTTTTAAAGAAACGAATCCAAAGGAAACAAAATGACAAGGATTAAGGATTAAGGATTCTTACTTGGTTTTATCCATGTCCAACAATACCTCAAAAATAATCATAGTGGTGTAAAATTCAAGAATGATCAAAACATGGATACAATCGAGTTAGTATCCGTAATAGATGTTTTGACGAAAAGAAGAAATTTTATTTTTCTATGAATAAGACCAGATACGTGAATAGTGTCAGATACGTGAATAGTGGCGATACGTGAATAGTAACTCCGACACCAAAAGATAGAAATTCCACAAAAACATCTTCACGCTTCATTAATAGTACTCGTGAATAAGAACTCGTGAATAAGAACTCATTAATAGTAACTCGTGAATAAGTAACTCATGAATAGTAACCCATGAATAGTAACCCCGACATAAAAAAGTTCCAAATTTGATAAAACTTCAGATCAATATTTCAAAGATAATGATATTGAAGAAATAATATCATTACTAAAAAAATAATATCCCTTACCTCGAAAGATTAAGACTTCTAAATTTGAAACACCTGGATATAAAGCTATGACTTGAACTTGCACCATATAGCAATACTCAAAGTATACTCAAAATACTCACAAGAATACGCCGATAATATAGAGAGAGAAAACTTCAGCTTCGTGTGATTTTCAATTCTAACCTAAGCACCATATTTATAGAAAATCGCTAGAACACCAAAGTAGAAAATTTAATAAATTAATATTATAATTTTTTTTCTACATCCTCCCACGCATCAAGCATCTGAATTCAGCAACATGACATGTGTTAAAGATGCCCACCAAACACAAAAAACGTTTTTGTGAATATAAATATTTAAAACTTCCAAAAATCAATTATTTCGGAGCTTCGGAACTTCAATAATTCATAATAAATATCCCTTTCATCAGAAAATTCGAATCTCGCAAGTTTTTATAGGAAATTTAATTCTCTACAACTTTGCAGAAGAAAATTTTTCCAAATTCCAAACAAAAATTGACCGAAATCCACAAACGAACGATTTTACAAGCTATAATCAAATTTCAGTCAATAATTGTGTCCACCAACACACAAAACATGTGTTAAACATTTAATGCCACAAAAATACTCTTCCTCCTCATATACTCATATATCCCACATTAATTGTAAAAATATCACCGCTAATATATTATTAAAATAATATATTTAAATGAATTATTTTATCGTAAAAAGATAAAATATTAATTTTCAACAATTGTCATTTTAAAAATTTTCTCCATCTATATCCACATAAAATCAATATTTTCCTCATCATATAAATCAATAATTAATTATTCACAAATAATATTACGTAATCACAATATTGACAACCAGTGCAGCTTCTCAGAGAAGAGGGGCTTTCCAATAAGAATTTCTTCTTCATCAAGCGCCGCAATTAGGTGACAAACCTCTCCTTAGATGTAACTTTCTAGACATTGCCAATAATGTTATCTAATAATATTATTCAGATAATATGAATTATTGCTTCGATAATGAAAGATACCGTAATGACAATTATCAAAACAACAAAGAATATAAAATATCAACGCAAAGAATTATTAACTCAATCAAATATCGAATAAGAATTATCAGAACCATTATCGAGTAAGTGCCTTCTTTCACGTAAGAATCAATAATTGGTGCAATACCGCAGTGCTACTGCTCAACAACGCCAGATTAGTGTGTTTTAACCACCGGTATTCCAACAAGATAATCTGTGAATAACTACGCCTGCTATTTAAAAACAACTTATATTTATCGCTTTCTTCATCCAATCACTTTCAAGCATGGGGCCCACACACGGTCAAGGCTGTCAGCATTTAATATTCCCCGACAAAGATTTAATATTCCACCACCAAACGAATATTCCCCACGATAATGAATATTTTATAACCACTTGCTTAATTTGAAATATTTGCATATTTAACCCTTAACTATCCACATTAATCAAATCAACCCTTACTATTTCAAAATAATAAATAAAGGAAATTCCTTTTATTTAAAAATTTCGGTCTTACAACCTCCCTCCTTATGAAATTTCGCCCTCGAAATCGACGACGACTTCGGTGTTTTGAAAGGTGAGGATACCTCGCTTTCATTTCCGCTTCCAACTCCCGTGTCATTTCCTCTATAAAGATGATTCCTCCACAAAACTTTAACTTGTGGTATAACCTTCATACGCTGTAGGACATGCTCCTTCCTATCCAAGATCTTGATAGTACCTCCTCATACGCTAAGTCTTCTACTATCTCGTCCGATTCTAACTCTATAACGTGGTTCGGGTCTTTCACATATTTACTTAAGTACGATATGTGAAACACATTATGAACACGAGACATACCTTTGAGGTAACGCAAGTCTATAGGCTACATTTCCTACTCGGCCAAGAATTTGAAATGGACCGATAAATCGTGGATCGAGCTTTCTCTCTTCCCAAATCTTGTAACTCCCTTCCATGGAGCAACTCGCAACAATACACATCCCCTACATTAAATTCCACGCCCTTTCGATGAAGATCCGCATAACTCTTTTGTCGATCTTGTGCCGCTTTGTATACGCTTGTCGAATCATTTGGATCTTTTCTAGAGTCATATCGTATTAACCTCGGTCCCAACAATGTTGCTTCACCCACCTCATCCCAACATATCGAGAACGACATTTTCGTCCATATAATGCTTCAATGGAACCATGCCTATATTTGTTTAATAACTATTGTTGTATGAGAATTCCACCAATGGCAAGTACTTATCCCAACTTCCTTTGAAATCTAGGACACAGAGTTTTAATATATCTTCAAGAGTTTGAGTAGTCCTTTCTCGATTGCCCATCCGCTTGAGGATGGTATGCCAAACCTAATCGTAAATTCGCGCTCCATAGCTTTCTACAAACTAACTTCCAAAATCTAAAACTATGGATACCGCATGCCATGCAATCTCACAATCTCATTTACGCACATACGAGAAAGACGCTCAAGGAATAAGTCTCTCGTCAGACGGTAAAGAAATGAGCGTATTTGGTTAATCTATCAACAATAACCCAAATAGCATTGATGCCTTGAGAAACCGTAGGAAGACCCATAAATCGAAATCCATAGTAATGTGTTCCTACTTCCATTCCTAATCTCAAGTGGTCGCAACGGACCCTTAGGTACAAGATGCTCCGCCTTTACACGCTGGCAAGTTAAACACATCGAGATAAACTTTGCAATCTCTCTCTTCATATTGTTCCACCAAAATGTATGTCAAGATCATAATACATTTTGGTACTCCCAGATGGATTGCAAACAATGTGTTGTGTGCCTCCATCATGATTCTATGCTTCAAATCAAAATCATTAGGAATGCAAAGTCTGGAGTCGACTCAAGTATTCCTTCTTCATCAATTCTCGCCCTAATAGCTCCTTCTTGTACTTTCTTCTTCATACGATCACCCTGCCTGCGGGCTCGAGCAACCTTAACTTTTTCTATTAAAGTTGGCTTTCTATGCGATACTTGACATCATCGCACTCGCTCCCGCAGATATGATCTTCTACTCAACGCGTCACCACCACGCTCGCTTTTCCAGATGGCATGATCGTAACATGTGTTTAAATGAGTCTCCTCTTGAGTTCTTCAAGCTCTTCCCACATTCCTCGCTTCCATTCAAATTTTGTATCTCTACGAAGTCACCAAGCAAGTTAATGGAATAGCGATTCGATAATATCCTTCAACGAATCTCCGATAATAACCAACTAAGCCTAGAAAGCTACGCCTTTCGATAATCGACTTTAGGTTGCTCTCAAATCGCGACTCATATCCCAATCTTGATAAGACGTCACAATGACACCTATCGCTTTACTATCGCATCTAATACGACGCCCCTACAGAGAGTCTCGCTTAGTGAATTCCACAAAGGAAGTCACAAGATAAAGGCTCGTACCAAATTTATAGTTGAATTTTTAACTCCTCAAGTTCAATAGAGCCATTCGATATGAGATTTTTAGAAATGAGTTTTGTACCGGTTCAAAGTCGATACAAAATTTAATATCGCTTTGGGAGTAAGCCAAGAAATTCTTCAGAAATACGCCAGAAAAATCAATAACAACAGAATATTATTCAAATCGACGTGTCTTTATTCAAATCCATAACATGGACTAAGAAAACTTCACATCCGTAATAAACGAATGACTTCATGGCTTGATATGAAAATGTTTGACTACAATGGTTTGATTGTTGAATTCAATAACAAAGTTGCTTAGGAATATGAAAACTAACAACCTTACAAAAGCAATCAATTTGGCATGATGAGTAGTTAACCTTAAAATCACATCAAAAGCAAATATCTCTATAGAAATAAGGTTAATGTGTAATGTGATAGTGCCAACTTGAATCAAGCAAGATTTTTAAACAACTGATGTAATGAAAGTTTCTCCTAATGGAGTCTCCACAGATAGGTCAAAGTTTAATTTCTCCGTAGTCAAGTTCAAACGCTGAGCGCAAGTAAGAGAGAGATAAAAGAATGGGTAGAACCAATATCTAGTAAGGTATATACTTCGCAAGAATTTATAATTAACTAACCCGCTAAACTTCGCTCGTTCTCGTGATTTTGACCAAATACAACAAACGCCTTCCCGAATCGCTGACTTTGACTTTTCGGGACATCTTTTTGAGTCACCGTCCCTCACCGAACTAGGTTTCGCCATCGCATAATCTCGAGCGATATGTCCTTCCTTTCCACAATTATAGCATACCTTGAACTGCTAGGGCGCTTTGACCGATATGTCCTCTTTTCCGTGATTTGTAAATATACGACCGGTGGTCGCTTCTCCTCCCTTAAAACTAGTTGCATCGGGCGCCGACGCCTTCACATGGTCGTTGTTGAATCTCCTTTTTAAAATCTCCTCCCGACTCGCTTCTTCTATTTTCACGGCCACGATTACCACCGAGTGGTTACCGCTTTGTTCAGATTCTTCTTTCTCCGCCGGTTATCGTTATTCGATGATCGCTATCTTCTTGAGATGATCCTCGGTTATGGTCCCCTATTGAACGTATCAAGTATCTCGCTTCTAACAACCGAGCCCTCATGACAACATCCGAATAGAGAGAAAATTTATGAGAAATGAGATAATCGACGATGTCGGGTTTCAAACCTCTCGTAAACATCCGCCATACGCTCCTCATTCTCCACCAAATGAGGTGCAACTCGATAACTCCGCTAAACTTCGCCAGCATCGGGACACCGCCATGTTATTCTCGCTTAGTCTAATAAACTCCACTTCCTTCATACGACGAATACTTTCGTGGAAGTACTTGTCATTGAACTGCTTCAAACGCTCTCCCATGACATACGCCGAAAAGTAAATGGATGGGTACGCCTCACGATTCCCACCAAGAATCCGCTTCGCCACTTTAACATAAAGGTGGCGAATGGAACTTTCTTCTCCCGCATCCCAAGACATCGAATATCTTGGTAATTTGTTTGACCCACGCCTCCGCCTTTAATCGGATCCGCTTTCCCTGCACTCGTGGTCCCAACTTTTGAACTCGCTTCATCGTGACCACCCGTGAATTGCTATCATTTCCTCCTCAGATTTTGAACACGAAGTCTCCTCGCCCTCGATTTTGCATGAACCGCAAAAAGCTTCTAAACATCCCCTCGCTCATCATCTCGCCAAAGGGTGTTGTTCACAGAGGAACATTGCCACTGTCAGCACGCTCTCCTCGCTGGTGAGTAGTACAGCATCTCCACTGCCTCATTTACTCCATCATTAATATTCTCAATGACATTCTCAAATACCGCCATAAAATAAGGGTTAATTAAGGAAATCAATATATCACATAATATCCCTATATACCGACCAACTAACAAATAAGCTTAGGTAGGACACACTAGCGAAGGATTTACTCGCCTCTCCTCCTAGTTCTATTCCCCGATCTCCGCCAGATCATATCCCTAAGCTCGATACCAACCAGTGAGATCACCAACTTGTGCTCAAGACCTCACATTGATACTATCGCCACACCATGAATCATCCCCCCTACGGAGAGTCCGCTTTTGCATCCCCCATCAACAGAAGTCACCAAATGAGGCTCGGGGCTCTTTACTTATAGCTCGATATTAACCGTGACGCCCCCAAAATAGGTATACACAACACCCATTCTTCTGAGTCGCCAAATACATGGTACAAAAAAGCAACTACAACTTCAATAATACAAATGTCGTGTGAAATACGACAATATATATATATGATGAGTTTAAATATAATATTGTCTTCTAGATAATATCCACAAGCAAATAAATCCCCATCATAATTATTGATTCATTATTTTACAAAATGGTGAGGACTACTAAACAACTCTCTCTAGAACCTTCATTCCATACCCCGACTAGTACTCGCTACATTCTCGCCTCCCGAGAAGAAAAATGGAACAACAAGGAAAAGGGTGAGCTCAACTAGCCCAAGAAGAATATTATGACTAAGATAATATACAACAAATTATCGTTAGTCTTCAACAGGAAAAAATCGATAGAATACAATAGACAACAAGTTTCGATCAATATTCGCAATGAAATAATAATTCATAGAAGAGTTACGTAGAGAATGAAATCTACTATAATCTATGAATTTAATAAATTCCATCATCAATATTTTATCCTCAGAACATCAATCAATATACATCCGAAAATCAAATATTCATCTTTGCACTACAGCCAAAGATATTCATCACCGGTCATGTTCATTTAAACACTGCTCATCTTTGCACTACAGCCAAAGATATTAATCAATCTCCACATGTTCATCTCAACACTGCTCATCTTTGCACTACAGCCAAAGATATTCTTCAGAAATCATTCATCTTTGCACTACAGCCAAAGATATTCAATAATATCATCATTTAAGACCGAGGATGATGAAAATATTTTTAAAGAAACGAATCCAAAGGAAACAAAATGACAAGGATTAAGGATTAAGGATTCTTACTTGGTTTTATCCATGTCCAAAAATACCTCAAAAATAATCATAGTGGTGTAAAATTCAAGAATGATCAAAACATGGATACAATCGAAGTTAGTATCCGTATTAGATGTTTTGGACGAAAAAGAAGAAATTTTATTTTTCTATGAATAAGACCAGATACGTGAATAGTGTCAGATACGTGAATAAAGGCCATATACGTGAATAGTAACTCTCACACCAAAAGATAGAAATTCCACAAAAACATCTTCACGCTTCATTAATAGTACTCGTGAATAAGTAATCGTGAATAAGAACTCATGAATAGTAACTCGTGAATAGTAACTCATGAATAGTAACCCATGAATAGTAACCCCGACATAAAAAGTTCCAAATTTGATAAAACTTTCAGATCAATATTTCAAAGATAATGATATTGAAGAAATAATATCATTACGAAAAAAAATAATATCCCTTACCTCGAAAGATTAGTACTTCTAAATTAAACAATGATATATAAGCTATGACTTGAACTTGCACCGTATAGCAATACTCAAAGTATACTCAAAATACTCACAAGAATACGCCGATAATATAGAGAGAGAAAACTTCAGCTTCGTGTGATTTTCAATTCTAACCTAAGACCATATTTATAGAAAAATTGCTAGAACACCAAAGTAGAAAATTTAATAAATTAATATTATAATTTTTTCACATCCTCCCACGCATCAAGCATCTGAATTCAGCAATTACATGACATGTGTTAAAGATGCCCACCAAACACAAAAAAACGTTTTTTGTGAATATAAATATTTAAAACTTCCAAAAATCAATTATTTTGAGCTTCTAACTTCAATAATTCATAATAAATAGCCCTTTCATCGTAAAATTCGAATCTCATGAGTTTTTATAGGAAATTTAATTCTCTACAACTTTGCGTAAGAAAGTTTTTCCAAATTCCAAACAAAAATCGACCGAAATCCACAAACCAACGATTTTACAAGCTATAATCAAATTTCAAATAATAATTGTGTCCACCAACACAAAAAACATGTGTTAAACATTTAATGCCACAAAAATACTCTTCCTCCTCATATACTCATATATCCCACATTAATTGTAAAAATATCACCGCTAATATATTATTAAAATAATATATTTAAATGAATTATTTTATCGTAAAAGATAAAATATTAATTTTCAACAATTGTCATTTTAAAAATTTTCTCCATCTATATCCACATAAAATCAATATTTTCCTCATCATATAAATCAATAATTAATTATTCACAAATAATATTACGTAATCACAATATCGACAACCGTGCGCTTCCTGAGAAAGGGGGCTTTCCAATAAGAATTTCTTCATCATGGCGCCGCAATTAGGTGACCAAACCTCTCCTTAGATGTAACTTTCTAGACATTGCCAATAATGTTATCTAATAATATTATTCAGATAATATGAATTATTGCTTCGATAATGAAAGATAATGTGTAATGACAATTATCAAAACAACAAAGAATATAAAATATCAACGCAAAGAATTATTAACTCAATCAAATAATCGAATAAAGAATTATCGTAACCATTATCGAGTAGTGCCTTCTTCACGTAAGAATCAATAATTGGTGCAATACCGCAAAGCACTGCTCAACAACGCCAGATTAGTGTGTTTTAACCACCGGGTATTCCAACAAAGATAATCTGTAAATAACTACGCCGTTATTTAAAAACAACTTATATTTGTCGCTTTCTTCATCCAATCACTTTCACATTATGGGGCCCACACATGGTCACACTGCTCGTCTATATTCCCGACAGCATAATATTCCCCACGAATATTCCCCACGATAATAATATTCCACTTGCTTAATTTGAAACGCATATTCCCTTAACTATCCACATTAATGAATATTTTATAACCACTAAAGGAAATTCTTTTTTTAAAATATTACAAAATAAACTTATTTAACCCTTAACTATCCACATTAATCAAATCAACCCATTTGACTATTTCAAAATAATAATATAAAGGAAATTCGTTTTGAATATTTAAAAATTTACAAACTCAAAGGTCTTACAATATGTTCTCATTTCCTGAAGAGAACGGTGAAAGAAAGGGTGAGCTCAACTAGCCCAGTAAGAAATATTATGACTAAGATAATGCAGAATAATTTATCGTTAACCTTCAACAGTGTTAAATTGATAAAATATAATAACTATCAAGTTTAACTGCAGCGGAACAAGCAATCCATTAGAAGAGTCAAGTAGGGAATAAAATCTACTATCTTCTATGATTTAAAAGGTTTTTTCATCACTTTTATCGCTAGGACTCAGCTTAATAAATAATCCACATCATCGAATCACCCCTGCACTATGGCCAAGGATATTCTTTAGTATCACGACCACAATTATCCATGCACTACGGGCCAAGAATATTTGTGTATTCATTAATAGTCATGATCATGCCAACAACTGTCCATCAATGCACTACGGGCCAATAAGGACTTTTATCACATCATTTATAACATTATGGTTATGATTATACCGAATAATCCCTGGTCATAATCATACCAAGTCCATATATGCACTACAGGCCACCGATGACTTTCAACATAATATAAGCATGAGGATGATGACAATGATATAAGAATTCAATAAAACAAGTTCAAGAATTTATTTATCTAGGAACTGATAACGTCCAAATTGTCAATATGATACTGCTTTGTAGAGTAAAATTCAAGAATGCTCAGAAAAATATTTCCATGAAAATATATTGGATGAAGCGCAAATATCAAAGATATTCCACTAATTTCATGGGTATAGAAGTCAAAGTTTTAACCAACTGAGTATAATAAAGAATGGAATAACAAAAGAAATCACCATGCATGTGATAGACCGCACATGCAAGTTATTGCAACAGAATAATAAAGGATGGAACCAGGTCCGGCGTAAACGCACAGACATGATATTCAGATAGAATAATAAATAATGGAACCAGGTCCGGTGTAAATGCACAGACAGGATATTCCGATAGAATAATAAAGAACGAAATATTAGAAGAATGCCACCATGTATAGGGTAGCTCACAAGATACAAAGTTATTCCAATGTAATAATAAATAATGGAATAATGTAAGTTCTCTTAATGAGTACAATAAATAACATTCCTTACCGTAAAAGAAACTGAATATAAGAGTAGGGAAGTAGCAGAATACTTTTCTATAGGTTCTCTTGTAATTCTCTCTAGAGTTTCAGTGAATTCGTAAGAAATAATGAAGGAATGAGCTTCTATTTATAGGAAAATGGAATGAATAGTAACTAATTCATGAACGGTCCAGATTGATTTACTATTAAACGGACGGTCCATATTGGTTTACTATTAAAATTTAAAACAACGGTCTATACTGATTTTCTATTAAAACTTTAAACCAGCGATCCATATTGATTTATTATTATAACTCCACCAGCGGTCCATATTGACTTACTATTATATCTTCAACCAACGGTCTAAAAAATTAGCACATCTCCTCATGGAATAATATTGTACCCAAATACCCGAATGCACAATACTAGAGTGAATAGCAACTCGTGAATAGTAACTCGTGAATAGTAACTCATGAATAGTAACTCATATATAGTAACTCGTAAATAGTAACTCGTGAATAGTAACTCATGAATAGTAACTCGTGAGTAGTAACTCGTGAATAGTAACTCATGAATAGTACTCCGACACGAAAAGTGTCCCGAATACCCGATTGAACAATATATCATATTATGCAGATGACACTGTAACAATAATTGAATCAATAATATGAGAGATATGATGCAGCAATTACTGTAGCAATAATTGAGTATAACTGAGTGACTTCTCACATAAGCATCAATAATCAATACCGTATTAACTACTCGCAAAAACACGCCAGATATCAGTACTTTAACACCGGCGTTTCAACAGCTTAATCAGAAATCGCCGCCGCTTTTTTCATAAAGTATTTTTGTCGTTTCTATCCGACAATAATTTCACAGGGGGGTCCACCAATGATTGTACAAATAAATGCATTTGATATTCTCCCAAAAAAGAATATTCCCCGACAAATCGAATATTATACAACCACTTGCTTACTTTGCAAAATTTGTGAATATTACCCACAACTATAACATTATATCAAATCAACACCATAATAAAGAAAATTATTTTGAGAAAATTATATCTTTATTCATAAAATCTGGGGTCTCACATCCATCCTCCCTTGTATACTCGTGGGAAAATAGTTCTTGAAGAAAATCTCCTTGAACCTTTCCAACGTTAGGTTTCCTATATCGGCCCTAGCCTGGTTTGCCTCCCACCAGAAGTTGGCCTCTGCTTTCATCAAATAGGTTGCAAAGGTAACCTTTTAACCCTCCTCAATATTTGCTATTACAAATGCTTTCTCAATTTCTTTTTCCCAAGTCTGGGCTTCTATAGGGTCTGTAGTTCCTTTGAACTTCGGCGGACCTACACTTTTCAAATCCTTAAAAGTAGTAGCTCGTACTACTCTAGGAATCACGGGTACATTAGCCCCCGTTCTATTAAATGCAGCCATTAAAATATTAACGAACTCCTGCATTGGATTAACCGGACCACCCTCCGGTTGGTTAACATTAGCGCCCTGATTTCGTTGTCTCCTTCTTGGCGGCATTTTGCTGTTAAGAAAAAAACACATCATTATTAATTTATTCTTGTTGGTTTGTTATTATTTGTAATAAAATAACAACTCATACTTATTACTCAACATATTCCATAAAATGACTTATATTGATTCATAACTTGTAGTTTAACACTACATTGTTTACATTACCCAGCCTTAGCTGATTACATTACGATCCCGCAATTACTTTCCAAAAATTGGGATTTACAAAAGACTACCCTTTGTTATACAAAAGAGGGTTTTACGTCACTACTAGATACATCATATTTACATATCCATTCTACTCTAGCTATTGCTAGACTACATCTGCCGTACGACATTCTCGAAATCCTTCACGGCGCCGCAATTCTGAATAACATCTCTACTTATAAAGTGTGTCGGTCCGTCACCTTTCTATCGATATCCACCACCACATCGAAATCTACGTGAGAACTCCTATGTATATAGGACATCCTCTCCAACTTTTTCTTTTTAGTCTTTAGCTCCTGCTTGACCTCAAAGACTTCACATTTCAGCTCTTGGACCTTGTCCTTACCTAGAACTCTATCATCATGCTCCTCTTCCCACATTCCCTCCATGCTAGCCTTATCCTCACGGACAGCATGGAGTTCCTCTTTCAACTACTTAACCTCTTGGCAGTAATGGACATTCCTATCCAATACCGACATAAACAGTGCCTTCATTGATTCCCCCGTAGACATTTTCTCTGTAGGTGGAACCTGGTCCTCTATAGGTGGAACCTGGTCAAAGGACATCACGTCCACCTCCTCTTCTAACATGCCATCAAATATAGACATGTAGTCTAAATCGTCCGAGTCTCCAGACTCGATTGTCACCAACTCTGGTTCTACTGCTACGGGATTTGGTAGTATCTTTACCCGATTAACCGAATCCTCGCTCACTACATGTATATCTCTATACATATCATTTTCTCCTGACATCTACAATAAAACAATATAGTTTGATTAGTACATGTCAGTAAAATAATAGAAATACATAACATAATATAATGTATTTTTATAAGGTTATTTTCCATCTTTTACTTCTTTATTCTTTCTTAAGGTTATGACTTAAGGTTCTACTTTCCCCCTTAAGTTTTATAACCTAGGCTTTGATACCAACTTGTAGCGCCTCCAAATCCGGGTATCTTCCAACCCGACATATGGTGCTATATTGTACAACATTCATACATTCATTCAATTGAAAAGTCTCAAAGAACGAACATAACTTCTATATATTTAAAGTAATATTTACATTTCCTAGGTTCTATACCCATTACAAAGGTTCTTTGTCATAATATCAGTTACATTACAACAATAGACCTATACTATTACAAGACAGCTTAGTAATCTGCCTTAGCTTTTCCCTTATCCTTTTTCGATCCTTCGGGACGTTCAGTCTTAGCTGCATTCATATGGTTCAAGCAAGAGTGAACATAACTAGCTCAGCAAGTATAACAATTTAATAACACATGCTTGACACATACAAATCGTATATCTTCAATAACTGAACAATAGTTATGAAGTACTATTCATAACTTAAAATAGCACTTCATCTTTTCTTTCAAAATGTTTTACAATAATAAAAATATTTAGTAAAACATTCACTCCGGTCAAAGACCTCAAGTATTCATTCTTTATTGGAAAAGGACAACCCGGAAGCAAGTCCGTAAGCCCGATATTACTTACGAGCACTTCTAGGTGATCAGCCTATTGTACTCTATGTTGATCAACACTATATCCATTAAATGTATGCACGTTTAAGCATTTGGCAACCTCACGTGCCTATCGTTTTACCGACAAAACATTTGTTTAACATTTTAGTCTTCTTTTGAAAACCATATCAAGTAGTTGACAAAAGATAGCAACATTTGGTAATAAATGATTAGATTATCAATACATCAAGTCTAGCCAAAGGAATTGGCTTTAACTTTAACATACCTCAATTCATGCGAAAGAATACATGAACCTCAAAAACTTGTTTAGATTGAACTGAGACAAGAGTTAGAATACTTGCCTTTAGCGTCTGCTACGGTATATTAACTTTACGTTCAAGTCGTTCAAGTCTCTACAATACATGATCACATAATGCCTTTCATTAGGTCGCATATAATCAAGTATGTATATGACTATATCATTCCCTTCATTTCAATCTAATTGTGTATTAGATTCAGTTAATATTCATTTCGGTTTATCATTATCCTTTCATTTATATTCGACTAGGTTATCTCAACCTTTATACAACATCCTTAAGGTTTAACAATGTTTAAACAATGTTACATTACATTCCTTAAGTTATGTTTACTTTTAAATCAATTAGCTTTCTTTTCTTTGTACTAGAAACCTTCACTACTATCCTTGTTCTGAGACTGGCGCTGCGGCGCCAGCTTTATACTTATATCTCGTGATACGGCACGAGCTTGTAGCATCATTGTCCCGGATTTGGCGCTGCGGCGCAAGTCCTTACTTAATGTGACGTGTCATGCATTTCCACTCCGTAGGATTTTGGTATCAGATATGGTATTTGTATTTCACATATTATACTTATGGTTCGTCTTTGCGACGAACTCTTCTCAGCGATAATACTATCTTGTTGTGGCGTGAGTCTTTTTTCCTAGGGTTGGCGCCGCGGCGCCAACTCTGTGCACCAGAAAACAAATCTAGTTTGTGAATTTGGTGAACTTCCCGGACGCATAACTTCTTCGTTATAAGTCCGAATTGGCTAGTTCAAAAGCCTACGGTTCACAAATTACGTAATCTACATGTTCATGTAAGAATTTTATCTATTTTACTTTGTTTCCTAAAAATTCAGCTATTGGTTCATTTTTAACAAAAACGATAAACATTCGTGAACGTTCAATGCTCGTTTCTTCGTTCTAAGTCTGAATCCGGTCATTTTTGAGTCTGCAACTCTTAACTGCCAAATATGACTTGTCTCTATTGTAAAATAAAGGTTTCATGATCAAACACAAAATTTGACTTCCATTCCGAGAATTTTACGAATTCGACGTTTATCGTCCAATCGTGCAAATTCCGGCAATTCTTCATTCTTATGATTTGTTCAACATTACTAATTAACTTCATTCATCATGTGAACATCTTAGCATACTTAATACAACAACTTATATTCATTGTTGGATTTTGACTTATTCTTCATGAGCTTATAACTTGTCAAATTATAAACTACTTAAGATTTGATTATTCATGACTTATGACAATTAAAGTTTCTTAATCATCATACTTTACATGTTCTTCACATATAACTTTAGTTATGTATACATGATACATATAATCATATAAGTTCTTAATTCACTTCTCTCATTACAAGATCATATTTTCATACTTAGCATTCAAGGTTAACTTATAATAAGTTTATAACTTTTATAAGTTCAAATGACATATTGCCAACTTATGTGGCTTACATTCATGACTTACACATTCTTCTTTCTTCTCATCATTCATGTTTCTTAATCCATCTTTTCTTATCAACCTATCATGGTAGAGATAGAAGATAATGGAGAAGAAGTCTTACTTTGGTGTAGTCTTGGTAAGGTAGCTTGCTTCTTCTTCTTACTTATGGAATGACTTATTTGTAGCTTATTCTCTCTAACACTTAAGCACTTGCAATATGTTGGATTAATTGAACAAGATTTAAATGGCTTGTAAGCCTCCTATATTTATAGAAGTTGCAAAGCTAGGGTAGTTTAGTCTTTAAATCATCCCACCTCCTTTAAGCCACCTCCTTACTATTCATTACTTGTTAATCACAACACTTATCCTATACTTGGTCATTACTCATTTAACTTGGTCATTACTCTTAATACTAGGTCATTACTCTTAAGTCTTGGCCATTACTCTTAACTTGATCACCACATATTAACCATATTGATATGGTTTGCCCCATGGGTCATACAACTCATGGATTCTAGCTTGGGCTTGCATTAATTCAACCTTTGGGCTTTGCATTAATAAACACTAGTTGGTTCATTAACTAATAGTTGGGCCTCTCCCCTTAATTCACTTGGACTTGTATATAATTGTTAACCAATCTTCCAAGTCCATTAACATTTCTTAATACATATACTTAAAGTTTATGTATTATTTTCTTATTCTAATTCATATAGAAAATATATACGATATTTCATCCTTCATACAAACTCGTATAATAATTAGTATTATACTCGTTTTCATTACTTTGCACAATACCAAGTATCATACAATTACTACTTATTCCTTACCACTTCGCATTAGTTAAAGTTTATATATTAAGTCCACAAGCGAATTATTACATTTTCCATAACTAGATTTTTATTACATAATCCATCTTACCTTATTATTCCATCATTAAATATTTCTCGGAAACTCAAAATTATATCCCGAGCAAATACCGATGAATAGTGTTATTCAGAAAAATTTCTCGGAAAACTTTTATTTTCGTCTTGGAAATTCAAACACTTTAATTCATCCACGTAACTCAAATACTACGACATTCTAACATCAATAGGTTATGCAATGACAACCATCTTGATAACACATGGAATGTGATTTTATTATTATTTAATTTAATAAAATCATTTTACAATAAGATCCGAATTTATCGGTCGTTACAATTAATCTCCTTCTTTCTTTCCTCCAAGCTCTTGTTCTTCAAAATCTTGATAATCTTAGTGTCTACCTCCTTCTCTTTCTCCCACACTTAGCATAAAAGTAATCTCAATTCAGCTCCATACCTCCATCCTACTCCAACTCTAACTCTCCTCATAAGAAATCAAGTGGAGACATGAAACCTTTTCAAAATCAACAACTCATTAGTCAAAGACTCCCACAAAATCAACTAACAACCATCCCACACTCCTAATGTTATCACATTACATAAAGAATTATTAGTTCCCAATATAGCCCAACTTTTAGCCAAACAAAAAAATTTGTCCAACAAAATTTCACGACGCTTGTACGCCTCATGATCGTAACAACATGCCAACAATAAGCCTTGCGCCCATGTTCCTATCGCAACACAACGCTACTCAAGACTATGTAGTGAGAAACTTCAAAATTGATCGAAATCTTCTTCCAATTGTAACATTTTTATAGGCCCTTGGATTATCCTGCAACAAGCAAACAACCTATCAAAAGTAACATGAAATTACCAAAAACTAACAATATATCAAGCTAAATGAACATAAATCGTTGGCTAAAATCCTACTCATCAACAAGTTCGTTGTAGTGTTCATTGATGATATTTTACTCTATTCTAAGACGCCAGAAGATCATGCTAAACATTTAAGAATATTGTTGGAAACACTACGGAGGGAGAATTTATATGCGAAATTCACTAAGTGTGAATTTTGGCTTGAACGAGTGCAGTTTCTAGGACATGTTATAGACAAAGATGGTATATCCGTAAATCCAGCGAAGGTGGAAGCGGTGAATGAGTGGGAGCAACCGAAAACACCAACTGAGGTTAGGAGTTTTCTGTGGTTAGCGGGATACTATAGAAGGTTCATTCAGGACTTTTCTAAATTAGCTACTCCGTTGACGAATCTGACAAGGAAGTCGGTGAAGTATGAGGGGACGGAAAAGTGCAAAAATAGTTTTCAAGAACTAAAAAGGAGATTGAGTTAGGCACTTGTATTATCCTTACCAGATGATACGGGGAATTTCATAGTTTATAGCGATGCTTCACATAGAGGATTTGGGTGCGTGCTCATGCAGCATGGCAAAGTCATTGCGTACGCGTCACGTCAGTTAAAAGATTATGAGAAGGTTTATCCTACTCATTACCTAGAATTGGCAGCTATAGTCTTTGCCTTAAAAATATGGAGACATTATTTATACGGGGAGAAGTGTGAGATATACACGGACCATAAAAGTCTGAAATATATCTTCACACAGACAGAGTTGAATATGAGGCAGAGAAGGTGGTTAGAGTTGATAAAAGATTATGACTTTGATATCTTATATCATCCGGGGAAGGCGCGTTAAGTCGAAAGGGTAGAGAAAAGTTATCAATGTTAACGACTCAGAATGAGTTAATAACAGAGATGGCAAGGATGGAATTAGAAGTTAAATTACCAAGTGAAACGGGGGAGATGTTATTCGCACTAGAGACTCGACCAATGATAGTGGAACGAGTTAGAGAAGTACAGATAAGTACTGAGGAATGCGAGCGAATGAAAAAGATAATGAAGGATGACGTAAAGACTAAGTATAACCTTGATAAAGAAGGTTTGCTTCGTTTTGAAGGAATAATTTGGGTTCCAAGTAATTCCGAGTTGAAAGAAGAGATTATTTGTGAGGCTCATAGTTCAAGGTACTCGATACATCCTGGTAGTACTAAGATGTATCAAGACCTTCGTCAGAACTTTTGGTGGCCTAACATGAAGAGGGAGATTGCAGAATACGTTAGTAAGTGCTTAACATGTCAGAAAGTTAAGGCTGAACACTAAAGACCGAGTGGGTTGTTACATCCACTGGAGATTCCGAAGTGGAAATGGGAGCATATCACCATGGACTTTGTGGTAGGACTTCCAACAAACGAGAAAGGGATACGACGTTATTTGGGTAATAGTGGATCGGTTAACCAAATCTGCTCATTTTCTAACAATAAGTGTTAGGTATAACCTAGAGCAGTTAGCTAAGCTTTATGTCAAAGAAATCATTTCTAGACATGGAGTGCTTGTTTCGATTGTGTCCAATCGTGATCCACGATTCACGTCAAACTTTTGGAGGAGTTTTCAAGAATAAATGGGAACGCATTTGAGATTGAGTATGGCGTATCATCCACAGATGGATGGACTAACTGAACGAACCTGTAAAGCCCCTAAACTCGGGTACTTAAAACCCAAACTCGGTGCTTCACGATACCATTTCTATGAGCGGAGTAATACTAATAATAATAACAATAATATAAAAATCCAACTTAATTTATATTTATTAGAGTCTAATCCCAAGTACGTAACCGTTACTATATTCTTTACATGATATATAATACATATCATTGTCTATATATTGTCTAACTATTACAAAAGACACCATTAAATATGTTCTGTTTGTTTTCCTTTTTCAGTTGTTCTTGTCTGAACCTTCGAGTTGATCATGCCTAGCTGAAAACATTTAATTTAAGCAAGGGTGAGCATTTGAGTGCCCAGCAAGTAATAACAATTAGAAATATAATTAGCTGAAAGAAATAAATGTTTTCTTTGTACATCACTTCTACAACGAATTTATAGTTGTGAAGTAAACTGAACCGATAATAATAACATAACAATTCTATCTCAAATTTTTGAAACTACGTATTGACTATATATATATAGGGTAGTTGACATACTATGAACATTGTTTTTTGTTTTCGCTAAGGTTTAGCGTAACTTCATCTCATAACCGTCATAACTTACTTACGAGCGTTAGGTTGTACTTCCATGGGCCTGTGACGATCAATACTACATTACAAGAACGATAGGATTGCTCACTCTGTCGCCTTGGTAGCATAAAAAGTTTTCCTGTGATTGAGATGTTCATACTTAGTCTGGAATCCAAACCAAAACAATTTAATTGGATACAAAAAGGTTTTATCATATTCAACGATATTTCAAAATTTGTGTCAAGTCGGTCAATTAGCTTGAACATATATATATATATATATATATATATATATATATATATATATATATATCAACATGTGTTTAACTACAATGATTATCCAAGTGGGGACACTTGTGTAACCATATTTAGAAATTAACGAATGTATATATATATCCAATTACCATATACTAACATGTTGATAAACAATGATCGGATATAGAATATATCACAATAGGGTTAATAATATAGAATAATAATAATATAATTCTGAAACTTCTTACTCATGTCCATTGCATAAAGGAAATGCAAAGGTAAGATACTTGCCTGATGCGCTGCTTACATTTCGTAACTTAGTTCTATCCTTATATAACACCTATTAGTAATAAGATCATTTGATCGATTAGAATAATATACTATAACACATAGCACTGCTTATTGCAGTCAACACATAACCTAATCACATTGTCACATATGTTCTACAACCATTGAATCACAAATAAACACATATCTAATCAAATTATCTAAGTTCAGATCAATTTCTGAAATATGTCGGTGTACTGACGGCTTTATCGGATAATTATCGAGTCTAAGACTCTATCCTGTAGTTCAATATCTATACGTATCAGTCATATTATTTTTTTAAATGACTTATAATAATTTTAAAACATTTATTATAATTTATCATGAATTTTCAAACACCGGAATTATTATTAAATAATTTAAATATTAAATAATTCTATTATCATTAATATTTAATTAATATTAAACTATTAATGAAACCATTGCCAAAATATTAAAGTTATTTATAATAACTCAAAATACTTTTAAAGTATTAATATTACCCTTAAATGATTTTTTTAAAACATTTAAAATCATTTTTCAATAATACCATTAATATTAATGTATTAATGTTCTATTTATCAAAATATTAAAAGTCGTTAAGTATAACTTAATAATATTTTTAATTCATTTATATCCTTATTAAATGATTTTTAAATAAATAAAACCATTTTAAAACTATTTATTTAATATAATTATTAAATAAACTTAATATTATTTATTATTAAATTAATATCATTAATACTAAATTATTAATGAAATTAACCTTTAAATATTAAAAGTTATATTTTAAAACTTAAAATATCTTTAAACACTTTATTTTCATTTTAAATGATTTTTATAATGATAAAATCATTTTAAACTAATTTATTTAATATGATTATTAAATAATTCTAATATCATTAATAGTAAATAATTAATAGAATTTACCTTTAAATATTGAAAGTTATATTTTATATCTTAAAATATTTTAAACTATTTATTTTCATTTAAAATGATTTTTCTAATATTAAAATCATTTTTAAACTAATTTATTTAATATAATTATTAAATAAATCTAATATCATTAATATTAAAATATTAATATTTTTCATGACAAAATATCAAAGGTTATATTTTATAACTTAAAATATTTTTATAACCATTAAATTATTTTCTATAATTCTTAAATCATTAATTCTATTTTTCCATAATTTATTTAAAACATTTATTAAATAACTTAATTACCATTAATATTAATTAATTAATGAAATTTATCACAAATTATTAAAAGTTATCAAAAATAACTTAAATTATTTTCTTATACCATAATATAATTTTAATCTGATTTTTCATGTATTAAAATCATTTTAAAATAATTTATTTAATATTATAATTAAATAAATTAAATACTTTTAATATTTAAAAAAATATTAAATATTTATGAAATATATTCAAAATAATTAAAAACTAATTTTTGAATTTTAAAATTAATTTTAAAACTGATTTTATAATTTTTAGGAATTTATTTATATTTTTAAAGCATTTTTCGGAATTTAGGAAATTAAATTAATTAAATCAGTTGCTAAAGGCTTTAGCGACGATTTCTGTCGCAATAGGTGTTCTTTAGGGCCAAGAATATTCAATGTCAGTGATCGACTAGTCATGTTTGACCTAATATAAATGCCAGGTTATGCAATTTCTGGGCATGTTACAACTTTGATCATGTACTACTAATGTAATACTACATGATATAACAACTAACCAGGTCATACAACATAACAATAAAGAGATCTGTCCCTTCAAACTCACTGTCAGAGCTTTCTGGGTTTTCTGGGTTACCCAGAAACCCAGTAAGAATCGAGAGTTCAATTTGAGGCTCAATTTTCTTTAGGTTCTGGTCATTAACAAGTTGTTTTTATGGTTCAAGCCTATAGCCTATATGACAAGGTACACATAATATTAATCAGATCAATCAAACTACAACATAATCGTAAGCTAGCATCCGGTCAAACCTGGTCAGAAAGGCTGTTATTGAGTTTTCTGGGTTGCCTAGAAAACCAAGTTCGTGATCAAGCAGGCTAGTTTGACCAGCTACTCCAGTCGATACTTAGATGGTTTGAAGGATATAAGGATATATAATTAGAGTAGATCTAGCAGGCTACCACTTGGTTACAAACATGTCATCATTGTGACGTCCCCAAAATTAGGTATACATCACCCATCTTGAGTCGCCATATACATGGTACAGAATTCAAATACAACTTAATAATACAACTGTCGTGTACAATACGACAAAACATAAACTGTGAGTTTGAATACAAATATTGTCTACCAGAGATTATACAAACTCAAAAGGAGTCCTCATTGTAATTATTATCACACTATTTCACATAATAGTGAGGACTACTAATGCACCTTCTAGGAACATCACTCTGTTCCCCGACTAGTCCCAAATAGCCCACGTTCTCATTTCCGAAGAAACGGTGAAAGAAAGGGTGAGCACAACTAGCCCAAAGAAGAAATATTATGACTAAGATAATGCGAAATAATTTATCGTTAACCTTCAACAGTGTTAAATTGATAAAATATAATAACTATCAAGTTTAACTGCAGCGAAACAAGCAATCCATTAGAAGAGTCAAGTAGAGAATAAAATCTACTATCTTCTATGATTTAAAAGGTTTTTCATCACTTTTATCATTTGAGACTCGACTTTTAATAAATAATCTACATCATCGAATCACCCTCACACTACTACCAAGGATATTCTTTAGTATCACGACAATAATTATCCATGCACTACGGGCCAAGAATATTTGTGTATTCATTAATGGTCATGATCATGCCAACAACTGTCCATCAATGCACTACGGGCCAATGAGGACTTTTATCACATCATTTGTAACATTACGGTTATGATTATACCGAATATTTCCTGGTCATAATCATACCAAGTCCATCTATGCACTACATGCCACAGATGACTTTCAACATAATATAAGCATAAAGATGATGACAATGATATAAGAATTCAATAAAACAAGTTCAAGAATTAATTTATCTAGGAACTAATAACGTCCCAAATTGTCAACATGATACTGCTTTGTAGAGTAAAATTCAAGAATGCTCGGAAGAATATTTCCATGAAAAGATCTTTGGATGAAGCGCAAATATCAAAGATATTCCACTAATTTCATGGGTATAGAAGTCAAAGTTTTAACCAACTGAGTATAATAAAGAATGGAATAACAAAAGAAATCACCATGCATGCGATAGATCATATGCGCAGTTATTCCAATAGAATAATAAAGGATGGAACCGGTCCCAAGGCGTAAAACGCATGCACGGGGATATTTCGGCGAATAATAAATAATGGAACCAGTCCCACGTAAGCGCACGCACGTGATATTCCGACGTAATAATAAATAATGGAACCAGTCCCAAAACGTAAATGTACGAACGTGGATATTTCGACAAAATAATAAAGAACTAAATATTAGAAGAATGTCACCATGTATAGGGTAGCCCGCGTATACAGGTTATTCCAACAGAATAATAAATAATGGAATAACAGAAGTTCTATTCATGAGTACAATAAATAACATTCCTTACCGTAAAAGAAACTGAATATAAGAGTAGGGAAGTAGCAGAATACTTTTCTATAGGTTCTCTTGTAATTTTCTCTAGAGTTTCAATGAATTCGTAAGAAATAATGAAGGAATGAGCATCCATTTATAGGAAAATGGAATGAATAGTAACTAATTCATGAACGGTCCAAATTGATTTACTATTAAATGGATGGTCCATATTGGTTTACTATTAAAACTTAAAACAACGGTCCATACTGATTTACTATTAAAACTTTAAACCAGCGATCCATATTGATTTACTATTATAACTCCACCAGCAGAACATATTGAAAAATTAGCACATCTCCTCGTGGAATAATAATGTACCCGAATGCACAATACTAGAGTGAATAGTAATCGGGTGAATAGTAACTCGTGAATAGTAACTCATGAATAGTAACTCGTGAGTAGTAACTCATGAATAGTACTCCGACACGAAAAGTGTCCCGAATACCCGATTGAACAATATATCATATTATGCAGATGACGCAGTAACAATAATTGAATCAATAATATGAGAGATATGATGCAGTAATTACTGTAGCAGTAATTGAGTATAACTGAGTGACTTCTCACGTAAGCATCAATAATCAATACCATGTGCTACTGTGCAACCACGCGTATTACTGTACTTTTAAAACCGGGTGTTTCAACACGCGACATACTTGGCGGTAAAATGAGTCTATAAGCCACAGTTCCTATTCGATAAAGGATTTCAAATGGGCCAATAAAATCGAGGGTTGAGATTTCCTCTCTTCATCGATTCTTGCTTCTAGAATAACGCCCTCTTTAACCTTCTTCTTCACATTCATCAGCTCTGAGTATGTAGCTTGAGCAGCTTTAACTTTATCGATTCAAGTCTATTCTAATCGTATATTCGTTATCTTCACGTGGGTCCCTAGAGTCTTTAACTCTATCTCCATCATTTGTAAGTTATATGAAATGAGTCTTTGTGTTAACAACATAACACTCGTAAACGCATACGATCTTCTACTCAACGCGTCAGCTACCACGTTCATATTTCCCACGATGATATTGAATGGTACGATCGTAATCTTCAACAGCTCGAGCCAACGTCTTTGGCACATTACACGTTCATTTTAGGTGAAGAAAATATTTGAGGGTTTTAGAAATGGGTTTTATACTAGGATTAATACAAAATTCGATTTCACGCTCTAGGGGTAGGCTAAGAAGTCTTCAAGAATACATCAGGAAATTTATTAACAATAGAAATATCATTAAAAACTCTGACTCTCATCCAAGACTTGGATAGCACGTCACATTGATACCTATCAACTTGTCACAATCATTCATGACGTTGCCTACAGAAAGTCTGGCTTCGGTGCATTCCACACAAGAAAGTCAACAACGAAAGGATCGGGGCTCTTTATTTATGGCTTGATATAACAATGATTGACTTTAGTGGTTTGGTTACTTTGAATTCACATAACAGGTTGGTTAGGAGTATGAAATCTAATAACCTTACAAAAAGCATGATGAGTAGTTTACCAATCGTTTCCAAAAATCACATCAAAGACAAGTATTTTCAAAGCGATAAGATCGACAGGTAACGTGAAAGTGTTGATTTGAACAAGATTTATAAATAGTGGAGGTAACGAAGGTTTCTCCCAACTGAGTTTAAATAGATATATCAAAGTCTAACTTCTACGGAGTTAACTTCAAACATTGAACACAACTAGGTGCAATAAAAGAGTGAGTAGAACCGGTATCTAACACGGTATAGACTTCGCAAGAGTTTATGACTAACATACCCATGATAATTTTATTCAGATTCCTCGTCACGAAAAAAAAACGCTCTCTCTTAAACTACTGGCTTTGTCTTGTTTGGGACATCCTTTGGTGCCTCCATCCTAGCTGAACTTGTCTTCAGTGAATGACAAAATCGGGCTAAATGACATTCTCTTCCACAATTATAGCATGCTTTGGACGGCATCACGCAGTTTGGACTTATGTGTCCCTCCCCTCCGTATTTGAAGCATATAATAGGTGGTCGTTCTCCTTCCTTAACAACGGGTGCTGGTGCTGACTTCTTTCCATCATTGTTGAATCTCCTCTTCTTGAAATGTCCATTCTTATTGTTTTGACCATGATTACCACCAAAGTGGTTACCATTTCTAGCATGTTGATTCCCTCCATGCTTATTGTCACCGCTTTCATGATCATTATCACCCCAGATATCATTTTTTCTACCGCTCTCTTTTGGTTGCTTTGACTCGTTATCGCGCTCCACTAACTGAGTCCTATTTACAACATCTGAATACAAACACAGTTTATGAGAAATAAGATATTGACGTATCTCCGGTTTCAAACCTCTTAAAAACATCCGCGTCATTCTCTCTTCATTATCAACCAAGTGGGACGCAAATCGGGACAACTCGGCAAACTTGGCTTCATACTGCGACACGGTCATGTTGTTTTGCTCTAACTTGATTAATTCCACCTCCTTCATGTGACGAATGCTTTAGGGAAAGTACTTATCATTGAACAGCTCTTGGAACTTCTCCCAAGACATCTTAAGTGCGTTAGGTTGGGTACGTTTTATAGATCCCACCAGTGATCTGCCTCTTCACGCAACATTAAGGTGGCAAACGAAACCTTTTGCTGCTCGGAGCATCCCAAGACATCAAATATCTTGGTGATCTGCTTTAACCACGTCTCCTCCTTAAGGGGTTCTGGCTTTCCCAAAAACTCCGGTGGTCCCAGCTCCTTGAATTGCTTAGCGGTGACCAACCGTGGGTTGCCATTGTTTCCTTCTGCATTATGAATAGGAGCCGCCTTCGCCTGATGTTGCATGAATTCTAAAAAGCTCCTAAACGTACCATCATTTGTCAATTGATCAGTGTTGTTGTTTATAGGAGGATTATCGCCATCCTGTTGCACATTGTCCTGATTATTGATCTGTGGAGAATCAACGGTCTCCTGTTCTCCATTGCTATTCTCAACATTCTGGGATGCCATTTTTAGATACTGCCACAAAACAAAGGTTAATTGACATGTAACATATTATCCCTATATTCTGACCGACCAATTAAATACCAAATAAACTTTGGTAGGTCATACTAGCGAAGGAATTCCCCGTCTCTCCCCTCCTAGTTCTATTCTCACATCCTAGCCAGGGATCATATCCCTAAGCATTGATACCAACTATGACGCCCCCAAAATTAGGTATACATCACCCATATTGAGTCACCAGATACATGGTACATAATTCAAATATAACTTAATAATATAACTGTCATGTACAATACGATAAAACATAAACTGTGAGTTTGAATACAAATATTGTCTACCAGAGATTATACAAACTCAAAAGGAGTCCTCATTACAATTATTATCACACTATTTCACAGAATAGTGAGGACTACTAATGCACCATCTAGGACCATCACTCTGTTCCCCGACTAGTCCCAACTACGCTTCTCATTTCACGAAGAGAACGGTGAAAGAAAGGTGAGCTCAACTAGCCCAAAGAAGAAATATTATGACTAAGATAATGCAGAATAATTTATCGTTAGCCTTCAACAGTGTTAAATTGATAAAATATAATAACTATCAAGTTTAACTACAGCGGAACAAGCAATCCATTAGAAGAGTCAAGTAGAGAATAAAATCTACTATCTTCTATGATTTAAAAGGTTTTTTTATCACTTTTATCGCTGGGACTCAGATTCATAAATAATCCACATCATCGAATCACCCTTGCACTACGACCAAGGATATTCTTTAGTATCACGACCATAATTATCCATGCACTACGGGCCAAGAATATTTGTGTATTCATTAATGGTCATGATCATGCAAACAACTGTCCATCAATGCACTACGGGCCAATGAGGACTTTTATCACATCATTTGTAACATTACGATTATGATTATACCGAATAATCCCTGGTCATAATCATACCAAGTCCATCTATGCACTACAGGACATAAATGACTTTCAACATAATATAAACATGAGGATGATGACAATGATATAAGAATTCAATAAAACAAGTTCAAGAATTAATTTATCTAGGAACTGATAATGTCCAAATTGTCAACATGATACTGCTTTGTAGAGTAAAATTCAAGAATGCTCAGAAGAATATTTCCATGAAAAAATACTGGATGAAGCGCAAATATCAAAGATATTCCACTAATTTCATGGGTATCGAAGTCAAAGTTTTAACCAACTGAGTATAATAAAGAATGGAATAACAAAAGAAATCACCATGCATGCGATAGAATCGCATACATGCAAAGTTATTCCAATAGAATAATAAAGGATGGAACCAGTCCCACGTAAACGCACGCATGTGATATTCCGGCGAAATAATAAATAATGGAACCAAGTCCGACGTAAAAGCGCATGCATGTGATATTCCAAACGTAATAATAAATAATAGAACCAGGTCCGGCGTAAACGGATAGACATGATATTTCGACAGAATAATAAAGAACAGAATATTAGAAGAATGACACCATGTATAGGGTAGCCCGCGTATACAGGTTATTCCAACAGAAAAATAAATAATGGAATAACAGAAGTTCTCTTCATAAGTACAATAAATAACATCCCTTACCGTAAAAGAAACTGAATATAAGAGTAGGGAAGTAACAGAATACTTTTCTATAGGTTCTCTTGTAATTCTCTCTCTAGAGTTTCAGTGAATTCGTAAGAAATAATGAAGGAATGAGCTTCTATTTATAGGAAAATGGAATGAATAGTAACTAATTCATGAACGGTCTAGATTGATTTACTATTAAACGGACAGTCCATATTGGTTTACTATTAAAACTTAAAACAACGGTCCATACTGATTTACTATTAAAACTTTAAACCAGCGATCCATATTGATTTACTATTATAACTCCACCAGCGATCCATATTGACATACTATTATATCTTCAACCAACGGTCTGAAAAATTAGCACATCTCCTCATGAAATAATATTTTACCCAAATACCCGAATGCACAATACTAGAGTGAATAGTAACCGGGTGAATAGTAACTCGTGAATAGTAACTTGTGAATAGTAACTCATAAATAGTAACTCGTGAATATTAACTCCTGAATAGTAACTCGTGAGTAGTAACTCGTGAATAGTAACTCGTGAATAGTAACTCATGAATAGTACTCCGACACGAAAAGTGTCTCGAATACCCGATTGAACAATATATCATATTATGAAGATGACAGTGTCACAATAATTGAATCAATAATATGAGAGATATGATGCAGCAATTACTGTAGCAATAATTGAGTATAACTGAGTGACTTCTCACGTAAGCATGAATAATCAATACCGCAATGCGCTCTTTATGCGACACGCCAGATATCGTACTTTTAACACCGGTGTTTCAACAGCTAACGGTAAAACTTCCGCCCGTTATTTTCATAAAAAGTATTTTTGTCGTTTTCTCTATCCGATGATAATTTCATTTGTGGGGTCCACTAATGTTTGTACTATCGTTTGATATTCTCCCACAAAAAGAATATTCCCCGACCAATCGAATATTATACAACCACTTGCTTACTTTGCAAAATTTGTAAATATTATCTACAACTATAACATTACATCAAATCAAAACCATAATAAAAAAAAATTATTTCGAGAAAATTAAATCTTTATTCATAAAATCTGGGGTCTCACAATCATAACACTTAATAACGAATAGATCTATGCCACTCAAAACATTGTCAGACGTCAAAAACAAGTTTCTAGGTTACCCAGAATTCGTCTTGTCATGCCCGGTCAACGGGTTTTGACCGATCATAATTTCAAATATACTACAGATCTAACTCTGAATCAAGTCCCAGATTAAAGATGACATAACAAACTACATGTGTAAACATTTAAACAACAAAAACACATAACAGATTATGATCGAAAGGGTCTGACATTTGGTTGTCAGACTCATTTTAAAAATTTTCCAGATTTGCAAAATCATCAAATCCGAGCCTCTAGATGTTATGGATCTAACATCTAGCAACCCAGATCATTGATCAACATCTTATTACACTACATTAAATAACAAACAACAAGATCTAACATTAGATCATAAAATTTTTAAATTCTAGGGTTTATACCTTTATGCTTTGATTTCTTGAATCTGATCCTTAGATTTGTTATGGTTGATGGTGGGGCTTAAATATGGGACTGAACTAACACTAGAATTTCGTGGGTTTTGAGAGAGAAGCTCTTGGATATGAGTTTGCAAAAAATTGAGCAACTAATGAATTTCTCTCTATCCTTGTGATTATATATTACATGTATAAAAGGTGTTGGCTGATAGATCTAGGCTGATTTGCTGGAAAGTTAATAACACAATGTCAACAATTAGGTCACCAACTCCTTATTTGGTTAGATTCAAAAGCAAGCCTAATAAAAAAAAATCCAAATAGGGGTATTTTAGTCTTTTTGCTTGCACATTTAATGGCCATTTTGTCATTTGCCCTGACCTTTAGGGTTTGGGTTAGGGTTTGAACCATTTTAGGTTTTAAAAGAAAAATTCTAGCATTTCAAAAATTAGGATTTAAAAATAAATAATAGTTTAGTTTCCAAAAAAAATTAAAAAATTAAAAATAAAAAAATATAAATTAGAGTTTAATAAATATAATTAGTTTTCGAATTCGATTACTTGAACATTTGTGTTTAAAATTTACTAATCATAATTAACCTTGATCATTAAACAATTAGGGTTTATAATTAGTAATTAGGTTTTTAAAATTACTAATTAGGGTTTGCTTGAAATTGTTTAGGTTTCTAATTATACATACTTACATATTAGGTTTAAAGACTTACTAATTAGCATTAAATGACTAAATTAGCAATTAACTTTTCCATTTAGCAATTTGGGGTTTCCATTTGAAAATTAGGGTTTCAAAAATAGGAATTAGGGTTTATATAAAAAAAATTATGGTTTACCTAATTTGAGTTAATATCTATAACTCCGATCGTTAATCACATTATCACAATTACATAACGACTTCACAAATTCATAGAGTCGTACATGGCCTTCGAATTAGGGTTTCAAATCAATTAGGGTTTATAATTTAAATATTAGGGTTTCAAAAAAAACATTAGGATTTTTCTAAAAATTTAATATTTCTAAATATTAATTAGGGTTTACCTAATCAATATAAAATTCTATAATACTTCACCTTAATCGTAATCACATAGTTACATAGCAGTTTTGAACTGAAATTGTGTTTTAAATTAGGGTTTCTAATTAAGGTTTCTAACTTTTAGAAATTAGGGTTTTTAAGTTACTAATTAGAGTTTTCCACATAATAATTAGGGTTATCCTGATAAAAATTAAATTCTAATAATACCTATCATATATCACATAACATAATCACTAGACAGATTTTAAAGTCTCATTTACTTCAAAACTAGGGTTTGTCAGTAAAATTAGGATTTTGCAGGTTATAATGAAACTGCTTTCCAGATTAACCTTACACACCAAACATACATATTTATGACATTGACAAATAATAATATAACATTATTATTCTCATTCCTTGATAAAAATCCAAAATTAGGGTTTGGATTTCATATCTGATTTATTATTCATATTTAACAGTATTAATTAAGTTAAAACAATTAACTTAATTAAACTAGATTAATTATTATAATAATTCTAAAAATCATTTCATATATTATTTAAATAATATAATTATATTTTCATGGAAAATAAATAATAAAAATATTTCCACCATAAAATTAATTATTAAAAGAATAAACTTTATAATAACCAATAATTCTAAAATAAAATTGATTGTAATCATTCATGTAATAAATATATTTTATATTTATTACATAATTACATATACACGTTTTCTTGTACAAATCCTCATCCTTAAAATAAAAAAAAATTATACGCAATATTTTTGATTTATTTATATAAAAAATATCGGGTTGTTACAGAACCATTCAAACGCTAGAAGATAATTTAAAATCTTACGTTATGGATTTCAAGGGGAGTTGGGACGAACATCTACCTTTGGTAGAATTCACTTACAGCAATAGTTTTCACGCAAGTTGTGATAACCCGAGAATTTTGAATATTTTTTTAAAAATAATTTAATTGAATTAAGGTTCAAAATTAGAACCTAGACAGAAAATAAGTGTATACGTTTGATATTTTTAAGATAGAATTTTGAAGATTTCAAAATTCTGTGAAGGATTTAGGTGAATTATTCAAAATTAAGGAAATACGTGATTATGTTATGTGTAAATGTTATTATACTTGTACAGTATGTGGTTAAGGGTCAAGGGTTGACCAGATACACGATATTTGTAACAAACCCTAATTATATATTAAGAACGTCAACGTTCGGTTATAAAACCTTAACGATTAACAAGAAACCCTAGCTAGAAACCGATTTTAGAAACCCTAATTTCAGTTCCGGGTATTCAAAACCCTAATTCGAATATTGAAAACCCTAATCTGGGAGCTTAAATGATTATTATATTGCTTAAGTGTTATTAATTAAATTATTAATTAGGATAAAGCTTAATTATTTAGCAAACCCTAATTTCAAATTTTTAAACCCTAACTTCGGGATTTGAAACCCTAATTTATAATTAGGGAAAACGAAAGTGTTAATTTAATACTAATTAGGATATATTAATTCTAATTTTCAAGTTAAGTAATTAGAAAACCCTAATCTAATTACGAAATCTAATTTCTATTTTGGAAAACTAATTTTTTTATTAGAAACCCTAATTAGTGGTTTATAAACCCTAATCTGTGATTTTGACCCTAATTGCTTAATTACGATTATAATTAGGAAATGCTAATCCTAATTAGCAAGATTTAAGTAATGATTAAGAAATTTTAATATAATTAGAAAATTCTAATTATAATTTAGAAATATTAATTTTCTATTTTTAAAACCTAAATTGGAAATTTTAGAAAATTAAATTTGTAAACCCTAAGGGTTTCAAACCCTAAACCCTAATGATTTGACCATTTACTAAAATGTCATTAATTTTGTATGCAAAAAGACTAAAATGCCCTTAGTGCATTATTGTGACTTAACTTGCAAATCTAGCCAAATGTGAGTCGGTGAGCAAACCTAACCACTCCATGTGACTCAAATCAGCAGCAAGAGCTCAGCCATTTCATTGCATTGGTAATAAATAAATAGATTAAGAGAGAGAAATTACCTACTTTATTTCTCATTCTCTCCAAAGAGCTCCTCTCTCTTCATCTTCGAAATCTAGAGTGAGATAGAGAGAAAAATAAAGCTATGTTAGCATCTTATCAAGCCAAGAACACCAACCAAAAGTCAGAAATCAAAGATCATAGCCTAAAAGGTATAAAACCCTAAAATTTCAAAATTTGTGATTTTAAGTTTATGTTGTTGTTTAGATATGTGCTAGAGGTTGTCACTTAATGATCTGGGTGGTCAAAACTCAGATCCATATCACTTTGATGCTCGAAAGTTAAGATTTCAAAAATTTGGAAATGTTGAAAATAATGACCTGACAGTCATATGTCAGAGCCTGTAGATCTTTCTGTGTTTGGTTTTAGTTATATTAGATGTTATATATTTGTTCTTTGCTATGAGTAAAGTAGGCTGAAAGTGGAATCACATCCATAGCAAGTCTAGATCTCAAGATATGGCCGGTCAAAGCATGTTGACCGATCACGGATATGCTTTCTAGGCAGCCCAGAAAATTCCCAGAATGACTGACATGCTTTTAATGGCCTCTGATCTTGCTACTGGTAATGATTTAGTACATGTTATGTTTTAATCGTGTAGCCTGGCATTAAGACTTCATACAGAAGGCTTTAGTTCACTCCGATTCTTAACATAATCGTAGTTAATGATGGTCAAACGACCGTTGACCAAATGACCTGATGAAGATTCTGGGAAAACCTAGATCTTCAAGGACCGCGTCCTGACCCCTAGTTCAACCAAATTTCGATCTTGCATACATGTGTTGTTTGTAGACTGATATAAGGTTGTATATTTGTACTATGATATCCGGACTACATGTTGGAACCTTAATATCACACAAACCGAGCCGGGAACGTAGAGATTCAAGGGACCAAAGTAGCATCCTTGAGCTGTTCATCATTTCTGGAAAACCCAGAAATGAAGAACAGCTCTGACATGATATTAGGAGGCTTAGATCTTGTTGTTATGTGATTTCATGACCAGGAACTCTGTTTGAGGTTGTAATATTACTTTAGTACTACAATTTTGACACTTCACTAGCCCGGAAAACGTAAGGATAAAAGATCTACAGCCGGTCAAACCACCGACCTTGTCAATTGGACATGAATTCTGGGTTTCCTTAAGAACAGCCCAAGAACACCTATAGCGACGGTTCTGTCGCTATAGGGCCCTTTAGCGACGATTGTATTATTATTTAATTTCCAATTTCCAGAAATTAATTAATAAATCGGTATAAATAGATTTTAATTATTAAAAATACATAATAAATTATGAAAAATTATTTTAAAGTCTGAAAAATAGTTTTTAATTATTTTGAGTATATTTCATAAATATTTAATATTTTTGGAATATAAATGGTATTTAATTTATTTGATTATAATATTAAATAAATGATTTAAAATGATTTTAATACATGAAAATCATGAAAAAATAATATTATGGTAAAAAAAATATTTTAAGTTATTTTTAGTGACTTTTAATATTTTGTGATGGATTTCATTAATTAATCAATATTAATGGTAATTAGTTTATTAAATAAATATATTTAATAAATTATGGAAAAATAGAATAAATGATTTAAAAATCATATGAAAATGATTTAAGTGTTATAAAAATATTTTAAGTTATAAAATATAACTTTTGATATTTTGTCATGAAAATCTTAATATTTTAATATTAATAGCAATTATCGGATAATGAATTTAATTGTTTAAAAATCATATAAAGGTGATTTTAAAGTATTAAAATACTTGTGATATTATAAAAATATTATAATATTATAACACGTAATTTATTAATATTTGATAATAAATAAATATTAATTATAATGGGATTATGTGGTATTTAATTCATTTAAATACAATTCTAATGATTGAAAAATCAAGATAAATAGTAATAATTATATAAAAATTATTACGAGCATATGAAAAATATTTTGACTATTAATAAAATTATCTGAGATAATTGTTAAGTGTTTAGGCAGAGTTTAATTGAACTTAGACTCGATAAAAGTCTGACTAAACCGTCGGGACGTCAGATTTGTGTCGAGTTCAACTCAGACTGCAATAGTTTGACTTGATACCGAGTCTTATGTGTATTATAGACTGATAGGATTATGTGTTATGTGCTATGTGTTTAGGTTATTCTATGTATATATATATATATATATATATATATATATATATATATATATTGTGATGATATTATTCTAATATTTGGGATCTATATTAATAATATTAGGTCTTCTGATAAAGCGATATAAATTGCATAGCGGTAATCAACTGCTTGAGCAAGTTTGTTTTTACTTAACTCTACTAAGAGTGTTTCATTCGATAAGCTTATGGTTAATCATTCTTTGGTTGCCATGAATTGTACTCTCATATATATTGCATGTATAAGTCAGGTATGAAAGGCTGATCACCTTCATTACCAGTTGGTTTCAGATATATTTGTTCATGTATAATACTTGTTCAGTCATAAATTTGTTCCTGCTAGTTCACAATTATATTTTTGAATTATAGCCAGCTTATTATTCAGACTCTTTCAAACATGATATATCATTATATTATTGAATTTAAACTTGCTGGGCAATCCTTATGCTCACCCTTGCTATATCATGATAAAACATTGCAGATTAAGGCGAATGTGTCGGATACAAGGAAAAGTTAAAGATAGTACCAGCTTAAAGTTAATGTGCGCGATTAGTTTTGTAAAAGTGTAGTTTGATAATAATGTTATGTGTTAGAAAAGTTATATATGTGTATTAAGATAAGGTTACTCGACCTTGGGGAAAAGTGTTTAATGTCTAATGTATAAACAATTTATGTTTATATCTTCCGCAAATATAGTAATAGTGTTAGAATTATCGAACCAGATCTGCGGTGATTAGGGACCTCAGATTCGGGGCCGTCACAGTGAAAGTAGTATGCACACAAGCCAATCATGTTTGATGATAAAGCATATACTTTGAAACAATCTTATTCATTTATTAATAAAAAAAAAGTATTAATTTATTAAAGGCTTTTAATTATCTACATGATGTTGTTTTATAATATGTGATAAACCCATAGTTTTAAGCAATGCTTTTAGAATAATGATGATGATCATTCTAATGAGATCTAAATTCGTAGAAAGCTTAAAACTAAAATAGTTCCCAATCGTTGGATTACTAAATTGGGGATTAGTGAATCCGGATAGATTGGTACATATGTTGCTTTCTCATTGGATGAGGATGATTGATCTCATGATCATTTGTGTGGAGACACTAAAGCAAGTATGTAGGTGCTTATTAGAGAATAAGTTCACTGAACGTGGCTCGCTAAAGAATACCTAATGGAGTTTTACTTGTCTTTCAATAGGAATTCCTGTAGTGATAGTAGTACAAGTGATCCTTGGACTTGAGATCATCATAGTATCTTGTGTATGATGAGTTATACTTTGACTTATTCCTTAAGACCCTTAGGGTATATCAAAGGGTATGCTTGGGTATAACAATTTGTACATGGAGATAATGTATGATCAATAAAGAATCTACCACTTCTATTAAAAGAAGAGAAATGTCCTATGTGATTCGATAAATGACAACCCAAAGAGTCCTTGGCGAAGATGTAATAAAATTAGAAAGGAGTTTCTAATTTGCATTATTTGAGTTGTGCATTTAAGAGTCGAAATACATATAATTAAATAAAATAAGACTTGACAAAGAATTCCACGCCTTATATTTAATTGGGACATTGTATGGTGGAAGGATTGAATTGTACGGTAACTATTTACTCAAAGGTTCTTTTATGATTAATGTTGAAATCTATATTATCCGGAAAGTCGTTGATCGCTAGGGAGGCTTATCCCTATTGTAGAATAAATATTATTTATTTAAATAAATTAATTGTTTAATTTATTTATTTAAATAAGATTAGAATTATTCTAATTGATTTATTCACAACCTTTAATATGGAGAACCTAAAGGGTCACACCATAAAAGGAAGAATAATTATTTAAGAAGTTAATGGCATAATCGTAATAATATATATTATGTATATTTAATTTAATCTATGGTGATAGAATAAATTAAATAGCTTAATATTTATTATTTAATATTTTAGAAATATTAAATATAAATTAATAAGAGGAGTCTTATTAATATTATTACAATTATTATTATTATTTTAATTTCTAAAAGAGTTTAGGAATTAATTTAATATAAGTACTCTCATTTATTCCTAATTGGTTTAGGAAGAAAAATTAGTTAAAGGAGTTTAATTAATTATCCCTAATAAGATTAGGGAGCCCCTTTAATTAAAAGGGTTTAATTAAATAATACCTTATTTTAATAGGGTTACTTGATATCTTTATAAGAGGAGTCTTATATATGATATCAAAACGACGTTATTATTCCAATGGTTGGAGAGTACGCTCATTTTCTATAGAGATAGAAAAACTAGGGTTTAGCCAACCACCCATCTTCTTGAATCCTTCTTTTTCCTTGGTGGATCACCTCTAGAGGCCAAACACTTGGGTGGCTAACGTTGATCAAAGGAAGGAACCAAACCCGGTGAATTCAAGTTGAACGCGAAAGGATTTGGAGGTGAACTTGTACCTGAGGAAGCTCGATCTTCAAGGGTATAATTTTATTCTTTATCTTTTCGTTTAATTAATAATTGTTCATAAAGGGTGATCCGGGTATATGGTTTGTAAAATTTTTAAAACTCTGATTTTACACGTTTCCGCTTATTTTTGCAATTTGATTGCGTTCATGAATATTACAAACCTAACAGTGGTATCATAGCCAAATCTTTATGCGAATTTTTAATTATTTTAATTTAATATGTATATTGATATGTGTTTAGAACAATTTAATTGGGCATAATTTTGCTGTATAAAAAAAAATCGCGAAAACATTTGTTTTTTTGTGATTCGCTAGCGGATGGTTGATTTTGTTTTCCTGTTGGCTGAGTCCGTGTTATATGCTTCATTACTTCGGTCAATATATTTATATATTATAAGTATATTGATTGTTGCTGAATTCGGTCAATTCGGTCAATTTTGTTGCTGAATCCAACACTGCAAAGAAATCATGATTAATCACTATGGCCGGCATCACCTTAAATGATTCAAGGATTATTGAATATATGATAATTGTTCCCACGTGGTGTCAGGATTGCTGTTAACGTGATATATTATATATATAATATAATTGTTATATATATATATATATAGCTAAATGTTAGTTCACTTTTAATAGGTAACAAGTTTTTTTCCCACGTGAATGCTTGATTCATCAAAGTAGGAAAGTTTTTTATATATTAACAATGAATTACGTGGCCCGCGAAAGGGATCTATTCGGTTTTTCAAGGAACGGTTATTATATATATATATATATATATATATTCTTAATTATTTTATAATTAAAATATAAGTTTATTTTAATCTTAAAATAAAAAGTTTATTTTAATATTAAAATAAAAAGATTTATTTTAATTTTAAAATTTAAATTTCATGCTAACTAATTAGAGTTGGAATTGGATTCCATGATAACTAATTGGAGTTGAAATTGGATTCTAAATAAAAGAGTTTATTTAGATATGAAATAAGATTTCATATTATTCAAAATAAAAGAGTTTATTTGTGAATAGGAAAGAGAATCCTAATTTCCTTAAATAAAGGAATTTATTTAGATATTAAATAAGTTTTCATATTATTCAAAATAAAGAAGTTTATTTGTGAATAGGAAATAGAATCCATGTTTCCTTTAATAAAGGATTTTTTTTTTATTACATGGAATTGGATTCCATAATTAATTAAAATAAAAGAGTTTATTTTGATTAAAGATTTTGATTAAAATAAAATAGTTTATTTTATTCAAAATTGGATAAATTAAAATAAAATAGTTTTATTTTGATTTAAATTTGGATTAAAATAAAGGAGTTTATTTTGATTCAAAAATAGATTTTATACTAACTAAATTTGCCCATTAAATGATATCAATATATATATTGAATGTTTATTATTCATGATATGAATGTTATTTATCGATGCATATGGTGATGTGTATGATAATAAATGGGATTGATTATGGACTATTGACCAATGTGATTGGATTTTATTTTAGTTGGATGCATGAATGTATGGGTTATATTAAATGGGGTCTGCATACGACCTCGCCTTCTCTAATTTTTTCTTAATGTAAATTCTAACTCCTCTCCTATGTACTTCCCTCGATCAACGATCAAGGTTTCTATTTATTTTAAATAGTTTTGTAATAGGAATAGTTAGAATTAATTTTGAAGAATTGGAAATCAAGGAGCAAGTAGCGCTTGAAGACCCGGTTTGTAATGGAGCCCGGTTTAAATGTAATAGTTATATTTAAATATTAATTCTTGCACCCCTGGGTTTGACCTTTTGGTTCACTTGGTGGCTCTAGTGAACCAAACTAGAATAAAAGTCCATAATCAATCCGGTAGAATATAGTATTCTATATGCATGCATGTTATACTATATATATATATATATATATATTATAAAACATGCTTCGCATGTTTATTAATATAACGCCGCGATTTTATATATATATATGCATGCACGCTAAACAAGATGAGACATTTAATAATAAATCCCTCAAATTTTTTTATATTAAGTCCTAAGCGCTCAAAGATATTTGGAATATCGAACGTAAGCTTTCTAGCATGATAAAATTAATAGAGTATTAAATATTTAATATGAGTTTGTTGTGTCACCACAAGGCAAGTATTAAGTATTTAAGATGTTAATTTATCACATTTGATGCTTATAAAGAAAATTGAACAATATTGTTTTGTTGTGTCACCACAAGGATGATATTTTTCTTTTTTGAATATATGGAGTGCTAGGTCGGACTTAACTTGGATAATTTTGATTCTGGATGTGCCACCACTGATCAAAATAATCTAAGAGGCAAAAGAAAAGGAATTGCATAGTTGATGTAATTGACAAAAGTTGTCTACCTATTTATTTATATATAGTTTGTTGTGTCACCACAAGGCTATATACATTTGAAATGGGATCCTTATTCTCACTAGAAAATCTTTAATTAGATTTTGCTCAACTATATAAGTGAGGGTAATATAGTTTGAAGAAAATAGTGGGAGATACCAATTTAAAACAAGACCTAATTTATTTTGGTAATTAATAAAAGAATGTATGTTAAAATGTTGTTAATTACAAATTCATTTACGAAATTTTACAATGTCTAAAATTACTATCATCATGAAGCATATTAGATGTTAAATTAACTGCATCAATTAAATCTGGATTGGTTAAGGAATTTGAGAATAGTTCTCATAGTCGAAAAGCTATCTTATGTCCTTAATACGCCTATCCCTATATTGGTTGCGCATAATGCCTCCGAGGAAGACATTGCTACTTTTAGAAAGTGGCAAGATGATGCACAGATTGGCTCAATGCATCATGCTCGCATCCATGAGTAACGAGAGCTTCAGCCACAAGATGAAACTATGGATGTTCTCTACTATATTCCCGCACATCAAGTAGTTGATGGTGAGGAAAGTAGGACCGATAGATATCGATATCTAAGGAGCTCTTCCGATCTAGAATGGCCAATGGCACTATAGTATGCATAAAAAGTTCTTAACATAATCAATTTGATTGATCAATTAGGACAACTGGTTTTGTCATGGATGGAGAGTTGAGCCAAGATTTGATCTTGCACTCACTCCCGGACTCCTTTCACAATTGTTGTGAATTTTTCATATGAACAAGCTAGATATCAGCCTCGCTGATTTGCTTAACATATTGAAAAATGTTGAGAGTCACTTTCCAACCAAGAAAGATCATGTCTTACTGGTAGGGGCCATAGGATCTTCTGAAAAGAAGAACGATTCAAAGAAGGTAAATAGAAAGCCATAAACAAAGGATAATAAGAACAAAACTGATATGGATAGCAAAGGAGTTTGCTTCCACTGCAATAAGCATGGACACTGGAAAGAAACTGCGAGAAGTATCTTGTAGAGGCTAACCAAAGAAGCTTAGTGAAGTTTCGGTTACAAATACAAATTTGTTTATGATTTAAAATAATTTTTCGTTAAGTCAAGGTTCTACTTGGGTATTTGATACCGGCTTTGGTTATCATAAATATAGATTTATGAAGGGACCAAGCAGAAGTAGAAAGCTAAACAAAGATAATCAATCCTATGTGTGGAAAATGAAGCAAAGGTTGTTGCATTAGCCATAGGAACTTATAGTTTAGCAATCCCTACGAGCAAATCTATTAAGTCAATAAGTTGTTATTGTATTCCAGTTCTTGTTAGAAACATTATTTTCATTTTGTTGTTGGACAATGAAATCTTTGGTATTATATTTAAGAACAATTGTTGTTCTATTTATAATAATAATGTTTTGTATAGAACTGGAATATTACTTAATGGATTTTGTATACTTGATTTACGTGAAAATAATTTTGTAAATTGAACAAACTAGTATAAGAAAAGGAGATGATCATTCAAAGAGTTGAATGTGTATATTTGTCGAATACAAGTGTGAATTATTTGAAAGGTTCAAAGAATTGAAGTGAAACAAATTGGCAAAGTATTAAGATTCATTGATTAGATCAAGGAATAAATATTTGTGCAATAAGTTTTAGATCATCTCAAATGGTTTTCTCATTATGGACGCCTCCAGATACGCAATAATTGATTGATGTATCCGAAAGGAAAAATCGTACCTTGTTGGACATGGTGCGGTCCATAATGATTTTATCGACACCCAAAGATCCTCTGGGTTTATGTCCTAGAAATGGTCAGATATTCTACGAAAAGGTAACCTCAAAATCCAAATTTCAAGACTCCATAAAAGTTATGAATGGGGAGGATTCCTAATCTTAAGTATGTTAAGATAAGGGGTTGTCCAACTTATGTGAAAAGGTTTCAAGGATAAGCTTGGGACAAGATTTGACATGTACAGATTTGTGGGACATCCTAAAGTAAGTTTAGGGTATATGTTCTATAATTCTACTTAGCAAAAGGTGTTTGTTACGAAACACGCGCCTTTCTAAGATAAAGGTGTTTATCATTAAAAGGGCTAGTGGGAGGATAATAGATCTTGAAGAGTTCAAGAACCACAAAATACTATAAGTCAAATAAGAGGAACCTCAGAGATAGACCTATTATACCACAAAAATCGTAATCAGAATCGAATAGTAATCAAGATACAGGGAGGTATGGATTCATCATGGATGATGATGTTGAGGCGTGATCATAGAAGATGATGATCCAGAGTTACATACGATGAGGTAAGAGTTCTAGTGTGTACAAAAGGGTCAAGTGGGAGCGTCGTGAAAATTTCTAGTATTATATGTTGATATACTACTTGATGAGGAATAACATATCAATGCTACAATCAAGAAAAGATAAAGTTGTCTAAACATTCCTCCATGAATGATTTGGGAAGAATATCTTAATTGGGGATATAAATCTATATAGATAGATTTAAGAGGATGCTCGACTTAACCCAAGGAACGATATTCATTTGATGCTAAAGTCGTTTAGCATGGCAAACTCCAAGAGATGTCTCATGTCGATGAGCTATGGAGTGTATCTCTTAATAGTCCCCACAGACTCTCGAAAAGAGAGGTCGCATGAGTGACAATCATGCATGCAATGAAATGTATGAGACCCGATGTTGATCACCATATTATGGAGAAGTTCACTATGAGTCGTTGAAAACATCTTAAAGTGCTTAACCCAAGACTAAGGATGTGATCATATTCATGGTGGGTCTAAATTAAAACTAGAGGGCTTATGAGACTCAAGTTTTCAAATAGACCAAGATGACGAAAAATCCACTTTAAGGTAAAGCGTTATCTTGAACAAAGGTGCAGTTGAATTGAAAGGTTCCAAACAAAAAAAGAGTTCTTTGGTTTAGTGATAAAGACAAAGTATATAGCTATAAATGAAGTCGCAAGTTGATTGTTTGGATTAAAAGTTCATTACGTAACTAGGAATACTTCCTAAGTCTCATCTTGGATCTAAACATGTGTTGTGGCACTTTCATTTGATTATTAGAATCATTGAAAGATGGGAAATCACTATAGAGATAGTGAACTCTCATGAACAACATTACATATCCATTAACTAAAGCTTATCCAACAAAGCAGGATAATCGTCACTTAGAGAAGAAGAGTATGAGATACCACCACGATTGGCTTTATTAGTGCAAGTGGGAGATTGAAAGTAGTATGCACACAAGCCAATCATGTTTGATGATAAAGCATATACTTTGAAACAATCTTATTCATTTATTAATAAAAAAAAGTATTAATTTATTAAAGGCTTTTAATTATCTACATGATGTTTGTTTATAATATGTGATAAACCCATAGTTTTAAGCAATGCTTTTAGAATAATGATGATGATCATTCTAATGAGATCTAAATTCTTAGAAAGCTTAAAACTAAAATAGTTCCCAATCGTTGGATTACTAAATTGGGGATTAGTGAATCCTGATAGATTGGTACATATGTTGTTTTCTCATTGGATGAGGATGATTGATCTCATGATCATTTGTGTGGAGACACTAAAGCAAGTATGTAGGTGCTTATTAGAGAATAAGTTCAATGAACGTGGCTCGCTAAGGAATACCTAATGGAGTTTTACTTGCTCGTCGTAATAGGAATTCCTATAGTGATAGTAGTACAAGTGATCCTTGGACTTGAGATCATCATAGTATCTTGTGTATGATGAGTTATACTTTGACTTATTCCTTAAGAACTTTAGGGTATATCAAAGGGTATGCTTGGGTATAATAAGTTGTACATGGAGATAATGTATGATCAATAAAGAATCTACCACTTCTATTAAAAGAAGAGAAATGTCCTATGTGATTCGATAAATGACAACCCAAAGAGTCCTTGGCGAAGATGTAATAAAATTAGAAAGGAGTTTCTAATTTGCATTATTTGAGTTGTGCATTTAAGAGTCGAAATACATATAATTAAATAAAATAAGACTTGACAAAGAATTCCACGTCTTATATTTAATTGGGACATCAGTATGGTGGAAGGATTGAATTGTTTTGTAACTATTTACTCAAAGGTTCTTTTATAATTAATGTAGAAATCTATATTATCCGGAAAGTTGTTGATCGCTAGGAGGCTTATCCTATCAGAGAATAAATATTATTTATTTAAATAAATTAATTGTTTAATTTATTTATTTAAATAAGATTAGAATTGTTCTAATTGATTTATTCACAACCTTTAATATGGAGAACCTAAAGGGTCACAAAGATAAAAGGAAGAATAATTATTGAAGAAGTTAATGGCATAATCGTAATAATATATTATGTATATTTAATTTAATCTATGGTGATAGAATAAATTAAATAGCTTAATATTTATTATTTAATATTTTAGAAATATTAAATATAAATTAATAAGAGGAATCTTATTAATATTATTATAATTATTATTATTATTTTAATTTCTAAAAGAGTTTAGGAATTAATTTAATATAAGTACTCTCATTTATTCCTAATTGGTTTAGGATGGAAAATTAGTTAAAGGAGTTTAATTAATTATCCCTAATAAGATTAGTGAGCCCCTTTAATTAAAAGGGTTTAATTAAATAATACCTTATTTTAATAGGGTTACTTGATATCTTTATAAGAGGAGTCTTATATCAGATATCAAAACGACGTTATTATTCCAATGGTTGGAAAGTACGCTCCTTTTCTACAGAGATAGACAAACTAGGGTTTAGCCAACCACCCATCTTCTTGAATCCTTCTTTTTCCTTGGTGGATCACCTCTAGAGGCCAAACACTTGGGTGGCTAACGTTGATCAAAGGAAGGAACCAAACCCGGTGAATTCAAGTTGAACGCGAAAGGATTTGGAGGTGAACTTGTACCTGAGGAAGCTCGATCTTCAAGGGTATGATTTTATTCTTTATCTTTTCGTTTAATTAATAATTGTGCATAAAGGGTGATCCGGGTATATGGTTTGTAAAATTTTTAAAACTCTGATTTTTACACGTTTCCGCTTATTTTTGCAATTTGATTGCATTCATGAATATTACAAACCTAACACACAGTTGGTATCAAAGCTGTAGGTTATGAACCTTAGGTAGGAATACCTGAGACTAATAACCGTAGTGATTAGGATAAGTACTAACTCACATAGAGTTAGTTGGTCGGTAAGATTCAAAGACGAATCTCGGCAAGTTATAAGATACGGAGTTCCCTAACTCTGATAATAAAGTTGAACAGTAGTGAGAAATAGATAGAGTCTAAAAGACTAAAAGTGCAGTGATAGAAGATCGTAAAACAAAACGATCAAGATATAGAAATGAATCGTAATATATACGATGAGATCACCTCGTGATCGGATAAGGTTATAGTATAGAGAAAGATCAAGCGAATGATTGAACAGTTTACAGCAACATTGCTGGGTGGCAGTTGTACTATGAATTGGTACAGATTCAGGAAAGGATTATGAATACGAGTTGAATGAAATTCGTATTGAGAAGGGAGTTAGTTTTAGGCAGGGATTCAATTGAGGATTCATGTCAGCAACTGAGTTGTATGATTCCTTGTGTGGGTGGGGAATTGTACTTGGTGTAAAAACTACTTAGTTCTAATAATGATAATCATTGAAATGTTTGTGTCGCGCTATTTGATATATGCATGTTAAGAGGGTGATTCCTTTCTCATGTGTATAACAGATAGATAGGTCATAGGTAGAGAATATAAGGTTAAGTACGAGTTCTTAAAACTCATACTTATGTGACATACTTGATTCATAGTTATATGAAATGTTTATGAACCCCTCAGCGAATGGACGCCAAAGGTCTGGCTAGGACAAGTTTTTAAATTCATATGATTGTGGCAATTTATGGATTCATAAGTGTGCTTTTACGAACTGGGTATAGTTGTGTGTAAGTGAAGTATTAAAGATTATAGGAACAGATAGATTGTTAATTAAATGATTATTAGTGGAGACATAAGTTTTCCAAAACTCCTGGCTATGCTAGACTTCGAAATTTTGACATCAAGCTAAATACGCACTATGTGATTTTGAAAAAAATAATAATAATGTAGACTCGTAATCATTTTTGAAACGGTTTAAAGTATAGTCTATGCTATTTATTTCAGCTAGACGCAAATGATTTGAAATATCAAAATATATTTTATTTATCACTTATGTACCATGTAACCTGGTGCAGAGATGATAAAAAGTTGATGGAGTTGTAAATACATGAATACTTAGTGTGAATTTGATCTAAAATCGTTATTCCACTATTTTATGATGTGTTATGACAAAGACATACATTGACGGCATCCTCAAACGGACTGTTAATACAGTACGACATCATGACGTCATTCTCGAAAATATTTTCAAAAATTTTAATTTGCCAACGGGGTTTGGCTACACCTAAATAATTCGATTGAATTGAATTATTGATATGAGTCTATGCTATCCGATTCAGCTAGACTAATGTTATGAATCTCTAAGTGTTCATTGAAAGAAATTTTCCCGAACCAAATTGTTTTGGTGTGGAATCCAATAAGACTGAGGTAGAATTTTGTGCCTATGGCAGTGAAGAGAAACAGATAAAATCACTACATGGCCAGTACAGGACATATCGGGCTAATCACCCTTTGTGTCTGTAAGTAATGACGGTTTGCAGATGAATTTCCATAAAACCTTTGCGAAAATGACAGATAAATAGTCTATATGACTCCTCAACAAAATTTGAAAATTTTTACTCTTGTGAGAGGTGTAATGTGTAGCATGTGATGATATGTGTGTATGGTGTATGGTGTATGGTGTATGGTGTATGGTGTATGGTGTATGGTGTATGGTGTAAGGTGTAAGGTAAATTTTGGGGACGAAATTTTTAGAAGGGGGTGAATGTGACAACACGAGAATTTTAAATATTTTTTAAAAAAAAATTAATTAAATTAAGGTTCAAAATTAAAACCTAGACAGAAAATAAGTGTATGCGTTTGATATTTTTAAGATAGAATTTTGAGGATTTCAAAATTCTGTGAAGGATTTAGGTGAATTATTCAGGATTAAGGAAATACGTGATTATGTTCTGTGTAAATGTTATTATACTTATACAGTATGTGGTTAAGGGTCAAGGGTTGACCAGGTAAACGATATCTGTAACAAACCCTATTTATATATTAAGAACGTCAAAGTTCGGTTAGAAAAACCTAACAATTAACAAGAAACCCTAGAAAATCGATTTTGGAAAGCCTAATTTCAGTTCTGGGTATTTGAAACCCTAATTCGAATATTAAAAACCCTAATCTGGGAGCTGAAATGATTATTATATTGCTTAAGTGTTATTAATTAAATTATTAATTAGGGTAAAGCTTAATTATTTAGTAAACCCTAATTTCAAATTTTTTAACCCTAACTTCGAGATTTGAAACCCTAATTTATAATTAGGGAAAACGAAAATGTTAATTTAATTCTAATTAGGATATAGTAATTCTGATTTTCAAGTTAAGTAATTAGAAAACCCTAATCTAATTACGAAATCTAATTTCTATTTTAGAAAACTAATTTTTCTATTAGAAACCCTAATTAGTGGTTTATAAACCATAATCCGTGATTTTAACCCTAATTGCTTAATTAGCGATTGTCATTAGGAAATGCTAATCCTAATTAGCAAGATTTAAGTAATGATTAAGAAATTTTAATATAATTAGAAAATTCTAATTATAATTTAGAAATATTAATTTTCTATTTTTAAAACCTAAATTGGAAATTTTAGAAAATTAAATTTGCAAACCCTAAGGGTTTCAAACCCTAAACCCTAAATATTCCAAACACTAAACCCTAAGGGTTTGGCCATTTACTAAAATGCCATTAATTTTGTATGCAAAAAGACTAAAATTCCCTTAGTGCATTATTGTGACTTAACTTGTAAATCTAGCCAAATGTGAGTTGGTAAGCAAACCTAACCACTCCATGTGACTCAAATCAGCAGCAAGAGCTCAGCCATTTCATTGCATTCGAAACAAATAAATAGATTAAGAGAGAGAAATTACCTACTTTATTTCTCATTCTCTCCAAGAGCTCCTCTCTCTTCATCTTCGAAATCTAGAGTGAGATAAAGAGAAAAAAAATAAAGCTATGTTAGCCTCTTATCAAGCCAAGAACAGCAACCAAAAGTCAGAATCAAAGATCATAGCCTAAAAGGTATAAAACCCTAAAATTTCAAAATTTGTGATCTTAAGTTAATGTTGTTGTTTGTTGTTTAGATATGTGCTAGAGGGTGTCACTTGATGATCTGGGTGGTCAAAACTCAGATCCATATCAATTTGATGCTCGAAAGTTAAGATTTAAAAAATCTGGAAATGTTGAAAATAATGACCTGACAGCCATATGTAAAAGCCTGTAGATCTTTCTGTGTTTGGTTTTAGTTGTGTTAGATGTTATATATTTGTTCTTTGCTATGAGTAGAGTAGGCTGAAAGTGGAATCACATCCATAGCAAGTCTAGATCTCAAGATATGACCGATCAAAGCACGTTGACCGATCACGGATATGCTTTCTGGGCATCCCAGAAAATTCCCAGAATGACTGACATGCTTTTGATGGCCTCTGATCTTGCTACTGGTAATGATTTAGGACATGTTGTTGGTTTAATCGTGTAGCCTGACATTAAGATTTCATGCAGAAGGCTTTAGTTCACGTCGATTTTTAACATAATCGTAGTTAATGATGGTCAAACGACCGTTGACCAAATGACCTGATAAAGATTCCGGGAAAACCCAGATCTTCAATGACCGCGTCCTGACCCCTAGTTTGACCAACCTTGGTCTTGCACATGTGTAAGACCCCGAATTTTATGAAATAAAAGTATTCAATTTTTTTATAGTTACTATTCACGAGTTACTATTCATGAGTTACTATTCACGAGTTACTATTCATGAGTACTATTCTTGAAGCATGATAATTTTTTTTTATAAGAAGGCATTACTCAATAATTGTTACAGTAGTTACTGTTCAATATTTTATTTTATTGATTCAATAATTGCTGCGTTGATATTTTATATTACTATTGTTTCAATAATTGTCACTACACAATATTTTCCATTATCGGAGCAATAATTCATATTATTTGAATAATATTATTAGATAACATTATTGGCAATGTCTAGAAAGTTCTGTCTTAAGGAGAGGTTTGGTCACGTAATTACTTGGCGCATGAAGGAGAAATCCTTATTGAAAGCCCCTTTTTCTTGGGAACCGCCTAGTTATCGAGATTGTGATTCTAATAATATTATTTGTGAATGATTAATTATTGATTTATATGATAAGAAAAATATTCGTTTTATGTGGTTATAGATGGAGAAAATTTTTAATGTGACAATTGTTGAAAATTGATATTTTATCTTTTCTGATAAAATATATTATTATATTACAGTAGTATAATAATGGTGATATTTTTACAATGAATGTGTGATATATGAATAAATGAGGAGCAAGAGTAGTTTTGTTGCATTAAATGCTAAACACATGTTTTGTGTGTTACAAAAAATGTTTAACACATGTTAAACATGATGGTGTACACAAATTTTGACTGAAATTTGATTATAGTATGTAAAATCGTCCGTTTGTGGATTTCGGTCAATTTCTGTTTGGAATTTGGAAACACTTTCTTCTGCAAAGTTGTAGATAATGGAATTTCCTATTGGAAAGTTATAAGGTTCGAATTTTTTTGACAAAAGGGCTATTTATTATGAATTATTAAAGTTCCGAAGTTCTAGAATAATTGATTTTTGGAAATTTTAATTGTTTTATTTAAGAAAAACGTCTTTTACACTTTGGTGGGCCCCAATTGCATGTGTTAATTTTCTGAATTCAGATTCAAAGGTGTGCTAAGGAAATTTTATTATAAATAATATTATTTTAATAAATTTTCTGCTTTGGTGTTCTAAGCAATTTCCTATAAATAGGTGCTTCGGTTAGAATTGAAAATCACACCAGAAACTGAAGTTTTCTCTCTATTTCTCTCTCTATATTATCGAGTGTATTCTTATGAGTATTTTGATATCTTGAGTGTTGCTATACGGTGGAAGTTCGTTCAGCGTTATTCCAGTCAGAAGTACTGTTCTTTTGAGGTAAGGGATAGTAAGGGATATTGTCGTTAGTATGTAAGGGTTATTATGTTTTTCAGTTTCTTGAAATGATATTTTGATTTGTTTTGTAGATTTTGTCCAAAAATGGCGATTTTTGGATGTATAGATTAGGAGTTATGGATTTTATGAGAAAAGACTATTTTAAAAGTAACCGCTTATAACTCCTTGTGATTAACTCCAAAATTGATGAAATTTTTATTGGGATTACATCTATATAATATCAGTATACTCTATAAATTTCGGAATTTTTGGATACAAGTACAATTTATGATAAATGTCTGAATATTCGGTGGTTTTGCCCATGTAAAAAATAGTAAATTAATTTTAAAAATTCCAAGAAAAATATATGTTGAATATGGGACTATATTATGCTAAATCCCAGAAAAGAAATATTTTTGGAACTGATTTGGTATTTTTCATGAAAATGTTCTAGTTATGAGTAAATGAATTAAATATGTTATGTGAAGTAAAAAAATTGGAAAATATGATTTTATGTTTTGAGAATCATATATGATGTATATGTAGATTTTTGATAAGGGTTTTTGTTATTGGTGATGAAATTTTATGAGTTTGGGATTTTAGGATGGTTTAATGCATTTATTAGTAAAGTGTAAACAATTAAAATAAATTGTTTATAAGTTTAAGAAATGATTAAAATATTGTGGTAGTATTAATAATATTAGATTATGAGATTATTAAGTGATTTATAACATTTTGATTAAGGTGTTATGAGATCATTGATTTATGAATCTTACTCTTGAGATTAAATCTATATATTGATTATATTGTTTTTATTATCATATATAACATTCTTATAACCTTAATGATGATATTTCTCTTTGACTTGAGTGTAAAGATGGGTAGATTATTGGTATGATCGTGACTATAGGTTCTCTTTGGCCAGTAGTGCAAAGTTGAATTGTTGACTGGTATGATCATGACCATTAAATTTATAATTGAATATATTTAGCTTAAGTGCAAAGGTGAATTGATCAACATATAAGGTTATAATTATGGTTTATATAAATTCTGAAATGATTATGTATTTCTTTGAGATATGAATATCTTTGGCATGTAGTGCAAAGATCAATTATTGATGAATATCTTTGGTTCGTAGTGTAAAGATGACCCGTTGTTGAATATCTTTGGCATGTAGTGCAAAGATGAACTATTGATGAATATCTTTGGCCCATGGTGCAAAGATGAATTTATTAGTATGATTATGAACAAGAACTGTGATTTGGTATAACCATGATCTTTGATGTTTCAGGTAAAGACAGGTGATGAAAATTATCTTCGTCTTGGATGCGAAGAAGAATTTAGAATCACAACTATGATTATGAATTATTCATATGATTGTGGAAAGGAATTGTTGATTGATGTTACAGGGATAAATCATTGTTGGTGGACTTTGAACGTGGAGAAGATAATAGATTTATAGTCTATTTGAATCTTCTAATGGATTGCTTGTTCTGCTGCAACTATGGTTGAAAAGTTTTATTATCTACCATATGTTCTAAATCTCTGATTTATTAATGATGAAGTCTATTGATAATGTAATTATCATTAGTCATAATATTCTTTACTGAGCTAGTTGTGCTCACCCTTTTGCTTCACAATTCCTTTCAGGTAATAAGAGTGTAGCTGGGTCGAGCGAGAATAACAGGGGAATAGTGTGATGGTTCGGGTCTGTCAAAGTTTCTCAACACATTATAAAACGGCATGACATACAATATATAATTGTATTGAGGACCTAAGATGTGTGTGTCATATATTATATGTCACTTAATAATTGATTTTGGTGAACAACAATAGGGTAAGGTGAACCCAACTTTGGAAGGGTGTTTTATCACTATCATACAAGATGTCTAATGACATAAAACCTCGTGTTATCATAAGACAGGGTGTGCAAATCCACTTGCTGAGTATATCTACGAGCAGTACCTATATGATCTTGGAGTTTATTTGAAACATAATGTTCAATTGCAGACGGTGGAGATAGTTATATGTCGAGAGAAGACTCACCATTGGAAAAAAGATGATAGTAATCTTCTCGTTTTTCTTTGGGGTCTATTAATCAACAAAGGATAATTACATGGGCATATGATATCTATCATAACCTGCATTTACGGCCTCCGTATACGAAAGATTTCCTTGAGCACTTCCCAATGATTTTAATTTCTAAAACAGTTCTAGATTGTACCTTTATGTAAGGTATCACTGTGAGGTGCTCTCCATAGTTGGGACATGAGTCATAGTTGATATTAAAACTCACAGTATATGTGTTGTTTTATTTTGCACGACAATTGTAGTAATAAAGTTGTAGTTATTTTCTGTACCATGTATTTGGCGACTCAGAATAGGTTGGATAGATTGGACCTATTTTGGGGGCGTCATAGTTGGTATCAGAGCTATAAATAAAGAGCCCCGAGCCTCTCGCTGGTGACTTCCTGTTGATGGAGAATGCACCGAAGCCAGACTCTCCGTAGGGGACGCCGTTCTGCGGTGGCAAACTGATAGGTATCAATGTGAGGTGTTGACACAAGTTGGTGTCCAGAGTCACAGTTGGTATCAGAGCTTAGGGATATGATCTCTAGCGGAGATCGGGGAATAGAACTAGGAGGGGAGAGATGAGTAAATCCTTCGTTAGTGTGTCCTACCTAAGCTTATTTGTTGGTCAGTCATAATATCGGGATATTATGTGATATGTTAATTTGTTAAATTAACCCTTGTTTTGAAGCTGTAATCTAGAATGATATCTGAAATATAAGAGATGAGCGTGGAGAAATCATGATGACATGGAAGATGGAATCTGAAATGAAAGCAAGGTATTCTCAACTCTTTGAAATACCAGGTACGTAAATTTTGGGGACGAAATTTCATAAGTAGGGGAGATTGTAAGACCTCGAATTTTATGAAATAAAAGTATTCAATTTTTTTATAGTTACTATTTATGAGTTACTATTCACGAGTTACTATTCACGAAGCATGATAATTTTTTTTCGCAAGAAGGCATTACTCAATAATTGTTATAGTAGTTACTGTTCAGTATTTTATTTTATTGATTCAATAATTTTTGCGTTGATATTTTATATTACTATTGTTTTAATAATTTTCACTACACAATATTTTCCATTATCGGATCAATAATTCATATTATCTGAATAATATTATTAGATAATATTATTGGCAATGTCTAGAAAGTTCTATCTAAGGAGAGGTTTGGTCACGTAATTGCGCGCCAGTAAGGAGAAATCCTTATTGGAAAGCCCCCACTTTCCTGGGAACTGCCTGGTTGTTAGTATTGTGATTCTGTAATATTATTTGTGAATAATTAATTATTGATATATATGATAAGAAAAATATTCGTTTTATGTGGTTATAGATGGAGAATATTTTTAATGTGATAATTGTTGAAAATTAATATTTTATCTTTTCTGATAAAATATATTATTATATTACAGTAGTATAATAATGGTGATATTTTTACAATGAATGTGTGATATATGAATAAATGAGGAGCAAGAGTAGTTTTGTTGCATTAAATGCTAAACAAATGTTTTGTGTGTTACAAAAAATGTTTAACACATGTTAAACATGATGGTGTACACAAATTTTGACTAAAATTTGATTATAGCCTGTAAAATCGTCCGTTTGTGGATTTCGGTCAATTTTTGTTTGGAATTTGGAAATACTTTCTTCTGCAAAGTTGTAGATAATAGAATTTCCTATGGAAAAGATATAAGGTTCGATTTTTTCTGACAAAAGGGCTATTTATTATAAATTATTAAAGTTCTGAAGTTCCAGAATAATTGATTTTTGGAAATTTTAATTGTTTTATTTAAGAAAAACGTTTTTTACACTTTGGTGGGCCCCACTTGCATGTGTTAATTTGCTGAATTCAGATTCAAAGGTGTGCTAAGGAAATTTTATTATAAATAATATTATTTTACTAAATTTTCTGCTTTGGTGTTCTAAGAAATTTCCTATAAATATGTGCTTAGGTTAGAATTGTAAATCACACCAGAAACTGAAGTTTTCCCTCTATTTCCCTCTCTATATTTATCGAGTGTATTCTTGTGAGTATTTTGATATCTTGAGTGTTGCTATACGGTGCAAGTTCGTTCAAAGATTATTCCAAATGTCAATCTTTGCTCTTTTGAGGTAATGGATAGTAAGGGATATTGTCGTTAGTATGTAAGGGTTATTGTGTTTTTCAGTTTCAAAATTTTTGTGAACCTTCAAAAATTCTAGAAAAATTTGAAATGATGTTTTGATGAGTTTTGTAGATTTTGTCCAAAAATGGCGATTTTTGGATGTATAGATTAGGAGTTATGGATTTTATGAGAAAAGACTATTTTAAAAGTAATCGCTTATAACTCCTTGTGATTAACCCCAAAATTATTGATATTTTTATTGGGAGTACATCTATATAATATCAGTATACTCTATAAATTTCAGAATTTTTGGATAAAAGTATAATTTATGATAAATGTCTGAATATTCGGTGGTTTTGGCTATGTGAAAAATAGTAAATGAATTTTAAAAATTCGGAGAAAAATATATGTTGAATATGGGACTATATTATGCTAAATCCCTGAAAAGAAATATTTTTGGAACTGATTTTGTATTTTTCATGAAAATGTTCTAGTTATGAGTAAATGAATTAAATATGTTATGTGAAGTAAGAAAATTGGAAAATTTGATTTTAAGGCTTGAGAATCATATATGAGGTATATGCAGATTTTTGATGAGGGTTTTGGTTATTGGTGATGAAATTTTATGAGTTTGGCATTTTAGGATGATTAAATGCATTTATTAGTAAAGTGTAAACAATAAAAATAAATTGTTTATAAGTTTAAGAAATGATTAAAATATTGTGGTAGTATTAATAATATTAGATTATGAGATTATTAAGTGATTTATAACATTTTGATTAAGGTGTTATGAGATCATTGATTTATGAATCTTACTATTGAGATTAAATCTATATATTGATTATATTATTTTTATTATCATATATAACATTCTTATAACCTTAATGATGATATTTCTCTTTGACTTGAGTGTAAAGATTGGTAGATTAATGGTATGATCGTGACTATAGGTTCTCTTTGGCCAGTAGTGCAAAGTTGAATTGTTGACTGGTATAATCATGACCATTGAATTTATAATTGAATATCTTTAGCTTAAGTGCAAAGGTGAATTGATCAACATATATGGTTATAATTATGGTTTATATAAATTATGAAATGATTATGTATTTCTTTGAGATATGAATATCTTTGGCATGTAGTGCAAAGATCAATTATTGATGAATATCTTTGGTCCGCAGTGTAAAGATGACCCGTTGTTGAATATCTTTGGCATGTAGTGCAAAGATGACTTGTTGTTGAATATCTTTGGCATGTAGTGCAAAGATGAACCGTTGATGAATTTCTTTGGCCTGTGGTGCAAAGATGAATTTATTAGTATGATTATGAAAAAGAACTGTGATTTGGTATAACCATGATCTTTGATGTTTCAGGTAAAGACAGGTGATGAAAATTATCTTCGTCTTAGATGCGAAGAGGAATTTAGAATCACAATTATGATTATGAATTATTCATATGATTGTGGAAAGGAACTGTTGATTGATGTTACAGGGATAAAACATTGTTGGTGGACTTTTAACGTGGAGAAGATAATAGACTTTTTAGTCTATTTGACTCTTCTAATGGATTGCTCGTTCCGCTGCAACTATGGTTGAAAAGTTTTATTATCTACCATATGTTCTAAATCTCTGATTTATTACTGATGAAGTTTATTGATAATGTAATTATCTTTAGTCATAATATTCTTTACTGAGCTAGTTGTGCTCACCCTTTTGCTTCACAATTCCTTTCAGGTAATAAGAGTGTAGCTGGGTCGAGCGAGAATAACATGGGAATAGTGTGATGGTTCGGGTCTGTCAAAGTTTCTCAACACATTATAAAACAGCATGACATATAATATATAATTGCATTGAGGACCTAAGATGTGTGTGTCGTATATTATACGTCACTTAATAATTGATTTTGGTGAACAACAATAGGGTGAGGCGAACCCAACTTTGGAAGGGTGTTTTATCACTATCATACAAGATGTCTAATGACATACAACCTCGCGTTATCATAAGACAGGGTTGTGCAAATCCACTCGCTGAGTATATCTACGAGCACTACTTATATAATCTTGGAGTTTATTTGAAACATAATGTTCAATTGAAGACGGTGGAGATAGTTATATGTCGAGAGAAGACTCACCATTGGATAGAAGATGATAGTAATCTTCTCGTTTTTCTTTGGGGTCTATTGGGTCAACTAAGGATAATTATATGGGCATATGATATCTATCATAACCTAGACGCATGACCTCCCATGTACAAAGGTTTCCTTGAGCACTTCCTAAAGATTTTAATTTCTAAAACAGTTCTAGATTGTACCTTTATGTAAGGTATCTCTGTAAGGTGTTGTCCATAGTTGGGACATGAGTCATAGTTGATATTAAAACTCACAGTACATGTGTTGTTGTATTTTGCACGACAATTGTAGTAATAAAGTTGTAGTTATTTTCTGTACCATGTATTTGGCGACTCAGAATAGGTTGGATGTATTTGACCTATTTTGGGGGAGTCACAACATGTGTTGTTTGTAGACTGATATAAGGTTGTATATTTATACTATGATATCCAGACTACATGTTGGAACCTTAATATCACACAAACCGAGCCGGGAACGTGGAGATTCAAGGGACCAAAGTAGCATCCTTGAGCTGTTCATCATTTCTCGAAAACCCAGAAATGAAGAACATCTCTGACATGATATTAGGAGGCTTAGATCTTGCTGTTATGTGATTTCATGACCAGGAACTCAGTTTGAGGTTGTAATATTACTTTAGTACTACAATTTTGACACTTTAGTAGCCCAGAAAACGTAAGGATAAAAGATCTACGGTAAATTCAAAACCACCAATTCACGCTAACCTGAACATACTTAATTACGGGTTTCCTCAAGAAACGGCCCAAGAACACCTATAGCGATTTGTTACACCATTTATAGGCCCTACTAGCGATTTGGTTGTATTATTATTTAATTTCTAATTTCTGGAAATTAATTAATAAATCAAAATAAATAGATTTTAATTATTAAAAATACATAATAAATAATGAAAAATTATTTTAAAGTCTGAAAAATAGTTTTTAATTATTTTGAGTATATTTAATAAATATTTAATATTTTGGAATATAAATGGTATTTAATTTATTTAATTATAATATTAAATAAATGATTTTAATACATGAAAAATCATGAAAAATAATATTATGGTAAAATAAAATATTTTAAGATATTTTTAGTGACTTTTAATATTTTGTGATGGATTTCATTAATTAATCAATATTAATGGTAATTAGTTTATTTAATAAATATATTAAATAAATTATGAAAAAAATAGAACAAATGATTTAAAAATCATATGAAAATGATTTAAGTGTTATAAAATATTTTAAGTTATAAAATATAACTTTTAATATTTTGTCATAAAAATCTTAATATTTTAATATTAATAGCAATTATCGGATAATGAATTTAATTGTTTAAAAAATTATATAAAGGTGATTTTAAAGTATTAAAAATACTTGTGATATTATAAATATATTATAATATTATAACACGTAATTCATTAATATTTGATCATAAATAAATATTAATGATAAAGGGATTATGTGGTATTTAATTCATTTAAATACAATTCTAATGATTGAAAAATCAAGATAAATAGTAATAATTATATAAAAATTATTACGAGCATATGAAAAATATTTTGACTATTAATAAAATTATATGAGGTAATTATTAAGTGTTTAGGCAGAGTTTAATTGAACTTAGACTCGATAAAAGTCCGACTTGACCATCAGGACGTCAGATTTGTGTCGGGTTCAACTCAGACTGCAATAGTTTGACTTGATACCGAGTCTTATGTGTATTATAGACTGATAGGGTTATGTGTTATGTGTTATGTGTTTAGGTTATTCTATGTATATATATATAATAATATTTTATTGTGATGATATTATTCTAATATTGGAGATCTATATTGCTAACATTAGGTCTTCGGATAAAGCGATATAAATTATGCGTGTGTAATCAACCAGTTCGAAAAAGTTTGTTTTACTTAACTCTACTAAGAGTGTTTCATTCTGATAAGCTTATGGTTAATCATTGTTGGTTGCCAAGAATTGTACTCTGTACATATTGCATGTATAAGTCAGGTATGAAAGGCTGATCACCTTAATTACTAGTTGGTTTCAGATAATTTGTTCATGTATAATACTTGTTCAGTCATAAATTTGTTCATGCTAGTTCACAATTATATTGTTGAATTATAGTCAGCTTATTATTCAGAATCTTTCAATCATGATATATCGTTATATTATTGAATTTAAACTTGTTGGGCAATCCTTATGCTCACCCTTGCTATATCATGATAAAACATTGCAGATTAAGGCGAATGCGTCGGATACAAGGAAAGGTTAAAGACAGTTCCAGCTTAAAGTTAATGTGCACGATTAGTTTTGTAAAAGTGTAGTTTGATAATAATGTTATGTGTTAGAAAAGTTATATATGTGTATTAAGTTAAGGTTACTCGACCTTGGGGAAAAGTTTGTAATGTCTAATGTATAAACAATTTATGTTTATATCTTCTGCAAATATAGTAATAGTGTTAGAATGATCGAACCGGATTCGCGGTGATTCGGGACCTCGGATTCGGGGCCGTCACACTAGTATAGGCATGCCGCCTTACGAAGCATTGTATGGAAGGAAGTGCAGAACACCACTTTGTTGGGATGAAGTAGGTGAACGTCGAATGTTAGGACCTGAGATGGTGCAACAAACGGCAGACATGGTTAAGCTGATAAGAGCTCGGTTAGTAGCGGCTCAAGATAGACAAAGGAAGTATGCAGATCCTCATCGAGAAAAGAGGGAGTTTGAAGTAGGTTCATATGTCTTTCTAAAAGTGTCGCCTTGGAAAGGGAAGATACGTTTTGGGAAGAAAGGGAAGTTAAGTCCAAGGTTTGTAGGACCTTTTGAGATTTTAAGAAGGGTAGGAGAGGTAGCTTATGAAGTAGTTTTACCTCCTGAGATGGAAAGAATACACAATGTGTTTCACGTGTCAGTTTTTACGTCCTTATAAATCGGACTACAAACACGTAATAGATTATGAATCTATTCATGTAGAAAAAGACTTAACGTATGAAGAACTTTCTATTCAAATTGTTGATCGGAAGGAACAAGTCTTGAGAAATAAAGTAATACCTTCAGTAAAGGTAATTTGGAGTAACCACGATGCTGAAGAAGCAACGTGGGAGCTTGAAAGTAAAATGAAGGACAAATTTCCTCATTTATTTATGTAAGTATATCGAGATTCTGGGGACATAATCCTTACAAGGAGGGAAGAATGTAACGCCCGTGAATTTTGAATTTTTAATGAATTAAAATTTTATTTGATTATGTGGATTAAATGAATTTAATTGATTAATTATGTGAGTAGGATGTTTGAAGGTCGTTCTATGACCTAGAAAGTGTAAATGTGGTTAGTATTCTGGCTATGTGCTAGGATTAATTGTTTTGAATTATCAAGACGAAAAAGAATGTTTTCCGAGAAGTTTTCCGTAAAAACATTATTCATCTGATTTCGTTCGGAGCTTAGGTTTGAAATTTCGAGAAATGCGTAATGATAGAATATGAAGATATAATGGAATATCCAATAATATTTCCGTTATGGCAAATGAAGTTTTCGCTTGCAGACATAAAACCTAAGGGTTTGTGAAACAGGTTTTCGAAAGGGAAAATGTAATGCGTATACTCATTTCGGTGATTATACATATGATATACGAGTATTATACTTGTATGAATATGATTATGGTATGAAGAATAATACGACGTATAATACGAATATCGTATAAGTATTAGATGAAGAGAATACAGGAGTAATACGTATAGAATACGAGAAGTTCTAATGGATTAGGAGTTAAGGACTTTGGCATAATCTAATTGGACTTGGACTAATAGCAAGCCCAATGAATTGAGTGAACAAGCTCAAGTCAAGGCCTAATATTAAATAAAGACAAGCCCAATCCAAGAAGTTAAACCGCGGGTCGAACCGGCGGGTCACGGGATGGGTAAAACCTATGGGGCAACCCTTGGGATAACTCAAGAGGGAGTGGGCTAGCCACTTGATGGCCAAGTAAAGTGCCAAACTTGATCACCAAGTACTTTACTTGGTGATAAAGTAGGGAATAATAAGGAAGGGGGGGGGGGAATGGACCATTTTGCCCTTATGTTGGTTTTCTATAAATACAAGACTTATGTTGGTTATTTTGTTGATTTACAAAGCTTGACCAATATATATTGAGAGAGAAAAAAAGCTAGAAACACTTAATCAATTCACTACCAAGCAAACCTTTAGATGTTTATCAAGAACGTGAAGTACATCAAAGGTAAATTCTCATAAACCGTAATCTTCATCTTTTTCGATTTCTTTCTCGTAGAAAAATCGTAGATTGGTGGAGCATGTTTATTGAGGAGAGATAAGGAGGTCTGTTAATGATCAAATCATTGATAGGTCATGACCAAATAGATATCGTAAGAGTTTACGTGAGTTCAAGACCATAGAAAGTCTTGAACGGGAACTTAGTTATGAATGAACAATTTGAAAACCATTATAGCTAAGGAATGTGTGTAACGTCCACGAATTTAAAACTCCTTATTAATTAAATATGTGATTTAATTTTAACGAGTTAGTTTTGTGAGTTTATTTAAACCTTATGTGGTTATGAGAATTTATGAAATGATTAAAGGGAGTCAGTAATAGTTATTTAAATTAGTGGACTAACCCTAAGAGTTTGATATCAAGGATTCTTATTAATTAAATATTCAATTTATTTGAATATAGTAACAAGATTTGAACATATTGATTTATGTCAAGTATGGGTATATCACCATTGAAGAAGTTAAATTATTCCATATGAAACTTATGTGGTGATAGGAATTGGAACTGGCTTGAAGCTAACCTATTTTGGCACTGCCAGGGACCGGCGCAGCTGCGCCGTCCCAGCAGTACAAAATGGCGCAGCTGCGCTAGTGTCCAAACTTAGAAAGATAAGTTATGCTATAGAAAATGAATTGGAGTGTAATGTGTGACATGAATGGAATCATATAATAAGATTATATTCTAATGATATGAAGTATTAAGTAGTGCAATAAAATCATAAGTAATTGTTAAACAAAGATAATTAAATATATGTGTATTCCAGAAATTGGAAAAGAAGTTATGTGTGCGCACTGAATATATAATATTAAATAATGTTATAATATGGCTAGGAGAGTAGTAGAGGTAATTATGGGATTACCCGGACAATAATACTTAACTGCGTTATTTTATTGTGTGTATTTAATGTACATGTGTTATATAATGTGAGTACATAAATAATCCCCAAAATTCCTTTGTGTAGTAGCATTAACACATTTATATTACATTATGGGAGTTATAGTGTCCAAACCAAGCCTTAATCAAGCTTTTTGTTGAGATTGGATTTTTGTCCCAAAATGAGTGTCACTATAGTACATGAATATTAACCTACATTTGATTTACGTAACTTCCATTTGGGCTAACCTTAGGCAATGATTTCAAGGCCAATGGACTGATGGTGGGTTGTTCAACCACCCTTGATTAACTAATGAGTTCTTCCTTTGCACCATGAGCTCCAACATTGTGTAATGCAAGTGTCCAGTTCATAGTTCCTTTATAAATACAAGCCCCATTTTTCAGTTTTGTTGTTTGATAAAGTCTGAGATTGAGAGTCCTAAGTTGCTGAGAAATTTTGGGAGCATACTTAGCGTATAAGGAAGCCACTTCAAGCCAAGAGGTATAAAATCTTAACTTGTGTTCTTGAAATGAGTTTTGTCAATTTCTTGAAATTACTTGAAATTCTTGTTAGTCAAAGTGAATTAGCATGCTATAATGTGTTTAGGAAGTAGGCTTACATGTTTGAACTCTCAAATGATGGATTAGAACATATTTGAAGCAAGTGAAACCAAGTTGGTTAAGGCTCTGCAAACATAGTCTTCTTCTTCGCCTCTCGATGCAGAACGCACGCAATGCTACTTCCTATTTGTACTTCTGATGCAGGTAGCAATTACTGCCAGAACCCAAATTAAGTTTTTGACTCAGGCATGGTGCATCTGCGCTCTAATTGTACTAGGGTGTAGCCTTGTTGCGCTTAGTCCCGCACAGATTCGATATTTTTACATTCGGTTTTTGTTGTCTAATTTGGTTAGTATATGGTTAGGGTAAGCATGCAAACTATTGTAGCACAAACACCTAAGCATGTGCATGTAGTATGAACAAGTATAACCATGTTAGTACCTATAATGGACACAACACTTGTGGTCTTGATATGAGATTTGTGATTTCAAAAGTGAACTTTGTCACGAACCTATCATGTGAGCATTCTGACTTTATGAACATGATAATATGATTTATATTGACATGAAATACAAGACTAAAGTGATGGAACACACTAGCATACATGATTGAAATATTAGACTATTTCAAAGATAAGTAACTTAAGGCTTTTCAAAGAGAACTTGACCAAGACTTTTATCTAGTAAGTTCTCACCATTTTAACATGCATATGTAACTTTAATATATGTTGTAAATGCATGAGAGTTATATGTTAAGATGCCTTGTATGTACTAAGTTGACTTAGTGTTAAACTTAAAGAAAATTAGAATATCAACAAGAAATGAGTAAAGTATACATGTGTTGTCTATATACGAGCATGACTACTAAGTATCGTATTGCCAAGATTGTAAAGCATGAGAATTTCATGACCTTTTACATTTTAAATGACATATAACTTGTAAGTTAAACTTGTGGTATTAAACTCAAGTATGATAATGTGTTATATGTGAAACTCTAGCTTGTATGTATGTTAAAAGATATGTGTGATTGGTGTGCTAGAGTTGGACTAAAGTCAAGAGAGCAATAACTCAAACCTGGTTTGGCCAAGGGATAGCCAGAATTTGCCCCTAAGCCTAAACCGGGGGAGCATTTCTGTAATCTATATAGTCTGCCAAGATTCTATTTTGGTCTGAAGTTTATGGCATGCCTATATGATTTCTTTACTTTTTAATATGTGACCGATATGCCATGATTAGAAGCACGCTATGTGAAGACTTACTGATTGTAGGTGTAGACTCGTATTGGTTTACACATATTAATTAAAAGACTGACTTGTTAATGTTAGGTCATTTCAACGCAAGTTAATTAAAGCTAGAATTATATTGTAGCTGAGCGAACTTACAAGTATCCTAAACCCTTGCATTACTTTAATTGACGCATATCATAAGAAAGTATCTAAACCTTACGCACTACCTTTATTTAGTGCAAATAGGTATATGTTTATGCAAGTTCTTTGAACCCTACTTTTGTTAAGCAAGTTTACCTAAACTTACCCCAATTATTATTGAGCGGGTTATCGTTGAATTGAAAGTTATTTATTTAAGCTTGAATCTTATTTCCAAGCAGGCTATTAAGTGGTTTAATTACCTTATAATTATTCCACATCGACATTTTTGATATTCGCAATTAATGCACTTGAGTTCGTACAAATTTTGCACTTGTACATCATTTAAAGTTCAATAATTCTTGAACAGTGGCAAATAGAGTAAGAACCTTTGTCCGGCCAGACAAGCCTATGAAATTGTATAAAAGCTATCCAAACCAATTGATGGTAAGGATTCTTAGACTGAAAGAACACCCTCTTATGGTAGGGGAGTACCCCAGATATCTAATATAAGATACAAAGAATAGATTTAAATGTTATGCATATACATGGTGTACGCGAGGCTGATCCCCTCAAGTACTTATTCTGTAGCTAGTAACCAAAGGGTCAAATAATTATTGATTCCATTGGAGTGTTATAGTTCAAAGTCTACTTGACTAGCAGTCATTCTAAAAACAAATCTTTGTCTTTGCTTCTAATATTCATATTATTGAATTCTTTGTCAGATATTTTCCTTTCATCATGATATATCCTTATTGTTGTATTTAAACTTGTTGAGCAAACTTGTTTCTCATCTTTGCTATATCATGAATTATATTGCAGCTAAGCCCAAGACCTCAGGAAAGGACAACGGTAAAGGTAAGATGTAGGATAGTCACCAGGAGCAGACTTTACTATATGCCTAGTCTAAATTACTGTTATGTAATGTGAACCCTAATTATTATTTTAGGGTATGTTTGTAAGATTGTATTTTAAGGTTATCGAATCTTGGGACTAGTAACACCTTTTGAATGAACGACGTACGTTTATTATTTTCCGCATTTTAGTTGTCGTATGTTGTTTAGAGGTGGATGTTTATATTTTATCACGATGATCGAACCGGGGAAAGAGAACCCGATTTTGGGGTTGTCACAGGTTGGTATTAGAGCTTAGGTTATAAACGTTAGGAATGCAAAACCTAGGTTATAACCTTAGTAGAAAACTCAAGTAGAGTATGTAAGTGATGGGTTGGGGAAAACCATCGAGTTTTATTGTGATATTGAAGTGGTTTATTTAAATCAAAAATGATTGATAGACGTCTTAAACTTCTTAATGCTAACATGGATAGTATATCACATAAAGCCTAATTATTTATTCCTTTCCTCAAATCATGCCGCCTAGGAGACTTCAGCGGAATCAGAGGGTGGAAGGATCCGTTAACAATAATGGAGGGGAAAATGTTGATCCAATGCAGAACTTCGTTAACCTGTTAACTGAGACAATGCAAAATGCAGACCCACTTGTTAGGCAGGCGCCAGACAACACTTGGCTAGCTTTAAGGACTTTAAATTGGCAGGACCACCGGAGTTCCAAGGAACCTTGGACCCAATTGAAGCCCAGACAAGGATAGAAGAAATAAAGAAGGTGTTTGAGGTCGCACGAGTGGCCGAAGTACAGAAGACGAGTTTTGCCACTTTCATGATGAAGGGCGAAGCTAACTATTGGTGGAAAGCCAATAGGGGCCGAGTAGACGAAGAAGTTATTCCTTGGGAGAGATTTAAGGAGCTATTCCTCGAGAATTACTTCTCGGAGAATACGTAACAGGATATGGATGTTAAGGTTCTGGAACTGAAATAAGGTAATATGACTGTCGTAGAATACGCGGCAAGATTTAATGAGTTGGCCCGATTCGTATCACATCAAGTTGACACAGAGGCCAGGAAGGCAAGGAGGTTCGAATTAGGACTGAAACCATGGGTGCAGAAAGTAGTGGCTGTATTAAAGATTAAGACTTACTCTGATCTTTTGGAAAGGGCTATCATTGCTGAAGGAGGCAATGAGGCCATCGCTCGATTCAAACAAGAGAAGAAGATCGGTCAGGATGGTCAGAAAGGGGGAAGCAGCGGAGGCAGCAACCCCAACAAGCTTATATGGACGGAGAGTTAATCCTCTAGAGGTAATAAGTCCAGAGGGGAGGCCAAGAAAAGTATGAAGTGTAAAAACTGTGGGAGGATTCACTTGGGGGAGTGTATGAAGGGAAAGAGTGTTTGTTATCGTTGTGGACAACCGGGGCACATGTCTCCTCCGTGTCTGAATAAGCAGAAGGGAGGATGTTTCTCGTGTGGAGCCAGATACCATCAAATCAAGGACTACCCAAAGAAAAAGGGCGATGCAGCTAGCGGCAACCGCAACAACAACAACAATGGGCTAAACATTGGAGGGCCAGCCGGTCAAGCCAACAGACCAACGACACGAATGTTCAACATGACCGTATATGATGAGATGGAATCTAAGGATGTGGTGTTGGGTATCATTTCGATCAATGATATAGGTGCATACGTGTTATTTGATTCTGGTGCTACCTGCTCTTTTGTTTCCGAAGAATTTGCTAAACAGTTAGACTTACCCCGTGAGAGATTAGAACACGCTATGAACATAAAAGTAGCGAACAATGAAATTATTTCTGTTGAATACATTCATAGGAATTGTTATGCTGACTTACGAGGATTTAAGCTAAGAGTGGAGTTGATACCGATTCGTTTGGGGGAGTTCGATGTAATCCTTGGAATAGATTGGTTATCGGTTCACGGAGCAATTATAGATTGTAAGAAGATGTGTGTACACCTTAAGACTCCGAATAAGTCGAAGTTGATATTTTATGGTAGTAAATCGCCGAGACAATCTCATTGTCTGACGATGGTGCAAGCGCAGAGACTTCTTAGGAAGGGTTTTATAGGTTATTTGGCTCACGTGGTTGATACTCGATGAGTCGAGGGTGAACTGAGTCAGATACCTATTTTAAAGGATTTTATAGATGTCTTCCCAGAAGAGATTCCGAGATTGCCACCAGATAGAGAGATTGAGTTTGTTATTAATTTGGCACCGGGGACATCACCGGTATACAAAGCATCGTATCGTATGGCACCGATAGAAATGAAAGAACTGATAGCTCAATTACAAGAGTTGTTAGATAAGGGATACATTCGACCGAGCGTATCACCGTGGGGAGCACCAGTCTTATTCGTAAAGAAGAAACTTGGGTCGCTAAGACTTTGTATCGACTAACGAGAGTTGAACAAGGTCACAATTAAGAATAAGTACTCGTTTCCCAGGATAAAAAATTTATTTGATTAGTTGAAGGGGGTAAAGTACTTTTCAAAGATTAATTTGAGAACCGGTTATCACCAGCTAAAAGTGAGGCCGAAAGACATTCCAAAGACGGCATTCAGAACTAGGTATGGACACTTTGAGTTTCTGGTAATGTCATTTGGATTGACGAAAGCACCAACAACATTTATGGATTTGATGAACAGAGTATTCAAATAGTATTTGGATAAGTTTATTGTCGTATTCATAGATGACATCCTAGTGTATTCAGAGACAGAGGAAGAACACGCCGATCATCTTCGGATAGTGTTGGAGACATAAAGAAAGGAGAGGTTGTATGCAAAATTCTCTAAGTGTGAGTTTTGGTTACAGAGAGTGCAATTTTTAGGGCACGTTATTGACAAGAATGGTGTTTCATTGGATCCAGCGAAGGTAGAAGCGATTATCAATTGGGAGCAGCTAAAGACGCCGATAAAAATCCAGAGTTTCTTAGGATTGGCGGGATACTATCGAAGGTTCATTCGTGATTTTTTGGAATTAGCATCGCCGTTGACCAATCTTACCAGAAAGACAGTTAAGTTCATTTGGACGGAGAAGTGCGAGGAAAGTTTACTAAAATTGATGAAGAGACTTAGTCAAGCACCTGTGCTGTCCTTACCAGACAACACGGGAGGGTGTATAGTTTATAGTGTATAGTGATGCATCACACAAGGGTCTTGGCTGTGTACTGATGCAACACGGCAGGGTCATTGCGTACGCTTCACGTCAGTTGAAAGATTATGAGAAGGGATATCCGACTCATGACCTAGAGTTAGTAGCAGCAGTTTTTTCCTTGAAGATCTGGAGGCATTGTTTGAATGGCGAGAAGTGTGAGATATATACCGATCACAAGAGTCTGAGGTATATCTAAATGCAGAGAGAGTTAAACATGAGGCAACGCCGATGGTTAGAATTAATCAAAGATTATGATTATGAGATTTTATACCATCTAGGCAAAGCAAATGTAGTGGCAGATGCCTTGAGCAAAAAAGGTAGAGAGAAGTTATTAAAGTTGACCATTTAAGAAGAATTGGTGAAAGATTTTGAACGACAAGATTTGGAAATTAGGTATCCGATGTAGACCGACGAGAAATTATTTACGGTGACAGCGAGCCTGACTTTATTGGATAAGGTTAAAGAGGCACAAGAGAACAACGAAGATTGCAATAACACTAAGAAACGATTGACTGAATGTGATGAAATGAAATTTAAGGTTGATAACACTGGACTGCTAAGATTTGAAGGAAGAATTTGGGTACCGTTAGTACCAGAACTGAGAGAAGAGATTTTGCAAGAAGCGCACAGTACGAGATATTCGATACACCCAGGAAGCACGAAGATGTACCAAGATTTGCATCACCACTTCTGGTGGCCAACCATGAAGAGAGAGGTTGCGGAATGCGTAAGTAGATGTCTATCTTGTTAGAGGGTCAAGGCAGAGCACCAACGACCAAGCGGGTTATTACAACCATTCGAGATTCCAGAATGGAAATGGGAGAACATCACAATGGACTTCGTGGTGGGACTTTCGGCAACACAGAAAGGGCACGACACCATATGGGTGATTGTAGATCATCTTACTAAGTCAGCTCACTTTTTGCCGATTAAGATTAAGTATAGTTTGGACCAGTTAGACAAATTGTATATCAAGGAAATTATCTCGAGACATGGGGTGCCGGTATCTATTATATCAGATAGAGATCTGCGATTCACGTCAAACTTCTAAAATAGTCTTCAAGAAAGAATGGGGACACAACTGCGAATGAGTACCGCGTATCATTCGCAGACTGATGGGCAAAGCGAAAGAACAATAGTTATCACGCTAGTATTGGAATGCCACCGTATGAAGCACTGTATGGAAGGAAATGTAGAATGCCCTTATGCTGGGACGAAGTCGAAGAACGTCGACTGTTGGGACCAGAATTAGTACAACAAACGGTACAAATCATCAAGGTGATAAGAGAATGATTAGTAGCAGCTCAAGATCGCCAGAAGAAGTATGCGGACCTACATCGCAAGAAGTGAGATTTTGAATTAGGAAGCTATGCATTTCTGAAAGTATCTCCCTGGAAAGGGAAGATTTGTTTTGGGAAGAAGGGAAAGTTGAGCCCTAGGTTCATAGGACCATTCAAGATTTTGAGGCGAGTCGGTGAAGTGGCGTACGAGGTGGCCTTACCTCCTAAACTTGAGCACATTCACAACGTTTTTCATGTGTCAGTGTTACGGCCGTATAAACCAGACTACAAGCACGTTATCTCCTATGAACCAATCCAAGTCGAGAAAGACTTATCGTACGAGGAAGTTCCTGTCCAGATACTAGATAGAAAGGAAAAAAAGAAGTTGAGGAAGAAGATTATTCATTTCGTTAAGATTCTCTGGAGGAATAACGCGTAGAAGAAGCTACGTGGGAGCCAGAAGAGAAAATGAGAGTAAATTTTTTGTTTTTATTTGAGTAACCTTATTTTTGCAATTCTGAGGACTGAATTTTTATACCGGGGGGGGTTGTAACACCCCCAAATCCGGGTATCTTCCAACCTGACAAATGGTGCTATACTGTACAGCATTCATACATTCATTCAATTGAAAAGTCTCAAAGAACGAACATAACTTCTATATATTTAAAGTCATATTTACATTTCCCAAGTTCTATACCCGTTACAAAGTTTCTTTGTCATAATATTAGTTAAATTACAACAATAGACCTATACTATTACAAGACAGCTTAGTAATCTGCCTTAGCTTTTCCTTTATCTTTTCCTGATCCTTCGGGACGTTCAGTCTTAGCTGCATTCATATGGTTCAAGAAAGAGTGAGCATAACTAGCTCAGCAAGTATAGCAATTTAATAACAACATGCTTGACACATACAAATCGTATATCTTCGATAACTGAACAATAGTTATGAAGTACTTTTGGTAATTCAAAATAGCACTTCATCTTTTCTTTCAAAATATTTTACAATAACAACAATATTTAGTAAAACATTCACTCCGGCCAGAGACCTCGAGTATTCATTCTTTATTGGAAAAGGACAACCCGAAAGCAAGTCCGTAATCCCAATATCCGTTACGAGCACTTCTAGGTGCTCAGCCTATTGTACTCTATGTTGATCAACACTATATCCATTAAACGTATGTACGTTTAAGCATTTGGCATCCTCACGTGCCTGTCGTCTTACCGACAAAACATTTGTTTAACATTTCAGTCTTCTTTTGAAAACCCTATTAAGTTGTTGACAAAAGATAACAACATTTGATAATACGTGAAGAGATTATCAATTCATCAAGTCTAGCCAAAGGAATTGGCTTCAACTTCATCATACTTTAATTCATGCGAAAGAATACATGAATCTCAAAAACTTGTTCAGATTGAACTGAGACAAGGGTTAGAATACTTGCCTTTAGCGTCTCCTACTGTATTTTAACTTTATGTTCAAGTCGTTCAAGTCTCTACAATACATGATCACATAATGCCTTACATTAGGTCACATATAATCAAGTATGTATATGACTATATCATACCCTTCATTTCAATCTAATTGTGTATTAGATTCAGTTACTATTCGTTCTGGTTTATCATTATGCTTGCATTATACTTCGACTAGGTTATCTCAACCTTTATATTACATTCCTTAAGGTTTAATAAAGTTTAAAAAATGTTACATTACCTTCCTTAAGTTATGTTTACTTCAATTTCTTTTCTTTGTACTTAGAAACTTTCATTACTATCTTTGTTCTGAGACTGGCGCTACGGCGCCAGCTTTATACCTATATCTTGTGCTGTGGCGCGAGCTCTTAATGCCATTGTCCCGGACTTGGCACTGCAGCGCGAGTCCTTACTTAATGGGCCGCGCTGCGGTGCCACACTCTAGAGGATTTTGATATTGTTAATGGCGCTGCGGCGCCACTTATTGAACTAAGGTTCGCGCTATGGTGAACTCTTTAAGTAGGCTCGATTCATCGTTCATGATTGCAAGGCATTTTTTGTTTAGGGTTGGCCATGGCTGACTCTGCGTGCACCGATATTAATTTCGGTTTTGAAATTTTGTGAACTTCCCGGACGCATAACTTCTTCGTTATAAGTCCGAATTGGCTCGTTCAAAAGCCTACAGTTCACAATTTACGTACTCTACATGATCATTCAAGAATTTTATCTATTTGACTTTGTTTGCTAAAAATTTACCTATTGGTTAATTTTTACCGTAAACGATAAACGTTAGTGAACGTTCAACGCTCGTTTCTTCGTTCTAAGTCGGAATCTGGTCATTTTTGAGTCCGCAACTCTTAAATGCCAATTATGACTTGTCTTTATTAGAAAACAATGGTTTCATGATAAAACATAAAATTTGACTTCCATTCCGAGAATTTTACATATTCGACGATTATCGTCCAATCGTGCAAATTTCGGTAATTCTTCCTTCTTATGATTTGTACAACATTACAAATGAACTTCATTCATCATGTGAACATTTTAACATCCTTAATACAACAACTTATATTCATGGTTTGATTTTTGGACTTATTCTGCAAGAGCTTATAACTTGTCATTTGTAAACTACTTAAGATTTCATCGTTAATGACTTATGACAAGTTAAAGTTTCTTAAACATCATTTCTTATATGTTCTTACAAGTTCATATTATTTTCACATAAGTTTATAATTTATGCTAGCTTAAATGACTTATTACCAACTTAATTGGCTTAAGTTCATTACTTACTCATTCATGTTTCTTAATCCAACTTTTCTTATCATCCCATCATGAATAGAGATAGAAGATAATTGGAGAAGAAGTCTTACTCTTTTGTTTTCTTGGTAAGTAGCTTGCTTCTTCTTCTTACTTATGGAATAACTTATGTGTAGCTTATTCTCTCTAACACTTAAGCACTTTAGATGTGTTGGATTAATTGATCAACCAACAAATGGCTAGCAAAGCTCTTCTATTTATAGACTTTCCAAGGTTAGGGTAGTTTGGTCTTTAAAACATCCCACCTCCTTAAGCCACCTCCTTACTATTCATTACTTGTCTAACACAACACTTATCCTACACTTGGTCATTACTTCAAAGTCTTGGTCAATACTTCTACTTGATCATCACACTTACTTGATCACCACATCACTTGGTCACCACACATTCACCATATTAATATGGTTTTGCCCCATGGGCCTATTAATTTATTGGACTTTAGCTTGGGCTTGGATTAAATAAATCCTTGGGCCTCATATTAACAAACAATAGTTGGTTCATTAATTAATAGTTGGGCTTCTCTCTTTAATTCACTTGGACTTGTATATAATTGTTAACCAATCATCCAAGTCCATTAACATTTCTTAATACACATTGTCGATGTATTTTCGTATTCTAATTCTTATAGAATTTATATACGGTATTTCATCATTCATACAAACTCATATAATACTTCGTACTATACGCGTTTTCATTACTTTGTACAATACCAACATATCATACCATTATTACTCATTCATTATTATATCAACTTCCTTAATGTTTAGGAATTAAGTCCACAAGCGAATTATTACATTTTTCATAACTAGATTTTTATTACATAATCCATCTTACCTTGTTATTCCATCATTGCGTATTTCTCGGAATCTCAAAATTATATCCTGAGCAAATACCGATGAATAGTGTTTTTCGAAAAATTTCTCGGAAAACTTTTATCTTTGTCTTGGAATCCAAACACTTTAATTCATCCACGTAGCCCAAATACTGCGATATTCTAACATCAATAGGTTATACAATGACAACCATCTTGATAACACATGGAATATGATTTTATTATTATTTAACTTATTAAAATCATTTTACAATAAGATCCGTATTTCTCGGTCGTTACATTCTTCCCCCCTTATAAAGATTCTGTCCCCAGAATCTCGTTTTACTTTAATCAAATAGGTGAGTAAAATTTTTCTTCATCTTTTCTTCTAGTTCCCACGTTGCTTCTTCAGTGTCGTGGTTCTTCCATAATACTTTTACTGATGGAATTACCTTGTTCCTCAGAACTTGTTCCTTTCTGTCAATGATCTGCATCGGCGACTCTTCATATGATAAGTCTTTCTCGATATGAATCGGCTCATACTCGATTACATGCTTATAGTCTGGCTTATATGGACGTAATACAGATATGTGAAACACGTTATGTATTCGTTCTAGGTCTGGAGGTAATGCTATCATATACGCTACCTCTCCCACACGTTTTAATACTTCAAAAGGTCCTATAAACCTTGGACTTAACTTTCCCTTCTTTCCAAAGCGTATCTTTCCTTTCCAAGGAGATACCTTTAGAAACCCATACGAGCCCACCTTAAACTCTTGACTTAGTCTATGTGAGTCCGCATACTTCTTCTGTCTATCCTGAGCTATGACGAGACGTATCCGAATTAACTTTATCACATCCGTTGTCTACTGCACCAATTCTGGTCCTAGCATCCGGCATTCTCCCACCTCATCCCAAAATAAAGGTGTTCTGCACTTCCTTAAATACAAAGCTTCGTATGGCAGCATGCCTATGCTTGCATGATAACTGTTGTTATATGCAAACTCTACTAGTGGTATGTGATCATCCCAACTACCCTTGAAATCCATGACGCAAGACCTCAACATGTCTTCTAAAGTCTGAATTGTCCTTTCGCTCTGCCCATCAGTTTGTGGATGATAAGCTGTGCTTAACCTCAGCTGTGTTCCCAACTGCTCTTGCAAACTCCTCCAAAAGTTTGATGTGAATCGTGGATCATGATCTGACACAATCGATACCGGTACTCCATGTCTGGAAATGATTTCCTTGACATAAAGTTTAGCTAACTAGTCTAAGTTATACTTGACCCTAATTAGCAAAAAGTGAGCCGACTTCGTCAACCGGTCCACTATTACCCAAATCGAATTGTACCCTTTTTGCGTCGTCGGAAGTCCTACCACAAAATCCATCGTGATATGCTCCCATTTCCATTCTGGAATCTTCAATGACTGTAATAAACCACTGGGTCGTTGATGTTCGGCCTTAACTTTTTGACAAGTTAAGCACCTACTCACATACTCTGCTATTTCTCTCTTCATGTTTTGGCCACCAAAAACTCCGTCGAAGGTCTTGATACATCTTAGTTCTACCAGGATGTATCGAGTACCTCGAACTATGAGCTTCTTGTAATACTTGCTCCTTTAATTCCATCTCATTCAGAATCCAAATTCATTCCTCAAATCTTAATAATCCCTCATTATAAAGACTATACTTAACCTCTTCCTTCTCGGATAACTGCTTCTTTATTTGGTTACACTCATCCGCCTTGAGTTGTACCTCCTTGACCCTTTCTACGATGGTAGATTGCATCTCCGTCGCAAAGAGTAACTACCCCGAATCACTCGGCATCTTCACTTCTATTTCCATCCTAGCCATCTTTGTTATTAACTCATTTTGAGCCGTTAACATAGACAACTTTTCCCGACCCTTCCTACTTAAGGTGTCGGCAACTACATTGGCTTTTCCAGGGTGATACAAGATTTCGCAATCATAATCCTTTATCAACTCCATCCATCTTCTCTGTCTCATATTCAACTCTTTCTGAGTGAAGATATACTTTAGAATTTTATGGTCCGTATATATCTCACATTTTTCCCCACAAAGATAATGTCTCCATATCTTTAGAGCAAACACTACTGTGGCCAGTTCCAGATCATGAGTAGGGTAAACTTTCTCATAATCCTTCAACTGTCGAGATGCATACGCAATGACTTTTCCATGCTGCATAAGCACACAACCAAGTCCTCTATGCGAAGCATCACTATAGACTACAAAATTTCCTGTGTCATCTGGCAATGACAAAACAGGAGCTTCACTTAATCTCTTCTTCAGTTCTTGAAAACTGTCTTCATATTTATCTGTCCATACGTATTTCACCGTCTTCCTTGTTAAGTTAGTCAATGAGGTAGCTATCTTTGAAAAATCTTAGATAAATCTTTGATAGTACCCTGCTAACCCTAGGAAACTCCGCACCTCGATCGGCGTTTTGATTTGTTCCCAATTCATTACCGCTTCCACCTTTCTTCGGATCCACTGAATCCCCTCTCTGGTCAATGACATGACCTAAAAATCGCACCTTTTCCAGCCAAGATTCACATTTGGTGAATTTCGCATATAACTTCTCCCTCCTTAGTGTCTCCAACACTAACCTTAAGTGTTCGGCATGATCTTCTGGCATCTTAGAATAGACTAGAATATCATTGATAAACACCACGACGAACTTGTCCAAATATAGTTTCAACACTCTATTCATCATATCCATAAATGCAGCTGGTGCATTCGTCAACCCAAATGACATCACCAGAAACTCGTAATGACCATAACGAGTCCCGAATGCAATCTTTGGTATATCTTCCTTCCTAACCTTCAACCCGATGATACCCGTCATTCAAGAAATCTATTTTAGAAAATACTTTTCCCTTTCAATTGATCAAAGAGATCATCGATCCTGGGCAATGGGTATTTATTCTTTATCGTTAACTTGTTCAACTCCCGATAATCGATTCAAAGCCTTAACGATCCGTCTTTCTTCTTGACAAACAACACCGGTGCTCCCCATGGAGAAACACTTGGTTGAATGCACTTCTTGTCCAATAGTTCCTATAGTTGAACCATTAATTCTTTCATTTCCACCGGCGCCATACGGTACGGTGCCCTTGAGACTGATGTCGTTCCTAGCACAGTGTCTATCACAAATTTGATCTCCCTATCCGGCGGTAATCCCGGTAACTCACTTGGAAATACCTCCAGGAATTCGTTTACTATAGGTATTTGTTCCATGGTTGCTCCCACTCTCTGGGTATCAACAACATGGCATAGGTAGCCTACACAACCCTTTCTTAAAATTTTTCTAGTTTGTGTCATCGTAAGGCAACACGGACGTCCCGGTAATTTACTACCATAAAATACTACAGGAGGTTGTTTCAACATCCTGATGCTCACACATTTCTTTTGGCAATCTATAATTGCCCCATTGTTAATCAACCAATCCATCCCAAGAATTACGTCGAATTCTCCTAACTTTATAGGTATTAAATCTACCGATAACTTACAACCATGTACTTCTACGCAACAACTCCTATGAATATCTTCAACAAGAATTATCTCTTCATTTGCTACCTTAATGTTCAAAGGTACAAGCAATTTTTCGGGAAATAATTTTAATCGTCTAGCAAAATCACATGCTATAAACGAACAAGTAGCACCCGAATCAAATAGCACGTATGCATTCATATTATTGATCGGAATAATACCTGGAACTACATCCCCTGATGCCACCGCATCTTGGACCGTCATATTAAAAGTACGGGCCATTGATTTCCCCGGCTGAGCTGGACCACTGATAGCTAACTTCCTGCTATTAGGTCCCTTATTTCCTTCTATCCCCTTCTTCGGGTAGTTCTTTGCTATGTGGTCAGTTGATCCACATACAAAGCATCAGTGATTCTTCTTTAGATTGGGACAGATAGGCGAAATGTGCCCTTCCTGTCCACAATTATAACACACCGCCTTACCTTTGAGACAGACTCCTAAGTAAGTCTTCCCACAGGTTTTACAGGCCTCTATCCTCCTCTTAGAGTCCTCTTGTTTTACTCCGGTATTCCCAGAGTTAAAGCCCTTCCTTTTCTGACCATCGCCACTCCCACTGGCTCCCTCGGTCTTGGTTCCTCCATCAACCCTGCCTTTGGTCTTCTTATCTTTGTGGTACTGGCTAAGAGCCTCATTCCCACCTTCGGCAATTATTTCCTTTTCTAGTATGGTTCCAAAGGAAGTACTTTGGAACACAAAGATTCGGCTATAGAGCCAGGTTTCAAGCCCTGTTCGAACTTCTAGCCTTTCTCACTTCAGTGTCCACTTGATGTGGAACGAATCGTGCCGATTCATTAAACTTGGCAAGATCTTTGGGAACTGCTCATATCCCTTGTCTCAATTCCGAAACCTCATCTCCATCCTCCTTGCATACTGTGGGAAAATAGTTCTCAAGAAAATCTCCTTGAACCTCTCCCACGTTAGGTTTCCTATATCGGCCTTACTTTGGTTTGCCTCCCACCGTTTTGCCTCTCCTTTCATCAAATAGGTTGCAAAGGAAACCTTTTGACCTTCCTCAACATTTGCTATTACAAATTCTTTCTCAATTTCTTTTACCCATATCTGGGCTTCTATAGGGTCCGTAGTTCCCTTGAACTTCGGCGTACCTACACTTTTAAAATCCTTAAAAGTAGTAGCTCGTACTACTCCAGGAATTACGGGTACATTAGCCCCATTCTATTAAATGCACCATAATGATTAACGAACTCCTGCATTGGATTAACCGGACCACCCTCCGGTTGGTTAACATTAGCGCCCTGATTTCGTTGTCTCCTTCTTGGCGGCATTTCGTTGTTAAGAAAATAACACATCATTATTACTTTATTCTTACTGGTTTGTTATTGTTTGTAAAAAAACAAAAACTCATACTCATTACTCAACATATTCCATAAAAAGAATTATATTGATTCATAACTTGTAGTATAATACTACATTGTTTACATTACTCAGCCTTAGGTGATTACATTTCCATCCCGCAATTACTTTCCAAAAATTGGGATTTACAAAAGACTACCCTTTGTTATACAAAAGTGGGTTTTACGTCACTACTAGATACATAATATTTACATATCTATTCTACTCTAGCTATTGCTAGATTACATCTGCCGTAAGGCATTCTCAAAATCTGCTCTGACCAAACCGGCAATAACATCTATACTGATGGTATGACGAGTCTGTCCTGCTTTTACCTGATATCTAGCTACCTGCTACTAGAAATCTACATGAGAACTCCTACGAATATAGGACATCCTCTCCAACTTCCGCTTCTTAGTCTTTAGCTCCTGCTTGAGCTCAAAGACTTCACCTCTCAAATCTCGGACTTTGTCCATAGCTAGGACTTTATCATCTTGCTCCTCTTCCCACATTCCTTCCATACTAGTCTTGTCCTCACGGACAGCTTGGAGTTCCTTCTTCAACTCCTTAACCTCTTGGCAGTAATGGACATTCCTATCCAATACCGACATAAATAGTGCCTTCATTGATTCCCCTGTAGACATCTAATCTGTAGGTGGAACCTGGGTCTCTGTAGGTAGAACCTGGTCAAAGGACATCACGTCCACCTCCTCCTCTAGCATGCCATCAAATATAGACATGTAGTCTAAGTCGTCTGAGTCTCCTGACTCGATGGTCACCAACTCTGGTTCTACGGCTACGGGATTTGGTAGTATTTCTACTCGATTAACTGAATCCTCGCTCACTACATGTATATCTCTATACAAATCATTTTCTCCTGACATCTACAATAAAACAATATAGTTTGATTAGTATACGTCAGTAAAATAATAAAAATACATAACATAATATAATGCATTTTTATACGGTTACATTCCTTCTTTTACTTCTTTATTCTTTCGTAAGGTTATGACTTAAGGTTCTACTTTCCCCTTCAGCTTTTATAACCTAGGCTTTGATACCAACCTCAGCTACTCCCCAATCCGGTATCTTCCAACCCACAAATGGTGCTATATCTTATAACATTCATACATTCATTCAATTGAAAAGTCTCAAAGAACGAAACATAACTTTTATATATTTAAAGTCATATTTACATTTCCCAAGTTCTATACCCGTTACAAAGGTTCTTTGTCATAATATTAGTTAAATTACAACAATAGACCTATATTATTATATAAGACGACTTAGTAATCGCCTTTAGCTTTTCCTTTATCTTTTCCTGATTCTTCGGGACGTTCAGTCTTAGCTGCATTCATATGGTTCAAGCAAGAGTGAGCATAACTAGCTCAGCAAGTATAACAATTTAATAACAACATGCTTGACACATACAAATCGTATATCTTCGATAACTGAACAATAGTTATGAAGTATTATTGGTAATTCAAAATAGCACTTCATCTTTTCTTTCAAAATATTTTACAATAACAACAATATTTCGTAAAACATTCACTCCGGTCAGAGACCTCGAGTATTCATTATTTATTGGAAAAAGACAACCTGGAAGCAAGTCTGTAAGCCCGATATCACTTACGAGCACTTCTAAGTGATCAGCCTATTGTACTCTATGTTGATCAACACTACATCCATTAGACGTATGTACGTTTAAGCATTTGGCAACCTCACGTGCCTGTCGTCTTACCAAAAAAACATTTGTTTAACATTTCAGTCTTCTTTTGAAAACCCTATCAAGTAGTTGACAAAAGATAACAACATTTGATAATACATGAATAGATTATAAATTCATCAAGTCTAGCCAAAGGAATTGGCTTCAAGTTCATCATACTTCAATTAATGCGAAAGAATACATGAATCTCAAAAACTTGTTCATATTGAACTGAGACAAGAGTTAAAATACTTGCCTTTAGCGTCTGCTTCGGTATTTTAACTTTATGTTCAAGTCGTTCAAGTCTCTACAATACATGATCACATAATGCCTTACATTAGGTCACATATAATCAAGTATGTATATGACTATATCATACCCTTCATTTCAATCTAATTGTGTATTAGATTCATTTACTTATTCGCTTCGGGTTTATCATTATGCTTGCATTATACTTCACTAGGTTATCTCAACCTTTATATTACATTCCTTAAGGTTTAACAAAGTTTAAACAATGTTACATTACCTTCCTTAAGTTATGTTTACTTCCATTTCTTTTCTTTATACGTAGAAACTTTCATTACTATCTTTGTTACGAGATCTGCATCATGCTGTGCTTAGCTTTATATACCTACATCTCACATGCCGTGGCTGAGCTCTTAATCGCCATTGTCCCGGACTTGGCGCTACTTGTATGAGTCCTTACTTAATGGGTTAGCCGCTATTTCCACACTCGGAGAGGATTTTGATATCGTTTCACGGCGTCTGCGGACGCCACTTATTGAACTAAGGTTCGCCTTTGCGGCAAACTCTTGCAGAGGGCTCGATTCTCGCTTCGAGTCAAGCATAGCGGCTCTTTTTCCTAGGGTTGGCGCCGCAGCGCCAACTATGTGCACCAGATATCAATTTCAGTTTGGAAATTTTGTGAACTTCCCGGACGCATAACTTCTTCGTTATAAGTCCGAATTGGCTCGCTCAAAAGCCTACGGTTCATAATTTACGTACTCTATATGATCATTCAAGAATTTTATCTATTTAACTTTGTTTGCTAAAATTTTTTACCTATTGGTTCATTTTTAACGTAAACGATAAACGTTCGTGAACGTTCAACGCTCGTTTCTTCGTTCTAAGTCGGAATTCGGTCATTTTCGAGTCCGCAACTCTTAAATGATAATTATGACTTGTCTTTATTGGAAAACAATGGTTTCATGATCAAACATAAAATTTGACTTCCATTCTGAGAATTTTACGTATTCGACGATTATCGTTCAATCGTGCAAATTCCGGCAATTCTTCCTTCTTATGATTTGTTCAACATTACAAATGAACTTCATTCATCATGTGAACATTTTAACATCCTTAATACAACAACTTATATTCATGGTTGGATTTTTGGACTTATTCTTCAAGAGCTTGTAACTTGTCATTTATAAACTACTTAAGATTTCATCGTTAATGACTTATGACAAGTTAAAGTTTCTTAAACATCATTTCTTATATGTTCTTAACATATAACTTAACTTGGGTATACATGATACATATGATCATATAAATTCTTTTTCCTTCATATTATTTCTTTTAATAAACTTCTTACAAGTTCATATTATTTTCACATAAGTTTATAACTTATGCTAGCTTAAATGACTTATTACCAACTTAATTGGCTTAAGTTCATTACTTACTCATTCATGTTTCTTAATCCAACTTTACTTATCATCCCATCATGAATAGAGATAGAAGATATTTGGAGAAGTAGTCTTACTCTTTTGTTGTCTTGGTAAGCAGCTTGCTTCTTCTTCTTACTTATGGAATGACTTATGTGTATCTTATTCTCTCTAACACTTAAGCACTTTAGATGTGTTGGATTAATTGATCAACCAACAAATGGCTAGCAAAGCTCTTCTATTTATAGACTTTCCAAGGTTAGGGTAGTTTGGTCTTTAAAACATCCCACCTTCTTAAGCCACCTCCTTACTATTCATTACTTGTCTAACACAACACTTATCCTACACTTGGTCATTACTTCAAAGTCTTGGTCAATACTCCTACTTGATCATCACACTTACTTGATCACCACATCACTTGGTCACCACACATTCACCATATTAATATGGTTTTGCCCCATGGGTCTATTAATTTATTGGAATTTAGCTTGGGCTTGGATTAAATAAATCCTTGGGCCTTATATTAACAAACACTAGTTGGTTCATTAATTAATAGTTGGGCTTCTATCTTTAATTCACTTGGACTTGTATATAATTGTTAACCAATCATCCAAGTCCATTAACATTTCTTAATACACATTGTTGATGTATTTTCGTATTCTAATTCTTATAGAATTTATATACGATATTTCATCATTCATACAAACTCATATAATACTTCGTACTATACGCGTTTTCATTACTTTGTACAATACCAACGCATCATACCATTATTACTCATTCATTACTATATCAACTTCCTTAACGCTTAGGAATTAAGTCCATGTTTAATTATTACATTTTCCATAACTAGATTTTATTACATAATCCATCTTACCTTGTTATTCCATCATTACGTATTTCTAAATCTCAAAATTATATCCCGAGCAAATACCGATGAATAGGGTTTTCGAAAAATTTCTCGAAAACTTTTATTTTCGTCTTGGAAATCCAAACACTTTAATTCATCCACGTAGCCCAAATACTACGATATTCTAACATCAATAGGTTATACAATGACAACCATCTTGATAACACATGGAATATGATTTTATTATTATTTAACTTAATAAAATCATTTTACAATAAGATCTGTATTTCTCGGTCGTTACAAGGGGATGTAATGTCCACGAATTCGAAACTCCGTATTAATTAAATATGTGATTTAATTTTAACGAGTTAGTTTTGTGAGTTTATTTAAACCTTATGTGGTTATGAGAATTTATGAAATGATTAAAGAGTGTCGCTAATAGTTATTTAAATTAGTGGACTAACCCTAAGAGTTTGATATCAAGGATTCTTATTAATTAAATATTCAATTTATTTGAATATAGTAACAAGATTTGAACATATTGATTTATATCAAGTATTGGTATATGACCATTGAAGAACTTAGATTATTCCATATGAAACTTATGTGGTAATAAGAATTAGAACTGGCTTGAAGCTAACCTATTTTAGCACTGCCAGGGGCCCATGAGTAGCTACCGTCCCAAGAAGATAAAAACGGCGCAATTGCGCCAGTGTCCAAACTTAGAAAGATAAGTTCTGCTATAGAAAATGAATTGGAACATTAGTGTAATGTGTGACATGCATGGAATCATATAATAAGATTATATTCTAATGATATGAAGTATCAAGTAGTGCAATAAAATCATAAGTGATTTTTAAACAAAGATAATTAAATATATGTGTGTTCCAAAAATTGGAAAATAATTTATGTGTGCACACTGAATATATAGTATTAAATAATGTTATAATATGGCTAGGAGAGTAGTAGAGGTAATTATGGGATTACCCGGACAATAATACTTCACTACATTATTTTATGGCATGTATTTAATGTACATGTGTTATATAATGTGAGTACATAAATAATCACCGAAATTCATTTGTGTAGTAGCATTAACACATTTATATTACATTATGGGAGTTATAGTGTCCAAACCAAGTCTTAATCAAGCTTGTTGCTGGGATTGGATTCTTGTCCAAATATGAGTGTCACTATAGTACATGAATAGTAACATACATTTGATTTACATAACATCCATTTGGGCTAACCTTAGGCAATGATTTCAAGGCCAATGGCCTGATTGTGGGTTGTTCAACCACCCTTGATTAACTAATGAGTTCTTCCTTTGCACCATGAGCTCCAACATTGTGTAATGCAAGTGTCTAGTTCATAGTTCCTTTATAAATAAAAGCCCCATTTTTCAGTTTTGTTGTTTGATAAAGTCTGAGATTGAGAATCCCAAGTTGCTGAGAAATTTTGGGAGCATACTTAGTGTATAAGGAAGCCAATTCAAGCCAAGAGGTATAAAATCTTAACTTGTGTTCTTGAAATGGGTTTTGTCAATTTCTTGAAATTACTTGAAATTCTTTGTTAGTCAAAGTGAATTAGCATGCTATAATGTGTTTAGGAAGTAGGCTTACATGTTTGAACTCTCAAATGATGGATTAGAACATGTTTGAAGCAAGTGAAACCAAGTTGGTTAAGGCTCGCAAGCAGAGTCCTTTCATTCGCTCTCTAATAATGCTGTACACAAGCACTGCACCCTATTTGTACTTAGGGTGAGCGGCAGCAATTACTACCAGAACTCCAAATTCATTTTTTGACTCAAGCATAAGCGCGATTATATTCTAATTGTACTAGGTGCGTGTATTAATTTTCAGATTCTCGCACTGATTCGATATTTTCTATTTAGTTTCTGTTGTGCTAACTTGTTAGTATATGGTTAGAGCAAGCATGTAAACTATTGTATCACACACACCTAAGCATGTGCATGTAGTATGAACAAGTATAACCATGTTAGTACCTATAATGGACACAACACTTGTGGTCTTGAAATGAGATTTGTGATTTCAAAAGTGAACTTTGTCACGAACCTATCATGTGAGCATTCTGACTTTATGAACATGCTAATATGATTTATATTGACATGAAATACAAGACTAAAGTGATGGAACACACTAGCATACATGATTGAAAGATTAGACTATTTCAAAAATAAGTAACTTAAGGCGTTTCAAAGAGAACTTGACCAAGACTTTTATCTGGTAAGTTCTGACCATTTGAACATGCATATGTGACTTTAATATATGTTGTAAATTCATGAGAGTTATATGTTATGATGCCTTATATGTACTAAGTTGACTTAGTGTTAAACTTAAAGAAAATCAGAATATCAATAAGAAATGAGTAAAGTATACATGTGTTGTCTATATACGAGCTTGACTACTAAGTATTGTATTGCCAAGAATGTAAAGCATGAGGATTTCATGACCTTTTACGTTTTAAATGACATAAAACTTGTAAGTTAAACTTGTGGTATTGAACTCAAGTATGATCATGTGTTATATGTGAAACTCTAGCTTGTATGTATGTTAAAAGATATGTGTGATTGGTGTGCTAGAGTTGGATCAAGTCGAGAGCGCGCTGACTCAAGCGTTGTTTGGCGAGGACAAATAGCATGTTGCCATCCCCTAAGCCTTCCAAAGGCAGTGTATAGTCGCTACCGTCCTGCAGTCTTGCCAAGATTCTGTTTTGGTCTGAAGTTTATGGCATTCCTATATGATTTCTTTACTTTTTAATATGTGACCGATATGCCATGATTAGAAGCATGCTATGTGAAGACTTAGTGATTGTAGGTGTAGACTCGTATTGGTTTACACATATTAATTGAAAGCTTGACTTGTTAATGTTAGGTCATTTCAACACAAGTTAATTAAAGCTAGAATTATATTGTAGCTGAGCGAACATGCAAGTATCCTAAACCCTTGCATTACTTTAATTGACGCATATCCTAAGCAAGTATCTAAACGTTACGCACTACCTTTATTTTGTGCAAATAGGTATATGTTTATGCAAGTTCTTTGAACCCTACTTTTATTGAGCAAGTTCCTTGAACCCTACTTTTGTTAAGCAAGTTTCCCTAAACTTACCCCAATTATTATTGAGCGGGTTATCATTAAATTGAAAGTTATTTATTTAAGCTTGAATCTTATTTCCAAGAAGGCTATTAAGTGGTTTAATTACCTTATAATTATTCCACAACGACATTTTTGATATTCGCACTTAGTGCACTTGAGTTCGTACAAATCTTGCACTTGTACATCATTTAAAGTTCAATAATTCTTGAACTGTGGCAAATAGAGTTTGAACCCTTGTCCGGTCAGACAAGCCTATGAAATTGTATAAAAGCTATCCAAACCAATTGATGGTAAGGATTCTTAGACTGAAAGAACACCCTCTTATGATAGGGGAGTACCCCAGGTATCTAATATAAGATACAAAGAACAGATTTAAATGTTATACATATACATGGTGTACGCGAGGCTGATCCCCTCAAGTACTTATTCTGTAGCCAGTAACCAAAGTGTCAAATAATTATTGATTCCATTGGAGTGTTATAGTTCAAAGTTTACTTGACTAGCAGTCATTCTAAAAGAAAATCTTTGTCTTTGCTTCTAATACTCATATTGTTGAATTCTTTGTCAGATATTTTCCTTTCATCATGATATATCCTTATTGTTGTATTTAAACTTGTTGAGAAAACTTATTGCTCATCCTAGCTATATCATGAATTATATTGCAGCTAAGCCCGAGACCTCAGGAAAGGACAAGGGTAAAGGCAAGATGTTGGATAGTCGCCAGGAGCAGACTTTACTATATGCCTAGTCTAAATTACTGTTATGTAATGTGAACCCTAATTATTATTTTAGGGTATGTTTGTAAGATTGTATTTTAAAGTTATCGAATCTTTGGGACTAGTAACACATTTTGAATGAACGACGTACGTTTATTATTTTCCGTATTTTAGTTGTCGTATGTTGTTTAGAGGTGGATGTTTGAATTTTATCGTGATGACCGAACCGGGGTTAGAGGACCCGGTTTTGGGGCTGTCACAATTTGCATATAGTTTGGTTAGGATATAGATGGTGAATCAATGGAGTGATCCATTTGATTTGGCTTATAGAACACGAGTAACGAAGTTATTGCAAAATTTACGAAAATAGACGTTAAACGTCGAAAACGTAAAAATCTCGGATTAAGGGTCAAAAGTTGCCGTGTGACTTGAAAATGTTGGTTTCCAATGTCAACACGTGAGATAAGGTATTTAAGAGTCGTTGGCGCAAGAATCGTAGAATTCTGACTTAGAACGAAGAAAACGATTATTGAACGGTCGAAAGCGATAAACGAACGCTCAAAAATGAACTCAAAGGTGAATTCCGGGTTAACGAATTCAAAATTGTCAAATTCTTATATGAACATTTAGAGGATGTAATTTTTGAGTTGTAGGCTTTCAAATGGGTCAATTCGGATGTAAAACAAACAAATTATGAAGCCAGGAGTTTCGTTAGAAAACCAAACTGTTTTGGCCAACTGTGCACGAGAGGCGTCATGATGCCAAAATAAGATAAAATGGCCACGCCAGCAGAGCCGATCCGTATTGAAGTCCCCTCGTTAACTCATGCCATACAAGCGCCAAGTTAGTACTAGAGATGTCGAGCTGCAGCGCCGACAGTGTAAAAATGTTGACCAAGTTAGGTTTTTGTTTCATTTGAATGTAGACGTAAAGTAAGACATAAAAGGTACTTAATGTACATAATCAAGCTGACCTTAAATCACTTATAAGGTGATAATATAAGAAGATTTAGTAAGGTTTAATAGAAATTAAATGAAGAAACCCGAGACCATAATAAGTAAACCGTAAATGACGTTCAACATTGGTACTTCACTAATAATGATCGAATGTCGATTAATAACGTAAGAACGTTAACGAACCGTAACAAAGTATAGAAAGTCGAATCGACTTTAATAACGAAGTTAATTCAAGTAAGACATAAAAGAGAAAGAAGTTGGTTAGGGAGAATAAAGTTAGGTGTTTTATACTAATTATAGTGTGTTATGTGAATATATCATGTAGATCCTGTAAAGACTGAGAATTGTTGAATTATATATTCGAAGACGCTTGAAGGCAAGTCTTTCTTAACGCTTGCCTAACCTTCGTGTTAGTCAAGTTTTATGTGATCCATGTTATAAGATGCATGAATGGTTTTAAAAAAAGAGTCGATGCCTGTTTTTACCTCGGCTAGACAAGTATTGAGGAATGGATTGATTTGTTTACAAGTCTTTCGATATAGAACTGTTAACGCTATCCTATGCCAAGTATTTGGTACGGATGAGAAGGTAAGTTTTTCTATGTACAAATAAAAGTATTTTTCATCGATTATTCGATGGGCACGCGAGGTTGCCAAATGTTAAACGTAAATAAGTTTAACAAAAGAGTGTTGATCAACATAGAGTACAATAAGCTGATCACCTAGAAGTGCTCGTAAGTAAAGACGGATGGATGGCCTTAGTGACGGATGTTCTTTTCAAGTATGAAAATGAAACGAGTATGTTCATAGTCTGTTGACCGGTTCAGAATTCCTAAGCTATTATATGTACTTCGGAATTTTTGTTGTGACATGAGAAGTACCAGTCAAATGTTTTATAGTGCTTCGTAGTTAATTGTCCAGTTATGGAATTAAAGCATGTAATTGTTAATGTGTTATTCATATGATTATTTGTTAAGACTTGTTGAGCTAGTTATGCTCATTCTTGCTTGAACCATATGTTTGCAGCTAAAACCGAACGAATTGAGAGTTCTAAGAGAGATAAAGGAAAGGCTAAGATGGACAATTAATCGTCTTGTAATTGATTAGTGTATTAGTATTTAATATACTTATGAAGAACAAAGAATGTATTCGGTTTATGAACCTGAAAAATGATTTATTACTAATATAATACAAAGATAGTAATTGTAGACACTCGAAATTTTCTGTACTACTGTCACTAACATTGCTGGAGGACATATTCGTCTTTTAAGAGGGAACCCTAGAAGACAATCCATATCCATATCAGATACTACCAAAAATTCAGCATCAACCCTGGATCACATTCTTGGAGTACCAATTCCAACCTCGGAGATAACCCCGAGGCATGCAGATCCAATACCGGAACACACATTGGAGAAGACCGATTAATCTCTGAGATAACCCCGAGAGTATCCAGTCTCAGTCCCAACCATTGGAATAGTCGCCAACCTTGGTGATAGCCCCAAGGAATGCAGTTTCGGCGATAACCCCGAAAATGCTTGTTTCAAATGCGACCAGCTTTAATCTCGGCGCTCATAATGAGATATATTGTACTAACCCAGCGATAACATCGGGAAGATAGGCACACCTCAAAGATGACAATGAGGACCTTCAACAAATTGCAGCAGTCCAATCTCAGCGAAGCCTGAGCAACGTCTGCTTTATCAGCCCAATCCGGCGATAACACCGGTAAGAGGCAACATTGTCATCTCGCCAACACAATGCCACGCCACGTCGTCTCAACATCTCTACGCAACAATGTCCCACAAGACTAACCAATCCTGAGTGACTATTATGGGGGGTAACAGATTAAAGTTAAAGCTTGAAGATCGGAGGGCATTGTCCCATCTTCAATGACTTCATACAACCTCCAATCCCATGCCATTGTACAACTCTCGACAACGGCAGTTCGAAATAGGTCCTGTATACCTCAAACGAATGCCCGGATTGCACTTCTTACAGTTCGAGTGGACATTACAGTGCCCGAGTACACGTACTTCGAGACGACCTGACCCGAAAAACTCGGGCCCACCCGGGTTGCCTCTGGTACACCTGCGGCTATATCGTCTTTCAATAGAGGGCTTGGGCTCCCCATTTTGCAAGAGAAAACGACGAGGAAGCCCTGCCCAATTTGCTCTGCACTCACCCCATGCAGTGTACTTTCTCATTTTAAACACCTGTGAGCTCATATATAGCCTATTTTGTACCACAGTTCATATATATAAATGTATATATATATATACATTTATATATATTAACTATGTGTCGAACTTTGTTCGATGAGCCTGAACTTGATGCAGAAGCGTTTACTCTTATATATATATATATATATATATATATATATATATATATATATATTAACTGTGGTCTGACTCTCGCTCGATGAGCCTGGATTTTATATCGTGCCTTTACTCGCTTTTATATATATATATATATATATATATATATATATATATATATATATATATTTATATATATGAACTGCTGTCGAACTCTGCTTCGATGAGCCTGATTTTACATCCAGAATGCGTTTATTGCTTTTATATATATATATATATATATATATATATATATATATATATATATATATATATATATATATTCGCCTCCGCCTCGAGTTTCCTTCATGGCGATTGATCGCTTTTACGACTTTATTTACATTTCGTCCCTTTTTGAGTTTCCTTCGTGGTGGTTGGCCGTATTTACGACTTTATTTACGTTTTATCCTCGCTTGAAGTTTCCTCCGTATGGCGGTTGATAGCTTTTACACTTTATTTACATTTCAAACCCCATGGAGGTGCTTCGTGGTTAGTGATCATGTTCAGATATATATATATATATATATATATATATATATATATATATATATTTACCGCTTTTATATATATTTATATATATATACCGCTACTACTTTCATACAAATTGCAAGATTCTTGTGCTTTAGGAATCATGTGATCACTGATTCACTTTATTGATCTAGATTCTGTTCCGTGATGGACATTTTCAAATTGTAGCGACTTGTAAATTATTCTGCGATGTCTGAATTTCCTCGAGATGGTTTCCATACCCACGAGGAAGTCGGCATTATTTTGTACATTATTTTCATACGGATGCCTCGATCCAGAAATAAAATCTATCGTTCAACACTTAATAAAATGGGAGTGTAAAAGGTCTCAATTACTATTGAGCATCAGGGTTTGAAAAAGCTCTTTTATAAAACATCAATGCCATATCTTGTTTAAAACTGAATTTTTACATAAATTCAAACCCTGTGTATATAGGTGCGAACGAGGCCTCACACTACTTCCAAATAACAGCACATTGACCCACACACAAACACACATTCAGATAATAGTTTCTTGAAAAGAGGCGGTCACCGTGGTAACACGGATGTTGGGGGGGTGCCTAACACCTTCCCTCCGCATAACCAAGTCCCCAAACCCTAATGAATCTAGATTTCACCAACCCGTTTAGCAGTGTCACATCACTGGGTCAATGTGCAAACCTTTTCTCAGTTGTGTTGGTACAACCATTTAAAAACCAACTAACGACTCTTAACAGTCCATCGTCGACATTATACATGTCGAACCTTTTTCACTTATTTTTTCAAACAAATCTCACCTAAAATGAGAACACCAAAGAACAAGTAACGGAAAGGGACATCTAAAAATCCAGACGTCGATAGGTGGCAACTCTGCTGGGGACTCCAGTAAGAGGACTTAAGCCGCTATTATTATCTTTTCAAAACTATTATCTACTTGTGTGTGGATGTTGCATTTACATTTTATGATGAATGTGTACGAATGCATTTCCTTATTGCACTTAGTGCTTTGTACCATAACTGCTTGTGATATTAGTGCTTCGCACCATAACTGCTTGAGATATTAGTGCTTCGCACCATATCTACTTGTGATATTAGTGCTTCGCACATGTCATCATTTTCATACGGTGAGACGCGATGTATGTGAATGTATGCTGTGTGGTCCCTCTACCAGGAGGCTATCTCGTCGGTGTTTGATTACTGGACTCGTGAGAAGACTAATTCTTCGAGGCTCAGGAAAGGCACCACCCAAATTCGCTCTAGTTGAAAGACCGGATTAAATTCCCGTCAAGTAGATTGCGATGATTTGGGAACCTTCATGCCAAAAAGCCGCGAGAGTAACCTAAGATAGGTCTGCCTCTGATAAACCCAAAACGGAGGAAAGTCTCTTCATGCTCTCATTTCAAATTACTTGTAAACACAATTACTTATAATTTCATTCCATATCTATCTCCATGTAATGAGAAATATGAAGAAATGTATACACATACACATTAACATGCTACAAACAGCTAACATCCGTTTTGCAGGATAAAATTCCTAAAATGGACACATCACATAGCATGTTATTATACATATTCCCTAAAGACTAAACTTTGCAAGTCTTTCGCAGGAAACCAATCGGACCTACTACCCATTCAAAGTCCAAAAAGGCAACATGCCTACAGTCAATCATGTTGTCTTCCGACCAGACTGAACTTAATCTTTTTTCTCGCAAGGAATTCGACGGATTAAGCAAACAAATTACAGATTTGGATGTTCTACTCAAAGAATTACACCAGTCTACTCAGGGTTAGAAAATACCCGTACATGCTGAATCCTCCACACAAGGAGGAACCAAGGTCATTACAATACTTGAACTACAGTTGGATCCAACCAACAAGACTCATGATGTTGTCCATCTCAGTGGAGATCTAGACACTGGTGACATCAAAAAGAAAGTCCTCCAAATGGAAGAGACCCTTCGCGCTATCAAAGGAATTGGAACACACGTGAGTGTTTCATATGCCGATCTGTGTATTTTTCATGGTGCTCATTATCAAAAAAAATTTAAAACTCCTGACTTTGAAAAATATGACGGGTTAGGAGATCCTTACACACATTTAAAGGTGTTTGTTGGAGAACTTGGATCTTATGCAGAGGACGAAAAGCTTAGAATGTAATTGTTCCAAAAGAGTTTAACTGGAGAAGCCCGGTCATGGTACACAAGATTAGACAATTCAGAGATCCATAGTCAAAGAGCTAGCACATGCTTTCCTCACTCAATACAAACTTCAAAACTCGGATGGCTCCGGATCGTAATCAAATTACCAAGATCAAGAAATAGTCTAACGAGTCTTTCAGAGAGTATGCTCAATGGTGGAGATGCCTGACTGCCCAAGTTAGTCCTGCCATGACAGAATCAGAGATGGTCATAACTTTCATAGACATACAAGAAGCACTGTTCTATGAGAGAGTTTTAGCCGGCATCGAAAAACCATTTTCTGAAATGGTCAAACATGGGGAGATGGCTGAGATGGGATTGAAGTCCGGAAAGATTGAAGACCTAGCTACACTCAAAGTTGTTGCTGATCACATCCAATCCAAAAATTATGAAAACAACCCCCGGAGGGTCCATAAAAAGAAAGAGGAAGATGTTTCCCTGATACTACAGGACAAAAAGGCAATCAGAACATGCCTATTCAAACGAGAAACTACATTCCCTTTCAAGCACAGTCTGTAAACCCTCCTATACCAAAAGGTGGAGAAGTCAAACGCCCTCGACTATTTAAAACCTTAGGGGATACCCTCGAGAACATTCTAAATCTTCTGACAACATAGAAGAAAATTACACATCTTCTTCCACCAGCCAGCCCTAATGGATGGGGTTTCAATGTTTGTTGAATGTGCTTATCATGTCTGGCACTGGACATGATACTCGTGATTTTTGGGCCTTGAAACACAAGATCCGTGGATCCGATGAGACAACGGAGAGATCGTGGTCACCAAATCAGATCAGCCTCACATTCAAGACAACCCTCTTCCTCAACACAAAGAAGAAGGGGTTAACATGATAAATTGGAGTAATGGACAAAATTCCAATTTTAACTGTGAATCCTCCCAGACCCTCAAAAATGGTGATGAAAAATGGGATTATGCCAAGTTTCAGTTCACAATGGAATGAAAGATGAAAGCTCTATGCATGTAAATTGAGCAATTGGCAGAACTGGTGACTTATCAGCATCACGTGACACGTAAGTTAATCAACCAGGAGCATGCCAGTCTCCTACCTCTCGTCATGAATATTCCCTCGTTACTTTCAGAAAATGAAATGCTGGAAGATAAATTGATAAAGAGAGCAAATGCCAAGGCCCGTCGGGATTTTGCCAACAAAAGAGAATTCACCTATTTGGGCCAACCTATGGAGGAAATCCTTCATATGTTAATCAATGAAGGAAGGATCAGTTCCCTTCTACCTCCAATCAACCCCCGTTTAGGACGGTAAAACTCTGATGGAGTATGTCAATATCACTCACAGTCTCGCGGTCACAGCACAGAAGAATGCTGGGCACTCTGCCACCTTATTCAAAATCTAATTGACAGTGGTGTCCTGCAATTAGCAGACGACGATAATGTGTTACGTGCAAGTGAGAATACAGGTCCTACTAAGTGGAAGAGTGTGGTAGCAGTCATATCCACTGAAGCTGATAGGATTAATCAATCGCTCACAATGACAATAATTCAACTCAGAGGAAGCAACAATCCTTTGAAAGTGGCCGCTCCCGAGCCAATCAACTTGACGTGCAGAGCACAATATCCTATTGTTAGCTTGTGAAAAGTTTCATGGAATTATGGAGAAGGTGAAGGATCCACCTCACATACAACTGCTACAGTGTCAAAGGAAAATCCACTATATCTTCCCCAACGGGTGATGAAGTCTACCATCAAATCAAAGGGGAAAATACCCATGGAGAAAATTGTAAAATTCTTCCGCACTATGGGTCATAACGAAGCCACAGTGGTTTTAAGCTTAAAGGAAGCTCCACAACAAATATCAATTTTGGATTTGGTCCTAACTTCTGAGAATCACTGGAGGGTCTTGTTGAAGGTTTTAGAAGAAGCCTATCTGTCGATATCAGTTGATACGGAAAAATTCCAACATATGGTTGATCACATTTTCAACAACAATGTGATATCCTTCACTGATGATGACATACCGCCCGAGGGGACCGATCATTGCAAACCGTTGCACATTGCGGTCTTGTCCTCTGGATACATGCTAGCTGGAGTATTGATATATGGAGGTTCCTCTCTAAATATCTGTCCATATGTTACCTTGGTGAAGATGAATATCAATCTCAACAGAATTCAGAGTAGCCATACTATCATCAAAGCTTTTGATGGAGCCCACCGTAATTCGGTCGGAGTAATTAAGCTGCCAATCGAAATTGGTCCTCACACATTCTGCGTATCCTTCCATGTACTCAAAATAGATACATGATACGACCTGCTCTTGGGACGACCATGGATTCACATGGCAGGGGCAGTCCCCTCCACTCTTCACCAACAGTTGAAATACATTATCAACAATAGCCTGGTCACGGTCAACGCCGAACCGTAGATTCCTCAACGAGAGACATACCATTCATCAATGCCAATGCGAGATGTGGAACCAACCGCTTTTTTATGCTTTGGAAATAAGCAATACCCAATACCATGCTATTGGAACGCCATTGCCCGAACCCAAGATTTCTGCCGAGGTAATGTCGGCTACCCAAGAAATGATGTCATTGGGTCATAAACTGGGACAAGGGCTGGGTAAAGATTGCCAGGGTATCAAATACCAAATTTGATTAACTAAGCAAACTGGAACAGCTGGACTAGGTTATTCTGCCAGTTCTATTCATAGAAATCCTCATAAGCATCAGTAGATTCCTTCAGCTTCAACCATGTGGCGTTTATCTTCGCCTTCAAACTCTGAGTCCGCACAACCTCCTGTAAAGGTGCCAGCCAATGTAATGGCTATGTTATTTCCCAAGCCGGTGCTAGTAAAGGAGAAAGAAGTCTTTGTTCCAAATCCCGCAGTGGAAGAAGAGTAATGAAGAATCAAGCAAGATGTCATCCGAATGATGTCAGGCATACGCATCATTGTTCATGATGAACATACCAACAGATACACCCCAGACGATGATTGCCCAGACGTAATAGCCATCATTTGGGACAGGAGGATGATGACAATCCCTCCATCACTGTGGTCCACCTGGACTTTACCTTTACCAATTGGAGCAGTATTCCTTGCATTGGTCGACAAGGGTAAAACGAGCAGAACTCTTTCTGCCCTGTAGATATATTAATTGCTTACTTTTTTGTACAGTACTAGGAGTTTATTTTGCCAGTATATGCTAACACTGTGTATGATCAACACATTTTATATATACTAAGTGAAAGCATATTTTGTTTCAGGACTCTGAATTTAGATGTGGCTGTACTTGCTGATACGGTGCCTCTTCTCCACAAGGATTGTACCTTTGATGTAGAGATGAATTCAACCTTGATGGATATACAGGATGACATTGAGGTGCCTCCAGAAATTCAAGAATGGGTCAAAGACAAACCTAAACCCAACCTTGATCAAACAACTTCCTTTAATCTCAGAACCTTAGAAAGCCCTAAGTTAATCCAGATTGGTTCAGACCTTACCCCAAACCAACGGAATGACTTGGTTACGCTACTTACCCAATTCCAGGATGTGTTTGCATGGTCTCATGAAGACATGGTGGGTTTTTCCACTGACATTGTCCTTCATCGCCTTCCCATTAAAGATGGATTTAAGCCAGTAAAGCAAAAGCTCAGGCGATTGAAACCTGAGTGGAGTTTAAAGGTGAAAGAAGAAATTGTGAAACAATTTCAAGCTGGCATCATCATGGTGTCTACATATCCTGAGTGGATATCTGACGTTGTGCCCGTGCCTAAGCCTGGAGGGAAGGTGCGAGTTTGTGTGGATTACCGAGACTTGAACAAAGCTTGCTTAAAAGATAGCTTTCCCATGCCATTTATCCACATTCTCATTGATAATATTGCGCAATACGACATGTACTCCTTTGCGGATTGCTTTGCGGGGTATCATCAGATCATGGTTGCTGAGGAAGATCATGAGAAGATTGCTTTCATCACTCCTTGGGGAACCTTTTGCTATAGACGGTTGTCATTCGGCCTCATCAATGTCGGAGCCACCTATCAGCGAGCTATGATGGCTCTTTTCTATGACTTAATGCACAAAGAGTTTGAGATCTATGTGGATGACATTATTGTCAAGTCCCGGAAGGAGGATGACCATATAGACCATCTCAGGAAGTTGTTCAACAGGTGCGTAAGTACAACTTGAAGTTGAATCCAGCTAAATGCGCCTTTGGTGTTAAATCCGGCAAGTTGCTAGGATTTCTAAATACCCGTAAGGGATTGAAATGGATCCCCCATAATCCAAGCCATCACAGAAATGCCCATTCCTCAGATAGAGTAGGAATTACGGGGATTTTTGGGAAGAATCAACTTCATTAGCAGGTTTATCTCCCAACTCACAGCAACCTGTGAGCCAATCTTCAAGCTATTAAGGAAGAACTCCTCCATGAAATGGAATGATGAGTGTCAAAATGCCTTCCTCACAATTAAGAAACAGCTAGTCAAAGCTCCCGTTTTGGTACCACCCAGGAATGATGTTCCCCTGTTTATGTACATGTCCATAAGTGACAATGCCATGGGCTGCATGCTGGGACAGAAGGACGATAGAGGCCAAGAATTAGATATCTATTATCTCAGCAAAAGGTTCAGCAGCAGTGAACATAAGTACACTCTGATCGAAAAGACGTGTTATGATTTAGCATGGGCTTCCATGAGGTTACAACATTACCTCCATGGTCACACAACCCATCTCATATCCCGCATGGATCCCCTCAAGTACGTGTTCAATAAACCTATGTTAAATTGCCGGCTGTCCAGATGGCAGTTGATCCTACAACAATTTTACATCATATATGTGACTTAAAAGTCCATCAAAGGTCAAGGAATTGCGGATCAACTGGCCGCCACGCCTACAGGGGTTTCAAATCCTTGGAAACATATTTCCCCAATGAAGGAGTAATGACAGTGCAGCAACACCATCAGTACGATACGCGCCTTTCATGGAAGATGTATTTTGATAGAGCGGTTTATATGGAAGATTCTGGAGCTGGAGCAGTTCTAGTATCTGGTATGGGGGAGCAGTATCCCGTCGCCGTCAAATTATAGTTTGTCAGCACCAACAATACGGCTGAGTATGAAGGTTGTCTCATAGGGCTAAAACTTGCCCGTTCCATAGGCATCAGGCGGTTAACTGTCTTTGGAGATTCAAAGTTGGTAATCAGACAATCCACCTGAATCTATCAAACCAAAGAGCTACATTTCCTGCCTTACCATCGGTAGGTTTTGAAGATGGTTTTGGAGTTCGAAGAAATCTCCTTTCTACACATTCCTTGTAATAGGAATGACTTTGCGGACGCGTTAGCAACTTTGGCCTGCTTTATTCACATATCAGATAAGGAACACTTGCCAAGCGTCACAATTTCCCTGCACAAGGCCCCAACCTATAGGAATTATGTTGGAAAAGTATCGGATCAGCTACCTCCCATCCAACATCCTTGGTATCAGTATATCAAAGAATATCTGTGAGATGGATCTACACCCGTGAAAGCGAGCACGACTGAGAAAAGGCGGATCCATCGACTTGCTATGAAATTCTACCCGAGTGGAGATGCGCTCAACAAAAGAGATGCAGGAATAGGTCTCCTCAGATGTTTAGACAAAGATCAAGCCCAAAGGCTTATGGATGGAATCCATGGCGGAGTCTGTGGCCCCCACATGAGTGGCCCCCTCCTTGTCAAGAAAGTCCTCAGGACGGGACCTTATTGGATATCTCTCAAAGCTGATTGCGATTACCACGTCAGGAGATGCTATCAGTGCCAGATTCATGGGAATACTATACACGCCCCTCCAAAGGAACTTCACAATATAAGTTCACCTTGGCCCTTCTCAATGTGGGGAATGGACGTAATCAGTCCCTGAGCCTAAAGCCAGTAATGGTCATCGATTTATCTTCACCATGATCGACTACTTCACCAAGTGGGTAGAAGCAGCCTCCTTCCCTAGGGTTACTAAAGAAGTCATCATTGATTTCATCAGAAACAATATCGTTTGTCGATACGGACAACCAGAGGTGATTGTGTCAGACAATGCCAAGAACCTCAACAACAAAATGATGGAGGAATTATGCAGTAAATTCCACATCAAACATCTTAACTCTGTCATCTATCATCCGAAGATGAACGGTGCTATTGAAGCGGCTAACAAAAACATCAAGAAGATTATGCAAAAGATGTCCGCTAACCACAAAGATTGGCCTGACCTATTGCCTCTGACTTTGTTAGCCTACAGAACCTCAATGCGCACTTCCACTGGGGCAACCCCCTACGCATTAACCTATGGGATGGAAGCAGTACTCCCCATAGAAGTTGAAATGGAATCCCTCAGAGTGTTGATAAACGCTCAGCTGGATGAAGACCAATGGGTAAAAGACATGTATCACCAATTGTCTCTAATAGACGAAAGGCGAACCGCGACTATATTCCATGGTCAGTTATATCAACAAAGGATCGCCAGATCCTACAACAAAAAAGTCCGGCTACGGCAGTTTAAACGACATGACTTGGTTTTGAAGAGGATCCTTGACAACCAAAATCAATCTAAGGGAAAATTCGCTCCTAACTGGGAAGGCCCATTTGTTGTCAAAGAAGTATTGACAGGAGGCGCTCTCAGATTACAAGAAATGGATGGCGATGAATTTCCCCAACTCATCAACTCAGACGCTGTGAAACGGTATTTATGTCTGAAGTAACCAGAAAACACCCTGGTGTTGGACCATCAGATCACCCGTCATTCCGGTTTTTTAACCCTTTACCATATACAACTTTTCTACACATTGCCCCTCAGGGAAACATACATTTCCAGCCCGCAGCCTGGCTCTCCTTTGCGTTCCTACGACTTAGGTCATCCCACCACGGATTGAACATCTAGCACTTGCAGTTTGGCTACCCATACATGGGATCAAACTTCTAGTACCTACAGTTTATCCTCAACCTAGGATTAAACTTTCTACTCCCCGCAGTCTGACCTACACATGGGATTACGCTTTTTCACTCGCACTGAAGGGCGAACTACGTCGACCTGATCTTCTCTTCAATAGGAGTATGTAGGCAACCATTTCGTATGGCCCGGTCGTAATAAAATAAAAACAACAAAAACATTTCTACCCTTACAGAAACAAAATCAACAAAAACATTCCTACACCATTTCTACCATATACACCGTTTAACCTCTTACACCAGGTTCGAACTACGCATACCTGATCTCCTCTTCAATAGGAGTACGTAGGCAGCCATTCATGGTTCGGTCTCACCCCCTACCAAAACACAAACCCTTGTCAGTTGGTACTGGAATCAAACATCAATCCCCTACATTTCATTGGCTTCAGACCAAAGGGATGGAATTACCTGAAATCCTCCCAAATACGAGATTCGGCGACCATCTAAGCTGCGGTCATACCTTGAAGAGCAACACCAATCCACAAGAGATGGAATTAACTAGGCTTCTCCTAAATAGAAGTACTGGCGACCATCTGTGGTGCGGTCAATCTCAGAGAGGAAAGCCACACTCCTCTCCACATTTCCATACAGAAACTAGTCCCAAGACACGAAAGATGATAGGGATACATACAGATCGATGATCCATTCTGAACTATCCAGAGACAGCTCAATGTCCATCCACCCAGGAGGAATTCAAAATGCATAAGATCACAATCCCTGAAGCAGCATGCAAAATATCAAGCAAGTAGCAAGGCATATCTAAAAGGGAAGTGATCCAAAAATATATTTCCATGTCATATATATAATGTTGTTTGATATATACAATATAAACTGTACATGACAAAATGGCTAAGCTAGTATGTGCAGGTAAATACAAGCTCATTTACAAGTCAGGATATATGCGAGCTAACAAGCCCAACATGGCGTCCCTCTCAGAGGATGGAGGTGAAGTTGTGGTCTCCTGAACGAGAATATCCACACGACCCAACAGATCTGCAGCCATCTGCATGGTGACCATATGCTCGTCAATATATGCGATAATCTCTACGATCATGCCAGTGGTAAGGGACCTCACGGCAGTACTATCTGTGACAGCTACATCCCGGGCAGATATAGCACTATCCCGCTCAACTATCACTGCATCTCTGGCTGATATGGCCTCATCCCGCTCAACAACAACGACATCTTTGTGAACTAATGCCTCGTCTCTCTCTAATAGAGCCACGTCTCTCCCATCAAGGGCAATCAACATCAAAGATCGAACATGATCTCTCTCAAAGGTCATCAGATGAAGACTCTACTCTAGGTACTGTGCCGATTGCTGAATCACAACAATACTGGTACTGGGAGAATCCGGAGGAAATGTTGGCAACCCAGCAGCGAGCTCCTCCTAGATGTATGAATCGATGTCCTCCATGGGCTCTACATCATCTGACTCACTATCCGGTATTGTGGACACTACCGCAACCGATAAAATCTTTGTCCCCATCTATGCGGAATACTCTGTAGAACGACCTGGATGACTGACAGAAAAAGAAGCTATCTCACGCTGATCCCAACAAGCATACAAGCGGGATCGGTCCTCTGCTGAGAGATATCGAGAAGCTGAATGCTGACCTATCGCCCCCTCGAAAGGATGAAAATCTTGGAACTGGTCAAACTGTGACATCACGGCCAGTGGGTGATAAGTAGTCATACCCCTCAAACCAGCCAGAGGGAGGTAGTCCATTCCCGGTGCATGAGTAATGAAGCTTTATGGTGAGCTAAGCCCCGAACACGGCAATATACTAAAAGGATCTCTGATATCTGCCAAAAATGTGGACCAGGACAGAGCATCTAAACACTCCGATGGTTGAAAGGAGTATGACATAGAAACATTATGGGTGTAGCAATATCCATGCCATCTAAAGGTACCAATCGGTCTCAAGTGTGACATAAACCACACATACAGCATGACCGAACTCCTAGTGAACACTCCTGTCGGATAAGTGCAGCAATAGGATGCTGACCGCAGGGTCTCTGCTATAATCATAGGTACAATGGTACGACCCTCTCTAAGAGCTCTCACAGCCATGATGACACCAATGTCTATCTCATCCATGTATTATGGCATATAGACATACGACAATATGCATAGCAGCAGTACATCAACCCTGGCCAAACGCCAGTGATCCTCCGGTGCGGTAAAATCCCTGGAATATCGTGAATAGCTATCCTCTGAGCCAAATCTGTCATACAAAAAATGTTGGGATATCACATGGCTAGATGTTAGTTCATCCTGTACTACTCTGCACCGCAATCCAGTGAGAGTCATGAATCGTCTACTCATGTCTCCCAAAGCCAGGTGCACGCAAAGTCTGTTTAAAGGCAGCATCGTCAATCGGGCATACTCCTCTAGAGTAGGAGTCAACTCGTGGGTCCCGAATCAGAAAACCTGCCTATCCGATATCCAATGCTCTAGCATCCCATCAACAAACCCTGCGGGAACTTGAAACATCAATAAAGTCATGGTATGCTGCAGCAAATGATCTACAGTCACCCTGTCTGGTGGTGACGTGCTATCATACCATGATCGCATACCCAATGCCACCAATTATGGTGGGCTATGATCTATACGGCTAACTGTCGAAGAAGATATCTGTGTGGGCCGTGTCATAAGACCATCCAGGGGTCAATGCCGAATATCTCTGGACAATACATACATATGCATAACATGATACATGCATAACAGATAATGGATGGCAATATGATATAGGGAATGGAAAAAACTGTGCATACATTCCTAAGTATATCATCATCCAATACATCATCTCTGTACAACTATAAATACAGGGAAATGGGGCACAGACTCCCTATTACTAACAGAGGCCTATCAAAAGATATAGCGAGAATGGGGCACAGCCACCCAATATCTAACAGAGGCCTAGTAAGACCCAAACTTTTTAATAAAGATGATTTTTTCTATAAATATCATTTTTGAATATTATGGAATAAATTTGATATAATGTTATAGTTGTGGGTAATATTTATAAATTTTGCAAAGTACGCAAGTTGTTATATAATATTCGATTGGTCGGGGAATATTCGTTTTAACAGGAAATATTCATACAACGGCACAATCATTGGTGGACCCCACAACGGAATTATTGTCGGATTGAGAAAACAGCAAAAATACTTTATAAAAATAACGACAGAAGTTTTACCATTAACTGTTGAAACAACCAAATTAAAAAATACAATGTATGGCGTGGTCAGATAAGAGTAGTACACCTGGATTGATAATTGATGCTTACGTGAGAAGTCACTCGCTTTTGTTCAATTATTGCTACAAGAATTCTTTGTATAGTATCTCATGTTATTTGATTCAATTATTGTCAATATTTTATATATTATTAAATAAATAATTGAGATAACAAAGTTATTAATATTATCATTTGCAATATTAACGATGTCTAGAAATTCTGTCAAGGAGAGGTTTGGTCACCTAATTGCGCGCCAATGGGAAAAAATCATTATTAGAAAGCCCCCTCTTTCCTGGGAACAACCTGGTCGATTAATATTGTGAATTATAATAAAGGTGATAAATGTTGTTAAAATTATTAAGGTGATTTTTATGAAGTGTTGATTATTATTTGAACCCCCACTTACCCATTTTTTCAAAATAGTGGGAGAAGTTATCTCGGTTTTTTGTTATATATATATATATATATATATATATATATATATATATATATATATATATAGGTGGGATTTTCCGGGGAAAGGGGGAACACGGATATACTAGTTGTATTATTATTATATTATATATATATATTTTATATGTTTTATATATATAGGTTATATGATTATCGTGAATGAACAAGCTGGTTTACGGGATGTAATCACGGGCTACTTATATATATATAATCTATATATTTTATTTAAAGTTTTTATTTTATTAGAATATTTTATTGCATAGTATCCTTTCCATTCTCCTATAAATAGAAGCTCATTCCTTCATTATTTCTTACCAATTCACTGAAACTCTAGATAGAGAAATTATAGAGAAACTATAGAAAAGTATTCTGCTACTTCCCTACTCTTATATCCAGTTTCTTTTACGGTAAGAGGTATTATTTATTTTGTATTCATGAAGAGAACTTCTGTTATTCCATTATTTATTATTCTGTTGGAATAACCTGTATACGCGGGTTACCCTATACTTGGTGAAATTCTTTTGTTATTCCATTTTTTAGTATTTTGTTGGAATATCATGTCTGTGCGTTTTACGCCGGACCTGGTTTCATTCTTTATTATTCTGTTGGAATATCCTGTCATGCGTTTTTTTACTGGCGGGACCGGTTCCGTTATTTATTATTCATTAGAATAACTTTTGCATGCAGATCTATCGCATGCTTGGTGATTTCTTTTGTTATTCCATTCATTATTATACTCAGTTGGTTAAAGTTTTGACTTCTATACTCCATGAAATTAGTGGAATATCCTTAATATTTGCACTTCATCTAGTATCTTTTCATGAAAATATTCTTCTAAGCATTCTTGAATTTTACTCCACAAAGAAGTATCATGTTGACAATTTGGACGTTAATAGTTCCTGGATAAATTAATTCTTGAACTTGTTTTATTGAATTCTTATATCATTGTCATCATCCTCATGTTTATATTTTGTTGAAAGTCATATGTGGCCTGTAGTGCATAGATGGACTTGGTATGATTATGACTAGGGATTATTCGGTGTAATCATGACCGTAATGTTACAAATGATGTGGCAAAAGTCCTCATTGTCCCGTAGTGCATGGATAATTTGTGGTCGTGATACTAATGAATATCTTTGGCCGTAGTGCAGGGATGATGTGGATTATTTATTAAACCGAGTCTCAGCGATAAAAGTCATGAAAACCCTTTTAAATCATAGAAGATAGTAGATTTTATTCTCTACTTGACTCTTCTAATGGATTGCTTGTTCATTCAAGCAGCTTAAACTTGATGTTTGTTATATTTTATCGCTTTAACATCATTGTTGAAGGCTAATGATAATTTATTCGCATTATCTTAGTCATAATATTTCTTCTTGGGCTAGTTGAGCTCACCCTTTTTTTGCTTTCATTGTTCTCTTCAGGAAATGAGAACGTAAGGGGGACTAGTCGGGGAACGGAGTGACGGTCCAGAGGATAGCATTAGTAGTCCTCACTATTCTGTGAAATAGTGTGTTAATAAATGTATTGAGGACTTATTTTGAGTTTTAATGCTGTCTAGAAGACAATGTTTGTATTAAAACTCACAGCTCATGTTGTATATTTAAGATTGTATTTGTATTCTGTACCATGTATTTGGCGACTCAGAATAGGTGATGAATACCTATTTTTGGGGGCGTCACAGTTTGTATCAAAGCTTAAGGATATGATCCCTGGCTAAGATGTGAGACTTGAACTAGGAGGGGAGAGACGGGGAATTCCTTCGCTAGTATGACCAACCTAAGTTTATTTGGTATTTAATTGGTCGGTCAGAGTATAAGGATAATATGTTATATATTAATTAACCCTTGTTTTGTGGCAGTATCTGAAAATGACATCCGAGAATGTTGAGAATAACAATAGAGCACAGGAGACCGTTGAGTCTCCACAGATCAATAATCAGGATAATGTGCATCAGGAAGGCAACAATCCTCAGGTAAACAACAACACTGACCAGATGACGAATGATGGAATGTTTAGAGGCTTTATACAATCCATGCAACATCAGGCAAGACCGGCTTCTGTCTAAAATACAGGTAGAAACACTGGAAACTCTCGTACGGTCACCGCTAAACAGTTCAAGGAGTTGGGACCACCGGAGTTTATTGGAGAGCCAAAACCACTTAATTCGAAAGCATGGATAAAGCAGATCACCAAGATATTTGATGTCTTGGGATGCTCTGAGGAGCAAAAGGTGCCATTTGCCACCTTTATGTTACGTGGAGAGGCAGATTACTGGTGGGAATCGGTAAAACGTACTCAACCTGTCGCACTAAAGATGTCTTGGGAGAAGTTCCAAGAACTATTCAACGACAAGTACGAAGCCAAGTTTGTCGAGTTGTCCCGGTTCCAAGAACTATTCAATGTCCCGAAAGTATTCGTCACATGAAAGAGGTAGAGTTCATTCAGCTGAAGCAGAATAACATGACTGTGTCACAGTACGAAGCCAAGTTTGTCGAGTTATCCCGGTTTGCGTCCCACTTAGTTGATAATGAAGAGAGAATGACGAGGATGTTTTTAAGAGGTTTGAAGCCGGAGATACGTCAATATCTTATTTCTCATAAACTGTGTTTGTACTCAGATGTTGTAAATAGGGCTCAGTTGGTGGAGCGCGATAACGAGTCAACGCAACCAAAGAGAGAGCAAATTGACAAAATGATAATACCAAAGAGAACAAATATCAAAGCAAAGGACAACAAGCGTGGAGGGAATCAACAAGCTAGAAATGGTAACCACTTCGGTGGTAATCAGAGCCAAAACAATAAAAATGGACATTTCAAGAAGAGAAGATTCAACAATAATGGAAAGACGTCAGCACCAGCACCCGTTGTTAAGGAAAGAAAACGACCACCTATCATATGCTTCAAATGCGGAGGGGAGGGACACATCAGTCCAAACTGCGTGGTGCCGTCCAAAGCATGTTATAATTGTGGAAGAGAAGGTCACTTAGCTCGATTTTGTCGTTCACCGAAGACAAGTTCTACTAGGATGGAGGCACCAAAGGCCGTCCCAGAGAAGTCAAAGCCGGTAGTGCAAGGGAGAGCATTTGTTGTGACCTCCCAGAAAGCAAGGAACCCGAACGAGGTCATCCCGAGTAAGCTTATCATAAATTCTAGCTAAGTCTATACCTTATTTGATACCGGTTCTACCCATTCTTTTATTTCTCCTACTTGCGCTCAACGATTAAACTTGACTCCGGAGAAATTAGACTTTGACTTCTGTGGAAACTCCGTTGGGAGAAACCTTCATTACATCCATTGTTTATAAGTCTTATTTGGTTCAAATTGGTGCCCTCACATTACCTGTTGATCTTATTTCATTGAAAATACTTGCATTTGATGTGATTCTAGGGATTGATTGGTTAACTACTCATCATGCTAAAATTGATTGTTTTCGTAAGGTTGTTAGCTTTCATATTACTAATCAACCTATTATGCGAATTCAAGCGACCAAACCATTAAAATCAATCACAGTCATCTCAAGTCATAAAGCTATTCGTTTATTAAAAAATGGATGTCAAGCTTTCTTAGCTCATGTCACAGATCTAAAAAAATATATGTCAGTTTTGAATGATATTTCTATTGTTAATAAATTCCCTGAAGTATTCCCTGAAGAACTTTCTGGCCTACCCCTAGAGCGTGAAATTGAATTTTGTATCGACCTTGAACCCAGTACAAAACCCATTTCCAAAGCCCCATATCGAATGGCTCTGTTGAACTTCGTGGAGTTAAAACCCAATTCAGGAATTGTTAGACATCGGTTTTATTCGTCTAAAGACGTCTCCTTGGGGTGCTCTTATTCTATTCGTGAAGAAGAAAGATGGGAGTATGCGACTTTGTATTGATTATCGGGAGTTGAATCATGTCACCATCAAAATAAAAATACCCATTGCCACGTATTGATGACCCGTTTGACCCGCCATAAGGAGCCAAATTCTTTTTAAAGATTGATCTTTGTTTGGATATCACCAATTGAAGATTAGAACCGGCGACATTCCAAAGACGACTTTTCCGAAACTCCAATGACGGACATTATGAATTCTTAGTCATGTCCTTTGGATCGACTAATGCTCCTGCTGCCTTCATGGATATGATGAACCGAGTATTCAAGGAATATTTGGATCATTTTCTGGTCGTTTTTATTGATGACATCCTTATTTATTCCAAAAGTCGTGAAGATCATGAGCAACACTTGAGGCTGATACTCCAAAAGCTTCGTGAATACAAGTTTTATGCCAAGTTGAAGAAATGCGAGTTATGGCTTGAAGAAGTAGTATTCCTTGGGCACGTAGTATCAAGTCATGGACTATCTGTTGACCCGACAAAAATTGAAGCAATTCAAAGATGGGAGCAACCTAAATCAGTGACCGAAGTACGTAGCTTTCTCGGTTTAGCTGGTTATTATCGGATATTCGTGGAATGATTTTCTTGAATCGCTGCTCCATTAACTCAGCTAACTCGGAAAGATACAAAGTTCATTTGGAACGAAGAATATGAGAAGAGTTTTCAAGAACTCAAGAGGAGACTCATTTCAGCACCTGTTCTGACAATAGAATCTGGCTCGGAGGGATTTGTAATCTGCAGTGATGCTTCGGGCAAGGGGTTGGGATGTGTTCTCATGCAACATGGGAAAGTCATAGCCTATGCCTCAAGACAACTCAAAGAATATGAGAGGAATTATCCTACTCATGATCTAGAGTTAGCAGCTGTTGTCTTCGCACTAAAAATTTGGAGGCATTACTTGTATGGGGAGAAAGTGGAGATCTTTACGGATCAAAAAAGCATCAAATATTTCTTCACTCAAAAGGAACTCAACATGCGACAACGACGTTGGCTTGAACTGTTGAAATATTATGATTATACCATCCAATACCATCTTGGAAAAGCGAACATGGTAGCTGACGCATTGAGTAGAAGATCAAATGCAAGTACGAGTGCGATATTGTCAACGCAAAGGCCCATTTTATGTGACTTACAAAGGATGGAGATAGAGTTAAAGACTCCAGGGACCCATGTGATGATGGCGAATATACGAGTAGAACCGATGTTAATTAATAAAGTTAAAAGTCGCCAAGCTACGCACTGGAGCTGAATGCGTATGAGGAAGAAAGTGCAAGAAGGTGCTATGCCGAAAGCAAGAATCGATGAAGAAGGAATACTTCGAGTCAACTCCAAACTTTGTGTTCCTAACGACCCTGATTTAAAGTATAAAATCATGATGGAGGCGCACAACACACCGTTTGCAATCCATCTTGGGAGTACCAAAATGTATCATGATTTTCGACATACATTTTGGTGGGGCAATATGAAGAGAGAGATAATGATGTTTATCTCAAGGTGTCTAACGTGTCAACGAAGTCAAGTAAGAGCATCAAGTACCAAAAGGTCCATTCAACCACTTGAAATTCCGAATAGAAGTGGGAGCACATTACCATGGATTTCTGCACGGTCTTCCCAAGGTTTCTCAAGGTATAGATGCGATTTGGGTCATTGTTGATAGATTGACCAAGTCCGCTCATTTCTTCTGGAACTGAGAAACTTATACAATTGAACGACTTGCTCAGTATGTACATAAACGAGATTGTAAGACTGCTTGGTATGCCAGTATCCATAGTTTCTGATCGAGACCCAAGATTCACTTCACGATTTTGGGTTAATTTGCAAAAAGCTATGGGCACAGATTTACGATTTAGCTCGTCATATCATCCTCATACAGACGGGCAGTCGGAGAGGACAATTCAAACACTTGAAGATTTATTAAGACGCTGTGTCCTTGACTTCAAGGGAAGTTGGGATAAGTTCTTACCATTGGTGGAGTTTTCCTACAACAACAGTTATCAAGCAAGTATTGGCATGGCTCCATTTGAGGCGTTGTATGGAAGAAAGTGTCATTCTCCAGGATGATGGGATGAGGTGGGTGAAGCAACGTTGTTGGGACTGGAATTGGTACGTATGACTACGGAAAAGATTCAAACGATCCGACAACATATAAAAACCTCACAAGATCGACAAAAGAGTTATGCTGATCTTCATCGAAAGGACGTGGAATTCGATATAGGAGATCATGTGTTGTTACGTGTTGATCCATGGAAAGGAGTTATGAGATTTGGAAAGAGAGGAAAGCTCAATCCTCGATTCATCAGCCCATTTTTAATCCTCGATCTAGTAGGAACTGTGGCCTATAGACTCGCTTTACCGCCAAGTATGTCTCGTGTTCATAACGTTTTTCACATATCCATGTTACGTAAATATGTGGAAGACCCAAACCACATTATTGAGTTCGAACCGGACAAAATAGCAGAAGATTTGACGTATGAAGAGGTTCCTGTTCAAATCTTGGATAAGAAGAAACATATTCTACGCCCCAAGGTTATACCTCAAGTCAAAGTTTTGTGGAGAAACCACGATGTTGAGACCTGGGAGTTAGAATCTGAAATGAAATCAAGGTATCCTTACCTCTTCGACATACCAGGTACATACCCTAATTTCGAGGGTGAAATTTCATAAGAAGGGGAGGTTGTAAGACCCCAACTTTTTAATAAAGATGATTTTTTCTATAAATATCATTTTTGAATATTATGGAATAAATTTTATATAATGTTATAGTTGTGGGTAATATTTATAAATTTTTCAAAGTACGCAAGTTTTTATATAATATTCGATTGGTTAAAGGGAATATTCGTTTTAACAGAAATATTCGATAACCAACACAATCATTGGTGGACCCCACAATGGAATTATTATTTTGATTGAGAAAATGACAAAAATACTTTATAAAAATAATAGCGTAAGTTTTACCATTAATCTGCTTGAAACAATCGGTGTTAAAAATGCGATGTCTGCGTGGTTACATAGTAGCACCGGTATTGATTATTGATGCTTACGTGAGAAGTCACCGGTTTTGTTTAATTATTGCTTTCTGATGATTGATGCATAGTATCTCACGTTATTTGATTCAATTATTGTCAATATTTTATATATTATTAAATCAATAATTGAGATGACAAAGTTATTAATATTATCATTTGCAATATTAACGATGTCTAGAAGTTCTGTCAAGGAGAGGTTTAGTTACCTAATTGCGCGCCAATGGGGAGAAATCCTTATTGGAAAGCCCCCTCTTTCCTGGGAACGACCTGGTCGATTAATATTGTGAATTATAATAAAGGTGATAAATATTGTTAAAATTATTAAGGTGATTTTTATGAAGTTTTGCTTATTATTTGAACCCCCACTTACCCATTTTTCAAAATAGTCGGGAGAAGTTATCTCAGTTTTGTGTTATATATATATATATATATATATATATATATATATATATATATTAAATTATGTTTTGGGTGGGATTGTCTGGGAAAGGGGGGGAACACGGGGATACTAGTTGTATTATTATTATATTATATATGAATTATATATATAGGTTATATGATTATCGTGAATGAACAGACTGGTTCACGGGATGTAATCACGGGTTACTTATATATATATATATATATATATATATATATATATATATATATGTGACGCTCCCAAAATTAGATATACGTCATCTATCCTGGGTCGCCACTTACATGGTACATAAATTCAAATACAACTTAATAATACAACTGTCGTGTACAATACGCCAAAACATAAACTGTGAGTTTGAATACAAATATTGTCTACTAGAGATTATACAAACTCAAAAGGAGTCCTTAATACAATTTTTATTACACTATTTCACAAAATAGTGAGGACTACTAATGCTATCATCTCGTCCGTCACTCCGCGCTCTGACTAGTCCCTCGCTACGTTCTCATTTCATGAAGAGAACAATAAAAGTAAAAGGTGAGCTCAACTAGCCCAAAGAGGGAAATATTATGACTAAGATAATGTAGAATATATTATCGTTAGCCTTCAACAAAGTTTAAACCGATACAATATAACAACCATCAAGTTTAACTGCAATGAACAAGCAATCCATTAAAAGAGTCAGTAGAGAATAAAATCTACTATCTTTTATGATTTAAAAGGTTTTCATCACTTTTATCATTTGGGACTCAGTTTATAAATAATCCACATCATCGAATCACCCCTGCACTATGGCCAAGGATATTCTTTAGTATCATGACCACAATTATCCATGCACTACGGGCAAAGAATATTTGTGTATTCAATAATGGTCATGATCATGCCAACAACTATCCATCAATGCACTACGGGCCAATGAGAACTTTTACCTCATCATTTATAACATTACGGTCATGATTACACCGAATAAACCCTGGTCATAATCATACCAAGTCCATCTATGCACTATAGGCCACAGATGACTTTCAACAAAATATAAACATGAGGATGATGACAATGATATAAGAATTCAAATAAAACAAGTTCAAGAATTATTTTATCCAGTATCTAATAACGTCCAAATGGTCAACATGATACTGCTTTGTAGAGTAAAATTCAAGAATGCTTAAAAGAATATTTCCATGAAAAGATACTGGATGAAGCGCAAATATCAACGATATTCCACTAATTTCATGGAGTATAAAAGTCAAAACTTTAACCAACTGAATATAATAAGGAATGGAATAACAAAAGAAATCACCGGCATGCGATAGATCCACTGCAAAAGTTTATTCCAACGAATAATAAATAACGGAATCGAGTCCAACAAAAACGCGTGCATACATGATATTCCAATGTAATAATAACGATTTTAACCGGGTTCCATAAAATGCATGAGCAGGATATTTAAATGTAAATAAAGATTTTAATCGTGTCCGTAGAACGCATGCATGAGATATTCCAATGAATAATAAATAACGGAACCAGTCCCCCGTAAAAGCCTTGAGACGGGATATTCCAATGAATAATAAAAAGCGAGAATTCGTGTCCAAAGTAGAACGCATGATGCAGTTGTTCCAATGAATGATAAAGAATGGAACAATGTAAGAATTTCACCAAGTATAGGGTAGCCCGTATCAGCGCTTATTCCAACAGAATAATAAAGAATGGAATAACAGAAGTTCTCTTCATGGATAAGAAATAAATAATACTCCCTACCTTTAGATAAACTGGATACTGGAATAATGAGGTAGTAGACTTCTCTTCTTCTTTCTATAATTTCTCTCTATAATAATCGCTCTAAAGCTTTTGTGAATTGGTGAGAAATGAAGGAAGAATGAGCTTCTATTTATAGGAAAATATAGTTTCGATAATTGTACATTTTGGGGCTCGAAAATTACAGTACAATACCTCCAACTTTTCTTTCATTTATAATTTTGTCCTGCAAGTATTATCAATCTTGCACCAACTCCCCTAATAGTAAATAATGTGAATAAATAGTTCAATCATGTGAATCAATAGTATAATCATGTGAAAAATACGAATTTCAGTATACTACCTCCATCTATACCTCCATTTTTAATTTAGTCATGCAAGTATTATCAATCTTGCATCAACTCCCCTAATAGTAACAAGAATGTGAAACAATAGTATACACATGTGAACAAATAGATATAATCATGTGAAATAATAGCAATCAATTGCTCATTTATCCGGTTAAATACCCGATTAGTCAATATAACCTCCAAACATCAATTATTATCGAAATAATTGTCGATTTTCACTAACACAAATAATTCCAACACAGTGAAACCATTTTTATCAAAAATATAAATTTTGAAATTTCGATGTTTGACTTTTCCCAAAAAAGTCAACTGTTGACTTTTTGACCCAATAGTGAATCCAAGAAAATTTTGTGTTTATATACTATTTTTACTAATTTCATCGTTCCGGACTCAAATATCACATTCGCGTCTCCAAATTCAACTCCGAACAACATTTATTATTAATATTATAACTCACAATATTTAACAACCAGGTCGTTCCCAGGAAAGAGGGGTCTTTCCAATAAGGATTTCTCCCTATTGGCGTGCAATTAGGTGACCAAACCTCTTCTTGACAGAACTTCTAGACATTGTAAATATTACAATTTATAATATGAATAACTTTGTCGTCTCAAGTATTGATTTAATAAAAAACATTTTATGCAGATGATACTGTGACAATAATTGAATCAATAATATGATAGATATGATGTAGCAATTACTGTAGCAATAATTGAGTATAACTGAGTGACTTCTCACGTAAGCATCAATAATCAATACAGTGTGCTACTATGTAACTACGTGTATTACTGTACTTTTAACACCGGGTGTTTCAACAGTTAACGGTAAAACTTCCGCCGTTATTTTCATAAAGTATTTTTGTCGTTTTCTCAATCGACAATAATTACATTGTTGGGTCCAAAGAATGATGATTGTGTATTGTATTTAATATTCCTTGTTAAAACGAATATTCCCCGACCAATCGAATATTATATAACAACTTGCGTACTTTGCAAAATTTGTAAATATTACCCACAATTATAACATTATATCAAATCCACACCATAATATTCAAAAATATATTTCGAGAAAATTTAATCTTCATTCAAAAAGTTGGGGTCTTACAACCTCCCCTTCTTATGAAATTTCGTCCTCGAAATTAGGGTGCGTACCTGGTATGTCGAAGAGGTGAGGATACTTTGATTTCATTTTAGAATCTAACTCCCAGGTCTTTTCCTCAACATCGTGGTTTCTCCACAAAACTTTGACTTGAGGTATAACCTTGGAGCGTAGAATATGTTCCTTCTTATCCAAGATTTTAACAGGAACCTCTTCATACGTTAAATCTTCCTCTATTTCATCCGGTTCTAACTCAATAATGTTGTTCGGGTCTTTCACATATTTACGTAACATGGATATGTGAAAAACGTTATGAACCCGAGACATACTTGGCAGTAACACAAGTCTATAGGCCACAGTTCCTACTATATCGAGGATTAAAAATGGGCCAATGAATCGAGGATTGAGCTTTCCTCTCTTTCCAAATCTTGTAACTCCTTTCCATGGAGCAACACGTAACAACACATGATCTCCAATATCGAATTCTACATCCTTTAGATGAAGATCAGCATAACTCTTTTGTCGATCTTGTGAGGTTTTTATACGTTGTCGGATCATTTGAATCTTTTCCGTAGTCATACGTACCAACTCTGGTCCCAACAACGTTGCTTCACCCACCTCATCCCAACATACTGGAGAACAAGACTTTCTTTCATACAACGCCTCGAATGGAGCCATGCCAATACTTGTTTGATAACTGTTGTTGTAGGAAAACTCCGCCAATGGTAAGAACTTGTCCCAACTTCCCTTGAAGTCAAGGACACAAAGTCTTAATAGATCTTCAAGAGTTTGAATCGTCCTCTCCGACTGCCCATCCGTCTGAGGATGATATGTTGAGCTAAATCGTAAATTCGTGCCCATAGCTTTTTGCAAACTAACCCAAAATCTTGAAGTGAATCTTGGGTCTCGATCAGAAACTATGGATACTGGCATACCATGCAATCTTACAACCTCGTTTATGTACATACGAGCAAGACGTTCAAGTGTATAAGTTTCTTGTATCAGTAAGAAATGAGCAGACTTGGTCAATCTATCAACAATGACCCAAATCGCATCTATGCCTTGAGAAACTTTGGGAAGACCAGTAACGAAATCCATGGTAATGTGTTCCCACTTCCATTCTGGAATTTCAAGTGGTTGCAATGGACCTTTTGGTACTTGATGCTCCGCTTTAACTCGTTGACAAATTAGACACCTTGAGATAAATACTGCTATCTCTCTCTTCATATTGCTCCACCAAAATGTATGACAAAGATCACAATACATTTTGGTACTCCCAGGATGGATTGCAAACGGTGTGTTGTACGCCTCCATCATGATTTTATACTTTAAATCAGGGTCGTTAGGAACACAAATTCTGGAGTTGACTCGAAGTATTCCTTCTTCATCAATTCTTGCTTCCGGCATAGCACCTTTTTGCACTTTCTTCCTCATACGCACCAGCTCCGAATCTGTAACTTGAGCAACTTTAACTTTATCAATTAAAGTCGGTTCTACTCGTATATTCGCCATCATCACATGGGTCCCTGGAGTCTTTAACTCTATCTCCATCCTTTGCAAGTCACACAAAAAGGGCTTTTGTGTTGTGAATATTGCACTCGTACTTGCATTTGATCTTCTACTCAATGCGTCAGCTACCACGTTCGCTTTTCTAGGATGGTATTGGATGGTATGATCATAATCTTTCTACAGTTCAAGCCAACGTTGTTGTCGTATGTTGAGTTCCTTTTGAGTGAAAAAATATTTGAGGCTTTTATGATCCGTAAAGATCTCCACTTTCTCTCAATACAAGTAATGCCTCCAAATTTTAATTGCGAAAACAACAGCTGCCAACTCTAGATCATGAGTTGGATAATTCCTCTCATATTCTTTGAGTTATCTTGAAGCATAGGCTATGACTTTCCCATGTTACATGAGAACACATCCTAACCCTTTGCCCGAAGCATCACTGTAGATGACAAATCCCTCCGAACCAGATGGTATTGTCAGAACAGGTGCTGAAATGAGTCTCCTTTTGAGTTCTTGAAAACTCTTCTCATATTCCTCGCTCCAACCAAACTTTGTATCTTTCCGAGTCAGCTGAGTTAATGGAGTAGCGATTCTAGAAAATCCTTCTTAGTATCTCCGATAATAACCAGCTAAACCAAGAAAGCTACATACTTCGGTCACTGATTTGGGTTTCTCCCAGCTTTGAATAGCTTCAATCTTTGCCGGGTCAACGGATAATCCATGACTTGATACTACGTGCCCAAGGAATGCTACTTCCTCAAGCCAGAACTCGCATTTCTTTAACTTGGCATAAAGCTTGTATTCACGAAGCTTTTGGAGTATCAGCCTCAAGTGTTGCTCATGATCTTCACGGCTTTTGGAATAAATAAGGATATCATCAATAAAGACGACCACAAAGTGATTCAAATATTCCTTGAATACTCGGTACATCATATCCATGAAGGCAGCAGGAGCATTATTCACTAGAGTTTATGATAAGCTTACCCGTGATAACCTCGTTCGGGTTCCTTGCTTTCTGGGAGGTCACAACAAACGCTCTTCCTTGCACTACCGGCTTTGACTTTTCTGGGACGGCCTTTGGTGCCTCCATCCTAGCTGAATTTATCTTCGGTGAATGATAAAATCGAGCTAAGTGACCTTCTCTTCCACAATTATAACATGCTTTGGATGGCATCGTACAGTTTGGACTGATGTGTCCCTCCCATCAGCATTTGATGCATATGATAGGTGGTCGTTCTCCTTCCTTAACCACGGTTGTTGGTGCTAACGTCTTTCCATCATTGTTGAATCTCCTTTTCTTGAAATGTCCATTTTTACTGTCTTGGCTATGATTACCACCGAAGTGGTTACCATTTCTGCCATGTTGATTCCCTCCACGTTTGTTGTCACCGCTTCGATGATTGTTACCACTGGTATTTTCATTCTACCGGCTGCTTTCTCTTGGTTGCATTGACTCGTTATCGCGCTCCAACAACTGAGCCCTATTTACAACATTTGAATACAAACACAGTTTATGAGAAATAAGATATTGACGTATCTCCGGTTTCAAACCTCTTAAAAACATTCGTGTTATTCGCTCCTCATTATCGACCAAATGGGATGCAAACCGGGATAACTTCGCAAATTTAGCCTCGTATTGCGACACGGTCATATTGTTTAGTTCCAACTTGATAAACTCCACCTCCTTCATGTGACGAATACTTTCGGGAAAGTACTTGTCGTTGAACTGCTCTTGGAACATCTCCCAAGACATCTTGAAAAGGCCAGTCGGTAATGCGTTTATCGATTTCCACCAAGAATCGCTTCTTCACACATGCAACATAAAGGTGGCGAAGGGAACCTTTTGCTCTCGAAGCATCCCAAGACATCAAATATCTTGGTGATTTGCTTTATCCATGCTTCCGCCTTAAGTGGTTTTGGCTCTCAATAAACTCGGTGGTCCCAAATGACTTGAATGCTGCGGTGACCGTCCGAGAGTTTCCGTGTTTAAACTCGTATTTTGAACAGAGCCGCTCTACTTTGATGTTGCATGAAGCCTCGGAACATTCCATCGTTCATCATTTGGTTAGTGTTGTTGTTTGCATGAGGATTATCGCCTTCCTGATGCACGTTGTCCTGGTTATTGATTTGTGGAGACTCAACGGTCTCCTGTGCTCCATTGATGTTCTCAACATTCTCAGATGCCATTTTAAAACACTGCCACAAAACAAGGGTTAATTGACATGCAACATATTATCACTATACTCTGACCGACCAATCAAATACCAAATAAACTTAGGTAGGTCATACTAGCGAAAAATTCCCGTCTCTCCCTCCTAGTTCTAGTCTCACATCTTAGCCGTGGATCATATCCACAAGCTTTGATACCACCAATCGTGACGCCCCCAAAATTAGGTATACGCCACCCATCTTGGGTCGCCACTTACATGGTATATAAAATTCAAATACAACTTAATAATACAACCTGCGCTTATAATACGACAAAATATAAATCTGTGAGTTTGAATACAAATATTGTCTACTAGAGATTATACAAACTCAAAAGGAGTCCTTAATACAATTATTATTACACTATTTCATAGAATAGTGAGGACTACTAATGCTATCATCCGTCCGCTCACTCCGCTCCCCACTATTAGTCCTCGCTTTCGTTCTCATTTCTGAAGAGAACAATAAATGTAAAAGGGTGAGCTAAACTAGCCCAGTAGGAAATATTATGACTAAGATAATGCAGAATATATTATCGTTAGCCTTCAACAGTGTTAAACTGATACAATATAACAATCATCAAGTTTAATCAAGCAATGAACAAGCAATCCATTAAAAGAGTCAAGTGGAGAATAAAATCTACTATCTTTTATGATTTAAAAGGTTTTTCATCACTTTTATCGCTGGGACTCAGCATAATAAATAATCCACATCATCGAATCACCCCTACACTATGGCTAAGGATATTCTTTAGTATCATGACCACAATTATCCATGTACTACGGGCCAAGAATATTTGTGTATTCAATAATGGTCATGATCATGCCAACAATCGTCCATCAATGCACTACGGGCCAACGAGGACTTTTACCACATCATTTATAACATTACTATTAAATGATTACAATCAATAATCCTCGGTCATAATCATACCAAGTCCATCTATGCACTATAGGCCACATATGACTTTCAACAAAATATAAACATGAGGATGATGACAATGATATAAGAATTCAATAAAACAAGTTCAAGAATTATTTTATCCAGGATCTAATAACGTCCAAATTGTCAACATGATACTGCTTTGTAGAGTAAAATTCAAGAATGCTCAGAAGAATATTTCCATGAAAAGATACTGGATGAAGCGCAAATATTAAAGAACTAATTTCATGGAGTATAGATGTCAAAAATTTAACCAACTGAGTATAATAAGGAATGGAATAACAAAAGAAATCACCTGGCATGCGATAGACCGCACAGGCAGGTTATTCCAATAGAATAATAAATAACGGAATCGAATCCCACAGAAAACGCATGCATACATGATATTTCAACAGTAATAATAAAGACGAAATCGGTCCAAATGTAGAAACGCATGCATGTGATATTCCAACAAGAATAATAAAGACGAAATTAGGTCCGTAGAAAACGCATATACGGATATTCCAATGAATAATAAAAGATTTTAACCAGTCCCCAGAGAACGCATGCATGTGATGTTCCAAATGAAATGATAAAGAATGGAACAACGTAAGAATTTCACCAAGTATAGGGTAGCTCACAGATCAAAGTTATTCCAATGTAATAATAAAGAATGGAATAACAGAAGTTCTCTTCATGGATAAGAAATAAATAATACTCCCTACCTTTAGAAAAACTGGATACTGGAATAATGAGGTAGTAGACTTCTCTTCTTCTTTCTATAATTTCTCTCTATAATAATCGCTCTAAAGCTTTTGTGAATTGGTGAGAAATGAAGGAAGAATGAGCTTCTATTTATAGGAAAATATAGTTTCGATAATTGTACATTTTGGGGCTCGAAAATTACAGTACAATACCTCCAACTTTTCTTTCATTTATAATTTTGTCCTGCAAGTATTATCAATCTTGCACCAACTCCCCTAATAGTAAATAATGTGAATAAATAGTTCAATCATGTGAATCAATAGTATAATCATGTGAAAAATACAATTTCAAAGATACTACCTCCATCTATACCTCCATTTTAATTTAGTCATGCAAGTATTATCAATCTTGCATCAACTCCCCTAATAGTAACAAGAATGTGAAACAATAGTATACACATGTGAACAAATAGATATAATCATGTGAAATAATAGCAATCAATTGCTCATTTATCCGGTTAAATACCCGATTAGTCAATATAACCTCCAAACATCAATTATTATCGAAATAATTGTCGATTTTCACTAACACAAATAATTCCAACACAGTGAAACCATTTTTATCAAAAATATAAATTTTGAAATTTCGATGTTTGACTTTTCCCAAAAAAGTCAACTGTTGACTTTTTGACCCAATAGTGAATCCAAGAAAATTTTGTGTTTATATACTATTTTTACTAATTTCATCGTTCCGGACTCAAATATCACATCCGCGTCTCCAAATTCAACTCCGAACAACATTCATTATTAATATTATAACTCACAATATTTAACAACCAGGTCGTTCTCAAGAAAGAGGGGGCTTTCCAATAAGGATTTCTCCTATCATGCCGCAATTAGGTGACCAAACCTCTCCTCGATGTAACTTCTAAACATTGTAAATATTGCAATTTATAATATGAATAACTTTGTCGCCTCAAGTATTGATTTTATAAAAAACATTTTATGCAGATGATAATCTTGTGACAATAATTGAATCAATAATATGATAGATATAATGCGTGAATTCTCGTAGCAATAATTGAGTATAACCGAGTGACTTCTCACGTAAGCATCAATAATTAATACAAGGTGCTACTATGCAACTATCCAGACATCGTATTTTTACTTTTAACACCGGGTGTTTCAACAGTTAACGGTAAAACTTCCGCCGTTATTTTCATAAAGTATTTTTGTCGTTTTCTCAATCCGATAATAATTCTGTTGTGGGGGTCCACCAATGATTGTGCCATTGTACGAATATTCCCTGTTAAAATGAATATTCCCCGACCAATCGAATATTATATAACAACTTGCGTAATTTGCAAAATTTGTAAATATTACCCACAACTATAACATTATATCAAATCCACACCATAATATTCAAAAATATATTTCAAAAAAATTTAATCTTCATTCAAAAAGTTGGGGTCTTACATAATATATATTTTATTTAAAGTTTTTATTTTATTAAATATTTTATTGCATAGTATCCTTTTCATTCTCTTATAAATAGAAGCTCATTTTTTCATTATTTCTTATGAATTCACTAAAACTCTAGAGAGAGAAATTATAGAGAAACTATAGAAAAGTATTCTGCTACTTCCCTACTCTTATATCCAGTTTATTTTACAGTAAGGGGTATTATTTCTTTTGTATTCATGAAGAGAACTTATGTTATTCCTTTATTTATTATTTTGTTGGAATAACCTGTATACGCGGGCTACCCTATACTTGGTAAAATTCTTCTGTTATTCCATTCTTTAGTATTACATTGAATATATCTCACGTGCAAGGCGTTTTCTACCGGACTCGGTTCCATTCTTTATTATTTTGTTGGAATATCCTGTCTGTGCGTTTTACGCCGGACCTATTTCCATCTTTATTATTCTGTTGGAATATCCTGTCTGTGCATTTTACGCCGGACCTGGTTTCGTTATTTATTATTCTGTTGGAATATCATGTCTGTGCGTTTTACGCTGGACCTGGTTCCGTTATTTATTATTCTGTTGGAATAACCTGCCTGTGTGGTCTATCGCATGCCTGGTGATTTTTTTTGTTATTCAATTCTTTATTATACTTAGTTGTTTTAAGTTTTGACTTCTATACTCCATGAAATTAATGGAATATCCCTGATATTTGCGCTTCATCCAGTATCTTTTCATGAAAATATTCTTCTGAGCATTCTTGAATTTTACTCCACAAAGAAGTATCATGTTGACAATTTGGACGTTAATAGTTCCTGGATAAATTAATTCTTGAACTTGTTTTATTGAATTCTTATATCATTGTCATCATCCTCATGTTTATATTTTGTTGAAAGTCATATGTGGCCTGTAGTGCATAGATGGACTTGGTATGATTATGACCAGGGATTATTCGTTGTAATCATGACCGTAATGTTACAAATGATGTGATAAAAGTCCTCATTGGCCCGTAGTGCATTGATGGACAGTTGTTGGCATGATCATGACCATTGATAAATACACGAATATCCTTGGCCCGTTGTTTGTCCGTAGTGCAGGGATGATGTAGATTATTTATTAAGTTGTGTCTCAGCGATAAAAGTTGTGAAAAACCTTTTAAATCATAGAAGATAATAGATTTTATTCCCTACTTGACTCTTCTAATGGATTACTTATTCCGCTGCAGTTAAATTTGATGTTTGTTATATTTTATCAGTTTAACATTGTTGAAGGCTAATGATAATTTATTCTGCATTATCTTAGTCATAATATTTCTTACTGGGCTAGTTGAGCTCACCTTTTTTGCTTTCATTGTTCTCTTGAAAATGAGAACGTAGCGAGGACTAGTCGGGGAACTGAGTGATTACCCAAAGGATAGCAATAGTAGTCCTCACTATTCTGTGAAATAGTGTGTTAATAAATGTATTGAGGACTTATTTTGAGTTTTAATGTTGTCTAGAAGACAATGTTTGTATTAAAACTCACAGCTCATGTTGTATATTTAAGATTGTATTTGTATTTTGTACCATGTATTTGGCGACTCAGAATAGGTGATGTATACCTATTTTTGGGGGCGTCACAGGCCTGTCAAAAGATATAACGAGAATACACATCAGAAGAAGACAATGGTGTCGATGTCCACATCATCAATCCTGTCCACCTGATGTAACTCCTCCTGAGTCACCGGATCTCTATCAACAGGGATGCCAGGCCTATAAAGAGGAGGATATGTGCCGGCAAAACCGAGTGGGTCATCTGAGGGGCCAGCGCATGAGCTGAAAGGAACAAATGAAGCCGCCTCTACTGGATCTCTGCCCAAATACCGAATAAAAATATGTGTCTGGTCCAACTACCGGGTCAAACTATCAATCTGGATCATATGAGTCGGATCTCGGACACAAGCTATGTAACGACCGAGAAATTCGGATCTTATTGTAAAATAATTTTTTTAAATTAAATAATAATAAAATCATATTCCATGTGTTATCGAGATGGTTGTCATTGTATAACCTATTGATGTTAGAATGTCGTAGTATTTGAGCTACGTGGATGAATTAAAGTGTTTGAATTACCAAGACGAAAATAAAAAATTTTCGAGAAATTTTCTGAAAAACACTATTAATCGGTATTTGCTAGGGATATAATTTTGAGTTTCTGAGAAATACGTAATGATGGAATAACAAGGTAAGATGGATTATGTAATAAAAATCTAATTATGGAAAATGTAATAATTCGATTGTGGACTTAATTTATAAACGTTAAGGAAGGCGAAATAGTATGGAATAAGTAATAATGTATGATACTTTGGTATTGTACGGAGTAATGAAAACAAGTATAATACTAAGTATTATACGAGTTTGTTGGATGGATAAAATACCGTATATAAATTCTATATGAATTAGAATACGAAAATAATACATCAACAATATGTATTAAGAAATGATAATGGACTTGGAATATTGGGATAACAATTATATACAAATCCAATTAAATTAAAGGGAGAGGCCCAACCATTAATTAATGAACCAATTGGTGTTCATTAATGCAAAGCCCAAAGGATGATTTAATGAAATCCCAAGATGAAATCCATGAGTTGTATGACCCATGGGGCAAACCATATTGATATGTTTATTGTGGTGACCAAGTATTGTGGTGACTAAGTAATGTGGTGACCAAGTTAGAGTTGTGACCAAGACTTTGTAGTAATGACCAAGTGTAGGATAAAAGTTGTGTTAGCCAAGTAATGAATAGTAAGGAGGTGGCTTGAGGAGGTGGGTGATTTAATGACTAAACTACCCTAGCTTTGCAAGTTCTATAAATAAAGAAGGCTTACAAGCCATTTGTTAGTTGTTCAAATAATCTAACATCTCAAAAAGTACTTAAGTGTTAGAGAGAATAAAGTACACAAAAGTCATTCCATAAGTAAGAAGAAGAAGCAAGCTACTTTATCAAGACTACAAAAAGTAAGACTTCTTCTCTAAACTATCTTCTATCTCTACCATGATAGGTATAAGAAAAGTTGGAATTAAGGAACATGGATGTTAAGAAGCAAGAAGAATGTATAAGTCATGAACTTAAGCCACATAAGTTGGCAATAAGTCATTTGAACTTATAATTATAAACTTATTATAAGTTAACCTTGAATATTAAGTATAAAAATATGAACTTGTGATGAGTTTAGTAAAAGAATTGAATTAAGAACTTATATGATTATATGTATCATATATACCTAAGTAAAGTTATATGTGAGGAACATGTAAGGTATGATGATTAAGAAACACTAATTGTCATAAGTCCTGAATAATCAAATCTTAAGTTGTTTATAAATTGACAAGTTATAAGCTCATGAAGAATAAGTCCAAAATCCAACAATGATCATAAGTTGTTGTATTAAGTATGTTAAGATGTTCACATGATGAATGAACTTCATTTGTAATGTTGAACAAATCATAAGAATTAAGAATTGCCGAAATTTGCACGATTGGACGATAAACGTCGAATTCGTAAAATTCTCGGAATGGAAGTCAAATTTTATGTTTGATCAGGAAACCATTATTTTCCAATAGAGACAAGTCATATTTGGCATTTAAGAGTTGCGGACTCGAAAATGACCGGATTCCGACTTAGAACGAAGAAGCGAGCGTTGAACGTTCACGAACGTTTATTGTTTTCGTTAAAAATGAACCAATAGATGAATTTTTAGCAAACGAAGTCAAATAGATAAAATTCTTGCATGATCATGTAGATTCCGTAATTTATGAACCGTAGGCTTTTGAACGAGCCAATTCAGACTTATAACGAATAAGTTATGCGTCCGGGAAGTTCACAAAAATTCAAAATCAAATTGTTTTTCACAGTGCACAGAGTTGGCCATGGCACGCAACCCTAGGAAAAATGACTCATACTTGTAAATAGTAAAAAAAGGTGCTTTCGAGCCTACTCCAAGAGTTCATCGCAATAACTGAACTATAGTACATATGTGGTGAGCATGCATTTCATGTACAGTACCAAAATCCTCTAGAGTGTGGCGCCATGATGCATGCCCATTAAGTAAGGACTCATGCCAAGCACAGCCAAGTCCGGGATAAAGATACAATAAGCTCATACCATGACGTGAGATGTAAGTATAAAGTCGCACACCGCATGGCGCCTCTCGAACAAAGATAGTAATGAATGTTTCTAAGTATAAAGAAAAGAAAACTAATTGATTTAAAAGTAAACATAACTTAAGGAATGTAATGTAACATTGTTTAAACTTTGTTAAACCTTAAGGATGTGGTATAAATGTTGAGATAACCTAGTCGAATATAAATACAAGGATAAAGATAAATAGGAATGAATATCAACTAAATCTAATACACAATTAGATTGAAATAAAGGGTATAATATAGTCATGTACATACTTGATCATATGTGACCTAATGTAAGGCATTATGTGATCATGTATTGTAGAGACTTGAACGACTTGAACATAAAGTTAATATACCATAGCAGATGCTAAAGGCAAGTATTCTAACTCTTGTCTCAGTTCAATCTAAACAAGTTTTTGAGGTTCATGTATTCTTTCGCATGAATTGAGGTATGTTGAAGTTAAAGCCAATTCCTTTGGCTAGACTTGATGTATTGATAATCTTTTCATGTATTATCAAATGTTGCTATCTTTTGTCAACTACTTGATATGGTTTTCAAAAGAAGACTGAATTGTTAAACAAATGTTTTGTGGGTAAAACGACAGGCATGTGAGGTTGCCAAATGCTTAAACGTGCATACGTTTAATGGATGTAGTGTTGATCAACATAGAGTACAATAGGCTGATCACCTAGAAGTGCTCGTAAGTAATATCGGGCTTACGGACTTCTTTCCGGGTTGTCCTTTTCCAATAAAGAATGAATACTCGAGGTCTTTGACCGGAGTGAATGTTTTACTAAATATTGTTATTATTGTTGTAAAACATTTTGAAAGAAAAGATGAAGTGCTATTTTGAATTATCAATAGTACTTCATAATTATTGTTTAGTTATCGAAGATATAAGATTTGTATGTGCCAAGCATGTTGTTATTAAATTGTTATACTTGCTGAGCTAGTTATGCTCACTCTTGCTTGAACCATATAAATGCAGCTAAGACTGAACGTCCCGAAGGATAGAAAAAGGATAAAGGAAAAGCTAAGGCAGATTACTAAGCTGTCTTGTAATAGTATAGGTCTATTGTTGTAATGTAACTGATATTATGACAAAGAACCTTTGTAATGGGTATAGAACTTGGGAAATATAAATATTACTTTGAATATATAGAAGTTATGTTCGTTCTTTGAGACTTTTCAATTGAATGAACGTATGAATGTTGTACAGTATAGCACCATCTGTCGAGTTGGAAGATACCCAGATTTTGGGGCACTACAAGTTGGTATCAAAGCCTAGGTTATAAAACTTAAGGGGGAAAGTAGAACCTTAGGTCATAACCTTAAGAAAGAATAAAGAAGTAAAAGATGGAAAGTAACCTTATAAAAATGCATTATATTATGTTATGTATTTCTATTATTTTACTGACGTGTACTAATTAAACTATATTATTTTATTATAGATGTCAGGAGAAAATGATATGTATAGAGATATACATGTAGTGAGCAAGGATTCAGTTAATCGGGTAGAGATACTACCAAATCCCGTAGCAGTAGAACTAGAGTTGGTGACAATTAAGTTTGGAGACTCGGATGATTTAGACTACATATCTATATTTGATGGCATGCTAGAAGAGGAGGTGGACGTGATGTCCTTTGACCAGGTTCCACCTACAGAGGACCAGGTTCCACCTACAGAGGAAATGTCTACGGCGGAGTCAATGAAGGCATTGTTTATGTCGGTATTGGATAGGAATGTCCATTATTGCCAAGAGGTTAAAGAGTTGAAAGAGGAACTCCAAGCTGTCCTTGAGGACAAGGCTAGCATGGAGGGAATGTGGGAAGAGGAGCATGATGATAGAGTTCTAGCTAAGGACAAGGTCCAAGAGCTAAAATGTGAAGTCTTTGAGCTCAAGCAGGAGCTAAAGACTAAAATGAGGAAGTTGGAGAGGATGTCCTATATACATAGGAGTTCTCATGTAGATTTCCAGCAGCAGGTAGCTGGATATTAGATAGAAGCGAGCGGACTTACACACTATCAATGAGAGATGTTATCATGGATTCGGCCATCAAGGATTTCGAGAATGCCCTACGACAGATGTAGTCTAGAAATAGCTAGAGTAGAATAGATATGTAAATATTATGTATCTAGTAGTGACATAAAACCCTCTTTTTGTATAACAAAGGGTAGTCTTTTGTAAATCCCAATTTTTGGAAAGTAATTGCGGGATGGTAATGTAATCAGCTAAGGCTGAGTAATGTAAACAATTTAGTGTTATACTACAAGTTATGAATCAATATAAGTCTTTTATGGAATATGTTGAGTAATGAGTATGAGTTATTGTTGTATTACAAATAATAACAAATCAACAAGAGTAAAGTAATAATGATGTGTTTTTTTCTTAACAGCGAAATGCCGCTAAGAAGGAGACAACGAAATCAGGGCGCTAATGTTAACCAACCGGAGGGTGGTCCGAATAATCCAATGCAAGAGTTCGTTAATCTTTTAACGACTGCATTTAATAGAACGGGGACTAATGTACCCGTGATTCCTGGAGTAGTACGAGCTACTACTTTTAAGGATTTCAAAAGTGTAGGTCCGCCAGAGTTCAAGGGAACTACGGACCCTATAGAAGCCCAGACATGGGTAAAAGAAATCGAGAATGTAAGATCCCAACTTTTTGAATAAAAATGAATTTTCTATAATTATCATTTTTAAATATTATGATATAATGTTATAGTTGTGGGTAGTATTTATAAATTTTGTAAAGTACGCAAGTTGTTATATAATATTCGATTAGTCGGGGAATATTCGTTTTAACAGGAAATATTCGTACGATGACACAATCATTGGTGGACCCCACAACAGAATTATTGTCGGATTAAGAAAATGAAAAAAATATTTTATTGAAAATAACCGCGGAAGTTTTACCGTTAATACTGTTGAACTACTCGGTAGTAAAAGTACAGTAGTACGCGTGGTTGCATAGTAGCACACGATATTGATTATTGATGCTTACGTGAGAAGTCACTTATATAGTTTTGTTCAATTATTGCTACAGTAATTGTAGCATGGTATCTCACGTTATTTGATTTAATTATTGTCGATATTTTATATATTATTAAATCAATAATTGAGATGACAGAGTTATTAATATTATTATTTGCGATATTAACGATGTCTAGAAGTTCTGTCAAGGAGAGGTTTGGTCACCAAATTGCGCGCCAATAGGGAGAAATCCTTATTGGAAAGCCCCCTCTTTCCTGGGAACGACCTGATCGATTAATATTGTGAATTATAATAAAGGTGATAAATGTTGTTAAAATTATTAAAGTGATTTTATGATGTATTTGTATAAATTTTGATTATTATATGGACCCTCATTTACCCATTTTTTTAAAATAATCGGTAGAAAATTATTTTATATTATATAAGGTGTGGCCACTAGTGGGGTTGATGTCTTGTGTGGGGGAGTAAGAATTTGGTTTTGTCGGGTGGGAAGTTATGTAAAATGGGTGGATGAATTAGATAATTGCATGTGTATGATTATTATATATATATATATATATATATATATATATATATCGGGAAGGATCAAGAGCATAATCCTTAAATAGCATAACTTTATCAAAACGACGTAGTTTTGATAAAATGCGGTGGCATTTTTGTAAATACGTGGTGGCATTGTATTTACAAAAATGCCACCGCGTCCCTCCAAAACTACATCGTTTTGATAAAATTATGCTATTTAAGGTGTTATGCTATTTAAGAATTATGTTCTTGATCCTTTCCGTGTATATATATATATATCTTGCAAGTTGCAAATAAGTGAGATGATTCGGATGAAAAGTTGAAAGTATTGGTTTTTCTTAAAATTAAACATGTGTTATTATATATATATATATATATATATATATATATATATATATATATATTATATTTTATTGATTATTATATTATTAAGTTGAAAAAGGAAAGAAAAGGAAGCGTCGGACTTTTCTTGCCAAAGAAATTATTGTATTTAATTGTTAAGCGCTGTGAGCTTATATATATATATATATATATATATATATATATATATATATATATATATATATATATATATATAATATATATTATATATTATATTTTATTTAAAAATTTTGCTTTAAATATGGACCGTCCGATTAAAGTAAATCAATCTGACCGCTTCATGGGTTAAGTTACTATTCATTCCATTCTTCTATAAATAAAAGCTCATTCCTTCATTATTTCTTACGAATTCACTGAACTCTAGAGAGAGAAACTAATAGAGATAAAGAAGAAAAGTATTCTGCTACTTCATTATTTTGTTATCCAATTCTTCTTTATTATGGTAAGGGTGTTATTCTTTCTTATTCATGAAGAGAACTGTTGTTATTCCATTGCTTATTATTCATTTGAAAAATTACATGCGTGTGTTTTACAATTTACTGGTTCCATCTTAATTATTATTCATTTGAACATCCTGTTTGTGTTGTTTACTAGGACTCAGTTCCGTCTTTATTATTATTCTTGGAACATCCTATCGGTCTGCAATTTCGCGCTTTGACACAGGTCCGTTATTATTATATCATTTGTAATAATATGTCTATGCGAAGTACCGCATGCATGGTGATTTCTTTTGTTATTCCATTCTTTATTATACTCAGTTGGTTAAAGTTTTGACTTCTATACTCCATGAAATTAGTAGAATATCCTTGATATTTGCACTTCATCCAGTATCTTTTCATGGAAATATTCTTCTGATCATTCTTGAATTTTACTCTACAAAACAGTATCATGTTGACAATTTGGACATTATTAGTTCTTGGATAAATTAATTCTTGAACTTGTTTTATTGAATTCTTATATCATTGTCATCATCCTCATGTTTATATTATGTTGAAAGTCATTTGTGTCCTGTAGAGCATAGATGGACTCGGTATGATTATGACCAGGGATTATTCGGTGTAATCATGACCGTAATGTTACAAATGATGTGGTAAAAGTTATCATTGGCCCGTAGTGCATTGATGGACAGTTGTTTGCATGATCATGACCATTAATGAATACACGAATGTCCTTGGCTGTAGTGAATGGATAATTTGTGGTCGTGATACTAAAGAATATCCTCGGCCAGTAGTCAGGTAAGGTGATTCGATGATGTGGATTATTTATTAAGCTAAGTCCCAGCGATAAAAGTCATGAAAAACCTTTTAAATCATAAAAGATAGTAGAATTTATTCTCTACTTGACTCTTTTAATGGATTGCTTTTTCCGCTGCAGTTAAACTTGATTTGTTATATTTTATCAGTTTAACACTGTTGAAGGCTAACGATGATTTATTTTGCATTATCTTGGTCATAATATTTCTTACTAGGCTAGTTGAACTCACCCTTTCTTTCACTGTTCTCTTCAGGAAATGAGAACATAGCAGGGACTAATCGGGGAACGGAGTGACGGTCCAGAGGATAACATTAGTAGTCCTCACTATTCTGTGAAATAGTGTGTTAATAATTGTAATGAGGACTCCTTTTGAGTTTGTATAATCTCTAGTAGACAATAATTGTATTCAAACTCACATTTATGTTTTGTCGTATTATAAACGACGGTTGTATTAGTAAGTTGTATTTGAATTTTGTACCATGTATCTGATGACCCAAGATGGGTGATGTATACCTAATTTTGGGGGCGTCACAATTGGTATCAAAGCTTAAGGATATGATCCCTAGCTGAGATGTGAGAATAGTACTAGGAGGGGAGAGACGGGGAATTCCTTCGCTAGTATGACCTACCTAAGTTTATGTGGTATTTAATTGGTCGGTCAGAATTTAGGGATAATATGTTACATATCAATTAACCTTTGTTTTGTGGCAGTATCTGAAAATGACATCCGAGAATGTTGAGAATAGCAATGGAGCACAGGCGACCGTTGATTCACCACATATCAATAATCAAGATAATGTGCATCAGGAAGGCGATAATCCTCATGCAAACAATAACACTGACCAAATGATGAATGATCAAATGTTCAGGGGCTTTATGCAATTCATGGAACAAAGAAAGTAGAGTGGCTCTGTCCAAAATGCGTGGTGGAAACACTGAAACTCTCGGTGATTCTGCATTAAACAGATTCAAGGAGATGGGACCACCAGAGTTTAAGGGAGAGCCAAAACCACTTATGGCGGAAGCTTGGATAAATCAGATCACCAAGATATTTGATGTCTTTGGATGCTCCGAGGAGCAAAAAGCTCCCTTTCCGCTTTATGTTGCGCGAGAGGCGATTCATCGTGGGGGATCGGTAAAACGTACTCAACTCGCCGTCTTCAAGATGTCTTGGGAGAAGTTCCAAGAGCTGTTCAACGATAAATACTTTCCGAAAGTATTCGTCACATGAAGGAGGTGGAGTTTATCAAGTTGGAACAAAACAATATGACCGTGTCGCAATACGAGGCTAAATTTGCGGAGTTATCACGGTTTGCGTCCCACTTGGTGGAGAATGAAGAAAGAATGACACGGATGTTTTTAAGAGGTTTGAAGCTGGAGATACGTTAACATTTTGTTTCTCATAAACTGTGCTTATATTCAGATGTTGTAAATAGGGCTCAGTTAGTGGAGCGCGATAACGAGTCAACACAACTAAAAGAGAGCAGCCGACAAAATGATAATATCAGCGAGAGCAGTCATCGAAGCGGTGACAACAAGCGTGGAGGGAATTAACAGGCCAGAAATGGAAACCACTTCGGTGGTAATCAAGGCCAAAATAATAAGAATGGACACTTCAAGAAGAGGATATTCAACAATGATGGAAAGACGTCAGCACCAGCACCTGTCCTTAAGGAAGGAGAACGACCACCTATCATATGTTTCAAATGCGGAGGGGAGGGGCACATCAGTCCAAACTGCGTGATGCCGTCCAAAGCATGTTATAATTGTGGAAGAGAAGGTCACTTAGCCCGATTTTGTCGTTCACCGAAGACAAATTCAGCTAGGATGGAGGCACTAAAGGCCGTTCTTGAAAGGTCAAAACTGGTAGTGCAAGGGAGAGCGTTTGTTGTGACCTCCCAGAAAGCAAGGAACCCGAATGAGGTCATCACGGGTAAGCTTATCATAAACTCTAACGAAATCTATACTTTATTTGATACCGGTTCTACTCATTCTTTTATTTCTCCTACTTGCGATCATCGATTAAATTGATTCCGAAGAAATTAGACTTTGACTTATGTGTGGAAACTCCGTTGGGAGAAACCTTCATTACATCCACTGTTTATAAGTCTTGTTTGGTTCAAATCGGTACCCTCACATTACCTGTAGATCTTATTTCATTGAAAATACTTGCATTTGACGTGAATCTAGGGGTTGATTGGTTAACTACTCATCATGCTAAAATTGATTGTTTTCGTAAGGTTATTAGCTTTCATATTCCTAATCTACCTATTATGCGAATTCAAGCGACCAAACCATTAAAATCAATCACGGTTATCTCAAGCCATAAAGCTATTCGTTTATTGCAAAACAGATGTCAAGCTTTCTTAGCTCATGTCACAGATTTAAACAAAAATACGTCAGTTTTGAACGATATTTCTATTGGTAATAAATTTCCTGACGTATTCCCCGAAGAACTTCCTGGCCTACCCCCTGAGCGTGAAATTGAATTTTGTATCGACCTTGAACCCGGTACAAAACCCATTTCCAAAGCCCTATATCGAATAGCTCCTATTGAACTTCAGGAGTTAAAGACCCAACTGCAGGAATTGTTAGACATTGTCTTTATTCGTCCTAGTACTTCTCCTTGGGGTGCTCCTGTTCTATTCGTGAAGAATAAAGATGGGAGTATGCAACTTTGTATTGATTATCGGGAGTTGAATCATGTCACCATCAAAAATAGGTATCCATTGCCACGTATTGATGACCTGTTTGACCAGTTACAAGGAGCCAAATTCTTTTCAAAGATTGATCTTCGTTCCGGATATCACCAATTGAAGATTAGAACCGATGACATTCCAAAGATGGCTTTCAGAACTCGGTACGGGCATTATGTATTCCTAGTCATGTCCTTTTGATTGACTAATGTTCCTGCTGCCTTCATGGATATGATGAACCGAGTATTCAAGGAATATTTGGATCACTTTGTGGTCGTCTTTATTGATGACATCCTTATTTATTGCAAAAGTCGTGAAGATCATGAGAAATACTTGAGGCTGACATTCCAAAAGCTTCGTGAATACAAGCTTTATGCCAAGTTGAAGAAATACGAATTCTGGCTTGAGGAAGTAGTATTCCTTGGGCACGTAGTATCAAGTCATGGAATATTTGTTGACCCAGCAAAGATTGAAGTAATTCAAAGCTGGGATCAACCTAAATCAGTGACCGAAGTACGTAGCTTTCTCGGTTTAGCTGGTTATTATCAGAGATTCGTGGACGGATTTTCTCGAATTGCTACTCCATTGACTCAGCTGACTCGGAAAGATACAAAGTTCAATTAGAGTGAAGAATGTGAGAAGAGTTTTCAAGAACTCAAGAGGAGACTCATTTCGGCACCTGTTCTGACAATACCATCTGGTTCGGAGGGATTTGTCATCTACAGTGATGCTTCAGGCAAAGGGTTGGGATGTGTTCTCATGCAACATAGAAAGATGTCATAGCCTATGCCTCAAGACAACTCAAAGAATATGAGAGGAATTATCCTACTCATGATCTAGAGTTGGCAGTTGTTGTCTTCGCACTAAAGATTTGGAGGCATTACTTGTATGGGGAGAAAGTGGAGATCTTTACGGATCATAAAAGCCTCAAATATTTCTTCACTCAAAAGGAACTCAACATGCGACAACGACGTTGGATTGAACTGTTAAAAGATTATGATCATATCATCTAATACCATCTTGGAAAAGCGAACGTGGTACCTGACGCATTGAGTAGAAGATCATATGCGGGTACGAGTGTGATATTATCAACGCAAAGGCCCTTTTTGTATGACTTGCAAAGGATGGAGATAGAGATAAAGACTCCAGGGACCTACATGATGATGGCGAATATACGAGTAGAACCGACTTTAATTGATAAAGTTAAAGCTGCTCAAATTACAGACCTGGAACTGATGCGTATGAGGAAGAAAGTGCAAGAAGGTGCTATGCCGGAAGCAAAAATCGATGAAGAAGGAATACTTTGAGTCAACTCTAGACTTTGTGTTCCTAACGACCCTGATTTAAAGTATAAAATCATGATGGAGGCGCACAACACACCATTTGCAATCCATCCTTGGAGTACCAAAATGTATCATGATATTCGTCATACATTTTGGTGGAGCAATATGAAGAGAGAGATAACGTTGTTTATCTCAAGTTGTCTAACTTGTCAACGAGTTAAAGCGGAGCATCAAGTACCAAAAGGTCCATTGCAACCACTTGAAATTCCACAATGGAAGTGGGAGCACATTACCATGGATTTCATTACCGGTCTTCCTAAGGTTTCTCAAGGCATAGATGCGATTTGGGTCATTGTTGATAGATTGACCAAGTCTGCTCATTTCTTACCGATACGAGAAACTTATAAACTTGAACGTCTTGCTCGTATGTACATAAACGAGATTGTAAGACTGCATGGTATGCTAGTATCCATAGTTTCTGATCGAGACCCAAGATTCACTTCACGATTTTGGGTTAGTTTGCAAAAAGCTATGGGCACAGAATTACGATTTAGCTCGGCATATCATCCTTAGATGGACGGATAGTCGGAGAGGACTATTCAAACTCTTGAAGATCTATTAAGACTCTGTGTTCTTGAATTCAAGGGAAGTTGGGACAAGTTCTTACCATTGGTGGAGTTTTCCTACAACAACAATTATCAAGCAAGTATTGGCATGGCTCCATTCGAAGCGTTGTATGGAAGAAAGTGTCGTTCTCCAATATCTTTGGGATGAGGTGGGTGAAGTAACGTTGTTGGGATCTGAGTTGGTACGTATGACTACGAAAAAAGATTCAAACGATCCGACAACGATAAAAACCTCACAAGATCGACAAAAGAGTTATGCTGATCTTCATCGAAAGGACGTGGAATTCGATATAGGAAATCATGTGTTGTTGCGTGTTGCTCCATGGAAAGGAGTTACGAGATTTAGAAAGAGAGGAAAACTCAATCCTCGATTCATCGACCCATTTTTAATCCTCGATCGAGTAGGAACAATGGCTTTATAGACTCGCTTTTTCTGCTTAAGTATGTCTCGTGTTCATAACGCTTTTCACATATCCATGTTACGTAAATATGTAGAAGACCCAAACCACATTATTGAGTTAGAACCGGACGAAATAGCGGAAGATTTGACGTATGAAGAGGTTCCTGTTCAAATCTTGGATAAGAAGGAACATATTCTACGCTCCAAGGTTATACCTCAAGTCAAAGTTTTATGGAGAAACCACGATGTTGAGGAAATGACTTGGGAGTTAGAATCTGAAATGAAATCAAGGTATCCTTACCTCTTCGACATACCAAGTACGTACCCTAATTTTGAGGGCGAAGTTTCTTAAGAAGGGGAGGTTGTAAGACCCCAACTTTTTGAATAAAAATGAATTTTCTATAATTATCATTTTTGAATATTATGATATAATGGTATAGTTGTGAGTAGTATTTATAAATTTTGTAAAGTACGCAAGTTGTTATATAATATTCGATTGGTCGGGGAATATTCGTTTTAACAGAAATATTAAATGCATTTACCAAGACAATCATTAGTGGACCCTACAATGTAATTATTGTTTTATTAAGAAAACGACAAAAATATTTTATTGAAAATAACGCCGAAAGTTTTACCGTTAATACTGTTGAACTACTCGGTAGTAAAAGTATAGTAGTACGCGTGGTTGCATAGTAGCACACAATATTGATTATTGATGCTTACGTGAAAAGTTACTTATATAGTTTTGTTCAATTATTGCTATAGTAATTGTTGCATGGTATCTCGCGTTATTTGATTCAATTATTGTCGATATTTTATATATTATTAAATCAATAATTGAGATGACAAAGTTATTAATATTATTATTTACGATATTAACGATGTCTAGAAGTTCTGTCAAGGAGAGGTTTGGTCACCAAATTGCGCGCCAATAGGGAGAAATCCTTATTGGAAAGCCCCCTCTTTCCTAAGAACGACCTGGACGATTAATATTGTGAATTATAATAAAGGTGATAAATGTTGTTAAAATTATTAAGGTGATTTTATGATGTATTTGTATAAATTTTGATTATTATATGGACCCTCATTTACCCATTTTTTAAAATAATCGGTAGAAAATTATTTTATATTATATAAGGTGTGGCCACTAGTGGGGTTGATGTCTTGTGTGGGGGAGTAAGAATTTGGCTTTGTCGGGTGGGAAGTTATGTAAAATAGGTGGATGAATTAGATAATTGCATGTGTATGATTATTATTATATATATATATATAACATGTGAGTGGGTTGATATATATATATATATATATATCTTGCAAGTTTGCAAATAAGTGAGACGATTATCTTGATGAAAAGTTGAGAGTATTGGTTTTTGTTAAAATTAAACATGTGTTATTATATATATATATATATATATATATATATATATATATATATATATATTTTAATGATTATTATATTATTAAGTTGAAAAAAGAAAAGAAAAGGAAGCGTAAGACTTTTCTTGCCCGTAAATTATTAGACGAATTGTTAAGCGCCCGTGAGTTTATATATATATATATAATATATAATATATATTATATTTTATTTAAAAGATTTTGCTTTAAATATGGACCGTCCGATTAAAGTAAATCAATCTGGACCGTTCATGGGTTGGTTACTATTCATTCCATTCTTCTATAAATAGAAGCTCATTCCTTCATTATTTCTTACGAATTCACTTAACTCTAGAGAGAGAAACTAATAGAGAGAAAGAAGAAAAGTATTCTGCTACTTCATTATTTTGTTATCCAGTTCTTCTTTATAACGGTAAGGGGTGTTATTCTTTCTTATTCATGAAGAGAACTGTTGTTATTCCATTACTTATTATTTTGTTGGAACATCCTGTCTGTGTGTTTTACACCGGACCTGGTTTCGTCTTTATTATTATTCTGTTGGAACATCCCGTCGGTGCGAATTTCACCTGATCTGGTTCCGTTATTATTATTCTGTTGGAATAACCTGTCTATGCGAAGTACCTCATGCATGGTGAATTCTTTTGTTGTTCCATTCTTTATTATACTCAGTTGGTTAAAGTTTTGACTTCAATACTTCATGAAATTAGTAGAATATTCTTGATATTTGCGCTTCATCCAGTATCTTTTCATGGAAATATTCTTCTGATCATTCTTAAATTTTACTCTACAAAGAAGTATCATGTTGACAATTTGGACATTATTAGTTCCTGGATAAATTAATTCTTGAACTTGTTTTATTGAATTCTTATATTATTGTCATCATCCTCATGTTTATATTATGTTGAAAGTCATCTGTGGCCTGTAGTGCATAGATGGACTTGGTATGATTATGACCAGGGATTATTCGGTGTAATCATGACCGTAATGTTACAAATGATGTGGTAAAAGTTATCATTGGCCCGTAGTGCATTGATGGACAGTTGTTGGCATGATCATGACCATTAATGAATACACGAATGTCCTTAGCTGTAGTGCATGGATAATTTATGGTCGTGATACTAAAGAATATCCTTGGCCGTAGTGCAGGGGTGATTCGATGATGTGGATTATTTATTAAGCTGAGTCCCAGCGATAAATGTGACGCCCCCAAAATAGGTCCATTCCATCCAACCCATTCTGAGTCGCCAAATACATGGTACAGAAATAACTACAACTTTATTATTACAACATAGAAACTCGAAGTTTAAATACGATATTGTCATCTGACAATATCCACACGCAAATAAATCCCCATCATAATTATTGATACATTATTTTATAAAATGGTGAGGACTACTAAACAACTCTCTCTAGAACCTTCATTCCATACCCCGACTAGTACTCGCTACATTCTCGCCTCCCGAGAAGAAAAATGGAACAAAAGGAAAAGGGTGAGCTCAACTAGCCCAAGAAAGAATGTTATGACTAAGATAATATAGAACAAATTATCGTTAGTCTTCAACAGGAAAAATCTGATAGAATACAATAGACAAACAAGTTTCGGATCAATATTCGCAATGGGAATAATAATTCATAGAAGAGTTACGTAGAGAATGAAATCTACTATAATCTATGAATTTAACATCCATCATCAATATTTTATCCTCAGAACATCAATCAATATTCATCTCAAATCAAATATTCATCTTTTTGCACTACAGCCAAAGATATTCATCACTCGGTCATGTTCATCTCAACACTGCTCATCTTTGCACTAAAAAGCAAAAGATATTCATCACCTCATTCGTGTTCATTTAAACACCTGCTCATCTTTGCACTACAGGCCAAAGATATTCTTCAGAAATCATTCATCTTTGCACTACAGGCCAAAGATATTCAATAATATCATCATTTAAGACTGAGGATGATGAAAAATATTTTTAAAGAAACGAATCCAGTGAAACAAAATGATAAGGATTAAGGATTAAGGATTCGTACTTGGTTTTATCCACGTCCAAAAATACCTCAAAAATAATCATAGTGGTGTAAAACTCAAGAATGATCAAAACATGGATACAATCAAAGCTAGTATCCAGAATAGATATTTTGGACAAAAAAAAAATTTTCATTTTCTATGAATAGTGCCGTATTTGTGAATAGTGTCGATATCGTGAATAAAGGTCGATACGTGAATAAAGACTCTCACACAAAAGATAGAAATTCCACAAAAACATCTTCACGCTTCATGAATAGTACTCGTGAATAGTAACTCATGAATAGTAACTCATGAATAGTAACTCGTGAATAGTAACTCATGAATAGTAACCCCGACATGAAAAAGTTCTAAATTTGATAAAAACTTCAGATCAACATTTCAGCATAATGATATTGAAGAAATAATATCATTACTGAAAAAATAATATCCCTTACCTCAAAGAATCGAAGATTTCTTGGAAGGAAAGGTCGGAAGTGATGCTGAATGAAACTTGTACTGAACAACAACTCTCAAAGTATCTAAATACTCACAAAATACACTCAATAATATAGAGAGAGAAAGAGAGAAAGCTTATGTTTTTGGTGTGATTTTCAATTCTAACTTAGTCCTCTATTTATAGGAAAATGTTAGCCCGCCGAAGCAGACTTGACCTGCTACCTGATGGCTTTACCTGCTACTATTACCACCCACCACATTTGAAATAAAATTCAACACATTTCTTCACCAACCACAAGTGGGGCCCACTCAATTCTAGAATTTTCCACTAAAATCAATTATAAACCTAATTTCCGAATCAGACACCTCTTAAAATTCATAACAAATCATTCGTTCATTTTTAACGGTTCAAAATTTGTGGACATATACTCAACTTATGTATGTATAACATATCCAAAAATTACAATGATCCAACGGTTGGATTAAAAATTATAACTCACGCAATATATCGTAAAAATACTGATTTGATTTTTAATACCTCCATCCGATAAAATACTGATAAAACACCTCAACATTAAATCATTCAATTATAACCACATAAAACAAATAAATCCATCATTTATAAATATTTTCTTATCATATAAATCAATAATTAATTATTCACAAATAATATTACGTAATCACAATTATGACAACCAGCCGCTCCTGGAAAGAGGGGCTTTCAGATAAGGATTTCTCCTCATCTTGGCGCCGCAATTAGGTGACCAAACCTCTCCTCGATGAACTTTCTAGACATTGTCAATAATGCTATCTAATAATATTATTCAAATAATATGAATTATTGATCGATAATGAAGATAATGTGCGGTGACAATTATTGAACAACAATAATATAAAATATCAACGCAAAGAATTATCAATTAATAAAATAAAATATTGAGCGATGAATTCACCGTGAAAATTATTGAGTAGTGCCTTCTTACGTAAGAATCAATAATTCAACAATACTGCGCGCAATACCGCAAAGCTCTCGCATAACCACGCCAGACATCAGATTTTAACCAATTTGTATTCCAATAGTCTTAATTCAGTAATAACTACGCCGTTATTTTTAACCAACTTATATTTGTCGCTTTCTTCATCCAATCGCTTTCAGTTATGGGGCCCACACATGGGTCACTACCGTCGCATTTAATATTCCCCGACAATGACGAATATTCCACGACCAAACGAATATTCCCAACAACAATGAATATTTTATAACCACTTGCTTATTTTGAAATATTTATGATTTAACCCTAACTATCCACATTAATCAAATCAACCCTTACTATTTCAAAATAATAAATAGAGAAAATTAAATTTCATCAATAATAAGTTGGGGTCTTACAACCTCCCTCCTTATGAAATTTCGTCCTCGAAATTGACGTGACGTACTGGTGTTTCAAAAGATGAGGATACCTCGCTTTCATTTCCGCTTTCCAATTCCCGGTCATTTCCTCTATAGCATGATTCCTCCACAAAACTTTAACTTGTGGTATGACCTTTCTTGCGTAGGGACATGCTCCTTCCTATCCAAAATCTTAACAGTACCTCCTCATACGTTAAGTCTTCTACTATCTCGTCCGGCTTCTAACTCAATGACGTGGTTCGGTCGTCCACATATTTACGTAACATCGATACGTGAAAAACGCGTTATGAACACGCGTCATACTTGGCGGTAAAAACGAGTCTATAGGCCACGCTCCTATTCGATCGAGAATTTCAAATGGATTAATAAATCGAAGGTTTGAGCTTTCCTCACCTCACCGATTCTCGCTTTTGAAATAACAACTTCTTGCATCTTCTTCTTCATATTCATCACCTCACGGTGTGTAGCTTGAATGACTTTAACTTTATCGATTAAAGTTGATTATACTCGTATATCATCACGTGGGTACCTAGAGTTTTCATCTCCATCTCTATTATTTGTAAATTATACGAAATGAGTCTTTGACAATATCGTACTCGTACTTGTATACGATCTTCTACTCAACACGTCAGCTACCACGTTTGCTTTTCCAGGATGGCATGGTCAGAACATATGCTGAAATGAGTCTCCTCTTGAGTTCTTCGAAGCTCTTACCACATTCCTTGTTCCATTTGAATTTTGTATCTCTATGAGTCAGCTACGTTAATGGAATAGCGATTCGAGAATATCCTTCAACGAATCTCCGATAATAACCAACTAAGCCTAGAAAGCTACGTATTTCGATTACCGACTTAGGTTGTTCTCAACTGTGACTCATATCCCAACCTTGGATAGCACGTTACAATGACACCTATTAGTTTACTATCGCACGAATATGGTGTCCCTTATGGAGAGTCTGTCTTTGGTGCATTCCACAAAGGAAGCCACCAGATAAAGGCTCAGGTACCAAATTCTATAGTTGAATTTTTTTAACTCCTGAAGTTCAATAGGAGCCATTCGATATGAGATTTTAGAAATGAATTTTGTACCGGGTTCAAAGTCGATACAAAATTTAATATCAGTCTTTGGGAGTAAGCCAAGAAATTCTTCAGGAAACACGTCAGGAAAAATCAATAACAACAAGAATATTATTCAAATCTGACGTGTCTTTATTCAAATCCATAACATGGACTAAGAAAACTTGACATCCGTAATAAACGAATGACTTCATGGCTTGATATAAAAATTTTTGACTACAATGGTTTGATTGCTTGAATTCGAATAACAGGTTGCTTAGGAATATGAAAACTAACAACCTTACAAAAGCAATCAATTTGGCATGATGAGTAGTTAACCTTAAAATCACATCAAAAGCAAATATCTCTATAGAAATAAGGTTAACGGTAATGTGATAGTGCCAACTGAATCAAGCAAGATTTTTAAACAACGGATGTAATGAAAGTTTCTCCTAACGAGTCTCCATAAATAGGTCAAAGTCTAATTTCTCCGTAGTCAAGTTCAAACGTTGAGCGCAAGCAAGAGAGATAAAAGAATGGGTAGAACCAGATCTCTAGTAAGGTATAAACTTCATGAAGAATTTATAATTAACTAACAACCTGCTAACTTCGTTCGGGTTCCTCGCATTTTGACCGGCCACGACAAACGCTCTTCCGTAAATCGTTGACTTTGACTTTTCTCGGGACATCCTTTTGAGTCACCATTCCTACCGGATCGAGTTTCGATATTGTACAATCTCGAAGCGATATGTCCTTCTTTTCCACAATTATAGCATACCTTGAACTGTTGTGGGATAGTTTGACCGATATGTCCTCTTTCCGCATTTATAACATATGACCGGTGGTCGTTCTCCTCCCTTAGAACCAATTCTTGTCACGGCAAGACCGCTGCCTCTTCACATAATCGTTGTTAAATCTCCTCTTTTTAAATCTCCTCCGACTCGCTTCTTCGCTTTTCATGACCATGATTACCACCGAGAGAGGTAACCATTTTTGTCCGTCTGCTTTCTTTCCTCCGTTGGTTATCATTATCCCGCTGATCGCTATCTCTCGATACGATCTCGGTTGTGGTCCTTCAAATGACCGTACTCGTTATCTCGCTCTAACAACCGAGCCTCATTGACAACATCCGAATAGAGACAAAATTTATGAGAAATGAGATAATTGACGTATGTCGGGTTTCAAACCTCTCGAAACATCCGCGTCATACGCTCCTCATTCTCCACCAAATGAGGTGCAAACCAGATAACTCCGCGAACTTCGCCTCGACTTTGACACCGCCATGTTATTCTCGCCTCGATCTAATAAACTCCACTTCCTTCATATAGCCGAACACTTTCGGAAAGTATTTGTCATTAAATAGTTTCAAACGTCTCCCAAGACATGCCGAAAAGTACGTTTGGATGGGTACGCTTCACGAGACTCCCACCAAAGAGTCCGCCTCGCCACGGAACATAAAAGTAGCAAATGGAACCTTCGTTTCCTCCGTGCATCCCAAGACATCGAATATCTTGGTAATTTGCTTGACCCATGTTTCCGCCATGATCGGATCTCGGCTTTCCCTTAAATTCGGTGGTCCCAACTCTTTGAATCGGGCACGTGACAACCCGTGAATTTCTATCATTTCCTCCTATATTTTGAACACGAGTCTCCTCGTCTGCGATTTTGCATGAACTCGCAAAAAGCTTCTAAACATCCCCTCGCTCATCATCTCGCTTTCAATGGTGTTGTTCACAGGAGGAACATTGCCACTGTTACGCTCTCCTCGTTGGTAAGTCAGAGCATCTCCACTGGTCTCATTTACTCCATTGTTAATATTCTCATTCGACATTCTCAAATCATCGCCATAAAACAAGGGTTAATTAAGGAAATCAATATATCACATAATATCCCTATATACTGACCAACTAACAAATAAGCTTAGGTAGGACACACTAGCGAAGGATTTACTCGTCTCTCCCCCCATAGTTCTATTCCCCGATCTCCGCCAGAGATCATATCTCTAAGCTCTGATACCAACTGTGACGCCCCCAAAATAGGTCCATTCCATCCAACCCATTCTGAGTCGCCAAATACATGGTACAGAAATAACTACAACTTTATTATTACAACATAGAAACTCTGAGTTTAAATACAGATATTGTCATCTAGATAATATCCACACGCAAATAAATCCCCATCATAATTATTGATACATTATTTTATAAAAATGGTGAGGACTACTAAACAACTCTCTCTAGAACCTTCATTCCATACCCCGACTAGTACTCGCTACATTCTCGCCTCTTGAGAAGAAAAATGGAACAAAAAGGAAAAGGGTGAGCTCAACTAGCCAAGTAAAGAATGTTATGACTAAGATAATATAGAACAAATTATCGTTAGTCTTCAACAGGAAAAAATCTGATAGAATACAATAGACAACAAGTTTCAGATCAATATTCGCAGCGGAATAATAATTCATAGAAGAGTTACGTAGAGAATGAAATCTACTATAATCTATGAATTTAACAAATCCATCATCAATATTTTATCCTGTAACATCAATCAATATTCATCTCAAATCAAATATTCATCTTTTGCACTACAGTGCCAAAGATATTCATCGATCGGTCATGTTCATCTCAACACTGCTCATCTTTGAACTAAAAGCAAAAGATATTCATCGATTCCATTATGTTCATTTAAACACTGCTCATCTTTGCACTACGTGCCAAAGATATTCTTCAGAAATCATTCATCTTTGCACTACGTGCCAAAGATATTCAATAATATCATCATTTAATAATCGAGGATGATGAAAAATATTTTTAAAGAAACGAATCCAAAGTGAAACAAAATGACAAGGATTAAGGATTAAGGATTCGTACTTGGTTTTATCCACGTCCAAAAATACCTCAAAAATAATCATAGTGGTGTAAAACTCAAGAATGATCAAAACATGGATACAATCAAAGCTAGTATCCAGAATAGATATTTTGGACAAAAAGAAAAATTTTCATTTTTCTATTGAATAGTCTTGAGATTTGTGAATAGTCTTATACGTGAATAAGTAACTCTTACACCAAAAAGATAGAAATTCCACAAAAACATCTTCACGCTTCATGAATAGTACTCGTGAATAGTAACTCATGAATAGTAACTCATGAATAGTAACTCGTGAATAGTAACTCATGAATAGTAACCCCGACATGAAAAAGTTCTAAATTTGATAAAAACATCAGATCAACATTTCAGCATAATGATATTGAAGAAATAATATCATTACAAAAAAAAATAATATCCCTTACCTCAAAGAATCAGTACTTCGGAAGGAAAGGTCGGAAGTGATGCTGAATGAAACTTGTACTGAACAGCAACTCTCAAAGTATCTAAATACTCACAAAATACGCTCAATAATATAGAGAGAGAAAGAGAGAAAGCTTATGTTTTTGGTGTGATTTTCAATTCTAACTTAGTCCTCTATTTATAGGAAAATGTTAGCCCGTACCAAGCGCACTTGACTCAAGCTACTACTGATGGCTTTACCGCTACTATTACCACCCACCACATTTGAAATAAAATTCAACACATTTCTTCACCAACCACAAGTGGGGCCCACTCAATTCTAGAATTTTCCACCAAAATCAATTATAAACCTAATTTTCAATCGTATACACCTCTTAAAATTCATAACAAATCATTCGCTCATTTTTAATCGGTTCAAAATTTGTGGACATATACTCAACTTATGTATGTATAACATATCCAAAAATTACAACGATCCAACGGTAGGATTAAAAATTATAACTCACGCAATATATCGTAAAAATACTGATTTGATTTTTAATACCTCCATCCGATAAAATACTGATAAAACACCTCAACATTAAATCATTCAATTATAACCACATAAAACAAATAAATCCATCATTTATAAATATTTTCTTATCATATAAATCAATAATTAATTATTCACAAATAATATTACAGAATCACAATTATGACAACCAGTAGCTCCGTGAAAGAGGGGCTTTCCGATAAGGATTTCTCCTTCTCGGCCTTGATTAGGTGACCAAACCTCTCCTCGATGTAACTTTCTAGACATTGTCAATAATGCTATCTAATAATATTATTCAAATAATATGAATTATTGATCCGATAATGAAGATAATGTGCAAAGTGACAATTATTGAACAACAATAATATAAAATATCAACGCAAAGAATTATTGAATCAATAAAATAAAATATCGAATAAAGAATTCATGTGAAAATTATTGAGTAGTGCCTTCTTATGTAAGAATCAATAATTCAACAATACGCGCAATACCGCATTGCTATTTATGCGACCACGCCAGACATCGTATTTTAACCACCGGTATTCCAATGGTCTTAATTGTAATAACTACGCCAAGTTATTTTTAACCAACTTATATTTGTCGTTTTCTTCATCCAATCGCTTTCCGTTATGGGGCCCACACATGGTCGCTACTGGCCGCATTTAATATTCCCCACAAGCGATTTAATATTCCACGACCAAACGAATATTCCCCGACAACAATGAATATTTTATAACCACTTGCTTATTTTGAAATATTTGCGTATTTAACCCCTAACTATCCACATTAATCAAATCAACCCTTACTATTTCAAAATAATAAATAGAGAAAATTAAATTTCATTAATAATAAGTTGGGGTCTTACAATAAAAGTCATGAAAAACCTTTTAAATCATAAAAGATAGTAGATTTTATTCTCTACTTGACTCTTTTGATGGATTGCTTGTTCCACTGCAGTTAAACTTGATGTTGTTATATTTTATCAGTTTAACACTATTGAAGGCTAACGATAATTTATTCTGCATTATCTTAGTCATAATATTTCTTACTGGGCTAGTTGAGCTCACCCTTTCTTTCACTGTTCTCTTTAGGAAATGAGAACATAGTAGGGACTAGTCGGGGAACGGAGTGACGGTCCAGAGGATAGCATTAGTAGTCCTCACTATTATGTGAAATAGTGTGTTAATAATTGTAATGATGACTCCTTTTGAAGTTTGTATAATCTCTAGTAGACAATAATTATATTCAAACTCACAGTTATGTTTTGTCGTATTGTACACGACTGTTGTATTAGTAAGTTGTATTTGAATTTTATACCATGTATCTGACGACCCAAGATGGGTGATGTATACATAATTTTGGGGGCATCACAGAGAAAGCATTTGTGATAGCAAATGTTGAGGAGGGTCAAAAGGTTGCCTTTGCAACCTATTTGATGAAAGGAGAGGCCAACTTCGGTGGGAGGACAACCAAAGCTAGAAATGATATAGGAAACCTAACGTGGGAGAGGTTCAAGGAGTTTTCTTTGAGAACTATTTTCCCACGAGTATGCAAGGGAGGATGGAGATGAGGTTTCTTGAATTGAGACAAGGGGATATGACAGTTCCCCAGTATGTTCCCAAGTTTAATGAGCTGGCATGATTCGCTCCACATCAAGTGGACACTGAAGTAAGAAAGGCTAGAAGATTTGAGCAGGGCTTGAAACCCTGGCTTTATAGTCGAATCTCTAAAGTACTTCATTTGGAACCATACTAGAAAAGGCAATAATTGCCGAAGGTAGGAATGAGGCTCTTGGCCAGTACCACACAGATAAGAAGAATAAAGGCAAGGTTGATGGAGGAACCAAGACCGAGGGAGCCAGTGGAAGTGGCGACGGTCATAAGAGGAAGGGCTTTAACTCTATGAATATCGGAGTAAAACAAGGGGACTCTAAGAGGAGGATGGAGGCTTGTGAAACCTGCGAGAAGACTCACTTAGGAGTCTGTCTCAAAGGAAAGGCGGTATGTTATAATTGTGGACAGGAAGGGCACATTTCACCTAACTGTCCAAATCCGAAGAAAAATCATGGATGCTTTGTATGTGGATCAACTGACCACATAGCAAAGAACTGCCCGAAGAAGGGGATAGAAGGAAATAAGGGAACTAATAGCGGGAAGTTAGCTATTAGTGGTCCAGCTCAGTCGAGGAAATCAAGGGCCCGCACTTTTAATATGACGGTCCAAGATGCGGTGGCATCAGGGGATGTAGTTGCAGGTATTATTCCGATCAACAATATAAATGCATACGTGCTATTTGATTCGGGTGCTACTTGTTCATTTATAGCATGTGATTTTGCTAGACGACTAGAATTATTTCCCGAAAAATTTCCTGTACCTTTAAACATTAAGATAGCAAACGAAGAGATAATTCCTGTTGAAGATATTCATAGGAGTTGTTGCGTAGATGTACGTGGTCGTAAGTTATCGGTAGACTTAATATCGATAAAGTTAGGAGAATTCGACATAATTCTCGGAATGAATTGGTAGATTAACCATGGAGCAATTATAGATTGCCAAAAGAAATGTGTGAGCATCAGGACGTTGAAGCAACCTCCTGTAGTATTTTATGCTAGTAAATTGCTGGAACGTCCGTGTTGCCTTACGATGACACAAACTAGAAAACTTTTAAGGAAGGGTTGTGTAGGTTACCTATGCCATGTTGTTGATGAAAGTAATATGCACACAAGCCAATCATGTTTGATGATAAAGCATATACTTTGTAACAATCTTATTCATTTATTAATAAAAAGTATTAATTTATTAAAGGCTTTTAATTATCTACATGATGCTGTTTTATAATATGTGATAAACCCATAGTTTTAAGCAATGCTTTTAGAATAATGATGATGATCATTCTAATGAGATCTAAATTCTTAGAAAGCTTAAAACTAAAATAGTTGGATTACTAAATTGGGGATTAGTGAATCCGGATAGATTGGTACATACGTTGCTTGCTCATTGGATGAGGATGATTGATCTCATGATCATTTGTGTGGAGACACTAAAGCAAGTATGTAGGTGCTTATTAGAGAATAAGTTCACTGAACGTGGCTCGCTAAGGAATACCTAATGGAGTTTTATTTGCTGTCAATAATAGAATTCTGTAGTGATAGTAGTCTGAAAGTAATCCTTGGACTTGAGATCATCATAGTATCTTGTGTATGATGAGTTATACTTTGACTTATTCCTTAAGACCCTTAGGGTATATCAAAGGGTATGCTTGGGTATAATAAGTTGTACATGGAGATAATGTATGATCAATAAAGAATCTACCACTTCTAATAAAAGAAGAGAAATGTCCTATGTGATTCGATAAATGACAACCCAAAGAGTCCTTGGCGGGTTAAGCGAGAATGAAATTAGAAAGGAGTTTCTAATTTGCATTATTTGAGTTGTGCATTTAAGAGTCGAAATACATATAATTAAATAAAATAAGACTTGACAAAGAATTCCATGTCTTATATTTAATTGGGACATTATGGGTGGAAGGATTGAATTGTCACGGTAACTATTTACTTAAAGGTTCTTTAATGATTAATGTTGAAATCTATATTATCCGGAAAGTCGTTGATCGCTAGGAGGCTTATCCCTATTGTAGAATAAATATTATTTAAATAAATTAATTGTTTAATTTATTTATTTAAATAAGATTAGAATTGTTCTAATTGATTTATTCACAACCTAGGTTTAATATGGAGAACCTAAAGGGTCACACCATAAAAGGAAGAATAATTATTTAAGAAGTAAATGGCATAATCGTAATAATATGTTATGTATATTTAATTTAATCTATGGTGATGGAATAAATTAAATAGCTTAATATTTATTATTTAATATTTTAGAAATATTAAATATAAATTAATAAGAGGAGTCTTATTAATATTATTACAATTATTATTATTTTAATTTCTAAAAGAGTTTAGAAATTAATTTAATATAAGTACTCTCATTTATTCCTAATTGGATTAGGAAGAAAAATTAGTTAAAGGAGTTTAATTAATTATCCCTAATAAGATTAGGGAGCTTAATTAATTAAAAGAATTAATTAATTAAAACCCAATTCCTTAATTGTTAAGGTGGGTTGCCCACATCTATAAATAAGAGGAGTCTTATTATGGGTGGTATGGGTTGTTGACTTTTACAACGTAATAATTCCAATTTGTTGGAGAGTACCCTTTTTCTATAGAGATAGAAAAACTAGGGTTTGAGCCATAAACACCCATCTTCTTGAATTTTATTCTTCCTTGGTGGATCACCTCTAGAGGCCAAACATATGGGTGGCTAACGTTGATCAAAGGAAGGAACCAAACCCGGTGGATTCAAGATTGAACGCGAAAGGATTTGGAGGTGAACTTGTACCTGAGGAAGCTCGATCTTCAAGGGTATGATTTTATTCTTTATCTTTTCGTTTAATTAATAATTATGCATAAAGGATGATCCGGGTATATGGTTTGTAAATTTTTTAAACTCTGATTTTACACGCTTCCGCACTTTTATGCAATTTGATTGCGTTATGAATATTACAAACCTAACAGTGGCATCAGAGCCAAACCTTTATGCGAATTATTAATTGTTCAGATTTGATATACATGTTGATATGTGTTTAGAACAATTTAATTGGGCATAATTTTTATTGTATAAAATCTAATAAAAAAATAAAAAAAAAAAAATATTCCGAAAACAGATTTTGATCAGCAGCAGACTTGAAACAAAAAAAAATAAAATTAAAGGGAAGCATGAAAATCGCAAAGAATAATAGCAAAATGATTCAAATTGTACGAAATCGAGGGTCGTTAAAGTTTAGCAATAAAGGTCATTTACATACGATCCGGAATTTCAAAAACCGTATAGACGTATTTTGAAATTTTTTTTTGAAAAGCGCACGGTTTTATATATAAAAAAGGAACGGATGGCTTAACCGTATAATATATATTTTAATATATACGGTTTTATTATATATATAAAAAATAATAGTTTTGTTTTATTATTATATATATATATATTCTTAATAATTTTATTATTAAAAAAAATTTTATTTTAATATTAAAATAAAAAGTTTATTTTATATTAAAATATAAAGTTTATTTTAATTTTAAAATTAAATTTCATACTAACTAATTAGAGTTGGAATTGGATTCCATGATAACTAATTGGAGTTGAAATTGGATTTTATTTTTCTAAAATAAAGGAGTTTATTTGTGAATAGGAAGTAAATCCATCTTTCCTTAAATAAAGGAGTTTATTTAGATATGAAATAGATTTCATATTATTCAAAATAAAAGAGTTTATTTGTGAATAGGAAAGAAAATCCGTATTTCCTTAAATAAAAGAGTTTATTTAAATATGGAATAAGATTTCATATTATTCAAAATAAAGGAGTTTATTTGTGAATAGGAAAAATATCCGTGTTTCCTTTAATAAAAGATTTTTTTTTACATGGAATTGGATTCCATAATTGATTAAAATAAAAGAGTTTATTTTAATTAAATTTTTTTTATATATACATGGAATTGGATTCCATAATTAATTAAAATAAAGGAGTTTATTTTGATTAAAGATTTTGATTAAAATAAAATAGTTTATTTTATTCAAAATAGGATAAATTAAAATAAAATAGTTTTATTTTGATTTAAATTTGGATTAAAATAAAGGAGTTTATTTTGATTCAAAAATAGATTTTATACTAACTAAATTTGCCCATTAAATGATATCAATATATATATTAAATGTTTATTATTCATGAGATGAATGTTATTTATTGATGCATATGGTGATGTGTATGATAATAAATGGGATTGATTATGGACTATTGACCAATGCGATTGGATTTTATTTTAGTTGGATGCATGAATGTATGGGTTTTATTAAATGGGTCTGCGTACCTCGTCTTCTCTAATTTTTCTTAATGTAAATTCTATCTCCTCCTATGTACTTCCCTCGATCAATGATCAAGGCTTCTATTTATTTTAAATAGTTTTGTAATAGGAATAGTTAGAATTAATTTTGAAGAATTGGAGATCAAGGGACAAGAAGCGCTTGAAGACCCATTTGTAATGGAGCCCGGGTTTAAATGTAATAGTTATATTTAAATATTATTTCTTGCACCCCTAGGGGTTTGACCTTTTGGTTCACTTGGTGGCTCTAGTGAACCAAACTAGAATAAAAGTCCATAATCAATCCGGGTAGAATATAGTATTCTATATGCGTACGCTTATACTATATATATTATATATTATGCAAACATGCTTCGCGATGTTTATTAATATATTGCGTATTTTATATATATATGTAAAATGCGCCAAAACAAGATGAGACAAATTAATAACAAACCCTCAATTTTTATATTAAGTCTTAAGCGTTCAAAGATATTTGGAATATCGAACGTCATATTTCTAGCATGATAAAATTAATAGAGTATTAAATATTTAATATGAGTTTGTTGTGTCACCACAAGGCAAGTATTAAGTATTTAAGATGTTAATTTATCACATTTGATGCTTATAAAGAAAATTGAACAATATTGTTTTGTTGTGTCACCACAAGGATGATATTTTCTTTTTGAATATATGGAGTGCTAGGTCGGACTTAACTTGGATAATTTTGATTCGGATGTGCCACCACTTGATCAAAATAATCTAAGAGGCAAAATACAAGGAGTTGCATAGTTGATGTAATTGACAAAAGTTGTCTACCTATTTATTTATATATAGTTTGTTGTGTCACCACAAGGCTATATACATTTGAAATGGGATCCTTATTCTCACTAGCAAATCTTTAATTAGATTTTTAGAACTATATAAGTGAGGTAATATAGTTTGAAGAAAATAGTGGGAGATACCAATTTAAAACAAGACCTAAATTATTTTGGTAATTAATAAAAGAATGTATGTTAAAATGTTGTTAATTACAAATTCATTTACGAAATTTTACAATGTCTAAATTACTATCAATTTATAAGCATATTAGATGTTTTTAATCTGATCAATTAAACGGATTGGTTAAGGAATTTGAGAATAGTTCTCATAGTTGAAAAGCTATCTTATGTCCTTAATCGCCTATCCTCGCAATGGTTGCGAGATAATGCCTCTGAGGAAGAGATTGCTTTGCTTTTAGAAAGTGGCAAGATGATGCACAGATTGGCTCGATGCATCATGCTCGCATCCATGAGTAACGAGCTTCAGTCGGCGATGAAACTATGGATGCTCCTACTATATTCCCGCACATCAAGTAGTTGATGGTGAGGAAAGTAGGGCCGATAGATATCGAGATATCTAAGGAGCTCTTCCGATCTAGAATGGCCAATGGCACTATATAGTACGATAAAAAGTTCTTAACATAATCAATTTGATTGATCAATTAGGACAACTGGTTTTGTCATGGATGGAGAGTTGAGCCAAGATTTGATCTTACACTCACTCCGGGACTCCTTTCACAATTGTTGTGAATTTTTCATATAAACAAGCTAGATATCGCCTTCAATGATTTGCTTAACATATTGAAAAATGTTGAGAGTCACTTTCCAACCAAGAAAGATCAAGTCTTCTTGGTAGGGGCCAAAGGATCTTCCTAAAAGAAGAACGATTCAAAGAAGGTAAATAGAAAGGCATAAACAAAGGATAATAAGAACAAAAGCGATATGGATAGCAAAGGAGTTTGCTTCCACCGCAATAAGCCCGAAACCGGAAAAGAAATCATGAGAAGCATCTTGCAGAGGCTAACCAAAGAAGCTTAGTGAAGTTTCGGTTCATAATACGCTTTTTGTTCATGATTTAAATAAATTTTTCTTTAAGTCAAGGTTCTACTTGGGTATTGGATACCGACTTTGGTTATCATAAATATAGATTTATGAAAGGACCAAAGTAGTAAAAGCTAAACAAGTATAAGTAATCCTATGTGTGGGAAATGAAGCAAAGGTTGCAACATTAGCCATAGAAACTTATAGTTTAGCACTGCCTACGGGCAAATCTATTAAGTCAATAAGTTGTTATTGTATTCCAGTTCTCGTTGAAAACATTATTTCCATTTTATTGTTGGACAATGAAATCTTTGGTATTATAATTAAGAACAATTGTTGTTCTATTTATAATAATAATGTCTTGTATAGAACTGGAATATTACTTAATAAATTTTGTATACTTGACTTACGTGAAAAATATATTTTACAAATTGAAGAAACTAGTATAAGAAAAGGAGATGATCATCCAAAGAGTTAAATGTGTGTATTTGCTGAAATACAAGTGTGAATTATTTGAAAGGTTCAAAGAATTCAAAAGTGAAACAAATTGACAATGTATTAAGATTCTTTGATTAGATCAAGGAATAAATACTTGTGCAATAAGTTTCTAGATCATCTCAAATGGTTTTCTCATAATGGACGCCCTCTAATCTGCAATAATTGATTGATGTATCTGAAAGGAAAAATCGTACCTATTTGGACATGGTACAGTCCATAATGATTTTATCGACAAATCCGGTATCCTCCAGGGGTTATGTCCTAGAAATGGTCGCATATCTCTCGAAAATGGTAACCTCAAAATCCGGCCTCAAAACTCCATAAAAGTTATGGACAGGGAGGATTCCTAATCTTAAGTATGTTAAGATAAGGGGTTGTCCAACTTATGTGAAAAGGTTTCAAAGGATAAGCTTGGGACAAAATTTGACATATACTGATTTGTGGGACATCCTAAAGTAAGTTTAGGACATATGTTCAATAATCCTACATAACAAAAGGTGTTTATTATAAACACCTTGCCTTCTAAGATAAAGGTGTTTATCATTAAAGGGGCTAGTGGGAGGATAATAGATCTTGAAGAGTTCAAGAACCACAAAACACTATAAGTCAAATAAGAGGAACCTATAGATAGACCTATTGTACCACAACCGAATCGTAAATCTGGAATAGTACCAAAGATACCTAGGAGGTATGGATTCATCATGGATGATGATGATGAGGTACACATCATAGAAGATGATGATCCAGAGTTACATTCGATGAGGTAAGACTTCTACTGTGTACAAAAGGGTCAGTGGGAGCGTCGTGACATTCCTAATATTATATGTTGATATACTACGGATAAGGAATGACATATTAATGCTACAATCAGTAATGATAAAGTTGTCTAAACATTCCTCCATGAATGATTTGGAAGAGTATCTCAGTTGGGGATATAAATCTATATAGATAGATTTAAGAGGATGCTCGACTTAACCCAAAGAACGTATATTCATTTGATGCTAAAGTCGTTTAGCATGGCAAACTCCAAGAGATGTCTCATGTTGATGAGCCATGGAGTGTATCTCTCTTAATAGTCCCCATAGACTCCAAAGAAGAGAGATCGCATGAGTGACAATCATGTATGCAATGAAATATACGAGACCTGATGTCGATCGGTCATATTCTGGAGAAGATCACTGTAAGACAGTGAAAAACATCTTAAATTTCTTAACCCAAGACTAAGGATGTGAGCAAACATGGTGGTCCGAATTAAAACTAGAGGGCTTTACTGGACTCAAGTTTTTCGAAGGCGCAGACCAAGACGATTTAAAAAATCCACTTTAAGGTAAAGTGTTACCTTGAACAAAGGGTGCGATGAATTGGAAAGGTTCCAAACAACAAAAGAGTTCTTTGGTTTAGTGATAAAGACAAAGTATATAGCTATAAATGAAGTTGCAAGTTGATTGTTTGGATTAAAAGTTCATTACAGAACTAGGAATAGTTCCTAAGTCTCATCTTGGATCTAAACATGTGTTGTGGCACTTTCATTTGATTATTAGAATCATTGAAGATGGGAAATCACTATAGAGATAGTGGACTCTCATAAACAACATTACATATCCATTAACTAAAGCTTATCCAACAAATGGGGATAATCGTCACTTAGAGAAGAAGAGTATGAGATACCATGACGATTGGCTTTAGTGCAAGTGGGAGATTGAAAGTAATATGCACACAAGCCAATCATGTTTGATGATAAAGCATATACTTTGTAACAATCTTATTCATTTATTAATAAAAAGTATTAATTTATTAAAGGCTTTTAATTATCTACATGATCTTTGTTTTATAATATGTGATAAACCCATAGTTTTAAGCAATGCTTTTAGAATAATGATGATGATCATTCTAATGAGATCTAAATTCTTAGAAAGCTTAAAACTAAAATAGTTGGATTACTAAATTGGGGATTAGTGAATCCGGATAGATTGGTACATCGTTGCTTGCTCATTGGATGAGGATGATTGATCTCATGATCATTTGTGTGGAGACACTAAAGCAAGTATGTAGGTGCTTATTAGAGAATAAGTTCACTTTGAGCGTTGGCTCGCTAAGGAATACCTAATGGAGTTTTATTTGCTGTCAATAGGAATTCCTGTAGTGATAGTAGTACAAGTAATCCTTGGACTTGAGATCATCATAGTATCTTGTGTATGATGAGTTATACTTTGACTTATTCCTTAAGACCCTTAGGGTATATCAAAGGGTATGCTTGGGTATAATAAGTTGTACATGGAGATAATGTATGATCAATAAAGAATCTACCACTTCTAATAAAAGAAGAGAAATGTCCTATGTGATTCGATAAATGACAACCCATTAGTCCTTGGCCAAGGCAGAATGAAATTAGAAAGGAGTTTCTAATTTGCATTATTTGGAGTTATGCATTTAAGAGTCGAAAATACATATAATTAAATAAAATAAGACTTGACGAAGATTCCATGTCTTATATTTAATTGGGACATTGTATGGTGGAAGGATTGAATTGTACGATAACTATTTACTCAAAGGTTCTTTAATGATTAATGTTGAAATCTATATTATCCGGAAAGTCGTTGATCGCTAGGGAGAACTTATCCTATTGTAGAATAAATATTATTTAAATAAATTAATTGTTTAATTTATTTATTTAAATAAGATTAGAATTGTTCTAATTGATTTATTCACAACCTATTTAATATGGAGAACCTAAAGGGTCACACCATAAAAGGAAGAATAATTATTTAAGAAGTAAATGGCATAATCGTAATAATATGTTATGTATATTTAATTTAATCTATGGTGATGGAATAAATTAAATAGCTTAATATTTATTATTTAATATTTTAGAAATATTAAATATAAATTAATAAGAGGAGTCTTATTAATATTATTACAATTATTATTATTTTAATTTCTAAAAGAGTTTAGAAATTAATTTAATATAAGTACTCTCATTTATTCCTAATTGGATTAGGAAGAAAAATTAGTTAAAGGAGTTTAATTAATTATCCCTAATAAGATTAGGGAGCTTAATTAATTAAAAGAATTAATTAATTAAAACCCAATTCCTTAATTGTTAAGGTGGGTTGCCCACATCTATAAATAAGAGGAGTCTTATTATGGGTGGTATGGGTTGTTGACTTTTACAACGTAATAATTCCAATTTGTTGGAGAGTACCCTTTTTCTATAGAGATAGGAAAAACTAGTGTTTGAGCCATAAACACCCATCTTCTTGAATTTTATTCTTCCTTGGTGGATCACCTCTAGAGGCCAAACATTTGGGTGGCTAACGTTGATCAAAGGAAGGAACCAAACCCGGTGGATTCAAGATTGAACGCGAAAGGATTTGGAGGTGAACTTGTACCTGAGGAAGCTCGATCTTCAAGGGTATGATTTTATTCTTTATCTTTTCGTTTAATTAATAATTATGCATAAAGGATGATCCGGGTATATGGTTTGTAAATTTTTTAAACTCTGATTTTACACGCTTCCGCACTTTTATGCAATTTGATTGCGTTATGAATATTACAAACCTAACAGTTGATACCCAAAGAATGGGAGCAACCATGGACCAAATACCTATAGTAAACGAATTCATGGATGTATTTCCAAGTGAGTTACCGGGTTTACCGCAGGATAGGGAGATCGAATTTATGATAGACACTATGCCAGGAGCGGCACCAGTCTCAAGGGCACCGAACCGTATGGCACCTGTGGAAATGAAAGAACTAATGGTTCAGCTATAGGAACTATTAGACAAAAAGTACATTCAACCGAGTGTTTCACCGTGGGGAGCAACGACATTGTTTGTCAAGAAGAAAGATGGATCGTTAAGGCTTTATATCGACTATCGGGAGTTGAACAAGTTAACGATAAAGAATAAATACCCATTGCCCAGGATCGATGATCTCTTTGATCAATTGAAAGGGGCAAAGTATTTTTCAAAAATAGATTTGCGGACGGGGTATCATCAGTTGAAGGTTAGGAAGGAAGTTGTACCAAAGACTGCATTCAGGACTCGTTATGGTCATTACGAGTTTCTGGTGATGTCATTTGGGTTAATGAATGAACCTGCTGCATTTATGGATATGATGAACAGAGTGTTCAAATTATATTTGGACAAGTTCGTTGTGGTGTTTATCAATGATAATCTAGTCTATTCTAAGACGCCAGAAGATCATGTTGAACACTTAAGATTAGTGTTGGAGACACTAAGGAAGGAGAAGTTATATGCGAAATTCACCAAATATGAATTTTGGCTGGAAAAGGTATAGTTTTTAGGTCATGTCATTGACCAAGAGGGGATTTCAGTGGATCCAGCGAAAGTGGAAGCAGTAATGAATTGGGAACAACCAAAAACGCCGACTGAGGTGCGGAGTTTCCTAGGGTTAGCAGGGTACTATCGAAGATTTATCCAAGATTTTTCGAAGATATCTACCTCGTTGACTAATTTAACAAGGAAGACGATGAAATACATATGGACGGATAAATGTGAAGACAGTTTTCAAGAACTGAAGAAAAGATTAAGTGAAGCTCCTGTTTTGTCATTGCCAGATGATACGGGAAATTTTGTAGTGTGTAGTGATGCTTCGCATAGAGGACTTGGTTGTGTGCTTATGCAGGATGGCAAAGTCATTGCGTATGAATCTCGGCAGTTGAAGGATTATGAGAAAGTTTATCCTACTCATGATCTAGAAATCGCATGATAGTGTTTGCCCTAAAGATATGGAGACATTATCTTTATGGGGAAAAATATGAGATATATACGGACCATAAAAGTCTAAAGTATATCTTCACTCAGAAGGAGTTGAATATGAGATAGAGAAGATGGCTGGAGTTGATCAAGGATTATGATTATGAAATCTTGTATCACCCTGAAAAGGCCAATGTAGTTGCCGACGCCTTAAGTAGGAAGGGTCGGGAAAAGTTGTCCATGTTAACGGCTCAAAATGAGTTAATAACAGAGATGGCTAGGATGGAAATAGAAGTGAAGATACCGAGTTATTCGGGGCAGTTACTCTTTGGGATGGAGATGCAATCTACCATCGTAGAAAGAGTCAAGGAGGTACAACTCAAGACGGATGAGTGAAACCAAAAGAAGAAGCGGTTATCCGAGAAAGAAGATGCTAAGTATAATCTTGATAATGAGGGATTATTAAGATTTGAGGGAAGAATTTGGGTTCCGAATGAGACAGAATTAAAAGAGCAAGTGTTACAAGAAGCTCATAGTTCGAGGTACTCGATACATCCTGGTAGCATTAAGATGTATCAAGACCTTCGACAGAGTTTTTGGTGGCCAAACATGAAGTGAGAAATAACAGAGTATGTGAGTAGGTGCTTGACTTGTCAAAATGTTAAGGCCGAACATCAACGACCCAGTGGCTTAGTACAGTCATTGGAGATTCCAGAATGGAAGTGGGAGCATATCACGATGGATTTCGTGGTGGGACTTCCGACGACGCAAAAAGGGTATGATTCGATTTGGGTAATAGTGAACCGGTTGACGAAGTCGGCTCACTTTTTGCCAATTAGGGTCAAGTATAACTTAGACCAGTTAGCTAAACTTTATGTTAAGGAAATCATTTCCAGACATGGAGTACTGGATCGATTGTGTCGATCGTGATCCACGATTCACATCGAACTTTGGAGGAGTTTGCAAGAGCGATTAAACACAACCGAGGTTAAGCCTGACTTATCATCCACAAACCGATGGGCGAGCAAAGGACAATTCAGACGTTAGAAGACTTGTTGAGGTCTTGCGTCATGGATTTCAAGGGTAGTTGGGATGATCACCTACCACTAGTAGAGTTTGCGTATAACAACAGTTATCATGCAAGCATACGTATGACGCCATATGAAGCTCTATATGGGAGAAAGTGCAGAACACCTTTGTGTTGGGATGAGGTGGGAGAACCCCGGATGCTAGGACCGAGGTTGGTGCAAAGCAGAGACAATGAATGTGGTAAAGTTAATTGGATGTGTCTCGTCACGACTCATGATGAATGTAAGAAAGTATGCGGACTCACATAGACTAAGTCGAGAGTTTGAGGTGGGCTCGTATGTGTTTCTAAAGGTATCTCCCTGAAAAGGAAAGATACGCTTGGGAAAGAAAGGAAAGTTAAGTTCAAGGTTTATAGGACCTTTTGAGGTGTTAAAACGGGTGGGAGAGGTAGCTTATATGATAGCATTACCTCCAGACCTAGAATGAATACATAACGTGTTTCACGTATCTGTATTACGTCCATATAAGCCGGACTATAAGCATGTAATCGAGTATGAGCTGATTCATATCGAGAAAGACTTAACATATGAAGAGTCGCCGATGCAGATCATTGATAGAAAGGAACAAGTTATGAGGAACAAGGTAATACCATCAGTAAAGGTATTATGGAAGAACCACGATGCTGAAGAAGCAACGTGGGAACTAGAAGAAAAGATGAAGAAAAATTTTTCTCATCTATTTTATTAAAGTAAGACGAGATTTTGGGGACAGAATCTTTATAAGGGTGGAAAAATGTAACGACCGAGAAATTCGGATCTTATTGTAAAATGATTTTATTAAATTAAATAATAATAAAATCATATTCCATGTGTTATCAAGATGGTTGTCATTGTATAACCTATTGATGTTAGAATGTCGTAGTATTTGAACTACGTGGATGAATTAAAGTGTTTGAATTTTCAAGATGAAAATAAAAGTTTTTCGAGAAATTTTCCGAAAAACACTATTCATCGGTATTTGCTCGGGATATAATTTTGAGTTTTCGAGAAATACGTAATGATGGAATAACAAGGTAAGATGGATTATGTAATAAAAATCTAATTATGGAAAATGTAATAATTCGATTGTGGACTTAATTTATAAACGTTAAGGAAGGCGAAATAGTATGGAATAAGTAATAATGTATGATACTTTGGTATTGTACGGAGTAATGAAAACAAGTATAATACTAAGTAGTATACAAGTTTGTAGGAAGGATAAAATACAGTATATAAATTCTATATGAATTAGAATACGACAATAATACATCAACAATATGTATTAAGAAATGATAATGGACTTGGAAGATTGGGATAACAATTATATACAAGTCCAAGTGAATTAAAGGGAGAGGCCCAGCCATTAATTAATGAACCAATTGGTGTTCATTAATGCAAAGCCCAAAGGATGATTTAATGAAAGCCCAAGATAAAATCCATGAGTTGTATGACCCATTGTGCAAACCATATTGATATGTTTATTGTGGTGACCAAGTTAGAGTGGTGACCAAGACTTTGTAGTAATGACCAAGTGTAGGATAAAAGTTGTGCTAGCCAAGTAATGAATAGTAAGGAGGTGGCTTGAGGAGGTGGGTGATTTAATGACTAAACTACCCTAGCTTTGCAAGTTCTATAAATAGAGAAGGCTTACAAGCCATTTGTTAGTTGTTCAAATAATCTAACATCTCAAAAGTGCTTAAGTGTTAGAGAGAATAAGCTACACAAAATTCATTCCATAAGTAAGAAGAAGAAGCAAGCTACTTTATCAAGACTACAAAAAGTAAGACTTCTTCTCTAAACTATCTTCTATCTCTACCATGATAGGTTGATAAGAAAAGTTGGAATTAAGGAACATAGATGTTAGGAAGCAAGAAGAATGTATAAGTCATGAACTTAAGCCACATAAGTTGGCAATAAGTCATTTGAACTTATAAAAGTTATAAACTTATTATAAGTTAACTTTGAATATTAAGTATGAAAATATGAACTTGCGATGAGTTTACTAAGAGAATTGAATTAAGAACTTATATGATTATATATATCATATATACCTTAGTAAAGTTATATGTGAGGAACATGTAAGGTATGATGATTAAGAAACTCTAATTGTCATAAGTCATGAATAATCAAATCTGAAGTAATTTATAAATTGACAAGTTATAAGCTCATGAAGAATAAGTCCAAAATCCAACAATGATTTGCACGATTGGACGATAAACGTCGAATTCGTAAAATTCTTGGAATGGAAGTCAAATTTTGTGTTTGATCACGAAACTATTGTTTTCCAATAGAGACAAGTCATATTTGGCATTTAAGAGTTGCGGACTCGAAAATGACCGGATTCCGACTTAGAATGAAGAAACGAGCGTTGAACGTTCACGAACGTTTATCGTTTTCGTTAAAAATGAACCAATAGGTGAATTTTTAGCAAACGAAGTCAACTAGATAAAATTCTTGCATGATCATTTAGATTACGTAATTTGTGAACCGTAGGCTTTTTAACAAGCCAATTCGAACTTATAATGAAGAAGTTATGCATCCGGGAAGTTCACAAAAATTCAAAACTGAAATTGTTTTCTGGTGCACAAAGTTGGCGTATGGCGGCTGACCCTAAACAAATGATTTCATGTATAACGCTTGAAACGATTTTCGACCCTCTCGCAAGAGTTCAAATCAATGGCGATCAAAATAGGTCTTTGATAACTCAAACGGATGCCCGGATTGCACTTCTTAAAGTTCGAGTGGACATAAATATAAGACTCAGTATCAAGTCAAACTATTATAGTCTGAGTTAAACCCGACACAAATTTGACATACCGACGGTCTAGTCGGTTAAATCTCGAGTTTAAGTTTAATTAAACTCTGCCTAACACTTAACAATTATCTCAAATAATTACATTACCAGTCAACATATTTTTCAAAGTCTCGTAATAATTTTTAAGTAATTATTACCATTTGTCATTATTTTTAAATCATTAATACCGTATTTATACGAATTAATTAACACACAATTCCTTTATCATTAATATTTATTTATTATCAAATATTAATGAAATACATGTCATAATATTATAATATATTTATAATATATCAAAGTATTTTAAATACCTTAAAATCATATAAATATGATTTTTAAACACTTTAATTCATTATTCGATAATTTCTATTAATATTAAAATATTAATATTTTCATGATAAAATATCAAAAGTTATATTTTATAACTTAAAATATTTTATATAAACTTAAATCATTTTTATATGATTTTTAAATCATTAATTCTATTTTTCCATAATTTATTTAATATATTTATAAAATAAAATAATTAACATTAATATTGATTAATTAATGAAATTCATCACAAAATATTAAAAGTCACTAAAAATAACTTAAAATATTTTCTTATACCATAATATTATTTTTCATGATTTTCATGTATTAAAATATTTTTAAATAATTTATTTAATATTATAATTAAATAAATTAAATACCATTATATTCCAAAAATATTAAATATTTATGAAATATACTCAAAATAATTAAAAACTATTTTTAGACTTTAAAATAATTTTTCAGAATTTATTTTGTATTTTTAATAATTAAAAACCATTTAATTCGATTTATTTAATTAAAATAATTATTTTTCGTAATTAAGTGTCGCTAAAGGACCCTATAGCGACAGACCCGTCGCTATAGGTGTTCTTGGCCTGTTCTTAAGTGTTCTTCAGACCTTCATGTCAGTCACCGAGGTGCCACGTTTAACCACTTATAGTTTTTTGATCTTAATAATTCTGGGACATCCAAGACCGTGATCTTATAGTAGGAATGTAGTAATACAACTATAATTCATCAACTCAGGTAAATAACAAAACAATAAAGAGATCTGGTCTCTCAAAGTTTCTGACAGGTAGTTCCTAGGTTTTCTGGGTAACCCAAAAACCCAGGCAGTGTCTTAGTGCCACTTTCAAGCTCACAAATCTTAGGGTTCTGGTAACTGTTTTGGTGTTCTAAAGATTCAAACATGTATTAGTCATGTCTGTGTACATTTATATTGCATCATATCATCATTAACACATCTCCTATGCAAGATCTGGGCCGGTCAAAGTAGCCAAGAAAAACTGTTCTTGAACATTTCTGGGTTACCCAGAAATGTTCTTGAGCAGTTGATCATCCCATGTTTGACCATGCATATCTTTCAGCCTAGTCATGATCTGAGTAATATAAAACCATAGATGTGTAGTACTCATGTAAGGCTACAAGATCCAAACAACAAATTAGCCAGAAAAACTATACACGTGCGAGATCAGAGTCTCCAAATTGGTTGTCAGACATTTCTGGGTAATCTTGGTTACCAAGTTTCGTTCGGTCATGGTCGGTCAACGAACTTTGATCGCTAATAACTTGAAATCTAGACCCGATCTGACCATGATTCAAGTTTTAGATTAAAGATTACATCGCGTACTACTAATCTATAACATAAAATACAACAAATCATTAACTGGTTGAGATCTATGATCTCTGACATTGGCTTGTCAGACAACAAAATTAGGGTTCTAAGTCAGTTTGAAAAATTGATTTTCTGGCTTCTAGATGTTATGGATCCTTGATGTTACACATTGGATCAATAAATAACATCTCTTAATGCCACTTTAACCAACAAACAACAAGATTTAACATAAAATCTAAAGATTTCGAATTTTGAAGGTTTATACCTCTTTAAAGCTTTGATCTTTGATTCTGACTTTGATGCTGTTATGGGAAGCTATGATCTGATCATGTCTTAACTTCTCATTCCTTTTTCACTCTCATTCCCGAAATCTTAGAGAGAGAATGTCTTGGATGGTTGAAAAAATAAAGTGTGCATTCTCTCTCTATAACCTATATATTTGATGTATGTAATGTATTGGCTGAGCTCTAGCTGCTGGATTTGTATTGATTTAGGTCACATGGGGTTAGTGAGAGTGGTTGAACCACCTCAACCTTGCTAGATTTACAAGTTAGCTCAAATAATGCACAAAAGGGTAAAATGGTCATTGCACATTTAATTTTAATGGCATTCTTGTCTTTTGATCCAACCCTTAGGGTTTAGTGTTTGGAGCCCTTAGGGTTTAGGGTTTAACCCTTAATTTGCAATTTAATTTCTAAAATTTCCGAATTTCGGTTTTAAAAATAGAAAATTTATATTTCTAAATTATAATTAGAATTTTCTAATTGTATTAAAATTTCTTAATCATAATTTGAATCTTGCTAATTAGGATTAGTATTTCCTAATTAAAATTGTTAATTCAGCAATTAGGGTCAAAATGGTCATTAGGATTTATAACCCATGAATTAGGGTTTTAAAATAGAAAAAGAATTTTTCTAATTTAGAAATTAGGTTACCTAAATAGTAGGGTTTTCTAATTACTATAACTTGAAAATTAGGATTAATGCTTCCTAATTAACATTAAAATTATTTAATTAACACTTAGGTTTTCCCTATTTATAAATTAGGGTTTCAAATCCATAATTAGGCTTTAAAATTTTGAAATTAGGGTTTGCTAAATAATTAAGATTTACCCTAATTAATATTATAATTAATAGCACTAGAGCATTATACTTATCCTTTAAGTTCCCAGATTAGGGTTTCAAATTCTGAATTAGGGTTTCAGATTCCCGGAACTAAAATTAGGGTTTTTAGAACCAGTTTCTAGGGTTTCTTATAATTTGTAAGAATTTTCTAACCGAACGCTGACGTTCTTATTATATAATCAGGGTTTGTTACAGATATCATTTATCTGGTCAACCCTTGACCCTTAACCACATTCTGAACACATAAACAACCATGTACACAGAACATATTCACGTATTCCTTTAATCCTTAATAATTCACTTAAATCCTTAACATAATTTTGAAATCATTAAAATTCCTTCTCAAAAATATCAAACGCATATACTTATTTTCTGTCTAGGTTCTAATGTTTCACCTTAAATCAATTAATATTTTTTTTAAAATATTCAAAATTCTCGGGTTGTCACATCAACACTATCCAATTCCTCTTCGATAATTGAGGAACCCTCTATCCATCGGAAATAATATAGCTTTTGGTAGGTTCCCATTTTTGATGGCTATCGAATTATAGTCACCTAGCATGCTTTGTTTAAATATGTGCCCAATTGAGAATGGTAATTAACTAGGTGCTTTGTCGTCTGTTGAGCCTATGATTTGATTGGGGCTTTGAGGCTTGGCAAGCACAACGGGCTCTTCTTTTATCTTCTCCTCCTCATCCCACCAAGGCTTTACATTTGTACTAGCTCTCATGTCATAAAGAGCCTTGCCGACAACATGACTACCAAGCAGACACGATTTTGCAAATCTAACCGTACCCTTGATCTTTGGAGGAGAAGGAACCTGAAGCACTAATAACATCGGCTCATCCTCGTTGGTACTCATAGTTAGTTCTTCACCGACCTTATTTTCATTATCCCCACTTGTCTCCTCTTTTTCAACATCTTGTGTCTCATCCAGTTGTAGATTTGGCTCGGGCACTTCATCCATCTCGGAATCCTCATCATAACACCAATTGTTTTGAGGACAGTGTTAGGTTTGTAATATTCATGTGCGCAATCAAATTGCATAAAATTAGCGGAAGCGTGTAAAATCAGAGTTTAAAAAAATTTACAAACCATAAACCCGGATCATCCTTTATGCATAATTATTAATTAAACGAAAAGATAAAGAATAAATCATACCCTTGAAGATCGAGCTTCCTCGTACAAGTTCACCTCAAATCCTTTCGCGTTCAATCTTGAATCCATAAAGTTTGGTTCCTTCCTTTGATCAACGTTAGCCACCCAAATGTTTGGCCTCTGAGGTGATCCACCAGGAAGAAGAAAATTCAAGAAGAAGGGTGGTTGGCTAAACCCTAGTTTTTCTATCTCTATAGAAAAAGGTGTACTCTCCCAACAATTGGAATTATGTCGTATGTTGAAAAAGTCAACAAAACCATACCACCCATAATAAGACTCCTCTTATTTATAGATGTGGGCAACCCACCTTAACAATTAAGGAATTGGGTTTTAATTAATTAATTCTTTTAATTAATTAAGCTCCCTAATTTTATTAGGGATAATTAATTAAACTCCTTTAACTAATTTTTCTTCCTAATCCAATTAGGAATAAATGAAAGTACTTATATTAAATTAATTCCTAAACTCTTTTAGAAATTAAAATAATAATAATTGTAATAATATTAATAAGACTCCTCTTATTAATTTATATTTAATATTTCTAAAATATTAAATAATAAATATTAAGCTATTTAATTTATTCTATCACCATAGATTAAATTAAATATACTTAACTATATTATTACGATTATGCCATTAACTTCTTAAATAATTATTCTTCCTTTTATGGTGTGACCCTTTAGGTTCTCCATATTAAACTGGTTGTGAATAAATCAATTAGAACAATTCTAATCTTATTTAAATAAATAAATTAAACAATTAATTTATTTAAATAAATAATATTTATTCTACAATAGGATAAGCCTCCCTAGCGATCAACGACTTTCTAGATAATATAGATTTCAACATTAATCATAAAAGAACCTTTGAGTAAATAGTTACTGTACAATTCAATCCTTCCACCATACTGATGTCCCAATTAAATATAAGACATGGAATTCTTTGTCGAGTCTTATTTTATTTAATTATATGTATTTAGATCCTTAAATGCACAACTCCAAATAATGCAAATTAGAAACTCCTTTCTAATTTCATTACGCCTTAACCAAGGACTCTTTGGGTTGTCATTTATCGAATCACATAGGACATTTCTCTTCTTTTATTAGAAGTGGTAGATTCTTTATTGATCATACATTATCTCCATGTACAACTTATTATACCCAAGCATACCCTTTGATATACCCTAAGGGTCTTAAGGAATAAGTCAAAGTATAACTCATCATACACAAGATACTATGATGATCTCAAGTCCAAGGATCACTTGTACTACTATCACTACTGAGAAATTCCTATTGACGAAAAATAAAACTCCATTAGGTATTCCTTAGCGAGCCACGTTCGATGAACTTATTCTCTAATAAGCACCTACATACTTGCTTTAGTGTCTCCACACAAATGATCATGAGATCAATCATCCTCATCCAATGAGCAAGCAACGTATGTACCAATCTATCCGGATTCACTAATCCCCAATTTAGTAATCCAATGATTGGGAACTATTTTAGTTTTAAGCTTTCTAAGAATTTAGATCTCATTAGAATGATCATCATCATTATTCTAAAAGCATTGCTTAAAACTATGGGTTTATCACATATTATAAAACAGCATCATGTAGATAATTAAAAGCCTTTAATAAATTAATACTTTTTATTAATAAATGAATAAGATTGTTTTACAAAGTATATGCTTTATCATCAAACATGATTGGCTTGTATGCATACAACTTTCAGACAGTTGTTCAAGGCTTTGAGCATTTGATCCGTCTCTTTTTTTGACGCACGTACCCATACTTTGCCGTGGTTTATACTAAAAATAGAGTGCGCTTACGTGAAAGTTAGGGGTCTGTTTTATAGCTGGTACTCCCATCCCGGCGGGGGTTTTGTGAAGAGAAAGCTCGCCTTGACGCCCAATGCATAAGTTATGTTAATTGAACTTAAAGTCCAAACTAAGAATCCAATGGGTAAGGATGATCTATGGGGCAACCCATGTGGGCCCCATGATCACATGGGTGATATTGGTGGCCAAGTAAAGGATATGATTTGTGATAAACAAGTAAACTTAATGGCTAAGTAATGAATAGTATGGAGGTTTAGTATGGAGGTGGGATGGTTTATTGACTAAACTACCCTAACCTTGATTTTCCTATAAATAGAAGGAGTGTTAGATCATTTGTTAATTGTTAACTTTCATCCAACATTATAAAGTGCTTATTGGTTAGAGAGAAAAAGCTAAAAGCTAGAAAAGTTAGTCTTTTATAGTTGAAGAAGAAGAATTAAGTGATCATCAAAGGTAATGATCCTAGACTATTAATCTTCCATCTCTTCAAATGAAGGTTGATAAGAGAAGTGTTGATTGATAGACATGTATGCTAAGAAGTAATAAGAATGGCTAAACAAAGGACTTAAATCATAATAAGCCATGAATAAGTAAAGAGCTTATCATGTTTATAAGTTAATGAAATATGTATGTTAAGATTTTAGTATAATGGAATGAATCCATTTGAAACAATGAACAAATCATAAGTAACAAAGTTATGCCGGAATTCACACGATTAGACGATAATCGTCGAAATCATAAAATTCTCAAAATGGAAGTCAAATTTTGACATTGAGCTCAGAAACGTTGGTTTTCGATGGGGACAAGTTTTATTTGGCATTATAGAGTTGCGGACTCGAAAATGACCAAATTCCGACTTAGAACAAAGAAACGAGCGTTGAACGTTCATGAACGTTTATTAATTTCGTTAAAAATGAACTCAATGGTGAATTTCGAGTTAACGAATTCAAAAATGTAAAATTCTTTCATGAACACGTAGAGTATGTGATTTGTGAGCTAATGACTTTTGAACGAGACAATTCGGACTTAAAATGATCAAATTTGGAGTCGGGGAAGTTCACAAAGTTTAAAATCTGTCAAGAATTTCTGGTGCACAGAGCTGGCGCCACGGTGCCAACCCAAGGCAAATACGTGACTAGTAAAGTGTGTGTGTGCGCAACACCCATGCTGACCGATAATGAATCAACATAGTTACATAACCAATTTCTTATCAGGAATCATATAGTAAAAACTCAAGAATTCAAAGACAAGCAAATTCTAGCATTAGCTAAATAACCAAATTCAGGTTCCGAGAAGGGTATTCATACTCACTTTCTTTCTTCTATTTTTTTAGATAAAGAGATGGTTGGTGAGTGCGTTTTACGCTCCATCTCACTCTTGCGTTTATGGAGAGTATCTCTTCTCAATCCACCACAAGACATCATTTTTTTTATATTTTTTTATAGAGATTATATGCCCAAATCTTCCCCCAAGCTTAGGTTCATACCTATCTTGTTCACTTTCTCATTTATACTAGCACTATCCTTTAGAAAATATTTATGTAACAAGTTGAACAAATCCATTAACACAAATGTTGTTGCGTGCTATCCGTATTATACTAGCTTCAATCAGAACAAGATTCACATCACAATAGAAATTGCATCAAGATTCTTATACTTAGTGATAGACTCGTCTACATAATTTCAATTTCATCATTGGCCAAAGAAAATCACAAATACGATCTAATAACTGGATTCATACAACTATATGCAAAAGAAATATATATAAGTTTGTTGTTTTTTTTAATACTCCCTAAGTACTATCATGCAACCTAAATAATGAAATAATGAAAAATCTAAATACCCAATCCCCCAAACTTATATCAAGGAATGCCCTTATTACGTAAAATATGCACCAAAAGTAAATAAATTGAGGACTTCCCTGAAACGCGTTATTGCTCCTCCTCCGAAGGAGGGTAAGGTGGCAGGATAGGAGGAATCGGCATAACCACCGGTTGAGCATTAGGATTGCAATGAGAAAATGCCTCAGCAAGCGTATGGAAGGCATGTGCATTGTACTGATGCATTAAATCTTGACGTTCGGCTAACCACAAAAATTGATTCCTTGGAGCCCGCATTTGTTCCGCAGTAACTGGTGGTGATGGTTGGCGGATCATGATGTAACCTTCACTACGTAGGTGTGATCGCGCCCCATCCCATGCTTTGTACCTTTCAATAGTGGCATGGTCAATTATGGTTGTTGGTTGTTGTATTGGCTCAGTAGGTTGCCACTGCACTCCAGCTTTATGGCATAAGTCTGTAATGAGGAACCCATGAAGCAAACCACCTGTAGTACTCCCACGTAATGCCCGGTTAATTGATTCTTGAATACAATCCCCCACATCAACATCGTAAAATGCAATGGAATTATCCAGATGATAGTGGTGGTGCATAATCCCATACAAAAGTTTAGCCCGTGCCTTCGTCACATCATTTTCGTGGCGCGTGGGCATTAAACGAGCACATATAAATGCATGTCGTGCTTTACCATATCGACTAAGTGCTGATTGAGGAAAACTTATCTTTTCATTCGTTCCGGCTTGAGTTACCCGTTGAGTCCCTGGCTTGCATAATTTGGCAATCAACTCGTCCAGCTCCGACAACAAATCTTCATACCGGTCATCGTGTGGTGTCTCCAACACAAAATAAGCATTGATCGCATCGACATGAAACGCCACCGGTTTATCGCGAACTATGGCAACATGATTGACATGCTCCATTGCATTAGTATAAAATTCCTTAACTATGTTGATTGTCGCCGGAAGTGGTTGTTCTACTAGCTGAAACCAATGACGTTCTACAATTTGTAGAGTCATGTCTCCATCTAAATTTGCATTTGGCTTCAATCCTCTTTCTAGCACCAAGTTCTTCTTGTCGATGGAGGTCTTGAATCTTTCCGCGGCCATTTCACTCATAAATTTTGTATGGTCATATGCAGGTCGAGTCATGGAGGATGATGCTCGTTGGCATTTGTGGGAAGACATGTTGTTTCCGGTGTGATTGGACACAAGTAGGTGGTTCTGGACTTTTATCAAAAAGGTGGTGGGCGGGTGGATTGTTTCCCCCAAACTTGGATGATTGATGTTTCTTTGCTAGTCAAATCATTACAAACACAAACCCACTCCCTTGGTGTGCAATTCCCCGAATTTACCACTCAATTGATGTCAAAACAAAAAATTTTGTGAAGGATGAAGGGAAGTTGCCTACCTTGAAGAAGTTGAAGAGGAATCCCAATTTGTATACAATTGTGCAAGGGTTGGATTAGAATTAGGATTTGATTGTTGTTTGTAAGCCTTGTAGTACTATAACTTCTAGGAGGGTGGGTCTTCATATAGAGAGTAGGAAGCCAAGTGGGTGGAGTTGGGAAGTGCAAAGGGTGGTGGTATTGGAAATTGAAAATGAGAAGGAAAGTAAAGGTGGTATAAATGGGAGTTATGGGGGATAAGAAGTGCAATAGAAATTGGAGATGTGGAGAGTTTGCATGTATGGAGGAGTGTTGTCTTGATTGAGTGTATACACGTTGCTCCAACTTTTGAAACTGCGGTAGTAGTAAGCGCGATCGGTTGCTTGCTTAATGCATAAGTAGAGCTCTCATGACCGGATGTCCGAAATTTACGTAGTAGTGGCTGTGATTCGCGCCAAGTAAACTTAATAGTAGCTATTTGTCCGTATGTGTGTATCGAAGGTGAGGAATTTGGTGCGGACGTTCCGCATGTTGAAGGTCGGCGTCTGAGCCTTGATCCGCGTTAGGCGAGTAGATCGGCTTGTGTCTTTGGCGCGTTCTGTCTAGCTCTCGGCGATTAGTAGCGCTTCTGTATTTGATCCAGCGATGGTGGTTGTCCTTGAACATCCTACAAGACATGAAATTATCATATTAAAGTGTGTACATGACTCGATTCGACCCAAAATATACTACTAATTAAAATGAAAAACTTAGAGCTTGGGTTGCCTCCCAAAAAGCGCCTGGTTTAGCGTCGCTAGCCCGACGGTGCCTCATGTATCATTACTGTCGATTGAGAGTAATATTCTGACATCGGTTTGCCTCTCACCCGATAATGTTTTATCCGTTGTCAATTGACCTTGAATATTTCCATTGGATTTCGGCTGTAGAGTTCGATTGCACTGTGCGGGAACACTGTTATGATGGTGAATGGGCCCGACAACCTTGACTTAAGCTTGCCGGGGAACAACCGCAATCGTGAGTTAAACAATAGCACCGATTGCCCCGGTTCGAAAGTTCGGTGCATGATTTTCTTGTCGTGCTATTTCTTGACATTCTTCTTGTATAATTTAGCGTTTTCGTATGCCTGAAGTCTGAATTCATCGAGCTCGTTTAGTTGTAGTAGCCTCTTTTCCCCCACAGCTGCTTGATCGAAGTTTAATTTCTGTATGGCCCAGTAAGCCTTGTCTTTGTACCTCGGATCGTAAGTAAGTGACACACCTTCCGTCTGACGGTTGATAAGGTGACATCCCAATTGGCGTTTTATAAGCAGTCCGGTATGCCCCATAATGCATCATCTAACCAGAGCGACCAATCCTTTCGATTCGCGTTCACCACTTTTTCCATAATTTTATTTACCTCTCTGTTCGAGACTTCAGCTTGCCCACTGGTTTGGGGATGATAGGTTATTGCCACCTTGTGGTTGACCCCATACTTCGCCAAGAGAGCTGTAAATGATTTGTTACAGAAGTGGCTACCTTCGTCACTGATGATAGCTCTTGGCGTGCCAAACCTTGTTAAAATATTTTTCTATAAGAATTTTACCACCACCTTGGCATCGTTAGTCGATAACGCTACTGCTTCAACCCATTTTGACACGTAATCAACTGCCAGCAAGATGTACTGATTTGATAATGAGGAAGGAAATGGCCCCATGAAATAGATGCCCCATAGATCGAAAATCTCAACTTCTAAGATTGTTTGGAGTGGCATCTCATTTCTTTTCGATATGTTGCCCACTCGTTGACATCTATCACAAGTTTTAACAAATTGATGGGCGTCTTTAAATAACGTGGGCCAATAAAACCTTGCTTGGAGGACTTTTGTTGCTGTTCTCTTACTAACATAGTGTCCCCCGTAGGCCGACAAATGGCACTCATGCAGAATACTATGTACTTCGTTGTAGGGCACACACCTTCTGATCATCCTGTCGGCGCATTATTTGAATAGGTAAGGCTCATCCCACATATACCACTTGACGTCATGAATAAAATTCTTCTTTTGTTGTCTTGTAAGATCAGGGGGAAGCATGTTGCTTACTAAGTAGATCGCGAAGTCCGCGTACCATGGAAATTTTGCATTTATCGCAAATAATTGCTCGTCCGGGAATGACTCATTTATGATGCCCTTGTCCACTTCTTGTGTAATCGGATTCTCCAGCCTAGACAAATGATCAACTACTTGATTCTCCGTCCCCTTCCTATCCTTTATTTCTAGATCAAACTCTTGAAGAGGGAGAATCCACCGAATAAGGCGTGATTTAGCATCTTTCTTCACAATTAGGTACCGAATAGCCGAATGGTCTGTATAAACTATCACTTTAGTGCCAACCAAGTATGCCCTGAATTTATCAAACGCATATACCACTGCAAGTAGTTCCTTTTCTGTAGATGTATAATTCATTTGAGTCTGCGTAAGTGTCTTGCTTGCATAATATATAGCATGAAATACCTTATCTCGACGTTGTCCCAAAACGGCCCCACTGCGTAGTCGCTTGCATCACACATCAGTTCAAAAGGTATATTCCAATCTGGTGCGACGATAACTGGGGCTGTAGTCAACTTCTTTTTCAACAGCTCAAAAGCTAACTTACATTCTTCATCAAAACTAAACACAAAGTCCTTCTGTAAAAGACTGCACAACGGTTTTGCAACTTTAGAGAAGTCCTTTATGAATCGTCTGTAGAACCCCGCATGTCCCAGAAAACTTCTGATTCCTTTTACGGAGCTTGGTGGAGGCAATTTCTCGATCGTGTCCAACTTAGCTTTATCCACTTCCAGTCCTTGAGCCGAAACCATGTGGCCCAAAATTATGCCCTCCTCAACCATGAAGTGGCATTTTTCCCAGTTGAGTACAAGGTTTGTCTCCTCGCGTCGTTGTAACACTATTACCAAATTCCCGAGATATGTATCGAAATTGTCTCCATGGACAGATAAGTCATCAATGAAGACTTCCACATTTTTCTCCACTATATCGGAGAAAATGGCCATCATACACCGTTGGAAGGTAGCCGGTGCATTACATAACTCGAATGACATTCTCCTGAACGCGAACGTGCCATAGGGACACATAAATGTGGTCTTCTCTTGATCCTCAAGAGCGATGGCAATCTGGTTATAGCCCGAGTACCCATCCAAAAGACAGTAAAAATCGTGACCCGCAAGTCTGTCCAACATTTGGTCGATGAAAGGTAGCGGAAAATGATCTTTTCGGGTTGCCTTGTTTAGCTTCCTATAATCTATGCACACCCTCCATCATGTTACTGTTCTTGTCGGTATTAAATCATTATCTTCGTTTTGTACCACAGTCATTCCACCTTTTTTCGGCACACAAAGAACCGGACTAACCCACTTACTATCGGATATCAGGTAAATGATTCCAGCATCCAATAGTTTCAGAATTTCCTTCTTTACTACTTCCTTCATAATTGGGTTTAGTTATCGTTGTTGCTCCACCGTTGGTTTTGCATCATCTTCCATCAGAATTTTATGCATGCAGAACGATGGGCTGATTCCCTTGATATCTGCTATTGTCCATCCTATTGCTGCCTTATGTTCTCTAAGTACTATTAGCAATTTCTCTTCTTGGAATTTGTTAAGTGCGAAAGAAATAATTACAGGAAAAGAATTTAAATTACCTAAATACGCATACCTGAGATGTTTAGGGAGTGGCTTGAGGTCAAGATTTGGTGTCTCCTCCAAAGATGGTTTCAATCTTTTCGTGGCTATCGCTTCTGTGTGTAAAGATTCACAAGGTGTTTTGAATCGGCTTAGTCATGGCAATGAGTCTAACATCTGTAAATAGTCCATAAATTTTGGGTCATCGAGCTCCTCATCCCCCTTTAATTTCGTCTCGAGAAGATCATTGCTCAGGCTCTTTCCCATGTCTTCGTTGACTATTTGATCAATTATTTCCATTCGGAAGGACTCTTCTTCATCCGCGGGGAATTTCATGGCTTTGAAGACATTAAACTTGACTTCTTGATCTTGGACCCTCATCGTTAATTCACCTTTTTGTACGTCGATGAGTGTCCTACCTGTCGCCAAGAAAGGCCTCCCTAGGATAATCGGGATGTTTTTGTCATCCTCAAAATCCAGAATAATGAAATCAGCGGGGAATATGAATTTATCAACTTTTTCCAATATGTCTTCCATAATGCCTCTCGGATATGTGACTGGCCTATCTACCAACTGTAATGAGATGTTCGTAGGCTTTGGGGCTGGCAATCCCAATTCTGTGTAAACTGATAACGGCATAAGATTCACACTTGCTCCTAAATTACACAAGCATTTATTGAAAGTCGTGTTCCCGATCGTGCACGGAATGGTGAAACTCCCTGGATCTTTCAACTTGGGTTGCAACATTTCGCTGTAGAACCGCGCTGCACTCCTCTGTTAGTGCCACTGTCTCAAAATCTTCTAGCTTCTTCTTTCTAGACAAAATCCCCTTCATAAATTATGCATAACTCGCCATTTGCTCTAGATCTTCCACAAACGGAATGTTAATTTGCAATTTCTTAAATACTTCCAAGAACTTTGTAAATTGCTTGTCTAATTTCTGCTTTTGAACTCTTTGCTGAAATGGCCGTGGCGGATACACAACTGGCGTGTCGTCTAACTTTGTTTTCTCAGTTCGCGTATTCACATCCTGTTTTTTTGCATCCACTATGTTATCATTACTCTTATCATCGGAACCAGCTGAATTGTCTGCATCTATCCCAACCATTTGTTTTCCACTCCTCAAGGTAACTGCTTGATATTGTTCATGATTTCCCTTTGGATTTCTTTCGGTGTCACTCGGTAAGGTCCCTTGTGGTCTGTTATTCAATGCTAAGGCGATTTGTCCCATCTGGTTTTCCAAATTCTTGATGGCCATTTCTTGTGATTTCATTGCCATTGCTTGGTTCTTCATAGCTACCTCATTACTTGTAATATACTTCAATAACAATTCCTCTAGATTCGATTTTCTTTCTTGACGTTGAGCTGGTTGTTGTTGATTCTGAAATCCTGGGGGTACGATGGTCGTGGAGCTTGCTGATTCTGATTATTATTCCACAACTGATTCAGATTATTCCTATTCCCCTGATTGTATGCATTCTAATATGTGTTACGAGGAATTACATTGTAGCTACTCATGAATTGTCTGAGACTACTACTGGTTGATTAGCATTGATCATCAAATGTTCCCCTGCGCACAACTCACAAATAATTACAACTGTCTGTGTCTGTCCCCCGGACCACAGGTCGAACTTCTTAGCGAGTGCTGAAATATGTGCTATTATTGCCGTCACTACATCTATTTCCAACACTCTAGTGACCGTAGGTTGTGTCATTCTTGTCGTGGGCCACTGATAATTATTAGCAGCCATAGTCTCTATCAACTGGTATGCCTCCTCATACGTCTTAGAGATAAATGCTCCCCCCGATGCCGCATCAATACTAGTCCTGAGATTCCCATGTAGTCCATTGTAAAATGTATTCAATTGCAACCATTTGGGCAATCCGTGATGTGGGTATTTCCTAAGCAATTCCTTATATCTCTCCCACGCCTCGTACAGTGACTCCCCATGTTGCTGATCAAACATGGTAATCTCATTCCTCATCTTTGCAGTTTTTGCAGGTAGGAAGAATTTTGCTAAGAATTTCTGAGCCAGGTCCTCCCACGTCGTTATTGAACCCGCTGGTAAAGAGTGTAACCAACTCTTCGCCTTGTCCCACAGAGTGAATGGGAACAAGTGAAGCCTAACTGCCTCGTCCGACACCCCATTATACTTGAAGGTGTCACATATTTCCAGAAAACTGATTAGACGATCGTTCGGATCGTCATTAGCCATTCCCCCAAACTGCACTGAATTCTGCATCATTTGAATCGTCCCAGGCTTGATTTCGAATGTGTTTGCAGCTATTGCAGGCCAAGTGATACTAGACTGCAGCTCAGTCACCTTGGGTGTTGCAAAATCTCTCAACGCTTTCTGGTCTTCGGCAACCATTTCTTCTTCCTTTTCAGAGTTTTCGAATTCGACCCTTGTTTCCTCTATCCACTTACTTAACCTCTAAAACCTTCTATCGATGTCGTCCTCAAAAGGAAGCAAGTCTGGATTTTTTGATCGAGTTTGCATAAACCAATATCAAAAACCTGAAATTCGAAGAACAATACAAAACAAAATGTGTTTAAATAAAACTAGACTAATTAAACTGATATTGCAAATATAATAAAATCTGTATTAAAATCCCCAGCAACGGCGCCAAAAACTTGTTGGGTAAAATCTATATACGCACAACACGCAAGTATAAGTGGTCAAAAAGTAATATAATAGTAAGTAAAGTATCATTCCCTCAGAGATTTAACACAAATTTCCCTTGCAACTATCAATTTCCTACTAATCCAAATTTTATTAAACTAATCAATTTCCAATTTATATAGAAAATATCACAATCATTCAAAAATCAACTTAATAACCACAAACACTAAATCGGGATTTTCAAACAAGTATTGGAGAATTAGGCTTATAACTTCACTCTAAGCACGCCTCTGATTAGTATCACCTTATTCCAGTTTAACTCACTATCCCAGATTATTAATCAAGAACACATAAGTAGTATTAATCACCTCTAGATATATTAACACCATATTAACCCAAATCCACAATTTAGATAGAATTAAGTCAAACACCTTAATTAATCAACTCACTATATCTCTATGTGAATTCCAATTAAGCAAGGTTTAATTCCAAGTTCTCTTCACGATTACATGTGATGTCAGGCATATCTCTACCTCAACAATAATCAATAATTTGCAATACACAAATTTCATGACACATGCTATATTAACTAGGTCTAGATTTATATTTCATCTCTCGAATTCATACAAATCCACATAAAATTGTTAATCAATCAATTCATAAATTCAAGCTCAAATTAATATAGATAAACTGCATAATAGTTATATTAAACTGAAAACCAAGGTTACACAATCATCGTTCCACTTAGAGATCCATTAAAAGCCTAACAAATAATTTAGCCCATAATAAATGAATTAAACACTGAATAAATTAAAGGAAACATCATCCCAATTACAGAGATAGAATTTAGAGAAGAATAATAATACACCACCCTTCTCCGCTTTCGATTATGAAATCTTCGTGAATTTATTCCTGTTCTTCGTTCCTCAAATTCTTGCTCTCCCCAAATCCTTATTCACGTAATTGAATTAATGATATGATCTGAATGCTCTCCAAGTCTGTTTTGATCAGCCTTTATCTCCTCCTTATGCCATGACTCCTAATCCATCTCTAAGTTCTGCCCAAGAGAGACTCCTTCCATTCACCACGACTTGCCTTACTCCAGATCACGCACCAGCACGGTCCGCGCCAGCTTCAATGCTTTCGCAGCGCGCTCCGCTGCTAGCCTACCAGTAACTTCTCCATGCCCCAGCGCGGTCCGCACTCGACAACCTCTTGACACAGTAGCCCTCAGCTTCGGCGATCGAAGAACTTTCCTCCTCGGCACACTCAAGCTCGGACTACATTTCTCTACTGGCTGTGATCCGCTAGCTAGGCCACCAGAATTCACATGTTGCTCCAAAATGTCTTCCAATACTCCCAATTGCTATATGAGTCGGAGTTACCTACAACAAACGTAAACCCTATCAAAAATAACATGAAAGTACCTAAAAACTAACAAGATAACAAGCCATATAAACATAATTCATGGGTTAAAAACCCACTCCTCAAAGACCTATTGGCAGTGAACGAGAAAATGAAGACTGACATGGAGAAGACGAAAGATGACTTCAAAGAGGAATCAGCTAAGCGTGCAAGAGCAGAGGATGCTTGTATGAAGGTGACTCAACGTGCAGACCGTGTTGAGGCTAAAGTTTAAGTGAAGAAAGCTAAGATGAAGGAGATGGATTATGCTTTTAATTCTGCGATTGATAGGGTCAAGGATTGAGTTCATTATTACCCACCTTAATTTAAAGACTCAATGTGGTTCGTGATGGATCGTAGGACGGCATATCGCATCATGGAAGAGCAACGTCGAGAAGCCTTACGCCGTCTTAATATGAATAGATAGAAAATAAGAGTGATGATAATAATATGTGGTTAATTATTTGACTAAATAAAGTTTTAAAATCCCTTATTTTGAGATAAATAAAGGGATAGTATGAGTATGTAATCCTGAAACTGGTTTAGTTCAAGAAAGTGGATGTTTATAGCAGATATGTTATCTTTAGTATGTTTAAAACATTATGAATGAATAAAATATTAGAGTTTATTTGAAATGTTATGTGTTAAAACTTCAATCTTGAAATGTTTAAGTTAAACTTTAAATACCCAAGAAGTTGAGTAATGAGCTAATAAGCGTATATCTTAACAGAAAATGCCTCTTAGAAGAAGACAACCACGTCAACAAGCACCTCCTGAGGGGTCTACTAACAATAACAATGAGACCAACGTTAATCAAGTTAAGCAGTTGGTAGCTTTGTTGACGAGTGCACTTGCGAATCAACCGCAAGCTCAAGTTACGACTTTCAAGGAATTCATTGTGGTTGGACCGCCAGAGTTTCAAGGGTCTATGAATCTAGTGGAAGCTCAAACCTGGATCATGGAAATGGAGAAGGTGTTTGACGTTGCTAGAGTTAAAGAAGATCAGAAGACTGCATTCGTGACGTTTATGCTTAAGTCCGAAGCTAGCTACTGGTGGCAAGCAAATAAAGTTCGTGGAGGACAAGGAGTGGTAGCGTGCGATAGATTTAAGGAGATGTTCTTTGAAATGTACTTTCCAGCAAGTTCTCGAAACCAGCTGGAGGTGCAATTTCGTGAGCTTAAGCAAGGAACTATGAAGGTGCCAGAATATGCTGCGAAGTTTAACGAGATGGCAAGGTTTGCCACTTATCAAGTTAATATAGATGAACGTAAGGCGAGAAGGTTTGAACAAGGATTGAAACCCTGGCTGTATAGCAAGGTTTCAATGTTCCAGTTAAATACATTTGCGGCTGTACTGGAAAAGGCAATTATCGCGGAAGGTGGAAGCGATGCCTTGACCATGTATAACTAAGAACAGAAGAAGAGGAATAATGATAACGAGAATAAGGCTGGTGGGAGTAATGTTGGAAGTAACAATCAGAAGAGGAAGTGGAACGAGAATTTGACTACGGGAGGACAGCAGGGAAGTCAGCAGAATAAAAAGTTTGAAGCTTGTGCTACTTGTGGAAAGAACCGTACTTGGGTATGTTTGAAGGGAAAGCGGGTGTGTTTGAACTATGGTCGGGAGGGACACATTGCACCGAACTATTTCAATCCGAAGAAAGGAGCATGATTTACCTGCGATTCGAAGGATCACATGGCTCGTGATTGTCCTAAAAAGCCAGCGGGGAGTGCGAGTGGAGCAAAGGGAAACAACAATGGCGGTGGTGCATTGACTATCATTGGATCAACTCAGTCAAGCCGACCTACTACGAGAACTTTCAATTTGACCGTGCAGGATGCTGTTAAGTCTAAGGATGTGGTGTCAAGTATCATTCCGATTAATGGTATTAATGTTTATGTACTGTTTGATTTGGGTGCTACTTGTTCATTTATATCAGATGAATTTTCTTAGAACTTAGATTTGCTTCAGGAAGAATTAGAATTTCCCTTAAGCATAGAGATTGCAAATAAGGAAGTGATTCCTGTTAGATTCGTATATAAGAATTGTAAAGTGGTTATAAAGGGTCAAGAGATGAGGGGTAGACTTGATACCAATTAGACTATGGGAGTTTGATGTTATACTAGGAATGGATTGGTTATAAAATCATGGAGCAGTGATTGATTGCCAAAGAAAGTGTGTTAACCTTATGACTCGGTCAAAGGTTGTGTTCTATGGCAGCAAATCACCTCGACAAGCAAGTTGTCTGACAGTGATGCAAGCCAAGAAGTTGTTAAGACAAGGATGTGTAGGATACTTAGCCTACATAGTTGATACAAAGAAGAAAAGTGCGAAGTTAGAAGAGATACTGATCATAAAAGATTTTGCAGATGTATTTCCAGACGATTTGCTAGGTCTTTCGCCAGATCGACAAATTGAGTTCGTGATTGATTTAGTACCAGGAACATGTTCGATATCTAAGGCACCATACAGAATGGCCACGGTAGAGATGAAAGAGTTGATGTTGCAACTGTAAAAATTGCTCGACAAAAAGTATATCCAGCCGAGCGTATCGCCATGGGGAGTGCCAGTGTTATTTTTTAAGAAGAAAGATGGATCGATGCGGCTCTGCATTGATTACAGATAATTAAATAAGGTCACGATTAAAAATAAGTATCCGTTACCAAGAATCGACGACCTGTTTGATCAACTGAAGGGTGCGAGGTATTTTTTGAAGATAGACTTGAGGAGTGGTTATCATCAATGGAAGGTGAGGCCAGAAGACGTACCGAAGACAACATTCAGAACACGGTATGGTCATTACGAGTTTCTAGTTATGTCATTTGGTTTAACCAATGCACCTGCATCGTTCATGGATTTGATGAACAAGGTGTTTAAACCATTCGTAGACAAATTTGTGGTGGTGTTTATTGATGATATCCTGGTGTATTCTAAAACCAAGGAAGAACATGTTGAACACTTAAAAGTGACGTTAGAGACATTAAGAAAAGAGAAGTTGTACGCAAAATTTTCAAAATGTGAGTTTTGGATGGAACGTGTTCAGTTTCTCGGGCATGTTATTGATAAAGACGGAAATTCAGTAGATCTATCAAAAGTTGAAGCTGTAGTAAACTGGGATCAGCCGAAGACACCGTCAGAGATAAGGAGTTTCTTAGGGTTGGCGGGTTACTATAGGCATTTTATGCAGGACTTTTCCAAGATCGCGACCCCGTTGACGAATTTAACCAGGAAGGCAGTTAAGTTTGTTTAGATGGAGAGGTGTGAAGAAATTTTTCACAAATTAAAGAGGAGGTTAAGTATAACACCTGTGTTGTCATTGCCTGATGATACAGGGAATTTTGTAGTGTATAGTGACAAATCGCATAAAGGACTAGGTTGTGTGCTTATACAGAATGACAGAGTTATTGTGTATGCATCACATCAATTAAAAGATTACGAAAAGGGGTATCCGACTCATGACTTAGAGTTGGCTGCGGTAGTGTTTGCCCTGAAGATTTGGAGACATTATCTTTACGGAGAGAGGTGTGAGATATATACTGACCATAAAAGTCTGAAGTATATCTTTACACAAAAAGATTTGAACATGCGACAAAGAAGATGGTTGGAACTAATCAAAGATTATGATTTCGAGATTTTCTATCATCCCGGAAAGGCGAATGTTGTTGCTGATGCTTTAAGCAGGAAGCGACGAGAGAAGTTAATGTTGTTGACTGCTCAGGAGAAGCTAGTGTCGGAAATGGCTAAGATGGAGTTGGAAATTAAATATCCGACAGAATCCGATGAAATGTTGTTCCAGATAGGAAATAATTCAACATTAGTAGATAAAGTGAAGAATGCACAACTTCGGGATGAGGAATGTGAAAAGATAAAATAGAAGATATCTGAAGGTAAGGGAAACAAATTCAAAATCAATTCGGAAGGGTTACTTCGATTCGAAGGGAGAATTTGGGTTCTGCCAGTACCGGAAGTAAAGACGAAGTTCTGAGTGAAGCTCACAACTCAAGATATTCGATTCACCCTGGAAGTACGAAAATGTACCAGGATCTTAGACATCATTTTTGGTGGCCGAATATGAAGAAAGATGTGGCTGAGTGTGTGGCGAATTGCTTAACGTGACAGAAGGTTAAAGCTGAACATCAAAGGCCAAGCGGATTGTTACAACCGTTGGAGATACCAGAATGGAAATGGGAGCATATCACAATGGATTTCGTGGTAGGTCTTCCAACGACTCAACAAGGTTATGATGCTATTTGGGTGATTCTCGATCGATTAACAAAGTCGACTCACTTTTTACCAATCACAATTAGATTTACCCTATATCGGTTAGCAAAGTTGTACGTGAAGGAAATCATTTCAAGACACGGTGTACGTGTGTCCATTGTATCAGACAGAGATCCACGTTTCACAACAAATATTTGGAAACGACTGCAAGAATGTTTGGGAACACAGCTGAGAATGATCACAGCTTACCATCCTCAAACCGACGGACAAAGAGAGAGAACTATCCAAACACTAGAAGATATGCTCAAAGCATGTATTATGGATTTCAAGGGAAATTGGGATGATCATTTACCGTTAGTTGAATTTTCATATAATAATAGTTATCGCGCGAGTATTGGCATGCCGCCTTATGAAGCGTTATACGACAGAAAATGCAGAACTCCATTGTGCTGGGAAGAGGTAGGAGAACGTCAACTATTGGGTCCAGAGTTGGTGCAACAAACCGTCGAAATCATCAAGGTGATTCGAGCAAGATTGATAGTTGCACAAGATAGATAGAAGAAATATGTCGACCAGCACCGACAAAATCGGGAATTCGATGTTGGTAGTTATGTTTTCTTGAAAGTATATCCCTGAAAGGGGAAAATTCGATTTGGCAAGAAAGGGAAATTAAGCCCTAGATTTATAGGTCCTTTCGAAGTTCTTCGACGGGTTGACGAAGTGGCGTACGAGGTAGCTTTACCTCCAGAATTAATGCATATCCATAATGTTTTCCACATCTCGGTGTTGAGACCATATAAGCCTAACTATAAACATGTTATAAAATATGAGCCCTTAAAGTTTGAGAAAGACTTAACATATGAAGAAGTCCCTGTTCAAATTTTTGATAGAAAAGAGCAAGTACTGAGGAATAAGGTGGTACCTTCTATTAAGGTAATCTGAAGGAACCACAATGCTGAGGAAGCTACGTGGAAACTTGAAAGCGTTATGATGAAGAATTATCCTCAATTGTTTGCTTGATTTTGTATACCGATTCTGGGGACATAATCTTGTTAAAGAGGGAAGAATGTAATGAATGAATTTTTCGAGTTGTTATTCTGAGGACATAATCCTTTTAAGGAGGGAAGGATGTAACGATCGAGAAATTTGTAATTTAATTTAAATATTTATTGAGTTAAATAAATATTTTAAATAATTTATTTATTGAGGAAAATAAATTATGAATTGTGGTGAGTTAATAACTAAATTGATTAATGTTAATTAAATTGAGTATTGATAATTTATCTCAAGGATTTAATTTAAGGAAATAATTAAATTAAATCAATTTTTAATATTTAAGAAAAAATTAAATTAAATGAATTGTTTAACTTAAAGGAAATAAATAAATTAAATAAAGTGATGTTTCTAATTTATTAATTGAATTAGATATATATAATTATTTATTAATTATAAGTATAATGATAATAAGATTTTTTTTTTATTATTATTAGTTATTTAAATTAGTTAAACTAAAATTATTTAAATAAAGTGTGACAAGTGGTAACTATATAATATAAATATTATTTAAATAATCTAGTTGGGAGATTTGGTGTGTGGCCAAACAGGGCCTTGTGGGCTTTGGTTTTTCCAACTGACGCCTTTTGTTTTTTTTTACTGAAAGAGAACGTAGGAATTTAAGCCATATCAGTTTATTTTATTAGTTCGCATCATATTTTCTCCCAAGGCTAGATAACAAAAAAATACAAAGAAAAGCTAAGAGAGAAAGGAGAGAATTCTTGAGTTTTCTAAAGAAAATTCAATTGTGATAACAAGGGTTTCAAGAAAATTGGAGGTATATTATCTAAACCTTAGTATTATATATATTTATATACATATATGAGTTTACGACATAATTTATATGTTCTGTGAATTCAATTTTTGTTGAATTGTTGCTAGACAATTGAATTATGATTATTATATGTGTTGGTTATGTTTGAGTTTGTATGTAAACATGAATTATGTGTGAATTACAGTTTAAAAAGGAAAAAAATATGATAGTGTTTGTGTTTCTTATATGGCTTGTGAAAAGTGCCAATTTTAGTGGCCAATTTGGATGTTAAACTGTAAATTGACGCTTGTATATGTTAGTTTACTAAGAAACGTGCATAACATAATTTGAATTAAGTGTTTTGGCCAAGTTTTGAGATGTCAGTGATGATTTTTGTGTAAGAAGTTGAAAAATGGAGTTTTATATGAAAACATGGAATTTTGAGAAATTAAACTAGTTTTAGTTGATGATAAATTGTGTTAATTGGTTGTAAATGTTAGCAAACATGTTTGTAATAGTCTATACCAATTGTAGATATTAATTTCACAGTTTGGTGGGTGAAATTCGTGTTAATTGGGCTAAAAACGGCTCTTTCTCTGCCGAGTCTCTGTCTGTTCAGGCACCACCGGTAGCAATTGCTGATGGTGCCAAGGCAAAAAAACAGCTATGCCATGCAAGAATCACTATTCCCCCAAGCTTGTTGCGCCATTGGGTTTTCTGCAGTCGAGCACCCGCACAATTCATGGCAGATATTAAAGCGAGATGGTATAGATCTTGCCAGTGCTCTAAGCCCAGGCAGTGACTTCTGCCTATTTAGAGGTTTTGTGTATCGGACTTATGTTAGTCTAGCATGCACGTTAATGATGTCGATACATAATATAGACTACAATAACGGGTTGTCATGCGTTGTAATACAAAGTGTAAAAGATTTTTAAATAATTATTAAATAAGTTATAAAATGAAACCAAAGGTGGTGTTTTCAAAGTTAGAAGTGAACGATTAAGTTATGTTGGCTCGTAGTTAGATTTGAGATTCGTTAAGTGTGATAACCTATATGGTTAGATGCTAAGTTAAGGTTATGACCTAAATGATGGTTTCAACCTTAAAGCTAATGTTATTACAACTAATTGTTGTTGCAGTTTTAATGATGTATGTAGGATAATTAGAGATTATTTTACACTTGTGTAGCTTACAAACAAGGCATGTTCTTTAACCCTACTCTTATAATAATTGTGCAAGTTTCTAAACCTTATCTTTGTAATTGAGCAAGACTATTGATTCTATTCTGATGAATGATTGAATAAGCTCATGTAACCTGATTCGTTACATCGAATGAGTTTCACATTCTTATTTATTGTTATTAGTATTCAAAACATATATTGTTCTAATACATTGATTCAAAGGAGATTGTTTTAATTCCTTGAATATAATACTTTGAATGTATATATATCATGCTTATTCAGTTATATATTGTTGATATCCGATATTTGACTTTGATAGCCTTGTTCATTTATACATTCTTGTATTAAACCTTTATTGATTGAATTTGAATAAGTGTTCTAAAATTCTAGAAACACTGATAAGATTGTTCCAAACTAAACTTTCTTTAGTGCGGAAATTCTAAAATTCAAACTGAGACGAACAACCCTAACATAGAGGATTTTATACGTGTAACGTTTAGATGTTTGTGCACAATACATGGTACAAAGGGCTGATCCCCCCTGAGTACGTTAAGAAGAGTCATCTGAGTCTAATGATTTGCTGAGGTTAAGGTAATAATACCTAAACACCGTGGACATAGTTCGTGGTCATAAGACCCTCAAATAATTAAAGTTCAAACTTGTTTTCTATTTTGATTCGTAGAACAAGATATTTATTATTCAGTATTCTTTGTTCACTCTCATGTTGTTACTATACTATCTTTATATCAGTGAGCAATTGTTTGCTCACTCTTGGAATTAAATAATGCAGCTAAAGTTGAAAGAGGTGATGATCCATCTACTAGCAAGGGAAAGGGCAAGATGTCTAAGTGATGGAGAATTAGTTAAAGTTTATTTAAATGCTTGAAGTTTTAAGATTTGTTTTATTTTATAATGTATTTCGCAAACTGATGTAATAATTTTAAGGTAGATTACCTGGGATTTATGTTGAGATTATGATGTAACCCTTTAATAGGAGAGATTATTGTTTAATTTATTTATTTAATGTTTTATCCTTTATTATGGGTAGTTAGATGTAATTATTTTGATAGTGAGCACCAAATTCGGTGGAAATGAAGTACCCGAATTTGGGGGTGTCACATAATTATTGTCGACGTCGGGATTTTTAGATGTCTATTTCCGTTACTTGTTCTTTGGTGTCACAAATTTTCGTCACCCCCGACATCCGTGTTACCACGGTGACAGCCTCTTTTCAAGAAACTATTATCTGAATGTGTGTGTGTGTGGGTCAATGTGCTGTTATTTGGAAGTAGTGTGAGGCCTCGTTTGCACCTATATACACAGGGTTTGAATTTATGTAAAAATTCAGTTTTAAGCAAGATATGGCAGTGATGTTTTATAAAAGAGGTTTTTCAAACCCTGTTGCTCAATAGTAATTGAGACCTTTTACACTCCCATTTTATTAAGTGTTCGACTTGATAGATTTTATTTTACAGATGCTAGGCATCCGTAGGAAAATAATGTATAAAATAATGCCGACTTCCTCGTGGGTATGGAAACCATCTGAGGAAATTCAGACATCGCAGAATAATTTACAAGCGAGTTACAGCTGAAAATGTCCATTACGGGAACCGAATCTAGATCCAATAGGCTGAATCTGTGATCACATGATTCCTAAGCGCACAAGATACTGCAATTTGTATGAAAGAAATAAGCAGATATATATATATATATAAAAGCGGTAAATATATATATATACAAACATGATCACCAACCACGAAGCACCTCCATGGGGGATCAGAAATGTAAATAAAGCTGTAAAAGCTATCAACCGCCATGGAGGAAACTCCAGGCGGGACAAAACATAAATAAAGCTGTAACAACGGTCAACCACCACGAAGGAAACTCCAAGCGGGATAAAATGTAAATAAAGCTATAAAAGCGATCAACTGCCACGAAGGAAACTCCAGGCAAGATGAATATATATATATATATATATATGAACTGTTGTCGAACTCATTCGATGAGCCCCACGAAGGAAACTCGAGCGGAGATGAATATATATATATATATATATATATATATATATATAAGCAATAAACGCATATGGATGTAAAATCGAGGCTCATCGAATGAGTTCGACAACAAGTTCATATATATATATATATATATATATATATATATATATATATATAGTGAGTAAACGCCCAAACCGAAGTTCAGGCCCATCGAACAAAGTTCGACACACGATTAATATATATATATATATATATATATATATATATATATATTAAAGCAAATAAACGCCTCGCATCAAGTTCAGGCTCAATCGAGGCATAACTCGATAATGTTAGTCAATATATATAAATATATAATATATATATATATATATATATACAAGTTGAAACAAAATCGCGAACCAAAGTCCGGGCAAATGTGCACAACACGACTCTCAACGTGAAGAAGGGTGTGTGCAGAGATGAAGAGAAAGACTCTAAAGTGTGTGAGAAGGCTTACAGTTGACTACCAAATAAGACTTCTATAACTTTAGAGTGGGTAAACACTGGCATTTATAGGTACAAAAGAGGCTATATATGAGCTCACAGGTGTTTAAAATAAGAAAGTACACAGCATGGGGTGAGTGCAGAGCAAATTGGGCAAGGCTTCCTCGCCGTTTTCTCTTGCAAAATGGGTAGCCCAAGCCCTGTATTTAAAGACGATTTAGCCGCAGGTGTACCTGTGACTGGGCCGCAGGTGTACCAGAGGCAACCCGGGTGGGCCCAGGTTTTTGAGGTCGGGTCGTCTCGAAGTACGTGCACTCGGGCACTGTAATTATAGACTGATAGGGTTATGTGTTTAGGTTATTCTATGTATATCTATGTATATAATAGTATTATATTGTGATGATATTATTCTAATATTGGAGATCTATATTACTAATATTAGGTCTTCGGATAAAGCGTTATAAATTGCATAGGGGTAATCAACGATTCAGGCAAGTTTTTACTTAACTCTACTAATAGTTGTTTCATTCATATATGCTTATGGATAATCATTGCTGATTGCCATTGTAGAATTGTACTCTGTACATATTGCATGTATAAGTCAGGTATGAAAGGCTGATCACCTTCATTATCCTTCGATCCAGATATATTTGTTCATGTTATATACTTGTTCAGTCAAAAGTTTGTTCGTGCTAGTTCGCAATTATATTGTTGAATTATAGCCAGCTTATTATTCGAATCATTTCAATCATGATATATCGTTAATTTATTGAACTTAAACTTGCTGGGCAATCTTATGCTCACCCTTGCTATATCATGATAAGCATTGCAGATTAAGACGAATACGTCGGATACAAGGAAAGGTCAAAGACAGTTCCAGCTTTAGTTTACGTGTGCAGTTAGATTTGTAACAGTTTTGTATATTAATGTTATTATAAGTTAAATAAGTTATGTATTGTGTATTAAGTTAAGGTTACTCGACCTTGGGGAAAAGTGTGTAAGTTTATTGTATAAATAATTTATGTTTATATCTTCCGCAAATATAGTAATAGTGTTAGAATGAATCGAAGCGGATCTGCGGGGATTCGGGACCTCGGATTCGGGACCCTCACTGTTGGTATCAAAGCTGTAGGTTATGAACCTTAGGTAGGAATACCTGAGACTAATAACCACAGTGATTAGGATAAGTACTAACTCACATAGAGTTAGTTGGTCGGTAAGATTCAAAGATGAATCTCGGCGAGTTATAAGATACAGAGTTCCCTAACTCTGATAATAAAGTTGAACAGTAGTGGTGAATAGATAGAGTCTAAAAGACTAAAAGTACAGTGATAGGAGATCGTAAAACAAAACGATCATGATATAGAAATGAATCGTAATATATACGATAAGATCACCCCGTGATCGGATAATGTTATAGTATGGAGAAGGATCAAGCGAATGATTGAACAGTTTACAACAAGACTGTCGGGTGTCAGTTGTACTACGAATTGATACAGATTCAGGAAAGGATTATGAATACAGATTAAATGAAATCCGTATGGAGAAGGGAGTTAGGATAATTATTGGGATGGCTGTGTCGCGTTATTTGCTATATGCATGTTAAGAGGGTGATTTATTTCTCATGTGTAGAATATATAGATAGGTTATAGGTAGAGAATATAGGGTTAAGTACGAGTTCTTAAAACTCATACTTATGTGACATTCTTGATTCATAGTTATATGAAACGTTTATGAACCCCTCAGCGAATGGACGCCAAAGGTCTGACAAGGATTATGGCAAGTAAATGAACTCATAAGTGTGGTTTGATGAACTGGGTATAGTTGTGTGTAAATGGAGTATTAAGGATAATAAGAATAAAAGGATTACTAAGCAAATGATTATTAGAGAAGGCATAAGTTTTCCAAAACTCTTAGCTATGATAGACTTCGAAATTTTGACATCAAGCTAAATACGCACTACGTGCTTTTGAATATATATATATATATATATATATATATATATATATATATATGTAGACTCGTAATCATTTTTCAAATGGTTTAAAGTATAGTCTATGCTACTTATTTTGGCTAGACGCAAATGATTTGAAATATCAAAATATCTTTTATTTATCACTCGTGTACAATGTAACCTGGTGCAGAGATGATAAAAGTTGATAGAGTTGTAAATGCAGGAATACTTAGTGCTAATTCGATCTGAAAATTATTGTTCCACTATTGTATGATGTGTTATGACAAAGTCATATAATGACGACATCCTCAAACGGACTGTTAATACAGTACGACATCATGACGTCATTCTCAAAAATATTTTTAAAATTTTAATTTGCCAACATGGTTTGGCTACACCTAAATAATTCGATTGAATTGAATTATTGATATGAGTTTACGCTATTTGATTCAGCTAGACAAACATGTATAAAAACTGTAAGAGTTCTTTGAAAACTTTCCCGAACCAAATTGTTTTGGTGCGGAATCCAATAAGACTGAGGTATAAGTTTATGCACCCAAGGCGGATATGAGAAACAGATCAGACCAGAAGTACTTTATAAGTACATGGCATAGCGGGCTAATTACCCACTATGTCTGTAAGTTAAGACGGTTTGCGGACGAATTTCCATATAACCTTTGCAAAAATGACAGACAATAGTCTGTAAAACCCCTCATCACAATTTCAAAAATTTTATTCTTGTGAGGAATGTATTGGGTAGCATGTGATGGTGAGAATGAATGATGTATGGTGTAAGGTGTCAGGTAAATTTCGAGGACGAAATTTTTAGAAGAAGGGGTGAATGTGACAACCAGAGAATTTTGAATATTTTTTAAAAATTTATTAATTAATTTAAGGTTAAACATTAGAACCTAGACATAAAATAAGTGTATTCGTTTGATATTTTTGAGAAGGAATTTTGAGGATTTCAAAATTCTGTTAAGGATTTAAGTGAATTATTCAAGATTAAGGGAATTCGTGAATATGTTCTGTGTATATGGTTGTTTATGTGTTCAGAATGTGGTTAAGGGTCAAGGGTTGACCAGATAAACGATATATGTAACAAACCCTAGTTATATATTAAGAACGTCAGCGTTCGGTTAGAAAATTCTTACGAATTATAAGAAACCCTAGAAACCAGTTATGGAAACCCTAATTTCAGTTCCGAAAATCTGAAACCCTAATTAGGAATTTGAAACCCTAATCTGGGAACTTAAAGGATAATTATAATGCTCCAGTGCTATTAATTATAATATTAATTAGGGTAAAGCTTGATTATTTAGCAAACCCTAAATTTAAATTTTTAAACCCTAATTATGGATTTGAAACCCTAATTTATAAATAGGGAAAACCTAAGTGTTAATTAAATAATTTTAATGTTAATTAGGAAACATTAATCCTAATTTTTAAGTTATAGTAATTAGAAAACCCTAATCTATTTAGGTAACCTAATTTCTAAATTAGAAAAATTCTTTTCTATTTTAAAACCCTAATTTATGGGTTATAAATCCTAATGAACATTTTTACCCTAATTGTTTAATTAACAATTTTAATTAGGAAATACTAATCCTAATTAGCAGGATTTAAATTATGATTAAAAAAATTTAATACAATTAGAACATTCTAATTATAATTTAGAAATATTAATTTTCTATTTTTAAAACCGAAATTCAAAAATTTTAGAAATTAAATTGCAAAGTTAAGGGTTAAACCCTAAACCCTAAGGATTTAAACCCTAAACCCTAAGGGCTCCAAACACTAAACCCTAAGGGTTGGATCAAAAGACAAGAATGCCATTAAAATTAAATGTGAAATGACCATTTTACCCTTTTGTGTATTATTTGAGCTAACTTGTAAATCTAGCGAGGCTGAGGTGGTTCAACCACTCTCACTAACCCCATGTGACCTAAATCAATACAAATCTAGCAGCTAGAGCTCAGCCAATAGATTACATACATCAAATATATAGGTTATAGAGAGAGAATGCACACTTTATTTTTTCAACCATCCAAGATATTCTGTGACACCCCCAAATCCGGGTACTTCAATTCCACGGGATTTGGTGTTCACTGTACAAATATCATCTATCTATCTACCCATAATAAATGCAAACCATGCAAAAGATAGAAATAAATCTTCCCTTTATAGGGTTACAACGTCTGAATCATAAACATAATCCCAGGTTAAACTAACCTTAAACATCTGTGCGGAAATATAAACTATAAGTCTTAAACAACATCATTAACTCAAGTCTAACATAAATACATCATGAAATAAAATAACAAGTCTTCATCACTTGCTAACTTTGCCCTTGCCTTTACTAGTGGAAGGTTCATCAGTTCTTTCGTTCTTAACTGCAATGTTATTATTAAGCAAGAATGAGCACTAATGCCCACAAGTATAATAATGAAATAACAGTATAATAACATGCGAGTAAATCAAAGACATCTGAATAAAAGCTCAACTTTTGAATCAAGAATGAATAACAAGAAACAAAAGAATTCTGAGGGTCATAAGACCTTGAACTATGTCCTAGGTTATCAAGGTTATACTTGAAACCTTTAACAATCGTAAGACTTCTACTGCATGACTTAGGGGGATCACCCTTAGTACCATCATCGCCACAATATCTTAACGCTAACGCATAAGTAAATACCTTTGCAAGGTTGTTCATCTCAGTTTGACATTCGAGTCCGCATAAAAGAAAGTTTGGTTTGGATAATTCAATAAGGGTTCTGAAATTTAGAACGTCCATCAACTAAGGACTAATTGAATCAATAAAGTTCACTAGTCTAATAAGGTTCAACAATAATGATATTCAATTCGAATAATAATCTCAAGAAGTATACAATAGAACAATTATTGTATAACTGAATCATGCTTTGGAAAGATAATAAATCTTTAATATAGCATTTGAACTTGAATAATAGTAATGATAATTTACTTGGGTAAATAATAAACTTGAACAATAATGACAAGTAGGGTTAGGAAACTTGCCTTTCAAGTATGTAGGCTAAACGATTACTACTTGCTCACCACAAATCCTACACACATACCATATGTATTCACGACATTCATTAGTTACATTTTTACTTAATTATTTCATATAAACTCCACTTTATTTAACAAATCATTACCCTTCTAATTTAATTACTTAATTAAATTAGAATATTTTCATTCTCTTACTATTATTACACTCTAATAAATTATTTCATAATAATTTCCATCAAATATTTATTTTATTCCATAAATATCTCAATTAAAATATTTACTTTATTTTATAAATATTTGAATAATAATTTTCATCAAATATTTATTTTATTCCACAAATATCTCAATTAAAATATTTAATTTATTTTATAAATATTTTAATAATAATTTTTATCAAATTTTTATTTTTTTTATTTTTTTTTTATTTTTTATTTTTTATTTTATTTTTTATTTTTTTTTTACCATCGGGGCGGGGTAATTTAGTTTGGTAATGCCTGCCGGGGGCGGGGTTACCCAGGCTCATTTTCTGCAGTTCGCGAACATAACAAGGCCAAATTAGGCCAAAAATCAATCACAAGTAAAATTATACATGAATATGGCCATAACTTCCAATTAGTTATTTTTACACGAATTTAGACTTACCCAATCATTGTAATACATATATAATCATTACTTAACCCATCTAGCATGATTTTTAACAAGTTACAACACATAATTTGCAAAATCAACACATTTACTTCAACTATTCTTGATGTTCTTGAAGGTTTTGAACATAAAACATAATATCAACACTACGGATTCGTTATAACACCGAATCCGTTTAATTAAAGCTTGGTCTCTTCATATTAACATGCATAATAATATATGAGTATAAATTTTAGGGATAATATATGATCAACACATGAAATATCACGCATAAGGCCATATGGCCAAAACCCAAACTCTATAAATTTTTGAAATAACAATTCATCGTATTATGAAACAGATGATATGGTTTGTGAAATATATATAATTAAATACAATATGGTAACATTTAACACATATACAAAACATAATCCATACCCTTTATAAATGCAGAGACTTTACAGAAAACTTGAAAGCCATTTTCATAAAACTTAAACAACGTAACTTTAAAAATTTGGGAAGGAGGAGATTAACCTGAGTGTAAGGTATAGATTAGAAGACTCGGATGTTTTCTTAAATTCTCCTCTTTCAATCTCTTTCACAATATCTTAATTCTCTCTGACAGTTCTCAAACTCTCTCTCTGAATTTCTCTCTGTGATGTTTTATCAGACTTGGTAAAATAAGAAATAATGAGAAGACGCATATAAGAAAGGAACTGACGCACTAAGTGGTCAGTTAACCCAATAATGGGCAACTGCTTCCAACTCCCCATAGGGCCTTGTTTGGCTTAGCAAGAATATATTACAAAACCACTTAATTTAATAAAACCTCTACAATATAGTTTAATTCATGTCACACCCAATTATACAATAGCTCAATTATATTATTTAATTTAATATAAACTAATTATAATAATTTGTCATAAATTCACATAGTCACATAATTAATTTTCTCATTAATTAATTATATCCAATTACTAAATCTCCAATTAATTATTACATTAATTAAATAACATTAGGCATATTAAATATTTCATTTAATTCAATAAGCTCACATAATTACATAATAAGCTCACATAATTACATACTTGAATAATAAAAATTCTCCACGTTAATTTAATAAATGTAACACATATAATTAAATTAATCTACCACAATTTCATCAATTAATATTTAATCTAATAATTAATTCATCAAAAAATATTTATTCAATTCAATAAATATTAAATTAAATTACAAAAATCTCGTTCGTCACATCTTTCCCCCCTTAAAAGGATTATGTCCCCAGAATCACGACTCAATAAATTCAACCCGTTACATTCTCCCCCCCCCTCACAAAGATTCTATCCCCAGAATCGCTTACACATAAATTAAGTAAATAAATGAGGGTAATTCTTCATCATATTCTCTTCGAGTTCCCACGTAGCTTCTTCAGCGTTGTGGTTCCTCCAAATTACCTTAACAGAAGGTATTACTTTATTTACGAAAACTTGTTCTTTTCTGTCAATAATTTGAACATGGATTTCTTCGTAAGATAAGTCTTTGTCGAAATGTAGGGGTTCATATTCAATCACGTGCTTGTAATTGGGTTTGTAGGGTCGTAGGACTGAGACATGAAAAACGTTGTGAACATTCTCGAGTGCTGGAGGTAAGGCTACCTCGTACGCGACTTCATCGATTCTTGTCAGTACTTCAAAGGGTTCAATGAATCTTGGGCTCAATTTCCCTTTCTTTCTGAACCTGATCTTTCCCTTCCAGGGAGAGACCTTCAAGAAAACGTAACTACCTGATTCAAACTCGATATTCTTACGATGTGGGTCAACAGATTTCTTCTATCGATCTTGAGCCGCTACCAACCGTGTTTCTGGATCACTTTGACTATTTCTGGCATCATTGCACTACAATTACGCCCCTAGCAATTGTCTCTCACCAACTTCATCCCAAGAAAGCGGAGTTCGCACTTTTGTCAGATAACGCTTCGTAAGGCGGCATACCAATACTAGCATGGTAATTATTTTTGTAGCCAAACTCTACTAATGGTAGGTGATCATCCTAATTTCCTTTAAAGTCCATCACACAAGCTCTTAGCATATCTTCTAATGTCTGAATCGTTCTTTCACTCTGTCCATCTGTTTGAGGGTAATAAGTTGTACTCATTCGCAATTGCGTACCCATGCATTCCTGAAGACGTTTCCAGAAATTTGATGTGAGGCGCGGATCCCTATCTGAACTCCGTGCCTCGAAACAATCTCTTTTATGTATAGCCTTGCCAACTGATCTAAGTTGAATCTTATTTTGATCGGAAGGAAATGTGCAGATTTCGTCAGTTGGTCACCGATAACCCATACTGCGTCGTAGCCTTTCTGAGTCGTCGGAAGGCCAACCACGAAGTCCATTGTAATATGTTCCCATTTCCACTCTGGGATCTCTAACGGTTGTAGTAATCCACTTAGTTTCTGATGTTCCGCTTTCACTTTTCGACAGGTCAGACACTTGGAAACACATTCTGCAACATCACACTTCAAATTTGGCCACCAAAAATGTTGTCTAAGATCTTGGTACATCTTGGTACTACCAGGGTGAATCGAATATCGTGAACTACGAGCCTCGCTCAAAATATCTTCCTTAATCTCTGTGACTAGTGGTACCCAAATTCTACTCTCAAATCTCAGTATTCCTTCCTTATCCATCTTAAATCTTGGTTCGGTTCCTTCAGATATCTTCTTTGTCACCTTTTTGCATTCATCATCCTGAAGCTGAGCCTCCTTTACTTTATCTAGTAGAGTTGTACCAGATTGCATCTGAAATAGCTTCTCATCGATCTCCATAGGATACTTCACTTCCAATTCCAGTTTCCCCATTTTTGTAATTAGCTCCTCCTGAGCAGTCAACATCGTCAATTTCTCCCGACCCTTTCTACTTATGGCGTCGGCAACCACATTTGCCTTTACCCGGATGGTATAAAATCTCACAGTCGTAGTCCTTAATTAACTCCAACCACCTTCTTTGACGCATATTCAAATCTTTCTGCGTGAAAATATATTTCAGACTCTTATGGTCCGTATATATTTCACACTTCTCTCTGTAGAGGTAGTGCCTCCAAATTTTCAAAGCAAAAACAAGTGCAGCTAACTCTAAGTCACGGGTCGGATATCCTTCTCGTAATCCTTCAATTGTCGTGATGCATACACGCAATGATGACTTTGCCATTTTCAGCATCAAAGACACGTACCAAGTCCTTTATGCGACGATCACTATAAATAACAAAATTTCACAGATCATCCGAAAAAGATAACACAGTGCCAGACTAACCTCTTCTTCAATTCTTGAAAGCTTTCCTCACACTTATCCGTCCCAAACAAATTTCATAGCTTTTTGAGTTAAATTCGTTAATGGAGTTGCGATCTTGGAAAAGTCTTGTATGAACCTTCTATAATATCATGCCAATCCAAGAAAACTTCTTACTTCTGACAGCGTTCTAGGTTGATCCCAGTTAATCACGGCTTCTACTTTGGATGGATCTACCAAAATTTCGTTCTTATCGATTACGTCACCAAGAAATTATACTCGCTCGATCCAAAATTCGCATTTTGAAAATTTAGCGTATAACTTCTCCCTTCTCTATACTTCCAATGTTAACCTCAAATGTTCTTCATGTTCTTCTTTGGTTTTGGAATATACCAAAATGTCGTCTATAAATACCACCATGAATTTGTCCAAAAACGGCTTGAACACACCATTCATTAGTCCCATAAATTCTGTAGGAGCATTTGTTAAACCAAACGACATTACTAAAAATTCGTAGTGACCGTATCGCGTTCTGAATGCTGTCTTCGGTACATCCTCTGGCCTCACCTTCAGTTGATGATAACCGTTTCTCAAGTCTATCATGGAAAAGTATCTCGCTCCCTTCAATTGATCAAACAGGTCGTTGATCCTCGATAATGGATATCTATTCTTAAACGTGACCTTATTCAGTTCTCTGTAGTCAATACAGAGTCGCATCGATCCATCCTTCTTTTTCATAAACAACACCGGCGCTCCCCACGGTGATACGCTCGGTTGAATGTACTTCTTGTCCAACAATTCTTGTAGTTGTACCATCAATTCTTTCATCTCTACTGGTGCCATTCGGTATGATGCCTTCGATATTGGAGCAGTTCCGGGAGCCAAATCGATTACGAAATCTACCTCTCTATCTGGTGGAAGTCCTGGTAAATCGTCTGGAAATATGTCGACGAAGTCCCTCACAATTGGTATTTCTTCTACCTTCGGATTCTCTTTTCGACTATCGACTATGTAAGCTAAGTATCCTACACAGCCTTGTCTCAATAACTTCCTGGCCTGCATCATTGTCAGACAACTCGCTCGTCTAGGCGACTTGCTACCATAAAATATAACCTTTGACGGAGTCATAAGGTTAATACACTTCTTTTGGCAATCAATTATAGCCCCGTAATTGAATAACCAGTCCATTCCCAAAATAACGTCAAATTCCCCAAGTTGAATAGGGATAAGATCTACGTTCATGATATTACCCTTAATATCCACTCTACAGTTCTTAAACACGTACTTAACAGGAATTATCTCTCTATTCGCAATTTCTATATTCATGGGATATTCCAACTCATCCTTAAGCAAATCTAAACTATTAGCAAAGTCTTCGGATATAAAGGAACAAGTAGCACCCGAATCAAATAAAACATAAACATTAATTTCATTGATCAGAATGATACCTGACACCACATCACGAGACTGGATTGCATCCTGCACTGTCATATTAAAAGTTCGGGTGGTCAGTCAGTTTGTTACGGTTGGTCCGGTGATGGTTAAGGCATTTCCACTGTTATTTCCCTGTTTCCTCCTGATCCTGACCCTCCCGATCCCTTCTTGGGACAATCTCTTGCCAGATGGTCCTTCGAACCACAAGTAAAACAAGCACCCTTCTTTGGGTTTGGACAGTTTGGTGTTATATGGCCTTCCTGACCACAATTGTAGCACACTCTGTTTCCTTTCATACAAACTCCCAGATGGGCTTTCCCGCAAGTCGGGCATGCTTCGATTCTTTTCTTCTGATTACCTTGTTGATTCCCCGATGATGAGTTGTCATTCCATCTTTTCTTCTGATTGAAATTTCCACCTCCTGTGCCACTTCCACTGACCTTGTTATTTCCTTCACCTTCACTCTTCTTCTTCTTTTGATCTTGATTGTACTTGGTCACTGTAAGACCCCAACTTTTATAAATAAAGATGAATTTTCTATAAATATTATTTTTGAATATTATGGAATAAATTTGATATAATGTTATAGTTGTGGGTAATATTTATAAATTTTGCAAAGTAAGCAAGTTGTTATAAAATATTCGTTTGGTCTGGGAATATTCGTACGACGGCTCAATCATTAGTGGACCCATTAACTAAGTATTATCGTATTTAGAAAACGACAAAATTATCTTTCTATAAAAATAACTACAGAGGTGTTACCGTTAAAACCGTTGAACTACCCGGTAGTAAAAGTACGATGTCTGGCGTAGTTGTATAGTAGCACACGATATTGATTATTGATGCTTACGTGAGAAGTCACTCACCTATGCTCAATTATTGCTATGATAATTCTTTGCATCATATCTCTTATATTATTGATTCAATTATTGTCACAAGATCATCTCATATAATATGTTATAGTATTAAATCAATAATTGAGACGACAAGTTATAAATGATTAATAATTGTTGAAAGATTACATATGTGTTGATTAAAAATAAAATAATTTGTGGTAATATTTATTCAATCCTTGATGTATATAAAGAGTCTCATATGAGACGTTTGTGGTAAGTTTGATTATTTTATGGGGGCCCATATGTCATCATCTAAGAGTCTCTTCGTCAATAAGTAATTACCTTCGTTAATAGTAATTACCTTTGTGAATAGTAATTACCTTCGTCAATAGTAATTACCTTTACCGACGTCAAACCACTTGCCGTTTTTCATATTACAAAGCGTCGAACCACTTGTCGTTTCACATTACAAAAGCGCCAAACCACTTTTCTTTTCACATCACCGGTCGTCAAGCCACTTGCCTTTTCACACGGCAAAAAGTGCTAGCTAGAAATCTTCTATAAATAGAGGCCTAGTGCTTCATTATTTTCACTTAATTCATTCAAGCTATAGAGAGAAAGTATAGAGAGAATAAGAGAGAAAAGAAGAAGAGTATTTTTCTTACTACACTCACCGCGAAGATTCAATCTCCTACTAAAAGTAAGGGTGTTATTCTTTCTTATTCATGAAGAGAACTGTTGTTATTCTATTGCTTATTATTCTTTGGAATAACCTCGTATACGTGGTTTTACCCTATACTTGGTGACATTCTTCTATTATTACATTTGGAACATCCTGTTTGTGTGTTTTACACGGCACTGGTTCCGCCTTTATTATTATTACATTGGAACATCCTCATGCATGTGTTTTTACATCGGACTGGTTCCGCCTTTTATTATTATTACATTGGAACATCATGTTCATGTTTTACACATCGACCGGTTCCATCTTTATTATTATTCTGTTGGAACATCCTGTCCGGGTGTGTTTTTACGCGGACCGGTTCCATTCTTTATTATTCTCGTGGAATATCCTCGTGCATGCGTTTTTACGCCGGACCTGGTTCCGTTATTTATTATTCTGTTGGAATAACCTGCCTGTGCGGTCTATCGCATGCATGGTGATTTCTTTTGTTATTCCATTCTTTATTATACCCAATTGGTTAAAACTTTGACTTCTATACTCCATGAAATTAGTGGAATATCCTTGATATTTGCGCTTCATCTAGTATCCTTTCATGGAAATATTCTTCTCAGTATTCTTGAATTTTACTCTACAAAGCAGTATCATGTTGACAGTTTGGATGTTATTGGTTCCTAGATAAATTAATTCTTGAACTTGTTTTATTGAATTCTTATATCATTGTCATCATCCTCATGTTTATATTATGTTGAAAGTCATCTGTGGCCTGTAGTGCATAGATGGACTTGGTATGATTATGACCAGAGACTATTCGGTGTAATCATGACCGTAATGTTACAAATGATGTGGTAAAAATCCTCAGTGGCCTGTAGTGCATTGATGGATGGTTTGTTGGCATGATCATGACCATTAATGAATACACAAATATTCTTGGTAGTAGTGCATGAATAATTGTGGTCGTGATACTAAAGAATATCCTCGGCCGAAAAGTGTGGGGGTGATTCGATGATGTGGAATATTTATTAAAGTCGAGTCTCAAATATAACAATGATGAAAAACCTTTTAAATCATAAAAGATAGTAGATTTTATTTTCTACTTGACTCTTTTAATGGATTGATGGTTCATTGTAGTTAAACTTGATGTTCATTATATTTTATCGGTTTAACACTCACAGTAGGCTAATGATAATTTATTCTACATTATCTTAGTCATAATATTTCTTCGAGCTAGTTGAGCTCACCCTTTCTTTCACTGTTCTCTTTAGGAAATGAGAATATAGCTGGGACGAGTCGGGGAACGGAGTAATGGTCCAGAGGATAGCATTAATAGTCCTCACTATTCTGTGAAATAGTGTGAAAATAATTGTAATGAGGACTCCTTTTGAATTTGTATAATATCTAGTAGACAATATTTGTATTCAAACTCACAGTTTTTGTCGTATTGTACACGACAGTTATATTAGTAAGTTGTATTTAAATTCTGTACCATGTATCTGACTACCCAAGATGGGTGATGTATACCTAATTTTGGGGACGTCACAGTCACCGCATCGCTTCCACCTTCAGCGAGGATAGCCTTTTCCATTACTCCAGCAAACGTGTTTAGCTGAAACATTGATACCTTACTGTACACCCAAGGCTTTAGTCCTTGTTCGAATCTTCTGGCTTTTCTTTCGTCCGTGTGTATTTGATACGGGGCGAACCTTGCTAACTCGTTGAATTTAGCCGCGTAGTCAGGTACGCTCATGTTTCCTTGTTTCAGTTCCAGAAATTGAACTTCCATCTGATTCTGCGAACAAGTTGGGAAATACATTTCGAAAAAACATTTCTTTAAATCTCTCCCACGTAATTACACCTTCACCTCCTCGCACTTTGTTTACTTGCCACCAGTAGCTACCCTCAGACTTCAACATAAACGTTGCAAAAGCGGTCTTCTGGTCTTCTCTAACCCTAGCAATGTCGAAAACCTTCTCCATTTTCATAACCCACATTTGAGCCTCGATTGGGTTCATGGAACCTTTGAACTCTGGCGGTCCCACCGCCTTGAAGTCCTTAAACGTTGTGTTTGGTGGAGCTTGAAGTTGACTATTCATTGCTCTAGTCAGTAAGTTAACTAACTGTTGAACAGGATTTGCGTTGGCATTATTGTTATTATTGGTCGACTCTTCCTGAGCCGGTTGACGTTGTTGTCTTCTCCTTGGCGGCATTTTTCTATTAAATAAACGCTTTATTAGAACTTTATTTATTTCTCTAAATAGTTAAGGCATTACTCAACAATTTAACATATCACTTAACACATCATCTCAAACAACTTGATATATTTGCATTCAAATCAAAGTTTTAACATTAAAAGATAGCATAACTGCTAATTACAACAACTATCCTTGAATAAAGAATCCACAGGATTTAAAACATTCAAATATTCTTTCGTTCATAAACACGTCAGAATTTACATCTAAAACTAATTAAGTTCTTCACATAATTAAATAAATCATATCACTGTCGATCAAGGTACTGATTAGCCTTGCTACGCTCCTCTTCTAAGATGCGATGCATCGTCCTGCGATCCATCATGTATAATGGTAGCCCTTCGAACTGGATTGGGTACCTCAAAACTCGATATTGGGTCTCATTCATTGCCTTGTTAAGTGTAGAGTACGTTTCCCAAATCTTCACTTTCTTTGCAAGACTATCATTCTCTGCACGATCAGCTCGACGCGATTCTCTTACCCAGCCTTCATCTGCTATGTTCAGCCTTTCGGAGGTTCCTTCAGTTCCTTCTTCAGTTTCTCTATTTCCTCGGTCTTATCTTCAGTTTGACCCTTCTCATGGACCAAATCCCATTCTACATTTGCCATTCGAGAGTGAAGAGTCGAAATCTCCCTCTCCTTCGCTTTCTAGAGTAATATCTTTGAATAACCGCCGTCACCAAATCTCGAATCTCGGACCTCGTCTCTCCACGTTACTTGGTCAGATAACGTGTCATACATCTCAAAGATCAACGGTGTACCATGGTAACTCCTCTTCTTCCTCTTCCTCTTCCTCGACAAATTCCTCCTCAGGATCCTCCTCAGGATCAGTCTCGGGCTCATGTTCCTGACCAACAACGGTGATCAATGGAGATGACTCCCTCTGTACCAGCTGCTCCCTAACGACACGAATGTCTCGGGGCTCCTCCTCTGTCGGTACTTTAGGTACACGGGGTTCTTCCTCCCCAGCTTGACTAGCTTCTCCAACATTCGACATCCTGACAACAAAATTTTAAGTTTTAGTTACTAAGTCGTATCATCTAACGCATACTTTAACACATAAACACATAAGGACTTTTATTATCTTCAATGAATTACATAAATTCATTTCTTATAACTCGATAAGAGTTTTCCATCACTATCTTCTTTCTATAAGGCTACTACCTAAGGTTGTTCTCCCACCTAAGGTTCATAACCTACAGCTTTGATACCAACTTGTGACACCCCCAAATCCGAGTACTTCGATTCCACGGGATTTGGTGTTCACTGTACAAATATCATCTATCTATCTACCCATAATAAATGCAAACCATGCAATAGATAGAAATAAATCTTCTCTTTATAGGGTTACAACGTCTGAATCATAAACATAATCCCAGGTTAAACTAACCTTAAACATTTGTGCGGAAATATGAACAATAAGTCTTAAACAACATCATTAACTCAAGTCTAACATAAATACATCATCAAATAAAATAACAAGTCTTCATCACTTGCTAACTTTGCCCTTGCCTTTACTAGTGGAAGGTTCATCAGTTCATTCGTTCTTAACTACAATGTTATTATTAAGCAAGAGTGAGCACTAATTCCCATAAGTATAATAATGAAATAACAGTATAATAACATGCGAGTAAATCAAAGACATCTGAATAAAAGCTCAACTTTTGAATCAAGAATGAATAACAAAAAATAAAAGAATTCTGAGGGTCATAAGACCTTGAACTATGTCCTAGGTTATCAAGGGTTATACTTGAAACCTTTAACAGTCATAAGAATATGGACCTTTCTACTCGTACTTAGGGGGATCAGCCCTTAGTACCATACTGTGCACAATATCTTAACGTTAACGCATAAGTAAATCCCTTTGCAAGGTTGTTCATCTCAGTTTGACATTCGAGTCTGCACCAAAGGAAGTTTGGTTTGGATAATTCAATAAGGGTTCTGAAATTTAGAACGTCCATCAACTAAGGACTAATTTAATCAATAAAGTTCACTAGTCTAATAAGGTTCAACAATAATGATATTCAATTCGAATAATAATCTCAAGAAGTATACAATTGAACAATTATTGTATAACTGAATCATGCTTTGAAAAGATAATAAATCTTTAATATAACATTTGAACTTGAATAATAGTAATGATAATTTATTCGGGTAAATAATAAACTTGAACAATAATGACAAGTAGGGTTAGGAAACTTGCCTCGTGCATAGGCTAAACGATTACTACTTCCGTTCACCACAAATCCTACACACATACCATATGTATTCACGACATTCATTAGTTACATTTTTACTTAATTATTTAATATAAACTCCACTTTATTTAACAAATAATTACCCTTTTAATTTAATTACTTAATTAAATTAGAATATTTTCATTTTCTTACTATTATTACACTCGAATAAATTATTTCATAATAATTTCCATCGAATATTTATTTTATTCCATAAATATTTCAATTAAAATATTTACTTTATTTTATAAATATTTTAATAATAATTTTCATCAAATATTTATTTTATTCCATAAATATCTCAATTAAAATATTTAATTTATTTTATAAATATTTTAATAATAATTTTATCAAATATTTGTTTTTTTATTTTTTTATTTTTTTTATTTTTTTATTTATTATTTTTTTATTTTTTTTTTTATTTTTTTTGACCATGTAAGTGGTAATTTAGTTTGGTAACTCATTAGAAGCAAGTTACCTGTGTTTATTTTCTTTCTAGTTCATAGTTATATGAACATAACAAGGCCAAATTAGGCCAAAAATCAATCACAAGTAAAATTATACTTGAATATGGCCATAACTTCCAATTAGTAATTTTTACACGAATTTAGACTTACCCAGTCATTGTAATACATATATAATCATTACCTAACCCATTTAGCATGAATTTTTACAAGTTACAACACATAATTTGCAAAATCAACACATTTATTTCCACTGTTCTTGATGTTCTTGAAGGTTTTGAACATAAAACATAATTTCAACACTACGGATTCGTTATAACACTGAATCCGTTCAATTAAAGTTTGGTCTCTTCATATTAACATGCATAATAATATACGAGTATAAATTTTAGAGATAATATATGATCAACACATGAAATATCACGTATAAGGCCATATGGCCAAAACCCAAACTCTGTAAATTTTTGAATAACAATTTATCTTATTATGAAATAGATGATATGGTTTGTGAAATATATATAATTAAATACAATATGGTAACATTTAACACATATACAACACATAATCCATACCCTTTATAAATGCAGAGACTTTACAGAAAACTTGAAAGCCATTTTCATAAAACTTAAACAACGTAACTTTAAAAATTTTGGAAGGAGGAGATTACCCTGAGTGTAAGGTATAGATTAGAAGACTCGGATGTTTTCTTAAATTCTCCTCTTTCAATCTCTTTCACAATATCTTAATTCTCTCCGATGCTTCTCAAACTCTCTCTCTAATTTCTCTCTCTGTGATGTTTTATCAGATTTGGTAAAATAAGAAAAAATGAGAAGACGCATATAAGAAAGGAACTGACGCACTGAGTGGTAATTTAACCCAATAATGGGCAACTGCTTCCAACTCCCCATAGGGCCTTGTTTGGCTTAGCAAGAATATATTACAAAACCACTTAATTTAATAAAACCTCTACAATATAGTTTAATTCATGTCACACCCAATTATACAATAACTCAATTATATTATTTAATTTAATATAAACTAATTATAATAATTTCTCATAAATTCACATAGTCACATAATTAATTTTCTCATTAATTAATGATATCCAATTACTAAATATTCAATTAATTATTACATTAATTAAATAACATTAGGCTTATTAAATATTTCATTTAATTCAATAAGCTCACATAATTACATACTTGAATAATAAAAAATTTCCACATTAATTTAATAAATGTAACACATATAATTAAATTAATCTACCACAATTTCATAAATTAATATTTAATCTAATAATTAATTCATCGAAAAATATTTATTCAATTCAATAAATATTAAATTAAATTACAAAAATCTCGTTCGTCACACATTCTCTTTCTAAGATTTCGGGAATGAGAGTGAAAAGGGTATGAGAAGTTAAGACATGATCAGATCATAGCTTCCCATAACAAGATCAAAGTCAGAATCAAAGATCAAAGCTTCAAAGAGGTATAAACCTTCAAAATTTGAAATCTTTAGATTTTATGTTAAATGTTGTTGTTTGTTGGTTAAAGTGGTGTTAAGAGATGTTATTTATTGATCCAAGGTGTTACTTCAAGGATCCATAACATCTAGAAGCCAGAAAATTAATTTTTCAAACTGACGTAGAACCCTAATTTTGTTGTCTAACAAGCCAATGTCAGAGATCATAGATCTCAACCAGTTAATGATTTGTTGTATTTTATGTTATAGATTAGTAGTATATGTAAGATCCCGAATTTTATGAAATAAAAGTATTCAATTTTTCTTATAATTATTATTCAGTAAATGGTTAAATTGATAAAAGGTTAAAGTTAACGGTGATATATATAAATATTTAAAATAAGCAAGTGGTTATAAAATACTCATTGTTATCGGAGAATATTCGTTTGGTTGTGGAATATTCTTCCTGTTGGGGAATATTCGTACGACGGCGCAGTCTTGTGTGGGACCCATAACGGAAAGCGATTGGATGAAGAAAACGACAAGAATAAATAACGGCGTAGTTGTTACCGTTAACACTGTTGGAATACGCGGTGGTTAAAATATAGTAATACACGTTGTTGCACAGTAGCACATGGTATTGCACAAATTATTGATTCTTACGTAAGAAGGCACTACTCAATAATTTTTACAGTAATTACTGTTCAATATTTTATTTTATTGATTCAATAATTACTATGTTGATATTTTATATTATTGTTGTTTCAATAATTGTCACTGCACAATATTTCCCATTATCAGATCAATAATTCATATTATTTGAATAATATTATTAGATAGCATTATTGGCAATGTCTAATGAAGTTCTGTCTAAGGAGAGGTTTGGTCACCTAATTGCGCGTCAGTGAGGAGAAATCCTTATCGGAAAGCCCCTTCTTTCCTGAAAACAACCTAGTTGCCAGTATTGTGATGCTGTAATATTATTTGTGAATAATTAATTATTGATTTATATTATAAAAAAAATATTTATTTACGTGGATATAAATGAAGGAATTTTTAGAAAAGTGATAATTGTTGAAAATTTATATTTTATCTTTTCTAATAAAATATATTATTATATTACAAGAATATAATAATGATGATATTTTTTATAATGAATGTGTGATATATGAATAAATGAGGAGGAAGAGTATTTTTATTACAATAAATGTTTAAAACATGTTTTGTGTGTTGGTGGACACTATTTTTGACTGAAATTTGATTATAGCCTGCAAAATCGTCCGTATGTGGATTTCGATCATTTTTCGTTTGGAATTTGAAAACACTTTCTTCTAAAAAGTTGTAGAGAATTCGATTTCCTATGGAATGGACATAATATTCATATTTTTCTTATAAAAGGGCTATTTGTTATGAATTATTGAAATTCCAGAAAATTGGGTCTAAATTGATTTTGTTTAAAACATGGTTTTCTAGAAGGTGGGCCCCACAATTGTACTTTTACATGTGGCAAATGTTGGAATCTGAATCCAAATGAGGTGTATGAATTTTGTTATTAATAATATTATTTTATTAAATTTTCTGCTTTAGTGTTCTAAGTTTTTTCCTATAAGTAGGGTGCTTAGGTTAGAATTGAAAATCACACTAGAAGCAGAAGTTTTCTCTCTCTATATTGTCGACCGTATTTTTGTGAGTATTTAGATATCTTGAGTGTTGCTATACGGTGCAAGTTTACTTCAGGGTTACATCCGATATTTCAGTCAGAAATATTGCTCTTTTGAGGTAAGGGATAGTAAGGGATTGTAAGGGTTATTATGTTTTTCAGTTTCGTAGTTTTTCCAACCCTCAAAAATTCTGGAAAAATTTGAAATGATAATTTGATGAGTTTTCTAGATTGTGTCCAAAAATGGCAATTTTTGGATTTATAGATTAGGAGTTACGAATTTTATGGAAAAAAGCTATTTTAAAAGTAAAACCTTATAACCCCTTGTGGCTAACTCCAAAATTGGTGAAATTTTTATTGGGAGTACATGTATATAATAGCAGTATACTATGTAAATTTCGTAATTTTTGGACAAAAGTACAGTTTATGATAAATGTCTAAATATTCTGCAGTTTTGGCTATATGAAAAATAGTAAATGAATTTTAAAAATTCTGAGGAACATATATGTTTATTATGGGACTATATTCTGCTAAATCCCAGAAAAAAATATTTTCTGATACTGATTTGATATTTTTCATGAAAATGGACTAGTTATGATAAATGAATTAAATTTGTTATGTGAAGTAAAAAAATTGGAAAATAGGATTTTATGGCTTGGGAATCCTATATAAGGTATATGCATATTTTTGACGAGGGTTTTGGTTATTGGTGATGAAATCTTATGAGTTTGACATTTTAGGATGATTAAATGCATTAATTAGTAAAGTGTAAACAATTAAAATAAATTATTTATAAGTTTAAGAAATGATTAAAATATTGTTGTAATATTAATAATATTAGATTATGAGATTATTAAGTGATTTATAACATTTGGATTAAGGTATTATAAATATTAATATGGATTTTATTGTGAAATTTTATCTTTTCGTGTCGGAGTTACTATTCACGTATACGACACAATTCACATATACGACACTATTCATGTATATGGCATTATTTACGTATACGATACTATGTACGAATATGAGTTACTATTCATGAGTTACTATTCACGAGTACTATTCACGACAAAATTAGTTTCTTTTTCTGACTAAATTATCGTTGATTTATGAATCTTACTCTTGAAATTAAATGCAGTTGTTAATCATATTGTTTTTATTATCATATATAACATTTTTATAATTCTGGTGATGAAATTTCTCTTTGACTTGAGTGTAAAGATGGGTAGATTATTGGTATGATCGTGACTATGGGTTCTCTTTGGCCTGTAGTGCAAAGATGATCTGTTGTTGAATATCTTTGGCCTGTAGTGCAAAGATGACATGTTGTTGAATATCTTTGGCCAGTAGTGCAAAGATGAACTATTGACGAATATCTTTGGCCCATAGTGAAAAGATGAATTTGTCAATATGATTATGAACAGGAAGTGTGATTGGGTATAACAATGATCTTTGATGTTTCAGGTAAAGACATGTGATGAAAATTATCTTCGTCATGGATGAGAAGAGGAATTTCGAACCACAATTATGATTATGAGTTATTCATATGATTGTGAACCAGAACTGTTGATTGATATTACAGGGATAAAACATTGTTGGTGGACTTTTAACATGGAGAAGATAATAGACTTTATGGTCTATTTGACTCTTCTAATGGATTACTCGTTTCGCTGCAACTATGGTTGAAAAGTTTTATCATCTACCATATGTTCTAAATCTCTAATTGATTACTAACGAAGGCTATGGATAATTTAATTATCTTTAGTCATGATATTCTTTACTGAGCTAGTTGTGCTCACCCTTTTGCGTCACAATTCCTTTCAGGTAATAAGAGTGTAGTTGGGTCGAGCGGGAATAATAGGGGAATAGAACGGTGGTCTCTAGCTGTGGAGATTCTCCCTAAACAGTATAGAAAAGTGTGTTGTATTTTATACATCATTTAGTAGTTATATTTTGTGAATCAAATAGGGTGAGGCGAACCTAACGTTGGAATGGTGTTTTGCCACTATCATACAAGATGTCTAATAACATGCGACTTCGTGTTATCATAAGACAGGGTTGTGGCTAACTCCAAAATTGGTGAAATTTTTATTGGGAGTACATGTATATAATAGCAGTATACTCTGTAAATTTTGGAATTTTTAGACAAAAGTACAGTTTATGATAAATGTCTAAATATTCTGTAGTTTTGGCTATATAAAAAATAGTAAATGAATTTTAAAAATTCTGAGAAAAATATATGTTTAATATGGGACTATATTCTGCTAAATCCCAGAAAAGAAAATTTTCTAAGACCGATTTGGTATTTTTAATGAAAATGGACTAGTTATGAATAAATGAATTAAATATGTTATGTGAAGTAAAAAAATTGGAAATAAGGATTTTATGGCTTGAAAATCCTATATAAGGTATATGCAGATTTTTTATGAGGGTTTTGGTTATTGGTGATGAAATCTTATGAGTTTGGTATTTTAGGATGATTAAATGCATTAATTAGTAAAGTGTAAACAATTAAAATAAATTGTTTATAAGTTTAAGAAATGATTAAAATATTGTTGTAATATTAATAATATTAGATTATGAGATTATTAAGTGATTTATAACATTTGGATTAAGGTGTTATAAATATTGATATGAATTTTATTGTGAAATTTTATCTTTTCGTGTCGGGGTTACTATTCACGTATACGGCACTATTCACATATACAACACTATTCATGTATATGGCATTATTTACGTATACGATACTATGTATGAATACGAGTTACTATTCATAAGTTACTATTCACGAGTTACTATTCACTAGTACTATTCACGACAAAATTGGATTCTTTTTCTGACCAAATTATCGTTGATTTATGAATCTTACTCTTGAAATTAAATGCAGTTGTTGATTATATTGTTTTTATTATCATATATTACATTTTTATAATCCTGGTAATGAAATTTCTCTTTGACTTGAGTGTAAAGATGGGTAGATTATTGGTATGATCGTGACTATGGGTTCTCTTTGGCGGGTAGTGCAAAGTTGAATTGTTGACTGGTATGATCATGACCATTGAATTTATAATTAAATATCTTTAGCTTAAGTGCAAAGGTGAATTGATCAACATGGTTATAATTATTGTTTATATAGATTCTGAAATGATTATATATTTCTTTGAGATATTAATATCTTTGGCATGTAGTGCAAAGATGATCTGTTGTTGAATATCTTTGGCCTGTAGTGCAAATATGACATGTTGAATATCTTTGGCCAATAGTGCAAAGATGAACTGTTGACGAATATCTTTGGCCCGTAGTGCAAAGATGAATTTGTCAGTATGATTATGAACATGAACTGTGATTGGGTGTAACCATTATATTTGATGTTTCAGGTAAAGACATGTGATGAAAATTATCTTCGTCGTGGATGAGAAGAGGAATTTAGAACCACAATTATGATTATGAGTTATTTATATGATTGTGAACCAGAATTTTTGATTGATGTTACAGGGATAAAACATTGTTGGTGAAATTTTAACATAGAGACGATAATAGATTTTATGGTCTATTTGATTCTTCTAATGGATTGCTCGTTTCGCTGCAACTATGGTTGAAAAGTTTTATCATCTACCATATGTTTTAAATCTCTGATTCATTACTAACGAAGGCTATGGATAATTTAATTATCTTTAGTCATGATATTCTTTATTGAGCTAGTTGTGCTCACCCTTTTGCTTCACAATCCCTTTCAGGTAATAAGAGTGTAGAAATTTGAATTGGAGTAATGTGAGGAATAGAACGGTGGTCTCTAGCTGTGGAGGTTCTCCCTAAACAGTATAGAAAAGTATATTATATTTTATACATCATTTAATAGTTATATTTGGTGAATCAAATAGGGTGAAGCGAAGCCAACGTTGGAAGGCACTACAAAAAAATGGGGCTTCAGTAACAACCGATTTTCGTTGCTAAAGGTTCCAAATTTTGTTGCAAAAGGGTTTTGGCAATGACTGTACTGTCATTGCGTCTTTCGTTGCCAAAAGTAATACATTTTGCAACGAAATTTAGCTTTTGTACAAAGACATCGATCCTTTAGCAACAAAATGTATTGTTGCAAAATAATTAAACTTTCGTTGCTAAAAACCCCATTTCGTTGCAAAAGCCTACTAATTGGCAACGAAATGGACACTTTTTTTTTGCAACGACCATGCCATTTCGTTGCAATTGACACTATTTTGCAACGACATTTTTTGTTGCAGTAAATTATGAAAATTGTTGCCTAAGCTTGCTTTCGTTGCGAAATGTAAACTTTTTAGCAACGATTTTTGTTGCTAATTATATTATTTAGCAATAACATTATGCTGAATCAACAACAAAAATGTTTATTGCTGGTTATTTTTCAATAGCAACGAAAGTCGTCGATTAGCAACGACATTATATGTTGCTATTTCTTTATATGTGCAACGAAAGTTGATATAATTTGCAATATAAAAAATGTTGCCTTTTATTTTAGTATTAGCAACAATATCCTCTCCGTTGCTATTAGGTTAAATTTTCGTTGCCAAATATTATATTTTTAATACCATTAGCAACGAAAATTTGTTGTTAAATGTATAAAAAATTGTTGCTATATTAAAACTTGTTCAATTCTTTGATAACAAATTATATTGTTGCCGAATCAAAATTTGACATTTTTTTTTGTGTACCAGGCTAGCTCAATGTCCCCATAGCAAATAATTGCAAAAATACAAAAAATTAAAATATTATTAACTTAATAAAAACATCTACTACATAATCATTCATTATCTTTACAATTAACCATCTAAAGCATAATCATAATGTCTTCAATACTATACTATAATATGTTTGATAAAAAGAAATAAATACCAAAATATTCTATGATCATTCAAATAGACTACAATTCATTCTCCTTCCAGGTTTTCAATAAACAATTCAAAGAAAGTCAACACCTGCTTATTTTATACAAGAACAGAAATTTTAATGTTATTCAAAATCCTTGTGTGGGTGCAAGTGCAAGGTAGGACATATTACACTTCCGCTACGAAGAAATCAGCTGCTTATTACCACTAACTAGTTCAACATCCTATAGATCCATATAAAGTGATAGCACTATGATTGAGTTTACGCAAGGTCACCCCCAATAATGAGCAAGTTCCCAAGTGGCAGAGTGAGCTCAGAATCACTAAAACGAACACGAATCGAAGGTTTAGCAAGAAGACGTGCCACTGTAGGATGAGTTTCGACCATCACCAGTATCAGCTACAAAGTCGAACCACAGATCATCCTTTTCACTAAACTGGTCATATAATAAATCATCTTGTTTAGCTCCATCTTGAACCCTGCTCATCGCCGCCTGATGGTATGGTGCCAGAAGAAAAGAAAAAGAATTCATTGTAACAATAACACAATTTATCAATGTGTTATCAGTAAATTATTCAGAAGGAACATTTGACTAAAAAAATCATTTTCAGAATTAAATATCAGAACAAGATTCTTTATGCTAATGATTAGCGGCTTATTTTGGAATAACTGTACCTGAAGATTTGATGAATGCGAGCAGCAGCTTGAGTAGCATTACATAGAGCAGCTAATGAATCCTTCAATGACAGCAAAGAAACAATATGGATCAACAAACTACACAAATTCTATTAAGCATTCAATACCCTTTTTGCTGGCAAAGAAAACATCAGATCAGTAGTAAACAAAACTTAAAACACCATATAACACATGAAAATTAAACTTGAATAAAAGAATTATGGTTCAAAAGACCTTGATTCAACATGAAACTAAGAGTTTGTATAGCAGTAAGCAGAAGTCCTAAACTAACCACAAAAATAGGTTTAGGTCACCTATAAAACTTTAACCTGATGCATATGCAGGAATTTACAAAGAGCTGCCAAGATGCACCTAGTTTTAAAAATTAAAAAAATGCCAAAATGCACCTAAAACAATAGAAGGGATAATAATTACCCTTGATAGACTAATATCAGATTATGATAAGAAACTCAACCTTAAAGTTCTGTGGTGGCAGCTTATTAACCTTTGTAAAGAATTTTAGTACAGCAACAAGAGTGAAATGATTTATATCGAAGTCTCTAAAGTAGTATAAATCACACATGACAACATTTTATAAGAAAGCTTATAGTTGAGTTTGAGGATCATACAAACTCAATATTTCTAAGATCAGGGAAGTTCACAGCTACTACAGCCATTGCTGCTTCATTGATAGCTACTTTCTTCCACATCTCGAGGCTTCGCTCTTTCCTATCAAGCATTCCTCTATCTTCAATTTGCGCAGCTTGTAACAAGTCATCAATAGTGATCTGCATTAAGTGCAATAGAATCTCAGAAATACCCAAGTTTTCATTATGGCAATCACGTGCACTTATAAGAAGTCCAATACTCAGTAAGTACTACCTCAGTTCGTCCATCAAACATCATATTGATAGCAGCGACCTCAATAATGTTGGCAAGCTCTGCACCAACCATTCCATCAGTCATACTGGCAACAGCCATATAGGCCTGGTTTTGGTATATATATTTTTCTGTCAAACCGTTCTGGTCTCACAAGTGCTGGATCCAGAATATACGGTCTATTTGTCGAAGCAATAGTGATTATGTTCCCTCTTCCTTTAAACCCATCCAAAGATACAAGGAGCTGGAATGTATTGACATCATTGAACCTGATTAGATATCAAAAGATGCCGAAGAGAACCTGATTAAGAGTAGCATCACGTTCTTGTCCACCAGAACCTTTAATTAGACCACGTTCTGCACAAAACATAATAGGGTTTATACATGTTTTGTGAAATGAATGTATCGAGGAAGCATTGGGAAATAAATTGAATGGAACCAATGCTTCAATATCTTTGCAGTCACATTTAAATAAAGAACTATTCCGACAAGTTGAACAATAGAAAGGACCTGCCATTGTTGTAAAGGGAGGAACATGAGACCCAAAGTTTGAATGTTCTACTAAATCAATATTAGGCCTATCATACTCCAAATACCTTGACATTGTCCACACACCAACTAAACAGATGTTTATATACACACTTACAGCAAAGTCACCAGCATTAATAATAGATTTTCAATGTCAAGAAAAACTCAAAGTGATCACCTGTGCCAATCTTGTAGACCAAGTCTAACATCACATAAACCAGTACTAGCTACTGGGTTACCCCTTAATTTTGGTGAAAGAATCTAATTTGCATTCCTGATGGGGGTAAATTAAGCTTACCTTGAAAGAAAAATTCATCAAGGAAAGATCAAGAGGAGAAGAATCAGTACACAGCAAGATCGCCACAGTCATCGATCTTCTGGGGAAAAAAAGGACAAACATAATTTGGATGAGATTTCACTTCAAACTCCATGTACGGGACTTCTCATTTTCCAAGTTTATTAGTATTTAAATTAGAAAAATATTTCAGACATGTTCCAGTACAAAAGTATTTTTCAGCCATTACCCATCAAGTAGGGCTCAACATTAGCATTAATTAAGTCAAATAAACTACATTTATAAGAAAAGAATTCCAAAATTTTCATGTCAATATCAACAGGTGAAA